>CAKLNU010000344.1:1326296-2652593 GCA_922788865.1 Poeciliopsis turneri
AACAGTTTTGCGTTTATCAAACCACTTTTTGTGGTTTGTTCATTTCTGTAGGCTCTCAACTGTACATTTGTTTGTATCATCTGCCAACAAAACAAACTTTTTTTAAGCTTTTGAGATCTTGCATGTATAATTTCTGTCGAGGATAAAAAGTTTTGGTCTTAAAACCGGCCCCTGGGGGACACCACAAGTAATGTCCAAGCATGACGACTGATGCACATTTTCGCAAATCGCTGACGGCTACTTAATTAGCCAGGCTGGCACAAAACTCCACCTACAAAAATAGAAGCTCATCTGTATTTACTACCATGAATAATCTCATCTGATCCAGTCGGCCATCTGAAGTAATTGAGTGACAGGCTGCGTGTTTTATTACAACATTGTGTTGACTCATGTTTTTCTGAACCAAGTGATTGTTATCGTAAGCGCAGACGATGACTCACTGATTTGCTGTATGAGGACGAACGATGAACACAACAGCTTTGCACACTCTAAATCCAGAGACGCTCCTCTTTCATCTGAAAAAATATAAAAATATAAAACAAACTTGTTCCATCAGCTCAATTAAATCACCTTCAAAAATTGTTGTGTTGCTACTTATTAATCGTCACCGATCATAACTTAAAACGGGGTACAAGTCTGTGATGGTGGGTATGCACTGTGAGAATTTAAGTTTGTGCTTTGATCAAACAAATTAAAATAAAACTGGGAGTAACAGTGTTAATTTTTGAAATTTATAATTGCTCTTTGATTATTCTTTATGATCTACATTGCACTCAGTATGCTTTAAGGGGCTGTGGTCGGCAAAGTTATTAGAAATAATAGAGATAGTTGTTCAATTTTGAATGATCACGGTTATGGTGATGATAACGATGACAATTATTACTATTATTGCAATTTTATTTGTATTTTTCAGCATTTTACTCACATCTACTGATCTGTTTTTTACTGACATCGATGAAAGTTTAGTGCCTCACGTTCCCAATTGGATGACTTGTATACAAGGAAAGGTAAATCAGTCAATAAATAAAATGAATCAAATTCAGCTTGCTCAGATTTAGACTTTGATCATTTCTGATGGTTTAAATATTCCCTCTGATCTTGCCAAATGGCCAAATGCAAAGAGCCAGAGCTACTGTCTTCGATGGACGTTAAAAAGGTTTCTGACAGCGACGGTACCAAACACAGTTTTAATTTGCAATATGTAATGTTGTAATTTTATTATGGCAAACATTTAAAGAGATACAACCAGTGAATTGTTTTACCCCTTATTGAGGTCATGCAATTCCAAGTTAGTTAATTTTACAGCATTTATTCCTTTTGTAGATTGTCCAAGGATTAAAATTAAAATTTTTAAAAAGACTTTTTTTAAAGGTAAATAGTTCAATTGTCTTATAATTTTGATTAAACGTGGTTGTAAAGCAGGTACAAGTAATATATATATATATATATATATATATATATATATATATATATATATATATATATATAGAAAAAGATGGCCATTTTTTGTTTAATAATGTATTTAAAATTTGATTTGATATGTTTACCTAAGTTGGAGGATTGTAGCTAATGAATCCAAAATTCAATATTTATATTCCTCCTCCTCCCACTCAGTGTCAGGACTGATTCAGTTTTCCTCCGTGTTTCTACCCACGCCCCGTTGTTATGAAAGATTTCTCTGCAGGGCTTCTACAAGCTGTGATTGTAGCAAATAGAAGAAGCACACTTATCTCTTATGGGCTTCTTGCTCCTCAGTGCACTCTGTATGTAACACCTACTCACATTAGGATTCGCACTTCAGCTTCTGCTCCATATTTTGCTCAGGTAGGCTCCTTTAAGTGCAACAAAAATACCACATGGCACACGCATGTACAGGCTGAGACTTCAAAGATGAGCCTGATTACTGTTGGGTCAATCGGATCCTCCGAACAGAGCAATTCAAACAGTTTCGATGTGCTCACATGTCCAGAATGTTATCAAACTGCACAAAAAGATCTTCAAGTCGGAGTCCAGACTTCAAGATCAATGTGTGTTTAAAATAAAATAAGG
The DNA here is from genome assembly GCA_922788865.1 of Poeciliopsis turneri. NCBI lineage: Eukaryota > Metazoa > Chordata > Actinopteri > Cyprinodontiformes > Poeciliidae > Poeciliopsis > Poeciliopsis turneri. The sequence continues at coordinate 1,328,346 of CAKLNU010000344.1, forward strand.
TTTGATTTGTCAGAAAAGTTGGCGCTTGGATTCAGGCTTGACTTCACACCTGAATTTAGCACATTCTACTTGGAAGCCACAAAACCATTGGGATTCACGAATTGTTAAGGTATTACTGGCAAACTGACTCTAAAAATAGAGGAACATTCTGGCTAATGTGCAATACTGCTGTATGTGTAGCACTAATGAGACACAAACCAGCAGAAGGGCTGTTAAATAGTCAGTACCAGCCACTTTCCCCTCATTTTCTGTCCTGGGATACCAAACTGATTCCTGCCCTCTAACTTTCCTGGCTGGAATTCCAATTTCAAGGAGTTTCCTTGTCTAATGTAGAGTTAGAATCGCTGTAATAAATAGCTCTTAAAAATTGCACTATGAATGGAAACCAGCCAAAGACCGATGTATGGGCACTGTGACACATTCACCTGTCGAATAAGAAAGATGTACTGGGACTGTAAATGACTCTTCAAATGACGTATGACGGCAGCTCAGTGGGTCGAGTAATCCTCCTGAAATCTAAAATCTATTATTTGATTCCAGCTTCCTGCTGCCACATGTCAATGTGCCCCTGAGCAAGGCACATAACCCCAAGTAGCTCACCAATCTGGGTATGTGTAAATATGAGTGTGACTGAATGAATGCGGATCTGGTGTAGAGCGCGTTGAGTGGTCAGTATAAATATGAAAGGGCTATTTAAATTCACTCCATTCATCCTCTTCTAAATACCTGGCACTTAAATGATACAGCTTTGGTTTAAGTATCTGGAATCGGACCTGGCAGTAAATCAATTTGGAGGTAGATGTAAAAAGAAAAAAACAAAAACAAACTGACAGCCTCGTTGGTAGCTACATCCAACACGGAGCTCATTCTCGATTCCAGGCAGATGGGTTAACTACCCACTAAGAAGCATGTGTGCAGAAAGAAAGGCAACAAACGGGCCGAAGAGCACAACTGAGATAATTCACCGAAAACAAAGAAAAACCCCAACAAAAATCTGCTAAGGAATACTGCTCTTTTCTTCAGGGAAAAATCTTGGAAATTTTTGGGCATTTCCTCAGGTCAACTTTTCCATTAATAAAACAAGCTACAAAATGCATTGTACTCAGAGAATATGTTCAATATTTTTATTTTAAAACTTCTGTTTCAACATCTTTGTCTCCAGGAAGTGGGAGCGGTGGAGTGGGCGGGGCGTTGCCGGGTCTAATTGGCGCCACCGGTCCCTCGGTGATGATGAAACCATTCCTGCCGTTTCCCGTGGAGACGACGTCGCCTGTCGGACTCTTCCCAAACTTCAACACGGTGCACGAACGCAGATTCTGTTGTCGCGGCTGTCCAGTCTGACTGAGATAAAAGGAGCTGTCATCAGATAATCCTCTGCAGCTGTTGACCTCTGACCTCTATTTGTTTTGGAGCAGATGGATCCGGTGCAGAAGGCTGTCATCAATCACACCTTTGGTGTTACCATGGTGCCCAAGAAGAAACAGGTCATCACTTGCAGCGTTTGCCAACTGAGGTTCAACTCTGATGTGAGTTTGTTTGATGCGTGACAGTCGTCTGCATGTTTGCTTTGCAGAAGTAAAAAAAAAAAAAAAGCTGTTGTTTCAAAAAATTACTGAAGTAAATGTAACCAGTTTCTACTTACCTCTGCTTTGAACAAGTGTATCTTAACCTTAAACCTAACACTCACGACAACTGTGTAATTTTAGAGTGCATCTGTGTATGTAAACTTCTGGTTCGACTGTGTATTTGGACATTTATTTTAAAACGCGCTCGAGAAATGAACGTACCGCAGAAGAAGCGCTCCTCTGGGCTTGTTTCAAGACTCTTCCTGTGCGTATCATCAGGTGTAAGCGGCACTCCTCTGCACTGTATTAACGCAGCACTGTGTAAATGACACTGAGCGATTTCATGACTGCTGAGAGCTTAATGAGCTGCCTCATTACCGACACGTCCGTCAAACATGACTAATCCATGAGCCGGTAAAATTATTCATGAGCGAACATGAATAGAGGAATTACTGCTGATAAGGAGGGAGTAAACAAGGAGCATTAACTCATTCTAACGAGCCGAGTAACAAGCTGGATCGGCCACGGAGGCATGAAGAGTCGCGTCGCGGTGAGGAACACGTCACCTGCAGACAGGAAAAACTTTATTAAAACAACCCGACACTTTCTGAAAAGTGGTCACCTGGAGAGTTTTGATTTTCCCGTTTCCCGTCACTTAAAGTCACATAATTAAAGTGCATAATTATGAAGAGTAAGATTAATGGTTTACCCAATTTTCACCTCAGCAAACTTTGGAAATGTGACATGCGCGCTTATCTTTTCCCCGTTTTACCTCTCAAATAAAGTTCACTGCAGCCAAACAACAAGGAGCACAACGGACACGGCTGAGAGAAAGTTGTGAACCAAAGGAGTTTTCATGTTTCATGAACGTTTATGATTGTCGCCATGAAGTAAATAATGATGCTTATAATGCAAAGGTGTGTTAAAACTTGCATCAAAGGTCCATTAAAAGTGTCAACTTTGTATTAAAAGTGTCATTATTTACCAAATGACACTTCAGGACAACAGTCGTGAACATTCATGAAGACTCCTTCATGTTCATAACAGCTGTTATGTCACATTTATGACGTGACATAACAATGACATTACACCCCTTCAAACAAAGAGTTACCAAGAGCTCGAGTTAAATGGTGGTTAGAGGGCTTTATTTAGTCCATGTGACCAAATAAAATGAGTAACACTACATTTATGAATATTCATCCACTATTCACACACTGATAGTCGTGAGCTACATTGTAGCCACAACTGGTGTGGAGTCGACTGCCAGACAGGAACCACTGGTCCCTCTGACCACCACCAGAAGGCTCAACGACCGAGACGGACAGCAGCGGGGTTCGAATCGCTGCCGTTAGATGAGAACAAAAGCAAACCTTTGTAATGTTTTGTTTCTGTATTTGTGCCCTAAGATGCAGAAAGCCTGTTTTTTGCTGACAAAGAGCATGTGCCTTGAACAGGTCGGAGATTAGAGACTCTAAACCAGATTTGGAAACTCGGCGTTTCATATGCCTGATGCTCTGATGGCCCAGTGTTGACAGCTGCTGTTGGTAGAGCACCTACAAACCTCACCCGAAGCCTCTGCTTCCAGGAGATGGGCTTGGTTTTTGTACGCGTATTATAACGGGGATAATGCTTTGAGAGCGTCAGTATCCCCGGTAAGCCTTATTTAGTGCTGTGCCTGAAATCTTCCAGCTGCTTTGATCCCATTGCTAATGTGCTTCTCTTGCTACACCTGCCCTGCAGACCCAGTTAGAGTCCCAGTTACACAGCAAAGGCAGCTAAAATGTGGATTCATTGTAGTGGCTGGGGTATGTGGTTGGCTGCCATTAATAAGAACTAAATTAATTATCCGGGTTGTCCTTGTGTTCCTGAGATTTATGGCTTGAGCTTTGCTCCTGCTGCACAAATAACCTTCTCTGTGTGGAGACTTGACCCTCTGGACTGAGGTCACACATTAACACATTTAAAATGTGCACTAAAGCAAACACAGCAAAGTAACCTGGGACATTTAAAGAATTAGCTGTCTTTTCTTTTTTCTACCTGTGTGTGTGCACCCTCTGCTGTCTAATTAGAAAGAATGCAAAACATCGGGTAGCAGAAAAGAGATGCATAATGTCAAAGAAAAAATCCTTAAAGGTCATGTGTCATCGTTTTTTAACTTCTCCTTCGTCCAGGCTTTGGATAACGGATAGTTTTTTTTACTGTCCAAGCAATAGTTCATTTTCATATCCAAAAATGAGACATTTTACAGTGTAAAATGTAAACATAAAAAAGGATCAGCACAATGCGACGCCTTATCTGGACGGTAACAGCATTTCACACAATAACTGCTTGTTACAAAAGCAGTAAAAGCTGCTTGAACGTGGGCTCATATGACAAGGATATACCGGTTAACTTGTCCGATGAAGAGGAGGAAGTCTGAAAAAAATGTTGTCTGGGAGCGGTAGTTTGGCGACCTAGCAAACCGGCACCCTGCCTGAAAATTTAAAAGCACCAAAAAGAGCCTGAAAGTTCTGTCATAAAAAAATAAAATGCAAACAAACATAAGAGCATTGAGTGGAAACAGCTGAAAGTCTCATTATTCTATTATATATTCACTCTACTGAACCTCTATAAATCCATCAGCAGTTCATTTTCTGACTAATTGTGTGTGGCTCTCGAATAATTGCTTTTGAGCTGAGATATTAAAACATGATTTAAAATACTAATTTACAATTAGATTGCAGCTGTAGTTAAATATCCGTAATTTGAGGACTTTTTGTGGTTTAAAACCATGCCGAGTGTATTCACTTTTCGTTTCCGTTGCTTTTATATTTATGGGGCAAAAATGTTTCCTACACAAAGGGTGAAAAACGAAGAGAAATCTGTCCCTCTTAATTATTTTCACATTTTTGACAGAAATTTCTGGACAGGGAACGCTTGTGCTGGTTCTGTCTCTGGCAAGAAGCCAAACCTTCATTCACCGTATTACAAAATGGATTTTCCTTTCGTCAACAAAACAATCTTTTCTGTGTCGTAGCAACAATATGTCGCAATTTTTTAACAGAAAATCTGTTTTTTTTTAACCTGCTTTTCTTTAGAAACAATGGAGAAACTGCTGTTCTTCATTCAATTTTGCCCAAGCATCTCAAATCTGTAGGTTTCCTGGACTTTCAGCAAACTTGAATAAACCTGAGAAGCACAATGTTGTGTTTTTAAGTCAAGAAAAAAAATTGGTTAATACTAACAGTGCTCCATCTCCGCTTGTCTTAGTTTCGGGCTTACATGTTGGCGCAGAGACAGCAAGACGACGACGTTTCACAAAATGCGACATCCTCCAGTCCAGTTCATCACTTTAAAGTGACGTCAATTAGAGGTGACATGTGAAGCAGCTGTCACAACGATCAAACTATTAGAACTGACTGCTGTCTTTATTTATTTATCTTTTTTGTTAGGGCATGGTCAAATGTATTCAGAAGAAGAAATTTATTCAAATTTATTTATCTGCAAATATTTATGACCGGGGATTGAATGTCAAAAGTTCTTCCACAATGGAAGACTTAATATTACTCATATCTCCTGCAGCTCTCTCTCTCTCTCTCTCTCTCTCTCTCTCTCTCTCTCTCTCTCTCTCTCTCTCTCTGTCTCTCTCTCCTCCGCCATCTTTTCTCACTTTTCAGGAAGATTTTACTGGGATGTATTTCTGGGTCATGGGGAGGTGGACAGAGAAAATGTGGAGGCAGAAACTTCTCAAAATGAAATAGATTATGTGGTGAATAAGGAATCACACAGTGCCAAATCTGCTTGTTTTTAAGTAAGAAAACACAAATTATGCTAAGTAACCAAATGAAAGATTGTAGCAACAAGGTATTCTCCCCAGAAAAACATAAATTAATTTTACAGCACATTTCAGGAGAAAAAAAAAAGGCCTTAGTGGACAGGAAGGTCCTAAAGTCTATTCAAATATATAATAAATTTGTTTATTTATTAAAAAAATATATATACTCCCACAGACATAGAAGCAGAGGAATAACACGGCCTCTGCTCTGAAACTGTCTCTGTTTGCTCTGTGAAAGTAAACGAGTGCAAATGAAATCGAGAAACGAAGACGAGAGAGACAAGAAGCAGGAGTGAGAGCTGAACAACAGGAGGGAAAACGAGTGCAAGCAGAAATAAATCTGAGCTCTTGTTGTTTGTTCGTTTTCAGTCGCAGGCGGAGGCTCATTATAGAGGCAGCCGTCATGCCAAGAAGCTGAAGTCTCAGGAGAACAAGGCCAAAGCCAAGCTGTCGGTCACACCAGAGACCAACGGGAACAGCTGCGGTCCTGCTGGTCCGGCCCATCCGCTCCCTGTTAACAGCGGCAACGGTCAGGGCACAGGTGGCGTTCATCCCAGATCACCGGACAGATCACCGATCTGAACGCTCAAACTTTTTATTTGACTTCAACTCTTCCTCCCTGTCATCCTCTCTGCAGAACTGTTCTCCATCGCCCCAGACGCCCTGTCCTCCGTTAAGCCGTGCCTCCCGTCCTCCACCTCCCCTCTTTCCTCGTCTCCCTCCGTTAGCAGAGCTGGCAGCGAGCCTCCGTCGTCCAGCCCGCCCTCTGCCCTTCCGGCCCCCGGCCTCTCCTCGTCTTCCTCATCCTCCTCCTCCTCTTCAAGTTCTTGCCCCCCGCCTTCGGTCGCCCCGCAGAGCACCTCCTCATCCTCCCAGGACGCGCCTCTCTCGGCGGAGTCCGAGGAGGAGAAGGCGAAGAAGCTCCTGTACTGCTCTCTGTGTAAAGTGGCCGTCAACTCTCTGTCTCAGCTGGAGGCTCATAATGCAGGTAAGGACAAGAATGGATGAAAAATGTACATATGCATGTTTCGTCTCACCTTTACGCTTCTCTGATTGGCCAGGCTTACATAAATACACCTCTTGGTGAAATGTTCAAGTTCAAACTTTTTTGATCCGGAAAACTAATGCAGAATAGTTCCAAACTTCAGGGAACGCCTCCACTTGCTTTGATCATTTAAAGACAGGAATAATTTTGGATTTATGTCCGGACTTTGACTGGGACATTCTAAAATACAATTCCAGTATGCTGGACTTCAAAATATCGTTGTCGGTTTAAAAATCGTTGAATCGCTTCGCACCACAATACATTAGAGATCTGCTGCTGTTGAACCATAATAAATTAAACATGAGCCAACATTATGATGTTTGATGGCACTTGGTAAAATGTAATGTTTAATCTGTTGATGTGTGGTCTATGCCTTTAAAAAACGCTGAGAACAGGAAGAGTATCTAAAACCGCCATGTTGACTGAATTTATTTTATTTTTTTCATGGATTAGGAAGTCTGACAAATCCAGCTACTTTTGTAAATTACTCCAGGAAATCTGAATATTTAAAAACCCTTTTCTCTAATTCTGCCCCGACTCGGAGGCGGAGACGCTCTGAGACTCTTCTACCTTCGAGTCTTTTTGACTCGATGTTTTGTGCCTCGTGTGATGTTTTTTTAAAAAATTTTTTTATGCATCTCAGGTTCAAAGCACAAAACGATGCTGGAGGCGCGCAGCGGCGCGGGGCCGATCAAAGCTTACCCCCGACCAGGGGCCAAACTGAAGAACGGCAGCAGCTCGGCCCTGAAGGGCTCCGGCCTGCAGAACAAAACCTTCCACTGCCAGATCTGTGACGTCCACGTCAACTCAGAGATCCAACTCAAACAGGTAAATGAAAGTCGAATACCTCTTGATCTCTGTTATTTACTTATGTTATTGGACAAACACTTCGCTTTGCCAATTTGCTCCCCCACATCCTTTCCTCATCTTCTCATTTCTCCCCAACCTGCATCCCTTTTTGCACCCTCAGTGCTTACTCTTGGTTGTTTCTGATTAATTATGAAGGCAATAAACACAAATCTCCTTCAGTTACTTGCAGTCAAAATGCAGCAGAAGTGCCTGCTGATGCTTTATTGATACAACTGGTGTCACTGGTGTCTCTTTGCCACCATCTAGTGGTCAGAGTGAGAACTGTATCCATTTAGTTTGTGGGTGAAACGCTTTGGAGGAGGATGAATTGGACAGAAATCCAATTTCAAATAAAATCTAGAGAAATTGTTTCATCACTGTTGCAGAAGATTGTGTCCGTTGCTGATATTTATCATATTTAGATTGATGCGCATCTTGCGTGCAAAGACGTTTAATTTACTATCTGCAAAAACAATCCGTTTATTTGGAAAGTTGTACATAGATTATAGGCAGTAGGTCTCCAGATGTGTTTTAAATTTGAAATCTAGAACCTTTTTCCCCCCCCCCCACGTTCTTCCTCCTGAGCCAACTAAAATAAGCCGGCGTTACCTCTTGCTCTCAGATACTAGCTCTTTAAGAAATATCACCGCAGCGCCATCAGCTATTTGCGGATTATAATTTTGCAAGTCGACGGATGATTAGCGTGAAACGGCGAAAACTCGAAGATGGGAAAGCGGTAAAGGCTAAAGTCTGATTTGTTCATGTTGTTGACGTTGCAGCACATCTCCAGCAGAAGACACAAGGACAGGGTGGCGGGAAAACCCAGCAAGCCAAAGTACAGCCCTTACAACAAGCAGCAGCGCGACTCGCTCACTGTGAGTGTCTCCTTCCGGCTTTCTGCTCAACTTGCAGTGGAGAAATTCACCAGTAGGACAGAAAGACACAAACTACCTCAAGAACATTTGCTTAACGTTGTCTTCATATTTTCTCTTTTCCCTTGTGCCTTTTCTCCTTGTTGCCTGCATGTTTCGTCTTTCTGCTCCTGACCTTTCTGCTTTTCCTCTTCTCTCCACTGCTCATTTCCCATATTCTTCTGTCTTGCTTGTTCTTCCTTCTTCTGTTCCTTCTTTGATTTTCCTTGTCGTTTTATTTAATCTTATTTCATTTTATGCGTGTCTTTTTTTTTCTACCATTTTCTTGTCTTTATTTTTTTTTTTTGCCTTGCTTTCTCATTTCATCATTTCATTTCCCCTTTATTTTCTTATCTCATTTTTTTTGTTTTTTTTATTTCACCTACTGGATTTGATCATTTTCCTTTTTCTCTCTCCCTCTTGTCCTTGTCTCCTCAGAAGGAGCTGGCAAAGCCTTCTCTACCTCCTTCCTTCCTTTCCTCTCCTTTCACTTCCACTTCCTCTCCCCTCCCTCCCTCCTTTCCCTTCCTCCTGCCTCCTTTCCCCCCCCCCCCCTTGACCTCCCCCATCTCCCTCCACCCTCGCCCTCCGTCATCGTCGTCCCTCTTCACCGCCTCCTTCCTGCGTCCCGCTCCCGGACCCATCAGAACCAACCAAGGATCGATTCTCTTCGCGCCCTACTGATGTCCGCGGGAGCGGCGGGGAGTCGAGCCCACAACCTTTGACCCCGAGCCCGCTGTGCGCTGGAGCTTCAGCTGCTGCTGCAGCTTCCTTACTTGACTGAATCTTGCTGCAGAGACAGGAAGAGGATGGAGACGTCCTGCTTTCTTATCAAAGACGCTCTGGTTCCATCCAGCACCTCCAGACATGGAGGGCAGAGGGCGCCGTTGCGTTCACTGACCCGCTGAAGTCGACCTGAACAGAACCAGTGGCGAGCAAAGCTCCCAGACGTACTGGAGATCAGGATACATGTATGCAGTTGTGGAATATTCATGAAGATCCATTCAGCATCGTACAGAAAGCAATAAGAGTTACAGGAAATGGGTTCAAGACTGGAAAAAAAAACAAAAAATCAAAAAGGCTGCAGCTCATTTCTTAAGTCATTGTGGTGTTCCACATCCAGTGCCCATTTAACAAAAAAATATTAAACATTTTTATTTTATTTTTACTGGATTAGACTTTTTCAAAAGCTTCATTTTTTCCCCCTCAATCATTTGATGCATCAATTCGAAGGATTGCAACTAGTTTCCGTGTACAAAACATGAACTGAAAGCATGCAACTTGAGGGATTGCTTTTGTTTTGTTTTGGTGAAATCAGACAAATATTGGAGGCATATAGCTGGATTGCTAAATGTGGATCCTATTTCTTTTTTTCCATTTGATTTAAAACGTCTACCTCGATGAAAGACCTAGCAGAATATATTTGTTTTTGTGAAGTTGTCCTCAAAAGGAAAACTGAAATTTGTCAAAGTGACGAACAAGAAAAACCAAAATGAGCAGAAATCGGTACTGACTGGAAGAAGAGTGAGCTGGATTTAATCCAGATGTCAGAAAGGGGGTGAAAACATTGCATGTTGTTTCGCAGGATGATAATCTGCCTCTTCTTACACGGTAAAAAAGCAGAGGATGTAGGAACTGTCCTTCCTCCCACTGTAGAAGCAAACCAGCACTAACAAGATGTCACAAAACAAAAAACACACAAAAAAGACGACTGCCGTCTTCTCATGCCTCAGATGTGGCTTCATATATATATAAATACCGAGGAATTATTTCTTTTTTTCGTTCAGTAAAACAACCAAATATCGGCTCCCCCAGCCTAACTGAGCCGATGTCAGTCACATATTCAAACAGTTTCAGTACATTTATTTGTTTTATCTCATTCAGATATATATTTTTTTCATTCACACTCCTACTGGTTGTCATAGAGACTGCACTGAATCAAGAGCAATGTGGGCTTTGACTAGACCCCGAATTTACCATTTCCCAATTCTAAGTTGATGCTGGATTTAAATCTAAAATGAAAATATTAGTTTTTTATCATGGTAAAAATTAAAATTTTTTTAATATATATATAAAAAAACGTAAATACGTAAAAAAAAAAAAAAAAAGACTTGTATCTCTAAAATTAAACTATTGATTATTAGCTCTCATATAGCATATTGATTGGAAACGTTCTAATTTATAATACCTGGAAATGTGAATGTGTCTTCTCGGTATGTCAGAGAAAATCAGTTCCAATTGGTTTAAATATCAAACTGTCTTCTTACGTCATCATTACATTGTTTTAAATCTTTCATAAAAACCTAAGCAAGAGACAAAAAACAACTTTTTCTTTTGTCTTCATGTTGATGAAAATGTCCATTGTTTCAGAAAATCTAGTTAAACTAAAATTTATAGAAACGGATAAAAATAATGCATCAGTAACCATCCTTCTTCTTCTTTGTCCTGAAAAGCTTCGCTGTCAAAAAGGTGCACTTAACCAACATACAGAGGAAATGCATCTATTTGTCTTACTTCTAAACTAACTTCAAATTATCTGAGCAGAAAGTCTGAAGTGAGAAATGAACCAGTGGGAATGTTTTTGAGGAGTTTTTTTTCTGCGGTTTCAAATCCGTCACCACGTTTCTTCCTCCTGAACGACTTGAAGCATCCCCGTCTTCCAGTGTTGACCTGACAGGTAGAAAGACTTGCGTGTGCGTGAGTGTGTGCGTGTGTTTATCTATGCACCCTGTGTGACTCTCATCCATATGATGGGCGTATTCAAGAAGGCGCCCAGCCTTCCAGGCTGTCTGAAAATGAAACTCACGTCCGTCATCTGCCTCCTCCGTCCGACGACATCGCCATAACGCAACATGCATACGAGCTGCCGCTTTTTCTACTCTCCTTCACCGTCATCATCAGCAGCACTGGGATCCGCAGGGGGGGCCGGATACTGGAACCAGGTTCCAAAACTGGTGTGAGGCTAGTAGGGATGCGCTGGCGGAGCTGATGATGTTTGTTTATGTGTGATTTCAAACAAAGCTGACATCATTATTTTCTATTTTCTTCCAAAAATAAAAGTTTATCTAAATAAAAGGCACTGGAAAAATAGCATATAGTTACATAAGAGTTGTAAGAGGAGATCAGGACGAACCGCGTTTCGTTGCACAACTTGAACGCAGGTTTTCAATCCCACTTCAGATGTCATTCATATCGCTGCTGTGCAAAATGTCCTGAACCGAAAGGACGAACCTGCAGACAGAGAACACATGCTGTAAAATATGCATCAAACAGATTTTAGCTTTGAATTTATTCTTCAAATGTATTTTAAAAGATCCTATTTGCAGACTTATTGACTTCTCTCTGTGTACAGTATTTATTTCCTTTGGACTTGTTTTTTTTTAATGCGAAATTATGAAATGGAAGATTATGCAAATGTACAATTTGTTAAGTGTCACTCGTCTTTCTGTAAATGTTTTGTTTTCATTAAAAATAAGTGAGCAGCATTCAAAGATCGTGTTTGTTTAATGATCGCTCGGAATCAAAAGACTGTTTTTAGAAGCAAAAAGAAAAAAAAGGTAGCGAGAGGTGTGGGTGAAATGTGTCCTTTTTTTTTTGGTGTTTAAACAAACAAAATTGGAGTCAAGTTTGAATTTTACGCTGATGATCTCTAATCCACACAATGCGTCCAGTTATCCCGGCCTGATGTTGGTGCGTTTGTATTTCCCTTGAGTTTTCCTGCAGCTGCATTAAGTGTGGCAGAAAGAGAAGCAAAACTTTATATATGAATATGCCTGGGAGAAAAGGCTACTCCCTGTCGTTTTCTTAATCGACAAAGTAGCGCTTTCTCTGAATCGGTCCGTTGTACCGACATGTTTCACTCTTGACCTTGGGAGGACAACAACGCCGGCCCTGATAGGAAGCTGCTCTCTCCTCTTCTCCCACTTCTTGTAATTCAGAATATGCAGCCTGACCTTGTGAGAAGAAAATAAACACGAGTCATACTTTGCATTGCTACCTGCTCATATTTTCCTAGCTTTTAAACTAAATGAAACAAATCTAGACTGAAATGTAATCAAACAGAATACGACTTAAGGTGTGAGTGTTTTGCACACTGTGCAGAAAGCTGCTAGGAGCAGAAAAACCTGAGCAGACTGGTCCTGTTGAGAACAGACCCAGAAAACTGGACTGAACTGGACATTTTGTTGAACTGGCTTGATAATTTACCGCACCCCAAGCAGCTCGTGCTTTGTGTTATATAGTAAGTCCAGTTAAACTACGACCACGTCACTTTAGAGTCAAACCTGACGAACACGTCGTTCATTCAGGCTTCAGACCAGCAATGACTGATCCGAGATTAGAGATCAAGACAGAAAACAAGTTCAGTTAGGAGTCAGATCAAAGCAGAAATGTAATGATTGCATTGCGGTTGTTTCATATTGTTTGTATTGTAATTTCACCAGTGATCACCTGAATGCAAACTGTATAATTCTCAGACGTGTGGAGGAAGGTGAGCTTGTCAGATTTTTGGCCAACATGTAAAACACTGGAGTGTTGAGTAAAAAAAACGCTGCATCCTGAACACACCATCCCAGTGGTGAAGCATGGTGGTGGCGGCATCATGCTGGATTGAGTTTTTTTTTTTTTTCCAGAGGAACTCAGAAGCTTGTCAAAGTTAATATATATATATATATTTTGCACGTATATTAGAACATGAGCTGATGGACGCAGATAAAGTCAAGCAAGTCATTTGACATCACTGCTCTAAACAGCATCTCAAGCCAACCTGGCATCAGCTGATTGCTTCAAACTGGTCAGAAAGTATCACCTCTTTTCCCTCCTTCTCTGATAAAATTCAGCTTTCATAAACAACTCGTTTGAAATGGGTTTTTTTCTATTTTCATCATTTCAAATGTTCCGCAGGTTAAACGAAGATGCGTTTGGTTACAAAGTCACTGCTGTCCCTTTTGTTTGTTCTGGAGGACCCTGGGATAAAACTTTGAACTTTTTAAGACACGGTTTCTGTCGAGCTGCGGTGACGCTGTGGTTTGAGGGTGAAATCATACTTTTTGAAGCGAGGCGGATGTGAGGGGCTGGATGAGAGGAGGAGTTTTTCTCTCACTTGTTGGAATAAAGGCGACGCGGAGCAGCACGGAGACACTGCAGCAACCAGAGCACAGATGTAAGATTCATGTGCTTGATATTGTAGACGTAGTACATTATGGGGAAATTGCGTGCAAGTTGCTAAAGTCCAGACAGAGTGAACTCCCTGACCCCTGCATTATAACCAGTAGAGGAAACAGAATCTCGGATTCGTTTTTGGGGCTCAAATCAGGAAGATGCAGGATTACGAGGAGTCCGTCTTGTTTCTGGGGAGCTGGGGTCCGTTCCAGAGGAGGATCTTCTTTGTTCTTTGCCTCACCTGCGTTCCCTGTGGATACAACATCCTGTCTGTCATCTTCCTGCTGGCCAGCCCCCCACACCACTGTGACATCCCTGCCCACAGTAACCTGAGCCAGGAGTGGATCCAGGCCAGCATCCCAGCAGAGGTATTCTGAATCCGAGCCAGTGAATGCGTTCACTTTGGCAAAGCATTTCAGCCATTATAGGATGTGGAAGTTTATCTTTATTGTTTATGATGCCATGTAAGTAAATTGCTCGCATCTGTTCAGGTGTGAATAGCAAACTAAGCTGCTATCCTCCATTTGTTTTAACTGTTTGCCCTCACGTGACCTTTACTATCAGTTTGCATCGTAATATATTGTTGCACGGGGCAAAAAGCCTGCAGTGCATCTATATGCTCGATGCGACAAATAGCAGAGGAATGAGAAATACAGAAGCTACTGGGCACACAAAGAGTCACGTTTTTATTCAGGAGCAGCAGAGGCCGAAAGTAGAGCTTTAGAAGAGGTTGGAGGAATCAGACGATTGGGTCGCAACAACTACATAAATTCATTAATCGTCTAATCTTTTACGTAAGCAGAAGATTTTAAAAAAAAAATGTTTTATGTGAATTAACACAAACTCAAGATTTTGATTTAATGAGATTTTTCATATTCTTTAAACTGCAAAATCAGCATATGAGCGAAGCAATGAAATTGCAAACTTCAACTTATTTATTTTAGGATAAATAAAAATCACTCCAGATTCTAAAATTATCATAAACATTTATTTGATTTCTATCTCATGAAATCTCTGGGCGAGAGACGAGGTACGGCCTGGACAAGCTGTCTGTCCGTCACAGGGACTCACAGAGACACAAAGGAGAAATAACCACGCACACACACACACACACACACACACACACACACACACACACACACACACATGCACACACATACCTAATGACAATTTATAGCAGTGTGTTTCAGCCACACTGCCCTGACTGTTTCAATGTTTCCCTGATTGCAATTAATAACTGATCAACCCAAAAAATGTGTTTCAGGAGTTGGATGACATTCCAGAGACTTTACTATGCTAATTTGTTACAATATGAAAGTAAAACAGTAAAATAATTTGATGTAATCCGCATTCTTTTCAGTTTCACTTGCTGAGTGAAAAGGTTTAGTTGTGTTGACACACAATCGCTACCAGCGTTCGGTTGATGGCATTTGTTTTTTCTGCTCGGTCTGCTTAGCGCACACATCACTGGTCTTTGAGAACATAAAGCTACTTCCTCTAGTTGTTGTGTGTTTAACAACAGGAACGCTTTCTCTAAAATGCACACTTAATAGCAGCTATTATTTATGAACGAGAAATAAAAACAAACAAGCAATAGCAGAGAAGATGGTGGTTGTGATGAAGTCTGACATCTTGTCTAAAACAAGGTGCCCAGGCTTTGCACAGATTCGATGATTTCTAAAATGTAGAAAAATCATTTTGTATTTAACTACAACGGCGCGCACAAACACTCAGTGAATGCATTTTAGGAGAGCTGTGTTACATTAGGATGTGCAGATTTGTAGATTTACTCAAAGCGTGTACTGTCAGACATAAAGTACACAAACGCGAATAATTCGGTGGAAGGTTTCAGCGTTGATTCAGATCCCGTTCCTGACCTGATGCGCTCTGGTCCGCAGCTGCCCTGCGCTCTGCAGCAGGAAAAATACATTGTGGAGCTGCAGTTGCATTGTTTCCTGCTCAGCAGGTGGCCGGGCAGCCGGAGAGAAGCAGCTGCAGCCGGTACGAGCTGGACCTGGTTAGGAACCTGTCTGCAATGGGAGTCAGTCCAAACTGGTTGCAGAACCAGTCGGCGTCGGGATCGAGGCCAGAGGTTCTTCTGTCGCAGCTGAAGCGGGAGGCCTGCAGAGATGGATGGACCTACAGTACGGAGCACTTCCAGTCCACTGTGGTCACGGAGGTATCATCACTCTCTGTTTGTAATAAAAAAGCAGCATGGAGTTAATGGTTATTTCAGTATGGCAGCAACACACAATAACTTACACCTCAGCTGGCTCTTCGTGTTCAGACTCAGTCCTTCTGAACTGGTTCTTACTCATAACTCACTGCAAGGTCGTGACCTTTCCCCACAGTCGTTGACTGCATTTTGAGCACAACAAGATCGTTTAAACACGCCTCATGGTTTAGAAAGAAAAAAAAAAAAAACCTTTTTCTCGGAGCTCTTTACAACGTGTGACAATTTTGAAACATCTGAAACCGACAGCTTGACACAAAAGTCAGAGGTAGATAGAAAGATTGATGAAGCTTCATTAAGAAGTTAAATGTCTGCTTCGTGTTTTCCTCCCAGTTCGACCTGGTGTGCAGCGAACAGTGGAAGCAGCCTCTGACCTCTCTCGTCTACTTTCTGGGAGGACTGTCTGGATGCTTCGTCTCCGGACTAATCTCTGACCGGTGACTCTCCGTCTCTTCATTTAATGTTTGCAAAATGACGCATCTCCCCGTCCCCATAAAGCATAAATGATTCACAAATTGGAATCATTTCCAAGCAGTTAGATGATAGAATTGCCATGCTTGTTGATTGCATGTTTCAGTCTTGTACAGAAGCATAACAAATCTATTAATGTTTTATGATAACCTAAGCTAATAATAGCGATTAAATTGAGTTTTTTGCCTGTTCATTATCGTCAAACATCTGGTGATGACCTGCTTCCTTTAACAGAGTCATTTTCTGAAAATGATGGACTCCAAACTGCTCATAATTAACATTAGAAAATCTTTTCAGATAAATTATTGCTAATGTTTGGTTTTCGTTATCATAGTGTGAACAGAAACATTTATACAGTGCATTTGATTAACTGTGTAAAACCTATGAATACAGTATAGAGGGTCTGTGTTTACATTTAACCAATAAACACAACCAGCAGTTGAGGCTGAATGATGATGATCAGGATATTTGCTTTTTTAGCTGTGACCGTATCTGTTGCATTTACGCCTGAATCCTTCTCTGCTCTGGCGCTGCAGGTTTGGCAGGAAGCCCGTCCTGTTCGGGTCCATCGCCGTCCTCAGCGTCTTCAGCAGTGCTGTGGCTCTCGCTCCATCCTGGCCCGTCTTCACTGTTCTCTTTTTTATGCTGGGCCTGGGTCAGATCGCCTGCTACATAGTCGTGTTTGTTTTGGGTATGTTTCTTTGTGGAGCTTTGCTCTCACCACATCCTAATGCTGTGTTCATGGCCTCTCCAATCAGAAAAACCTTGTTTGTTTGTTTAAAGGTGACCTGTTATGCTTCGCTGAAAAGGCTAAGCAAGCGAAACGTGTTCATTACATTCATCTCTTGAATGAGTTGTTTAAGAGCCTATTCTCACTTTACATTTATGTGAGCTGCTGCTGGCCACGCCCCTAACTCAATATATACACCCACACTTCAAAATGACTGAAAACAGATGCACAATTATACAGCCGTGCAAATTTGAAAAGCAGAAGTGGAGCCTCCTGCACAACCAGCAAGAATTCAGCAAGTGGCGTCTGGATGGTAAATAAACAACAAAACACTTGTCCCTTTCCACCAGCTCTTGTTCGGCGCATGCAGTGGTTAAATCCAACTGACCAAACTTTCTGGAGATCTGTTTAGGTTGGTCAGGTGGACTCGACTAGGGTTGCTAGGTAACGGTGCAGTGCCCATTCATCAAGGCTCAACATCCAGGCGGTTTTTGAAACAGCTCGTTTTCCCAGACACCAAAAACCATTTACATGTTGCAAAAAAAAAAAAAAAAAGCTGCATGGCTATTTTTAGAAGAAGTCAAGACCCAAAATAAAAATATGGAAAAAGCGAATTTTGCATAACAGGTTCCCTTTAAATGATCACATTTCAGATTAAATCTGTGTTGATTTCTTTCATCACCTTGCCATTTATCCGCATATATGATGCTTTCTGAATGTTAGAAATGGTCAGGACTTTTATCATTTGAGCTGGAAATGATAATAAAATGTCGGCGTTTTCTCCACAAGGCTCAGAAATCCTGGTGGGCTCCAGCAGGATCCTCTTCTCCAGTCTGGGCCAGCCTTTCGTCTATGCATTCTCCATGATGCTGCTGCCAGGAACCGCATACCTGGTCAGGAGTTGGAGACACCTGTCGCTCATCATGGCTGTGCCTGGCTTGGCTTGCATCCCCCTCTGGTGGTAAGATGGTCTCACCGCACCGTTGATCTTTCGCACTCCGCATCTTTACGCCAAGACGTACAGAAAAAGGGTCGCAGTGCTGCGGTGACCGGCTGATAAGGAGGCATAATCTCCTCCAAGGAAGGTGAACTTGCATCACGGTGCAAAATAAACAGTGGTGTGACACAACCGCTCTCGCCCAGAACTGTGACACATTTGCTACTTTCAGCTGTAGCTCTTGTACTTGATGATAAACAAACATAGCGCAATATTGTCTCACTCAGCCGAAGAAGTGACATTTAGTATAGTTGTGGAGTGAGCTCACTCCATAATTAAGCTCCTGGTTTTAGTGTTAAAATGCACAAGGCCCGTCCCTGATTGCGTGTCTGCATGTCGGCCAGGCTGGTTCCAGAGTCTCCTCGCTGGCTGCTGTCTCGGGGCCGCTTGCAGGAGGCCGAGCTCCTGCTGAGGTCAGCGGCTCTGGAGAACCGAGTGGAGGCTCCTCCAGTCATTTTCCTCCCTCCCAAGGTAGGAACCACCAGCTGAACCTCGCTGGCATACATAGGTGCTGGAACGGGGGGGGATCAGGGGTCCATTGACCCCCCACTTTAGGGCCCTGCTTGTCCGCTGGTCCCACCAGACATTCATACAGACCGCACACCTGCAAGTGGTGTATTGATGTTTCCTATTGTCTCTCTGCAGGCTGAAAAAACAGCAACACATCAAGCAGAGTCTGTCAGCTTCCTGGACCTGCTGAAGACTGCAAACATCCGGCATATAACACTGAAGCTGTGGGTAATTTGGTGAGCTGCAACATTTTTTTAATTATTTTTTCAATATGTTTTTTTTTGCAAAACCATTTTGCTTAAGATACACACCATCCGAGCAGGTAACCTTTGTCAAATCAAAGCTTCTTCTATTGAGAAGATTGAAAATAATTTGAAAAAGTGAAAGAAATTTTAAAAATCAATTAAAATCAATCGGGCTTGGGAGTTTGAGTCCACTTCTTTCTTTGCAGGTTTTCTATGAGCGCCAGCTACTTTGGCTTGTCCTTCAGCATGTCCACTTTGTATGGCAACCCCTTCCTCAACTACTTCCTGCTCACAGCTGTGGAGCTCCCGGCGTACTTCGCCAGCTGGCTGGCTGCACGCAGCTTCCCTCGCCGCCTTTCGTTCATCGGCTTCTCCCTGCTGGGTGCGCTGGCGCTGCTCTTCATCCAGGGCACCATGAAAAGTGAGCATGAGAAGCATTGGGCTGCACGCTCTTGACTTTTTTACTTTTTTTTTTTTGTATTTAGCGTGTGCTTCTTAACTTCAGCATCTCACTCAGACTCTGTTGACGCCACACGAGCTTCTTCAACATAATGAAAGATTAATGCATTAATCCAGTGCAGTGCAGAAGTTTTTACCTCCTTACAGAATTCCTCTGTTTCTGCTATTTTGTCTCACTTGAATGTTTCAGACCGTCCTCAAACATTGTATCAGACAAAATTGACTTCAGTAAGAACAAAGTGTAGTTTGTCTCGAATCGTTTATGAGACAAAGATGTCTAAACAAACCTGACTCTGTGTAGAAAAGTAATTGTCTCCTGAACCTAATGATTGGTTGTGTCATTCTTGGCAGCAGCAGCTGACAATGAGTTTGTTTTCTTTTGTTTTTTTTTACATCACCGTGCAGGAATTTTGTCCCACTCTTCTTTAATTCAACCACAATGATTAGACCACAGCAAAGCCTTCATTTTGCTGTGTTGTGTCATTCATAACAGGGCTCTTGCTAGTTGATTTTCCTGCCTGCATAACAAAAGTCTAAGATAAACTGACGTGTGATAGCAAGACATTCTCCTACAGCATGTTCTGACAAGAATTCATGGCTCCTTCAGTTGCAACAAAGTGTCCAGGTCCCATCACCATCACACCAAAAACACCGTGCTCGTCCGAAAGCATGATATTCAGTTTTGTGCCAGTTGTAGTAAAATGCACACCTTCCAAAAAAAAAAAAAAAGATCCAATTTCGTCTGACTGTAAATTGAACATTGGGGATAATCAAATAGTTTTTTTTTTTTTTAAATATAAGACAAGCTCCCGAAATCTGAAATTTGAAAGAACGTCACTACACCATAAAACAGCCCAGACGTTCTCCCTGCAAGATATCAGGCAGAGCATGGAGAACAAGTGAATAGTCCAAGAAGTCAATGAGCATTAAGAGCTTCAGAAAGGCCTGGAATTAGCAGGTACAACTGCTTTGAAGAAAACAATACATAAAACATTCATCCGCTATGGCCTTTATGCCTACTCACTGCCCAAGACTCCACTGCTGAAGAAAAGCTTGTTGAAGCGAGTTTAAACTTTGCCTAGTAGCATTTACAAAAGTATTTTTACAACTTGTGGCCTCACAGCTCCTCATCCTTTGTTGCAGGTTACCCAACTCTTACCATGTCCCTAGTACTGTTGGGTAAATTCGGTGTTCTGGCAGGAAATGGGGTGGTGTACACCTACACTGGAGAGCTGTCTCCCACAGTCATCAGAAATACGGCGATGTCTTCCTGTGCCATGTTCTCCAGAGTGGGATCCTCTGTGTCGCCATATTTGCTTGAGATGGGTGAGACCTTTAAATCTCTACTGGCTGTAAAGAATCCAAAGATATCAATTAGAAACTGAGTCTAACATTTAACTCTATTCAGATGAGGTTTGATTTGATTTTTGTCTCCAGCTGAGTTTAACAAGCTTCTACCCTGGATTACTTTGGGCGCGCTGTCGCTTCTCGGCGTTCTTCTCTGCATCTTCCTGCCAGAAACGTTCCGACAGCCACTTCCTGACACCATCGAGCAGATGCCGGTCACGCAGTGGTGAGTTTGTGTAAAGCTTGAGGACATTTTGGGGGAATTCTCTATGACAGACCTACACCAAGTTGGGTACAATTTTGAGATGGAAAAACATAAATGGTTTGCACAAACAATGGCGTTACCTGGGGAAGAGGGATCGCTGCACTAAGTGAGCAGAAATCAAATCACTTAAAGCAGATACTGATGCATTTCTGCTCATCTGACTTACAGGTTTGCATGTCCCTGGGCCTGCAAAACTGCTCTGAAGGAAGAAGAAAAAATGGCTAAGGAGCAGACTCCATCAATTGAGATCATCTGCACGACTTGTTTATAAAGCGGCCACTACCAGAACCAAGCTGTACGGTTCTTTTTATTTCAGAAATGCTCTAAAGGAGTTTGAAGTCATGCATCTACAAGTCTTCCATGCAGCAAGAACAGAATGTTGTGGGACTCAGAAACAACCTAAACTCAAATTGACCTAAGAGTGAGAGACATGAAAGCACACCGCAGCCTGCTGCAGCAAATAACTTTTGCGCTTTGTTTCACCGAAGGACTGAAATGCTGGAACTGAGATGAGGAACGAAATATACGGTACATAGAACTGAAAATGAAAGAACACTATGAAGAAATCCTGTGATGGTTTTCTGACATGAGTAATTTCTGAATATTCAGTTAGTTAAATTATTAAATTGTTTTGGAAATTATTGGTGTGTTGGAAGCATTTTTGTCTTTTTTTGCACTGCACATGAACTTGAAGGTGTACATTGAGAATTCAGGGTTTTAATTGAGCAGTGAAGACAAATATTCAGATGTGCATATGTCCGGTTTAATATTCACAAACCTGACATATGCACAAATCACGAATATGGTATTTTCGCTGTTCATTAAACTTGGATCACATGTTTTTTGCATGCTAGCATCATCCTAATTAAGACAAAACATTTGAAACATATAGCTTTGTTTAGCTTTAAATGATGAAATGAATTCTGACGGTGAGTTTCCTGAAGGGAGGAGTGGAGAGGTTAACCTGTGAGGTTTTAGTATCACAAGAGTCAGCAGATGTGTGAAGCAACAGCGCCTCCTTGAGTCATGTCGCTGGAAACTCAGCGTGTCCAGAATTCGACGTAACACCGGAAGTTGGAATTGTTGATTCGACTTTACTGCGCCTGCGCAGTGCGACGGGCTCCGCCGCCTGGTTGGTGCGTGGCTCTGCTGTTGTTGAAGGAGAGGAGGGAGAAACTAAGGGCTTTAGTACATTTTCTGTATAAAACGCGAGTCGTTTCCTCCGGTTGGTGAGACTCTGGAAGCAGAAGAGGAGGAGGAGGAAGAGGAGGAGAGCGACAGGAGCGAAGGGCAAAGAGAAGAGCAGGAAAAGGAGGTAGACGACTGGGAGGAGAAAATCTGGGACAGAGGAAAATGCTGCGGATTTGACGGAAAAGGTAAGAAAAAAGCCGCCGGATCGATACTCATTGTTGGAAGTTGTCGGCGGTGGGCGGGTGGGCGCCGCGATGATGGAGGTCTCCACCCGCAGCCACCGCAGCGTGTGGCTGCAGAATGTAGGTCATTGTGTCTCTGGGTCGGGCCGGAACCAGCCGAACCGAGCCGTGTTGGGCCGAGCCGTGCTGCAGGGAGACTGCAGGAACGCAGACCAAGGTGAAAGCCCTGCTGCAGCAGGAGAGCCTGAGTGCTGCAGCAGCACCAAAATTATCCATAATAGTCAAAATAAATGAAAAAAAATAAAAAGGGAGGGGGGGTTGGAATAAAGGTATGGGGCCACATTGGGGCCAATATTATTCAAACAGTTAAAGAAACTAGTGAAAATTTTCTGTCACTTATAAAGATGATAAAAACACAGCTGCATAGGTTTCTCCTTCAGGATTTCCCTAAATGCAAAGTTTCATAAAAAAGCGCACTGAAGGAAGAACCGCTATTACTTGTTAGTTTGTGTGCATTTGGGTCCGTGACGTCACAAGAGGCACACAACCCACGCAGAAAAGCTGGCACCAGTAAAACGCATTTTGAAGGATTCATTTGAATGAAAACCTTGCACCTCATGTGACATCAAGAAATGCATGTCCTTGATTTTTTATCTTGGTTAAAGAACAGCATGAAACAGAATAAGAAAACAAATGGCGTCACTGTCCTTAACATTTTATGCCGAGTCATCATTCGTTTGGCAGTGAGGGCACTAAGTGGTCAAAAACGTACAAAAAACACTTCACTGTAATGACTAAAACAGAGAACTTTGGGCTAAATCAATAATTTGATGGTGAATTTTTCCACATGGACTATCTGCGCTTTTGACACAATTTATGCACCTCACAAGACGTTTGAGTAAAGCAGCTTGTACTTTTCAGGTTGTGGCCCAACCTCATCGGGTTTGGATGAATCACTCGATCCTTTAAAAAACAAAAGTGAGGAACCCGTCGGTTTAACCAGGCCCATAGTTTTATACTTTATCTGAAAACATAAAATAACATAATATATACAGGTAATAGCATGTTTTTATTCTTCTTTTGTTTTGATACATAGAGATAGTTTGGTTATCCTCTTTATAGAGTCCCTCGAATATAACGGGCTGATATTGTCTGCTTAATTAGTTGGGCTATCAGCTCTGGTTTCCAGGCTGCAGTTTATTGCTGATCGTAGTTTTAAAGCAGGATTATCCTTATAAGAGTGATGGGCTGCAATCCTTTTTACTTTCCACAGCATGACTGGTATAATAAGTGAATTTGGAAAGACACTAATTCAAGTGTCAAGTATGATCTTAAATAGTAGAATTAAGAGCCAGCAGCTTACAATTACAAAGAGAAAATCACAATCTATGAGTTTTGAAGAGATCATGTCTCCAGGCCACTTGCTGAGACATGATGTTTGATAGTTTACCATCACCCGGCCACAATGACTACCTTCAAAGACGATGACAGTAGGCAGGAGAAATAATTGACAGATGAAAAGTGCAGGGTGAGCAGTCAGGCAGCACAGATGTTTCACCAGCCACTAAACCAACAGAAACACAAACCTGCTGATTTACGGTCAGACTGCTGAGTGCGACCTGTAAAAAAAGAAAAAAAAAACAAACCCTGATTAAATGGGCAGTAAATCACAGACGAGCTGGAGCCAGCAACTGGAATCTGCCGGGAGGATCGCCAGCTGGGAGGAAATCTATTTGGGAAAAGTAACAGAGCTGTCCCTGCCTTATTTGTTCAGCATTTCAGCTACTCTGTGCGCCAAATATTCTTTGAAGACACTCAAACGTCATCGTTTCATGGTTTGCCACTGATGAACTCGGTTCTGTTCTTCAGTTCTGAGACTCACAGGAAAAAAGGTGACACTTTGTTTCCCCCCTCAGGTCTTTGAACGTCTGTGACATCTCTGTGTTTTGAGCGCTTTTCTTTACAGGTGGTTTCAGGTGAAGAGCTGAGACACTCATCCTCTGTCTTACCCCGGGAGTTTATCTTGCCACAGATATTACACTCAAAACCCTTTGTACACATTTGACAGCTGACTCACTAAATTCGACAGTCAACAAAAGCCCACAGAGCATAAATATTTACAGAAAATGATGAGATTTTACACAAAATCCCAGATGTTTTCTGCCTTCTGTAGTTTTGTGAACTAAAAATTTAAAAAAAATAAATAAAAAAATAAAAAATCAAGTCAGTTTGGGATGCTCGATGAACTGTGGTTTGTTTCCCCTCAATTATTTAGAGATTCAAAGTTTTAAAAGCTGCTTCAAACTAATAGTTTGCTTTAAAAGATGGTCACTGAATATTTTAGCTCAACACAGTGTTCATGATGTGTTCAATGACCGACCAAATGAATCTTAATTTGTCATTGTTATTAAAGACCTAAAGAGTCGTTTAATGTGCTGCAGCGTCCTTCATACTGGTAGCATTCTGAGTTCAGGGTGCAACGATTGCAGTTTTCTGGCCGATACCAATTATTTTGTCTGAAATGTCGCTGAATATAGCAAGAAAGTTATTGAGTTGGCAACAGTGGGGTCACTATTACTTATTCTAAACATGCAGACATAACTTGAAGGGCCAGTCTGTCAGTCAAACCTTTCTCACAGGGGAGCAAAAGAGGACAGTGGTTGATTCTTAGACCTTTTCCAAACTAGATGACATCGGCGGATAAGGTCGACTTCATATGTAAGAATCGGTCGATAACCGATCTCCCAAAATTAAGGAAATCCGCATCGATAAATCGGTGCACCCCTATTCTGAATACAACAATTAATTAAGGAATTAAAAGACTATTTCTATTTGTTCATCAAGGCCTTAATATCACAGCGCAAGCTGTCATTTGACGCAGTGAGAGTCCTTAGATTAAACTCATGCATTGAACTGGAATGCATTGGCCGACTGATTTGTGTATGAAAATTTGCATACACAAATCTCTGAAGTGGAGGAACGTTGTGTTTTTCCACCAAGGATATGAATAGAGTCAGACATTTTTTATTTATTTTTTTAGTTTAATGTGACTTCAGGTTCTCGGAACGTGTCCTCAATCCCAGAAGCATTGTTGTTGTCTTATTTCCTCTAACAATGCCTGCTGCATGTTGGTAATCTCCACACCAAGACTTTTGTTTCGTCAATTGGCGTTTTGGTTGAAGTCTCTTGTGCCTCTCCAGATGTCTGGCGTCACCATGGAAGCGAGCTCCATCCTCCCCATCCTGAAAAAGAAGCTAGCCTTCCTCTCAGGTAATGAACTGTTGTTGTGTTGCTATAATCCCAAATCTTTGTTTTCGATGACCTAACCTCTCTGGCTGTCTGTGATAGGAGGCAAGGACCGGCGCAGTGGTCTGATCCTGACCATCCCCCTCAACTCGGACCAGACCAGCATGGAGGAACTCGGCGCCACTCTGGACTACTTGCTCAGCATCCCCAGGTAACAGGCATGCTAGCCAAGCTGGCCTAAAGTGCTTCTGTGCATTCTTGCTAAAGCTAACCTCCTGTTTCCCACTTCCAGTGACAAGTGCAAGGCTCGGGGTTTCACTGTGATCGTGGACGGCCGGCGGTCTCAGTGGAACATCGTGAAGACGGTGGTCCTCATGCTGCAGGTAGAAATACGTGAAACCTTCGTCCAGGCTCTGATGTGGGTTTTTAATGATTGGTGGTATGTGGGTGGGGTTTCAGAACGTCATCCCAGCGGAGGTGTCGCTGGTCTGTGTGGTGAAGCCTGATGAATTCTGGGATAAGAAGGTCACCCACTTTTGTTTCTGGAAGGAGAAAGATCGCCTGGGCTTTGAGGTAAGAGTCTCACCTGCTAAAGGCAAAACCATAATGCATCGTAATGAAATTGTAGTTTGTCCCTGAGGGTTTTAAGATCTCGGTGTGCAATACTGAATTCAACCTGATAGGGGGCGATTATGTTCTGGTTTCTACGCATACGAGGAGGAGAAGAAGAAGAAGAAGCATAAAACAACTGAAAAACAAAAAAGAAAATTGTCTTTTTTTTTTTGGTCTTTTCTAAAATTAAAAAAGAAGAAACTCCATATATTTCTTTAAAATAAGCATCATCGTTGTTTTCCTCCTAAAAATTTTCTTTAGTTGTTTTTTTTGTTGTTTTTTTTTATTAGATGTAATTGCTTGTGTTTTGCTGAGACCATCATCTGGTTCATCTTTTCCCTAATTTTGAGTTCTTGTTCCCACAAAATAAAGTGTTTTTGCTCTGTTAAATCTGAGGGATTTGTTTTCAAACGTTGTTCTTTGGGTGTTTTTATTAAAACTGGTGAGATGCATTGATCAATGGTTACATTATGACAGATGATGGAAAGAACAACAGTTATCTCTGCTTCATATAATCTGTTAGTTGAGGGTTTACACTGGAACAGAACATTTTGTGTTAGATGACGATGACTTATTGGCAGGAAAAATAGGCAAGAGAAAGGATTTAATTAAGTTTGACAAGAAGCAAATAACTGAGCACCTCTAAGACTTTAGCTCTTGTGGATCTGATTTAAAGCAAATGAAAACAGCTTTTCTTTTTTTAAATTTAAAAAAAAATCCCCTTCCCTTGGTTTTACGTGTGATTTTTGCCGTCACCACCTCGACCAAAGACAGATGGTTTTGCTAATTCAGGTCTGTAGTCTTACTGACCCAAATTTCTGCAGTCGTGTTGGCTCGGCGGTCGTTGCCACGGTAACCGGATCAAGTCGGCCGGTGTTGTGCGTTGACTTGGAAGTAGTTACAGAAAGATGATCCGTCACCGTGGACGCGAAGGTAACACTGTTTTCAACAAAACCGGAGTCGGACCGCGAGCAGCAAAGGGTTAAATCTTAAGTTCAAGAGCAACAGAAATTTATATCCACTTCCTGCCATCGCCACTTTTTGGGTCAATTCAATTTGCTAGAAGCAAAAAAAAAAAAAAATACACGTTTTGAGAGTCGCAACAAACTGTTGGTGGAATCAATCTGCTGCGTCTCTGGGCGTCTTTGTCCTCTGTCCTGTCCTGGACAGAAGCGAACATGCACAGCTGCCAGATATGGAGATCCCAGTGACGCTGCTGAAATGTGACTCATCTTAGCTATGGAGGAGCGCGGTTGTAGTTGGATGTGTGTGTTATACAGCTGCTGTAGCGTCTGACCCAGCACTTGTATATAAAAAAAACAACAACAAAAAAACACTCTGGTTGGAGTCCAGGTTTACTGCTGGCATCTTCTGCCGTGACAACTGGTGGACAGACTCTCCACCAGCTGTCTTTTCCAGGTTTATTTCTGAGCCAGACTTACTGCACATGCTATTCATGTGATGATGAGGAAAAAAAAGTTACTGTCTAAATTTGATGTTAACTCAAAGGTGAGCTTGTTTTTTCTTTTTTTTTCTCTCTATTGCTCTTCTTAAAGGCTGGGTTCAAACACAGAGCCTTCTGTTTTCTGATTAGGAAACCTTCAGAGACTCCGAGGCAAAAGTTCATCTTGTGATCCAAGAACTTTGGATCACAAGAATTGTATTTTGGGTTAAAAAATTTACAAAAAACCCCCACAATGTAGAGTCTGATCCAAAAAAAAACAATCTTATAAAGCATTTTGGTGCAACTGTGTCAATGATTAGCGAAGTGACTCTAATATAGACCCAAATAGAGGTTCTTAGACTTATTAAGGATTGGTTAAAGTGTCCCAAACTGTCATGTAAACAATTTGATGAACTGTGATTATGTGAGGATTTCCTCATTGTTGCCGTCTCCTACTATTGTTGCAGAATAGCTTGTTTCACATTGGCAGAATGGGTTGTTTGTTTCTTCACAGGTAAAACTCTTGATACTCACCTCTGCTGCTCAACCTGCATCTTCCTTATAAATTTAGTGCAGTTTAAAGGAAAATGCATTTTATTATTGCTCTGAGAGTTGCGAGTTCAGGCAGGTAGTTGTTTATTTCACACATATCTGCCTTATTCGAATGGAATGTTCACAATGTTTCCATTGTGCAATTGTGCAGCTGCAATGATGGATTTTAAGATTTGTTTTTACAGATTTGTACCAACAATTGTGGAGACAGTTGTTTATGAATATGATGAAAACAAAGAGGATCCGTTTGGTCAGTAGTTGCTGTTGAAGGAAATCAGAATAATGACTTGGAAAAACCAAGGAACCAGAACTCCGGCGTTATTAAATACGATCAGCATCACAACGACGTCTCATGTTATGGTTTTGGAGAATTTAGAGGATCTCCTAAAGCTCCTGTATAATTTTGGGATATCCACACAGTCTCTTATTATCCCCAGCCTCTCAAATGCATTTGCTAAACAGCCTAAAAGAGAACAATCCGCTGCCAGATCCTCTGCTGCTCCGTTGCGAAGCCGAGTCCCCGGGGATGTGATTTAGGCGTGAGCAGAAAATTAATAACTGTTATTAAGTGAAAGAAGAAAACAGATGTGAGGGAGCAATAAATGCCTTCAAGTTGTTATAAAAGCTGTAATTAGGTTTGCTCTATTCACGGCCAGGCTGCTGTTAGGGGACGTGTAATAAAGGCTTGTTTGGAAAAATACATATTTAAACCTAGTTTTTCCATTTTAAGATGAAATGAAATAGAAGAGCGAATGTTTGCGCACCCTACCAATGATGGCTGTTTATTTAAGAAAAGACAAAATAAGACATCTGAGCAGAATTGGCTGTCTTTCTTCTTCTTATTGAACATATATTTTGGTTTTGAACTATGTTGATGATATTATATTTATAGTAGACCCTATTGTTGTTGCAATAGTCGATTTGGTTACCGTGCTGTAAACATATGTACTGAACAAATGCATTGTTTCTGTGCACTCATTGGAAAAAATCCAACCAAATCCCAAGTAAATGCCACATTTTTCACTTTAAGTTTTGGAGGATAATAAAATAAAACCACTTAATTTCAAGAAATTGAAAAAGGTTTCTTTTTGTGATGACAGAAGTGGAAAGGAGAAATCATACATTTTAATTTTCTTGAAGACGTGTTCTTCATGAACGTCTTGAATGAAATTAGAAAAATGATTAAACAGATGGAAAATGGGAAACACTAAAAGAACATATCCAATAAAATAGTCTTCAAAGCAGTTCAGATTTTCCTTATTTCTCTGTCAAATTATGTATGAATTTATGATTTAAGACTCTGAGAGCAAGCTTTACATTTAACTGTAGCGCTTGGCGCTACTTTCATTCAGCACAAGGTTCACCAGCTGTTGTCAACCTTTATTCTTGCCACCAACTCGTCGATTCAGGTGATCCTGGTTTCGGCCAATAAGCTCACTCGCTACATCGAACCGTGCCAGCTGACGGATGATTTCGGAGGAAGTCTGGACTACGACCACAGCGACTGGCTCAACAAGAGACTGGTAAGTGAAATATATTTCCTTTCACAGCGTACCGGATGCTGCTGGTAACGCCTCGTTTGTTTGTCTCCCATGTCAGGTTTTTGAGAAGTTCACAAAAGAGTCGACGTCTCTTCTGGACGAGCTGACGATCATCAACGACAGTGAGAAGAGCGCCTCGGTGGACAAAGACAAGTAGGCGCGCTCCCTCAGGATCCTTCGATATGTATCCATCACACACACCTACAGTTTGTGTTTTATCTTTGTAGGTCTACTGATGGAGCTCTCTTGCCATCTTTTGATCCTGAAACTGTCCTCCAGACTGGCAAGTGTTATTTTGTTTTTGAATATAAACCAGTTTTACATTTTTACAGATTTCCAGCGGCGTAAACATTTCAACTAATACAGAGTGTCTGCACATTACTTAGTGTTGACTATTGACTTTCTCCTGTTGCCAATCCGCACGATTGGCAACAGGAGCCAGACGATTTAGTTATTTGCATTCTTTTGTACATTTCGATTCGGAATGGTCTTAAAAACCTGCAGAAAGCATGTAACAACTGCAAGATTATGAATAAAATGAGAAAATAAAGAGTTGACATGTACATGGCAAAGAATCTAGGACAAATAGTGATAGACTTCCTAAGGTCACAATCAAAAATTGTTTGGGTATTTTATAATTTTTCAGGTTTTATGGGAGGTTTTAAAGTAACAATAACAGAGAACAGCTCTGTTCTTACTAATATTAATGACCCACTTTTCTACAGCAACACTCCTGAGTGATTCAAAGAGCCAAATGATAAACTGCATCAACGTCAGGCGAGCAATGCGAGGATGAAATATTGTTCATAACGATGCGCAGACGTGATGCTTCACTGAACTATCATTTCTTTGTCCTCAAGACAAAAACAAGCTTCATTCTCACAGAATCACAATAATTGCTTTTTATCGTCAGAAGGAATTATCAAAGAAACTATGAAAATCGGTAACTCAAACACTTCTCATTGCCAAATACGGAAACATTCCTTAAATATTTCTTCTGTTTTTGCTTTTCTTTTTATGACGTCCAAGGTTTTCTAAACATGAAAACAGTTTTTTTTTTTATCAGTAAACTAAAGCTGCTGTTAAAGGATTATTTCACTCGTTAGGAGAACTGGTTGTGTCGTCCTTGGCAGGAGAGATTGAAATCAAGCATTTAGCGTCTGGGCCCTCTATTCTTTGCAGAATTATTTTAATTCAGCCACGCTAGAGGATTTTCTAGCATGCACAGCTTCTTTATGGCTATGTCAGAGCGTCTCAATCTCATTAAGTGTAGGCTGCAGAACCTTATTTTGGTTTTTAATCATTTTTAGCCATTCAAAGATGGATTTCCTGCTGTGCTTCAGATCATTGCCCTGCTGTAAAATCCAATTGCATTTTCATAAAACCTTGACAGCCTGACATTCTTTGTTAGGGGTTTTTGGTAGCATGCAGAATTAATGATTATGTGAGCTGTGCTTGGCTTTGCACAGTGACTAAAAAAATAAGAGACTAAACAGCCAGACGGTGTCTCTCTTCTCATGTTGCTAGACTCGGAGAGTAAGAAGTAGGTGTTGGACACCAACAGGCCAATTTGACACTAAACCTGAAGCCAAACAGTCACTAACAACATCTGCATATGCTGGGTGGATGTGCTCATTGAAAGGACTAGCTTGTGTGTGCTGGCCAGAGTTTAAAGGAGTCTTTGTTTGTGGTACCACCATCCTCCATTCACAAGCTTCTCTCATAATGTAACAGCATGTAAACAAACACTGACCTCTCATTGTTTCCCATATTTGTATATTTTCTTTTTTTGTAAAATCCTTTATTGTTTGAACCTCTGTGTGTGTGCAGGTCACGAGCTGCTGTCAGAGCTGCAGCAGCGCCGCTTCAACGGCACAGAGGGAGGAGGAGGAGGGCAGGCAGGTGAGGAACCAATAAAAAAAAAATGGCTGCCTCGGACCTAAGAGAAACCAGTATTTATTTTTTTGTGTATTAGTTATTGTGTGATGCAAAATAAATTGGTGCTATATGAACTTATTTTATTACTGCTTTCGGAAACGTTAGTCATTTAACAACACCGACTGTTAAAGCTAGCTGCTAGCTTTAACAGCTAGCTGCTAGCGTTAGCTAGGAACTAATTAAAGCTACTTGCTAGCTTTAACAGTAGGTGGAGTTAAATGACTGCTAGCTTAATTGTGTAAGTCATCTTTAACTGCATCCTGCCAAGTTATTAATTATATTAACGTAAAGCAGTTTTTTTTGTTTGTTTTTTTTATTAAAGAACAAAGTCGATTCAGAGATATTTTTTTTTTCCATTTCAACTTTTGAGGTAACAGTTGTTAAATCAGCTTGATAACTTAAGCTAATTTTCATAGCAAGTCAGAAAGGCTTCCTTAATCCTGGCTTTTCTTAAAATATGGGTCTTAAAGAAAATAGTCAGGATAAGTGTTTAGTTGTTTCCCTAAAGTGCTTTATTGCTGTGCAACAGTGTGAAAAATAGATAAATTTTTAGTATTTAAGTGGTTCTTCACACAAAGCGTTTAGTTGACGGTGTTTAATGAATTCCCGTCTCTCCAGTTGACGATGTCGCTACTAAAACCTGCTTCAAACGACGACATGATTGACTCTGGTGTTTGTCTCTCCCAGCTCCAGCCTGGTGCCCCATGGAGGAGGAGCTGCTGGCTCAGCCTCAGGTGACGAAGCTGCTGGACTCGCTCAGGGAGCAGTACACCAAATACCAGGAGCTGTGCAGGCAGCGGAACAAGAGAGCGCAGCTGGACGAGATCCACACCAAGGTCATGCAGGTAACGAACGCACCCGTTTTACAGACAGAACCAGAACAAATGCTTTCAGTGGAGAATCGCAACAGAGGTCCAACAAATAAGATGCTCTGAGTCCAGTATTTTCTGGATCAGTTCAGAAAAGGAACATATAAATAAGGAAATCTATTTGCATTTCCACACCCCCTATCAGTTTGTTCTTCTCTGTCTCCGTTTCATTTTCTTAAGGCCTTCCTTCAATGTATACTTCATTCTCTCCATCTGGCCATATGCCATCCTGCTCTTTTATTTTCCATTCTTTCATTTCTTCTTTTTTGTCCTTTTAAATAAGCAACGCTCAGCCTGGTGGGGGCACAAGTAAAGCCTGGCGGGCCACCAGGCTTATTATACACCGGGGAAAAAAAACCTAAAATCCTTCTTTCCTTGTCTGTCCTCCTTACCTTTTATTTTCCTTTTCTTATCTTTATTTTTTCTCTTTCTCTTTTTTTTCTTAGTTGAAAGGACTGAGAAGATGTGTAGAAATCATGCAAAATGAAAAGCCAACCTGCAATCACTTCACTATATTAAGCTTTTTTTCTCTCTCGTTGCAAGATGGAGGCTCATCCTCATACACCTTTTAAAAGTCAGTCATGTTTATGAACAGGTTATAAATGTGTAATTGTGTCGGGCGGATGCTGCAGTCTTCATTCCTCTGTGGATTCATCAGTTCTAACCTTCAACTCTCAGAAACTGCGCAGCATCGGAGCTTTTCAGCACAAGAACAGCATTCTCTGCTGACTGAAGGTCTTGCAGCCACTGGGGCTGATGGGTAACAACATCATCTTGGAAATAAGCCTGGGGTTGCTATAGTAACCACAACAAGTCGCCCAATAGCTCAAGAGGATTTGAGGCGGGGGAGGCGGGGTGGCCTAGTTCTGGATCGAACTGTGGTCGTGTTTGTGTGCCGCTTAAGGCGCCACTGACCTGATAAATACAATTAACTCAGGATTCTGACAGGAAAGCAACCAAACATATGCAGATGTTACTGTTTCGTCTGATATTATGAAGATTTCGCCCTAGTTAACACAATTATAACAAACAGTGTAGTTTTCTTCACACAGAATGAATCTAAAAGTGAACTAGAAATCCGCTTTCGCTAAACAAGCATGAAAATGGCAGAAAAATTCACTTTGCTTTCATTTCAGCTCAAACCTTATCCTCCTATTAGTTCAACTTACCATTTTAAAGTAAATATCCTTTTTCTGAAATGCATTACACTGACATGTGGTGTTGCTGGAGACGGTGACACGGTTAGATTCACCAGCCGTTCTTTTCATGTGATCACAGTTTTAACTTGCTTCATCGAAAAGTAAAACCAAGATCGGCTTTAATAAAACTTTCACCAGCGACTTTCAAGACAGATTGTGTTCAAGCTGCTAAGCTAAGACAGCAAAACATCTGAGGGACTCGAGTCGAGCGTTTTGATTTCATTCACACTCGTCTCTAGTGGAGTGGATTCTCACAGATGGATGCTGTGAGAGCTGCAGGTAGAGCGTCAGAGACCCCTGCTGGTTGCTCCTGTGAACTACCAGGGAGTTTTTTCCTTGGCATGTTTTAATGGACATCCTGTTTGCCTGCCTACTGACTGAACCTCACCGATGCTGTTAGATGAATCTGCTGACCGGCATAAAGCACTTTGAGTGGTTAAAAAAAAAAATCTATATGTTGACCTCCACATAAATCCAGTTCATTCACTGCATCAGCCAGAAAGCTACGATGCGCTTGGCGTGTGATCGACATCGACGCTAACATTAACAATGTATGATGGCCAAACTGGTTGCGATGCTTTAATGGGAAGGCGCCTGGTTTTGCTACCTGTGGCTCCCTCTGCTACTTTTTGGCAGTTTTATTTGATATGAAATCAATAAATGTTGAGTTGAACGCCCACATTAGTTTACTTGCATCTTTTGTTTTTTTCCATCAGGTGGTGAACTGGCTGCAGGGTCCTGGTTCAGAGCTGCTGAAGACTCAGCAAACAATCGGCGACTCGATGCGAGCGGCGCAGGCTCTGCAGCAGAAACACGAAGAGATCGAGAGTCAGCACAGCGTAGGAAAACACACAACAACGTCTCAAACTCAATGCACACTTCTCGTTTTTTAAGTGTTTACAGCTAGTGACAACTGGCCTGTCATGATGACTAATTCTGCTGGACGATAAATTGTCCCAGCAATTACTGCAATAAATAAAACTCTTGTTTTGGGAACATTTTCATGTGAGATATTACGTCATAGGTCTAATTTTATAGGTCTTTAAGACCTCTGAAGGTTCTTATGGAATATATAAGTTAATTTTGTAACGAACACTTCACACTCGAACTGGAAGATATCTGAAATACTGAAAATAAAACACCAAAAATAACAAGTGAAACAGAAATAAAAACCACCAAGAGCCAAAGAAAATTTACCAAATGCTACAAATATTTAGTCAATTTTTGTGGTAAATGTTCAGCAGCCTGAGGTGGATGTTTGCGTCGTTTCCGTGGTTTCATGCGAACCGCCTCTCTCTCTCTCTCTCTGCGTGTGCAGGAGTGGTTCGCCGTGTATGTGGAGCTGAACCAACAGATCTCTGCCCTGCTCAGCGCCGGGGAAGAGGAGGAAGTGGCGGAGCTGAAGGCTCTGCAGCAGCAGCTGAGCGACGTCTGCTACAGCCAGGCGTCCCAGCTGGAGACGCGTCAGAACGTCCTGCAGGCGGCACACGCCTTCCACAGCACCACGCAGGAGGTAACGCCGTGCCGCGCCCATTCCAGCTGTCCGAGGCCAACGCGCCTGACCGGTCCGCGCTCTGTGCCCACAGTTGTCTCAGCAGCTGGACGGCCTTCTGGGCATGCTCTGTGCCGACGTGTCCCCCTCCGACGGGGCGTCCATTCAGCAAAACCTCAAACTGCTGGAGGAGAAACTGCAGACTGTTGGTTTGTTCTCCGAGCGAACGCATTTTCCTCT
Source organism: Poeciliopsis turneri (assembly GCA_922788865.1). Lineage (NCBI taxonomy): Eukaryota > Metazoa > Chordata > Actinopteri > Cyprinodontiformes > Poeciliidae > Poeciliopsis > Poeciliopsis turneri. The sequence continues at coordinate 1,363,453 of CAKLNU010000344.1, forward strand.
CACTGTCCTCCGTGACGCCAAAACCCCTCCGCCTGTTCTTGCCCCACGCAGAAGCAGGCCTGTCCTCGCTCCGTCAGAAGGGGACGCTGGTGCTGGAGCAGATGTGCGGCCAGGCGTCGTGGACCCTGGAGGAGGCGGAGAGCCCGCCTGGAGAGCAGCAGGACAACGTTCAGCACGTTCAGGCTGTGATGGAGGAGATGGAGCTCCGCAAGCAGAGGTAGCTCTAAACCCTCCTCTTTATGGAGGAGTGCTGGAAATCCTTGAAAATGTTTGAGTTTCAATATTTAGAAAGTGCTTGATATTCTGATGGAACAGTTTAGTGATAAAGTGTAGCGTAACGTTTGACTAAAAGTGTTGTTTCCTGTTGAACTCAGATACTGTATGTTCATACACCCAATATAAAGACACACACACATTTTTTTCCCAATGCTTTCAAGTTAAATAAGAATAAACTTTTCCTGTTTTAGGTCAGCTAGAATTACCAAAATTATTTATTTTTGCTAAATGTCAGAAAACTGAGCAAGATCATATTTTAGAGATCCTCCTGTAACTTCCTGTATTGTAAGCATTTAATTTAACACAATCTGTGTGGATGTAATGAATATTTATTATTCCTAATGTCTCAAGGACTTGCTGATCTTTGTAATTGAAACAAAAAGTGGCTTATATTTTATATGCTAAACATTGTTACAGAAATTGGACAATTTTTTTTCTTAATCTGTGTTTTGTTCTTGGACCAGTCAGGTGTGAGTGAGACATTTCAAAACATAAAATTCTGTCGTTTGAGTTTATCTTGTTTCTGCTGTAGGATATAGCTGCTGTGACAGTACATTAAAAATATCACATAATCATGAATTGATTGGGTTTTTAGGTCATTTGTCTTGTTTGTATCTCCAAAGTGTGTTGCTGGAAAAGTTTGGAAGCTCACCTTGAAAATGCTTGTAAAGTGTTTGAACCGGGTTACGGCTGCACGTTTTCGACGTCACAGCACAGTTTCATTTTCTGATCTGTACATGTCACTATTCACAACTGAAGACATTGAGCACAGCGGTGCTTGTGCTCAATAATAATTTCATGAACTTGTGTGTGTTTCAGGTGTGAGGACATGGTGGATGTGAGGAGGCTGAAGATGCTGCAGATGGTCCAGCTGTTCAAATGCGAAGAAGATGCTCTGCAGGTAAAACGCGTATGGATTTAAAACACTGACGTACACTTCCTGTATTGATCAGATGGTTCTGTTTCTGCGTGTGTGTGTGTGTGTGTGTTCAGGCGGTCGAGTGGCTCGGTGAGCTGTTGGACGCCTTATTGAAGACGCACGTCAGACTGGGAGACGACTCCCAGGAGACGCGGACCATGTTGGACAAACACAAGAAGTTTGTGGACGTAGCTCAGGTGACAGAGTCCATAGAAAAAAACTAAAGATGTTTGTGGATATTTTTTAACTTTGGCCAACTGAGACTTGCACCGAAATCATTTTTGGAACTTCTAGTTATCACACATAAGTTTTGTCACTGATCTGGAACTGGCTCGGCTTTTCGAACTTTATCTCCATTTTTCTCAGAGCACATACGATTACGGCCGCCAGCTTCTGCAGGCGACCGTCGTCCTGTGTCAGTCGCTGCGCTGCACGACGCGCTCGTCCGGCGACACTCTGCCACGACTCAACCGGGTGTGGAAGCAGTTCACCGTCAGCGCCGACGAGAGGCTGCAGCGGCTGGAGATGGCCCTCAACTTCCACACCGCCGCCGAGAGGGTGAGTTTTACAACCATCGGAGATCAGAGCGCATTTGGATTTTATGATAATTGGGAAATAAGAACCTGTTTCAATGAATGAATTCATCTTACTGTATGTTTGAGTCTCACTGACTAGTTGAGGTTTTTTGCTTTGACATAAAGCTAAGCACTTTACTCAATAGTTATGTTTTCATTATTACCGTTTTTGAAAAGCTTTTACTGATTTTAGCTCATTTCTATTCTGCTCAGGAACAGTGATTGCTATTATTTTACTATTGTTTCAAAATAAAGAGACAAAAATATTTAACTGAGTTCACTTTTTAAGCTGAATGTTGTCTCATATTAGCAGTTTGCATAATTTGCATGCAGCACTTTAGAACAAGTGTGTACAACATTGACCTCTATTATTATCACTCTTTCCAAATACTTGCCAATATTTCTTAATGCCAGCAAGCCCACTTCTGAAGTTGCATTCAGGTATAGCTGGGAAAACAGATCATCGAAAAATCTAGTGTCATGTTGTATAAAGTGTAATGTTTTTGAAAAATGTCTGACGTCTCACTCTGACCGTTTTTAAGAGGTTATATTGTTATATATTCTACATATCCAGGCATTGGCTGTGCTTTTTATAATTTGAATTATTTAAAAAAAAAAATCCAAACCCAATCTTCAGTCACTTCTGTACTTTCCCCTTTTTAATGTTTAAAACAGAATAAAACCAAAGACATTTTTCGAATTTGAAAACATATTCTTTGCTGACTACAGCCTTGAATGAACGACATATAAAGACATTTCAAAAATGTACTGAATTCTGACTTTAAAACTGAGAACATACAAACCTGGACTGTAATATTCCGTTCTACCCCGACGGTAAAGTCTAAATGTCCTTTTTTTTTTTCCACTTTGTTTCAGGCGCTGCAGCAGGAGCGTGTGGAGGTGGAGTCTCTGGATGAAGTCGACTCTTCAGGGAAAACTCTGCTGGACAGACTCACTTTGCCCATCATCTTCCCTGATGGGTACAAACCCAAATGTTTACTAATCTTTCACTTTAACCATAATCCTCCTTTATGTACGAGATCCAAACGTGTGAACAGAACTTCAGGTTCCTCCCTATATGACAATTAATCAGCCCTTTTTTTTTTTTTGCATTCATTCTTTTGGAAGCATTTCTTCTTGTTTTGCTTTATATTTAAATAATATAAGTTGCATTAGTTTTTTTTTTTTTTAAGAAGAGGAAAAAAATGAAATGACTGAAAACCTCTCGTCATTTCAGGAGCGAGCAGTTCTTTGGGAGTCCCAGCGACACTGCAGCCACGGCGGAGGGGGTCCGAGAGCGCCTCCTGCTGATCGAAGAGCGGCGGCTGCAGATGCAGGAAGCCAGGCTTCTCAACAACAAGGACGAAGAGGAGGACGAGGAGGAGGAGGAGGAAGCGGTCAACGGCCTGGAGGGGAGGCTGGATGTGATCGGGGAGGAACTGAGCGAGAAGGAAGAGCAGGACGAGGAGGAGAAGGAGGCGGAGCATCAGGACGAAGACTCGGAGCGAGCCACGCAGGACCGCTAGCAGACGCCCGCCGTCAGACCGAGCAGCCTTCATGAAGCTCGTTGGTGAGGGGCTGCTGACGTCTGGAGCGGTTCTCTCCCGAGGCACGAAGCGTCTCCGTGTTCCCGCTGCAAAAAAAAAAATAAAAAAAATCAGCATTTTTCTGACGGTTTCTGTAAATTAAAACAGCGCCTCTCTTCAGCATCACTGCGTAACCTCTCCTGGAAGCGAAGAAACATGAAGGGTCGAGAAACTCCTCGACTCTTTGGGACAGAAACTGAGGACTTGTGCCGTTTCTCTGATGGTTGCAAACAGTAAAAACTGGAACAATTGAAGCTCATCTTTCTGCTCCGTGGAGGAGAATCGTCGTTTAAGGTCCTCCTAACACCGCTGCTGCCTCCTCCTCATTCACAACTGGAGCAAATCTTCTCGTTGCTCGTCGGGTCTTTCTAATGTCCGTTTTCATTTGAATTCTGAAAAATCTGTTGTTTTTTTTTCTGCAGATTTCAGAACCCTGTTGGAGTCCCTCAGGCTGAACGTCATTCTACTTCCAGGACTCTTTTATAGCAGCTCAGTTAGATAATTTGATGGCAAGTCTCAAAGAATTTCCAGGAAAAAAAAAAAAAGAGCAATCTTCAGTCAGCTGGAAGGAAACATTTACACTTTAACAATATCTGTGATCTGTTTGCTTTTCAGCCTCTAAAACAGTACAGCGTGGCAAAATGAAAGCATTCATTCAAACGGAGCAGTTCCTAAAGCAGTTTGTGTAAACAATTGGTGTCAAGGCATCGCAGGATAGAAACGATTTTGACTGTCATAATTTATTTGCACTCCTAAACAAAGCCAACAACGCTTAAATGAATTAAAACTACAAGTTTAAATCTGAAAATATCAGCAATAATTAAGACCTCCTGGTGCATGTTCCATCCAGCTGTTCGTTTTCAGAGTTTTCTGAATCTGTGGTTTTAAATAGGAAGGTTTTTCAACACCTAAAATGTTGAGACATCTGTGGTAAAAATCTAAGCAGTTCTCTTTAAGAACCAGCTTTAATGTTGAGTTGGTGAGAAGGTTTCTATAAGTCAGATCAATTCTTGAGTTGCAGTATAAAGTGCACGATATTTTTAAGTGGATTCTGCAGAATATTATGTTGGTGACCACTGATCAAATAATTACACAAACAACGTTTGCGTCTAACTTTCAGCTGGACTTGGAGAGGATGTTTCCCTCTGAAGGTTTTTCTGGATTTTGATGGTTCTAGTCTGTGCAGCAGTCAGGCTCCACCTACATTCCTGCTTCTAAAACAAACTCTAAATATAAAGGAGTCCAAATGTCACTGCAGCCTGCGTGGGGGAACTGAGACGTTTGTTCATATCAGATGCAGATGCAGCCTCTGAAAAAGGTCAAATTCCTGTCATCTATTTGTTCAGTATGTTTTAAGCTCAACATTTCTCGTTCCTGGTTGGTTTTTCTTAGGAACTGCTGCTGTGAGTGTCGACAAAGCGCTCTCTTTACCGTCCAATGGCAAAGACCACAACATCCTCCTCTCAATAAAGTATATGAGGAACTTGTTTGGAGTTTTTGTTGTTTTTTATTTTGGAGGAATGCTGAAAATGCACAAAGCAGTAAATCAACAATGAAAAGCCGTGTTATGGACGCAACGCGCTGTGAGTGAGTCGGCCTTCCTGACAACAACTTTCAACAAACGGCTCGTTTTAGTGACGGCTGGCTGAACTCTTGTTGGCAGATATGGATTTAAATAGAAAAAAAAGTTTTTGTTAAACTTGTTGCATTAAATAAAGAACTTAAGTAAATAAATTTTTCAACCTTACAAAGGTAAGTTGTGTACCTTTTCAACTCATAATAGCTTTAGCAGTCACCCTAACTGGACCATTTCATATTTTTATTTTTCTCCTACTAAGGCTATTAAATTGTGAATTTATTTTTACTTTGGCTAATTAAGCTCTTTACATTATAACTTTGTTTTCAAAACCCAGCAAAAAGCTTTTACAATATAAGAAAAGCCTACAGACCATATTCCTGTTTCGTTTCAAGGATTTATTCACACTAATTTGAAAACCACCACAAGAATATCATTGAGTATTGAGCTCAAGATTAATGATGCTACATTAAGTAACGTTCCAGTTCTTTAAAACCTTCAACTCAACTCTTTAAATGAGGGTTTTTAACATTTTGTTAAAATCTGATCTCATATCAAACTAGTTCCTCTTTCAAACACCCAGTGCGTTAAGTGAAGACTATCGACTTCCTCCATATAGTCAGTTTGGTTGTATAAACACACATTTCTCACTCCAATGTTTTTTTTAAGTACATCTTTACTAAACACTTTACATGCCAATATACTGTATGTACATTCAAATTAAAATGCTATGAACAAAAAGTATAGACTAGTGCAGCAGCATTTTAGTCAGCAACCACTAGAAGGCGACATTACACCTTCTCCAACCCCGTTTATTTCCTGTTAACACTTCATTTCAATAAATAAAACAGCAGTGCCTTTGAAGCTTTACTTATAGCCTCTCGTTTGTCTTCTATGAAACTCAGTGGCTGTCCTGCGGTGGTGCTGACGTGAATGTTGATGCAGCTGACAGGCTGATCCACACCGTCATCGCCGAGTCTCCTTTTCCATCAGGTCTTTAGCCTCGTTGATCTTTGCAGCGAGATATGGAGAGCCACCTACAAACAAACATGATTCAGTCTGTCCATTTCACACTGGAAGATACTCAAACAAGCTCAAGAAAAATGATCAATGTAGCATTTAAAATTCAGGGTTCCAACGGTATGAGTGTAAATTTTATTGTGTTGTTCAACTCCAGGCAGCTCCTCACAAACGATGTTCAACCAACTCATAGGAGAAAAAGCTACATTTGACAATTTCATAGATTGCTTTCCTTGTATTACTATCTTGTGAAAATGCTTGGCTTAGAGTTGGTTTACCCTTATCTGGATGATTTAGGACCATGATCCTCCGATGTGCCTCACGTACTTTGGTCTTTGTGGCAGCTGGGCTGAACACAACGCATAAAGCTTATCGTTATTATAATTAGTCCTCATGTGTTAGCATGAATGCTAACAGGCTCAAATGCTCACCTGACGCCCAGAATGAGGCCTGCCTCTCGCCTCGACATCTTCTGCTCGAAACCTCCTTTGTAATAAGACGAGAATCCCTGAGAGGACAGAAGATGGTTGAAGCTGGAGTACTGAGACGGACTGGGAAACTCAATTTGTGACTTGGACTTTGCAAGAATTTCCATGACTGCAGAGAGTTTCGAGCAAACTTTTAAAATGTTGCAAAAAAGCACTAATGAAAAAAATGCTTATTAGTTGTGTTTCCATCTACTGGTTTGGAGCGAATCAACCAGGCTGCGGCGAGCGTAATTTCATCAGATATTAGACACTCAAAGATGTAGTAGCAGAATGGAATGCTTACGGAATATTTTAAAATGCACATCATAAGTCTTAATTATGTGCATTTTCATAATTTCAAGTTCATCTCGCAAACACGGCTTTCGAGGTGAACTTGAATGAAAGACACAATGCAGTTGAAAACAGGGGAATTTCATTCAGTGAGTGAGAAGCTCAGCAAAATATTTAGCTGATCTGAACATCACAGCCACAATCAGGTAATATTTCTCTTACTGCTGAGGGCATCTTCTTGACCGTTTCAGAGAAGGCCTGTCCCAGGGGCTTCCACAGCTGGAAAGCATAGCGGCCTGGGGACCGAAAAACAAAACAAATAAATATTTCAAAATAGAAGGCGGTTAAATACCCGTTTGCATTTAACCAATGAAGCTTTCAGCAGCACAGGCATCAGCAGTAAAGGAATAACTCTTATTCTTATAGGTTACGTTCATTTCATCCTGGGGAATGAGGTATTTTTACCTGCAAAACCCACAGCAGCAACACCAAGGCCAACCGCGATCAGAGTCCCTCCCTGTCCACAAGACAAGGTTGAACTGGTAAGTAAACACATCATATGAAGGCCTTGCTGCAGTGTGATCACACAGTCGGAGGATGTTTTCTTTATGAAAATAAATTGACTTGTGAAACTGCACCTCCACCATCAGTTTCCCTAAAAAAAACCATAAACTTCAAATGAACATCATAAAATTAACGCAGGTTATTAAGTAAGTTAAAGAACCATTATGCAAAACTATTCAACATTCCTACACATTCTTCCTGTCTAAATGTCTTAATTTTCCACAGTCAGATCTGCAGATTTTTCATTCCTGCTTTAAAGTGGGAAGAAAAGGCAAACAGCAAAACTGAGTTTGAAATTAATCTTTACAATTATACACATTTTGAGCGTCTGCCTCATTTCCCCAGCCAGGGAAGCTGGTTTCAATCGGCTTTTATTTCCGTCCTTGTTGACAGCAGAGATATTTTTCCAGCCTTATCCAGATCTAGAAAACACTTTCATAAAACCCTTAACTTTAAATAAAAACTTTAAAGACTGCAAAGTAACCCTGACTATCACTCTGAACATCCTCAAACACATCCAGCATGCTGCATGATGCCATATGACAGAGTTTAATCATGTTTAAATGAATAAATTACACCATTTAAATGAAAAATAAACATTACATCATTCATACTTAAGCAGTTTATAACAAGACTGATTACTGAATGTTATTTTTCATGAGATGCACTCAGTTTATTAATTAGCTTATTTAATCCCAAACGTTTTCCTGCAGAACAAGTGCATGCATTTCAATCCTTGGACCTGCCTAACACAGGATATTTATTAACTATTACATTTTATGTTGGTTATGTTGGTGAAAATGTAGGTTTTGTACTTGGCAACAATTGTTGCCGGTGGGATTAAAGGGGTTAATATTTAAGGTCACGACACGAACATGCATAATGACCTTCGAAGAGTCATTAATGTATAAATAAATAACTAGATAAAACAAACAATACATGTTTTCTCATTAAGAACGAGGAGGAAACTTTGCACCAAGCAGGCTCTCCCCGCTGAATTAAAGCTGCTTCACCGGAAATCACGTTTCTGATGTAACCGAGTTCGACGCCGTTAACGGTCAGCGCGGCGGTTACCGCCGCAGACTTTGTCATTAAATCTCACTACATTCGTTTGACAGACGCTGAAAAGCTCGCCGACCACAACCCGGACACTCACCAGCCGTCTGTCTATCTCTGCGTCACTCCTAACGCTCGTTTTAGGGGAATATTCGGCATATCGCATCGTTTCGTCCGTCGCTGCCGCGCCGGCGTTCGCCATGTTGCCTCCTTGACGTCACGCCAAGTGTTGCGTATCCGCTCGTTCCTTTCAAAATAAAATTTATGGTCACTTCCTGCTAGTGAGCGAACCGTCCTGAAGTGATTCCGTTCATTTCCTGCTGACGACGTGCTCTTGTGCAAGAGACTTTGGAGCAGCTTCTTCTGATTTCTTTTCTTCTTCTTTTTTTTTAAAATCTCATATAACAATAATTTTCACAGATTGAATTAAATGAAAACAAAGAACGAGTACAGAGTGCCAAGTAAAAAAAATAAAAAATAAAATAAAATAAGCAACCAAGCACACTTAATGAATTAACAATGAAAAATAAAATCAAAACTTAATTTACTAAAATTACGCCTTTAAATAAGACAATCATCTCAAATGGAAAATATATACAGAAATATTGCTATACACAAATAGCAATAACAATACAAATTGAACTGATTATTATTTGTTTTCATTTTGCCTTTTTTAATCAATTGTAAAAAATAAAGAGAAAAAAAAAACTGAAATAAAAGGTATCTATTATGCCATTCTGAATTTGTCAAAAGTCTGAGAGACGAATAAAACTTCCACAGTGAGAAAAAAACTTTTAATTTGTTTTAAAGTTTCCACTTTATGTAATGGTAATTAATTCTCATTAATTTCAGTACTATTTCATTCTAAAATGTCAGATTTGTTTTAACATTTCATTCTCTTTATTTCTAACGTTTCTAACAATGAATCGATTTTAATGTATTTTCATTTAAAATGCTAAAGAGCTAGAAACTGAATCTCCTCTTAATGTTCTACATTTTGCCTTTACTATGTGAGGAAGATAAAAAATAAAAAATAAATCTTCACTGGTGCACAAAACTCTGCCTGTCGGACTTTCAAGGATGCATCTAGGAGCTACACGGAAATACAGATACCTGAACCAGATACCTTATAACATCTTCAGTCATATTTAGTGAATTTGCACATAGAAATTTGTTGAAGGCTGAAACAGAATTCATGGTTTTTATTTTTCACTGAGGCACCCTTTGAAGAATGTTGCTTCATCTAATGCAAATATGTTGAACATCTCCTAAATTGCAAGAAGAAAAAATCAAAACATTTAGAATACGGTATTAGAAATTGTGCATTTGGAAAATGAAGATTTCTAAGAGATTGAAAGAAAGTTATCAAAATACTGTTTAATTTCCCCTTTATTATAGTTAAAGTCATAATTCAAGAAAAATGTGCTTAATTGGCTGGTTAATTTATTTCAGGTGACTGAATATTCTGGTTTCATCACTGAACAATTAATTATCACTAAAGAGTCTGTAGTTGAGATAAAGCGTTCTCCGGGAAAATTGCACATAGACATTTTTGCACTTAGATTTCTTCCTTTAATGTAAGAAGAAATAATTCAACTCGGGCAAAATTCATTATTGAACTCACTATTGAGTTCAATAATGAACTCAACAGTTCATTGAGTCTTTAATGTTTTATTATTAGTTTTTTTTTTTCACTGAAGACATTTTCTATCTGTTGAAACATGTTTTATTTATGTAAAATGACATTTATTTATTTATTGGAAGCTTTCACATGCTGAAAAAATGTGAATAGCGCTCCAAATTAAAATAAAAATAATTAATTTGTTACATGTATTCTAATTGTGTTTACATTATGTTTGCTTATGGAAGCTTTATAAACTTAATGCATTTACTTGGATAAACTTAATTTGATTATTTGCAACAAATTAACTCAATCTTTTTCAGATGGATCACCATTTTCTTTTTCCAGTGCAATTTTTTTTAATTGCAATGGCTGTTGTTATTTCTGTTGTTGTTCTTATTATAGCTGCTTTTTGAGCTGGAAAACTAGAAGAATCAAAAATCAACTTGTCAAAAATTTGACGAGTTGATCATTTATTTAATAAAAAAGCAAAACCTTTTGGTAATGCTTATCTAATTGGCTCAAATGTAAAAACTTTTAAATGTTACCTTTCATTAATTGAGCGCTATTGTTAATTTATAGCTGATGGCATTCTGTTTTTCGATGAACGCAGGAAGCTGGGGGCGTTAGTTGATATACAGCGGAGGGGAAGTTGGAAATTGGGTCGAGGCTTATGTGTTTCTTATCACAGCACTTACCCAAGGAGTTTTAAAAGTCTGTGGCAGATTACTTGCAAAGATAAACCGACAGACGAGCACAAATATTTCCTGCTGGTTCAAAGTTGGGTTTTCTGCTCATGTGAACCATCAGAAACTTTTCACTGCCTGGCACACAGCAAAAACACAGAAATCAGGAGATGAGAAAGATTCATCTGACGTTCATATGTACGAATACAGTGGATGTGAGATAAGTCTTTTTCATCTCAAGTTTCTTGTTTTGTTTGCAGCCCTGCAGCAAAGAATAACATCAATGAATTCATTTAATTCTTTGCTGCGGAGTGCATCTTTCATCAGATATCACCTGAAATTGCTGGAATTTTTTTTAGAAAAAGTTGCAACAACACTGTCCTAAATCATCAATAGTCTGACACTTTGTAAAAACCTCCAACCTTGTTGTTTGTTTTAGATTTCCAGTTTTTGCTTTCAATTTATAACCTACATTTTCAGATAAAAATACCAATTTTATAATAATTATCAATAGCCTGACGCACTTCTTATTTTGTTCTCAATGTTTTAGTTTTCAAAACAAGTCTTTTATGTTGTCAAGCTAGTTTTAATATCAGAAAGTGATGATCTGAGTGAACGCCACAAGCGGTTCTCGAAAGATGTTTTTAATTTTTAAGAAAAAAAAAAAAGAAACACAAACCAAAGTGATCTCAATAAGGTCTTGTAGTCTCTGGTCACTCAATACTGTGATCCGAATAATATTCAAAGCACACCAGCAAATCCACCTCTGAAGGAAAATGAGCAACAGTAGGGTTTGAAGTGGCGTCGCCACGCCCCGGTTTAAATCCTAATATGATTGAACAGGTTGCTCATTCTACAAACCTCTTCAGTCTTGGTAAATTAAAGCAAGTCTACAAAATTTCCCCCACAGTGATGCAAAACACTAGGTTGGCTTCAGCTGTTGCCATAAAGGGGAAAAAAATCGTTTTTACACAGAGAGTCAGGTTTGTTGGGTAGCTTTTTCGCATTTTGTATTTTTGTCTCATAATAACATCTCCTTGATGGTCTGAAACCATCAAAAAATATTCATAATAATGAAAAAAAGCACTGTGAAACAGTATTTGAAATAACTCAACCTGGAATATTTTTATCAAACCGACAAACCGAACTAGAACAGATTCCACACTCCATGAATGTCTTGAAAAATAGTTTGTACGTGTGTGAAAATCAACCCAAAGCAATGTCTTTGCCAACATTTTAAGTTCGCCCCCATGTGGTGTTAACCTTTCTTATGAAAAGCTGATTAAAACCAAAGGCTCTGATGTGTTTTATATACATACATAAATTGAAATCATGATTAAAATGACAAAATACCTCCTCGCCTCAAAGATTTCTGTACACTTCATAGAATAACCATCTAGAATTTAAACTAGTTTTCCTTCTGAAAACTCCATGCAAAAGTCATATTTTATCTAGTATCATCATTGCAATATTCAGTTTATATTCTCGCATGCCAGAAATGCACCACAAAACGTCTCGTTCATTGTTATCAAGCACCGGAGAAAGCAGGATGTTGACTTTCTTTGTGTGGGAGTTTTCAAGAAGAAACCAATATGCACATAAAACTGCAAACCAAAAAAGTCCAGCTGTTCAACAAATTCCTGTCTGATGGTGCTGCTTGTCATATCTGTGGGTGTGTCTAGAGCACAGGAAGAGTCTTTGGTACCAGGTTACATTAATTGTTGGTGCTGCACAGCCTACAGCCAACGGGTCACGATGGAGAAAACGCACATGCATGTTCAACACAGCAGACTTTCCAGTTCTGCTTCTTTAAGAAACTGCAGAGGTGAGTTTAGTTCAGATGGTGTTTCTGGTGTCCGGTGTCTCGGCTGTAATCTTGCCTCTGTTCAGGTTCAGAGAGTCGTTTCCATCTGAGAGTCATTCTGTTCTTCGGCGTGTTCAGCATCTGCCTGCTCATCGGACTGCTGGTCGCCAACACTCAGTGTGAGTCTGCTCAGAAACCTGAATCAACTAAAACAATAACTCTCTTTGGTCTTCGTTCTCAACACATGAAGTCAGAAAAAATATCTTGTTTGTTTTTAAAACGCAAAACTTTTGCCAAAAATTTAGTTTTTTATTTTTTTTTTTTTTTGCCTAAAACATCTTTTGAAAAGAAAGTTTTTTTAGTTTTGTCCTTTTTAGGATGGTAGCAATTTTCACTTATTATTTAAGTTTATTTAAGTTTAAGTTTAACTTTTGATATTTTTAAGTTTCTAGAAATATAAGTAAGTAAATGTTTAATTTTTGTGATGAACGGAGGGACTAAACAGAAAGTATCTATTCATAAACAGAAATTGTTCCTAATGTATAAATAAGTCTATGATTGATACTACTGCACCTTGCACATGGGGTTAAGAGTAATTTTTGAGTATTTCTATGTAATACTGAGGTTTTGCAGTGGGCCAATCAGAGTCCTGATCTGAATTCAAAGCAGAATCTTTGGAAGGGTCTCAAGATTAGGGTGATGGCAAAGAGGTCTTCCAAGGTCAAACGTTTTGATCAACAATTACATGAAATGTCGCCTGATGTGTTGCAATAACAATACAGATTTTTCTATTGATTAGTAAGTATGGCATAAATAACTTCTTCTGTGGCAGATTATAATGTATGCAATTCTTTTGGGGTTTTATTGTTTTGGTTAACAACTTTTCTGAAAAAAAGCCAAATGAGAGTCCAGTCAGGACATTGTTGCGTCTTTGTCGTCTTTCCCTCAGTAAAAATCTATTTTCCTCACGAATTACAGACAACGACGCCAAACGGCAACTAACTGAGGAACTCCAGGTCTTGAAAAAGACTTTTCAAGACCTGAATGTCTCCAAACTTTCAGAAATAAATCAGCTGAAAACGACGCTTGATGAGAAATCTACAGAACTAAACAGAGCTCTGTCCGCACAGAGTGAGCCTTCACAAATCACGTTTGAGAAGTCACATTTAAATTCAGAGCTCTCCTGATATCTGTCTGACCTCACATCCTTTTCTTTTATTCATTTATTTCAGATAGTGACTCCAAATGTAATTCAAATGAGGAACTCCAGAGGAATCTGACTAAACGTCTCCTCGCCTGCAATGAATTGCTTTTCAACATAACCAAAGAGAGAGACCAGCTGATTGAGTATCAAAAAGTGGGAATCGGTGAAGGACGGACTGAGCAGAGTAAGCCCGAAACAGCATACACTATTTTTCATTTAATAAAAAATATTGATAGGGTAGGTATTGATTAATTTTTTTGTTTCAACTTTCGAGCTCGTTTTTCTGATCTATTTTCAGATAACTCCACGTTCAATATGACAGGAGAAAATCACCTCTCCGGACTTTCAGTCAATCTCACAGAGTCTTTCCAAGAAAGTGAGAAAAACCTCTCATCCGTTGAGGAAGACCTGCTGAACGCCCAGCTTGGTGAGACTAAAGAGTTGCTCCGGTTTTGCAGTTTGTTTGAAAGGAAGTCCTTAGTTTTGTTCGGTAAAGGCGGCTGACGGGAAGTTAAAGTCACGACAAAATTGCTCCAAATTATCTGGCATGTTCACGCCTAAGATAAATTGAAGACGTTTAAATTTGTATCTATGTAGGATTGTGCGGCATTTACAAATGTGAAATGCTTTGCATTAAAATAAAACATTGTTCTGACAATGTGCTTTTGATGTTTGCATAGCATATGATTACGCCAGTCCAATATTTATACTGTGCTGGCAGAAAAAGAAGCTATGCTGTAATGTGAGCAAGATGTATTTCATAATAAGATGATATTATGCCACAATTTGACAAAGCTAGTTTTTGGTTTGCTGTGCCGCCTGCTCTTCTTTAACACAGTTGTTTTTAGATGATCATTCCTTGTGGCCTGCATATAAACAGTCTGAACATTTCGCAGTGATATTTCACATTGAAAGAAACATTAAAAATTGACCTTCATATGAATTTGAAACCATCTGAACTTGATTCTCTTCTTCCAGACGCAACATGTACAGCCGACTGGTTGACGTTCAACAGCTCTTGTTACCAAGTCTCTGGGAATGGCTCCTGGGACGAAGGCAGAGCGGACTGCATAAGTAAAGGAGGCGATCTGGTGGTGATAAATAATCCTGAGGAGCAGGTGATGAGAGATTTTAGAGGGACACCGCTGACTGAGCTCATAAGAAGAGAAATTAAAATTATTATATGTAATATAGGCATGTTGTTTTGTATTTCCTGTATAGTAAAATTTAAAAGACACAACGAGATTTTCCACTGACAAGGAGTTTCCTCTAAAATGTTTAAATTAATATTTAGCAATAATTTGCTAAGCGATCAGTCGTGCAATATTTGAAATAAGGTGATGGAGCAAGATTTTTTTTTTAACTAAATTAATGATAAAAACTAAAAGAAACCTGTTTTTGTCGATATTTTACAGCATTTTCTTGCTGAATTCGAGCTGGACGCATGGATTGGTTTGAGCGACAGGGAGACTGAGGGATCCTGGCTGTGGGTTGATGGAACCGCTCCGAATTTCACGTAAGGATCCAAGCTTTTATTGAGCGCCGACAGTGACTCTGGATGGTGTTTACTTTAGTTTGCATCATGGTTTTTGCATAAACACTTGACATTTGACAAATCATGTCAAATATGAAGTGAACATGAACCTTTGAACTTAACTTTATTATCTGATCTGAAATTACCCCCAATATATTTATTATTGACACTTAAAAATAAATATGAAAACTCTGAAGCTTTTCAGTGCAGTAGAATTACATTTGAATGGCATAACAAGTCACAAGTTTATGTAAAATTTAAGGAATTTCAAGGTTTATTTAGTTGGTAAAACTGATTTTAAAAAACAAAACATTTTGAGTGGTTGTGTCTCAATGTTTTCTTCATCTGATTGCTTCCAAACTTGTCAAAAACACAAGACAATACGTTTAAATAACCTTAATTACATCTCTGTCAGAAACCTAATTACTGTAGGCTAGGAATGATTAAAATTAAATTTTAAAACTTTTTATTTCTTTATTCCAGGTCCTGGTTCTTCGATCAGCCTGATAACGGTGGTGGAGACCCAAAGTGGGGTGAGGAGGATTGTGCACATATCATATTGTATGACGGCGCACCTTGGAATGATGTTTCATGTAATGCTACCAAAGAGTGGATTTGTGAAAAAATGCCAACCAATCCGTTTTGAAAAGGATTTATTTTTGTTCTTCGGCAACCAAGCAGAGAGAACTGTGTAACTCGCCTGTTAGCGTTTTTTTTCCCCCTCCATCAACAGAAAAAGTATTTTCACTTTGCTTGCTTTGCTGACTCAGTTAAGATTAGGAAATGTTTAGTTTGCTAGAAGTCACTTGCTGCTCCATTTCATTATGTGTATAAATAAAAGTTCTTTGTTGCTGATTGAATTCTGACTTGCAGAGATCCACACAAATATTTTCTTTTCTATATATAAAGGATATGCATTGCATTCTGGTTTTCAGTTCATGGATCTTTCCTTATCTTTAACATTTAGTAGAAATGCATCTTTAAAAGGTTCAGTGTTTGTGATCGCAGGGTGAGGCACAGCAACCGTTTGGGTTCTTGTTGTTGCTCCACCTGAAATCAGATACACAAGCCCTCTAATGTAGAAAATTATCAAATGAAACAGAGATTTGAAACTGACTTTGGACCAAACAATTTACTTCATGTTCATATCAAATATATGAGTTTTGCATTGGGAAATTTGCTGAAGTCAGTTTGGTGTTATTTCCACTTTGGACTCAAAAATGAAACAGCGCTGACAGATCTACAGTCTAACAGTAACAGATTTATTTATTAAAGATAATTTAAGCAATTTTTCTCTAATGATCACTGGGAAACATTTTCTTCAAAGGTTATTTCTGGAACAATAGAATTACAGAGTAATGGGCAAAGAAACAGATTTAAACTGTGAAAGATTAAAATATAATAAGGTTCTGGGTTTGTGTTGTCTATTATTTTACACTGCAACATATATCAGTCTTTCCTAATCCTGGTCCTCAAAGCACACTGTCTGGCATGTTTTAGGTGTTTCCTGGTTTCAGCAGGTCATTTAAATATTGAAGTATAGTGAAGCAGGGAAACATCTAAAACATGCAGGACAGTGTGCTTTGAGGAATAGGGTTAGAAAATAATCTTGTATTAAGAAAACCTTAACAATATAATACAAAAACATTTTATAAATATTCCTCTGTAGAAGTTGCTCTTTCCGATTTCATTATTGACTCAGAACCTTAAACATGCTAAAGGAAATTAACATCCAAATTTGAAAAGTTTAAAATTGGGAGCTTTAATGTGGATGAGCATTAGCTGTCTTCAATAAAGTCTTTTATTATCAAGGCTCTGGAGATTTGATCCACACAAGGAGAAGGTAATTAAGCCATTTCATTGCAGTGTTTTGTAGCTGTGGCACATCTATACACTGCAGGACACACTGGGCCTGGAGGACTGGAGTTTGACACCTGTGTTCAATACGCCCTCTGGTGGCAACATGCTGCAACTACAGCTTAATGCCTCCCTCAGTCCCACCAGCAGAGACAGTCAAGCAGCAAACAATGTTTCCTTTGGTTAAAATTTAAATTTTCTGAAAAATGTGATCCATCTGGATCTTTTTACTGCCTAACAACAAAAACAAATACATTAGGAGATCTGAACGAATTATCTAGATAAAAAAAATAAATAAATATGTTCTTTTATTGATGCATGTCTCATTCCCAAGCAGAAAAGCACTTCTTCATTGAATTAAAAATCATTTTAAATCTCAATTAGCTGGGGCTAATAATTATGGGTTAACTGTATGTGACACTAATAGATAAGTGTCAATTAATGTGTAAAAGAACAAGGCCAAACATGTTGAAAAACTAGAGTTAAGGTGTAAAAGTCCAATCAAGAACCTGGACAGTACATGACTCAAATATGGAGGCCTCAGCACTCGACCGCTGAGGATCAACATGCTAAGATGGAAGGAGGGAGTCAGAGAACCTGAAGAGCCAAAAAAAAGACACTTCCAGAATCTCCAGGTTTATTATTTAATTGCCGTTAAAAGCCACAAGGAATCACAAGATACAGGTCCAACTTTTCAAGTTAATGTCATACAACACTTTGCAATACCATCATTACCATGGACAGTAACCAGTACAGTGACCAGTACAGTAACCAGTACAGTGACCAGTACAGTAACCAGTACAGTAACCAGTACAGTAAGCTCACAGGAATGTGAAAATCAGGCCTTTCTATGGACGTTCACACACTGCTGGATGTTACAGATGACAGGATTTATTTCAACAGACTTTACAATGAAGCAGAAAACAAACTGGCAGCAACAACAGGCTGTAGATCCATATTGAAGAAGCTTTAATGTGAAAGAAATTACAGTTAAACCTAATCTGTAAATTGATAATTTTTTTTTTTTTTTTTTAAAGGCCTGTGTCTAGAGGGGAATTTTTTTTCTTTTCCATAATTCAATAGGACACATTTTCAGTCTGAAAAGCCTCCATTTGCATTAAAACATTTTCAGGTAACTGCAGTGGCGTATGAAGAATAAAGCTTAAACTTAGTCTAAATTGGAAAGCAGCAATCAATAATGAACATTTATTACATTGGATCCTTTTCACAGATCCCGGGGAAAGAATCAGTACATTTATCATCATTCCATGTCTTGAGGTTATTCCAGATCTGTGCACAAGCTTCACCTCCACCACTATTATCAGGCTGGCCCTTTCCCCAGAACTTAGAAAGTCTGTAAACAAGAGAGTTATTGTCAGATTATCTTTCACAACAAATAAAAAGGAAATGTTGCTTTTAAGTTTTGATGTTCTACATTGCAAGTGGATATACAGTAATTGACTTTGGAGTCCAGAAGATAAATAAATGACTTACAGAGTTTGAATTAGCACAACTTCCTGTATTTTAAGGATTCAGTTTCTTTACTTTTGAATGAGAAACTAAATTGTTGTTCAAAATAACTGCAGAGTTTACAAAAAGTGTGAATATTATCACAATTTTCCATTTCCTGACTATTTCAGGATTTTTCTTTACAAACAAGTTGATTTTGGCCTGGTGCTTCTGTTTAGGTGGTAAATCTTCCTAGAGTGAGTTATTGCTGAAAACTATTTCCCGAAAACAATCTAAATATTGGATCTCTTTAGGTAATGTTGCTTTTGTTAGTATCATATTTGTATTTCTGGGTTTGACCCTCACCACAGAGACAACAGGTGTGGAACAGATGTTTGTTTTTCAAAGGGCTGAGTATGGATATGTTAACCGAGTTACTTTGTAACAATTATTAAATTAAAATGTTGTGGACTCAATCACAACAACTCGCTTGATTGTTTGCCACCATTACATATTATGACAGTTAGGACTGTACATTTTTTGTTACACTACTTATTATGTCAAAAAATTATCAATTAAATATGTTTCTATTGAAACCATAATTGAACTACATTTATATGCAGAACAAAACACCAGCCTTGGTACAAACTAAAGTAAAGCGAT
The DNA here is from genome assembly GCA_922788865.1 of Poeciliopsis turneri. NCBI lineage: Eukaryota > Metazoa > Chordata > Actinopteri > Cyprinodontiformes > Poeciliidae > Poeciliopsis > Poeciliopsis turneri. Next base: position 1,382,601 of record CAKLNU010000344.1, read on the forward strand.
CTCATTCTGGGTTTGAGTCAGAAATAAAATAAAAATACAAAAAACTTACTGAGATCTCAGATCTGTGCCATCAACCCACTTCCACTGTCCCTCTCTTTCTTCATACAAACCAATCCATGTTGACCTCTCCGTAAGGGTAAAAACAAATTTCTGTCAAAGAACATAAAAAATATTGTTTTTAGCCTTGAATCACAACACAGTGTGTTCATATTATGATTTTAATCCAGATGTATTGATCACTTTGAAAACTAGCTGTTCTAAAATCTTTCCTCTCCTTCCTTCTTCCAGCTGTTTTCTGTTTTACAATGAAAAGCCAAAGAAAACAAATATTTTCTATTTATCAAAGAAAAGCAAAGTTAAAATAATTCACCTGAAAAATAAAAAAAAAGTCAAATTTTAATATCTTTTTTTAAAAAGTAATCAAAATCCTACCTGAAAATAAAAGTAACCAGTTCTACTATACCAGCATCTTAAACATCAATTCACGAGCGATTTCCACACTTCTTTGTTTAACAAAAAAGAACAAGAAACAAAACTAAACCTTTATCTGTTTTCAATGTGGGTTAAGAAAACTCAACCTAAACATGATACATTGTGGCTGAATTTATTTGCAGAAAATTTACACAACCAGTTTTTAGCTTTAAAAACAATTTTCTCACACAGGGCAAGATGTGATTATACAGCTTTGTCTCTTCATAAAATAATATCAGTTTATCTTTGATATTATTGCTTTGGCAAATAATCAAAACAGAAAAAAGTGAACTAATTCAGTACCTCTGTCTACAATGCAATAGACAGAGGTACTGCTTCATGTGTAACACATTTAAAACATGTAATTACGTTGGAAATGTCTGTAGATTGTATTCATAATCCTAAAATCATTATGGAAACATTTTTAGCACAATGTTTATCCTAAAGAAAATAGGAAAGTATGAATCTCATTTGCAAATATAAATGAATCTCACACTGAACGATCACATCACCTGTTCATCATCGTCGTTTATCACCACCAGATCTCCTCCTCTGTTCCTGCAGTCTGTCCTGGCTGCATGCCAAGCACCAGGTTTTGTCGAGAGGAAATAACAAGAACCGCTGAACATGCTCCATCCTGCAGGACAGGTTTTCTCTAAAACATCCAAAAAAATAATTAGCTCCATTCAAAAAAAAAAAAAAAAAGAAATTACTTACAATTTTTGTTATTGTTGGAAGAAAACAATGTTTTTAAAATCAGTCAGGTTTTATAATGTAATTTTACTTCATCACTCATTTGACTTGTCATTAAAATATGAACAAGTAGATCAATTAAAACCAACTTACACCAAAGTTTGCATTATAAGGATTTTAAGTCTCTATAAATAAGTTGTTCTCACAAACACATGAGGACTTACTTTTATTCAACAAACTCTGAAGCCTGGTCACTTCATCAGATAATCTGTGAGCTGAAATAATTTAAGGTAAAATATATCAGAAATGCAAAACATGTTTGTTAAAACCTGATAAAATATGTTTACTTGTTTAAAAAAAGACTTATACCACTCTGGATTTTGATGACAATATATTTTTTCTGATTTATCATCAAGGCAATCATTTTCAGAGGGTTTCGTCACAGAAAAAAATAAATCTAACAGAGAATCTGCTAAAACTTTTTTTTAATTCCAATGACATACAGTGACTTGTGTCTTGGAAAATAAAACTTTGGCTTATTTACTGGGTAGAATGAACCGATTATGAAGGTTTCAGAGATGTTTTTCTTCTACTTTCCACCAAAACTCCTTTGAACCGAGTTTGATTTAGAGACAGAGGTACTAATTAACCAGAGATGAGAAACTCCCTATAGTAGAGAACTGGCACTGTGTACATGACAGAAAACATATGAAGGGAGAATTATATGTGTTAAGTTTCACTTCTGTTTTTATCTCTCTATCTCTCTCACACACTGATCATCATGAAGTCCAAAGAACACACAGGACAGGTCAGGGAGAAAGTGGTGGACAGGCTTAAAGCTGATTTAGGCCATAAAAATATTTCCCAAGCTTTGAACAGAGGATTCAATCCATAATCTGGAAATGGACAGAATATGGCAGAACTATAAACCTATCAGGACAAAGCCGTCCAGACGGTGCTTTGGTCACATGAGACCAAACTTGAACTTTATAGCCAAAATCCCAAACAATGTGTGGTGGAGAACTAACACTGCACATATCAAAGCTGGTAGAGACAAATCCTGGAGCTGAATAGTTTTGCACAGCAGATACAGATTATCTGTAAAAATTGTTTTGAATTATAATTTTCTTTCTACTTCATAATGGTAGTACCACATTGTGTCGGTGTTTCAAAATTCCAATGAAATATTTATGTTTGTGGATGCATATAATATAATATAATATAATATAATATAATATAATATAATATAATATAATATAATATAATATAATAAACTATGGAAAAGTTCAAGGTATTCATTGATAAAATTATTACTTTTCTTCATTTCAAGCCATGTTTCATGTCTTAAGACATAAAGCTGAACAGGTGATGAGAGATAAATGAATGGCAACAAAACTCACAGTGGAAACCGAGCCTGATGAGTCCAATAAGGAGGCCAACACTCAGGATCCCCAAAGAGACAATAACAATCAAATAGAGTCTCTTCTTAGAGCTGCTAGGAACTGAAGACAATTTATTTCAGTACCGTTAATTTCTCCTTGGTAATGTTGACAAAATAAATTTGTGCTTTTCTCTCAGAGATCATTCTTACCTCTGTCCTTTACAACTGAAATGTTGCAGAGAGAATCATTATTATCATAGATTGCCTCCATTGGTTTTTCCGTCTTATCTGCAGCAAAAACAGAACTACATGAACACTGAAAATTAGTTCTTCATGAGGAAGTTGCAAGTTTTAAGAATGCTGAACATTTCAACCCAAATATTGTTTTTGAGAGCAATACCTTAATCTCTTTATAAACTTATAGATCATTTAGATGCTTAATGCTTAAATCACAGAGAAAGTATTACGCCTCCATAAGGGGAGTAACAAAAACACGGACACAATGTTACTCTTTGCATGTCCGGTGTTATAATGATATAATTTCAAACAGTTTCACACATTACTCTGTTACATTGAACATTACACACATTCTAGTTGTGCGAAATTCGGTTCCCCTGTGAAAATCTGTTCCCCCAGTGTCGGGAGCGCGCATTACAGCCAGAGAGGCGAACGAGGCGGATCTGATCATTTTCGCGTCGCTTCTGATCGATTTCTCGGTAAAACAACTCATATAATCATGTCAAGGTTGTAACATTCGGTTTAATTGGCAGCTGTTGTTTAAAAAATTGTAAAATAAATAAATAAACGAGGTCTGCTGACGCTGTTTTGTGTTATTTTAAACGCCAAGAGAATCGCTCTTTTTCCAACTTTTCTCACGTAAGCCTGGCAGAAATAAAAGTCAGTCACCAAACACAGTTTTCCCAACACGTAGCGTATATGTAAAGATTTTTGACAATTTGGAAACAGTTGCTCTTTATTGCTCTTTATTTGCCAGAGATATGAGGGGGAACCATATATTTTAGCCATCTGAAATAATTTGTGTCCCCTCCAAAACATGGGAACCAAGTAATTTACCAGAAAAATGTTCTCTTCATTTCTCAAAGGTAAGGGGCCTTAGGATTTAAACTATCTTTCCATAGCTTGTTGATGAGAGGAATAAACAGAGAAAAAAAACTTGCAGGTCAATTAATTTGTTCCCATTTTATGGAGGGGGAAGGGATTATTTTAGTCACCTAAAATATATGGTTCCCCCCTCATACTCTGGCAAACAAGGAGCAAATGCTACCAAAATCACAGGATGTATTGTTGTTGATGAGGGGAACACACACAGTTAAGGATTTGCAGGTCAATTAATTTGTTCCCATTTTATAGAGGGGGAACAGATTATTTCAGGCTGCTGAATTATCCATTCTTTCCTCTCCTTACCCCATAACATTGGGGTATAAAGAGCAACTGTTTCCAAATTGTCAAAAAATCTTTACATATACGCTACGTGTTGGGAAAACTGTGTTTGGTGACTGACTTTTATTTCTGCCAGGATTACGTGAGAAAAGTTGGAAAAAGAGCGATTCTCTTGGCGTTTAAAATAACACAAAACAGCGTCAGCAGACCTCGTTTATTTATTTATTTTACAATTTTTTAAACAACAGCTGCCAATTAAACCGAATGTTACAACCTTGACATGATTATATGAGTTGTTTTTACCGAGAAATCGATCAGAAGCGACGCGAAAATGATCAGATCCGCCTCGTTCGCTCCCGACACTGGGGGAACAGATTTTCACAGGGGAACCGAATTTCGCACAAGACCGACACAGTAAAACAAATCGAACACACACAGTAGCCTACGCAGTTAGCCAGGAAGCTAAGTATAGCATAGTAGCTCTTAGACTAGTTATCAAAACCACCGCAGCGCTCGCTGTTAATTAAACAAACATCGCTATAACAATCACCATAACATTCTCTGTTCATTAAACAAACGTCGTGTTAGAGCAATTCCTTATGAGATCGAACTTTGCCTATAAGGGGAGTAATAAAAACACGGACACAATGTTACTCTTTGCATGTCCGGTGTTATAATGGAGCAGAACCGTTACGTTCCCCTGCATTCCAACAAACAAAACAATCGAGACTCGAACGACCAACAAACTCTCAAAACATTCCGATTCAAAAGGTTAGACTTTTCAAGAACCACAAACAAACAAGGGCGGAAAAGCAACAAAGAAAAGTAACATTAATGAAAAATACATTACTTTGAACTTCTTTAGACTTGGGCTACCTGTTGCCGTATCTGTACCGTTATCTGTCAGTAGCGCTGAACTTGAAAGACCAGAATAATCGATCGCAAATCATTAGCTCTTGTTTTCCTTTTCCGTTGTTTAATACACTTTTATAACTACTACAAAAGCACCGAGTGGCGCCTTTAAATCAGCCGTCACAAACTATAATATATTTACATTTCATTAACACATCATAAAAACATCATTTGCGTCCAAACACCATGAACATGAGAAATAATTTTCTAACTTCACTGCAAAACAAGCCTGTCAGTTTAGCATTTTTTGAATAACTTCTTTTTCAGTTCACAACTAGAAGTTTAAGGCAGTTCCTCTTATAATAAAATATATTAATTTTAAACAGTTTATTCCAGGTTAGTACAAAGAAAATGCTAACTTGACAGTTCTTGAACAAATTCAAAATGTTTTTTTTATTTTTTTTATCCAAGCTGTTTCTTCCAGTAAATTACATACGAGCCACTTAGGACTTATTTCTGACATTATAGTTGAAATTGTTTCTGGATTACACTGTCTGACTGTCACACAGCTGATATTGTTAGATTTCAGTTTATAGAGCAGCCAAGTGTAGAGACATAATGTGGCAAAATTGAATACTTTAATAAAATAAAGAATAACTTACAACAATTTAACGAAGAGCAGGTCAAGGGAGGCAGAAAGCAGAAGATACGGGAGAACTTATATAGAAAGGAAGAAGTGGAACTGTATTAATAATCAGATGAACTAATCAGAAATAAAAGAGGAACAGCTGTTGCAGAATGCAGGTTGGCACAACAAAACTAAAAACCAGAAGTTATAGTAGCTGACCAACATCCTGGAGGTTTGTAGGTGGGAGTGGCAGTGGAATCCTGGAGGCTTACAGTGGTGAAGAAACCAGAAATATTCCCAACAGAGGAAACCTGGAGACCCAACAGAAGAACATGTGGAGAAGGAGATCAACTGAGGATCTAGAGACTGGAACACAATTGAAGTCCTGGAGAGTGGTCTTGGTACCAATGAACGATCAGAGGAGCCTTTGAGAATCTATTGGACGCCAGATGAACTCTTGGAAGATCCATGTTGATCAAGCACACAGTCGTCTCAGTAGGCTTAGTACAGTGGTGAGAGCAAGCAGCCCGTTCGAATCCTGTCCTCAGCACCTTTGCTTTATGTATTTTCCCCTTTCTCTCTGCAACAAAAAAAATTGTTGGAAAAAAGAAGAAAATTGTGTTATGATCCAGCTTGAAGAGTGAAGATCTGCACACACAGGAAGACGTGGGCATTTGTCAAGGTGACCTTTGTTGCAGGAGTCTTAATTTGCATCAGTGACTAAGGGATAGAGCTGAACCTCTTTTAAAAGCTGCTGTGCACTGGACAGTTGATTATCTTATCAATTCACCATCTGCATGCGATTGGTGCAGCTGTGAGGCTCATGTACTGGGTTTTCAGTCAGAATGGCATCACTTTGTCAGGTTGGCATCTGAAAGCTGTAATGACTTTCTATTTTGTCTGTAGGAAACATAGATTTTGTTTTGTAGAGGTCTTTTTTGCTGATTATTAGTGGATATGGTTTACGGTCCATAGATGTAAATCCTGGACCTTCTTCTGTGGAAGACATGATCGGCGACCTGAGGTTCCTGTTTTGGCTCCTGGCACTGAGACTCAGTCAGTCCCCTGACCCATAAATACCTGATTTATATCACAGACCATAAATCTAGAATTTAACATTCGTTTACTGAGAATGAGAAAACTATTACAGTTAATGGTTTCAGTAGAATCATATTAAAAGATTTTTTCTGAATTCATCATCTTCAAATTGTATTAAAATTGGTCAAAGCCTGTAAAGTCACAGGTCAAGATGAGATGGTTCAGTGGTCATTTCAAAATCTCTTTTTCAAAATGAGAACAATCACATTGTTCACATTTTCTCTTGAACAATGTAAATAGTGTTTACATATTTCTAATTGACTTTTAATTCAGTTATTAAAAAACGCCTCTGAGTGAGAGTCAAAATACTCAGAGAAAGAAGCCGTACCCGCCCCAGCAATACATTACCGCAACCACTGAGACAAAATGCTGATTCATATATGCAGAAACAAAAATGTACCAACTGAGTTACATAACTATTGACAAACTTATGAAGCTGACCTCTAAGTCTGCAAGAACAGACTAGGGGTCTATGAAAGACAAACTGCACAGATGACCTCACAAAAGCTCACTGACTGGCGTCTGAGTTAAGTGTGAAACACAATAAACTTTAATCGCTTGCAAGCAAAACAATTAAAAAAAAAAATAAACATGAAGCTGAAATGGGCAACATTTTTGCAAGTCATCCTTGATCGTCTTCATTTTCAAAAGTCTGGCTGCTTCAATGAGACGAGTGTCTCCCAAAACCTTCTGCTTCATTTTCACTAGGGCTGTATAATTATATTGATTCTACGATATTTATCGATTTTTCACAGTATCAATATGTTTAATCCATTGGTGTCCATAAGCTTATACCGTGTTTTTAACATGTCTGATCTGTGACAACGTTGCACAAATCGTACTACATCGATTTGTGCTACCCCAGTCTCACTTTCAACTTGTGCTTAAACTGCACATTATAATCTACTCACCAGTTTTTAAATTGCGTTAATAGGTCAAGTAAAACCAGAGTTATGCTAAAATAATAAGAAATCATAATATTCCTCTGTAGAAGTTGCAAACAATGTTTCCATCCATCCATTTTCCGTCACCCTTCTCCCTAACGGGGTCGGGAGTTGCTGGTGCCTATCTCCAGCTGCGTTCCGGGCGAGAGGCGGGGTTCACCCTGGACAGGTCGCCAGTCTGTCGCAGGGCAACACAGAGAGACAAACAACCACGCACACACACTCACACCTAGGGAGAATTTGGGAAGGCCAGTTAACCTGACAGTCATGTTTTTGGACTGTGGGAGGAAGCCGGAGAACCCGGAGAGAACCCACGCATGCACAGGGAGAACATGCAAACTCCGTGCAGAAAGACCCCGGGCTGGGAATCGAACCCAGGACCTTCTTGCTGCAAGGCAACAGCGCTACCCACTGCGCCACTGTGCAGCCAAACAAAGTTTCCTTTGGTTAAAATTTAAATTTTCTGAAAAATGTGATCCATCTGGATCTTTTTACTGCCTTACAACAAAAACAAATACATTAGGAGATCTGAACGAATTATCTAGATAAAATAAATATGTTCTTTTATTGATGCATGTCTCATTCCCAAGCAGAAAAGCACTTCTTCATTGAATTAAAAATCATTTTGAATCTCAATCTGCTGGGGCTAATAATTTGTAGGTTAACTGTATGTGACACTAATAGGTAAGTGTCAATTAATGTGTAAAAGAACAAGGCCAAACATGTTGAAAAACTAAACATCCAATCAAGAACCTGTACAGTACATGACTGTAGAGTCAGTGACTCGATGTAAGTGTTTGGGCTTCTTTGATAGAAATCTGTCAAAGGGAAGATGTGCTTTCACCTCAATTGCAAATTAAATTTAAAAACTAAAAAGACATGACATTAAAATATTGCTTTATACATATCTGTGCTTGTCAAAAGAGATACATTTCTAAAGTAATGTTTTGTTGCTCACAGTGGTTTTAACGTTACCTACAGTAATGAGCATAGCTGGCTTTAACTCCATCTTATCCAGGTTTGAAGTGTCCATGTATAGTAGTTTTTAACGTCAACTATCGCTCCTACATTTACAAAATCAAAATTACCTTGAAGCTCTCATTTATATCTTCAAAGCCAAACAGCACAAACAAAATTGTTCACTGCCCACTACATACCCCTTTATTGTGATACCCCAAAAACAATGCATCAAACTTCCTTCAGAAGGCATTTAATCACAATTCAAATCCAGTTGTTTATTAAAGAGGATTATACAAACAGCGCATGTAGATGTTGCACACGCAATTAATTAGTGTGGTTTCGACAGTTTTTATTGTTATTATTGTTGTTGTTAACAACTGTTAATACACAAATATAAGAGCGACATAAGCACCTTTGTTGATCAGCAGCCGTTGGCCTGTTCAGTCAGAAGTACTTCCTGTATTCAACACGCCCTCTGGTGGCAAAATTCTGCAATAACAGCTTAATGCCTCCGTCACTACCAACAGGAGAAAAGACAGTCAAGCAACAAGGTTTTCTGAGTTAAAATGTTGGTTTTCTGTTGATATGAACGATCTGGAACTTTTCACTGTCTAACAAACAACAGAAATTAAGAGATCTGAAATAATTGTCTACATAAATAATTTTACATATACTCTTTTGTTGATACATATCTCATTTTCTAGCAGAAGTGCACTTTTTAGGTGGAATAAAATAATTTGAGTTAATAATTTGTGCGTTAACTTATGTGAAGCCAGTGGTGGGCCGTCAAGACAGTGCATTAACTTTAGCACAAAGATTAGCATTTCACTGCCCCCACTAGTGCACTGCCTATGGCAGTGCAATAAGATTATCCAGCATGATGTTTTTCTCTGAAGTTAGGGCTCTGCCTTGCATAGCAAGGCTGAGCATTTGCATTAGTCTTTTACCTTAAATGAGGTATTAGCTATTTCCCTTACTTATTACCCATGTTCAGTGTACTGAATGGAGTAAGCCAGGCTTGTGACTCTCCACATGCTATTGATTACATTGCAGCTTTCTTTAACATTGATGCTAATGTTTAGCATCAGAACGCTGGCTCCACACCGACGGGCACACTTTGGCAGGCCCCGGTTAAATTTCGTCAGGAATTTTCTAGTTATTATTGTTGTTGACAACTGTTGACACACAGATAAAAGCGACAGTGAGCGCCTGTTCAGTCAAAAGGGTTGACTGTGTTCAATACGCCCTCTGGTGGCAAACTGCTGCAACTACAGCTTAATGACACTTGCATCTCAGAGCTCAATTTACGTTCCTTATTTTAACCATTTATGGTCAAGAAAGAGAGAAAGAGTGAGTCAGTCATCTTATCAATTCACCATCTGCTTGCGATTTGTGCAGCTGTGAGGCTCCTGTACTGGGTTTTCAGTCAGAAAGGCATCACTTTGTCAGGTCGGCATCTGAAAGCTGTAATGATTTTCTATTTTGCTAGAAGGAAACAGATTTTGTTTTGTTGAGGTATTTTTTGCTGATTATGAGTGATTATCTTGTTTGCTACAGGAGATTCTCACAAATTTATGAGTGAGTTTGTGGTTATTTTCACAAATGAACACAAACCTTTTGCTTGGTTTTAGCTGCAAAGTGAGAGACACTTTCATCTCAGAGTTCAATTTCCTTATTTTAACCATTTATGGTCAAGAAAGAGAGAAAGAGTGAGTCAGTGGCGGTGGTGAAGGGGTAAAACATGACTCAAATATGGAGGCCTCAGCCCTCGACCGCTGAGGATCAACATGCTAAGATGGAAGGAGGGAGTCAGAGAACCAGAAGAGCCAAAAAAAAGAGACTTCCAGAATCTGCGAGTTTATTATTTAATTGCCGTTAAAAGTCACAAGGAATCACAAGATACAGGTCCAACTTTTCAAATTAATGTCAAACAACATTTTCCAATACCATCATCACCATGGACAGTAACTGCTGCCCTCCACTCAGAGATGTGGACAATGATGCACTTTGTATGTTTTCTAATTACAAGAGAAGAAGAAAATATTGAATGACATCATTTCTCACCAAACACTCAATACAGTTTTTTGTCTTTGTGGTTCCTGAGAAATAATCCAAAGGGGTCAACAACAGAATCTCTCCACTGTATTTCTTAAAAACGATTGTCTTACTCTTATTTCTTCTGCTTATGATAAATTGTTTTTCTTTATTTGCTTTTCTATCACCACCATTTAAATGATGTCTGTATTTCCAGTTTTGGAGTAAACACCTGGTGCAGTCACAAAAATCAGGCCTTTTTGTGGACGTTCACACACTGCTGGATGTTACCCATGACAGGATTTATTTCAACAGGCTTTACAATGAAGCAGAAAGCAAACTGGCAGCAACAACAGGCTGTAGATCCACATTCAAGAAGCTTTAATGTGAAAGAAATTACAGTTAAACCTAATCAATAACTTGATCATCTTTTTAAAATTATTTTAAAGGCACTGTGTCTACGGGGTAATTTGTTTTCTTTTTCCATAATTCAATAGGACACATTTTCAGTCTGAAAAGCCTCCATTTGTATCTTTGATACACAGTACTAAAACATTTTCAGGTAACTGCAGTGGAGTATAAAGCATAAAGCTTAAACTTAGCCTAAATTGGAAAGCAACAATTAATATTTAGCATTTATTATATTGGATCCTTTTCACAGATCCACAGGATAGGAACATTACAGTTATTATCATTCCATGTTTTGCTGTTTTCCCAGATCTGTGCACAAGCTTCACCTCCACCATTATTATCAGGCTGGCTGTTTCCCCAGAACTTAGAAAGTCTGTGAACAAGAGAGTTATTATCAGATTATCTCTCAGAACAAAAAAAAAGGAAATGTTGCTTTTAAGTTTTGATGTTCTACATTGCAAGTGGATATACATTCGTTGGCTTTGGAGTCCAGAAGATAAATAAATGATTTTCACAGTTTGAATTACCACAACTTTCCATATTTTCAGGATTCAATTTCTTTACTTTTGAATGAGAAACAAAGTTGTGTTCAAAATAACTGCAGTGTTTACAGAAAGTGTGTATATTATCACAATTTTCCATTTCCTGATTATTTCTGTTTTTTTTTTCTCTACAAAGAAGTTTATTTGGCCTGGTGCTTCTGTTTAGGTGATAAATCTTTCTGGAATGAGTTATTGCTGAAAACTATTTCCTGAAAACCATCTAAATATTGGATCTCTATAGATACTGTTGCTTTTGTCAGTATCGTATTTGTATTTCTGGGTTTGACCCTCACTGTAGAATTTTAGGGCCATAAAATCGTGATATTTTTAGTTTGACAACGGTCAAACTAAAAAAGACGTAATATTTTCAGAACAAAGTTGTAATATTGTGGTCACATTTAATGCCCTTGTGGTCTTTTGTTGTGCCTCACAGTCTGACTGCTCTTGATTGGCTCTAATCACTTTAGACTGACTTGTATTTGGGAGGTTCAGTGCTCCATTAGTGTTTTTATTTTCAATTCATTTTAGACTGACTTGTTTGGTTATTTAGTTTCATTGCTGGGGCGGCACTTCACCCTCTTTAGTCCTTTGAGTGTTAATAAGATTAAGGTTTACTCAGTTTGTTAAACCTTATTTCTGTAAAAAAAATCATTTTACATTTCTATTAATAAATTAATTACAGAGCATCAATAGCATGTGTGGTACACAAACCATTTTGATGGAATAATTGAAGTTAATTAAAACTCTGTTTTGTGTTTATTAAAACTGTTTAGTGTTTTTTTTTTATGTTATGTATTAGTTGTGTCGCAGTTTGATGTGGTTGTGAAGGGGGTCAATATCACTCCGCTGTTGCTAGGAGACAACAGGTGTGGAACGGTTGTTTCTTTTTCTTTTTCTTTTTAGGACTGTACATTTTCTGTTACGCTACTTATTATGTCAAAAAATTATCAGTTAAATATGTTTCTACTGAAACCATAATTGATCTGATTTGTAATATTGAACTGCTATTATTTTGCGCACTACATTTATATGCAGAACAAAACACCAGCCTTGGTACAAACTAAAGTAAAGTGATCCCTTTCAGAAATAAAATAAAAATACAAAAAACTTACTGAGAACTCAGAGGTGTGCCATCAACCCACTTCCACTGTCCCTCTGTTTCTTCTTCATACAAACCAATCCATGTTGACCTCTCCGTAAGGGTAAAAACAAATTTCTGTCAAAGAACATAAAAAATATTGTTTTTAGCCTTGAATCACAACACAGTGTGTTCATATTATGATTTTAATCCAGATGTATTGATCACTTTGAAAACTAGCTGTTCTAAAATCTTTCCTCTCCTTCCTTCTTCCAGATGTTTTCTGTTTTATCTTACAACTTATTACAATGAAAAGCCAAAGAAAACAAATATTTTCTATTTATCAAAGAAAAGCAAAGTTAATATAATTTACCAGAGAAATTAAAAAAAGAAATCAAATTCTAATATCTTTTTTTAAAAAATAATCAAAATCCTATTTTAAAATAAAAGTAACCAGTTCAACTATGCTGGCATCTTCAACATCAATTCACAAGCGATTTCCACATTTTTGTGTTTAACAAAAAAAAACTAAAAAAGTTAAACATCTGCCATCAGTGTGTTTCTAAGTGTGGGTTAAGAAAACTCAACCTAAACATAGAATTTGTGGATGAATTTATTTGCAGAAAACTGCACAACCAGTTTTTAGCTTTAAAGACAATTTTCTCACACAGGGCAAGTTGTGTTTACACAGCTTTGTTTCTTCATAAATTAATATCAGTTTATCTTTGATATTATTACTTTGGCAAGTAATCAAAACAGAAAAAAGTGAACTAATTCAGTACCACATTTAAAACATGTAATTACGTTGGAAATGTCTGTAGATTGTATTGAAGCATTCTTGAAACATTTTGTAGCACAATGTTTATCCTAAAGGAAATAGGAAAGTATGAATCTCATTTGCAAACATAAATGAGTCTCTCACTGAACGATCACATCACCTGTTCATCATCGTCGTTTATCACCACCAGATCTCCTCCTCTGTTCCTGCAGTCTGTTCTGGCTGCATGCCAAGCACCAGTTGTTGCAGAGAGAAAATGACAAGAACCGCTGAACATGCTCCATCCTGCAGGACAGGTTTTCTCTAAAACATCCAAAAAAATAATTAGCTCCAGTAAAAAAAAAAAAAAAAAAGTGACTAATTATTTTTGTTATTGTTAGCAGAAAACAATGTTTTCAAAATCAGTTAGATTTTACGATGTAATTTTGTTTCATCACTCATTTGACTTGTCATTAAAATATAACAAGTAGATCAATTAAAACCAACTTACACCAAAGTTTGCATTATAAGGATTTTAAGTCTATATACATAAGTTGTTCTCACAAACACATGAGGACTTACTTTTCTTCAGCAAACTCTGAAGCCTGGTTACTTCATTAGACCGTTCTAAGAGTTTTACATTCAGTTGGTCTCTTTCTTTAGTCATAGCAGAAAGCTGGGTGTTGCTGGACTGGAGTTGATCGGCCAGATTGACTTTGATGCGATTCAGTTGGTTTCTTTCCTTAGTCATGGACTGGAAGCAATGAGTCAGATTGTCTTTCGTTTCAGAGAGATCTGCTGCTGAGCTGGATAATATTTGAGCTGAAATAATTTAAGGTAAAATATTTCAGGAATGCAAAACATGTTTGTTAAAACCTGATAAAATATGTTTACTTGTTTAAAAAAAGACTTATACCACTCTGGATTTTGATGACAATCTTTTTTTTTTCTCTGATTTATAAGCAAGGCAATGATTTTCAGAGGGTTTTGTCACAGAAAGAAACAAATCTAACAGAAATTTTGCTAGAACTTTTATTTAATTCCAAGAACATACAGTGACTTGTGTCTTCGAAGAGAAAACTTTGACTTATTTACTAGGTAGAATGAACTGATAATGAAGGAAAGTAGAGATGTTTTTCTACTTTCCACTGAAACTCCTTTGAACTGGGTTTGATTTTGGATCAGAGGTACTAATTAACCAATTAATTTTCTTTCTACTTCCTATTGGTAGTACCACATTGTGTTGGTCTTTCACATAAAATTCCGATAAAATATATTTATATTTGTGTATGTATATAATATAATATAATATAATAAACTATGGAAAAGTTCAAGGTATTCATTGATAAAATTATTACTTTTCTTCATTTCAAGCCATGTTTCATGTCTTAAGACATAAAGCTGAACAGGTGATGAGAGATAAATGAATGGCAACAAAACTCACAGTGGAAACCGAGGCTGATGAGTCCAATAAGGAGGCCAACACTCAGGATCCCCAAAGAGACAATAACAATCAAATAGAGCCTCTTCTTAGAGCTGCTAGGAACTGAAGACAATTTAATTCAATGCCATTAATTTCTCCTTGGTAATATTGACAAAATAAAATTGTGCTTTGCTCTCAGAGATCATTCTTACCTCTGTCCTTTACAACTGAAATGTTGCAGACAGTATCAATATTAGCATAGATTTCCTCCATTGGTTTTTCCGTCTTATCTGCAGCAAAAACAGAACTACATGAACACTGAAAATTAGTTCTTCATGAGGAAGTTGCAAGTTTTAAGAATGCTGAACATTCCAGCCCAAATATTGTTTTTGAGAGCAATACCTTAATCTCTTAACACATCATAAAAACATCATTTGCTTCCAAACACCATGAACACGACATTTTCTGTGAAATAATTTTCTAACTTCACTGCAAAACAAGCCTGTCAGTTTAGCATTTTTTGAATAACTTCTTTTTCAGTTCACAACTAGAAGTTTAAGACTGTTCCTCTTATAATAAAATATCTTAATTTTAAATAGTTTATTCCAGGTTAGTTCAAAGAAAATGCTAACTTGACAGTTCTTGAACCAATTCAAAAATGTTTTTTTTTTTTATCCAAGCTGTTTCTTCCAGTAAATTACATACGAGCCACTTAGGACTTATTTCTGACATTATAGTTGAAATTGTTTCTGGATTACACTGTCTGACTGTCACACAGCTGATATGGTTAGATTTCAGTTTATAGAGCAGCCAAGTGTAGAGACATAATGTGGCAAAATTGAATACTTTAATAAAATAAAGAATAACTTACAACAATTTATCGCAGGGCAAGTCAAGGGAGGTAGAAAGCAGAAGATACCAGTGAAGATCATTGACAACGTATCGATTTATATACAGAGGAAGAAGTGGAACTGTGTTAATAATCTGATGAACTAATCAGAAACAAAAGAGGAACAGCTGTCGCAGAATGCAGGTTGGCGCAACATAACTAAAAACCAGAAGTTATAGTAGCTGACCAACATCCTGGAGGTTTGTAGGTGGGAGTGGCAGTGGAATCCTGGAGGCTTACAGTGATGAAGAAACCAGAGATATTCCCAACAGAGGAAACCTGGAGACTCAGCAGAAGAACATGTGGAGAAGGAGATCAACTGAGGATCTAGAGACTGGAACACAATTGAAGTCCTGGAGAGTGGTCTTGGTACCAATGAACGATCAGAGGAGCCTTTGAGAATCTATTGGACGCCAGATGAACTCTTGGAAGATCCATGTTGATCAAGCACACAGTCGTCTCAGTAGGCTTAGTACAGTGGTGAGAGCAAGCAGCCCGTTCGAATCCTGTCCTCAGCACCTTTGCTTTATGTATTTTCCCCTTTCTCTCTGCAAGAAAAAAAATTGTTGGAAAAAATAAGAAAATTGTGTTATGATCCAGCTTGAAGAGTGAAGATCTGCACACACAGGAAGACGTGGGCATTTGTCAAGGTGACCTTTGTTGCAGGAGTCTTAATTTGCATCAGTGACTAAGGGATAGAGCTGAACCTCTTTTAAACGCTGCTGAGCACTGGACAGCTGATCATCTTATCAATTCACCATCTGCATGCGATTGGTGCAGCTGTGAGGCTCATGTACTGGGTTTTCAGTCAGAATGGCATCACTTTGTCAGGTTGGCATCTGAAAGCTGTAATGACTTTCTGTTTTGTCTGTAGGAATCATAGATTTTGTTTTGTAGAGGTCTTTTTTGCTGATTATGAGTGGATATGGTTTATGGTCCATAGATGTAAGTCCTGGACCTTCTTCTGTGGAAGACATGATCGGCGACCTGAGGTTCCTGTTTTGGCTCCTGGCACTGAGACTCAGTCAGTCCCCTGACCCATAAATACCTGATTTATATCACAGACCATAAATCTAGAATTTAACATTCGTTTACTGAGAATGAGAAAACTATTACAGTTAATGGTTTCAGTAGAATCATATTAAAAGATTTATTCTGAATTCATCATCTTCAAATTGTATTAAAATTGGTCAAAGCCTGTAAAGTCACAGGTCAAGATGAGATGGTTCAGTGGTCATTTCAAAATCTCTTTTTCAAAATGAGAACAATCACATTGTTCACATTTTCTCTTGAACAATGTAAATAGTGTTTAGATATTTCTAATCGCCCTTTAATCCAGTTATTAAAAAACGCCTCTGAGTGAGAGTCAAAATACTCAGAGAAAGAAGCCGTACCCGCCCCAGCAATACATTACCGCAACCACTGAGACAAAATGCTGATTCATATATGCAGAAACAAAAATGTACCAACTGAGTTACATAACTATTGACAAACTTATGAAACTGACCTCTAAGTCTGCAAGAACAGACTAGGGGTCTATGAAAGACAAACTGCACAGATGACCTCACAAAAGCTCACTGACTGGCGTCTGAGTTAAGTGTGAAACACAATAAACTTTAATCGCTTGCAAGCAAAACGATTAAAAAAAAAATAAACATGAAGCTGAAATGGGCAACATTTTTGCAAGTCATCCTTGATCGTCTTCATTTTCAAAAGTCTGGCTGCTTCAATGAGACGAATGTCTCCCAAAACCTTCTGCTTCATTTTTACTAGGGCTGTATAATTATATTGATTCTACGATATTTATCGATTTTTCATCCACGAGTATCAATATGTTTAATCCATTGGTGTCCATAAGCTTATACTGTGTTTTTAACATATCTGATCTGTGAAAAACGTTGCACAAATCGTGCTACATCGATTTGTGCTACCCCAGTCTCACTTTCAACTTGTGCTTAAACTGCACATTATAATCTACTCACCAGTTTTTAAATTCTGTTAATAGGTCAAGTAAAACCAGAGTTATGCTAAAATAATAAGAAATCATAATATTCCTCTGTAGAAGTTGCTCTTTCCAATTTCATTATTGACTCAGAACCTTAAACATGCTAAAGGAAATTAACATCCAAATCTGAAAAGTTAAAAATTGGGAGCTTTAATGTGGATGAGCATTAGCTGTCTTCAATAAAGTATTTTTAAAAGTTTACAGAACCTCAATTCAAAACTATCTGGACTCTTTTCAATAGTTTTAGAACCTGTTCATGCAGGTTTCAGCAGCTTTGAGTCCCTGGCAGGTCAGGGAGGCTCCGGCCTGGTGGAAACCGCTTTACTGTGATGCCCCAAGGAGGGTCAAACTCCGGTCCTGGAATGCCGGTGTCCTGCAACTTTTACATGAGCCTCTGCTGCACCACATCTGAATAGAATAATTATCAAGGGTCTGGAGATTTGATCCACACAAGGAGAAGGTAATTAAGCCATTTCATTCCAGTGTTTTGTAGCTGTGGCACATCTATACACTGCAGGACACACTGGGCCTGGAGGACTGGAGTTTGACACCTGTGTTCAATACGCCCTCTGGTGGCAACATGCTGCAACTACAGCTTAATGCCTCCCTCAGTCCCACCAGCAGAGACAGTCAAGCAGCAAACAATGTTTCCTTTTATTTAAAATTTAAATTTTCTGAAAAATGTGATCCATCTGGATCTTTTTACTGCCTAACAACAAAAACAAATACATTAGGAGATCTGAACGAATTATCTAGATAAATAAATAAATATGTTCTTTTATTGATGCATGTCTCATTCCCAAGCAGAAAAGCACTTCTTCATTGAATTAAAAATCATTTTAAATCTCATAATTTGTAGGTTAACTGTATGTAACACTAATAGTAAGTGTCAATGTGTAAAAGAACATGTTGAAAAACTAGAGTTAAGGTGTAAAAATCCAATCAAGAACCTGTACAGTACATGACTGTAGAGTCAGTGACTCGATGTAAGTGTTTGGGCTTCTTTGATAGAAATCTGTCAAAGGGAAGATGTGCTTTCACCTCAATTGAAAATTAAATTCAAAAAAAGACTTACTAACAAAATGATCTTGTTTGCTGCAGATTCTCACAAATTAATGAGACATTTTGTGATTGTTTTCATAAATGAACACAAACCTTTTGCTTGTTTTTAGCTGCAAAGTGAAACAGACACTTTCATCTCAGAGCTCAATTTACGTTCCTTATTTTAACCCTTTCATGGTGAAGAAAGAGAGAAAGAGTGAAGCAATGGTGGAGGGGCAAAACACAACTCAAATATGGAGGCCTCAGCACTCGACCGCTGAGGATCAACATGCTAAGATGGAAGGAGGGAGTCAGAGAACCTGAAGAGCCAAAAAAAAGACACTTCCAGAATCTCCAGGTTTACTATTTAATTGCCTTTAAAAGCTACAAAAAATAAAATACAACATACAGGTCCAACTTTTCAAATTAATGTCATCCATACAACACTTTCCAATACCATCATCACCATGGACAGTAACCAGTACAGTGACCAGTACAGTAACCAGTACAGTAACCAGTACAGTAAGCTCACAGGAATGTGAAAATCAGGCCTTTCTATGGAGGTTCACACACTGCTGGATGTTACAGATGACAGGATTTATTTCAACAGACTTTACAATGAAGCAGAAAACAAACTGGCAGCAACAACAGGCTGTAGATCCATGTTTAAGAAGCTTTAATGTGAAATAAATTACAGTTAAACCTAATCAAAAAATTTATCATTGTATTATTTTTTTTTAAAAAAGCCTGTGTCTAGAGGGGAATTTTTTTTCTTTTTCCATAATTCAATAGGACACATTTTCAGTCTGAAAAGCCTCCATTTGCATTAAAACATTTTTAGGTAACTGCAGTGGAGTATAAAGCATAAAGCTTAAACTTAGTCTAAATTGGAAAGCAACAATTAATATTTAGTCATGATGACATCAGAGCCTTTTCACAGATCCACAGGAAAGAAGCACAGCATTTATTATCATTCCATGACTTGTGGTTTTTCCAGATCTGTGCACAAGCTTCACCTTCATCACCATTATCAGGCTGGCTGTTTCCCCAGAATTTACGAAGTCTGTAAACAAGAGAGTTATTTCACAGATTATCTCTCAAAACAAACAAAAAGGAAATGTTGCTTTTATGTTTTGATGTTCTACATTGCAAGTGGATATACAGTAATTGACTTTGGAACCAGAAGATAAATAAATGATTTTCACAGTTTGAATTACCACAATTTCCTGTATTTTAAGGATTCAGTTTCTTTACTTTTGAACGAGCAACAAAGTTGTGTTCAAAATAACTGCAGTGTTTACAGAAAGTGTGTATATTATCACAATTTTCCATTTTCTGATTATTTCAGTTTTTTCTTTACACACATGTTTATTTTGGCCTGATGCTTCTGTTTAGGTGGTAAATCTTCCTAGAGTGAGTTATTGCTGAAAACTATTTCCCGAAAACAATCTAAATATTGGATCTCTTTAGGTAATGTTGCTTTTGTCAGTATCGTATTTGTATTTCTGGGTATGACCCTCACTGTAGAATTTCAGGGCCATAAAGTGTGATACAATAGTAAAACTAAAAAAGATGTAATATTTCCAGAACAAAGTTGTAATATTGTGGTCACATTTAATGCCCTTGTGGCCTTTTGTTGTGCCTCACAGTCTGACTGCTCTTGATTGGCTCTAATCACTTTAGACTGACTTGTATTTGGGAGGTTCAGTGCTCCATTAGTGTTTTTATTTGAATTCATTTTAGACTGATTGTTTGGTTATTTAGTTTCATTGCTGAGGCGGCATTTCACCCTCTTTAGTCCTTTGAGTGTTAATAGGATTAAGGTTTACTCCGTTTGTTAAACCTTATTTCTGTAATAAATCATTTTACATTTCTATTAATAAATTAATTACAGAGCATCAATAGCATGTGTGGTACACAAACCATTTTGATGGAATAATTGAAGTTAATTAAAACTCTGTTTTGTGTTTATTAAAACTGTTTAGTGTTTTTTTGTGTTATCTATTAGTTGTGTTGCATTTTGACATGGTTGTGGAGGGGGTCAATATCACTCCGCTGTTGCTAGGAGACAACAGGTGTGGAATGGCTGTTTCTTTTTCTAAGGGCTGAGTATGGATATGTTAACCGAGTTACTTTGTAACAATTATTAAATTAAAATGTTGTGGACTCAATCACAACAACTCGCTTGATTGTTTGCCACCATTACATATTATGACAGTTAGGACTGTACATTTTTTGTTACACTACTTATTATGTCAAAAAATTATCAATTAAATATGTTTCTACTGAAACCATAATTGATCTGATTTGTAATGTTGAACTGCTAATATTTTGCGCACTACATTTATATGCAGAACAAAACACCAGCCTTGGTACAAACTAAAGTAAAGCGATCTCATTCTGGGTTTGAGTCAGAAATAAAATAAAAATACAAAAAACTTACTGAGAACTCAGATCTGTGCCATCAACCCACTTCCAGTCTCCCTCTCCTTCTTCATACAAACCAATCCATGTTGACCTCTCCGTAAGGGTAACAACAAATTTCTGTCAAAGAACATAAAAAATATTGCTTTTAGCCTTGAATCACAACACAGTGTGTTCATATTATGATTGTAATCCAGATGTATTGATCACTTTGAAAACTAGCTGTTCTAAAATCTTTCCTCTCCTTCCTTCTTCCAGCTGTTTTCTGTTTTACAATGAAAAGCCAAAGAAAACAAATATTTTCTATTTATCAAAGAAAAGCAAAGTTAAAATAATTTACCAGAGAAATAAAAAAAATAAAAAATAATTTAATATCTTTTTTAATAATCAAAAAATAATCAAAATCCTACTTTGAAATAAAAGTAACCAGTTCTACTATACTAGCATCTTAAACATCAATTCACGAGCGATTTCCACACTTCTGTGTTTAACAAAAAAGAACAAAAAACAAAACTAAACCTTTATCTGTTTTCAATGTGGGTTAAGAAAACTCAACCTAAACATGATACATTGTGGCTGAATTTATTTGCAGAAAATTTGCACAACCAGTTTTTAGCTTTAAAAACAATTTTCTCACACAGGGCAAGATGTGTTTACACAGCTTTGTCTCGTCATAAATTAAATCAATTAAAAAAAGTTTGTTTCTACTCAGTTACAAACCTTTTCTTCGTTTCAAAACAGAAAAAAATGTTAACAAATTCAAAGCAGCAATATGCATTGTAGACAGAGGTACTGCTGTATGTGGAACACAGTTAAAATATGTAATTATTGGAATTGTGTGTAGATTGTATTCAAATGCTAGAAACATTATGAAAACATTATGTAGCACAATCCTTATGTTAAAGCACATAGGAAAGCATAAATCTCTCACTGAACGATCACATCACCTGTTCACCATCGTTGTTTATCACTACCAGATCTCCTCCTCTGTTCATGCAGTCTGTTCTGGCTTCATCCCAGGAACCAGTTGTTGTAGAGAGGAAATAACAAGAACCGCTGGACGTCCTCCATCCTGCAGGACAGGTTTCACCTTAAACATTCAAAAAAATAATTAGCTTCATTTAAAAAAAAAAAAAACGTTAGCAATGATTTTTGATAAAATGTGACAAAATGTTTTCAAAAATCATTTTGAAAACAATGTTTTTAAAATCAGTCAGGTTTTATGATGTAATTTTGTTCCATCACTCATTTGACTAGTCGTTAAAATATGAACAAGTAGATCAATTAAAACAAACTTAAACCAAAGTTTGCATTATAGGGATTTTAAGTCTCTATAAATAAGATGTTTTCACAAACACATGAGGACTTACGTTGAAGCCTGGTTGCTTCATTAGACCTTTCCAAGAGTGTTTCATTCAGTTGGTCTCTTTCTTTAGTCATAGCAGAAAGCTTTTCATTGCTGGCCTGGAGTTGAGAAGTCAGATTGTCTTTCCTGTCAGAGAGATCTGCTGCTGAGCTGGATAATCCATAAGCTGAAATAATTTAAGGTAAAATATATTAGAAATGCAAAACATGTTTGTTTAAGCTTGATAAAATATGTTTACTTGTTTAAAAAAAGACTTATACCACTCTGGATTTTGATGACAATATATTTTTTCTGATTTATCATCAAGGCAATCATTTTCAGAGGGTTTCGTCACAGAAAAAAATAAATCTAACAGAGAATCTGCTAAAACTTTTATTTAATTCCAAGGACATACAGTGACTTGTGTCTTGGAAAATAAAACATGAACTTATTTCCTGGGTAGAATGAACTGATAATGAAGGTTTCAGAGATGTTTTTCTTCTACTTTCCAACAAAACTCCTTTGAACCGAGTTTGATTTAGAGACAGAGGTACTAATTAACCAGAGATGAGAAACTCCCTAGAGGAGAGAACTGGCACTGTGTACATGACAGAAAACATATGAAGGGAGAATTATATGTGTTAAGTTTCACTTCTGTTTTTATCTCTCTATCTCTCTCACACACTGATCATCATGAAGTCCAAAGAACACACAGGACAGGTCAGGGAGAAAGTGGTGGACAGGCTTAAAGCTGATTTAGGCCATAAAAATATTTCCCAAGCTTTGAACAGAGGATTCAATCCATAATCTGGAAATGGACAGAATATGGCAGAAATATAAACCTATCAGGACAAAGCCGTCCAGACGGTGCTTTGGTCACATGAGACCAAACTTGAACTTTATAGCCAAAATCCCAAACAATGTGTGGTGGAGAACTAACACTGCACATATCAAAGCTGGTAGAGACAAATCCTGGAGCTGAATAGTTTTGCACAGCAGATACAGATTATCTGTAAAAATTGTTTTGAATTATAATTTTCTTTCTACTTCATAATGGTAGTACCACATTGTGTCGGTGTTTCAAAATTCCAATGAAATATTTATGTTTGTGGATGCATATAATATAATATAATATAATATAATATAATATAATATAATATAATATAATATAATATAATAAACTATGGAAAAGTTCAAGGTATTCATTTATAAAATTATTACTTTTCTTCATTTCAAGCCATGTTTCATGTCTTAAGACATAAAGCTGAACAGGTGATGAGAGATAAATGAATGGCAACAAAACTCACAGTGGAAACCGAGCCTGATGAGTCCAATAAGGAGGCCAACACTCAGGATCCCCAAAGAGACAATAACAATCAAATAGAGCCTCTTCTTAGAGCTGCTAGGAACTGAAGACAATTTAATTCAATACCATTAATTTCTCCTTGGTAATAATTTGTGCTTTTCTCTCAGAGATCATTCTTACCTCTGTCCTTTACAACTGAAATGTTGCAGACAGTATGAATATTATCATAGGTTTCCTCCATTGGTTTTTCCGTCTTATCTGCAGCAAAAACAGAACTACATGAACACTGAAAATTAGTTCTTCATGAGGAAGTTGCACGTTTTAAGAATGCTGAACATTTCAACCCAAATATTGTTTTTGAGAGCAATACCTTAATCTCTTTATAAACTTATAGATAATTTAGATGTTTAATGCTTAAATCACAGAGAAAGCACCAAGTGGCGCCTTTAAATCAGTCGTCACAAACTGTATAATAAATAAACATTTGATTAACACATCATGAAAACATCATTTGCTTCCAAACACCATGAACACGACATTTTCTACAAAATAATTTTCTAACTTCACTGCAAAACAAGCCTGTCAGTTTAGCATTTTTTGAATAACTTCTTTTTCAGTTCACAACTAGAAGTTTAAGACTGTTCCTCTTATAATAAAATAAATTGATATAAAACAGTTTATTCCAGGTTGGTTCAAAGAAAATGCTAACTTGACAGTTCTTGAACCAATTCAAAAATGTTTTTTTTTTAATTTTTTTTATCCAAGCTGCATCTTCCAGTAAATTACATGCGAGCACTTAGGACTTATTTTTGACATTATAGTTGAAATTGTTTCTGGATTACACTGTCTGACTGTCACACAGCTGATATTGTTAGATTTCAGTTTATAGCAGCCAAGTGTAGAGATATAATGTGGCAAAATTGAATACTTTAATAAAATAAAGAATAACTTACAACAATTTAATGCAGGGCAAGTCAAGGGAGGCAGAAAGCAGAAAATACCAGTGAAGATCATTGACAACGTATCGATTTATATACAGAGGAAGAAGTGGAAGTGTATTAATAATTAGATGAGCTAATCAGAAACAAAAGAGGAACTAAAACCCAAAGACACAACAACAAAAATAAAAACCAGATTTCAGATGGGGAACCTGGTGGTCGTCCAAGGGAACTATGAGGATTTAGGTTTCTGTGTTGTTTTCTACTTTATTTAGTTCCTGACTGTTCCCACCTGCGTCTCGTGTTCCCTGATTATTCCTTTTGTATTTAATCCCACCTGTATCTGTGTTTCCATGTGGGGTTCTTGTCATTGGCTTTTGTTGTGTCGGTGTCTTGTTAGTGTCCAGTGCTTCCACTGTCTGAGTTTCTGGTTTCTTTGCTCACCTGTGCTGCCTGGACTTCTGTTGTTGCAGGAGTCTTAATTTGCATCAGTGACTGAGGGATAGAGCTGAACCTCTTTTAAAAGCTGCTGTGCACTGGACAGCTGATCATCTTATCAATTCACCATCTGCATGCGATTGGTGCAGCTGTGAGGCTCATGAACTGGGTTTTCAGTCAGAATGGCATCACTTTGTCAGGTCGGCATCTGAAAGCTGTAATGACTTTCTATTTTGTCTGTAGGAAACATAGATTTTGTTTTGTAGAGGTCTTTTTTGCTGATTATGAGTGGATATGGTTTACGGTCCATAGATGTAAGTCCTGGACCTTCTTCTGTGGAAGACATGATCGGCGACCTGAGGCTCCTGTTTTGGCTCCTGGCACTGAGACTCAGTCAGTCCCCTGACCCATAAATACCTGATTTATATCACAGACCATAGATCTAGATCGTTTGCTGAGAATGAGAAAACTACTACAGTTAATGGACAGTCAACCTTCTGCTTCACTCTGAACATTTTCATTGCACATTTATGGTCAAGCAGATGCACTAAATATGTCAGACAGTGAAACATCAATATGTGGAGTACATGTGTGGTCAGACATGTTTTTTAGGCGAAATAAAGAGACGGCAATGAGCGTGAACTGCTTGCAACGTTTACTGTGTGACACAACACCAGCAGCAGTGAAGCACAGCACAGCCTCACTTTGCTCTTCTTCCATGTATTTGAACAATAAATGGGTAAATGAAGCTATTTTGACAATAGAAATGCTGGAAAATCAGAAAAATGTACAGAAGTCAAGTGTACAGGCTTTTTTACTTCATGAGGATTAATTTGAACATGCCCTGCAAGCGTTCACACCTCTCGAATGTTCCACATTTTTGTAAATGTCAGGGTGTAATTTTAGCCGTTCGTGTCATTGAGACTTAAAAAAGTAGCACATAACTGTGAAGTGTCAATGAAGTGCTGCATGGTTTCCTCATTTCTTTGCAATTAAAATCTTAAATATGCAGCATAGCTACGTGTGCATTCTGAGTTGATTCTTTGTAGAGCCAATCGTTTGCTCCAATTAGAGCTGCAGGTCTTATGAGGGACGTCTACCAGATTTAGACAATTATAGACAGAAAAGGACATTTGTGTATCACTGACCAGTCTGCTGTGTTCCTTGTTTGTTTATTAAATGTCCGAAAAACCACTGAGATTAAATTACACAGAGGATGAGGATGATGAAAACATTAAAGTGAAGCTGTTCAGTTGTAGTTTCTTTGTCTTCTTATTACCAATTATCATTTCCCTTTTTTCTTAACAGTACATTGTGTGTAAGATCAAGACCAGAAAATAAGGCTATTTTAGTGTTTTAAAGTCAGTCAGTTTGGTCTGGTCTTAAAATTAATACAAATACATAAATAAAAAGGGGGGAAAATAAGACAAACAAATAAAGTTTGCTCCTATGTTTTACACATACTTATTTGTAGGCAGTATTTGCCCTACAATTCATAAACGTTTCATACATCACATCGTTTTGTGCCTTATTTGCCAGACATTCCTGGCTGCTCTCATCAAGAAGGAAGCTTGGATTGGTTGAAATGATAAAGAAACTGAAGGTTCCTGGAAATGGGTTGATGGATCCTCCCCGGAGTTCAAGTAAGTGATTAGACATTTGATTCAGTGCTGAGAGGCACAAACAGAGACATGTGGTTTGACATGTAGTTTTATTTCTGTGCTTTAATCTCAGCTGTATTTTTGTGTCTGTCGTTGTGACGTATGAAACTTGGTCTAATTCTGTGACAAATTTAACAGGAACTGGCATGGCTCTCAGCCTGATAATGGAGGGACAAGCGGAAGATGGGGCGAGGAGGACTGTGTTCATGTCAATGACAACGGAGTAGCATCTTGGAATGATTTGTCATGTGATGCTGCTAAACACTGGATCTGTGAAAAAGTCCTGAAGTTGACTGTCTATAAATAATGTTTTTGATTTTATTCTTGAGTTTTAAGTATCCCAAATCTAAAAACAAAGCTTTTATAAATGCTTTAATAGTCCTGCTTCTAGTTACAATGAATTTAAGTAATACAATAAACTACTTTCTGCCTGTTCGCTGTTTATTGCAATTTATCAAGTCAAAAATAAAGAGGCGATTTGTACACAGTAACCCACCTGCAGTATTAACTGTGTGATTTCATAGACAGCTTCATGTGAAATTAAGTGAGTGTAATTTGCAAGGTAAAGCAACATCTCAGAGGAAGTATGCAAGTTATTTCAGCGTGACAGAGATCAGAGTCTGCCATCTGCTGGAGTGTAATATATAAAATATGTTTTTTTAACCTTTTTTTAAATTTTTTTATTAAGGATCTTTTTGAAACTATTCAGCGTCTCTCTGGCTCCTAGGTGTTAATCCCTCACTCTGGTTTATAGTCTTGCACAACTAATTTCAACTCCTAATAATATTTAACTTTCTCAGATTTGCAACTTCCTCAAACTCAAGTTCAGCAGTTCTCATATACTTCTGGTTTCGCGGCAGATCAGAGAGTCTACAAAACGTTCAGCGTCTGTCCAAGCAATGGAGGAAATCTATATGAATGTTGATCCTGTGAAAACTGTCTGGCAAATTCCTGTTGCAAAGAATGAAGGTAAGAACGACAGGAGAAAGAAGCATGAATATATTTTGTTGTAGAAATGAAATGAATGTATTTCCTTTGTGAAGGTTCTGGCGGCTCTAAGAAGAGGCTCTATGTTGGTGTTATCGTCTCTCTGGGGCTTTTGAATGTTTTCCTGCTGATTGGACTCATCAGTCTTGGTATTTTCTGTGAGTTTTGTTGTTGCATATTTAACTCTCATGAGTCTGTTCTGCTTCATCTTTAAAGGCAGAAAATAAAACAAATTATTCTGCCATCAAAATCCAGAATGGTTGAATCGCTCTCAGCATTAAAACCAACTTTCTAAGCTAAAGTTAAATAAGTATATCTTATTAAGCTTTTCTGTTTTTCTCTAATAATGTGCTGTAATTACTTTTAGCTCATGATGCAGGCGGCTTGGCAGCAGATCTCACCAAAGACAATCTGACTGATCGTCTCCAGGACAGTAATGACCGGCTTTCTGTAATGACCGGAGAAAGAGACCGTCTGAAAGCAAACCTCACAGAAATGATCAGGCTTCAGAGTTTGTTGAAGAAAAGTAAGTCTTCAGGTGTTTGCGAGAAAAACTTATTTTCTAAAAGACGGAAGATCCTGTTGATACCATCTTTGGTCTAAGTTCCTTCCTGCAGAGTTTCACTCTCAATCTGGGTATTTTATGTTTATTTAACTGTTACTATAAACCCTGGATCCTCAAAATAATCTTTTTATAGTTCAAATTTTAATGACTTTACAAATGAGTGATTAAGCAACATTGACTTCATATTACCATCATAATTAGTAGGCAGTGTTAAAAAACAGCTAAATATTCTTTTATCTTTCAGAGAAAACCTGTCCTGCAGGATGGATCATGTTCAGCTGTTCTTGTTATTTCCTCTCTACATCGTCTGGTTCCTGGAATGCAGCCAGAACCGACTGCAGGAACAGAGGAGGAGATCTGGTGGTGATAGACGACGATGATGAACAGGTGATGTGATTGTTCAGTGGGACATCATTCATTTATGTTTGCGAATGAAATTCATGTCTTTCTTTCATAGTTTCTTGAAAATATTGTGTAACAAGATGTTTCCATGACATTTCAGTACGATCCACAGACATCACCATTGTCGTATACTATACAGTACATATACAACAATATTGCTCCCTCTCTCATGCATATTGCTGTTTTGAATAGGTTTAGTTTAAGTTTTTTAAATAAGTATTTAATACATTGAAAATACACCGAAAAAAATTTAAATACATTAATGTAAACATTTTAATTTTAAACAGCACTGTCGAGACACAAATGTCCTCCAGACTTCTTTGTTTTTGCTCATATGTCAAACATAATGATACCATATTAAGATAAACTGAGTAGATGCAAATCTTAGCATTTCTGACTTTATTTACTGTGCTTTGTGTCGTGTTTGGGAGATGAATGTTTAGCAGTGTCCTGATGTTTTTTTATTTTTTTTATTTTTTTATTTAAAAATAAAGAAGTGTGGAACTGACTCCAAAGAAAAGGACTCCTTCAGATTAAAGTTAAAAAGGATTATTATTTTTTTTATGAAGACAATTTGAAAAAATGTTACTTTAATTTCTTAGGTGAATAAATTCTAAAACCTTTAATAGAAATGTTCTTTACCTTGGTTTTTGTCATGGCATGTTGTAACATAAAACAGATAACTGCTGTACTGAAACCTTAATGTTTTTTCTATAATATTGACAGAATTTTCTTTCTAAAATCACCGATAAAGCAACATGGATTGGTTTGAATGATAAAGAAACTGAAGGATCCTGGAAGAGGGTTGATGACACTCCGCTGACTCAACTGTGAGTTTTACACTTTATTTCTTATTCATTGCTAAGAAAAAACAACTGGTTTTACCATTCAAAATCTCACTGATTTTGAATGGTGTAAAGAATTAGACAGGATTTACACATAATGGCAGCTTTGAGACATAAAATTACACTAAAAAAAATATGTAAGAGTTATAATTAGTAAAGCATTTGTTCTTCTGAAAAGCTCAACTTATCCAATAAGCATTTGATCCCCCACTGACTCTAAAATATTTTATTTAAAAAAAATGAAACGTCTCATTATTTTATGCCAGATTTGTTTTAACAATGATGCTTGGAATATCAAAAGAAAAGCCATAAAAATTACATAAAATTAAAAAAATTAAAATAAAATAATAATCATTTGCATTTTATTGAAGGAAATAAGTATTTGACCCCCCAGTGAAACATCAGTTAATACTTCCTGGCAAAACCCTTGTTGGCAAGCAGTCAGACATTTCCTGTAGTTTTTATTAGGTGTGCATACACTCAGGAGTAATTTTGGAAACTCCTCTCTGCAGATCATCTCCAAATGCTTGAGGATTTTAGGCTTGTGTTTGGAAACGCGAAGCCTCAGGTCTCGCCATAGATGTTCATCTGGATTGAGACTTGCTGGGCCATTCAATGACTTTGATATGGTTCTTCTGGAGCCACGTCTTTGTTTCCTTGGCTGCATGTTTGGGTCATTGCTGTGCTGGAAAACCCATTAACCACCCATGTTTAGTGACCTGGCAGAGGCAAGGAGGTT
Source organism: Poeciliopsis turneri (assembly GCA_922788865.1). Classification (NCBI taxonomy): domain Eukaryota; kingdom Metazoa; phylum Chordata; class Actinopteri; order Cyprinodontiformes; family Poeciliidae; genus Poeciliopsis; species Poeciliopsis turneri. Next base: position 1,412,859 of record CAKLNU010000344.1, read on the forward strand.
GTCACCCAGGATTTTGCAATATGTAGCAATGTTTAACTTCCTGTTGCTGTGGTGAAGTTGGTCTGTGCACTTAGAAGAAAAACACTACCTAAACCTAATTCTTCCACCACTATACTTGACAGTGGTGATGGTGTTCTTAGGGTCATATTCTGTATTTCTCTTCCTCCAAACACATGGACCACAGTACCTTCCTCCAATCTCTCTCTTAGAGTCATTAATAGGTTCATTGGCAAACATGTGCCGGGCCTGGACGTGAGGCTGCATGAGCAGAGGAACCTTGCATCCACTGCAGGACTTCTCAGTGTATCACCAATGGTTTTTTTGGAGACTGTGGTCCAAGCTGTCTTGAGATCATTAATTAGCTTCTCCCATGTAGTTCTTGGGTTAGACAGGATAAGAGCACATTATCGACACAAAAACATGTTTATGTTGAACTTCCTTAACAGCAATACAGCTAAGGAAATCAAATCTCTGAAATCAGCAATGTAATCCTGAAATATGAATAAATTAGTTAATGTTACAACCACTAAATCACCAACTGACACTGTCTGAATACATTTTTCTGCATAAAGTTATGATTTTCTTTAGGTTTATGTGGCGCAGAACATCTCCAGTAGCATCAATCCATGCATCAGTTTTTATGTCACGTCCTCGGTGCAGTCACTGCAGACTCCAGCAGATGGCAGACTCTGATCTCTGTCAAATAACTTGCATACTTCCTCTGAGATGTTGCTTTACCTTGCAAATTACACTCACTTAATTTCACATGAAGCTGTCTATGAAATCACACAGTTAATACTGCAGGTGGGTTACTGTGTACAAATCGCCTCTTTATTTTTGACTTGATAAATTGCAATAAACAGCGAACAGGCAGAAAGGAGAAAATATAGTGTATTGTATTATTTAAATTCATTGTCAGTAGAAGCAGGACTATTAAAGCATTTATAAAAGCTTTGTTTTTAGATTTGGGATACTTAAAACTCAAGAATAAAATCAAAATCATTATTTATAGACAGTCAACTTCAGGACTTTTTCACAGATCCAGTGTTTAGCAGCATCACATGACAAATCATTCCAAGATGCTACTCCGTTGTCATTGACATGAACACAGTCCTCCTCGCCCCATCTTCCGCTTGTCCCTTCATTATCAGGCTGAGAGCCATGCCAGTTCCTGTTAAATTTGTCACAGAATTAGACCAAGTTTCATACGTCACAACGACAGACACAAAAATACAGCTGAGATTAAAGCACAGAAATAAAACCACATGTCTCTGTTTGTGCCTCCCAGCACTGAATCAAATGTCTAATCACTTACTTGAACTCCGGGGAGGATCCATCAACCCATTTCCAGGAACCTTCAGTTTCTTTATCATTTAAACCAATCCAAGCTTCCTTCTTGATGAGAGCAGCCAGGAATGTCTGGCAAATAAGGCACAAAACGATGTGATGTATGAAACGTTTATGAATTGTAAGACAAATACTGCCTACAAATAAGTATGTGTAAAACATAGGAGCAAACTTTATTTGTTTGTCTTTTTTTCCCCCTTTTTATTTATGTATTTATGCTAATTTTAAGACCAGACCAAACTGACTGACTTTAAAACACGAAAAGAGCCTTATTTTCTGGTCTTGATCTTACACACAATGTACTGTTAAGAAAAACAGGAAATGATAATTGGTTGTCAAAGATAAAAAACAAAAACAAAACAACTGAACAGCTTCGCCCCTAATGCTCTCATAATCCTCAACCTCTGTGTAATTTAATCTCAGTGGTTTTTCAGACATTTAATGAACAAACAAGGAACACAGCAGACTGGTCAGTGATACACAAATGTCCTTTTCTGTCTATAATTGTCTAAATCTGGTAGACGTCCCTCAAAAGACCTGCAGCTCTAATTGGAGCAAACGATTGGCTCTACAAAGAATCAACTCAGAATGCAAACGTAGCTACGCTGCACATTTAAGATTTTAGTTGCAAAGAAATGAGGAAACCATGCAGCACTTCACTGAAACTTCACAGTTATGTGCTACTTTGTTTAAGTCTCAATGACACGAACGGCTAAAATTACACCCTGACATTTACAAAAATGTGGAACATTCGAGAGGTGTGAACGCTTGCAGGGCATGTTCAAATTAAGCCTCATGAAGTAAAAAAGCCTGTACACTTGACTTCTGTACATTTTTCTGATTTTTCCACCATTTTTATCATCAAAATAGCTTCATTTACCCATTTATTGTTCAAATACATGGAAGAAGAGCAAAGTGAGGCTGTGCTGTGCTTCACTGCTGCTGCTGTTGTGTCACACAGTAAACGTTGCAAGCAGTTCACGCTCATTGCCGTCTCTTTATTTCGCCTAAAAAACATGTCTGACCACACATGTACTCCACATATTGATGTTTCACTGTCTGACATATTTAGTGCATCTGCTTGACCATAAATGTGCAATAAAAATGTTCAGAGTGAAGCAGAAGGTTGACTCTCCATTAACTGTAGTAATTTTCTCATTCTCAGTAAACGAATGTTAAATTCTAGATCTATGGTCTGTGATATAAATCAGGTATTTATGGGTCAGGGGACTGACTGAGTCTCAGTGCCAGGAGCCAAAACAGGAGCCTCAGGTCGCCGATCATGTTTTCCACAGAAGAAGGTCCAGGACTTACATCTATGGACCGTAAACCATATCCACTCATAATCAGCAAAAAAGACCTCTACAAAACAAAATCTATGTTTCCTACAGACAAAATAGAAAGTCATTACAGCTTTCAGATGCCAACCTGACAAAGTGATGCCATTCTGACTGAAAACCCAGTACATGAGCCTCACAGCTGCACCAATCGCATGCAGATGGTGAATTGATAAGATGATCAGCTGTCCAGTGCACAGCGGCTTTTAAAAGAGGATCAGCTCTATCCCTCAGTCACTGATGCAAATTAAGACTCCTGCAACAAAGGTCACCTTGACAAACGCCCACGTCTTCCTGTGTGTGCAGATCTTCACTCTTCAAGCTGGATCATAACACAATTTTCTTCTTTTTTCCAACAATTTTTTTTCTTGTGGAGAGAAAGGGGAAAATACATAAAGCAAAGGTGCTGAGGACAGGATTCGAACGGGCTGCTTGCTCTCACCACTGTACTAAGCCTACTGAGACGACTGTGTGCTTGATCAACATGGATCTTCCAAGAGTTCATCTGGCGTCCAATAGATTCTCAGAGGCTCCTCCGATCGTTCATTGGTACCAAGACCACTCTCCAGGACTTCAATTGTGTTCCAGTCTCTAGATCCTCAGTTGATCTCCTTCTCCACATGTTCTTCTGCTGAGTCTCCAGGTTTCTGGTTTCTTCACCACTGTAAGCCTCCAGGATTCCACTGCCACTCCCACCTACAAACCTCCAGGATGTTGGTCAGCTTCTATAACTTCTGGTTCTAACCAGTAGGTTATTTTGAGATCTCTTTGTTCCAGTCATGAATTGGTGGTTTTGGTGGTGAGGATGGAAACACAGATACAGGTGGGATTAAATACAAAAGGAATAATCAGGGAACACGAGACACAGGTGGGAACAGTCAGGAACTAAATAAAGTAGAAAACAACACAGAAACCTAAATCCTCATAGTTCCCTTGGACGACCACCAGGTTCCCCATCTGAAATCTGGTTTTTATTTTTGTTGTTGTGTCTTTGGGTTTTAGTTCCTCTTTTGTTTCTGATTAGCTCATCTAATTATTAATACACTTCCACTTCTTCCTCTGTATATAAATCGATACGTTGTCAATGATCTTCACTGGTATTTTCTGCTTTCTGCCTCCCTTGACTTGCCCTGCATTAAATTGTCGTAAGTTATTCTTTATTTTATTAAAGTATTCAATTTTGCCACATTATATCTCTACACTTGGCTGCTATAAACTGAAATCTAACAATATCAGCTGTGTGACAGTCAGACAGTGTAATCCAGACACAATTTCAACTATAATGTCAGAAATAAGTCCTAAGAGATTCGTGTGTAATTTACTGGAAGAAGCAGCGTGGGTAAAAAAAAAAAAAAAACATTTTTGAATTGGTTCAAGAACTGTCAAGTTAGCATTTTCTTTGAACCAACCTGGAATAAACTGTTTTATATCAATTTATTTTATTATAAGAGGAACAGTCTTAAACTTCTAGTTGTGAACTGAAAAAGAAGTTATTCAAAAAATGCTAAACTGACAGGCTTGTTTTGCAGTGAAGTTAGAAAATTATTTTGTAGAAAATGTCGTGTTCATGGTGTTTGGAAGCAAATGATGTTTTCATGATGTGTTAATCAAATGTAAATATATTATACAGTTTGTGACAACTGATTTAAAGGCGCCACTTGGTGCTTTCTCTGTGATTTAAGCATTAAGCATCTAAATTATCTATAAGTTTATAAAGAGATTAAGGTATTGCTCTCAAAAACAATATTTGGGTTGAAATGTTCAGCATTCTTAAAACTTGCAACTTCCTCATGAAGAACTAATTTTCAGTGTTCATGTAGTTCTGTTTTTGCTGCAGATAAGACGGAAAAACCAATGGAGGAAACCTATGATAATATTCATACTGTCTGCAACATTTCAGTTGTAAAGGACAGAGGTAAGAATGATCTCTGAGAGAAAAGCACAAATTATTACCAAGGAGAAATTAATGGTATTGAATTAAATTGTCTTCAGTTCCTAGCAGCTCTAAGAAGAGGCTCTATTTGATTGTTATTGTCTCTTTGGGGATCCTGAGTGTTGGCCTCCTTATTGGACTCATCAGGCTCGGTTTCCACTGTGAGTTTTGTTGCCATTCATTTATCTCTCATCACCTGTTCAGCTTTATGTCTTAAGACATGAAACATGGCTTGAAATGAAGAAAAGTAATAATTTTATCAATGAATACCTTGAACTTTTCCATAGTTTATTATATTATATTATATTATATTATATTATATTATATTATATTATATTATATTATATTATATTATATTATATTATATTATATACATCCACAAACATAAATATTTCATTGAAATTTTGAAACACCGACACAATGTGGTACTACCATTATGAAGTAGAAAGAAAATTATAATTCAAAACAATTTTTACAGATAATCTGTATCTGCTGTGCAAAACTATTCAGCTCCAGGATTTGTCTCTACCAGCTTTGATATGTGCAGTGTTAGTTCTCCACCACACATTGTTTGGCATTTTGGCTAAAAAGTTCAAGTTTGGTCTCATGTGACCAAAGCACCGTCTGGACGGCTTTGTCCTGATAGGTTTATAGTTCTGCCATATTCTGTCCATTTCCAGATTATGGATTGAATCCTCTGTTCAAAGCTTGGGAAATATTTTTATGGCCTAAATCAGCTTTAAGCCTGTCCACCACTTTCTCCCTGACCTGTCCTGTGTGTTCTTTGGACTTCATGATGATCAGTGTGTGAGAGAGATAGAGAGATAAAAACAGAAGTGAAACTTAACACATATAATTCTCCCTTCATATGTTTTCTGTCATGTACACAGTGCCAGTTCTCTACTATAGGGAGTTTCTCATCTCTGGTTAATTAGTACCTCTGTCTCTAAATCAAACTCGGTTCAAAGGAGTTTTGGTGGAAAGTAGAAGAAAAACATCTCTGAAACCTTCATAATCGGTTCATTCTACCCAGTAAATAAGCCAAAGTTTTATTTTCCAAGACACAAGTCACTGTATGTCATTGGAATTAGATACAAGTTTTAGCAGATTCTCTGTTAGATTTAGTTTTTTCTGTGACGAAACCCTCTGAAAATTATTGCCTTGATGATAAATCAGAAAAAAATATATTGCCATCAAAATCCAGAGTGGTATAAGTCTTTTTTTAAACAAGTAAACATATTTTATCAGGTTTTAACAAACATGTTTTGTATTTCTGATATATTTTACCTTAAATTATTTCAGCTCACAGATTATCTGATGAAGTGACCAGGCTTCAGAGTTTGTTGAATAAAAGTAAGTCCTCATGTGTTTGTGAGAACAACTTATTTATAGAGACTTAAAATCCTTATCATGCAAACTTTGGTGTAAGTTGGTTTTAATTGATCTACTTGTTCATATTTTAATGACAAGTCAAATGAGTGATGAAGTAAAATTACATTATAAAACCTGACTGATTTTAAAAACATTGTTTTCTGCTAACAATAACAAAAATTGTTAGTAATTTACTTCTGTATTTATTTTTTTTAAATGAAGCTAATTAGTTTTTGGGTATTTTAGAGAAAACCTGTCCTGCAGGATGGAGCATGTTCAGCGGTTCTTGTTATTTCCTCTCGACAAAACCTGGTGCTTGGCATGCAGCCAGAACAGACTGCAGGAACAGAGGAGGAGATCTGGTGGTGATAAACGACGATGATGAACAGGTGATGTGATCGTTCAGTGTGAGATTTATTTATGTTTGCAAATGAGATTCATACTTTCCTATTTCCTTTAGGATAAACATTGTGCTACAAAATGTTTCCATAATAATTTTAGGATTTGAATTCAATCTACAGACATTTCCAACGTAATTACATGTTTTAAATGTGTTACACATGAAGCAGTACCTCTGTCTATTGCATTGTAGACAGAGGTACTGAATTAGTTCACTTTTTCTGTTTTGATTATTTGCCAAAGCAATAATATCAAAGATAAACTGATATTATTTTATGAAGAGACAAAGCTGTGTAAACACATCTTGCCCTGTGTGAGAAAATTGTCTTCAAAGCTAAAAACTGGTTGTGTAAATTTTCTGCAAATAAATTCAGCCACAAATTTCATGTTTAGGTTGAGTTTTCTTAACCCACATTGAAAACAGATAAAGGTTTAGTTTAGTTTTTTTTTTTTTTTTTGTTAAACACAAAATGTGGAAATCGCTTGTGAATTGATATTTCACATGCCAGCATATTTGAACTGGTTACTTTTATTTTATAATAGGATTTTGATTATTTCTTTAAAAAAGATATTAGAATTAGATTTTTTTTTTATTTGTCAGGGGGATTACTTTTACTTTGCTTTTCTATTTATTGATCTAAAATCTTTCTTTCTTTGTCGTTTCATCGTAATATGTTGTAAGATAAAACAGAAAACTGCTGGACTGAAACTTTCCTGGAGGAGAATCTCAGCAGAGATGGTTATGACTCATCAACTGGTCGTTTTCTCTTCTCTGCCATTATTAACGTTTTACTGTCATGAACAGTGAAAATAATCCTACATCAATTCTTCTGTGTGTTGTTTTTGTCTATCTCCTCCGTCTTCTCAATCCTCCAGTCAGTCGTGGCAGATATGGGCTCTTGTACTGATCCAGGTTCTGGTTCTGCTGGAGATTTCTTCCTGTTAAAGGGGAATTTTTCCCCTCTACTGTTGCTACAATACCGTACAGATTTGCCCAGGTTAACTTTGTCTGATAAGTTTGTTTCCTGTTTTTGTTTGGTTTGCTATGTACAAGAATTAATAACTACCAAGATAATTATAGACAATAATAGTCATCTGGACCAAAATCACCAATCGGTGAGTAAGGTTAGGGTTCGGGTAAACTTAAGTCTGGACAATATTTCCTGATCACCAGGAAATAGTTTTCAGTCTCTGTTATTTATGATGAATTTCTGCCTACTGAGGATTAGGTATCGCATATAAAACATGATTAATTAAATTTCTTCAACTATGCTGTCAAACAGCATGACTCGTCACGAGTCTGGAATAAACACAAACAACTTTTCTCCACAATGTAAGTTTATTCAACAACATGTCGACCTTCCCTTTAAAATCTCTTAATCAACAAAATCACTATATTAGAATCATTCACGCAAAATACAAAGTAAAAATTAACTTTTGACCAATAAATTAATGCAATGATGTCACAGTTCAATGTGAACTTGAAGTTTTGAAATACTGGAGCTTGGAGCTACATTTGTATAAATAGCTTATAATCATAACAGACTTTCGTACATTTTACTAATTAATTTTACAGGTTAGCGAGATGAAAGAAAAAATACCATTTAAACAGACAACAATGGTTACTTTGAAGTTGTAATACCTCCTTTTTCAGAGAGATTGAATCTGGGCATGCAGTCTTTATACCAGAGTGTTTGTTAACTTCATACTCTTAATTCATGGCTGGGTCCCAACATGGCTAAATATTTAAACATAAAATCCATAAGGGAGCAATTACTTTTTAAAAAGAGACTGCCTTGACGTTTCATACAATATGCTTCATTTTTTTTTTTACATATAATAAACTCATGTGCAGAACGGCAATAAAGACTCTATCATCAGGCTTGATATAGTGTGACTGGAGTGTAAGCATTCAGAAGTATTGATATCAAATAGGAAGCTACCAAATATTGCAATTGCATGAAAACTGTTTCTGACCTTTGGCTTTTCATTGTAATAAGTTGTAAGATAAAACAGAAAACAACTGGAAGAAGGAAGGAAAGATTTTAGAACAGCTAGTTTTCAAAGTGATCAATACATCTGGATTACAATCATAATATGAACACACTGTGTTGTGATTCAAGGCTAAAAACAATATTTTTTATGTTCTTTGACAGAAATTTGTTGTTACCCTTACGGAGAGGTCAACATGGATTGGTTTGTATGAAGAAGAAACAGAGGGACAGTGGAAGTGGGTTGATGGCACAAATCTGAGTTCTCAGTAAGTTTTTTGTATTTTTATTTTATTTCTGACTCAAACCCAGAATGAGATCACTTTACTTTAGTTTGTACGAACGCTGGTGTTTTGTTCTGTACATAAATGTAGTGCACAAAATAATAGCAGTTCAACATTACAAATCAGATCAATTATGGTTTCAGTAGAAACATATTTAATTGATAATTTTTTGACATAATAAGTAGCGTAACAGAAAATGTACAGTCCTAACTGTCATAATATGTAATGGTGGCAAACAATCAAGCGAGTTGTTGTGATTGAGTCCACAACATTTTAATTTAATAATTGTTACAAAGTAACTCGGTTAACATATCCATACTCAGCCCTTAGAAAAACAAACATCTGCTCCACACCTGTTGTCTCCTAGCAACAGCGGAGTGATATTGACCCCCTCCACAACCACGTCAAACTGCAACACAACTAATAAATAACACAAAAAAAACACTAAACAGTTTTAATAAACCTAAAACAGTGTTTTAATTAACTTCAATTATTCCATCAAAATGGTTTGTGTACCACACATGCTATTGATGCTCTGTAATGAATTTATTAATAGAAATGTAAAATGATTTATTACAGAAATAAGGTTTAACAAATGGAGTAAACCTTAATCCTATTAACACTCAAAGGACTAAAGAGGGTGAAGTGCCGCCCCAGCAATGAAACTAAATAACCAAACAAGTCAGTCTAAAATGAATTCAAATAAAAACACTAATGGAGCACTGAACCTCCCAAATACAAGTCAGTCTAAAGTGATTAGAGCCAATCAAGAGCAGTCAGACTGTGAGGCACAACAAAAGGCCATTAGGTGTATCACACCTAAACAGAAGCACCAGGCCAAAATAAACTTATTTGTAAAGAAAAAAGCTGAAATAATCACGGAAATGGAAAATTGTGATAATATAAATACTTTTTGTAAACACTGCAGTTATTTTTAACACAACTTTGTTTCTCATTCAAAAGTAAAGAGACTGAATCCTTAAAATACAGAAAGTTGTGCTGATTCAAACTGTGAAAATCATTTATTTATCTTCTGGACTCCAAAGCCAATTACTGTATATCCACTTGCAATGTAGAACATCAAAACTTAAAAGCAACATTTCCTTTTTTTTTGTTCTGAGAGATAATCTGATAATAACTCTCTTGTTCACAGACTTTCTAAGTTCTGGGGAAACTGCCAGCCTGATAATAATGGTGGAGGTGAAGCTTGTGCACAGATCTGGGATGTCAACAAGTCATGGAATGATGATAAATGTAATGTTCCTTTCCAGTGGATGTGTGAAAAGGATCCAATGTAATAAATGCTAAATATTAATTGTTGCTTTCCAATTTAGTCTAAATTTAAGCTTTATGCTTTATACTCCACTGCAGTTACCTGAAAATGCTTTAGTGCAAATGGAGGCTTTTCAAACTGAAAATGTGCTATTGAATTATGGAAAAAGAAAAAAAATCCCCTCTAGACACAGTGCCTTTAAAAAAATAATAATAATACAATCATAAATTTTTTGATTAGGTTTAACTGTAATTTCTTTCACATTAAAGCTTCTTCAATATGGATCTACATCCTGTTGTTGCTGCCAGTTTGTTGTCTGCTTCGTTGTAAAGCCTGTTGAAATAAATCCTGTCATCTGTAACATCCAGTGGAGAGATTCTGTTGTTGACCCCTTTGGATTATTTCTCAGGAACCACAAAGACAAAAAACTGTATTGAGTGTTTGGTGAGAAATTATGTCATTCAATATTTTCTTCTTCTCTTGTAATTAGAAAACATACAAAGTGCATCATTGTCCACATCTCTGAGTGGAGGGCAGCAGTTCATCTTAGAGAATATGAACACATTCCTGTCCACACAGTCTGAGTGACTCACATTTACATACATTCAGGCCTCAACATTTGATAATGTGATCAATTATAATCATTAACTAACGTGTGTTCAGTGAACTTATAACCAGCAGAACATCAAGGACTAAAGGCCTCTTTTTGTTACTTGACAGAACAAAAACTCCTATCTGCTACTATTTACTACATTTACTGTACTGGTCACTGTACTGGTTACTGCCCATGGTGATGATGGTATTGCAAAGTGTTGTGTGACATTAACTTGAAAAGTTGGACCTGTATCTTGTGATTCCTTGTGGCTTTTAACGGCAATTAAATAATAAACTTGCAGATTCTGGAAGTGTCTTTTTTTGGCTCTTCAGGTTCTCTGACTCCCTCCTTCCATCTTAGCATGTTGATCCTCAGCGGTCGAGTGCTGAGGCCTCCATATTTGAGTTGTGTTTTGCCCCTCCACCATTGCTTCACTCTTTCTCTCTTTCTTGACCATAAATGGTTAAAATAAGGAAGGTAAATTGAGCTCTGAGATGAAAGTGTCTGTTTCACTTTGCAGCTAAAAACAAGCAAAAGGTTTCATTTATGAAAATAACCACAAACTGTCTCATAGGTTTGAAAGAATCTCCTGCAGCAAACAAGATCATTTTGTTAGTATGTCTTTTTAGTCCAGATAGTCTTGAATTGATTTTCTGTAAACTTTTAAAAAGACTTTATTGAAGACAGCTAATGCTCATCCATATTAAAGCTCCCAATTTTAAATATTTCAAATTTGGATGTTAATTTCCTTTAGCATGTTTAAGGTTCTGAGTCCCTAATGAAATTGGAAAGAGCAACTTCTATAGAGGAATATCATATCAATATTTTTTATTCTTTATAAAATGATTATATAATATCTTGTTAAGGTTTTTTTCAATGCAATAGTTTATCCTCACCCTGTTCCTTAAGGGACACTGCCCTGCATGTTTTAGATGTTTTTATTTCCATCTTTCACAGTTTAAATCTGTTTCTTTGCCCATTACTCTGTAATTCTATTATTCCAGAAATAACCTTTGAAGAAAATGTTTCCCAGTGATCATTAGAGAAAAATTGCTTAAATTATCTTTAATAAATAAATCTGTTACTGTTAGACTGTAGATCTGTCAGCGCTGTTTCATTTTTGAGTCCAAAGTGGAAATAACACCAAACTGACTTCAGCAAATTTCCCAATGCAAAACTCATATATTTGATATGAACATGAAGTAAATTATTTGGTCCAAAGTCAGTTTCAAATCTCTTTCAATTGATAATTTTCTACATTAGAGGGCTTGTGTATCTGATTTCAGGTGGAGCAACAACAAGAACCCAAACGGTTGCTGTGCCTCACCCTGCGATCACAAACACTGAACCTTTTAAAGATGCATTTCTACTAAATGTTAAAGATAAGGAAAGATCCATGAACTGAAAACCAGAATGCAATGCATATCCTTTATATATAGAAAAGAAAATATTTGTGTGGATCTCTGCAAGTCAGAATTCAATCAGCAACAAAGAACTTTTATTTATACACATAATGAAATGGAGCAGCAAGTGACTTCTAGCAAACTAAACATTTCCTAATCTTAACTGAGTCAGCAAAGCAAGCAAAGTGAAAATACTTTTTCTGTTGATGGAGGGAAAAAAACGCTAACAGGCGAGTTACACAGTTCTCTCTGCTTGGTTGCCGAAGAACAAAAATAAATCCTTTTCAAAACGGATTGGTTGGCATTTTTTCACAAATCCACTGTTTGGTAGCATTACATGAAACATCATTCCAATGTGCGCCGTCATACAATGTGATATGTGCACAATCCTCCTCACCCCACTTTGGGTCTCCACCACCGTTATCAGGCTGATTGAAGCGCCAGGACCTGGAATAAAGAATAAAAAGCTTTCAAATTTAATTTGAATCATTTCTAGCGTACAATTATTAGGTTTGTGACAGAGTTATGGTTATTTAACTGATATTGTCTTGTGTCCTCAGATTTTGACAAGTTAAGAAGCAGTCAGATGAAGAAAACATTGAGACACAACCATTCAAAATGTTTTCTTAAAATCAAAAACAAACAAACAAAAAAAAAAACAGTTCTATCAAGAAATTATTTAAATTTCACATTGACTGCAGGAGCATTCTCACTGTCAACTTAGATGTCACAGCTCGAACACATTGGACTCTCAAGTTTTTGAACATTAGCAGTTCACAATAAGAAAATTAAAAGATTAAAATGCTGATGTCTTTAGAGGCTCTTTCAAACTTCCAAGTGGTCAAAGTCACTCAATATACAACAACTCAAATAACAACAAATAAAGGTCAGAGGTGTAATGATACAATCTCAGGTATTGACATGAGTTCTATGATGCTGCATTTTGAAATAATCAGTATGGGGAAGCCTGGTTGAAAATACATTTGATTTAAAAACAGTCTCTAAGCCAGGGCCATGCAGAGACCTGTGGAGGGGCAGGGACTCAAAGTTCAAAAAAGGGCACATTGAACAAGATCTTAAAACACAGTACAACAACCTAGCAACAACCCATACTCATCAAGAATTTAATTTAATTTATCATTGCTGATATAGTATTATCAGGCCCGCCACATGTTTGCCAATGACTCCAAGAGAGAGATTGGAGGAAGGTACTGTGGTCAGATGAGATTGAGCTCTTTGGCCACAACTCAACTCCATGTGTTTGGAGGAAGAGAAATACAGAATATGACCCTAAGAACACCATCACCACTGTCAAGCCATACGTCACAACGACAGACACAAACATAGAGCTGAGATTAAAGCACAGAAATAAAACCACATGTATCAGTTTGTGCCTCTCAGCACTCAATTAAATGTCTAATCACTTACTTGAACTCCGGGGAGGAACCATCAACCCATTTCCAGGAACCTTCGGTTTCTTTATCATTCAAACCAATCCAAGCTTCTTTTTTGGTGATTTTAGAAAGAAAATTCTGTCAATATTATAGAAGAAACATTAAGGTTTCAGTACAGCAGTTATCTGTTTTATAATATGCCATGACAAAAAAAGAACATTTCTATTAAAGCTTTTAGAATTTGTTCACCTAAAAAATTAAACAGTAACATTTTTCTAATTATCTTCATAAAAAAATGAATCCTTATCAAACTTTAGCTATGAAAGAAAGACATGAATTTCATTCGCAAACATAAATGAATGATGTCCCACTGAACGATCACATCACCTGTTCATCATCGTCGTCTATCACCACCAGATCTCCTCCTCTGTTCCTGCAGTCGGTTCTGGCTGCATTCCAGGAACCAGACGATGTAGAGAGGAAATAACAAGAACAGCTGAACATGATCCATCCTGCAGGACAGGTTTTCTCTAAAAGATAAAAGAATATTTAGCTGTTTTTTAACACTGCCTACTAATTATGATGGTAATATGAAGTCAATGTTGCTTAATCACTCATTTGTAAAGTCATTAAAATTTGAACTATAAAAAGATTATTTTGAGGATCCAGGGTTTATAGTAACAGTTAAATAAACATAAAATACCCAGATTGAGAGTGAAACTCTGCAGGAAGGAACTTAGACCAAAGATGGTATCAACAGGATCTTCCGTCTTTTAGAAAATAAGTTTTTCTCGCAAACACCTGAAGACTTACTTTTCTTCAACAAACTCTGAAGCCTGATCATTTCTGTGAGGTTTGCTTTCAGACGGTCTCTTTCTCCGGTCATTACAGAAAGCCGGTCATTACTGTCCTGGAGACGATCAGTCAGATTGTCTTTGGTGAGATCTGCTGCCAAGCCGCCTGCATCATGAGCTAAAAGTAATTACAGCACATTATTAGAGAAAAACAGAAAAGCTTAATAAGATATACTTATTTAACTTTAGCTTAGAAAGTTGGTTTTAATGCTGAGAGCGATTCAACCATTCTGGATTTTGATGGCAGAATAATTTGTTTTATTTTCTGCCTTTAAAGATGAAGCAGAACAGACTCATGAGAGTTAAATATGCAACAACAAAACTCACAGAAAATACCAAGACTGATGAGTCCAATCAGCAGGAAAACATTCAGAAGCCCCAGAGAGACGATAACACCAACATAGAGCCTCTTCTTAGAGCCGCCAGAACCTTCACAAAGGAAATACATTCATTTCATTTCTACAACAAAATATATTCATGCTTCTCTTTCTCCTGTCGTTCTTACCTTCATTCTTTGCAACAGGAATTTGCCAGACAGTTTTCACAGGATCAACATTCATATAGATTTCCTCCATTGCTTTGACAGACGCTGAACGTTTTGTAGACTCTCTGATCTGCCGCGAAACCAGAAGTATATGAGAACTGCTGAACTTGAGTTTGAGGAAGTTGCAATTCCAAGAAAGATATAACACCTAGGAGCCAGAGAGACGCTGAATAGTTTCAAAAAGATCCTTAATTTAAAAAAAAAAAAAAAGGTTAAAAAAACCCATATTTCATATATTAGACTCCAGCAAACTCTGATCTCTGTCACACTGAAATAACTTGAGTACTTCCTCTGCGATGTTGCTTGACAAAGCAGATTTCAACTTGGGTAGCAACCCAAGAACTCGAGCACAAACTGACCTAACAAATGAAACGGAAAACACAACTTATTTGCATCTATCCAAACATGAGGAAATGAAAGACAGACCAGTAGGAATGTCCTAACTAAACCGTAAAAAAAAAAACAGTTACAACTTGTTGTTAAATTTAATACTTATTTCAAAATATCTCCTGTTGAAATCTAGTAATGTCAGGTTATTCCTCCTGTCATAAAAATACATTGAATCAAAGTGTTTAGTCCTGGTGAAAAGCAGATGAATTGAACATTTAACAGTTTCCTGAAGCAACACAGCATTTTATTTTTATCCAGGCCTCTGCGGCTCTAGTAAACGTCCGATGTGGGGCAAGAAGTGCCACATACTTCTCACCTCACATGCAGCTGCAGAAACTGAAACAGGAGCAGAGCCACAACACTCCTCGTTTGCACCAAAAGTACATGTATAGTTTGAACAGTTCACCTAAAGACTTGCTAAATAAAAGGAATCCCTTCTTGACGGGTCGTCATTGTACTTCCTGCTTGCACACACGTCATCCTTCTTAAAAATGACACCAGCTCAGCAGAGACACAGACAGCTCTTTTAATGGTCAGGTCTAAGTTATAAATAGGGATCTAGGCACAGAAATTACACACACAAAAAGAAATTACACACAGCCAAATTACACCACAATAGAAATGGTTGTAGTTGGTTTTGGACCCCAGAAGACAAAAAGTTGTTTTTTGACGTTTACTATTAACACAACAACTTCCCATATTTTAAATACGGTTCTTCTACTTTTGATAACCGTGTTCAAAGTAACTGCAGTGTGTTATTTTTTTAAAAAGTGATTGAAGGTCTACATCTCAATAATGCCTCTATTTTCATACATACAAATTCACTGGTAACACTGCAGTCTCCAGCAAAATGTGTCAAATGCGTTACTGGTTACCTGAACGTAAAGGAAAAACATTAGGCTGGGTCTACAATTTGCTGCACAAACTGTCAGTCCTGAAGCTGGTGAAGATTGTTACTCACTCATAAGAGTTTTGTTGAGTGACCAATATGTTTTTAGAACTGCGTCACGTCTGTATTTTTATTTTTTTCACTCCTCTGATTGGTAGCGGTCCAGCTGTTTGTGGACGTGTCCGTGTTGTGTGCTGTAGTCCAGCAGGCCAGGCTGGTCAGATAAACAGAGCGGACGCAGCGCAAACGAGGAGGATTTTTAAAAGTCCCTGGCAATGCTCTGACGGAGAATCATCAACCTCGCTGGTTATGACACTCTGGTTTTAACAGCCACACTTTTACAAGCTTCTGTATCACACTGCTGATAATTGTGCCGTTATTTTTGAGCCACCAATTTGAATGCGTGGTGAGACTGAGATTAGCGCTTATTTACATATATAAATAAATAACAGTTTGTGTTGCATTAGTTTAAATCTCACACACAGTCGCCCAAAACTTTCTGCACTTATCCTCTACACTCCTTTGTTCTTTTGTTAATATATGAAATGAGAGATTTTACTCAGATTATCAGAGAGAAATGCAATGAAAATAACAACCTGGCTACTTAATATGTTTTTTTCAGTGGATGACATCACTTAACCAAACTACCAGCTGCTAGTGCAAACAAATGACTAACTGTGCTGTCAATTATTCTATTAACTCATTTACTTTGAAAATCAATGTTTTACAGAGAACCAACGGCAAGCCTTCAATAATGTTGACATGGTATGAACTAAACACTTAACTCAGAGTTAAAAAAATAAAAAATAAAAAAAAGGGAAAACTTGTGTGAGATTTGGAGAAGTTCTGTGAACCTCCATTCAGGAGCAAGAGCACATTATCGACACAAAAACATGTTTATGTTGAACTTCCTTAACAGCAATACAGCTAAGGAAATCAAATCTCTGAAATCAGCAATGTAATCCTGAAATATGAATAAATTAGTTAATGTTACAACCACTAAATCACCAACTGACACTGTCTGAATACATTTTTCTGCATAAAGTTATGATTTTCTTTAGGTTTATGTGGCGCAGAACATCTCCAGTAGCATCAATCCATGCTTCAGTTTTTATGTCACGTCCTCGGTGCAATCACTGCAGACTCCAGCAGATGGCAGACTCTGATCTCTGTCAAATAACTTGCATACTTCCTCTGAGATGTTGCTTTACCTTGCAAATTACACTCACTTAATTTCACATGAAGCTGTCTATGAAATCACACAGTTAATACTGCAGGTGGGTTACTGTGTACAAATCGCCTCTTTATTTTTGACTTGATAAATTGCAATAAACAGCGAACAGGCAGAAAGGAGAAAATATAGTGTATTGTATTATTTAAATTCATTGTCAGTAGAAGCAGGACTATTAAAGCATTTATAAAAGCTTTGTTTTTAGATTTGGGATACTTAAAACTCAAGAATAAAATCAAAATCATTATTTACAGACAGTCAACTTCAGGACTTTTTCACAGATCCAGTGTTTAGCAGCATCACATGACAAATCATTCCAAGATGCTACTCCGTTGTCATTGACATGAACACAGTCCTCCTCGCCCCATCTTCCGCTTGTCCCTCCATTATCAGGCTGAGAGCCATGCCAGTTCCTGTTAAATTTGTCACAGAATTAGACCAAGTTTCATACGTCACAACGACAGACACAAACATACAGCTGAGATTAAAGCACAGAAATAAAACCACATGTCTCTGTTTGTGCCTCTCAGCACTGAATCAAATGTCTAATCACTTACTTGAACTCCGGGGAGGATCCATCAACCCATTTCCAGGAACCTTCAGTTTCTTTATCATTTAAACCAATCCAAGCTTCCTTCTTGATGAGAGCAGCCAGGAATGTCTGGCAAATAAGGCACAAAACGATGTGATGTATGAAACATTTATGAATTGTAAGACAAATACCTTCTACAAATAAGTCTGTGTAAAACATAGGAGCAAAAATTCAATCATTTCAACAAGAAAACATAATTTTTTTTTTCACATTTTCCCCCTTTTTATTTATTTAGTTTTACTCATTAAAAATAAAACATTAGACCAAACTGGCTGACTTTACGTCACTAAATTAGCCTGAGTTTCTGGTCTTCATTGTTTTCAGTGCCTTATGAAATAAAACTGGTGCCTTTTTTTTCTTTACAATTTTCCACATAAAAACTTCAATGTATTTCACAGGGTTGTCATGGGATACAAAGACTCAATACTGTGAAGAAAAAGGGAAATGATACTTGGTTATAAGAAGACAAAAAAAAACAACAACTGAAGAGCTTTGCCCCTAATGCTCTCATAATCCTCAACCGCTGTGTAATTTAATCTCAGTGGTTTTTCAGACATTTAATAAACAAACAAGGAACACAGCAGATTGGTCAGTGATACACAAATGTCCTTTTCTGTCTATAATTGTCTAAATCTGGTAGTCGTCCCTTCAAAAGACCTGCAGCTCTAATTGGAGCAAACAATTGGCTCTACAAAGAATCAACTCAGAATGCAAACGTAGCTACGCTGCACATTTAAGATTTTAATTGCAAAAAAATGAGGAAACCATGCAGCACTTCATTGACACTTGTTTAAGTCTCAATGACACTAACAGCTAAAATTACAACCTGACATTTATGCTCTAACAGGACAAAAATGTCAAACATTTCAAGAGGGGTGCATCCTTGCATTACTTTTTTTATTCCAATACAAGAGCATATGACACATCATTAAAGATTAAAAGAAAACTTGCTCATTTTGCACACAAACAAAATGCATCTGACTAGTAAAAAGAACGCAGCACCTTCTCCTCAGCATTGTTCATCACCAGCAGATCTGCTCCTCTGTGAATGCAGTCCCTCCTGCCTTCATCCCAGGAACCGGCTTCATTAGAGGAATAGTAACAGGAACCGCTGAACATTATCCATCCTGTAGGACATGTTGATTCTAGAGGAATAAAAAACAAACAGAGCTTTCTCTTGTGTCGAGAGGGCTGACAGTCTTTCAACAACACGAATGGCTAAAATTTCATAATATGCTAAAAAAAATTTAAAAAAAAAATCTATTTAGGGTCCGTTCTATTAAATACTGACTAAATAAGCAGAAAATGTGGTTTTGCCACCTTTCTAAACATAAAATATTACAAAACATGAAGCTATTAGGACGCTGAACAGAAATAGGAAGTTGTTAGCTCATACATTTTCTTTTTTTTTTTTTTTTTTCTCCAAAGACTTTTTAGAGGCGCTATTGGCTCACATTTTTTTACAGTAGAGTGACAGGAAAGAGGGCAAGACATGCGGCAAAGGTCGCCGAGCCCGGGAGTCGAACCCGCGACCCCCGCATTGAGGACTGAGGCCTCCAAACGTGGGGCGCGCTGTGGTGGCGCAGAGGGCTCAGACATCTTATAACAGAATTGACTGAATGAAGGAGTTTGTCGGCTGTTTGTATTTCGAAACAGAACCGCATCAAGTGCACTTTGCATCCCGCACCGGACTTTGTTTGGACCGTTTCTCTTCCCCCGTTCTGGTTTGACTCCGCCATCTTCATTCCTGCGTCCTCTGGCTCTGCTTCAGAGTGACCAGACTACCAGTGGGGTCAGCGACGCGTTACAGTCGGAACACTTTTTTCGGTAACGAGTAATCTACCGGTTTACTATTTCAAATCTGGTAATCAGATTCAAGTTACTTCTCTATGCCATCACTGCAGACTTCAGTACTAAAAAAAGGTCGATTGGAACTCAATTTGATCTAACAAGACATTAATCGACGATTCCTCATGAGTCGAAAAATTGTCTGCATCACCAATAAGCCTCGCCGTCCAGCACCAGAACACGACTCATGGAGGGAATGAAGCTGTCTGGACAAACCTCGAAACTTCATCAGCTCTTGAGTCATTGCCGTCAGGCTGGCATTCAGCAGGTCTCGTTCCTCAATCAGAGCCGCCATCGTGTTATTTCCATCCTTTTGACAATCAGTCAGCCTTGGTGCCGTATCACTTGTGTAATGATCTATTAGCAGCAGAATACGTTGTTAAAAAAAAACCCCAAAAACATACATGTAGTAAATTTGAGCACACTTATAATATTTAAGCTAAAGTCCCACATTATGTCATTCTGGAAGATAGTTTCAGGAAATTAGCAACCAGTACAAAGCAATAAATGTAGAACAGCATAGATTGAGTTTGGTGTGACAATAGCCTTTTTTAAAACAAACAAATAAAAAAAGTAAGCTTCTGCTACAGAGGCGATGCTTTTGCAGCGTGATCTTGCAGCTTATCAGAAATGTTCAACCTGGGAACAAGCTGTTCTTCCGTTGTTAAGTTTCACATCTTAAATAGTTTCCATCACTCAACTGCTGAAATATGTCATTTCTAACAGTCGTCATTTTGACTAGTTTTAATCCAAAGAGGCTGAAGAAATCCAAAGGACAGCAGCAAAATGTTCACTAAAGAGGTCAACTAAAGGCAGTGGGACTCACAGTAGACACCAAGGACGACCAGTCCAGCCAGGAGGGAAACATTAAGGAGCCCAAAAGCAATAATGATACCTAAATAGTGCCTCTTCTCAGAGCTGCTTGGACCTGAGCAAAGATTTACAAAAAAAATACATGAATTCTACTGAAAAATAATGACAAAACACGTTTGTATCTGTAGGTTGTGTCATCCTTACCTGGGTAATTTGGTGCAAAAAAGTGGGGAACAGGTTTGACACGTTCAACATTAGCATATATATCCTCCATTGCTTGAAAGGGGAGCTGAATATTTTCTGTCCAGCCAGATCTGCAACCAGCAGCTCAACTGAATAGTATGAAAGCGCGGCTGGAGCGCCGCGGGGCGTCTGGATCAAGGTTTGAGGAAGGAAGTCGCACAGAATAAAAGTTTGAACCACAACTTTAGTACCTATTTTAAGCAGGTCTGAGCTGTTCACACCAACAGAAAAAGAAAGATAAAAAAAGAGGCCTAAGTCCATCTGCACAAACAATGTGTGCGTCCAGTTATGCTTATTCACACAAGTTGTGAACAGAGACGAAGACAAAAAGGCAGATTTTTTTTTTTTTTTTTTTTGCATCAGTTTTATATTGTGAACTACTAAAAGATTTACAACGAAAATGGAAAACAAATGTGTTTCTCTGGTGGAGTTTGTGCAGAGAGAGGATGGCGCTGTCACCATCACCGAAGAAGCAAAATGCAAACCAAATCAAGATTGTTTTTTGTTTGTTTTTTGCCAAAATCCAAGTATATGAACTCAGTCTCTTCCCACCCACAGCGTCGGGAACAACTGAGGATAAATGTGAAGAGTTGAGAGAGCATGGAGAGTTTGGAAGAGAGCAGAAGTTTGTGAGCGTTACAAGTTTTGAGAGCAAAGGGATGAAACGTCACCGTAGGGACATGGAGGCAGAGGCAAGTCAAGGATGAGAATCGGTTAAAGGTCGTTATTTGACGGAGGGCAGCTGGAGCAGCTCATTTAGCGAAATTGTTATTCTTGGTTAAATATCATTGAGGGGCACAGACAGACCTTCAGACACACACTTAGAAAATATATTAAAAAAAAAAAAAAAAAAAAGAAAGAAAAAAAAAATGAATTGAAAATTTTCAACATTTCGAAACGTTTTAGAAGCCAGTGTTGAAGAAAATATTCCTGTCAGGTAAACATGTTTTTAAGGTAAGTGAGATTAAAGGTACAGGTTTTTTTTTTTAAAGCAGTGTGAATGGGTAACATGGAAAACACTGATTTTGTTTATTATTGGGAATGGAAGAAAATGCATTGGACAGAAGTATTATTGGATATGACAAAGAAATACATATTTTTCATTGGACAATTCTGAAAAAGCGAGCGTTGCATTCAAAGTTAAAAAATAACACAAGTAGATTTAATCTTCCGACTTGAAGTTGAAACTTTCTGTAAAATTGCTACAACATGCATCTGTTTAAAGCCACTGAAGAGATAAATCAGAGCAGAGGAGACATTATGATTGAATGCATAATGAATGTTAGATTGTTTTTAAAAAAAACTAATCATATTAATAGCTTAACAGCTCAATAGTTCAAATATTATGACTGAAATGCTTCAAGAAATTGCTGATTTGTGATGTTTAGTTTTTTTATGGATCAAGCATTATGCAAGTTTCTTCAGGAATGTTTTTGATTATTAACAGCATATATGTAACATGTTACATGCAAAATCAAATATGCTTAAAAAAGCTGCATCTATTTAATAACAGATCAATTAGAAATGCTTATTTATACCATCTATGTTATTTCTTTTTCACAGATCCAGTTCTGAGATTGAGAACATGGCAGGTCGTTCCAGACGTCATCGGTTCTGATGTGCGCGCAGTCCTCCTCTGGAGCCCCGGAGCCTTTACCGCCATTATCAGGTTGATTCTGCACCCAGAACCTGAACGTTAAAGAAAAGAGAACCACCGTGATCACCTTATGTTACAACAGAATCAACAAAACAAACAGAAAAGGAATTATTTTAGTGACTCACAGCATAAATAACAAAATATCTTTGTGGACAGAGTCCAAGTCTTGGATGCGGTTTGTCAGCCACAGAGACCCATTTCATGAAGTTACATGTTTCTGAGCTAATCTGAAGCTAATCTACATCGTCTTATTGAACAGATGTGTGCACATTTTTAATGTTTAGTGCATTGGCTCATTCGTAGATTGTTGAACTATCTACTGGGGTTAATTCTTGGCTTTGCTAAAACGCTTTGCTCAAGAGCACGATTTAAAGCTCCCAGCCTTAAACTGCATGCTTGATCTGAAGCATACTTATTTATTTTGCCTATTCTTACAGACTAGGCAAAATAAAGAAAAAAATTAATCCAAAAACAAATATTTATTAAAAATGTACACATTTTTTTATAGTCCTCACACGTCAAATATTCCTCAAAACACAAGTCAAAGAGTAAACTCAGAAGAATCCACATTTTTACCATGTAACGGTCAACAATGAACAACAAAAGCAACAAAGGAGTAAAAGTTACGTCAGAGTCAGAGAAGATCCATCAACCCACTCCAGGTTCCCTCAGTTTGTCTGTCAGTCAGACCAATCCAAACTGAATCCTCCGTATACGAAGCCACAAAGTTCTGCCAAATGTACAAAAAATAAAATTAGTTTGAACTACATTTCATTGCATGCAGTTTAGAGGTGAGCATTTGTTGCATAAATGCTACATTTCTCCATCCTTTCATTTATAAATATTACCAATTATATTACTTATGCAAAGATTTAGTTGGTGTTTACAGTTTTTCTTTTACCTCACACAGTCTTATCTGCTTCTAAAACTAAAACAAGATATTAAAAATGATTTTTTTTTTTTTTTTTTTGTATTTTTAAATGTTATATATAGGTTTTATTCTTCTCTAAATGTGTTTCAACAAATCTTAGATCTTGGATCATGTCCACCTTAGATCAGGCTGCACATTTAACATTTTCAGCTGCAGTTGATCAAAATTTCCTAAAAACCGTGAATCACAGGAAGAGACATTTCCTCAACATCTAAAACAGGAAGTAGTAAAAACTAAATAAATAAATAAATAAAAGAAAGTCAGGCACGACTCGAGTTGTAGTTCACGCCGCCTCCTGACAGACAGACACCCTGAGCGGAGAGCCATGTTCGATTTAAAACAAACTCAAAAAGTTTGCAATTTAATTAAATGCGCAGTCCGTCAGAAATCTATTTGAAAAATGTTAATTAGTGAGATGTTTATGCAATTTAATAGTACCACAGACTGAGGTTATTTTAAATGACTAAGTTAATATAAATTACATAAAATATAAATCTATTATATTTAATTTTATTCAATATTTAATATAATTGCAGTTATTTATGTTAAATAACCTTTTTTACAATAATAATAATAATAATAATAATAAAAGCTATTTTTTATTGCAGGAAATCATTTGTAATCCCACTGAATTCTTCTTTACCAAGAAAAAACTTTAATCTTTAGCGCATAAGTGCTTGCAGTCTTAAGTGCTGTAGATTATTCTTGGAAATTTCCAAACAATCAAATAGTCAATCAACATTTTTCTTTTTTTCCGTTAGCTCTTACAACATCAAAACATGGAAGAACATGGAACAACAAAAATGTGAATAAGTGTCATATGAACACAGTACCTGTTCTTCTGCGCTGTTTATCACCACCAGATGGGCGTTTTTCTTCCCGCAGTATTTTCTGGCTGCATCTCAGGAACCGCATCCATACACAAGATAACAAGAACCGTAGAACCTCGTCCAGCCTGCAGGACATCCGTCCTCTGGAAGAAACATCCAGAATTACACATTTCCCTCTGTTTCTGGCCGATAGCAAATGCTGAAGATAAAACCTTTCTAAAGCACAAATAGGATCTTTTTGTTTTCTAATTTTAGTAAATCTGTAAAACCCTCTAAAACGTTTTTTCACATTTTTATAATGGGGTATTTGTGTGCGAGTAATTAGTTAATTAACAGCAATGAGGCTGAAAAATAACAGAGTCAAAAAAAAGTGAAGCTCTGTCAATATTTTTGAGATGCTGCCTTACGTCAATAAAGACATTATCTCAAACTTTTATTACATGGTTTTAGTGACAAATTTCACATTAAGTCAAAAATAAAAAATAAAAATAAATAAAAACAGATTGTTTTTGGGGCTCTTTGCACAAACGCGGCAGACGTCATATCCGCATGAGCGAAATGCGGCTTTCTTGCTTCTGCTTTGCGTTACCATGACAGCGAGAAAAGACAAAGTCATATTTCAGAAGCAAAACCATGAACATTGTTGCCTTCCAAATATAATGGGCTGTTAAGTTTTCATGGGTGTCCAAACGATCCTGAATTAAGAAGACGGTAAATGTTCGTCGCTCTGCAGCTCATTTGCTGGGGCTTTGGATGGAGGAACATCATTAATTGTTACCTTGAGCAAAGACCTGCAAGCACCTAGAGCACAACGCCATTTTCAATAGACCGGAAATGACCGAGCTGCTTTTCGAAGCTGACATGCAAAGAGCCCTAAACAGGCAATCTGACAAGCAGCTGAGGACTTCCTTTGTCTAAGCCTGCTCAGCTCTTCATTCATGCCAGTGAGGGTGGCGTTCAGTCGGTCTTTCTCTTGAGTCACAGAAGAAAGCTTGATGGAGAAATCCGCTACCGAATGGTCAGTTTGATGACCTAAAATGAACAAACATTCATAATAAACTGGAAGATTCAACCAAATGGTCAAAAATGATCTGGTAAGTGAACGAGTGCTGTGTTTTCTTGGTCAGTGCTCCTGTTCGCAATGAACCACTGTCCTTTAACACAGTGCTGCCTCACAAAAGAACCGAACAAGGATACAGAAATTGCCATTCAAAACAAATCAGAAAACATGTACACACAGCACAAAACAAGTCAAAGGCAAGTTAAGATGAAAACACATATGGTTATAACCATTTACATTATTATGCTTGAGGAAGAAGAGTTTGATATGGAAGAGAAGCAGCACAGTTTATTCTGTGTATGTGAAGACAGTTAAGAATGAAAGCATTGATTTTAGAGGACCAGACTCACAGCGCATGAGAGCGTAGATCAGTCCAGGCAGCAGGAAAACAGTCAGGAGCCCCAGTAGGATGATAACACCGACATAAACTCTTGTTTTAGAGTTTTCTAAACCGCAACAAAAAGTAAATGGGAATCAAACACAATCTGACGTTTAAAAATGGCTTAACAAAAAAAAAGAAAAAGAAAAACAAATATCCACCTTGGCCTTTTCTCCACTCGTTCTTTCCTCTGAGGGTTATTGCTGGACCTTTAGAGACAAATTCAATGGCATCATTGGCGTAGATGTCCTCCATTGTGTGGACGGATGTTACTCCTGTGCTTGATTGTAAGATCTGCAGAAAAAGCATTCGGGAAAAAGGCATCGAGTTCGACCTCTTACCATTTGAGGAAGTCAGACGTCAGAGCTGATCATATCTTTTCTCTAGTAAAGTTTCACGTTTCGTGAACAGCAATTATGTTTCCTTGAAGGAAGTGTATCACATAAAAATGCATATTGTCCTTACAATATGCATTTTGCAAAAACAATATGTATATTGAAAGTGCCATAGTTAAAAATGGTGACATAAAATTCTAAACAGGAATCCCCACACACCTAATATTTAATTTTATTATTATTATTATTTAGTTGATTCTAATTGAATACTTTTATAAATGCCTCCTGTCAATCCTGAAAAAAATGCAGCAAATATGTGGGAGAAAAAAAATCAAACCTAAGCACATTTTGCTGAGCAATTTATTTTTCCTTACCGTTATAGGTCAACTCTGCAGCTGTTGAGCAACACTGATAAAAATGTCCTGCCTGAAAAACTCACAAGTGCCAGTTTGACAGTCAAAAGTTTACGCCAACACTAACTTGATTACTTCTGCACAAAGGTTTGCTGCTTGTGAATGCTTATCTGTGGCCCTCTCACTGATAATGATCCACTAATGCTGCTATGAACCTGGACTCTCAGTTCCCTTCAGAATTTGATGACTTGTTTTTGTCTGAAAGATGAACGTGCTCTTTCTCTTCTCATTTATTTTTGGCCCCGCAGCCAAGGATCATGGGAAAGTCGTAAGCATATTTTCAAATGTTGCAACTGCTTTTGGCATTCATGCTTTGCTTCTCTTTATGCAGTTGTAGTTTCAAAATACTTTTTTTTTTTTTCAACTTTCTTACACTTTATATATTCTACCATTGGATTTAATTTAATGGATAGTTTGTGTCAGCTTTATTATTTTGCTGAGTTGTTTTCTGTTCCAGTGTGACACTATGGTTGCCTTTACCAGACTCTTTTTGTTGCAGGTACATTTGGTGATTGCACTGAATGTTTTTAGGTAGATGCTCCTGACACTTTTGAACTTTTCTCTGCCCCGCCAGCACGCATCCGTTGTCGTGCAGTTGCCACGACAACACAGGGGCGTCTGTTGATGGTGCAGAGATTACTTAGAGCGCCGTGTGATAAAAGGGTGATGACAGTAATGCTTGTGGGTTTTTTTAAAAAACAGAAAAACCTATCTTGGGTTTCAGCATATTATGAAAAAATAATCAAATAATTCTGACAAAGTGTCAAAAGTAGTTGAATATAATTGTAAATGAACTCAGAGGATCCTGGATCTTCGGCATCAGAAGTAGTCTCATGGAAGTATGAAGATTTTAAAAGGATTTTATTGACATTATAATGACAATTTAAAAAAAAAAAAAAGTTAAGCCACCAAAAAGAGCAAATACATAAATTAAAAGAAAGTTCCAGATAGATTGAGGGTTTTTGAGCAAAAGCTTAGTCTAGTTAATTTCACGAATCATTAAAAGTGGTGAAATGCAGAAAGCTTTGGCTGCTCGATTCATAACAACAGCAGAAAGTGCAGCAGTTGTAGTCATATAGTTACAGAAATCAGCAATTTCCCCTTTTAGAAAATTGCAGTAAAGTGAAAAGCTGGAAATGATTCTTTAAATCACTCTGTAGCAAATTTGACCCTCTCCTTACAGTGTCATGTATTAATTATTGTGATATTAAAAGCTAAAAACAAACAAACAAAACTAATGTACAGAGTTCTTGAGAAAAAAAACAAATACTTTTGCATTTTTTAAAAACTGAAAAAAAAAAAAAAAATTGGACTAATTTCACTTCCTTCTGCTATTGAAGTGAACGCCCCTCTAAAATTGTGGCTTTTTTTTTTTTTTTTTTTTTTACCATATTCATCTTTTCATTTCCTCTTTCTTAATATAGAGTGCTTTCTTTATATTTTAATTCTTTCTGACCCATTGTTTATGAGGTGCAACTTTAATAATGCAACCTTAATAACTTCTGATCTTAAGATTCAGAAGTAAATTATTCTTTCCGCAAAGAAAGACTCGTTAACTTAGTGTTTGTGTTGCATTGTGCCTTTCATATTTCAGCACATGCAGTCATACTGAGGCTTCTTTTCAATGAGCTTCATGAATTATGAGCTGCATACTCTGTGCAGTGCAAGCAGCTGAGCAGAAATGAAACATTTAATGACCAACATCTTTACAAGCAAAAGTGTCAATTGAACGAGCAGATAAATTTAACCTTACAAACGTGACTAAAAGAACAGGAAAGAAATTATAATATTTATGTATAGAAATTAACTGGATTTGATTGTAATCTGTGAGGTGTGTCGGCCAGCAGGGGGCCCTCAAGAGTGAAGAATGAATTCTCACAAGGCAGAATATGGCAAACAATGTAAAGTGACTGACAAACTAATATATTTAGAACATGTTCATAAGTTTGGCCAGCAGGGGTCAGTGGCTACCTGAGTAGCCTGAGTTTTGGTTACTCAGGTTGAAGTCAGTGTGTGGCTCTGCATTAATTTTTTTTTAATTCGTTACATGTGAATTTTTTATTGTGTTTTATATTTATGTCTTAATTGAAGAAGGTGATTAATGGTTTGTTTGAACTGAAGTGATTTAAAGGGAGTGTGCAACTCTCTGGAAATTTGTTGTTACCTTCAATAAGCTATAATCAAATGGTCATAAAAATGAACAACACATAAATGTTTGATTACAGATAGTGAAGGAGGATAGTAATGGAGATGTTTCTCTTGAGGGCTCTTTTAAAATGTGTTTTTTAATTGTAGTAAGAAGGACTTACAATCACCAACCTTTGAGGTATCAGCTAGAATACAGAGAAGAAAAAGTCTGAAGGTTTTTCAGATTTTATTCTCGATGAAAAGATGTACAGAACTTCTTGAAGTCCCAAAATACTGCACATTGCTACACAAACACGTTTGTGGTCCACTGAGATTTGGATTCCCACTTTTGACTTTGCATTACCTGACTGATCCATGTGGGATCCGCTTTCATATCAAACACAGATGTGACTGTGTCTTTCAAAGGATCATAGACCTTCTGCAGCTCTGAGCAAAGAACTAAAACGGTTCTTTAAAATGTAAAGGTTCACGAGCCTTTTGATAGACCAATAGGAAACCTAAAGGGGGTAAAAGTGACACATAATTTTCAAATACATTTGTGAAGATCATCGTTCATGTCTCACTATTGTTCCTGCCCTGGATTTACGTCTGAACTTTGACGTCGGGGGCGGATCGTTGACACAGAATCTTATCTAGAGGTGTGAAAGTAAAGGCTGATGAACACAAAGTCACACTTTCCAGACTTTTTTAAAAACAATGAAACGATTAAGTGACTTTTCTTTCACTTCACAGTTACGCCCTGCTTTGATAATGTGGCTGCAGTCTGGCTGCATCGTAGGCAAGCAGACCATTTACATGTGACGCGTCGGTCTATGCGTCTCACATAGACTTGTTCTGTTTTGTGTCAGCGAAGGGGAAACATTCACTAAACACACACACATATACACGTTTCCATGGGGACCAAGCGGCCACTCTGCTGTTCAATTGCCGGTGAGTGAGTTGATGTAGACGTCTATTGTGCTGTGTGTGTTTGGGGGGTCAGGGAGCTGGCTTGAGGAGGGTTAGAGGGGAGCGGCATTGAACAACACAGTAGACAGATGAAAGCACTGCATATCCTTAAATCTAATCATAATTTAGTCCTCAGCAGCAGAAGATGGTTTGATCAAAATAAAGAGGGAAAGAGGCAAGACTGAGGACAGAGAGGGACCCAAGTGCACTAGTCAAGGGACGGGGGGAGGACGTCAGATGGCTCTGAAATGGGAAATGATAGATCAGAGACGGCCTGATTCCTAAAGCTGATGCTTATTTCTTTGCATCAGTCTTGATTTCCAGGCGCGGGCACTTACCCTAAAAGGATTTCTAAAGCGCAGACGGAGCAATGCTCCAGATGTCTGGACCGTCATTCAGACGATGTCAAATTATGACAGATAGCGTGACAAAAGCCGGACAGAAACCACAACCCGAGAAGGATGGAATGGTGATAAAGTTTCCAGATAATGATGAGATTGTCAAAGACATGTTACAAACAGGGTTTTAAGATGGTTTTAAATCAAATCAGATACTTTACACAGAGAAAAGTGGAATTTGCAATCTCTAAAGGAACCCCAAAAATAAAACGATTGCCTGGATGGATGGATGGATGGATGGATGGATGGATGGATGGATGGACGGATGGAAGGATGGATGGATGGATGGATGGACGGATGGAAGGATGGATGGACCTGTCTCATCAAATATGACTTCAAAAGAATTTGACTTCATAAATTAATACCTTAAAATTAGACCCCTGTCTCTTTGAGAAAGTCCTGTTCTTTCCAACTTTCCACCTTCAGGAAGTCATCGCAGCAGCTCTCATCCACCAGCGTTGCAGTGAGAAGTCTCTTGTGTTTAAATTAGCAAACACTAGGTGTTTGCTAATTGCTGCTGGCTAGTCTGAAGGAAACTCGAAACTGTAAGCTCATAGGAGGAGCTTCACCCTTGAAGGCGGAGCTCGGTTTACCCAGGTGTTTTGGACAGTTGAATGGTCGCCATGGGAGATTGCAGGGTTTCTCCAAAATACATTAAAGAATCAAAGCAACACTCCAGGTAAGTTTTAGATCAGGGAATACTATTATAACATGTTGTGAAGTCGATTTTACATAAACATGCTACTTTAATTGAGCCAGGTGAGATCTTTCGGTGTTCTGGGTTCCTTTCTTCCTTCATTTGATCCTGGATCATGCTGATTGGCTCTCCGTTCCTGGGAAAGCTTACCCAGGAGCAAACTGGGTACTCCTGTACTGGGTACAGTGGTCATTTGTGGTTCACTGGAGTCCATTTATTTAGACATTTATTCTTTACCTTACTTATACTAAACTTTAACTTTTAACATCCTAACATAAATCTATGTTGGAATAATACTGATTCATCTTTTTCTAATCACAGCTTTCACATGTCTTGACATGTGTCTTCACAATGCTGTCGGGATCAGGTGATCAAACCGGTGTGTGCAATTCAACAAACGCTGGAAGCAAATTATTGTAGTGCATCTTCATACTGATTTAAAAATAAAAAATAAAAAATACACATAAGTCTGTCAACATTTTCTGGACTCTTTATTTTTGCATAAGATATGGCTATTTGCATTCATCTTTCCCCATTAGTAAAGCATAGGAATGGGTACATAATGCACTAAAATACCGACAATAACCATCACAAAGGAGACCAGAGCAGTGCTTGTTGGGATAAAGGAACCTGGTTCTCCAAATATTTTTAACAATGAGAAGTGCTCCATGGGCACCTCACATCGTTTCAGCCCTCGTGAGAACTCTGTTTGGAGGAGAATTATGTGTTTTACCACGTTAGACGGATGCTTTGGGTGGCAGGTCAGCTTCAAGGAGCCCATTAGCCAGAGCCCATTCTCCACCTCTGCTGTGTCCTCCTTTCTTCTGGCCCTTTTTCATTTTGGTCTGAATTTGTCAGTGCAGACGTATTTCATGACCTTTCTTTGTGAGACTAAGTAAATGTGCCACATCCTGCCTGGCATCCTTGGTATTGATCATGCTTTTTAGAGATTTTCATCCCATTTCATGGTAATGATAATAATGGAAATGCACTATGTGTTTCAGAATTGGTTTGATGCAAAACACATCAGAGCACGGTTCTTGAAAAATCTGAAAGGTTTTATAAGATTTCGGAAAAATAACTTTGATCCTCGTTTCTAAAACGAAGAATGGGAACAGAAGAAAAAAAAAGTGCCGTGGTGTGATGTTTTTTTTCCAACGTGTCCTATTTCGACATGAAAAATGCCAGAAAAGAGTTCAAGCAAAATCAATTACAATCAATATAGATGTAAAACAATACTGCGAACAATTTAACAAAATAGCAATAATAATGATGATGTCTGCTTTATTTATTTAATTGTAATTAGTTTTTTGGGAGGCAGGGTGTTATTGTACAATAAATCAAATACAATTTTCTGTTCCTCAATCTGAAAGATAGTTTTTTTTTTGTTTTTTTGATAAATTTAATTGGATTATTATATCTCACAGCTTACTTTATGACAATATGGAAACCTATTAAGTTATGTGGATAATAAATACATTCATAAAATGTTCATGTTTTTCATAAAAATTTTCAACCTTTGTTAATAAAATGACTAAACACATTGGGAAATTGCTGGAAATGGCTACCCGAATAAAACAATATTGAAAAATCCAGCCATGTAAATTGTGTCTTACTAAATTCTCATTTCTTGAGAAAGAAAAACTGACAAGATTTACTTTGAATGCATACAGATTGTCTTGCAAAACTATTTACACTAGAACATTTTTATATTTTGTCACATTTCACCCGAAATGTTCAGAACATTTATTATGATTTTAACTGCCAGACAAACCCACAGTACAGTTAATTTTGAAGAGGATGGAAAAGTATACATTTCAAAACATTTTCAAATCTTTACTCTGACGCCCCTAAATACAATACACTGCAAACAGTTGTCCTCATAGGTCACATAATTAGAAAATAGAGTTAATCTTTTTGTAATTTAATAAATCCCAGTTAATCTAGCTGTTCTGTGAAAGGTTTGTTAGAGGACATTAGTGAAGGAACATCATCATGAAATTTAAACCAGGATCAGGTTGTAAAATAAGCTTTTCCCATGCTTTAAACATCTTACTGGGCCTTTTTCATCCCAATGTTTAATTAATAACACATTTGATCACTTTTTAAATAACAGACATATTACAAAACAAACTATATAGATATGCTACTTTTAACATATTGGGTTGAGATGTTTTTCTAATCTGTCAATAGCATAATATGAATAAATTTACTATGACATTATTTTTCTTGGGTAAAGGCAGAGCTGTAAACAAGTCACTTGCTCGTTTTTGTTGTTGTTTTGTTTTTTTAAAAAGTACTGCACTGTTTATTTATTTATTTATTTTATCCAGTGCATTGGTTAATGTTTTTTCTGACCATCTGCCTTTTTTTTTTTATTTCCATAGGAACGTTTCGTGGAACCTTATTCTCCAGTCTGAGTTTCACGCCGAGGACTTCCGCTCTGACGGACTGGAATGACATAATGGTAAACAGAGTAAGGTGAGTCTTATTTATCTTTACCGGTTGGAGCGTGACGGCAGTCTTACCGCCAGATAATGCAGCATCGGTCCAGTAAGACGTGGCGGATGTATTCAGAGCCGGCGAGACATTGTCGGTGACGTTGAAGTCACATTCATCCACGATGGAGAGCGGCTACCGTTAGCTGTTAGCTCACATTAGCGGAGGATAAACAGGCCTAACTCGAGCAGACTTGCCGGTCAAATGTGAGATTAATGAAATTAGTTATGTCGTTTGCAAGTGGTAGCTGCAAAGAGAGGAGTGTGCGGCGCATTGTCAATTCCTAAAACGACACAGAAAGCTGACTGTGGCTCCGGTTCGGGCTCCACAAAGATGCTGAGTCTTAATGGACTCGGAGGCAAACACTTGAGTAGGACTGGATGGTGAACGCTGCTGATCAGTCCTTTCTGACAGCGACTAGCATCTCTACACTGAGGTCAAATCTTCCTGTGGAGGTGTTTTTTGTTTTTCAACGGAGAATGTGTTGGATGGCAATTAGATGGTTTTAACCTGATTAGGTTCAGGTTTAAAATGAACTTATTGAGTTAAATGTGAACAAAGACGATTTTTTTACTGGGGGAAAGAAAAATGATTAAGAAAATAAAACACAATTAGTTTTGGTTTTCTCAGAGTACATGGTGTAGGCGTCAACTCTGTTGAAATTACATGTGTAACTTCCAGCCTCAGAGAAGATTTTTCTATTAAAATTTGGTATTTAAACGCAACATCCACCTGATCAGACAATTTAAAGTATTTTATTTTGCTTAAAGGAAGTAAACAATTTGTCAAGAATTTGATGAGGTGTATGTTTGCCTTTTTGTTTTACACATGAACATTTCTGAGTTTTTACAGAAATATGAATGAAATTGTCCTGGACAAACAGCTGTAGAACAATAAAACCGGTAAACTTATGTGTAATGTTATATGGAAGACATGTAATAATCTTCAAATTAATATTACAAGAACGCAATATTTGCTGTGTCATGAATTTAAGCTCTGCATCTCCATAATGTATTTGGTCTGTTGGATGGAGTCCGGCTGCAGTGGATGATTAGAGACTGTTCTAGAAGCATCTTGACTCATAAGATATCGCCACAACATAAATGAAATGATATTGCGACCTCATTAATGTCGACTGTTGCGTAGTTTTAGTTCCTTTAAGCCCAGTGATTTTGGTGCGCTGTATGGTCCTGACGTAAAAGACATCACATTACATTTTAGTGTAATGTGAAAGAATTATAGAACCCTTCACAGATTATTTGGGATAATACTGATGGTACAAGATGGTTCACCCTGAAAGATTGCATGATGCTAAAAGCAGCAAAAAAAAAAAAAACAGGTTCTGTAGCAACAGATGATATGAAAGTATGTACCTCTACAATCAGAATGTTGATGGAAGATGTTTAACTTTCATGGGAGGTATGCAGGGAGAAAACATTTGATCTCTTAAAGAAAAGAAAAAAACATGGATTCCACACAGTTTGTCAGAGAGAAAATAGACAAAATATCTGAACTTGTGGAATAAAGTCATTTGGACAAACAAGCCTAAGCCTTGACAAAAGAACAAAGGACAAATTCAGTATTTCAGGTGAGTAACCCATTGCCGCATTTCCTCGTATTACTCAAAACCATTGGTGACAAATGTTATCCCACTTGTTTGCATATGTTAATCATGTCTGGTCAGTTGAAGATGGTGATTGTGCGGCCAGCACTGCGTTTGTCATCAGATGTACTCCCACAGTAATATAGCATGGAAAAAAGCAAAAAGTTACCAGAGTGGTAAAAACAGGAAAGCAGTACCTGGAAACAATTGGAACATTTAGATTGTGATTCACGTGTAATATTTATAGAAGTGATATTTTCCAGCATCCCTGTTAGTTGGTAGGAGATGGATTTGGCAGCTGGTCTGGTTTTTCGTGATTCATGTGGAGATCAGGAGGAAGCTGGATGAGTAACTGATGACGATGAACTCAAAGCTGAGTCTGCAGGCACATGATGTCACTCTAAATATGGTGCGTGGTAAAATGTTAATTGATGCAAACTTTACAATAATAATAATTTGCTCCAAAGTGGTGAAGCTACAAATCTTTTGAATTGAGACAATGAGGGCAGGGGGATGATCTGTGACTTGTCATCTTATGCTCTTAGGTCTCAAATCTTTTCCTGTCTTTTTTGGGGGAAATATCTTAAAGTAAAAAACATCTAAATCATAAAGATTTCAAATTTCTAAAAAAGAAAATCAAGAATATTTCTGCTGCCACCAAACCATCTTAGAAAGTTCCCTTTTGTAGACCTGAATGATTTGTACATATTTTAACCCACCAGACATTGTATTCTAGTGATGTAATGTCCATTAAATAATTAATATATGAAGGGGGAGGAAGAAAAATCAATAGCAGCACAAATGACCGAGCGTATACAAACAGTATATAGAGGGAGGAGGATGAGGATAGATGAGCATGTCAGGCAGATGGATGGTAACCCCACCCTGGCCTGATTCCTCGCTGCTCAGTCTGCCGATAAGCAGCAGAGGAGGAAGTCCATCATTATGTTACTGGGACGTAAATGGCGGGATGACCAACTCTCTTCAGCTAATCGAGATACCCTTGGTATGTTTGAAGTCAAATCTTTATTTCTTATCTGTTTGCTTCAACAAACGCTTGGTTTAAATGAACAAAGTCAACTGTGACGTGATTTAGTTTTGTAGTTTTGTTGCTTTGAAAAAAAAAACAAAAAAACGAGACACAGCTTTCTTCCTGTCAGTTGCGCGTCTGTTCCTGGTATTGGTTTTGCACATCTTGCCTTCACTTCCTTCTTCTTTCCTCTTTTGTTACAGAGAACGACCCAGACACAGACCAGCTGACCTCACAACCAAAAGCAGAGCGTTGATTTCAGTGTCTCGTTCGTGAATTTATTATCAGGTGTTTTTGCGTGTTCACGGAAGAAAAACGCAAATTTTCCAAACTGGAAAAGGAAAATTGGAAGACATCTTCAGTCAGACTTCAAGCAACTATTTGAGAAATTCTCAGACATCCTGAAGATGATTCTTCTATTCATACCGGACTCTCATGCCCAGAAGACTCCATTATGTCCTTGTAAATGTTAGTTTTGCTTAGTGGTCATGACTGCAGGGCTTTTGTTCCTGTTCTGGAAAACTGCCTTGCTACAAGATTAGTTAGTCAGGGGAAGTCCCGTCCTTTCACAGCCATGGAGGGCCTTGAGCAGCTTGATGTGGTGGGTGACATCAGCCCAGCTCTGGAAGCAACCGAGGACTTCATCCACTCCATGGCTGGGATCCAGAGTCAAGGCCCGAGCCTCGCTCAATCAAGCAACCGCCAGGCCGCGAGGGCCCCCAAGCAGCTGCAAGATGTGTCCAGCTCCGCTCTGGGCAAGCTGAGCTCCAGCGGCGTGTGGAACCTGCTGGCCGGAGAGCAGCCGGAGGTGGGGCCCCTCGGGTTGGCCTGGGCCGACAACTTCAGCGTTCTGGGCCTGGGGATGGGTTTGAGGCACGGGAAGAGGAGCCGAGCGCGCTCCACCAACGACCTGGTGGCCCACATGCAGGAGTGCGCCAACAACGCTGGAAACACCTCGTCGAAGTCGGTGTTTAAGAAAGGACACAATCGCTCCAGGTCAGACGTCAACTACCGTCCGTCTGCGTACACGGACAATGGGCTGCCCGCGGTGGACTGCGACACGCTGAAGAACATGATCTTCAACCAGCAGCAGGACGGTGAGTGCGCAGACAAGATCGTCCTTCATATAATGATTCACTCTAAAAAGAAATGATGACAAAACGGAATGAAGGTAATTCCTATTTTAGATTTTATATCATAAAAATTTGTCTTCAATTGCAGTATACTAAGATTTTAGTTTCCAGTTTGTAGTTTTTTACCCACTTTTGTCTCTGACCCCTGGTCTGTGGCCCCATGTCTGCTTGTTGATATTTTGACTGCATTTGTTGGAATCAACCAGAAATATAATGCGCACTTTTACCACTCATGTACACTTAGTAGTTCTTAAACCAGAGTAGTTGTTAAAAAAATGCATCATCAAAGGAACACTGTCCCTTATTTTCATGCTGAGGCGTTTGTCTGTGTTCATAAGAAATGTATTCACAAGTGGAGGGAAACGTTTTAAAGAGACGCCTCCTAAAAGCTGAATGTGTCTCAGGTGGTGATGAGAGTCATGTTCTGAAAAAGCAAGCTGTAAAAATGTCAGCCTATAATAAGCACTCTATGGTTCCTTTATTGCATAATTGGAAATTTGCTGTTTCCTACTTTTTGTTTCACAATAAGTTCAAGAAAAATCTTCAATTTAGCAACATGCTGTCATTGCTGATGAATATCGGTGATTGAGAAACGACCTGCAAAAGCCTTTATTTTTGTCTATCTGTAGTAAACTAATATATTCTTCACCCAGCACATGCACTAATAACCTGGCAACATTTATCAGGTGGCCATAGTAACTTCATCCGTGTGTGTGTGCTTTTACAGTTTTGCCCCCTTGTGTAATTTCTCTTATTTAGGTGAACTGACCCTCTAATGACATAGCATTTGCCTAATTGGACATTCATGGTGCAAATTGTTGCTTTCGCTCTTTGAAGATGATGTCATGCCCCCTGTTGACCAAATCATTGAGCCTGAAGTATTCTTGATTCTCACCAGACGGCTGGCCCTTACCTGAGAGAGCCTTCCTTTCCCTTCCCCAATCTGACCGGCAGTCCATTCAACGAAAAGCTTTCTCAGCTTTTGAGAGGCTCACGGAGGACCGAAGTCCCCGATGATTTGTACTGCAGATCGGGGCGTGTGCTGCACTTAGGTTGAAGCATCCCCAGAGAAAGCAATAATGATAGAAGATGATGATAACTTAAAATGACACAGCTGTGGCTTGACCGTCCATATTCAGACTGAGAGCGCTACACACACACACACACACACACACGCTTGCAGAGAGCTCATTTGTTTGTGTGTTTTGGCTATCCGAAGACCTGAGGAGATCCGAAGGGATCCTAAGGGATAATAGCCCGTAATCCTGTCAGCAAATGGACTCAAATGAGGCAAGAGAAGAGGCAACCCAATTACCTAGCCGCTGATACTGGCAGGATTATTTAGTATTAGCATATGTGTGAAAAGGTATCAGGCTGTTTAGACTGGCGAGATGTGCATTGAAAGAAGAGAAGTAGGAAAAAGACGGTAATAAGCAGAAGCCAAAGTGATTTACTGGGCCTCGCTGTGCCTCTTTATTCACATAAATAACAAAAAGGGGGCCTGTTTGCCTTTCCATTAGTGACAGCTGGGATGTTTAGATGGTAAAAAGAAATGAGTAGCACAGTTTTATGTAAACAATATGCATACTGTATATGCATTCAGACAAAGTCAATGTGACGTGTCTTTAGGATTCTTTTTGGTCTTGATTAGAGAAGATATTGCTTGTTCCTCAAAATTGGGGCATTTGGTTTTCCTGAATATATTTTTAAAACTAAACTGTTGATGCTTAGTTTGTGACGTAAGATAATCTGTGGCACGATGCGTCATTGAGACAGACGCCTCACTCGGCTTAGAAAAACTGCAAGTAGCTCTGGCCATTCAAGAATATCAATATTCATCAGCATGTTGCTTTTTATTTCATGATATGTCAAAATAAGGCATGTTATTGAAATATTACTGATGAAAATTTTGGTGACATTAACAATAGCAATGAAATTACTATTTTTTTAAAACTCTTTTCCTCCTTTACTCTTAAGGAGTCTCCTAACTAAACTTGGTCGTATAGAATCCTATCTTTAAATCTTTTTTTATTACCATTGCACACAGGCATTGTGCACCTGAAAAAGTGCTTGAGTGACAAGAAAGGACTTTGATTTAGAGACTAGTTGTGTGTGTTAATTTAAACCAGCAAGTAAAACTGTCAAACTGGAAAATAGTCTGTTTCATATATCAGAGGTCTGCAGCATGATTGAGTGAAACACTGGAGAGTTATTTAGTTGTGTTGAGTGTGAGGTATTAGCTATGATTGAAAGCCTCTGCGTATGTATGTTGGGCTATTATTAGAGTGTGGTGTAAAAACCCAGCAGGTAGCCATGAAGGCTAATTAAATAAAGCGGTTTTCCTCTCCACAATTCCTAATTCTCATCTCGACTCCCCCAAGCGTAAAGTCTGCCAATCAGTTGGACCCGATTCCAGTTAATCCTATTTGCATATTTATTTTATCCCTTTAGCAAAATCTTTGTTAACATGCAAGGTCCGTGATCCTGAGTGACTCCACGTCTGCCACCGGTTTGATAAGATTGATGACAGCCTGCACTTGCCGCCCTGAGGCTAACCAGAGCTGTGAATTATTTCCCCTTTGCGTCTTTCCAGATGAGTGATCCGGTGCATTAAAGAAACAAAATGCATTTTTTCCCGTTTAGACTATGTATTGTGCTTTACGACTAAATGAAATTGAGAAGCTGCTTTTGAAACTTCTTGTGATTGCTGCTATTTTTATTAAAGCTCTTAACCCAGTAAGAACAACTTTTCAGGTTAAACCAGTTTTAAGGCATAAACAATCGTGTTTTAAAGCTGAAAATGTTTGATAAAAGTCAAAGGATTAGGGCTACACAATATAATATAAAGAAATCTTGCAGCGGTGATAAAGGTAGTATATATTGTGATGACAATATCACTCGCCATATATGTCCATTTCTTTCCTCTTTTTGTCATTTGTCGCAGTTATAAACTAGAGCTTCATTTTAATTAGATAATTTTGGAAGAGCTTCGATCGATACTGACATGAGAAATCAATCTTACCTAATGCAAGTTCATAAAACTTGGAATATAAGAATAAGAAAGTAACTATAGTTCTATGATAGCACATCACCTCAAACATACATTTATACGTTTTGTTTTTGGCTCGATGCGTACAGTCTTCAGTCTTCACTGGGTTCGTGTCTTGCTCCTGCTCGCTGTGTTTTCTTAGAAACGGGGATCAGGATACATCATGTTTCTATTTTAGACATTATGAAGCCTGCTTTGCTTTCTTCCCTATTTTGAGTTGTGTACATCGTTCCATTTATGTTTATTTCCATTTCGTACTTTTTGTTATTTGTGTGACAAGCTGAAACCCGTTTCTGAGTTTGTTCTGCAGGTGGCTCTTTTTGTTCCTCTTTTTACTGGTTTCAGTATTTTTATTGCATTAAAACGCTATTCAGTATTTTATAGGGCATATGACAGCATTATATTGATTGATTAAGTAGATTTACTGTCCTTGCACAGAACACAGATTAATAGTCAAACAGACAAGACTAGACACAAGTATGGTCTGGGAAAGAAAAAAAATGTTTTTCAGTCTTATTGTCTTTGCTTTTATAGTCTTTTACCGCCTCTTTTCCCCAGCAGCAGCAGCATTAGTGTGAACAGATGGTGTCTGACAGACGTTGTCTTTTGTTTGACAACACTGTGAAAACGATCCCAAGTCAAATTTTAGGAAAACTTGATGCAAAGTCCTGCAGGCAGACAAAGTGCCTGTAGAACTGATGATGAGAAACGTTATCATTATCAGAACAAAACAAAGAAAAAATAAATGAAAAAACTTTTTCTTTTAATCACTTTTGGAAGTTCTGAAAAACAGCTCTCATAACTTTTTGTTTGGGTTCCCAGAAGCACCAGCTGGATGATCAGCGTTTTTTTTGTTTTTCTATATGTTGAATGAACTGATTCCAAACATCCAAATATAAGTCATTTATCTAATTTCTCCTTTTCTGTTTCCAGTTGACAAGAGCAGCAGCAGCAGCGTTGTGAAGCAGGGCGAGATGGAGCAGCGCGAGGGCCCACGGGGCCGTTGGACATCCTGCTACGTTGAGCTGACTCCCTGTGAGCTGCGGCTCTATACTCTGGACAGCAGTGCCAATCGCCAACTGGGCACTGCCTACTCTCTGTCGCACTGCCAGAGCGTCATCGCCCCGGCACCCTGCAGCCAGTCCAGTCAGATGAGCCAGCCTGGCGACAAGCGCACACTCCAGGCCTTGTTCTTCAACAGCACACGTCTCCAGCTGAGGGCAGCCAACCAGTGGGAAGCGATGGAGTGGCGGCGGCTGATGTGGGAGAAGGTTCAGGCAGCGAGGCCCGCGAGGCAGGACAACCGCAAGCATAAGAACAGCGTGGAAATTCAGCAGAAGTTTCCTGTACCGATGTCACCGTCCTCTTCGCCCTCTCCCTCTGGGCTCGACACCCGACCCGACGGGGACGGCGACACCCCGACTTCATCTGAGGCGTCGCTTTCCGTGAACTCCGGAGTGCTGAGTCGGCCAACCACCCTCCCTCTGTTTAACCAGCGCTTTCAGGATGTGCTGAAAGCTGGACTTCTCCATCTGCTGATGGATCAGAACAACTGGCGGGCCTTCACTTTCGTCTTGACGAGATCTGCTCTCCAAGCTTTTCCGACTGAAGGCAGGGGGTCTGTGTCCCAACCCGTCCTCCAATTCTCCCTAGCTTCTTGCTCGTCAGTACAGCAGGATCTCGTACCAGAGACCGGAGAGTCATGGGCAGATAAAGGGCAATGTTTCCAGGCCACTTTCCCCAAAGAGATCCTCAAGCTCAAGGCGGACGATCACCTGAAAGCCCAGGAATGGGTGGAGGCGCTGCGGCAGGCAGTGGACGCGCAGAAGCCCACGCAGGAAGACAAGAGAGAATCAGACGGACCTCCTGGTCTCCAAGGAGTGTTGTTGAGGTCCAAACCGTCAAGGGACAGGAAGCAGAGGGAAGCCCAGAGAGCCAAGCGGCAGTCCGTCACCACCAGTTTCCTCAGTATTCTCACCTGCCTGGCTGTGGAGAAGGGGCTCACCGCTCAGAGCTTTAGATGTGCAGGTAAGTGGCATAAAGGTTTGCCTACCTTTCTGTTTCTTAAAACGATAGAGCACATTTTGTGCTCCAAGCACAACCATGACTGCAGCGTTGCCTCAGCTGCAACCAACTGTGGCCCAAAAGTGCGAAGCCGTCCTCGTAAAGATGTTTACCGACATTGAAAGGGGCTAACCAAGCCTGGCTTTAAATGTCTTTGGTTCGTTTAAATGTCCACAGGACCCACGGGCTAAAAGAGTCACATTTACAGCCCTAAAAACGACGACTGGTCGACCTGAACCTGCAGTTAGAAATGGTTTCATTGTGCATGTGACATTTTGAACCTCCTAATGTGAAACATTTTCAGCGTTCCCCTGGTTTATCTGCTCGTGTTGCCTCTTATCGTCAGCAGGAGACTTCCTCATCGAGTTCTCAGAGAAACTACTCTAGACACAAATTTAATAGCATATTTATAAGGCCTAACAAGGAGGTATATAGCCTTAGATCAAAACGGTAGGAGATTCCTTCATGATGTTCCCTCGGTCTAAAGCCCCTTTAACGAGATGAGCTGCAGGGAGCGGTGCTCTCCCTCACCCACCTGTTGCTGTGCTCTGCTGATCACCCAGTTGGAAAATACTTTCCCCAATGCTTTTTCTTTGCCTGTGCGAAAGACAAATTCAAACGTGTGAAAGTAGCTCATCTTGAGAGACTATTACTGTGTGAAACCTAAAGCATCTCCATCCATCGCTGATATTCATGTTAATGCCGTTTTGAAGCTGCTGTTGGAATGAATTGGTTATTCCGTCAGCAAATGGCCGTCTTTCAGTTTACGATTAATCCATTACCAAATTAGGTGACGATTATTTGAACAATCGATTAATCACTATTAATCTGATTAATTAATTGTTTCAGTCGCACCGCAATTATCAGTATGTCACGTTCCAGTCGTCACAGGAATAAAAGCAATTAAATTATGCCATGCCTTGTTGCTTTTACTTTTTTTCTTTGAACATCTTTTTATAGTTTTATAGCATTATTATTCTTCTCCACTCAGTCTCATATTTACTTCTAACTTGTACATTAATAATGTGGACTTGGAGTAAAACATGGAGGTTCCCCCAGTCTTTCATCAAGACTCCCAAACCACTCCATGACCTCGGTTAACATCAGTTTTATTAGATTTTTTTTTTCTTCTTAATGTACTCCTAAATCCCTTCTTCAGATTAGGACTATTAAAGTCCCTGCCTATTAATATTAATATTCCAGTTAGTCCTCATCCCAGACCCTTGGACAACCCCGCAAATGGCAGGCGGTGCTTTTCCTCCCCCTGGGTGTGAAACGTGGGCTTCCTCTCGCTCTCTCTTTTGGAGGGCTTTGAATAATCGCCGCTCACCTCCCTTTTTATTTGTAACCACTGGCTTTATTAATGCAGGGCTGTTTGAAAGGACAGCTGAAACGGGAACAAGGATGGGGGGCCGTCCGGGGCCAACTGATGATAATTGGCGGGCTTAAAGCGTTGGTGGAGAGGAAAAATGGATGAATGAATGAACCTGTGAGTGAATGAGAGCAAATGAAAGCTGCCCGGGGACGCTACAGTGGACAGCTGTGAGCGGAGGGGTTTGTTGGAGGGGTTTCAGGTCAGAGCTGGATGGACGGGACAGCTGGATACGT
Organism: Poeciliopsis turneri; assembly: GCA_922788865.1. Taxonomy (NCBI): domain Eukaryota; kingdom Metazoa; phylum Chordata; class Actinopteri; order Cyprinodontiformes; family Poeciliidae; genus Poeciliopsis; species Poeciliopsis turneri. Next base: position 1,456,372 of record CAKLNU010000344.1, read on the forward strand.
CTGTTTTCTATAGAGCCGCTCACCTCGGCTCCTTCAGCCCGTTTATTACTCTCCTCTTCTACCTTTTCATTCTGTTTGCTTTCACCAGTTCATTCATGTTCAGAGCCATGTCTTGTTTTTGTCTCCATTTCTCCCGCTGTCCACCCGTTCAAAAGGGACAGTATCCCTTCTCACTCTCCTGCTGTCTTAATTAGCAGAAACCTGCAACTCTGTTTGAAAATTTTTGTTTAAAAGAATTTTAATTTTAGATTTTTACAGGGAGTTTATTTTTTTCTTACATTGCTTTTTCTGTCATCCAGCATGTGCTGCTTCAGTATTAGAGCATAAGGGGACATAAAGTTTCTTGGCCCGGGGTCTTAAACCTGCAGAGTCCCGTTTGGCTCTTTGGGTCTTAAACTGTGGCTCTTAAAAAAACAAAGAAAGCAAGTTCTTATGCATGCAACATCTACAACAAGCTTCTAAAAGGAACCAACTTCAAACTGGGCTCCCTATCTTTCCTCATTTTCCATTTTTTATAAAACAAATACATTTTAGTTTCATTTAATTTGCTTTCATAGGGAAACATTTTATTTTGGACATATTTATAAAATGACTTTTTGTGGCTCAGTATATGAGTTTTATTTTGTAGTACTGAGCTCCTTGAATGGAAACGTGCCTCCTAGATGCATTTACTTTAAAACCTACATACTGTAAATGGACGGGACAGCTGGATACGTCTGAAGAGAAACATTCCTGTAGAAAAGAGGGATATTAATCTCAGATTAGCCGAGACAGTTAGCTGAGCTACTATAATAAAATTTTAGATCAGATTTATAATAATGATCTAAAATTAAGACTTTAAATGTCTTCTAAAAAGATGTAAGTTGGCCTTAAATGTGTTACAGATCTTAAATATTTAACCTCATATGAATCTATGATGTTTTTTTCTCTCAGGATGTTTTTTGTCAGGGCAAAAGTTTGCGTTGTGTTCAGACATCTTCACTGACTTGACGGTGGTTAAGGTGACAAGTAACAAGCTGCTAAAACAAACATTAGCTGCTACACCCATCTTCAGTTTCCACTCTTATTTTCTTAATCTGATTGTAGAGTCTAATCCGCCTTTTGCATTTGCATATGCTGCTACCATCCACATACGTGACAAACGACTAGCTGCTTAGCATCAGAATGTACTCCGCTAGCTATGGTACATAAAGCTAGCTCCTTTTTACATTCCTTTAAGGTAATGCTTTACGTTTGAAGACTGACTCCCGGACGGCCCTTAAACTCTCCCCACATGTGCAATTCACACACACACACACACATCGCCTCCTGATTTGGTGGCCCCTGTTGTTGCACTGGAGCACGTTCTCAGGCCCCTGATTTACCATGACAGTCCATTAGATTCGAAAGGGGGGTGTGGCGGGGTGTTTCGAGTGAAGTGGGAATCGGTAAATTCAAGGGAACTGCGGAAGTTGGAGGTTCACTTCAAAAGATTGACAGTCTCAGATGCGCGCGCTCACACACACGCAATCTTAGACTCTCCATTTGTTCACGTTTTCATTTGAGTGTTTGGTCACTATGAATGAGGAACATCAAAGCTCACGCTTCTCGTCTTTTCAGTTTTAATTCACACATGTACAGACCAAGCACACACACACACACACGCGGCCGTGTCCTGTCAGAGGTGTGGTGGTTTGAACCAGCGGCGGGCAGATGAAAGCAGGAGTCCTCTTCTTGCCCTGATGTCATCTCTCTTTCTCTCTCTCTTTCTCTTTATTTCTCCATATCTCTCTCTCTCTCCTGGTGTGAACAGGTCAAAGTGACCCTCTCTCACTACAGAGAGCCGCAGTACAATCGGTGGACCTTTGAGCCACGTTTGAATTCCCATTCATCTTTCCCTCTGTCCCTCTTCCTCTTCATCCCAGAAAGACGCATAAAAGATCAGAGACGAGCAGAAAATTCAGTTGTTGCTCAGCCGGTTGAACAGTTATTTGTTACTCGAACATTAAAGAAGAAAAAAAAAAAAATAGCGTCGGATTTAAGGTAAAACTTAGACTTTGTGCGATCTTAAAAATCAGATCCGAAGTTGAAGTTTTTGTGTTTTGAAAACTTGAAGGCCTTGACGGTTCCTCTCGATGACTGTCTCCATCTGATCAACAAACCGTTTTACCACCAGCATTGCCAAAACAGAACAATTTTGTAATGCCATTGACAATAATGTGCACTTCTTTGTCAATTAAGTACCCCAAAACCGGAAGAGACCCGTCATAACACACAGAACTTGGGTAGTTCATAAATCCCCAGTACTGAGTAATTCTTTTCTAACATTTTTAGGGTGTTCAAGCCTTTTTAAGGGAACAATTAATGCAAAATAATTGACAGAGATAATTTATCTGTGTTAGTTTAGCAGTTTGAATACAATCTGTTCTGGAACCGGTCCACAGATTCCCCTCAAGCACCAGATGTGACAAGGTAAGGGAAGGTCGTCAAGGTGAATTAGGAGATTTTACTGGACAACACCTGTGGTTAAGTTTTGAGGATTAAAATCACACATCTTTCAAATCAAGAGTATTTATACTCTTTTTTTTTTTTTTTTTTCATTACTTTCTGTTAGGCTCATCTTGAGCTTATAAACTCCTCTGGTTTTTATGGAGTTATTAGGCTACAAAACTCTTAAAGGAACTGCAGCAAATGTGAGCGAACTATTTTATTTGTGTTTATATATGGCAGGGTATGGCAGGGTAAGATCGAAATTGTTCAGGGTGGATTTTAAGGCCAGACTGGAAAAGTCGTGCTTGGATTTCTCCACTTCTGAATAAAGCAGGAGTGGACGGATGAAAACTCGCTAGTTCAGGGACTGTGCTGTGTTTTATTTTGGTAAATGCACGTATGTCATCTTTGTCAGCTCATCAAGCTGGTGTTTATGGTTCTGCGGCATTTTTAAATGGGCAAATTATAGCTCTGTGATCAATTTAATTGAATTTTCTTTTTAAAGGCAAAAAGAGGCTGCATCAGTACAAAAATTTTTTTTAGTTTAAATAGTCCCTTAATTTTCTCTGGTTAATTCACTATTAGTAAGCAGAGACCAAACAATTTCAGTCTGACTCACAAAGTCCTCAAGTTAGATTTTATATGCATATCATATAAACACTCCTTATTTCATAATAACAGCTCAGTGATCCAAGATGTTACAGCTATTTGCATATTGTCAGTGTTCCACAGTGCAGCTTATGTTTTCTGTCAGACTTGTCCTCTTCTGCAGAGACGCTGTAGAGCGCAGTTGGACAAACTTTTGGCTCCGTGCGTTTGTTTGCGTGGGTGTGTTCACCCTCTTGTGCTCATGATATAGAATTTGAGGTAAAGGCTTTCTGGTTTTGCGAACGTTTTCGGGCTTTTTTACGCGTACCTCTTTGTTCCCGCGGTCCCGGCAGAGGCAGACTAAATCTGAGGCCACATATGGCCGGCGAACTGCTCTGGTGGTTTGCTACTTCCTCGAAGTGACACAGTGTTTCCCTGACTGCTAACCATGGCCCCAGCGTGCTGGCTCTCAACCGGTGGACTGCGGTTTACTGCAAGAGCATCCACCCCAAACACCAGCATGAGCTCACCTCTATAATTAGCGCAGCTTTATCGAAGCTAAAAATATGCACTATAGATGTTGGGGGGGTTTTATAGTATCTGCAATAAGTCATACGTAGGCGAGTCTCAGTACATTGAAGAGTTATTTTGTCTAGTCGAAAAGTGAAACTCATGAATTCATTAGGCGCTGATTGGTGGTTTTCTCACTTTCATTTCTGTCAATTTTGATTTACAAATTACAGTTCCTCAGTTCATTTCAATGGTACATCAGACAAACAAGAAAAACCATGTTTACAACTTACTAGTTCTCATATCAACAGGTTTCTTTCTTCATTAAACCAGTACACGTTTCGCGGAGCCTGAAAGGATCAATGGCGACTCAGCCAACATGGTGTGACTGATGTGTTGCCGAGTTGCACTTACAGTCACGGATGTGAATCATCCGAACCAAAGCTTTACGAGACCAAACGGCCGGGTCTCTGAGTCGGGATCGTAGCTAGAAGCGCAAAGACCTTTGCTCTCGTGTTAACGCAAAAACTGATTTTACGGCTGTGAAATAGGTTTTTCTTATGGCACATAAACTTTGTAGTGACCCCTTGAGACAGGCAGCTGTTATATAAGAAACTTATTTGGCATTAAAGCAAATTTGAATTTATTACGTAGCTTACTTCAAATTTGACCGTTTTCAGTTACACTTTTGTCAAAGTGCAAGAAAAACACAGAACAAAAGTTTGTCTTTGCACCCAGTTTATTTTACCAGATTATCAATGTGTGTTTTGGGGCATTTTTTAAAATATAAAATCCAGACAAGGCCTATTTTTTATCGCTAGCACTCAGCAAACTCTTTGAAAGATACAATTTTATACACATATGCTTAATTTCCCTTCTATTTCTTACTTGTATTGTAAGAAATTAACCATTTATGAGGAATCATCTTAAAGTAATTTTTGCACATTTTTACACATTTTTGCTTTACTCGCACTGGCTATTAAAACACCGCTTTCTAAAATTATAATGATAAAGCCAACAGTGCTTCACCATTTCCACAGTCTATAAATCATGAATGACAGAGTATGGTTGGTTCATCTTTAATTTTATTAGGCTTGTGTCAATTTTTAGATGTAGTTTTAAGTCATAACTCTTGATTCTTGGTGTTTCCATTACCACAGAAATAAAATATATATATATTTTTTATTTTGATTTGAAATGTGTTATAAATACGTAGAATTTAAGCTTCTGTTAGTTTATTTCTTGTTTAAATTGAGTGAATTTCATTAGGTTTTAGTTAGAAAACATGAAATGCCAATAGACAAAGTTTTTAACTTTTCATCTTAAAAGCACAGTAAACATAATTTTATATTAAATTTATGTGATAGTGGATTACTTCCACTCTGAGCTAAATGGAGATGGACGTTTTCTCTTGAAAATGAACTTCTGTAAAGTTATGCGTAACTTTTCTCTTACCTATAGTTAACAGAGGGGGAGAACATGATGGTTGAGTGGTGGAAGGTTAGTAAGATGATCTTCCATTTTAGCAATTTTAAAGAACCAACTGCCCCCTAGAAAAATGGTATTTCCTTAAAGTACAGAGCCGTATGCGTTATGTATGTCACCGCTTTCTTGGCCAAATAAATTCCAGGTGCCATTTTTGAAAAAACAACTTTTGTGTTGTAACGTAGAAGTTTGGGTGAGATGATGGTGACGCTGTCATACAGCTACAGTATCTTCAATCAGAGGCGTCTTTCGGTTTGTTGCAAGACTGACTGCTGCAGGAGATCCTTTCTGGCCACAGCATCACCGTATGATAACTTATTCCCTTTGGGGAAAAATGAAGTATTTTTGAACTGAATTGACGTTGATAACACTGACGAACTTAATGAAGCTGTTTTGGTTAAGTTTAGATCTTTAACATTAACGTAGCATTGTATCCCCCGGATATAAACAGCTTGAATTTGAGTCGTGTTAAACAACTAAAATCTGCTGAAACAAGAGACCAGCTTAACTTCTGACTATTTACAACTTTTCTGAAAGTCTGTTATTAAACGTAAGGAACTAAAACTGATAATGTCTTTATAGGACCTCTCTCAAAAATAGGAATAATTTGGCTACAGGAATTATCTGCTCTGTTTCAGGCTAAAGCATTAAACAAGAAACAACAGCTGACATGCTGGTTGTCAAACACCCAGAAGACGCCCAGAAGTCTAATATTTGTTCAGACGTCAGCGTGCATATTACGTTATATTATAAATTTAACGGTTTGGCTTATTGGTGTGTTTATATGGGATGCAGTGACGCAACTGATTTAGAAAAAAAACCTGCAAAGAAAATAAGTTCACCAATAAAGAGCTGTGAGGATAACATTTTACAGCTTCCACGCGTCTCTGAGTTCCAACATGGGAATCATTTTTTCTCTTATCAGATGAAGGATGAATATGGCTTTAAATGCTGATTGCAGCACTGTTTGTGCTGATCAGAGATAACGGGAAAATAGCTGAGCTGCCCGAGCCACGTTGGCTCCCTTCATCTGTCTTCATCTGTTCGTGTTGTTGTCTCTCCTTCGGTCTTTCCTCTCGTCTCTCAATAGTCTATTCCTCCTTTTTATTCCATCTTGGACATGCCGACACATGTCCAGCTACTTCCGCCTTTCTTTTCTGTTTTTTGGGCAAGGCTCTGCTTTTGTTTAAAAATAACCGATAACAATCTCCCATTTCTTTTCTTCCGGATCTTTCTATTTCCCTTCTTTGCCGTTTTCCTCCAGGCTTTATATCCTCTGAGATGGTGTGGATAAGGGACACCTGTTGTCGCCCTTCAGCTCTCCAGTGTTTGGGTGTTCCTGATCACAGAGCGGACCCGGGTGTTTGGGTGAAGCACAAACTTTAAAGGGTTGAGAAGACAAAGCAGGCCAGGGAAGCTATCAGGCTGAATAGTTTTTTTTTTTAAAAAAAAAAAGGTCTGTAGGAGTTGCTGGTGTTCAGAGATCTTGCTTAGTTAGAGAAAGAAGCACAGACTCTGTTGTCCAAGGATTCCTGGACAGGGAGATTGTTTTTGCACATTTTGAAGCTCTAAGCATTAACTTTTAGTTTGGGTATGTTTTTTCGTTGAGTTTTAATCATTTTCTCACCGAAAGCAAAATCTACAAGATTTCACAGCTTCAAACGAATCATTATTCTTAATTATTCTTCATTTCTTTGTTTTGCTTTGAAGGAGCTTTTAAGGGGTTTTACGTAGAAATACGTAAACAATGGTGAAAATAATGACATTGAGATATTTTATCAAACAGTTAGGCCAAAATGTTGGTTGTGTTTAACTAATATTTTCTTTGTGTTTCTTTTAAGGGCTGAGAAATTAATTGGATTAATCATATACATTTACACATTTTTCATTTTAGATAAAAACAAAACCTCTGCCTGTAAATGAGTTCTACCTTGAATTCCTCAAGTGGCCGTTTTAGCTTGACCCCCGTTCAAAATGCTCCTCTTAAGCACATTTTGCTGTCCAATTATCAATCAATCAATCACTTCGCAAAGTAATCAATAGGTCACACCTGCACTGAAATGATATGCAGAGCTGAGCTTTTCACATCTTGGTGTTAGGACTATTTTTAGCTGCAGATGCATCCTTTGCTACACACGACCAAGCTTTCACTAAAATAATTATATTTTGGGCATTAAAGTGTTTATTTTCTCATCTAAAAGAAGCTAATGGCTTTACATCTATCCCTAATATTTACTGAAAAATGTTTTAAGAGGTTAAATATAAAGATCTGCAGAATGTGCCAATGTTTTCTATCCAATTAATCGAATGATTGTTAGATAATCATTAGTTGCATCCCTACTTCTTTCTTTTTAAGCATCATAACTTAGCATCATGGTTTTGCTCCTCTTTCTTTAGTTTTTAGTTTTTGCACTTTCCATAAATAAAGATTTACTGAGGTTTTGTATTTTTGCTTCAAAAAAGTGGTTACAATGACATGTGAAAGGTCTGGAAATGTTTGGAAAATCCAAACATTTTAATTTAACAATATAAGAAAACCGTGTTCATCAGCAGTGGCTTCCCCCATGCTTACTGATGCTCTCTCTCTCTCTCTCTCTCAGGGTGTCAGCGTCCGGTCGGCCTGTCCAAAGGAAAGGCAAAAGTTTGTTACTACAGCGGCTGGTACTACTGCCAGAGCTGCCATCAGGATAACTCCTTCCTCATCCCTGCGCGGCTGCTGCACAACTGGGACACCAGTAAACACAAGGTGGGAAAACACACACAGCCAGCCCGGCCTTGTCTGACAGGCAAAGAAAATCACGAGGCATGTCTAAAGCTCACAAACGAGCGTGTTACATCCCGCCTTTTTAATCTGCGCAAACCGCAGCCTTTATGTCGGGCTTTTCTTTAAGCCCACTTCATCCAAAACATGCATGAAAAGTACAGCTTGCTCGGGATTATGTGTAATGTATTGGTGAACGCAACCAAAAGTAAACTCTTAACGTGCTCCTCCAGGTGTCCAAACAGGCCAAGGAGTTCCTGGAGTTTGTGTACGAGGAGCCGTTGCTGGACATCCAGCAGCTCAACCCCTGCCTGTACGAACACTGTGAAGCGTTGAGCTCAGTGCTGCGCCTCCGTCAGCAGCTCCAGTCGCTCAGGGCCTACCTGTTCAGCTGCAGGGCGACCGTCGCAGAAGACCTGAGGCGACGGTAGGTCGCCTGAAAGCTCACTTTTTGAGCCCTCGTCGATCACGCCCCTCTCTTATTTCAAAAGAAATCGAGAGTGAACACGAACTCTTCTGTGCCCTGAAACACAAGAGTCAGCACCTGAGTTTAAGTAAACAGCCAGGTGAGAGGCTCCATTTGAAAAAGTACCGATGAATATATGTCAGCCGGTAAAAGGTTAGTTAATCCTGAATGATGCAGTGAGCAGCTGCTCTTTCCTTAAACAACCTGAAGTAAACATCCTGAGGCTCTGGAGACGATACAACTCTGTTCAGAACCATCAAAGCAACACAAATTAGATCCTGCATGAAGGGGGGGGAAAAAGAGAAGATGGTTGAATTTACTTAATCTAGTTCTTAACTCATATGAAATTCGGTCGCGATTTGTTGAGCATTTTCATGTGAGCACTGCGGAGGGATACTTTGAGTTTGAACTAGACAGCTGCCTCATGAAAACCCCTTAAAGAAACTTCTGTTTTAAGGTGAAAGGTTGGACTGTGAACCTGGTGGAGCCTATCGGAGACGGCAAACTGGCTTTGTTCCCTCTAGGAACAATTTCAACCCGTTTGCCATGTTACGGCAGGTTGGAGGCTAAAATAAAACTATTATTATAATGAAAAGAAACCCTGAAGATGAAATTCCACCAATTCCTGCAGCTGTGCCTTCTTGTACACAGTACAAGAAGTACAAGCATTGCAGAAGCTTGTGCCACGTCTGCGCTTTTAGCTCCACGATGTCCACGTTTGGCAACTTTGGACGTTTGTGTGATTCGTGTGTGAGGCAGACATCCTTTTTAACAGCTAAACAATGTGGCTTACAAGTTATTCGGTTGTTTTGGTGACACATTCACTGTCTAATTTGAAAAACACAAAAATAACAAAAAGAAAAAAAAAAAACAACTTCAGTTCCTGTACAATAATCTAAAAAACAACAACTTTTAAACAAGAATCCATTCTTAAACAAGAACGGATGCACTCACAGTAGTTTACATAGATTTCTTTTATCATTTAAATTAGCAATAAAAGATTTAAAAAATATATTTTAAATAAAGCATTGAAAACAAAAATAGCAAGTCAGATTGCTTTATTTCTTCTTAAGGCTATTTGGAGGAACAAATAGACAAGAAGGAAGGAGAACATATAATGAAATGAATGAAGACATGTTGCTTTTATAGTTGAACTGGGCCCCCGTTTTTATTTTGTTGTTGTTTTTATTTTTATTTTTTTAAGAAAAGTTAAAATAACAGCTCCAGCACTAGTAGATACACAAAAAATATTAATATTTTCAACAATAAGATTGCAGAGGACTGCTTGGATGAAAAATTTAATAGGCCAAGTTTTCATGACTTCTGTCATGTTTTCGGGTGGAGGGATGGATTTCCTTTGATGCCTTGATGACATCTGCAATCCTTATGCTCACAGGAAGAGGTGGGGGCATTTTGATTATGGAGGAAAAATAGAGGAAAGAGTCAACATGTGGGTTAATCATAATATATATAATATTTTACAGTCTTACTCCAACGGTGTATTTGCACAGAATGCCAAAAACCTTATTTTTACCATTTGTGTTTGGTATCTTTAAGGCGTTTTGGCATTAGGCTGAACCTCACATTTTTGCTTTCTGTAAAACTTCGACATTAATGATTCACTGAATGAACCGAGATGCATACGTTTGTTTATTTTTTCCAACTTATCACTAGTTTGGCCACAATTTGAGTTTGCAGTAGTGTAACCCCCCCCGCCCCTGAATGTGACGTTTCATTTCATTTTGAATGACAGCTGCGGTGAAAATGCTGAAACATTACTTTTACATTCTCATCAGCAAGCTTCAAATATTTGCGTGTTACTTTGCTCGACCGAGATCAGCTAAATAAAGCGAGTCGCTGCTCAGAGAAGCGTTGCGGCTTTCTGTGTTTACTTCTGTCCCATTAGCCGATGCCGGCCAGCGGCCCACCACTTCTAAACACTCCAAGATTGATGAGGTCTGTGGCACTAAAACCTTCCTGATGTCATCTGTCTACATGGAGGACAGGGGTCTGAAAAGACGAATCTGTGCACACACACACACACACACACACAGTTTAACTTTTACACCAAACTGTTGAGGCGGTGCTCGTGCTAACGGCGCTCCAGTTCTTTGTGTTTCCACAAAACACACCAGCTTCCTGCCGGACCAGAGGAGCGACCTGCTTTCGTCAGGCGCTGGGGGCGGGCTCCTGGGGATCAGCAGCCAATCAAAACGTTGTGAGCGACTTGTTATAAGCCTTGAGCTTGATAAATCTTATTCTAAAAGCTGCTGTGCTGCTGATGCGGATAAATAAAAAAATTCAGCGGATTAAAACTGTAAACTTTCACGAACACAGCTGGTTGTTTAAAGCTGTTAGTAAACGATGGTTGGAACGATTGGGCCTCTGTTTCCAGGGATACTGGGATAAATAATGTTGTGCGGTCAAGTTGACTCCATGTCCTACAATCAGTTCGCAAAAAATGCAGAAAAGTAGATGAGCCGATCTTTTCTGACGGGGGATTTTGGTGCAGTCTTTTTTTTAAAGTAAATAATGGTACACAGTAAGTTCTGTAGCTGCTGTAGCTGAACTTTGTCACATTTTATCACATTACAATCTTAGATAACTGTGTTTTAGTGTGATTTTATGGGACAGAGTAAGTCACAGTAGTGCATAAGTATGATCTTTGTTTAGATGAAGGTTTACTCATGCAGCGGGCAAATGCAACCCAAATCTTGCGATAAATTTTTTTTATTTTTTTCACCCATATGGGACTCGTATCCAACTTTTTCATGGCAATCTGAAAGGCCCAACTCTGACATTTTTAACCCACAACCCTAAAAACTCCCAATTTGTCCCAATTAAATCAGATGTATACCTGGTAGTTTTAAAAACGTCTGCGGCGTTCTGCAGTCATGTTGTATTTTATCTCATTGACAGGAAACGCGTCATAGTTTTGACAAAGGCTGGAAAGTACAATTCTGAAAATGATGAAAGGAGTCTGTGTCAGTCTTTTGTTTGGCTAAATTCATAATAAAATGCTTAAAAGTTTCCACTTTTAGGTCAGGCTTTATTATTTGTGTAGTAGGGGGAATTGGTAAAATAATAAAAGGTTGAATTATGCAACAAACGTGCATTTTCTGACACTGATTGTTGAAAATTCAAGTAGGGTGAGATAACTTGGTGATAGAAAGCCTTGATTTGCCACCTTCCTACACACACCTTGACACTTACCACTTCGTACTGCACACACTTAGCGAAGTCAGACCTTCCTTTGGTAAACCATCATAACCTCAGAATGATAACAGTTTTAATAAAAGCCGTGTGTCATGCAGTGGAAAATCCTTCAAGATACTGCTGTAAAATGTAGACTCGAGGGTTATAAGGTCTTGCAACCATAAATATTAAAGTAGTTGCTATTTGTGTACATTTGCAATTCAGTGTGAGGCCTTTCTAATCTAATCTTCTGAAGTGTTAGCTCTCAAGTGTTTCTAATCAAGATCAACACACGCGGCACAATCTCGGGTTTTTTTGTGTCCGTGCGTGTTTGTTGTCGCGAATGCTGATGTGGTAACCGTTGGTAGCCTGCCAAACATCAGATCATTGTTGGTGTCTATCGCCATGGTGTGTTTGGATCACACACGTCCGCGTACCATAGCGACACTCATCACAGCTTTAGGTGGGATTTACCGCAGTGCCATCTATCTGAGGACGCCTCAGCCTTCACACACCAAGGCAGATTATTTACCATCTCTAACCTTATTCTGACCTTGAAGTATTACTGCTGCAGGAACATGTAAAATTATTTTGTATGCCTTTCACCTTTTTCACATTTTATGTCGCAAGCACAAACTTCTGTGTGTTTTACTGGGATTTTATGTGGTAGACCAACACCAAGTGACTTGTGATAAATTTTAAACAAGATTCCTGATGGATTATTTCTTGACACTCTGCTCCCGTCAGCAGATTCTCCCACCCAAGTTTTCATGGGTCCAGGTTGTTTCTCTGGTTACTGCTCTCTTGCCTTGTTTGTCAGTTTAGGGGGATGGTCATGACTCTGTGGATTTGAAGTTACCCCGTTCTCTTTCCATTTCCAGATTGAACATTGCTCCATGCGATGTTCAAAGGTTGGGATGACGGTTTAAATCCTGACCCTTAATCCTCGGCTTGTTGGCTGTGTTTCTTGGTCTTCTTGATGTTTGCTTAAGCCTCTCTGGTTTCCTCAGGGCCGTCAATTTATACTGATTGACAGCTTTATACACACAAATAGACATTTTACTAATTAGATAGCCTGATGAAACCGAGCCCCTTGTTCCAATCTTTGCTTTGTACAGAAGGTCTGCACCCTCAAAGTTTTAAATTTGATCCAGTCGCTAACGTTTGGGCTGTTTGACCACATGAAGCCTACTAGATATTCCTTGCACTGTAAATAATCATCCTCTGCTGAGAAGATAGCCGTACTGGCTGTTAATATTAATTCAGTACTTGGAAGCATGGCCAATACAGACAGAACGACTTCCTTCACTTCTTCCCCCACCACTGCTGAACCTGCAGGCAGACTGTGAATCTATAACAGCGCAGAAAATTATCATTCTCAACTTCTGCTCCTCTTTGCTGATTGGCCCAGTTGAAATTCTACTGTAGGAATCCACTTCAATGGGAGAAAGTCCAGACGGAGCACTGAATGGAGATGAGAATTGGGCGTAATGAGCAAAGAGATGGCCAAGTTACTAATTAGGTTACTTCTGAAGGGAATCCTAAGGTTTTATTTAGAGGTAGCAGAGTCTCAGATATTTGCTTGCTAAGTTCATTTAAATTCATCATTTTCCTTCCACCTAACAATTATGTGTCTCTTTGTGGCACATAATAAATTATACTGGGCTCAATCCTCTTTTTATCTGACGGGGAAGGAAAGATTTTGATGTTTCTATCAGCATAAAATGACTTCATGTTATCCAGTTGATCTGATTTGGGGAAAATGAGTAAATGTTTTTGTGTCTCTGACAGGATTTTTCCCAGGGAATACCTTCTGCAGCACATTCACCTGTACTCTCTGGCTGACCTGCAGCAGGTACACATTTACACACTCAAACATACATGGGAGTTGTAGTCGTATACAACAGAAATAACATGTTTTAGTCGCTGACTAAAGACACATACGCTGTTTTTCTTACTCTGTTTATCAAGGCAAACCTTCCTGCTTAATGTCTGTTGGTTTTGCCAAAGTTATATCTCTTAGCTAGTTTCATAATATTGAAAGAGAGAATATTCTAGATGTAATTTCATTCTTCAAAATCAGAAATTTACATGGACTGAGGTGAACATGCCTTTGAACAGAAAGCTCGAAAAATAAGCTTGTGGCATTTATAGCCTTGTGATTTCACAACATTTGAGATAATTGGAGACAAATTTAATTCAAGTCCTCTGTTTGGTAAGTTCATTGAACTTGCCAAACATCGTTTGGATAATTTCACTATTCCATCTTTTATTTTTTGGTCTAACCAAAGTTTAAACAATGGCTGAGATTCAGTTTTAAGAAGGATATCCACATTTAACAGATGTATTTCTATGAGACAAAAAAGTAACGCCTTGCAAAAATACTGCACAATATTTAATATGATGCTAAGTTTCAATTTATTATGGCTGGATGAATGGACTCTAGCTTCTTTATGCCCACACCGGGTTTATGTTTCTAACAGCTGAGATACTAAAGTATGTGAATAGTTTTGGGAACATTGTTTATTGATTAAGAAATGAATCTAAAAAGGTATTTATGATATATATCGAGTTCACCGATAAATTGCAATGACAATAAATCGTCCTCGATTTTCTTAATTTTGGGAGATTTGCGATTAGTCGGTATCTTTACGAGTCGTCGCCCCAATGTTGCTAATCTAGCAACTTTGTCACTATGTTTAGCAACTTTTCAGAAAAAACATATGCATATTTAAAATTGAAATTGGCAGGTCAGGCCCTTTAAAGATTGGTGATCAGCCTAAAAGCTGCAGTCAGTGCACCCATGTATATAACAACATCGCCCCAACTTTCCACAGTAGCAGTGCAATATGTTCTCAATATGATGAGAACATACTGTTGATCTTTTATTAACAGCTAATTCATCTTTTGTTGCTGTTTTTGATGTGGAAAAAGCACATTAAAAATAGCAACACACAAGAATAAAATCCTCATTGATGATTAGCTTGCTGAACTAATTCACACCCAAGTTTCTGAAAACTTCAGTCAAAACGCCTCAGAGGATTATTCGCCTAATGATTGTTTTCCCGGCTGACCGTCCTCTGATTTTGTGTCTGCTCACCTTTGTCTATAGTTTGTTTTAAAAGATGTCATTGTTTTCAGCTTCACATGAAAGACTCGCATTTTTGTAGCAAAAAAAAAAACGGGAGAAAAAGAAAACGCGGCCCGGCCTCCCCGCAGTTCAGCGCCGAGCCGTCAAACCGAGTTGGGGGTCTGAGGAAAAGCGAGCAGAAATGACTGAAAAGTCCTTTTGTTTGTCATTATGTTCATTATGTAGTAGCTTGGCCCCATTTTTTTCCTTTCTTTTTTTTTTTTTCCCTCTCTTCCCCTCTGCTTTCATCCCGCTCTGACTCAGAGATCGGCCTCAGACTCTCACGGTGAAAGAGATTGGACCCCCCGCCCTCCTCCTCCTCCACTCCCACACTCTGTGTCTCTCTCTGCTTCACTAATTGGTCACATTCAGAATCAACAGGCAGAAAAACAAAGCGTGACATCCCTCCATTCTCCCCGACATCCCCTCAGCCTCACGCACACATGTGCGCTCCCCTGCCAAAGCTCGACGAGTCGCTCAGAAAATCCCCCAAAGCAGACATTTGCTACTAATTCCAACAAGAGTCTTTAACAGAGTCTGCCCTCTCCTCTTTTCCTCCCACCCACCACTTCTCTCTCTCTCTCTCTCTCTCTCTCTCTGTCGGAGATCCTCGAGCACTCTGCCTCTTAATTGGTTTTCCATATTAACAAGCTTGTTTCTTTTGATTCTCCTCCTGAATAAAATGACGCACTTGATCAACGTGGCTTTTTTTGTTCCAGCTCAGAGGTCAGCGAAGGCTGAGCTTCTCCAGCTAAAGCTTGGACCACATTAGTCTTTTCACCTCCTAACAAACAGCCTCCACCCTAAACCCCCCCCACACACACACACACACACACACCCCACCCCCCACCCCCCACCCCAATGAGGAGCCAGTTGGTTTTCTAGAAGCCATATGTGTTTGTCTAGGGACACTCATCGCAGTTCCTCGGCCGGCTTTAGGGGCGGTTTCTGTGGTTTTGTGCGAAGACTAAAGTAGCAGGAAGAAAATGTTTGTGTGTATGCATGCAGCCTGCTTCCCACAGTGACACCCTGGCATTCCCTGTATGCCTGGCATGCCTCTCCACTCAAACCTGACCAGACACACAGAGGCCTCTTAAGTAAACGCTAGGTGTTCCTCAGAAAGATTTCCACCTTCTCCTCAAGGGTTCAAGCCGCTGGCGGGGCAAACATAGATGGGAAAAGTATCGGGTGTCCTAAACTTTACGGTCATATGAGATTTCAAAGTTGTCATTTTATTGTCTAAGTAACAGCATGCAGCAAAATGAAGTATGAAAAATGATTAAGATAATCAGCTAAAATGTTGCAGCGGTGCAGCAGGAGTCGTTCATAAATTACCTATCACGTTCCAAGAAACTAAACATCGACGGCATAAAGACGGCTTAGCAGTTTTTATCCGTCTTCAAGCATCACCTCTTCAGGACAAAGTCCAATTCTGTCTTGGAAAGAAGCGATGTGTTTCCCACCTTTACTGTGACGTATATGATGCACTTTTTACCCCAAAAACCAACTGAGAGTTGGTGGAAAATATGACAAAAAGGCAACAATGGCTTGATTTTATAGGCTGTACACCTTTAAACTTAGAAATCCGTAGAAAACTCCTGATTCAAGAACAATATTTAGTCTTCCTAAGTAATAGTCTATCAATATTAACCCTCTTTCACGTGGAGACTTCGCCACATCTGTCCATTTTAAGTGTTGCATCAAGTTTTAGACTTTGACTCGGACATTCTGAAGCTTTCGATTTGCTCAGGTGAACTCTGTGGTGTTGCATGATGAACGCTGAAAACTTAAATGTCTTCTGCTTTTTAGCAAACAAATAAAAACTGGCAGGTAAATCTTGTCTTTTGCATCTATTGCTGTAAATGTTGACACTTTCCCTCAGTTTTTGCACTTTGTTAATATCACATTGCTATATTTCAATTACTCCAGAAAGAGCAGAACAGAAAGCATTCAGCTTAATAAGCGTTTTAAAAACTGTGGATTTGCTAATTTAATCCATTTTATTGGTGAAATTCATTTGAATTATAAATGAATGTCATAGATGGCAATATTATATGAGTTTTCTGTTTTTTAATGAGAGCAAAAGTGTTAATAAAAACATGGTGTGATGCTGTGAAGACATTGTAGTTTTACTGAAACCCAATTTTAGTAACTCCTGCAATCGACAGAGGTACAGTTTCCACTTTATGCACAACAACACCCATCAAGTTTTGTGTATTTTCCCTTTAATGGAGGAGAGCGCGTTATCCAAACAGAGTTCACCCCGGTTCTTCCCGGCCTCGTTATCCCAGCTGGCTGCCCAGTTTCTCAATGGAGCTTCAGTGTGTGTGTGTGTGTGCGTGTGTGTGCGTGTGTGAGGGAACGAGGAGGGCACGCTAACGGCTGTTAAACAGCAGTTTTAGGGGATTAGGAGGTTTTGGAGCACAAAGACTCTGCGTGCAGCAGAGAAAGAGTTTGAACTGGAGGAGGAGGGGTGGAGAGAGAAAAGCTGAAAAGTGGGTGTTTGTTATTCGGGGGGGGTGGAGGGGTTTTGTGGGAGCTTTTTTTAGAAGGGAAAAAGGTCAAAGATAATCCAGGTGCAGAGATTTTTTCCAGATAAAATCAATAATTCGGTTGATAGTTTATGTTCTGTCTAAACAGCGATTTTTAGATGGTATGGACTTTTATTATCGAAAATCTGCGCGCACCTTTTCAATAAATTACTTCAAAGCACATAAATTATGCCTCATGTTGCCATTTAATCCTGTTCTGCATCCCTTAGCGAAGCATTTTGTCGCCGTGTACGTAAAGCAGTCGTTTATTTTTCTTTGTAATTCAGGATTTTCATGAATGTTTCTCATATTATCTAAGTAAAATATTTAAACCACTTAATTGTATTTAAGTTTTAAGAACCTTTTTAGACTCATTATTAAGACATATCTTTTTTCATTTTTTTTTAATCGGCCTCAATTAATAATTTATCAGATTCAGCATTATTCACTCTTCATCTAAAATTGAATGATTTTATTGATTACATGTCAGAGTTTTGTCATCTGACTTTAGCTCTGACTTTGTCCAACGTATTTCTGAAATATAAAAACAAATGTGTCCCATAACTTGGAGTTCTGTCTTAATGATCGCTGAAACTTCAAATATGATTGAGCAAAAACAACTACTGAGCGAACGACAGCCTCTCTTCGGTTCTGGTTCTGTCACTCGTCTCTTTCACTTTCCGGCTCTCTTCTTATTTAGCAAAACTCACACAGAAGCAACTAAAGACAGCGTGCAGATTTTAGGGAAAAATAGACTCTACTACTTTTTCAAAAACTGTTTTTTAAACAAGAGTTTAGCTCGTCCTTTCCAGCAGTGTGGGACTCAAAATTGAGAAAAGGAACGAGAAAAAAAATGCAAAACAAATGAAGAGAGGTGGAGCAAAACGTAAATTTTTAAAGGAAATAAGAACAGAGGAGATAAACAAAAAAATAAAAAAACACCTCATTAGTCTACTTCTACAGCTTCAGAAAGAGAGAGAAAAACAAAACTGAGAAACCACGACGACAAACATTTGCACATGGTAATAATTAATACAAGATATACTTAGTGGCAACCGCAGCCCGATGTGGAGCGTATCTGTAAACACTTGAGTCCAAACACCTGTGTGCGGGTGTGTGTGATAAAAATAACCTGAGAGGTTCATCCTCTTCAGGATTTGGCCGCATTACAGTTTAGTCTTATGTCATCAGATGTCCATTAAATTTCAACATAGTAATAAAAAATTATAAAAAATAATTGAACTTAATCGTGCATTATTCTCTAAAGACTTTAGAGTACATGATAACAATAACTTATTGTTATTCTTTTCCACATAAACACCAGTTGACCTCTGATCATTCTTAAATTCTGTGACATCATACTTTCAAAAAATTTATAAATCTCTAATGTGGCAAAATAACTTTAGTTTCTACCCCCCCAAAAAAAATGTCAGGATCCTCCTACAGCAAACATCAGGCATTAATCAGATAAAGTAATGGCACATTTTACAGATACATCATTTAGCCATTTATGCATTTTTTTATATTAGATATGCTTTAAAAGATCCAAGGAAACAATTCAGTTTTTTTTTTTTTTTTAAATAAGAACATAAACATCTTGTTGTCTTAAAATGCAATAACAGCATTAATTTAGTGCATGCTTGATTTTTTTTGCAGCAAAGACCTTCAACTAAAAAACAATCAATCTAACGTCAACGTGTGAAAAGCTCAGGCCTTTCTGCTTGACTTAGTGACTATTTTCTGGATTAGGCAATTGATGATTGGAGAGATACTGAATAGGAGATTTGTTTTTCTAAAATTCTAAAAATTCTAAAATTTGAACCAGGTGAAGCTGAAATTGCCACTTGAGTTCTGGTTAGAACGTATTTACAGACAAATGTGTTTTTTAGGGGGGGGCGTATCTTAAATGCAAAATGTATATGTGGTATTTTTGTACAGTTTTCATTTGATTTCTGCTCTGAGTGTGTCGCTTTTTTCAGAAAATTACCTTTTTTGAATCCAGTTGTCGATGAGTCAATTGCTAAATTAGTTTTTCAATAATGGATTCATCACAATTAACCCGATCAATCGTTTGTTCTTGAAGACAAAGATTCAGCTGGACAAAGTCTTGCAACATTTGGAGATCAGATATTGGTCAGTAAATTCTGATCGCAGCATCTCTAAATTATCTTCAATCACAACGCAAGTCCAGTTCTGAAACCTGCAGAGGTCCGAACTCCTCGACTCTGAACTGCAGCAGATTTACTGATCTGCTGTCGTCTCCAAGGACAACTGCAACTTTTCTATATATATTTATAGGTTCATATTAAATTATTAAATTATTGTCCCGCTGTGATACCAACACCCAGAGACACTTTCATGTAGCTAATAAAACGGTCAGTGATTATTTACTGCGACAGTAACAGCTGACGTATGGGCATTGGAAATGAAAGCCAATTTTGACCAGAGCCAACTAGTTTTAATAAAAACAAGCTCCTGGAATTGGACGTTTTAATGAAAAGCACCCAGGCTTCATCCACGCGCAGGAAGCTGGATGTGATTTACTTGTTTTCTGTTTGTCAAGTTTTCGCTCTTTCACAGAGTTACTCCCATGCCTCTCCGTCAGACCAGCCGCCTTCCTGCTCGTTTCCCCGCCGTTCCCCTCGGAGAGCCAGTCAGTCACCAGAGCTCTGCTGCCTTTCGCTTGACTCTGCCCAGTCCAATTATAGGGGGCCTTAATTACCGAGCCTGTCAGCCTCCATCAGCAGATCCATTCGTCATGTGAACTGGGCAGGACCGGACTGAGCAGGCCTGCTTTACTTTGGGTTTGGTTTGACTCGGCGTGGGTGGAGGGGGGACACACACGTCTCTCTGCCTCCCTCGGGATCGGCCCGATCCGTCTGGCTGCCGTTAGAACTTGATTATCTGGACTCAACCGAGCTCGTTCCTTTATTAGAAATACGCAACACTTGTTTACAACAGTTCTGTTGTAGCGTAAAAGCATTCCGTACCCGTGCAAACCACGTCAATTCAGCTCATCTCAAGGTGCTTTTTCCAAGTCAAAGCATCCAATTCAAGGACAGAAATATCAAATCAATCCAGTCATTCAAAAACATTCAGACACCAGTGCATGCATTTTAATATGGACCTAATATTTAGTAGATGTAGAGGTTATCGTATCGTTTATCATTTATTGTGATAAACGATACACATTCTGATTTATTGTTCCAATTAATTATGTTTAAAAACCCCCCAAAAGGTATCGTCAGGATTGTTATTTTACCATTTCCTCCATAGTTTGTTTAATGAGAATATCAATAAATGTCAGTCCATTTGAAAATGTGATTAATTGCAGTTACTGTGTGCAGTTTAGTGGCTCAAATCACACTTGTTTATGTGTCTGGTGTCCTAATGAACCATGTTGCTGATGGAAGTGTCTGTCTAGAGCTATATGTGGGGCTGACTTCTTTATGTCCTTATTGCCTAAAGCAATAAGTACCATCTATTGTCTTTTCTGGTCATTATCACAGTAGCATCGAATCACACAGTTACATTTAAAGTCCACAAGTTTGTTGTTGTGATGTTTGGACAGGAAGTCCGTTTTTCTTCGGGCATCAATCAGAAAACAAACCGTCGTCGAGTAGGTAGCATCGAACGGTTGTCATGGAGACCCGGGGATCCCAAGATGAACAGTGAACTTAAGCAAGTGCTTTGTTTATTTCTCTCTTGTGTCACAGTTTTGGTTCATTTGAGCTCTTTACATGTTGCTCGCACTGTAGATGGGTTAGCAGTTTCCTGAGTACACAGAAGTCTACCTCTTTTTTAGAGCGTTAAAGAGAATCATTACCTTTGTGTCGCATCGTAATTATTCCCCAGGCACATTATTTTTTCATTTGAAGCTCCTATACACTTTGACCGCCTGAAAAACAAAAGCATAAATACTGAAAAGGTGCTTTATTTACATTTATTTTATAGAAATTATTGGGTAGGACCAATCAAAGCGATACATTTTAATTGGTCCGACACTGTTTTTCTATCTGTTGTTAAGGCCATATTTATCAGTGTCTTTGCTACGAGCTGCACAGGCTCTGTTTGGGTTGCTGCCGAAGACCATTTCATTTGTGTCGCAGCTCTTTTACTCGGCTCGATCGGATTCAGGCGAAACAGGATGAGCACATCTTAGTGTTTTGCGTTTCATCTATGTGGGTGTGTGGTTTCTTCCTCCACTCGCTGCCTCAAGTCCTCCTCTTGTCCTCTCGTCGTCTGAAAAACAGCGTGAAGGAGCTTATAATTGGGAGGTCCAGAGCTCTGCCAGGTGGAACCACTCGTATCTGAATGCAGGCTCTCGCTTCTCTCTCAAGATCTCATGTTTATTATCCCTCTGCCACTCTCTCCTACTTCCTCCTCTGTTTTTTTTTTCCGCTACTCCTTTTAAAAACTCAAAAACAAGATGGCCGTCCTGTTACTTGTCGCCCTCTCATCCTTCTGCTTCCTCTTCCTCTTGGTGTCATTTTTCAGTTGTTGTCATTTAAGTTTAATCTGCTTTATAGTGTGTGTCGTTCGCCTCTTTAGCGCTATTCTTCTGTCACCTTTTTGTTTAATTTAATTTAAACAGTCCCACCAGATTATTGATTTTAGTGACTGTTTTTTTTTTTTAACGTTGCAATCAAAGTTTGCCATGTTTGCCATAACATCGTCATGGGGAAAAAATAAATAAATGCAGGACTTTAGTATAGTTAATATTTAAAGTGTTCTTGAAACAGCTCCCTTTATACAAATAAAACTAGAAAATGAGCATTTCCATGCAAAAGTGCAGCGTGAATGCTGCAGGCCAAAGGTTATTGCTGAAAACGGTTAACAGAACAATTGCAAAAACATTCGTCTTCAAAAGCAAAACATTTCTGCTTAAAAGCTTTAAGTCAAAGGTAAAACTCGAGTTTAGCGGTTTAAAAGTCACACTTGGTCGTGTTATTAATCTGTAGAATAATTTGGAAAGTGAAAAAATTGAGTCTCTAGTGCAGTAAAAATGCTATGTAGCTAATTAGCTAACATTTAGCAAACTTTAGCTATTTAGCTAGTGTCAGTTGTAAAAAGCTAATGCAATCTTGAATGTCGTAAGACGTCATAAAACAGGAAGTAAAATCAGAAGGCAGCTGATGGGATTGGTCAGACTTCAGCTGAAATCCAGGAGGCGTTCAGGTGATTGTGATTTGCAGAAAAAGCTGCGCAAAAAAACATTTGCAAGTTGTGAATGAGTTTGCATCAACAGGTGTGATCACAGTTTCCTGCAGGGACCATTTAAGGCATTTTCCCTGGTTAGATTGTGAGTTGTGTTAGAGACACACCACTAGTGACTTTTGATGATATGTGGTCAGGTTTTCAGCAGAAAACTTTGCTCTGGACAGACAAAGGGCGATTTATGGACACCGCAGATCTTTTTTGGTCTGATGAGTGATACGGTTTGCTTCTTATCTCAATGTTTAGTCTGCCTCGTTGCACAACAGCAATCAGAGTCTTTTTCTAAAGAAAGCAGAAGATCGCAGCATTGTTCTCCCTGCTGTTGTTCTTCAAAGCGTTTTCCCCAACCGAGCTCGTCGACTCCGAGCCCCTGAGCCGTCGTCATGACGATGTAGTGAGCCGACGGACGATTAGGAGGCTTTTAACGTTTATCGGCGTTCGATATCACTAACCCCTCTCCCTCCTCTCCCCCTTCCTCCGCAAGGTGATCGACGGGAAACTGGCCCCCTTCCTGTCCAAGGTGATCAAATTCGCCAGCTCCCACGTGTTCGGCTGCAGCCTGTGTCGAGAGAAGGGCTTCATCTGCGAGCTGTGCCAGAACGGACAGGTCATCTACCCCTTTCAGGAGAACGTCACGCGAAGGTACGCATCCTCACACCGGCTGCAGACGTCGCGCTCAGTCACGGTTTGGACTTGATGTAAGAGGTGTTGATAGATCCCACATGAACAGTTTCATCATTTTACTATGAGCAAAAATAAGAACTGACTTGATTTCACTGATTATTTATCATCATAAATATACTTCACTGTTTTATGTTGAAGAAAACAAACAGGACTTTTTTCCCTCCGGTCGTTAAGACGTGGTAATCGGCGTGGACGTGTCGCTCTAAAGCTTTCGCTCTGCGTTTTGTTCGTAACGCCGCTGGCTGAGTCAGAGGGAGAGGGGATTTTCCTCGACACAGTCCAGAGCCTCGTCTTCATCACCGAGAGCCAGAGAGAGACAGACGGCAGAGAGATAAGAGCTGGAAGATGCTGAGCCGTGGCCTGGCACACACACACACACACACACACACACCCACTCCTTCACGCCCAGCTGTTGAGCTGAGTGTTAAAGTGTGAACTGATAAGAGCTGGGTCTGTTGGTCAGTGAGCCTCAGGCAGCGGAGAACGGAGCAACAACTAGACCCAGGTGGTCAAACTTAATCTATTTACTTTCGTTGTGTTTAAATAGGAAGCCATATTTGTAGTTTTGACCGTGCCGTAAGATCACGTCCAAGATCGCATCGAAACCTAAACAGACACCTTGGAGTCGTTCATTCTGATCTTCACTTTGTAAAAGAAATTGCAGAAATGGCGCAAAAGTTTTTAACTTAAATTGATTTGATTAGGACAGTGGAAATGATCGACATCACTACAACTCAAAGCAGTGCAAGTATGCAGGAATTAGCACAATATTGAAATGTCAGTCTTTGTCCTGAGACTACAAAGCACAAAATGGAGTGCGCATGGATGTGTTTAGACATATGAAATGGAAAATTTACACATGTAATTTAGTCATCGATTAATAAATTAGTAATCGAATAATCAATAAGTAGAGCATCCTGAATAAGACATGCAATTTGCCACAGTCAGAGCAGTAATTAGCCTGAAACAATACAAAAAATATATACAAATATAATCATGATTGATCGACTTGATCATGATTAATCAAATTGATCATGATTAATCGGATTGTTCGTTTTGGCCCTGATTGACCTCAGTGTTTCCCTGCTTACAGGTGCGACGGCTGCGGCGCCGTTTTCCACGCGGAGTGTCGTCAGAAAGCCCAGCCGTGTCCGCGCTGCGTCCGCAGAGAGCTCCACCACAAGCGGCCGTCGTCCTTCTGGTCTCCCGACGACGACAGCCCCGGCTGCTTTCACCTGCCGTACCAAGACACCTGAGGTCCGCCAGCGCAGAGGCCAGGAGCAAACGGGCCGGCATGCAGCCGCCACATGGGACAAAAGGCCTGAGGTTTGTGTGTGGGGGGGGTTTTGTTTTTGTTTTGTTTTTTCTAGTCCTGCACCTGCAGGCTGGAGCTCGCTGCAGCTTTTTGGCCGCAGGACGGACGCAGCCGCGGAGCTTCCTGCGTCGTTCTGTACGGAAGGAGAAAAGAACCGAATGCTGCGTAAGGCTCCACAGGCCCGAGTTCTCGTCTCCCTCTCGTCACGTCCGCCTTCACTTACCTCCCGCTCCGGGTGAAACGCAACAAATCGCAGCCGATGACGCCGGGAAGTGGAAGCACAGAAGCCTGGCTGCTTGTCGTGACCTCTTAGAGGTCAAACTGTTAGTCAGCACACGGGACGACAAGGCAAAGCACAAAATCCGCTGCTTTTCTTTTCCCGACATGAGGAGCCTGCTGATACTTTTTGATATGTTTTTATTTTCATTCTAGATCAACAAATAACAGGAAAATTGATTCATCTATCATGGATTAAAAAGAGAAACAACATATATCTGCTCTTAAGTGCTACAAGCCTACCGAGAATATTATTACACTCTAAATTATTTCTAATGTAGCCATTAGAAATCGCATAGTGGGGGGATTGTGTCTGTTTTGAAGCAATACTCCAGTGTTTTTAGGGATCACGAAGGTCGACAGGCACTGATCTTCCTCCTCCTCATTCCTTGCATCAAACGGGTCACAAGCCGTCCAGAAAAAGTATGAAATGATGGTGTGGAAAAGAATCTTTTTGAAGTTTATCTTTTGATTTGCCACACTTGTGTTTTTGTCAAATTGTGAATTCATTTTATTTTAAATATCCAGTTTTCCTTTGTGAATTACCAACAGGATCCCGCAGATAAACAGTGCGACTCATTCAGAAATGCAGAGTTTGTTGTCACGGCCACCAGACGGCGCGATCAGGGCTCAGAACTGGTCCTACTGGACCTTTAACTGGGAACGGTTTGGAAAACCACAACAATCATTAAAACCTCTTTGTTTTTTTGAATTTCTCCAAACAAAAAATAAAGACGTTCAGCTTTAGCAAGTCTAAGTTGGTCAAGTTGCCAAAAAACAGATGTTTTGTGCACAAATGTCCAAAATGTCATAAAAGCTGCAGGAAAATTAAGGAGATGTTTGGCCAAGAACAGAATTTCTCTAGAAATCTTTTCACAAAAAAAAAAAAAAAAATTAAAAATTTACACTTATGGGAGAAAAAGCACAGTCTACATTTCATCTTTGACGGTTTGTTTCTGATTTTACATTCCAACTTGGACGTTCATTGACTAGAATGATTCCTTAACTTTAGTTTTCATTCAAAATGTTTCTTCCAACCCTTGATTAGCCTGGTTAGCTGAGCTAGCTTCACCATAAAGCACGAGTTTCTGTATGTAGATTGTAGTAAATGCTGTCAACATTTCCAACTCCGTGACAAACAGAAGAATTTTGCGGTAACATTTATTCATCCTTCCTGTTATCTGCTGAAGGAGTCGCTCTCTCTCTCGCAGCCTGAATTGACAGCAGATTTGTGTCGACTTGTTTTTGAAAGGTGCAGTTTGCTTTTCAGTAGCTAAGCTAGCAACCTGGACTCACTGTCTCTGTTAGAGACCTTTATTTACGGACTTTGAGGATTGAATCGTTTGACTAAATCTCATTTGAAAAGCTCTTTTTTTTTTGTCTTCTTTTTTTGACAAAATTTGATGAATCTTTGACCTTAAATCATTAAAACAAAAATTGATCGATTCTTTAGTCGGGAAGAGTTTAAATAAAAACAAATTAAGGAACTTTTCTTTTTTTGGATTTCTTAAGGAGAAGCTGGGAGAAAAGAACCATAATGTTTAAATGAATGAATTAAATGATTAATAATTGTCTCACATGCAGGTGGCGGTAATCAGATTTTGACATCTTTGGATTTTCTCTCCTTTTGTCTCAACCAGCCTTTCTTGAATCTTCCTAATTTATCGCTTAGATTTTTCACAAAAAAAAAAAAAAGTTCACTCCCTTTCCTCTTGTAAATGTAAAAGCACAACGACTTGGTTTTAAAATTCACCGACTGCGCGTTTTGTCCCGACCCTTAAGATCAAAGGTCAATAATTCGCCGGCGCTCCTCCGCCTCCCCTCTTCCTCTACTTCCTGTCGTGCTTTGCTCGTGCGTCGCCGCTCAACCTGACAGCAGCTTTAGCTGTTAGCATCTCTATGTGACCTGATGGCCTTTTATTGCCCATAGGGTACCCAGCAGCTGTGACTCATCCGGTTTTGGCCCAGATTTTGGTGAAAACTGGAGCGGTTTATGTCCAGATTTATTTTGAACGCCGCATTTCTTTCGCTTGATTAATTCCTTGACGATGGAAAAAACGTTATTTTAACGACCGAGCGAAAGGCAATGACAATTCCTGTGAATCCCACATCCTGTAGGAAGAGATGGCTGGACGTCTGCTGCTCTCAGGCTCAGACAAATAAAAAAAAAACTTTGCTGCTGCTCCACTGAGACTGTAGTGCTGATCTCTCTGCCGAATGTTTCGTCTCGTTTCATTTGAGCCACAGAAACTCGTCAGCTGACGTGAAATCCCTGCGTTTTTGAGGCGGGCGACGGGACGCGGCGCGTTTTGACGTTTTTATATCTTTGACGTTTTTGTCACTTCCGACCCGACATGATTTGTTTCGACTGTTTTTCTTGATTCCAGCGGAAAATAATTACCTGAAAGAAGTTTTCAAATGAAAAAACTAAATTGTTCATTTAGTTTGATCAGGAATTCATAGTCGGCCTTATTTCATTAGTCATTTGGCCCAAATGTGGATGGGAAGAGGGAATAGTGGGTAATACAGGCTTCAGATTTATAAATTTATTGATAAATGATCACTGTAATCCATGACAGGAAATCTCTACAATGATTAATAAACTGTTTGGGACATCGACTTGAAATTGTGGGTTGCCAGGTGCAAAATGGAAGAATCTGGGGACAAATGTCAAAGAATAACTACAAAATGGCCGACATCCTTGTTTTGTTTTTTTCTCTTGAGGTTAATGCTTTTTTGTTAATTTGTTTTTGTAGTTTTGATTATGAAAATAAGGTGTTTGATTGTTCCTCGCTGAATGTTCATGCTAAAAAAGTAAAAATCTCGTTTTGTTTTGATTTTTTTATTTATTTCTTTTTTGACTGCACTGTTCCTTTAAGTTGTGTTCATTATTTACACCGATGTATTTACAGCAATTTGAATGCAGCATCAAAACTCAGCCATCGGCACCAAACTCCGGATTTACTTCTGGTCGGAGCTCATTGTTCACAACATGATGGACGTAATCATCAGTATCGCAGCCAGCTGCGTTCAGAGGACGTTCACCGCGTCGCATTCAAATCGCCACGTCTCAGCTGCATCCAGAACAAACAGGCTTTGCTTAAATGACCAGGGTGTGTTGCTTTTTTTTTTGTTTTGTTTTGTTTGTTTTTTGTTTCGTTTTGTTTTCCAGGTTTTCGGATCTCAGTGGAACCTCACTCACCTGGACGGAGTTCATTTGTAGCACTGTGAAAAAACACGATGTTGGAAACTGGTCCTGTGTGTTTCCCAGGACGATGGAGCTGAAGGGCCTGCAGGCCTCCACACTCTGCCTCTCTGCATCAGATCACTTTATAAGTTATTTCGTTTTGTATTTGTTGGCACATTTTTGTGTTGTTGTTGCCATTCATTTAACGTGCGTTTGCTCAGCCGTCTGTCCGACTGGAAGTTGATTTCAGTGTTTATGGATTAAAAACAAAAGGTGTGTCACAAAAAACACAATGCAGTATTTAAGGAAAGTAGACGGACTGAACCTCTGAACTGTTTTTTTTTGTTTGTTTTGTTTTAGGTGGTTTTTGTTTTTGTTTTGTTTTTGCAGCCAAACTCTTATGCAAGCACAAGGAGTTGTTTTTTGGTCAAAGCAGCTCGTCCTCATGTCTGGTTCTGTATGAATTGACCCAATAAAAACAAACTTATTAACAGCAACTGATGTTTCGTTTTTTTTACTCCTGATTTGTCGCTTCAGCTTCTGGGATCCCAATACGTTGTTGGTTTATTTTTAAATAATAATAATAATAATAATAAGTGAGCTAACGGCATTGCTATTTAGATAATCTGACTGTATTTAAGCAAGTTTGCCTCAAAGATTTCAGATTTGCGAAAAACAAGGTCAGATTTTCAGTGTTGCACTCGAATGTGAAGTAGCATGTCCTGTTTTAGGATTAAAAAAAAAAGTCTGACTCTGACTGCAACATTTGAGAAAGGAAAGTTTGATGCCTCTATTTTCTTCATTTGCCAATTTGTGTCAAACATTTTGTGCAATCTTTCTGTGGCGACGCAGTGAAACTCGCAATGTTTTCCCACTCAAGTTCAACAACTTTCAAGACCAAGATTCCCCTCTAAATAATTTCTGCATGAGTGACACGCAGAAATGTTATTCGGGTCGATGCACACAGTTTGCAGTCAGAAAACACGTGATGGTAATACCACGCACGGCCACTAGGGGCTGTAGTCTGTTCTGCCATTCATTACAATGAAATTAGCACACCTGAGTGAAGTTGGCCCCCCCACCTTCTCCAAATCAGACAAGATTGGTGTCAAACGTTTGTGCAGCAAAAATTTTCGTTTGTGCCGCTATCATTTTCAAGATATAAAGGAATGTTTTTAGAGGTCATCAAAGGTCAACCGGCCCCCCAACCTTCTTCGAATCAGATGAAATAGGTGTCAATCAACTCGGCTACGTTTGTGCAGCAAAGATTTTTGTTTGTGTTGCTTTGGCTTTGAAGATATTAATGAAAGGTTAAAAGTCAAAAGGTCAAAATGGAATGACACGATTTTCACCAATTAAATTATAGCTAATATAAATGTGTTTGTAAATGTAGCCGGGTGGTAAACTTTGGGTGAATAAGCGTACCGTTCCAAAGTGAGGGTTTTCTTTTATATTACAGTATCAATGCTGTTGAATTACTTTGGTTCAATTATGTAATTTTTTTTTTTTTTTTACCTGTAAATATGTTCAGGTGGTTGGTCTCGGGTGCTGCACATTTTGGCCACCAGAGAGCGGTGTTCTGAGGTGATTGCTGTTTCCCAAGATGGGGCAGGAAGTGCATGTCGTTCTTCTTCCTGTGGTGCTATGTCAGATACCTAGCTGGTATGTGCTTGTAAGTATTTTGTCTTACAAGGGACATTGTTTTGAGCAGAAATTGGTAAATATATACATCGCTTCTGATGGAATGTGGCAATCTCCATGGTAACACAGGTTACCATGGAGATTGCCACATTCCATCAGTAGTTACCAACTGTTATGTTCTGATGGCTGAACACAAGTAAGCAGCGAGACAGCTTTGTTTCATCTGTCTCAACTAAAAAGAATAAAATATACTGCACATTAAGAACCCCAGTTATTGTGTCCTGTGAGGCGAAGTATTTCCCGGGCTACATAAATATAAATATATACTCAGTTTACCTGTGAATGGCGTCGAGTTTCGCGTTGCGCTCCAGAAAACTGCAAACGTCGAGACCAATATGAGCAGCGCAATAAGCAGAAAAGCAGCCATGAATGAACGCGTTCGTAAAGCTGCACAACTAAACGCCATTATAATCTGGAAGATTAAGACAAGTGTCGCAAATCTGTGCATCTTGAGTCGTGGAGCTGCTGTGCTCTGACAGCAAACCCAGGGTCGTCTACGTGCTGGTCGTCGCCGACTTCTCCCATCTCCCTCTGTGCTAAATCGGAAGTTGAAGTGACATATTCCAAATTTAAAAAAATCTAAATCATTTTGTAAAATACATTTTTATCCGTAGAGGGGTCACAGGTGGTGCTGGTGCTTAACAGTCATCTTTTTAGACTGGGAGGAAGCCGGAGTACCCGGAGAGAACCCACCATGCACAGGGAGATGATGAAAACTCCATACAGAAAGACCCCGGGCCGAGAATTGAACCCAGGACCTTCTCACTGCAAGGCAACAGTGCTACCAACTGTGCATCCATTTTTAAGTAACATTTAAAGTTAATATGATTGAAAATAATTGCTGTGGCAATTATTTAATTTAAGGTAAAAACCCAAACATGGCAGAGTAATAAAGGAACCTTGTTATCAGAATCAGACGTGGAGGCTTCTTGGGGTCGGGACCGATGAAGGCACGGAGAGTCGTCTCGGGGGAGAGATCGACGGGGGAACTGGGTGGCGTCTCTTCACCAGGACCGATGGAGGAACAGAGGGGTCTCGATACCTGGAGCGATGGAGGAGCAGAGGGGCGGAGGCACAGGGGGGCTTCATGGAGCCGAGGTCGACAGACGCATAACATCTTTAAAAGGTATGTCACCAAGTGACATACCTTTTAAAGATGTTATGAGCACCAGAAAAAAGACGCGTGAAAAATCCAGCTGTCTTTTTCTGGTGCTTCTCCAATCGGCTCAAAAGGCAGAGCGCGATTGTGTCGTCGACGACCTCGTGCTCCATGAAGCCCAGAGCCCATCCGGCAGAACACCCAAATGTTTTGGTCAGGTCCCTGAAAACCTTTTTTACAAGGCCAGGGACCCAATCCACCTGGATTTCCACCGGATGGCTCTCGATGTTGGCGCAGATGTTGTTAACCATGCGCTCCTGTACCTCCATCAGGGAATCCAAACACCGCAGTGTCTTGGACTCCCTGATGCCCAGACACAGCAACGACTTCACAAAAAGTCGCACTGTGTCCTTGCTCTGCTCCTCTAAGGACGCCCTCAGTCCTTTGGCGCTTCTCGCTGTCATCAGTTGGTGGACTAAACTGACGACAGCTCGCACCAAAGAACTGAGACCTAAGCCCGGCCTGAGGAGTGACACGGGGTCGTCACTATCCACGGGAGATGTGACTGCAGTGATCAAATGCTTCAAGAAAAGCATGTCGACCACTGCAGCACATTCTCCGTGGATAGCCGTGTCTTCTCCCATCGCCCGGGCAAAGGCCTGAGAGACCTGGCTTCCAAATATAACTTTTAAATGGCCATATTCGTAGGCCAGGTTCTCAGAAACGTCCTTCACCAAATCGGAGAAAACCTCCGTCAGATGTCGGACCAGGTATCTTGTCCTCTCTGTCACTCCCTCGTCCTGGTCCAAAAGGTCCAGGTCCAACCAGACCTCCTCTTGTGTTTGAAGGATGTACTCTTCAATGGCTGGGATGGCTTGAACGTTGACTAAAAATCTCATCTCTCTTCTTAAATCCATTGTTGGTTGATTGATCCTCACTAACTGTCTTCGAATGAAACTCCAGTTACCAACTGGAGTTATTTATACCCCGTGTTACACAACAAAGCAGTATGTGACATCACAACCGATGACATCTCAGCACAAGAATACACGCAGCGCTGTGATGTAATGGGCCGACAAATCAAGTGTTCTGACGATCTGTGCGACCTCGGCACTTTGTCTTAACGGACCTCTTCTTTCAGTAACGAGTAATCTAACGCATTACTATTTCAAATGCAGTAAACAGAGTAAAGTTACTTATCCAAATCACTGTTCGTTACTATTTTCTTTTGTAATGTTATTTCCTCTATGCGTCTTGGGGAGCGACCGCCGTTTCTATGCAACAGTTGTCAGCAGCAACAGAAACGTAAACAATGGAGGGAGGAGAGAGATGCGCATTTTGTTGTTGGACAGTCAGGAACTCTTTTGAGTTTCTGTCAAGTCCGATTGTTATAAGTGATTTTAGGCCTATTTATTTATTTATTTAAGTCGCGGGTTGTGCATTTTTTTTCTCGGCTTATTTCTAAACATGAAGTTGCTCATTTGGGCCTGGAAATAAGCAGAAACACATAATGAGACCCGGATGTTGTCTGACATCCAGGAAGTTTTAGTTCACCATTTCTTGGATGAACAGGGAAATGTTCATCTGTCTCTCCTTGTTAATGTCAAGCAGTGGCATATGGTGCCCACCCCTAATACTGTACGTCAGGTAGCACACCGGAGTGAAGTTGGCCCCCCCACCTTCTTCAAATCAGACAAGATTGGTGTCAAATGTTTGTGCTGCGTTTGTGCAGCAAAATTTTTTGTTTGTGCTGCTATCATTCTGAAGATATTAAGAAAAATGTTCTCCAGGGGTCATCAGAGGTCAACCATTCCCCTGGCCCTGCTCACATTTGCAAAAATAAATACATTTGGTGTCAATCAAGTGTCCTTCGTTTGTGCTGGTTTGTACAAAGTGAAAAGTGATGTGGCCTAGAAAAAAAAAAATAACTTTTCACTTTTACAAATTTTCGCAGCACAAACGTTTGACTCATTTGAAGAAGGTGGGGGGGTGGTGGGGGTGGGGGGGTTGGTTGACCTTTTGACCTTTAACCTTTCATTAATATCTTCAAAGCCAAAGCAGCACAAACAAAAAATTTTGCTGCACAAACGTAGCCGAGTTGATTGACACCAACTTTGTCTGATTCGAAGAAGGTGGTGGTGGTGGGAGGGTGTGTGTGTGTGTGTGTGTGTGTGTGGTGGGGGGGTTGACCTTTGATGACCTCTAAAAATATTCCTTTATATCTTGAAAATGATAGCGGCACAAACAAAAAAATTTGCTGCACAAACCAGCACAAATGTTTGACACCAACTTTGTCTGATTTGAAGAAGGTGGGGGGGCCAACTTCACTCAGGTAATTAGGACGCGTAGAAATCGCAGTGAGTTGATGCCGTGCAACAACTAAGAACCAAGTTTCAATGACATCGTTACAATTCCTCTATTTATTGATTAAACTCAGAAATAATAGTTTAAAATAAAGAAAAACTCAGCTCTGCCTCTGTTCCAACAGGGAAAACGCAACTCAGCCTGGTTTCTTATTTAATGCAAACTTTCTGTGTTTTATTTCTTCTTTTTTTTAGTAATCAAAGTGTGTAGAAACTATTAATTGTTAATCCAGAACACACACTCTGAAATCACCCTGACTCGTCTTTGTTGTTGATTTTTATAGTTCTGGGTGCGTATTAGGCAGCTAGAGACCGATTTACCTAAATAAAACAAACAAAAACAATTTGTCAGAAGCAGGAGAAAATGGGCACTTATAAGGACTGGAGCCAGATGGCGATGCTACATAGCTGGGTCAGAGGTCAAACCAAAGCTGGAGGTTTTTAGGGGCGTTTTAGTGGTCAGTATCTGACCCGAGGGAGGAAGTGTTCATTGGCTCACTCCCAGTTCTGATAGAAAGAAAACGCTTCACTGTTGGTTCCACTTGGCGCTGAGAAACATTAAGGATGTCCACTGGTTGGTTGTGTTTGTGTGTCAATGACTTGAGGAACCTGAGGTACAGCTATGGGGAGGAATCAGGTGGAAACTGTGTGATTGTGAGACGCTGCGGTGGGGAAAAACCTTCCCTGACGACGGCGGCTCCTCACAGCAGAATAAGACGCCCTGCCACCAGAGCAACGATAAGTTCAACTTGGTGAATTTCCCTCCAAATTTCCCTGATCTTAATCCAATCAACCATCTGTGGAATGTGTTGGATAAACATGTCCGATCCGTTGAGACCCTGCATCGGTGCTTCCAGGACTTCAAGGATCTGCTGCTAGCGTGTTGCCGTTAGCCACCGCATCCCGACCAACACACCCCAAAGGAGTCGTCGCCCTTTTGGCAGCAAAAGAGGCACCGACACACTGTTAGGCATGTGATGATGCACGATGCTGCGCACTTTTGTAGATGTAGAAACGTAAACGCCATCGGTTCTTTACATGGAAAACGTCCAACGTGCGTATATTCAAAGATCCGATTTAAATGACCTCTGACTGTGAAGCCCACACTCCAAGGTCACTGTTCTTATGAGCTCATCTGGCTTAGCTGAAGGTGGAAACATACATCCATATATATGGACGTGTGTGTGTGTTTTCCCAAGGGAGTCTGGACATTTTCTGCGAGTGCGGCAGGCTGGGGAGGCCGAACCGTTCGCCTTTTATGTACGTCGAGCAGCAGCCGCAAATTGAAGCTGAGTGTCGACCGCGCTTAATTGTCATCGCCAATTAGTGCATTGTTGGACGGCCACAATGGATCAACTGTAGCGAGCAGAGCGAAGTCCTTTGTGCTTCTCCAGTGGCCTGCGAGCCAGTCAAGACTCATTTGAGGGGCCCGGTCGACGGCGGAGCAGAAATGCCACCCTAAATGAAAACAAAAGACAGTTTAAGGAGGGAAAAGGGGGACGAAGGGAGGAAAACGAAAGCTTTGGGGGCGGGGTTGAATGGATGTGGACAGTGGTTACAGATGAGGGCAGAATGGGGCCAACACACACACACAGTTTACCCCCCCTCATCACATTTTAGTGAGCTTCTGCACAAAAGCTGGCCAGGCCCCAGTGACCTGGTTATTCAGGAGCTTCATCAGCCACATCGAAGCTTTCAGCAGGTTTCAAACCTTTGCTACAATTCACTCACTTTCACTTTGAAAAACCAAATCTTTGCTGTGAAGGGCGTCTCGGGCCGCCACCAAAGACTCGTTAGCTTCACTCAAACAAAGTCCCGGGTCTCCGCGTGTCGCCGGCATGCGGTGTGGGAGACGGAACCGGCTCGGCCCTTTGGACCTCAGCTCTGACGTTCAGGTCGCCGGTACAGAAACAGCCTGAAGGTGCGTTCAGGTCGCACACGGCGCCGAACCGAAATCCACAACGCGGGGCTTGTCTTTGTCTTCAGCTGAGTCTTTGTCTGAAATAAAGTCCGTGACTTTATTTATACAGCTGCTGCATGCTTTGGGGCTAAACACACGTAATGCAGACTTTTTTTTTTTTTTCTTCTTCTCACTGTTCACTGCACAAACTTAAAATGTTATCAAGTATTTTTGGTCCAGTATCCAGTACAAATACCTTAGTACATTTGAAATGAGACTAATCTAACTTAAAAGTAACTTTTTAGCAAGACTTAAGAGGCTTGTGTTCAGTAAATAATTCCTTAATATTGATGAAAAAAATATTTGCTCCACTGGGAGATTATTTCACTCGTACCAAGACATATTTCCATGTAATAAGTTCACATGGGGAAGTCATTTTTCATCAGTATTAGTATGGAATTATTTAAAACAAGCACCTATTTCTTGCTGAAAAGCTACTTTTAAGTTAGTTGATCTTGTGTCAAACTTGCTAAAGACATTTGCACTAGAACCTGGAGCAGATTTACTCTGTAAGGTTTTGTGTTTTTGCAGTTCTCTCTGATAAAACAGTGGGATCGGTGGGATTTAGATCTGACCCCAACGTGTTTTAATCTTCCATGTAGCTCTGGCTGCATGTTGAGGGTCGTTGTTCTGTCCTGTCTCTCTTCCTGCAGCGTTCCCGTCTCCGTCGAAGAAACGCGTCCACAGGCCTCATCTGGCCACATTAGCCTTGAGTGTGACTTTTCATGGGTTCAATTCAGCAAAATGTGTAATTCTTGACACTTTTTCATTTCGACCAGATCTGTGAAGAGACCGTTGTCGCGCATAGTCGATTCCCCTGCAGCGGTACCGCATCCTTTCCATTTTCAGATGACGAATTAAAGAGCTCGAGTCGTTCAAAGTTCAGGATATCGTCTTGAATATGTTTGCATGAAACTTCTCCGCTGACCTTGCCTGTCTCACATTAACCTGTTTAACGACGACCAAGAAATTAATTTCCCTTTCAAAGACTCCAAAACGCTTACTGATTAACTTCTCAGTTAATGTTCAGCAAATATTGAAAATTTAGAGTGTTTATCAGCGTCACCTGGACTACCTGAGCCTGACGCTCTTTTATGATGTCATCACAGGTGGCCCATTTGTAGTATGTAGCCATGCGTAACATTAGCGCCACAGCGGACGGGGATAATCGTAACCCTAACCCTAGTTTTGATCAGTTCACCAGCCGTGTGCCACTCAGTTACCACCTGCTGTGCTGTTGTGTTTTAGGCAATGAAATGTTTGTATCCAATGAGATCTTACGTACAAAAATCTGCAGAACATGCCAGGTTTTTTTTTTTTTTTTATCCGATTAATCGATTAACCGTCTGAATAATCGACCGATTAATCGATAACTGCTGTTCCCTCTCCCGTTTTAGTCAAACAAACCGGGCACTTGAGAAACCCTGCATTATAATCACTTGTCTGTACTTGTGTGTGTGTGTGTGTGTGTGTGTGTGTGTGTGTGTGTGTGTGTGCGTGTGTGCGTGCGTTTGTGATTCCCTTCAGAGCTTAAACTCAAAACTCTCCACTGTTTACGTCCACCGGTCAGACCGACCCGAGCGAAGGCAGCTCAGCTCCAGCCTCCTCCTATAGCCGATACGCTGAGCACACACACACTTACTGCTCAAACACACACACACACACAAACACACCTCTGGAGACCTTTGTCCCAAGAGCGCGCCGCGACCTTTGTCTCATGAGAGGCAGAGAGCAGAGGTTGGGTTACTGAGCGCCACAGATTTCGTTTTCTTTCGGTTTGACGTGTGGAGAATCGCAGATAAATCCTGTAATCTGTTTGAATACGGAGGATCGTATGAGAACAGAGCCGTTTGTTTCCTGTCGGTTTGTTTAGACCAAACGGAGACGAAATAGGCCAATATTTCAAACCTGCTTCTTTTAAAAAGTGGAAGATTTTTTGTCTTTCCCCTGATTTTTGGACATTTTTTTCTGTAATTATACATTATCTCTATAATGAAGCTGGATCCCTGTTAGCAAATGCTTCATTTTTTCCCCCCTTTCTTTTCATATAAGACATGATTGACTGGGAAATAATCTGGGTTTCATGTCTCATCTTAAACCAGCGCAACTTTGTAACGTCTAATAAAAATACCAAAACACTCTTAAAGGCCCAGTAAAGTCACAAATAACTGCTTCATCTATTTAAAAAATAAATAAATGAAAACTGGTTTATCCTGAGTGGAGAGTTGTAGATATGAGTTATTATGTTTCGTAGAGTTTCAAAAGTATTTTGCTTTTTTAAACGGTGAGAAAAGGCGACGTGGTTATAAGACAATAAGGACTGTGTATTAAACATATAATATAGACATAACAACAACCCTAAACACATCTCCGTATGGTCAATCTATAAAATCCCATTCTGCAAAAAAATAAAATAAAGATTTTGAATAATAGTCTCTGGATGTGCACTGTTGTTCACATATAAGAATAATGGTTTATTCAAATTATTCTTTTGATTTTTTGTTTTGTTTTCTTCCTGACTGGAAGCAATGCTGACATTTTGGAGTCTCGACTTGAACCTCAAGATTAGGGTGATGGTAAGGAGACCTTCCAGATTCAAACATTTACTTCCGCAGATAAACTGAACAAAACATGAACTTGAAACGCTATCGTCCTGGTCTATGTGTAACTTTGGGGCCTAATTGTATATCAGGTAGTTATATAGCATGTAGGATCTATTGACTGACTTCAAAGCGCCATGCTAACGCAGCTAGCACAGCAATGATTGACAGGGGTGAACTGGCCAGTAACATATTTCTTCAAAGTGTGAGACTGCAATCTATGTGCTGCAACTAAGAGCACTGTCCTGGTTTCAGGGGGAAAAAATACTTTGGCAAAGTCTGCATTAGAATACATTTAAAAAAATAAATAAATAAAAAAAAATAATAATAATAACACTTTCTTCTGTCAGGAAAAAAATAAAAAAATATAAAATATTCAGGACCGAACTACAATATAACAGAGTCCTTTTCCGTCAGGTACCTTAAGGCTCCTCTGGGAACTCCCACCTCTTAAAGCAGGAAGTCCCAGAATATAAAATTGCTCTCTGGTGCGTTCACGGACCGCTGGGTTTTTAAAGTTGCCTCAGAGCAAGCGATTGCGGACATTGTTCTTTTCTAACGACGCAAAAAGAGGAACGTTCAGGATTCCTGTGGAACGAAAAGCTGAAAGCACAAAATAAAAACTCCGCTAAAAATATTTGCTGAACAGCTGGTCATGTCATCATTAAGGTCTACAAGTTAATGGGGGTTTTTTTTGTCTGAAAAATCTATTTACTTGATTTTTTTGTTTGTTTGTTTTTTTGCAAATAAATTTGATCTGCCGCCCTTTATTCTTACAGAACTGATCAATACAGCTACACATCAACCCTTTTTTTAAAACAAATATCTGTTTAGAATACTAAACAGAGCTGATTGATTTCAGTTTGAAGAAATTACGTCAATCAATCAGCCAGATTCACAGAGCGTCGCTCATACATTTGAATGCAACACAAGAGCGCAGCGCAAAGGTTAAAAACTGGACAGCGATCGATACCGACGCCACATAAAAACCAAGCGAGGTCCAACAACAACTCGGACGTTCAGCAGCGGGAGCGCGCTCCCGGCTCAACGTTGACATTTCCGACAGTCGTGAACGCAGCAGAGCCCTGTGTTTGATGAGAAGGTGCCGCAGCTTCAGACGGACTTCACTCCGTCCTCGGGCGCAGGGAGCGCAGCAATCCGCGCGTGGCCGCAAACCCAACGGCACGAGAGACGTTTTTGCCCCGAGGGACTCTTCTTCTTCTTCTTCTTCTTCTTCTTCTTCTTCTTCCTCCTCCTCTTCTTCTGCTGCTCATTTCTGCTCTGGCTGTTTTCACTCAGAAGAACCAGAAAGTTCACTTTTCAGAAGTTGCTCAAGTCGCGCGCGGATTAAACCCATCGAGGGAAACGCATCAAGTGGATTTTACTCACCTGGATCCTCGAGGCACAGAAAGAGGAGCCTTCTGGATATTTATGCTGCTCACGTTTAGCACCTGTTCAGTCCGACCTGCCGCCCTTTTCTTTATTTCCTTTTTTTATTTTTATTTTTATTTTTATTATTATTATATATTTTTTAAACTCTACATCCCTGATGATGCGACTCTTTCCGGCACGCGGGACATGTTCGGAGCACGCGCAGCGGCCTGAAACGTCTCAGGGTCTTTGAATTGATCGGAACTTGACTCCCGGATATGAACTTTCTCCTAATGGTCGCGAGGGCGCTGGTGAATGATTGACCGCGCGCGCTCAGAGATCCATTTTTTTCCCCCCATCAACAGGCTCTCTCTCAGAGCGGAACGTTCTTCTGTTGACTCTTCTGAACTTTTTTGGGGTAAGATGAGCCCTTCTTCATGTCAGCTGGTGTGAAGACTCTGCGGTACCGGGAAAACAGACTTTCTTCATCCATGGCATCAGCAGCGAGACTCATGCCGCACAGCCTGATGCTGTACCTGCTTCCGGTCCTCTGGTCTCTAGGTTTCACGTCCGGAGCCTCCAAGGTCTTGGTTTGTGAGCCCATTACGGTGCCCATGTGTAAGGGCATCGGCTACAACTTGACGTACATGCCCAACCAGTTCAATCACGACACCCAGGAGGAGGTGGGGCTGGAGGTGCACCAGTTCTGGCCCCTGGTCCGCATCCGCTGCTCCCCAGACCTGCTGTTCTTCCTCTGCAGCATGTACACCCCGATCTGCTTGCCGGACTACCGGAAGCCGCTGCCGCCCTGCCGCTCCGTGTGCGAGCGGGCCAAGCGAGGCTGCTCCCCCCTCATGAGCCAGTATGGCTTCGAGTGGCCCGAGAGGATGAGCTGCGAGCAGCTGCCCCAGCTCGGCGACGAGACCCTGTGCATGGACCAGAACAGCAGCGAGACCACCACTCTGGCCCCTTCGTTCCCGAAGTCCACCCCCAAGGTCAGAACCAGACCCCCCAGCCCGTCGCAGTGTGACAGGGAGTGCCGCTGCAGGGATCCCCTGGTCCCCATCAAGCGGGAGTCCCACGCTCTCTACGGCAGAGTCCAGACCGGCCCTTTGCCCAACTGCGCCCAGCCCTGCCACCTGCCCTACTTCTCGGCGGACGAGCGCGCCTTCACCAGCTTCTGGGTGGGCCTCTGGTCCGTGCTGTGCTTCGTGTCCACGCTGACCACCGTGGCCACGTTCCTCATCGACATGGAGCGGTTCAAGTACCCAGAGAGGCCCATCATCTTCCTGGCTGCCTGCTACCTCTTCGTCTCCTTGGGCTACATCATACGTTTGGTTGCGGGTCACGAGCGAGTGGCTTGCGGCTACAGCGGCCTCGGCGGCAGCCAGCTGCACATCCTGTACGACGCTTCCGGCCCCGCTCTCTGCACCCTGGTCTTCCTGCTGGTGTACTTCTTCGGGATGGCCAGCTCCATCTGGTGGGTGGTGTTGTCCTTCACGTGGTTCCTGGCGGCGGGAATGAAGTGGGGCAGCGAGGCCATCGCTGGGTACTCGCAGTACTTCCACCTGGCTGCCTGGCTCATCCCGAGCGTCAAGTCCATCGTGGTCCTCGCGCTCAGCTCCGTGGACGGGGATCCCGTGGCTGGAATCTGCTACGTGGGCAACCAGAGCCTGGAGAACCTGCGGGGGTTCGTGCTGGCCCCTCTGGTGGTCTACCTCTTCACGGGCTCGCTGTTCCTGCTGGCCGGGTTTGTCTCGTTGTTCCGCATCAGGAGCATCATCAAGCAAGGCGGCACCAAGACGGACAAACTGGAGCGGCTGATGATCCGGATCGGGCTCTTCACGGTGCTGTACACGGTCCCCGCCACCATCGTGGTGGCGTGCCTGGTCTACGAGCAGCACTACCGGCCCGGCTGGGAGCGGGCCCTGGCCTGCTCCTGCCTGTCGGAGCGCCAGCGCTCGGCCTCGGGCCCGGACTACGCCATCTTCATGCTCAAGTACTTCATGTGCTTGGTGGTGGGCATCACGTCCGGAGTTTGGATCTGGTCCGGGAAAACCCTGGAGTCCTGGAGGAGATTCGTGGCCAGATGCTGCCCCTGCTGGCCGCAGAAGGTCACTGCGCCGCCTTCCATGTACAGCGAAGCGAGCACGGCCTTGACGGGGCCCACGAGAACTGGGTTGTCATCGGGGGTCTACCAGAAAGGCCCTCCGTCCCACATATGAACATTTTAGAGAACCTGTGACTGCGGACGAGACCAGAACTATAAGTTTGTGTCATTTTACCCTAAAAATAAACTATAAACAGTAAATACTGAACGAAAAGATTCAGACCGTAAAAATTTTTTTTTTTTTTTTTTTTAAATAAAAATACAATATATATATATATAAGCATACAGTATGGGGAAATAATAGTTAAAAGCAAAACACACGATTGAGACTCTGAATCTCGACAAAATCTCTATAAGTGATTTTATTTTATTTCTTTTTTTTTTGTTTTTTTTTGCACTGCAGCTGAGACACTTGACCAAATCTGACTCTCACTTAAAAACAAGCAATCCTCTCCCTGAGGATATAGGATAATCCTGAGCACTGGAAAGATTAAAAAATATATATATTTATTGTTGTACATACTGCAAATATTTGTTGTAAAGAAAAAAAAATACAAACCTAATGTTACTGTTTAAAAAAAAAAAAAAACATACTGCCAAGCTATGTATAAGAGACCACAGAAAGAAATAATTGTCCATAAATGTGATGTTTGAGTGGTGGTGCTCCGTGTGAATCCAAACTGAATTTGCTCTTGGAAATTCATTACTGTGACTAGGAACTTTCTTTGTTTCGCCTGTATAGTGCGCTCTAACACGACCTCTTTAGTTCTGTGAACTCATTAAAGTGTCTTTGTGAAAGGAGAGCGGGTTCTGTCTGTGTTGTGTGAAGAAACGCACAATAATGATCAAATGATAAAAAAAAAAAAAAAAAGGAACTGGGTCTTTAGCACCCCCTGCTGGTTCACAGTGGATCTGCTCGCTTTTTGCCGCATCCTGCAGCGACGCAACGAGACATGTTAAAGTCTCAGACACAAGTGTGCAATTTACAAGATATGGTTTTTTACATTGCACTTTTAATTCAACCAAGTATTTTGTTTCTGACAATGAAGTGATGTAAAAAAAAAAAAAAAACATGGCTCATTTAATAAAAAAAAAAAATATATATATATATATATATATATTTACACTTTTAAACAATTAAAAAGTCTGCATAAAAAACGTTCCTTTAATTGTTAACATCAGGGATGTGAATAATTTAGAGTTTAACTGAATATTTCAATTTTTCAAATTTTTTTCTTATTCTGCCAAATCAACAACCTCTCCAACACCGATTTATTTTTAATATGATAACGAGCATAGAGAAGTGACAACCAACAATCCCCCAACATTGGCAAGATCTTTTGAGTAGCGGATCAATGATTGACATTTATTTTTGTTCTGGATTTGCTCAAATTCAAGCACTGCAAGCCATTCAGTATGTTGAACAGAAATCTTATCGATTTAAGAGAAGCCGGTTTGAAAATGTATGAAATACTTTGGACACCATTAACAGAGCTGATGCTGTAATATCACTCAGCTGATGCATTTCAGAGTTTCAAAATGTTCCTCATGTCACTCAAGGAAAAAAAAACCCCAAACATTTAGTGTGGATGAAATTGATTGTCTTTTTGTTAGCTGTTTTGACGTCTTTCTGACTGGTTTGTTGTTTCACAGCCTGCTGAGTGCTGC
Source organism: Poeciliopsis turneri (assembly GCA_922788865.1). Taxonomy (NCBI): domain Eukaryota; kingdom Metazoa; phylum Chordata; class Actinopteri; order Cyprinodontiformes; family Poeciliidae; genus Poeciliopsis; species Poeciliopsis turneri. Next base: position 1,499,058 of record CAKLNU010000344.1, read on the forward strand.
GTGACGCCGCTGCTCTGTCTGCTGTGTGAATGAACGCGATGCGAATGCAGGGCGGCGGGTGTTTGGGTTCGGTTAGCTTTAAATATCAGATATTTTCAAAGGAAATTATAAACTTAACTGTAGATCTGATGTTCGTGTTGTGGAATTGAAAGCAGTTGCCTTTGAGTTTTGCCACATTGTGTGATTTTTCTAGAGATTATTACATTTACAAGAGCAAAGAACACAGACCGGCTCTGCTGCTTTTGTGACTGGGACCAGATGTTTCATACCAGTTATTCATCCCGTATAACTCTACAGGGCTTTGTTGTTGTTTTTGACATCTTAAGAGTAAAAATAACCAGCACAGCATGTATTTGTCACATGATTAGTGTTTATTTAAAATACTCCATTTGCAAATTCTTCTTTCCATTAAAAAGAATAATTTCACAGCTAGTAGCCTACATAGTAAGCAAAAAGGAGAGGGTTGTCCGTCAGTCTTTTGTTCCCTCTGTATCTATGTCGCGGTTTTGAACAAAGGGTTGGGAGGTTTCTGACGATGGTGAGATCTAAGGGGCTTTAAAACAAAAGCTGGATTGGGGGTGAGAAAGGGGAGATCCCCCGAGTCAGTAGCAGTACTGATCTATAATCAGTAGCATTTGATCATCCAAAAAGGTACACATGTACAGATGGCATTACAACAAATCCCACAATTGGCACTCCTGATTTCTGACGCACAACAGCTGACTGAAGCTTTGATCACTCCAACCATCTGGAGTGGAGTTTTACCAGTAAGATCCTGTCATAAGACATGCTCAGTTCAGATTAACCTACAACTTTCAAAATTTCAGCTCAAATGTACTCCGCAATAGTCTTGAGTTCTCCCTAATAGCTCTGAATTTTATATTTATCTTCGAGAATCATTTTGAAGTGGTCTTGATCACAGTCCATTGGTCTTTCTGAAAGCCCAACAGTATTTTGGAGGTATTGCTTTAGTCCAGACTGTTTTCCCAGCAATGTCAATGACTTTTTTAGCCACATAACACTGAACGCGGCATGGGCTGGAATCAGACTCTCCTACCCTAATATAATAAACTTTCAAAGTGTTGGAGTATAAGACAGCTTTAACAGTAGGGCACAACATGATGCAATTATGCTAAATGGAAACGCAACAGATATTTCCATATTGATCAAATAATCAAGCTGCATAATATCTGGAGCAAATTAAAATGCAACAGCATCTGAATATTGTGACAGCTTATTTCCAACAATGATTAACTCACATTTTCCCAACAGCCTCCACCAGTCTCTGGGTAGCATTAGCATCGCAGCGGCTGAAGAGCTACAGCATGTGTATTCAGAGGATGAATGTCTTGGAATATAAAACCAAACACTGATATTGTGATGTCAATGCTGCTACAATTTATGTTGTAGCCTGTTTTATTTTGACACATAGACAAGTAATACATCACTAGCCACCTAGCAAGTAAGCTAGATAACATGATAGCTAGACAGCTATCATCTTTCTAGCTAATTGGCTAGATATTTGTTCATACAAGCTCGCTATCATGTTATCTTTCTAGCTAGTTGGCTAGTTTACCTTGAGTTAGCTACCTAGCTATCTATTTAGTACTTTAAGTTAGCTAGTTAAGGCCGCCAGCTATCTAGCTAACATTCTAGCTAGCTGGATGGATTTCTAACCTCTTCAGTTCCCTGAAAGTGGTCAAATAAATTTAATGGATGTTTTGAAAGGTTAATGATTACTCTTCTAAACAGATGTTTTCAGAAGTGACTTGTGAAGAAGAGATGTATCGAGGAATGACCAGTTTCAGTAGTTTGGAAGTATTACCTTTTGAAAAATTAGCTACACCTTGATGCTAGTGACTCATCCAGCTGAGTAGTAACTATTCGGGGAACTTATCAAATTCGCTTCAGCTCTTTCTGTCTTAAAGTCATCAGTGTTACGTTATTTAAGAAATTAAATTTTGCTACTCTTCTAAAACTGTCAGGGCCTTTAGAAAGCCAGGAGAAGTTTTGATCACGACCACCAAAAGATATAAATACATAAAATATTAATGATGGACAGTTCAACACTTTTTTTTTTTGTTTGTTGCAAGTACTGTATAATACAAAATACATCTTTAGCTATCCCAATTAAAATGATAACATGAGCATTTTCAGAAAAAGTTTAAACTAACGTCAAATTATTCCAAAAAAAAAAAAAAACAAAAAAAAAAAAAACATTCACATCTGATATTTCTCAGTGCTGTGCAGCTATTCTCAATACCCATACCTGAGGATCAATGGGACAATAAATAGTCTGTGAATGTATTTGGATACAATTAAGATATGAATTTTACCCTCCAAGTGGTGCCAAACAGGTAAACTCTGTAAAAACATAGTAACAAACCAAAAATAAAATATTTCCAACACTAATTTAATATGATTTTGAAAAAAGTAGGCTGTAAAATAAAATGAAAGATAAAGAGATGGGCTTTTCTAATTCGCCAAGGGAATATCGTCTCCGGTTGTGATATTACGGGGTTTGTTGTACAGACTTTGCTGTTGCAGATATAAGTTTTCTGAAGGCTGAATAATCTCACCGGTTAACCGAAGCAAGTACAAATACCTTCTAGAGGTTTGTTCACAGAAACCAAAATATTAAAAATCAACCAAAACCTCGTCTGTCGAGACGGAACAGACTGAACATTTTTTTTTCATCCTACTGATGCTCTTTTTGTGACAAATTAAAAATCTCACACTCCTTCTTTCTTTTTTTTTTCTTTTAAACACCGTTTCTGGGGAAGAGAGAGTTTTGTTGAGAAATAAATAATAGATCTGTGAAAAGGACGGCTCACGGTTTACTCTGGAGCTATAATTTCAGCTTCATCGGAGACGCAGCTGTGAACCACCATGCGGAGGCGTTGGCGGGCAGAACCCCGTCTGATGCGGCTGCGAAGACTCTGTGGGTTTGTCCGGTGTCGGCTGTGGGTCGGCTGTGCTGCAGGTGGGTGGGGGGGGCTACGAGAGTACGGCGTTCGAGTGTCGCACACCTATCAGGTTGTCTACGCTCATGGAGCGTCTCATCGCCGCTTTACTCAGATCCTTGTACTTGTCTTCACACAATCTTGAAATGGCCTGAGCAAGAAAAAACAACAGTCGCACAAATAGGAGTTAAAGAAGGTCACCTGTAGGTTCCTGTTACAGATGTGCACAAAGAGCCGTGGAGTCGACATGCTGGAATAACACACAAATTTTTATGAACTGTGCGATGCTGTCGTCTTCTTTGTGGTTTTTGCCAGTAGTAACATCCTGTGTAGATCACGTGACCCGCATGATACAAAAAAAAAGTGTTTGTGGTTCATGTTGTTCTGCAAAATACATCTGTTGTCATATGGCCTAGAAACCACCTCATCCCAGCCCACAGACTTTTTATCAAAAAACGTGAGGTGTTTTTTTTTTTTTTTTTTTGTTTAAATTGGCCAAAATTATTTACGTAATATAATTTTGTGCAATTCTATGGTTGATAGAAAAGCAGCGACTGTCACAAATCTCAAGCAGAAAGATCCCCTTTAGAAAATCAGCACCTATATACAAAAAAAAAAAAAAAAGGAACAGGATACATTTTTAAAATGTCAAAAATCTACAAATTATTAAAATTGTTGCAGATGCAAATGTTTTCTCAACAGATTTTTCAACAGGAAGTGTGACAGCCTTGGTGAAGAGCAAGAGTCTCATTTATATTAAAACATCTCACTCTCTACAGATGCAGCTCAACTACATCAGTAACAAGACATTAATGACAACAGACACCACGAATGCGCTTTCTAAAAGGTGTTTAGAGGTCGGCCCACCTCTAGTTTCTGAGCGCGCTGGTTGTTGAGGGGCTCCAGCGGGAAGTTGAGGTTGTTGTCGTCGGCCAGCTGCCGCAGGTCAAAGTAATACTTGGCGTAAACGCTGGCTGGCACGTTGATATTAAACTGGAGAAGTTCCAGGAACTGGCGCTCCATTTCATTCCTGGAGGGGAAGGAGACGCCCGAGGGTCAACCAGAGGGTGAGTGGTTTAATTATTTGCAGGAAAACACAAGAACTACTTTGGTGGAGTGAGTCAAGTTAAGACAGTTCATATTTGTTTTCATTCACTTCCAGACATACAACCCGCCTTCATGGTTTCTCATCATCACAGTCACGAGTAAACCTAAGGGAGGTGGTCTCCAAGGAGACAACATCCAGGAGGCTTTGTTGGTCAGCAAAAGGTGGCGAGAGTACATACGAGCAAGCGAGTGCGTGTGTGTGTGATGTCTGGTTTCCCAGGGCAACTAATGGAGCGGACGAGAGCTGGGGCCATTATGTAGAAGCAGTGAGAGCACTTGAGACCCTCCCTTCCATTTTTCTCTGTTTCCCTCTCTCCTATTCTTCCCATCCCTCGGCCCAAACTCCGACCAGCTCACAAAGACACTTCAGTGGCAGCAATGAAAACAGAGCAGAGAGCGTGTGGGCCAGACGGACGCGAGAGGAGACGGAGGAGGACGGGGAGGGGACGCGGGCAGCAAACACACACACACACACACACGGGCGGAGAGAGCGCTTCTGACCAAATCATAAAAAACAAGCCAGCACTCTCAACCTCTTTCACACACAGACACGGGAAAAGCAATTGCAGGAAATAAAGCCGTGGCTCTGCGAGTGCAGCCCCCCTGGCCTCTTCATCGGCTCGCAGCCTGACAGCAGAGATGCTGCAGCTTCCATTTATTCCAGCGCTTTTTTTTTTTTTTCCTGCCAGCTTTAAGTGCATCTTATTAGATTGCTTTTATTAGAGGGGCAAGCATATATGTGGCTTTCTGTGTACAACTTATGTGGCACCGAGAAAGCAGCAGACACAGGAGGAACTGCGGTGACGAGGAACAACTTGAACGGAAACCTGATGCCGATTTAACCGAATGTTCTGGGTCAAAAACTGAATCAGTTTGTGTATTTGTCAGATGGTTTTTGTCCTATTTTCAGCTGCAAGGTTTTTTTTTTTTATGAGAACGTTTATGAGGATGACTCACTTCTTCTACCTTTTTCTTGAGCAGGACTCATTTGGTCTACGTGTCTGACAAAAACGTCAGTGATATGAACTTGATTCTTACACTTTCAGTTAAAGATACTAATGTTTGCTATGAATCTATCGGCAAAATGTCTGCAGTGTGAAGGCAGTGACGAAACTGAAGAAAATAAAGAAACAAAGGAAGAAGGAAAGAATGAGTTCTATGACGGTTCCAGTTTTATAAGGAGAGACAGAATGACAACAAAACCAAAGAAAAATTTCCAGAGAAACATTTCGGTAAGAATCACTTATCCACCTGTGAGTCATTAACATCGTGATCAAACTGTACGTTTGTCATGATTTCCCTGTTTAAAATAAATAAATAAATGGATCACACATTGGTAAGAAATGGTTAAACTGTAGTAAAAGGTCCTGATGTTGGGAGTCAAGTCCTTTGCAGCCACAAAGAGAACAAAAAGGCTCCTGATATGAAACTGATCCGACACTCTTTAGTGAAGCAAAGAGGTACAAAGACAATTGTATGAAAACTTTATAGAATTTATCACACTTAAAAAAAACTACCTTGTCTCAGTTTGCTGTTCCACCTCAAGAAAACTGATATATATGTTTCATTTTCCTCTAATACTCTAGAAACAAGAACACACATTAGACTCAGTTTGATTTTGGGTTATTTAGGAACTCCTGTTCCAACAGGAAGACTTGCTTCCTTTCCTTAAATTTCCCCGTCCGTTCAGGCTAAGAATGTGGGATCAGACTGCATCCATTCCAGCAGGCGACTTACATGTCCTCCACGGTGATGTCTTTGAGGATCTGGCAGTAGTCGACGTTCCACACCGCCTGGTCGTCCCAGACTTTGGAGGCCAACAGGATGGCTCCCAGGACAATCCGCTTCCAGTTGGCCGGACAAATGTCCAGCTCTGCGTACGTCAGCAAACGTTCTAAGTAGACCTGGACGAAAAAACATCAATAAGTATTATTTGAAAAAATTGACAATAGTTTAGTAACCCCTACTCTCTTTTATTATACCTGACAATCAACACAATCAACACTTTATTTAGCAAAAATTATTACTTATAAATATATATATATATTGTTCCTGCCATTACAATGCAATGTCTCATGGGTCCATCCTGAACTTTCCAATGTGGAGAGCCGTATTTCTTGTCGCTGGACTTTACTGCCCTCTGGTGACTAAATAAGGAGCTACAGCTGAAAACTAATGTGCCCAAAAAATAAAGAAATACAAATTTGCCACTGTGCACGCTGGTGACTTACGAGTGTGACGATGGCACATTCAGCGGTGAGCTGTGCAGCGCTGAAGAGCGTCCTGACGAAGCGATAGATGAGTTTGTGTTCTGGGTCGACGTACGCGTAGTCGTCTGGGACCGGCTCTTTCTGTGTGGGACGGAAAAGGTTCGCACATGACTGAAGGGAGGAAGCAGGATGTGAACAGTGGTTGGTAGTGAAAACAGCAGGTGGTCGGCGGTCTGCGTATTTCTGTTTGAAGCTTGAAGCACCGTTTAAAACCACAATTACGCCGCTAGTTAGAAATAAGCCACAAAAACCCAGTTCCTTTATCAGTGAGGTGCATGTTACGACTTCAATTGCGAGAACTACTTAATGATAAATCCGTATTTGTTCAATTTTGAACAAATACAGATTTAAGGTTATGCTTTCTTATTTGCCATTATATTAACTTGAGTGGATCTATTATGCAGAAACTCTTCCGGCCCGTCTTGATTTGAGGCGACGCCTCTCTCAGGTCAGGAAACACTGAGGGAATACACGTCTTCCTCCATGCCGTTTGTCAATGAAACTCTGTGCTTTCAACCTGGAACAAACTGATTTGTTTGTTGATTGTGCAACATGAAAACAAGTCTGATTTTCAACTTTAAAAGAGCAGAGTTTGTTAGTTCCACCACCAAAACGTAAAAATACCAAGAAAAATCTTTTTGTCTAATCAGGGCTTCCTGCAGGTTTCAATGAAAACCAGTTTCGAACTCTTTTACGTTGGTCTTTTGCAATCCAGATGCATCCATTGTTTAGTTAAGAAGCAACACTATGCAGAATTGCTTTTCAGGGTTTAAGCAATATGGTATTTGCATAAGAGAAGGACGTTCCTCTCGCTGCGTTTCACATCCATTTGAACTAAAAAGCCCGGCACCTGGGTGGGACCGCGACAACACAAAAGCCGAGTTTCGGATTGCAAAACCAAAGCGTTTCACGGGGCGTTTCTAATCCCCAAAGTTTAAAGGCGACAAAAGCAAAACAAACGAGAGAACTGGCATTCGGATCCCACCTGCAGGCCGCATCCTTTCGGACACGACAGACGAATGAAGAGTCAAAGGACTGAAAGTTAACGGTTGCTTACGAATATCCAGACACTTACTGATAAAGGGTGCAACTTCTCATCAAAGATGTCCAGTGACCTGTCAGAGTCCCTAAAAATCGAGCAGAACATCCGTCACTACGACACAACCAACTCACCTGTAAAACAATAATAAAGCTTCAAACTGACCTGTTTTTGATGTGGTAGTATATTGCTAAAGTGACACTGTTGGACAAGAGAATAAAGATACAATTTTTGTAAATTGCACTATTTATTGAGCTTAGAGTGACAAAATGTTTAAGTCAGCAGGATTAAGCTTGTAATCACTGAAACAATGTCAAAACATCAACATTAGGTGAAATGAGGCAAGATGACATCTGTTTGAGTCAAACATCTGTCAGGATTACCACAGCATGATGTAACGCGATGTTCTCATGAGAAATAAGGGTTTTCCCAGCAGCGCATCAATGAGTACGAGAGTGTGTGTGTGTGTGTGTGTGTGTGTGTGTGTGTGTGCGTGTGTGTGAGAAGTCTCACCATTTAATTGTGCTTTTGAGGTTTGGCTGGCTCACGGTGCTGTCGTCTATGAAGATGGTAGAACAGGAGCTGTACTTCTTCAACGGCGGACCGGGAGAAACCTGCAGACAGAAATCCAAGTTGAAGCAAACACAAAATAAAACGCCTCCAACTGAATGAAACAACAATGATTTATTCATTAAAGCTTAAAATGATGTCGTCTGATTTACGGTCAATCTTATTTGTCATCCAGACCCGTTTCTCTTTGCAAAACAAGTAGGTGGCACACGGTGCAGACTGAATGGACGTCATAGACTTCATCTTTTAAAATATTCTTAAATCCAGCCACAGTCAACAGTGTCATTAATTAGGCTTATTATAAATTATGAAAAGGTTGCCTGATCAAATGGTTACTCAATTCTAAACCGTAACTTTAGAGAGTCAGAATCACACTTCATGTGCAGACGAAATTTCAGCACCTCGTCTAAGAAACGGGCAGACAAAAAAAAAAAAAAAAAAAAAAACTTACTCGATTGATGTGGTTTATGTGGTTGCTTTTTCTCTTGTCGCGCACTGCAAAGATAAAAAAAAGAGAAGTGAAAAGGAAACAGAACCCACAACCAAACTGTTAAACATATATGCACGCTTCATTTCAAAGAACTTCAATTTGATGCAGAAGAGCAGGGGGGAACTTTCAAGCACACATTTAAAAAAATAAAATAAAATCAAATCAGAAATAAGATCCCAGTGATGACTGTTTCAGACATTCATGCTAACTGTTCACATAAAATGAGATTTAATGCAGCTTTTCTGTGTGTGTATATATATATATATATATATATATAATATATATATAAATATATATATACATATATATGCATCAGTGTGATATACCAGGACCACTGACCGTCTGTCTGGGACTTGCTGAGGAAGATGGTGCTCGCTCGGGCGTGGTCCGATGGATTAAATTCCAAGGCCAGCTCTGTGAAAACATTAAGCGTGTCGGTGCTTAAAAGCGGGACTGGGAGTGTCCGTTTGCTTCTCGTTTGTGGGCAGAGATGAGCCCGGCGCGTGTCTGTTTATTCAGAGTGCCATGAATAAACAGACACTCTGCAAAACAATATCCTCTTGACTCAGCTATCTGCTTCTATGAAATGTGGCTAAATCCCAAAATAACAACATAAAAGAATTAAGTAAATAAATAATCCCTCTACAAGCATGACATGACAGTCTTCTTTCTCCCAATCCCTGCAGAAGGCACGTTACATAAAAGAGAGGGGATTAGGATATTGGGGGGTGTTTGTGAAGCGAGGACGGGGAGGAATGCATAAAGGACCGCTAGATGGATTTTGACCATCGTCTGACCGACAGCTGGTGTCTCCGGACCGTCCGCACAGTTAACACGAATGCCACGAATACTTTGCATGTCTGGAAATCAGGGCGAAGGGGGGGAGAGACAAGTCCTGATGCTACAAAAGTGAGCTCGGGCAGCAACTAGAGACAAATATTTGAGATGCCTTAACTGATCGGGGGTCTGCAGGACAATAAGGGGGGGAAATAACCGTTGCTAGAAGTTTTGAACGTCGATTTTTGCAATTTCGACACTCCTAACAGCAGATATAGAGCAACAAACATACAAAACTTAAGATGTTTTATATAGACATCTATAAAAAGACTTCAATCTATATGAAAGTCTTATTTGCAATAGTTTACGTAATAAGGAGTATAAAATGTTAAAGTGTTGAAGATGGAGGTTACATATTGATGTGTGTCACACATTATGCAGTGTTTTACGAGACCTTAAACTTCCTATTTTGTCCCATTGAACTGCAAATGTTAATGTATTTGTGTTTTCTACAAGTTGGACCTTAAAAGTAGTGTAATACTGCAGAGACAAAAACTTAAATAAAAACGTGTGAGCTAGTACAGTGAGTCAGAGAACAGGTTGTAGAATCACCTTGTTGCAATTTTAGTTTTATTTATCTACTAGTTTTTGCCAAATGTTTGTAGAAATAGCTAAAGCCTCAGTCCGATTGGATAGAGAGAATCTGCCAAGGATTCTCAGAGGGATTTAGGTTTGAACTTTGACTAGGCCACCCTAAAAACACAAATCAGCTTTGATCTAAACTATTCCACTGCAGCTCTGCTTGTATATTTAGGACAACTGTCCTGCTGGATGGTGGACGTCTTCCCCAGTCTCAAGTCTTTTGTTTCCTTCTAGGATTCTGTATGTAGGTCCATCCTCCTATCAACTCTCACAAATTTTCCATTCACTGCAGAAAATAGTTAAACCCCCAAAAGATTAATGCCGACACAACAGTCTTTCGGTGTAGGCAAATGCGGGACTTCGAATCTCCTTTGACCAGAGCACATTCTTCCACATGGCCTGTAGCAAACAGGATTTCTCATGGCTTCCTGTCCGGACTTGCCGACACTCTTTCATTCAGGCCAGATCGAGGAGGTCCAGAGACCATCGCTCTGACCTAAGCTTCAGATCTCCGCAGCTCCTCCAAAGCTACCACGGGAAGTTCGACCGCTTCTCTGATCAACGTCTTCCTCGCCACGCCTCTCGGTTTGTGTCAAACTCTCCTGGAAGTTTTGGGATTGTGCCACATTTTTTCCATTTTTTTTTATTTATTTATTTGTTTTTAAGTGATGAACTGTACATTGCTCTGTGTGATGTTCAAAGCTCAGAATATCGTTTTATATCGCTAACCTGTCCAATTTGTTCCTTGGTGGGTTTTTTTTTAATGATGCTATATCAAATTTCTTTCAATTCACTATCATGCACTACTTTTTGACAGTGTATCATAAAAAAATCCTTCATATAAAAAGTTATGGTTGAAGTTGTAATGTGACAAAATGTGGAAAACTGTAAGGAATATATATATATGATTTTTTTTTTTTTTTTTTACAAAGCACTGTATTTTCTTTGATAAAATCTAAGAATTGTTTTTTAATGTCAATGTGCAACTCTATAACTTGACGCCAGTGGGATCAATATGATGCAGTGGGTAATCTAAACCCTGCCAAGAATGCTTTCATCTTGCCAGTGGGGTTGGCAAAAAACAACAACAACAAAAAAAAAAACACTTAGAGCAACTTGGCCAGTAATTTATATCTGAATACTTTCACTATTATGGAGAAACATCTTGGTTTTCGTACAAGGGGTGAACATTTAAGTCACTTATTAGTTGGGCAAGAGAAGAAAGAGAGGAAAACAAAACGCTGGGAAGTACAAATGATCACAAGATGTCACAGGTTTGTGAGTAATAGCCGGGCAAGCACCTACCATCAGGGACCTCCCTGTCGCTGATGTGCTGCAGATAGGGCCCGGTGTTGTCGTCGCTCACTTCGGTGCTGGTGAACTCCTCCAGCCGCTCCGCGGGTTGCCTCGAAGGGAGTTTGGGACTCGACTCGGGAGAGACGCAGCATGACACCGTGTTCCCCATTCCAAACTCTGGGCGTAAGCGTCACACTTTTTAATCGCCGACAAGTCCGAGTGGTGCATATATGTATTAGTGGCTAGCTAAAGCTGACCTCGCCCTTCCTAATCAACATTAGGAGACGTAGCACCGACACAGCGCTATCTTCGCGTGCTAAACTGCCGCTGCCCGTCCACTCCCAAGCAAAGCATTCCTGTTCATTTGTGGGAAACCGGTGAAAACAGTCGAGGAACGCTTGCCCATAAATGTTCTCCTGAGTAAAGAAAAATCAGCGCCACCTTGTAGAAAAACGTGACATTAACTTGTGGTGCTAATAAACTCAGTTTCTCCTTTTAAATCCAGGTAGTTGCGAGCTGCTGCTTCATTCATTCATCCAGTTCGTTGCTATGTAGCTAAGCAGTTAGCTTGTCTCCTTAACTTAAATTTACTCCGCATTAATTCCGCCTTTTGCCGTGACGCGAACACAACCAACTTTATAAAGCGAAACCATAGCGCCAAAAAACAGCACGAATGGTCAAACACATTTTAGGAAACTTTACGAGCAATACTGCAGACGTCTACTTAAGCCGGGCTCCTTGGATCGCTAAATCTAGTCCGAGGCTTTTGAGGCCTCCAGCAGAAATCTGAACTCAAACAAAATTTAAAAAACAACTATAAAGAGAAAATAACATGTCAAAATCGGATGTCTTGGTTGTTTTCCGAATCCAACGTTAGAAACCAAAAGTCAGGAAGTAGGTCGGGACTCCGCCATCAGAACCTCTGCCCTGACAGATTTGAACCGCGGCTCAACGCTCCTGCCGTCGCCATCTGTTGCTGAAGCTCACAATGATACTACTTGGCACCGGGATGTAGTAGCCCCACCTACTTTGGAATTCTCCTCACTCCTATTGGCTGTGATGAATCAAAACAATGACTTTTGGGAACTACCCATTGGCCAAACGACCTGTCACTGAAAGGTTGGTTTAAATCACCGAACTGCATTTACGATGCTACTATTTTTACAGCGTCCCTGATCCGCACCCTTTATCGACGGTGAAACCGGAATCGCCTCTGTAATTTAAATCTATGGAAGTCTTCACATAGATACATTTCTTGCAATTAATGCATTTGATAATTTTAACTCACGTTTTTCTGAGCCGATAAAAAAAATAATAAAAAAAACCTAATTATCAACACTTTTGAAAAGTAAATCCCTCTTACTTATGCTGCTTATGTGAAAGTATTTCAAATTGAAGCTGCAAGGAGCCTCGAGGCCCTCACAGCCCGGCAGCCATTGCAGATGCTCTCGCGATATTTCCGCAGTCGTCCACCAGGCGATATGCACCGATGCGATATCTGACGACCCACCAATAATCTGGTGGAGATCGACCGATGCAGTGAGGACATATAGCTGATGGAATAACCTAGGGGGTGCAGTGGTACCAAATTACTTAATTTCTCTTAGACAAAATTAAACATTTTGGTCTATTTTGGTTAATCAGAACCAGAATAAATATATAAATTAAAAGAAAAAGACAATGGACTACTTTTTAAGCAGTTTATTAAGACGTAGTTGCTTACAAAAGAGTGATGTATGTCAGAGTAACAGCACTTTGAAAGTTTGGGCAGGTACGACGTTATAATGTATGTGTTAAAACAAACAAAATGAAAAGTGACATTTTGTAACCTTGTCTTTAGCGGACACTGTACAACAAATGGGATTTATGTTAGGACGTTGCCAAAATAACAATCATTACATCGCATTGATCACAATAAAAGTGGTGAATTTTATATTTATATGGCAAATGGGTATAAACAATTCTGGCACCGAGTTTCACACAACGTACGTCTGTAAGTAAAAATGACACATAATCATGCCACAAGGTTTTATTTAGCACCAGCATTGGACGTGTGAATCACAAAGGGGGTGGCAATTATTTTTACTTTTCCTTCAAGAGTACACTTTTTATAGTAACTCAAATATCGTTCAGTGAAAATAAGCCCTGAACACAACGTACATATCATACTGATTTTGACACTGTATGAATTATCAAAACGTGTGTACATATATATATATATATATGTACATATATATATACACATATAAAGTTCACCTCATTCCCATAGATCCAAAAAGGACAGTAAACTTAATGAATATGTCTCGTCTTTACATTGAGCCATTACACCACACTGTAAAGCATAACAGGAACAAAATGTAAAAGCTATGTTACATGCTAATCTGATGATTAAAGTCACTACTAGTGCTTTCACATTTTTAAATGCCTTGAAACTAATTAAGAGAAAAACTTACAGTAAACAAAGATGATTTAACGTTGATAAGTTATAGAATAAAAAAAAAAGTCACTTGGCTGAATTATTATTTTCTATCTACGGTATCACAGGACTTAGGTACCATTGTCAGATCATTTCAAATCAAACCACAATGTCTGTTTATCAAAACTGAGATTATTATTATTTTTATTTTATAAAAGAATCAATTTAAATGGCCAAACTTTTTTTTCTTTTTTAAAGGTCAACACAGAAGGTTGAGACTTTATAGACCAAACTAAAAATATATATTTTTGTTATTTTCATTTAGTTCAGAGTTGGTTTCTGGATGGAGTGATATTCATATATTTCTGAAAACTGATTCCCAGTCATTCTCTATTATAGTGCAAACAAAATCAATGACAGAATTAAGCAGAAACGTTGAATCGAAATAAACGCAGGTAAAATCGAATTAAGAAAACATAAAGACTTTAAAGGGGGTGGGTTTGGGGCGGGGGGGGAGCATTGTGCTTTCATTTGATAAGTTTGTAATCTACATATAAAAAGATTTGGTGTTGGAGCAGTTTACACTGAAAAGACAGCTTATATTTATATGTAAAGCTCGAAACAGAAACATTCACAGATTTGACAAGAAAAGATCCGATTGACCTCTGTGTTGTGGCCAGACGTCTTTCAAACACATTTACTCTTTTTGTACAAACACCTCTGATCCGAAAGAGATCGAAACACTCCAAAAATCAAAACACCTCCAACACAGGCCGTTCCTCATTCACTAGCTGCCATAACGCTGGTTGGCCAGGAGGGACACGTCAATGCACACATACAATACATTGCTTTGAATTATATACTAATGTATATTACAAATATGCAACGTTTTCTTTTTTTTTTTGTTTGTTTGTCTCTCCATACAAGTCATAAAAACATTTGTCAAATAAACAGAAATATATGAGGTCTACACATGCTGTAGAGGGTATGTACAGTCATATAAAATATAGACAATCACATACAAGTTTCTTCTCAACGCGTGCGCACACACACACACACACACACCTACACACACACACACACAAGGACTCTCATTCCCACCGGACAGAATATACAACTTGTGTTATTTTCAAGAACTTGTAACAAATTGCATTTCAAGATTCAATTTGCTACAAAACAAAATAACACAGCAATTTACTATATTTACATGACTATTTGACTAAAATAAAAAAAAAATAGTCAAAATGATACAAAACAGAGGGAAACAAAAAAAGGAATTTATAAAATAATGTACAGTTATCTGAAATGACAACAGGTTCTAGATTTCAAATTTACAAACCTATCTTTTTGAAACCGCTCTAGATTGTGCTGTTCTGCATTAAAAGGCATCGTTTCACACACGTTTTTTTTTTTCTTTTTTTTTTTTTAATATCTGGAGATGTAACAAGAAACATAAGAGGTTAACATGAAGAAACAGCCACTTCAACCATAAGATCACGACATTTTCCCCAGAAATCTTGTTTGGGTGCCAAATACCAATTAGCAGTCCAAATGGACTATTGTTCAGTTTACCATTTTTCATGCGAAAAATAGAAAATTGAACAAAACTATTGTTATTTACATATTATTTCCCAAATGACTGTTAATCTAACACCTCCTATCTCACAACTAAACTCAGGATACCCGAGTTTTCTGTGCCGTTTCTTAATTTTCTAACCAGCACTCCCGCCACGGCATACGGCATAAAAGCTAAAAAAAGGCAGAGGCGCTCAGAGAGCATCCGAAACGCTGCTCATTAAATGTTGTGATGCTCAAAGACCAGCACAACATTTTGTCCGCACCCGATTATTTGGAACTACACCAGTATCTTTAATCACCGGATTCAGCAAGTCACATGTAAATAGAAAATGCTAGCATTAGCAAACTGCACCACACGAAAACACCGTCAGCAGAAGAAATGTGTGGACTTGTGAGGTTGCTTATGAAGACATATGTGCATAAACAAATGATAAAGTTATGCATGTTTCAGTGGTGCAATTTTAAAACATTGTATTAGCTTTCCAAACCCAGCTAACTGGTCGGAGGAACATATTGAGGCTGATTCGTTTCTCCAGTTGGCAAAAAAACTATAATAAAAAAATCTGTCAAAATGAACATCAATTGTGAGTTAAATGCTCCTCGATCGATGACGTGGACGATATAATTCTTATGAAATGTAGTGATTTATTTTACCGCACATTGCACTGATTTATATCAAGTATCTAACGGTGTGTAAATATTGCCAAATGCTTGTATTTAAACGACTCAGATCAGTTTTGCAGGCAAAACAACATTCTCTGGCATATTCCTAGTAATTACAGGTAGCGAGGTCAATAAATATATACAATAAACAACAGAGCAGAAACCTGTTTTGTTACACCACAACTGTCCTACAGTACTGGGTGTTGGTAGTAAATCTCAATTAGTTTTCCCCAGTTAGTTGGAGACTGATCTGTAAGGCATAATTCTCATCAAGGTTAGATGCACCCTAACTAGTAAAACATTTGATATTGGAAATGTGTCATACATCATAAAATGTTGATAAACAAAGAAAACAATATATATATAAATCCTAAATATATCTTCCAGCTGAATAAAAAGTCGGCGTTTCTAACAATGTTGGAAACTGAACATGGGGCTAAACAGCGATAAACTTCAAACGACATTATTGCTTTGCACAGTAAACACAAACTTTCCTCGAGTCCAGTGAAGCCAAGTGATGATGAGGAGCTCAGAAACGTTTTGAAGACATGATCTGAAATGCGCGGTGCGTCCCAGGATCTAAACCCTGCCTCTTCCCCCCGAGAGCGAGCTACGGCAAAACGTAGAAATCAAACGCCAGGGTCCAAAACAAATCTGCAGCTTGCATTTCCATGGCATCGTTTGACTCAGGCACCTTTTTCAACCCGACAGAGAAGAATCACAACGAAGAGCATAAATACAATGACGCACAAACGAATATGTGGGCAGTGGCTTGAAACTATGATGGCACGCTGATCTCAGCAGCAACCAGCACCAAATTAAATAAATGTTCAACAGGATTCTAGCTATCGGTTTAGAGTGCCTCGTTTTGGATGGCACTTTTCTCATGCTTCCCCTATTGATCCCGATGACAGCACACTACTTTACGTTGTCAAAATTTATTGTACTGTTGAAGAGAAGGTCATGGGGCGGACCTTATTGGGTAAAAACATAACAAAAAGAAAAAAGAAAAATAAACAGGCCAGCCATGAGCAGATTGGAAGGCCAGAATCAAACAGTCAAAGCATTTGAAGGGAACCAGAAAACTACTTGGCCCGGCTCTGTGCTCAGGACACGAGCTACTCGGATTTGTGACAGTAAAGATCCTTAAGTGCTTTCAGTTCTTCGATTAGCGTCTTGTTTTGGTTCTCCAGGACGGCGACTCTGTTCTCCAGACATTTAACATACTCCTTCTTCTTCCTGCGACATTCCCGGGCTGCCTCTCTGTAGGAAGGACGAGACACAGTTTTGTTTCTTTCGTGCGTTTGGCTTGGAAAGGTTTTGACGGGATGACAGCAACAATAAAGATGGAACCTATTTTTAAATCTGGAGTGAATCTTAATCGAGAGCCTGGTTATAAATTTAGTACACGGGCCTTCCAGTTTACTGTTGTGGCCCATTTTCCTGTTAAAACAACTCTGGGTTTTGTCTTAAAGGGGCAGTATTATGTATGGTCCAGGGATATAGTGCTACAACATGGCACTATCAAGTAACTATGTTAACTGTAGTTGTTTACAAAAATGCTGTACATATCAAATATCACTTAGAAGAAATCTGAATTTGTAATTTAACGCCTTGAAATTGGGCATTAGCCCTGTCACTTTAAGAATTCTGGGGCTTTCTAAAACTTCAAGACGTCACCACAACCTCGTCTTCTATTAACCCTTTAGCAACGTTTTTACCAGCAGACATGGCTCGTATATTGAGCTCAGCAGTTCCACCGGGTGTTTGCTAATTGCTGCTGGCTAGTCTGAAGGAGCTGAGGAGAGGAGAGGAAAGGCTCTGTGAGGTGGAAGTTTGGAGGCGTTTTGTGCAGCTGAACGGTTGACATGGGAGATTCAAGGATTTCTCAAATATGCATGAAAGAATCAAGGACACCCTCTGGGTATTAATTTGATGAGCGAATGAGCTTTCCATTATAACATGACGGAAAGCTCAAAAAAGTTGATTTTACATAATACTGCCGCTTTAAGGCATTACTCCAACGCAAAGATGGATTCCCTGCTCATACCTGTTCTTCATGAGTCGGACTTCCCGTTTTCTGGTCACTTCTTCTGTGGCTCCTTGTGTCGGGAGGGCGGGAGAGGACGCCATGACAACACCAGAGGTGATGGTGTTGGCAGGAGCTGTTCGGATTTGATAGGCCTGAACATCGCCTGAGGTGGCTATATGTGTTGAGTAAAAAAATAAATAAATAAATAAATAAACAAATAAATAAATAAATAATAAGAGTGTTTTACACCCTGTCACCCTGTTTTGTAGTAAATCACCTTGGTGATGACTTGAATCTGTTGTTAGATTCAAATATCAAACGTTCCTGAGCAATTAAAAGAACAAAGATAAGAAAGGATCCAGCTCTCACCTTGGACCACCACCTGGTTACTGGGAACCAGTATCTGCTGGCCGTCGCTGGTCTGTGCGTACTGCAGGATGGTGGTTCCCGGCTGGGCAGCTGCTGCAGCAGCGTTGGTCATGGTCAGAGTCTGAAGGCCCTGAACTCCATCTGTGCCATTATTGGCCAGCTGAATGGCTCCGCCCTGCGTGATCGCAACTGTGCGGTTGGAGGGACAAATGGCAGAAAAAAAAAACAAAAACGTAAAGAGCAAATGAGAAATAAGAAAAGGTATTTCTATCTCAGTACGAGGCTTAACATTCTACTGAGATTTTTATTATTATTTCTGTTTTATCTCTAGTTTTGCTTTGTTTTTTTATTCTTATTTTATATAAATCATATTGGCATGTAAAAGTGGATATCAGTCATAACACTCAGGCTGTGCATCTTTAATTTCATTCGCAACGTTTTTTCATTTCTTTACCTCAGTCACCTTCTTTGGTCTTGCCTGGAAGTAGTTTTTTTTTAATCTTAATTCACTTGTGTGTGCTTAATGGCGTATTGTTTATCCTGGCAGATGAGAATTTTTGTTCCGACAGAAATGAAGCCTGAAGTACATCAGGTAACGGAATGTACTTTGACTTTAAAAGTCAAAGAAAGGAAGCGGCAGTAACATTTGACATGTGATTTGGGATGCAGCGAAGTAAAAAATGTGGACTGATTTTAATATCTGATAATATCGCTGTAATGGCCAACAACCGATATTTTCAGATATTATGTACATTTCACAACCATTCTGGTTCCCCCTACAGAAAAACAATGGAAACAAGATAAAAAAGAATATTGGTTGTCAATATCAGCCCAAAACCGACAAGTTAAAAAAATGACTAATATCGGCATTAGTGCTGATGTATCGTGCACGCTTACGTGAGACAGTCTATGTTGGCAAAAAAATGACGATCTGCTATCTCGTTTCCTATTCAGAGACAAACTATCCACACACGAAGCCAGCTGACGCTTACTGTACTGTCCGCTGCTGGTCTGGTAGATGGGTGTCGGCACGGTAACGGTGGTGATGGCGGGCGTAGCTGCGGCAGCAGACGAGTCCTCTTCAGCCTTTTCCTCCTCGATCCGCGGGACCGCTGGCGCGTCGGACGAAAGGTCGTTTAGGATTTTCCTTTTGAGACAGGAGACAAATTGTGAGGATTCACAACTGCAGGTTTCTTGGTGCAGATTAAAACAATAAGAGGTAAATTAAGAGTTATTGCAGCAAGTTCACTGACCACTACTGAAAAAAGACGTCTTTTACGTCTTTTTTACGTAAAAGACGTAAAAAGCTAAACCTGAGCCGATCCTGGAAAACATGAATTAATAGAAAATATTTGCAGCATATTCTGAGTCATCCTAGCCAGACCCGGTTACCTGTATGATGGACGCCGCGATAGAATCTCTCTGCGCTTCTGGGAGTCCGTCACGCTGTCGACTGACTCCTGAGAGTCTTCACTTTCAGCTATGGTGGAGATCTAACTCCAACAAGTAAACAAAGAGTGGTGCATGGATTAAACTTAACGTCCTGAATGTTATTACTCACTTCAACTTCAAGCGTGTTTTACCTGCACAGCCTGGACCTGCGGGGACTGGATAACAGACGGCTGTGCGGCCTGAATGACTCCGTGCACCTGGACCGTCTGTCCGTTGGGAAGCTGCACCAGCGTTACGGTGGGTCCCGTTGCCGAGGCGTGTCCTGCTGTCATGGATACCTTAAACACAGAGGTGTGACAACATTCTGTTCGATGGGAGGCGGTGTGAAATTTGCAAAAGTCCAAATTAGTGTCAGTCAACGCCTCCCTTCACTCGATACATAATCCAGCCTTAAGGAATACAGACTCTGCACTCCAAACAGCAGAAAGCGTCCGACTGCCTCGTGTTACCTGTGCTAGCGTGGCGATCTGTGCCGGGGTGATCTGCTGGCTCTCCGTTTCAGTCACAGCAGTGTCCGCCGCCTGCTGAGCCTCGGCTGCTGGCTCCATCTTCATTGGCGAAGCTGAGGGCGGAAAATCAGAGTTAAAGTGTGTGAAAACTGAGCTTTTCAGGAGAATCTCTGGGGTTATCTGCATTTATTGGCATCCTTGGGAGAAAAATGTTCAAGTTTAGAAATAATACTTCCTTTTTTTTTCCTTCCCCAAAACTTCCACTTTTCTTTCAAATAAGTTTTTATGAGGCAAATCCACTTTAATGCGGTCAAGGTGTCAAGAGACCTTTAAATACTACACCAGTTTGTGTAGTACTTATACAAACTGTAAGTACAACACAGAGACCCTACACTCTGGTGTGTGTGTGGTCTGTGATGCAACCTTGTTACCTACGTAAATAATCATAGATTGGCCCATCGCTGGGTTTCTCAGACACATAATGAGACAAAGGACTAATTTATTTTAATGAGTTTTACCTTTCTTCACCATATAGGCATAGTTTTAATAGAAAAAAAAATTAAGCACATTCATCAGGGGCGTCACTAGGCTTTAAAGAGGCAGTACAGAAAGAGTAAGAGTTTTTAAAGAGACAGAGGTGCAATATAAATATATATATATAGATATCTATATATATAGCATTTTTATAACAACTGAAGGTAACATAGTTACTTGATTGTGCTATGAAATGGTCACAAACGCTGAGAAGTCACCTTTTCACTTTTGAGGAAAGATTTAAGATACTTTACTGTGTAAATGTTTTGAGCAACCATTGCATATAAACAGAGCACTGTGTTGTCACAAAGTTTATTGACAGCTTTGTAAAATAATGGGGGGAAAAAAACCAGAAGGAAAAAAAAAAAACAGAAAACATTATTTGGGTTAAAAGCAACAAACAAACAAATAAACAAACAAAAAAGGCAATTCAGATTTTTGAACCCTTGCCTAGTAGGTCTTTTTATTAACATGGAAGGACATACAAATGCCAAATATGTACATATAAGTGTGGGATATGTAGAAAAATTTAATTATCCACACATGGACTCTTTTAAATCAGGTACTGAAATGTAGAACATGAGAACTCTTCGACAGGAATGAGATCCGAGGTGTTTGTGATACCAAACCAGAGGCAGCCTTCCCCGATGGAAGAGTGACTCCGGTGATGTGTGGGGCGTGTCGAGGCCGCCGCCGACCTGGAACGTGCTGTTCCCTGTTCTCGGTGATCTCACACTGTGCGTAGCGTCTCTCCGCCGCATGATTGGCTTTACACATTTCTCCCTCTGCTTTTCAAAAATCACTCGGACGCTCTGCGAGTGACAGCCCAGCCACATGGCCCGGGCAACGCCCCCACCACCACCACCACCACCGCCCGAAGGCGAACGGTTTACGTCCCAGGAGATGTTTTCATTCAAATAAAACAATAAATAAAATGCAATGAAAACACTGTGCGGCCGAGAAAATGATTAAGCGCTAAAAAAGAGAGAAAAATAAAAATCTTCATGTGTTCAGAGTCGGCCAAACAGCAGGGCTCTAAACTTCATGGATGGAAAAAAAATTATTATTATTATTATTATTATTATTATAAAAATGTTTTAGAGGGCAATAAAATGCACGGTTAAAAGTCGGAGGAGACAAAACTGAGTATATCGAGTGATTTTCGTGCACCTAGAAGACGGCGCAAAAAAATAAAAAAATAAAAAATAAAAAAAACTGCGCATGTAGCGGCTTTTGCGCCGTAACAGCCTTCGGCGGTTGAGCGCGATAACAAGGCATTATAGCTGATTGTGTGTTAGCGAACAAAGTGGCCGCCTCGCTTCGCTGTCAAGGCGGCTCGGTTTCCTCAGATTCTCCCAAACAGCCGCAGCCTCCCCTCCCTCCATCCTGCTACAAACACACCGCGGCGCCATGATCTCTTTGTTTCCTTCGGACCGAACCCGAACCAAACCGACACTTTCGGCGGCCACCTCCCGTCCCTCTGAACCCCGGACGTCCCTTCCTCCTTACCGATACAGACACCCTTTCGTCACTCCCGGGTCTCCGGAGCTCCACTTTTATTCTGGCCGACACGTAAGAGCCCGCGTCAGGCTACACCTCCGCCGCGTCACCGGGAACAACAACACGGAGATTGGAGAAGGACGAGAAAGCAGATGGCGACGCTGACCGGAAACCAACGAAGCATCGGCGAAGATGCCCGGGAAATCCCGAGGACATCCGGACCATGACGACACTCGCCGCCTGGATGGCGCTTCAGGAATATTTTTGGATTTTAGTTGAACATGGAGGTTAAAAACAAACAAACAACAACAAAAAAAAACACACAAAATACACAACATCAGTTTTATTATTATTATTATTATTATTATTATTATTATTATTATTATTATTATTATTATTATTATTATTATTATTGTTGTTGTAATAACTTACTCTTATAATAATAACAATAATAATAATAATAATAATCTAAAAAATCCCACAAAGTAAAATTTAGATGATACCAAGAAGATCAAGGATATTACATTCAAAATAATCGTTATTACAACCAATCAAAAGTTTTTACATTTTGGGTTTATTGGTGTTCCTTAAACACACATGCTAATGGTGGTGATCCTAAGCGATCCACTTTTTGAAGCTATTCACCTAAAATGTTCAGAGATCTTTCAAGTTCTCCCTGATTAGTAGAAAAATGTGGTAGTTAGTAGTTGACTTTTTTTTTAATTCACACAAGAGATCATATTTATAACAGCAGAACAAGATAAAAACACTAGCAAATACATTCTGCTTTGAGACAAAACAACATTCTGCTAATCTTTTTTATTTATATATATATATATATATATATATATATATATATATATATATATATATATATATATATATATATATATATATATATATTATGTGCCTGAATCAAATAAATAAATTGCACTTTTTGGGCAAAATAGATTTTGCCCAAAAGTGTAAAAGTCACTTTTGGCAAGAAGTGACATAGGCTTTTATTTTAGGTAGGTGAGGATATCATCCTCTTTTCGGTGAAATGAAGTACTTTATGCAACCATAATTGCTGTCGCTAGGTGGCAGCATTAGACCAGCATACCGCAACAATATGCAGTTTTTTTATTTAAAATAGAAAACAAAAACTTTCTTAATAGAGAAACTATGTATGAATGTATACATAGATAGATAGATAGATAGATAGATAGATAGATAGATAGATAGATAGATAGATAGATAGATAGATAGATAGATAGATAGATAGATTGATTTCCTTCTTCACCTCTTTTAATTTAGAATGTCAACAAAAAGTTAATTTGCCTCCGTAGATGAATTCCAAAAAGTGAATCATATGTTATATAGACTAAATACGCACATTGCAGTGTTTTTTAATTGTTTATCTCTCTTCATTTTGTCACATATAGATCACAATAAAATCTATTTGGCTGATGAAAATCCAAAATTCCGTTTTTTTCAGAAACTGAAGAACAACAAAAAAAAATTAAATAAATGCTATGCTGCGCCATGAAAGGAGAATGCTTTCTGACGAGAGCTGCAGTAAAGCTTATTCTGGGAAAGTTAATTGCCCAAAAAAAAAAAAAAGGGGGTACCCAAGCAAAAGGGCTTCACCACAGAATTGAGAAGTAGGTGAAGCGAAGCAGTTTGGGAGAAAAGAGTGAAGAGACGCGTAAGCTAAGCAGGCTGAGGTGGCACATTTTAGAGCACTGCCCTCAGCTCACAAGGTTTCTGGAGTTGATTTCATTTTCAAGGATATCTTGGCACCTCTGCAGAGCGAGCAGTACCAGGACCTGATTCAAAGTCTATCACATCAACATATTTGATTGGTTAGGAATCTCACATGATGTAATCCCTGTAGAGACACCAGTGCCTCCGATGCAGATAAGCTGAAGGCTCCCTTAAAGGCAAGCGAAGTTTCCTTAACAACTCAGCAGGGCCGCAGGCCTCCAGGCAGCTCTCCGACGATGCAGTAATTCATGCAAAATGAGCGCCTACTGAGTAATGAATGAATGTGCTGCAGAGGCGATGGAGATACTTTCCAGCAAGCTGATATTTCTGTGAAACACTGAGCTGACAGTGGTGACCGAATCTCAGCGAGTTAGCCTGAAGCTAATGTTCATGGTTCGTTTTATTATTAAAGATAAACCTTTTCAGGAAATCAATAAAACTCATCTTATATCATTTTGACTACTTGCCAGGTTCACTTTTTTTTTTCAGATTTGTTTCAAGTTGCTATTTATGCAAGATAAAAACTCCCTGAAAGCTTCCTCTCACACATGCCCATGGTGACATCATAAAAGGCTTTTGGCAACGGGTTAGAGTCCTTTCCAGTACTTAAGTTTGTATATGTCTTACAAATATTTTCCTCTTTATTTAAAAAGTTTGAATCCGGATCCTTCCTCAAAGTTGTACGGCCGCAAACGTTTGAGCAGAATATTAGAACCATCCCGGGATTTTGAGACATTTTTGTAAACACAAAGACGTTTTTTTTCGCATGTTGCCATTTTGCGTTGCAAAAAGCTCTTGCTACTTATCTGCTACCTTAGAACAAGATAAAGCAGCAGCACACCAGGGCTTGGGGGAAACAAAATGAGCACTCATTCATGGGCGCTAGATGAGTTGCTAAAAAAAACACGTTGTTCCATTCTTTTTTTTTCACTTCAAAGTGGAACTACAACACGGTTAAACTGGGTTTGTGCTGTGTGGTAACTTGCTCTACATCACCTCCCATTTCTTTGCATTTACCTCCCAGAATCTGTCAGCACCTCTTTTTGAAGCTAAAAGAACTCGCACCACAGTTGGGGAGCAAGGGCGTTACAGCTTTCCAGCTAATTTACAGCTTGTCTGCATGTTTTGGTGATAAAGTTAGTGAAATGAAAAATCTATATCTCTGAAAGTAATTTAGACACAAAATTTTGCTTCTAAATTACCTGAAATGCCTGCAACTAAATTACAGCCAAGCACTAAACAACCCCTCACCCCCCCAAAAAAATAAAATATGCTGGGATGCAGTGTCTAAAGTTTGGCTTTTATTTTTTTAAATTTTTCTCCTCCTGTGGTTTGATTGTCCCACATGATCAAAGTCAACGAGAAATGAATAACCAATTCCAGTCAAGAAGAAGCCGGTGTTACTCAGCCACACTCACAGCATGCGGCCACTTCCTGTGTGCGTTTCTGTCTCCAGCCGCTCTCTCAGTTTGACGCTGCGGGATCCAGCCAGGGTGACCGACTGCATGGCGGCAACAGCAAACATTCAACAAAAAAGTCAAACGGTGCAAAACAAATGCACAAAATGGGCCCAAGTTCAAGCGAACTTGAATTAACGAGAAATTGATTAAACCAAACAGAATGTGTGAATCTGCTCAACTCTGAATTACCTCGTGTATATTCCCATAACTAAAGTAACAGATGTTTTCAAAAAATGACCAGTGTTTTAGATAAAAACGTGCATGAAACACACGCACACACACACACAAAAACCCAATATAAATCACAAATTTAGTTTAATCGGATAAAAGAAACCCCATTCATTTTCACTTTAGTCAAAAATCTGTTGCGTTGTTTGTCGTAGGTTTTAAGAACAAACAAACAAAAAATTACAAATATTAAACTTCTGAAATATTTGAATGAGAAACACAGGAATTGTGGCTCACGTCAATCAGCAGCAGGGGTCGACTGCTCAAAAATGCTGTTCGATTCAAGAAATACTTGTGCATCTTCAAGGAAACAGAGCCAACCCTCATCTGCACCTTTCTAACACTCAAAGGGGTATTTTGGCGTCAGCCAGCAGGGGGCAATGTGGTTTCAGATGAAAGTGTTGACGTTCGGCGTGTGCGTGTGTGTGTGTGTGGTGCGTGTGTGTGCGTGCGTGTGTGTGTGTGTGGATCCTCGCAGCGTGGGGTGGCTGGTTAGTGGTTGGGTGCTGAGCAGACCACTGCAGAGCCCACGAGCCATGAATCTCAGAGAGAAGTGGATGTGGGAGTTTCTGTGGGTTGGCTTATTAACATTTCATTTCTTTATTTCCCTCTAATTTTGCTGTAGGAAAAAAAGCACAACACCCCACCTCCCCCCACAACTTTAAGATCACCATTCAACATCAATCTTCACCGGGTTGGTGCTCTTAGAATAATTCTGGTCCATGTGCGATGATGATGTCATAGCCAAAGGATTGATACATTTTAAAAGCAATGTCTGCCTATTTGTGTGCAGTATTCACAGTGCTGGAAAAAACAAAAACAAACAAACCAAAAAAAAAACAAAAAAAAAGAAACGACTGAATGGAGCTCTTCGGATTGTTGATTATCTGTAGAAGGGTTTTTAAACAGAAGGGGCGGAATGGCTCTCTAATGGAAAACGAGAGAAAAAAAAAAAAAATCAAACAGCAAGTCAGTGGGTTAGTGCAAAAAGAGCTTAATACTTACAGCTCATTAAATATGCAGCAGGAGTGTCTTACAGGAAGGCATGTTATTGATGTACGCTTGCAGACTGCGCAGGCCAAAATAGATGCAAGATAAATTAACTATCTTGCATCTATTTTTTTTTTCCACCTACAAGATAAAAAAAAAATAGAATGTGAAAGAAAACGTGCAAGATTGTTGTTTTTATTTATATTTATTTTAGAAACCATGTTTGGTGTCCACACACTGGTCCCTCCACAGTCCGTTTCCTGTCCTCATTTAGCCCATAATGACACGTTGAAGTCTTATGAAAGGATTTTTGTGTTAATGTATTTCCTTTGATTTTCTGTAATGCACCCTGAATATGAATCATGCGACACAAACCAACTTGTCTCGCAATGCAGCAACTCTGGGGTGCGTCCTGGGCGGAATGGGCCATGCTTTACGTTGACCTTCCGCTGCAATATCAATGTTTTATGTTTCGGTGCATTGGCAAAATCAAAGAAATGGGCAGCAGCTGATGTAACACACACCTTCCCTGGAAACGTCTTCCCACATTACCGGCACTCTTTTTGTCACTGGACAACGTCTCGCTGCAGAGCCAACGTTCAGGTGATCCTTCCTGCCTCGCGCTCCGCCCAGCTGGGAGAAACGTCACAGGCTAAATGTTGAAATATAATATTTACTGTACACATTTTAATAGCATTGGAAAACGTTAATAATGGCTGTTTGTCAGAAACTACAGGAACCACATTAAAATAAAAAAATATATATATATTTTCCTACCCCCATCTCACGCAAAGGACATTGTTTTGGTCTCTTTATTTGTAAAATGGACATTTCTGTATGGGTTATTGCAAAAAAAAAAACAAAAGCAAAACAGAGAAACCACATTTTTATTGCATTTGTTGCGCAATTAAGGGCTCTTTATGTGTGAAGCTTAGTACAGATTCACAGCACTAAAGGAGCATAACACCTTTTTTCAGTTTTGTAGTTAGTTCTTTATGCAAGAGACAAAATACCATTGCTCTGCTAAAACAATGGGTACCATTAAAAGCTCAAATGTTTAAATATTAAAGTGCATGCTATTTGTGCAGAATAAAAGTGTTTTCATTGAAACTTGTTTTAAGAATTATCTTGTACCAGCACCAAAACACTAATTAGGATTTCTTTGTTGCAGTACAGTAACGAACGTAGAAACGGGCGAAGTTTACCTAAGAAGCTTCATTTGCGTGCTTTTTTGTTCAGCTCTCCAGGACCAAACCAGTTACATTTTTATTGATGGCAAAGATGACAGTGAGATCAATTTTTTTCTCTCTAACTTGACCTCCGTGATTACTTCGGTCTGACACCAACAGCTGACTGGCGAACGTCCGGGGGTCACATGCAATCGCTTTTCTTGGCTCTGATATTTCTAATCCTTTTACAGTGTGTGTGTGTGTCACACTGACACACATTAAGCCCACCCACTCCATCACCTAATCAATGATAATGGAATCACCGCGTATCCTGCCTGGCAACAGCGGCCCCTGCGTCGTTTACACGTTAGCTTACAGTTTCGGTCACCCACAAACACATTTGCATGTGAGGACACGGGCAAGCCTGTCGCTCTGCTGCAACAATCCCCCAAGGGTCAGGGGATAATTAATGTAATTTCAAGCTTATTAAGTGACAGGCCTTAGTACATCAACAGTGCAACGAAGCATTTTTCGTCTCTTCTGTTTTTTTTCCGTCTTCACCGTAAATTTGAAGCATATGTGAGTTGAGGTAGCTTTAAGTGACTGGATATTTGTCAGCTGGACTCCATTCCTTGCTTAATGAACATACTTCAAGTGTTCTCCGAAACAAACGAAGCATGTAGGATTGCCATGCCATAGATGACTGACACAATTCACTAAAGATGTAGCTGCAGGTTTTATTGTGTTTTTAAAAAAGCGCCATGAGCCAAAAGAAAATCACACGGTGAGCTCTCTGTATTATAATTTAATTAATGACATTAAGTGATTTTATTTTATTTTTTTGTTTACTTTTTCACTTTCGTCTCTGTTTCATGACAGAGACTAAAATCAGACTTGCAGCCATGATGCGTAGATGTGATTTCTTGGTTTTCTATTCTTAATTAATTTAACAAAATATTTTTTCCACATCATTCTAAAGTATTATTCAACATTGTCTTGGTTTTCCCTGACTGGGAACGCAGAACGCAGCCTGTTGAATGTGACAGGCAGCCAATCAGAAAGCGCGTGTTTGGGAGGGGAATCCCAAACAGTTGACATCGGCGGTGATATGTGGAAATGTTTATTACTATATGTAAAGGTCATCATTATATATGTTTATTATATGTAACGTAACTGAGAGAATCCTGTTAAAGGATTTTCAAAATAAAAGACCCTCCAGACTCAAATAATACTTAAATTGGAAATATTTAATAATTTCTTGCGCGACCTGCTACCAATTGGTCCACGGACCAGTACCGGTCCGCGGCCCGGGGTTTGGGGACCACTGCACTACAGTGTGTGGTGCAAGTTTCCTCCAGCAGCTTTGGGAGAAAAAAAAAGTTTTTGCTGAGAACTTTCACTGAAGTCAAACCCTTTAATCTGAACGCAGCTCCTGGATGCCAGCGTGCTTGGTGGCCGGCGGTCTCCACTAATGAGGTGACAGCTGGGTTCCACCAACACACACCTCAAATGGACACACACTGCAGACAGCGGTAGCACCATTACCACTGACCCTTCAACTCGAATTTGCCCAGGTATCTCTGCGTGTGTGTGTGTGTGTGCGTGTGTGTATGTGGTCATGTGACAGTTGGAGTGTTTAATTAGAAATCATCCGGCTGATCTCCTTCTTCACACTGATGCACTTCAGCGCATTCACATTAACTTGAAAACAAGTGGTGCTTTAATGAGCATCAAGCAACAATATTAGATATTCACACTCTTGTTAAAGTGCCAACGCTTCAGCGAGACGAGATTCATGCTCATGTAGAGGCTTTCTCAGCGAAATGACTCCGTTCTAACCTTCCTTTGTTTAATTGCCAAAGGGCGAGTTCATAAATTAGCTCTGCAAGTTCACAAAGTAAATGTTTTATATTTATTTGGGTATGGACAGAAACGTGCGTATACCAAAGCTTTGGCAAGGTACAGTCTTAGAATTTCTGCTTTTTTTTCTGTCTTTGTGTATCTTTTCTTCTTTGCAAATTTATCATAAATTGTTGGAGTAAAATGTATTTCTTCACTGATGTTTTTGTTTTTTTTTGTATTGAGTCGCTAAAATATTAAGAAAATACAACCTGGGAATCCAAAATACGTAGGCAGAATGCTGATGACATGCTATTGGCTGGCATTCGAAAAGCAGTCACTCCAAGACCACTATTCATTTTCCTTGGTGCCAAATGACGAGATAACAAAGACTGTAGATGTTAGCTTGGGGCGCTAGGCGACTAAGTTGGTAGAGCGCACCATTTTCAGATGCTGTTGTCGCCAACGTGGCTGTTCTGGTTCAACTCCAGGTCTTGGGTCATTTGCTGCATGTCTTCCTCGTCTTCCTTCTGCCTATTTGCTGTTCAATCAAGGTTGATGGTGACAAAAAGGCTTAAAACCAAAACTGAGGTAGACGCTAGCTTCCGCGGTAGTGTCAAGATGGCTTCCACCGTGCATGCTAGGGTATATTTAGCGCATTTGGGATGTTTAAAATAGGCAGTTACAAGCATTTTTAGATGAGGTTTCAAGTATTTATGGCTTTAAGATGAGAAATTAAACCAAATTATTTCGGAAAAGCTCTTCTTACAAATCTGTTTTGTTTAAATATTATGTTTTTGGTTTTTTTTGTCTTTTTTTTTTTAGAGATTAGTTTGTTTTGGTCTAATTCTTGAGAAAGGATGAATAGCATCCCACTTACCCTGCAGACGAGATTAAAATCAATGGTCAGCACATGAAAAATTAAAATCACGACCCTCTCTGGAGAAATAAATCCTGCCTCAATGAGGCTTTAATCTGTCTAAGTCTGAGGGGAAGGAGGTGTGCCTCTGCCAGGAAACAAGCTGAGCTCTGGACCAGCGCAAACAAGACAGCCTGGTATGTCGAACTGATGGTTGTTCATTTCAGCATTTTAACTCCAGCTCTCTGACTAATACGCCGCTCGGTTTTGTTTAATTTTCCACGCTGTGGCTCCGAGTCCAACTGGATTTACAACTCATTGATTAAATTAGCATTTTACTGGCAGCTTTATGCGGCAAACACACGTATCATAGTTATGCAACGAAACAAAGCGATTCTCCATTTGAACGTGACCGCAAATACGTGCGAGTGGATTGGCGTTGAGGTGAGCAGCTTTTTCTCCAGGATGCTTTCGACTCGTTCAGAAACAACGAGGTGATTCTGATTGGCCAGAACAAAATAAACACCTGCTGAGATGAACGACCAAAGCTTTTTTACTGAGCTTCTGTGCCAGAAGCTTTTTTTTTACTGGAGGATCTGCTTTTCAAAGCAGATCCTCCTTTTAAGAGGAAGATCTGCACAAAAACCGAAGACATAAACACTTAAAATAGTCCTTTTTTTTTCTTTCTTTCTTTTTTTTTTTTTTTACAGTTTTCACCACACAGTGTTGCAGTTTTCCTCTAAGCTTATTTCCTCTGTCAGCAGAAAATGTTTCCCTTTGTTAATTTCTCAAGGAAACAAGCAATTAGGAAAAGAAACACGACTGTCTGGAGTTGATTGTTCTCTTGCTAATTTCCTGTCTCTTTAGTCAATAAGCTGTTGTGCTTCTGTGAACATAGTGGATTTTTTTTACAATTTTTTTTTTATTCCTACCTCTTGTAAATAGCTTTTTGTGTCCCGCTGGATCAACACTTCTCGTCGGTGGTTTTGCTCTGTTTGAATTTTGCGGAGCCGGCCTAAGTTATAGGCAAGTAAAGACACAGGATCAGACCTTTTTAACGAACTTCTGTATTTTCATGGGCCAGTTTTTTACTTCTGCTGTTGCAACTGCAGAACTTAGGTCCAGGTCACTTTACCAGGGTACAAATTAATGTCAGAAAAAAAAACGAAGCTTTTGTGGGAATGCAGAACTTTTTGGGTAGATTTTGTTAAAGTCTTAAATATTTCTTACTGCTTGATTTTTTACATTTTTATTTATGTTTATGTTTATTATTATGTTCCTCTCCTCGTTCAAACTCCTTGATACTATTTTTTCTTTAAGCTTTAAATGGTAGAAATAAAAAAAATAGTATTGGATGTATGAACATTTTGCCTCTCTTACAGTCGGATTACGAGCACAACCTCACTGGACTGTATCATAATCAGATTTAAGCATGAAAGACAGAATGAGATATTTCTGCCAGGCTTTTATTTTTAAAATGAGTGAATGTTACTAACTTCCTCTGCAGGGTTCCCCCTTGAAATACTGCACAAATAGGGATCTTAAATTGTTAAATGGATGTGTAAATGTATAATCGAACGTGGAAAATTTAAATTAATGTCAGTGATTCTAGTTATTGTTCCAAATGTTAAATAAAGAAGCCAGGAATCATTAAAAATCGGATTTAAAAAGAAAGGTGCCTCGGTTTTGCTTCTTTTTATTTTTGGCTGTACCCGTCTTACATGGCGCAACGGAGCATCGGTTTTCATCATCAAGCATAACGAGTTCATACATTTTTATTTTAAAAGAAAAAAAAAAAAAAAAGATTGTACGACAGGCAGTTTTAGTGGTAGGCATTGGCACGGAGTTACATCAGTTCGGTGTCCCTGAGTATCCAGTTACCTGCCAAAGCCACTTTACTTGTTATTAGCTCCTAAGCAACCTGCACTATATATTTACACCTGGTTGTATAAGGTTATATAAATTATTTAAATAGGTTTAAGCCACTGTTTGCTGGGTTGCTGCTGAGAGTCCATCACTGGGCGCTCTTTGCACAATGAAAGAAGCAAGGAGTGAGAACTGTGTCTTAAAATGGCTTCTCTGCTTTGAGAAACAAAGCAAAAGGCAAATTAAGGATCATTTATGTTGAAATTCAGAATGAAGGTGTGACTAAAACTGGGCAAATTAAACATGTGAAGATCAGAGCAAACAAGTTTTCTATTCTGCGTTAACACTGCAGCCTGAAGTGACCCAAAATCCAGTCTGACAAAAAAATCGGAATTGAGTCACTTCAGGCTGCAGCGTGAACGCAGCCTTAGTTTCTAAGACTTTATTTTTTTGTTTTTTTTCAAAATATCTTCTAACATATAACGTAATCTGATGTCCATTCAAATCCCTCCATTCGACTCTTTGAAAGAAATTTAGCGATACAGTGCGTACAAAGTTTAGTTTATTCATAAGAAAGAATGAAACAACAGTTTTCTTTCTGTTCCTCACTTTTATCGCTCAATCGCCTCGACTCCACAAATTACTAATTAACTTCCACTTTTACAGGGTTGGCTCCTGTTGCTTTGTTTTTGTTTGTTCGCCGCGTCTACCTGCATAAATTCAGAGGATCGTGTCCATCACTTTTGTGCTCGTTTGCTTAATTGCTTTTCTTGAATTGCGCGAGTTTTCCCATGGCGTCGTGGAAAGTTCAGGCACTCTAGCCTAAAATTAATTGTCCCGGGCCATCTGCTGCACCTGGCAGGTTTGAGAAAACAATCAAACTCATTGTTAAACCTTCGAGCAGAATGTCACAGAGGGCCAAACAAGAACAGAGCTTATAATTAATCAGTTTTTTCTCACCTTGACTCGCAGTCATACCCTTCCGCTGTTCTGTTAGAGCTCGTGAACTGAAAGTGCCTCTTTTGGCATCATTAAGTCTGCTCACTCTACGCCCCGAAGATCCGTCAGCACTAGAAAGAGAAGGTTGACTATATAGGAGAAAAACAAGATAACTGTAAATCAGATACAATTTTTTTTCCCCACATAACATGGAGCAGTCATCCTGTAAAATTCATTTAAAAAACTAATAGTAAATGTTAGTTGTACTTAGAGCTTCTGGTTCAGTTTCAGGATTCAGTCTTCTTGAGTTCACACACACATATTGGAATCTGATGAACCTAAAATAAAATTCACCTCTCCTCACTTAGATTTCGATTGGCTTCATCTCATATGGATCCTTTAGCTAAAAGGTTTTTTGGAGATAGCTTTTGAAGAACAGGAGCATCTAGTTTATATTTTCAGGGATTACACCATGTTCCAAATTATTAGGCAAATTGGATTTAAGAGTCATGAAGATTACATTTTTTGTTGTGCTCATAAATTTATAGATGGTATTGTGTGTCAGGGCTCTTTGAATCCCTATAATTAATTTCAGAGAGCTGGGTTGATTAGTTTGTCTGGTGATCTCAATTAAAGAAAATCTACTTAAGAAGGATGTTCCACATTATTAAGCAGGCCACAGGTTTCAAGCAATATGAGAAAGAGAAAGAATCTCTCTGCTGACGAACATCATCAGGTAGTGTAGTGCTGCATGACAATTTATGAAAACATTAGATATTTAACAAAAACTGAAGCTTTACGGTACTGTGAAGAGATTTATGGCTGATTCAGAACAAAGACGGGTTTGTACAGAAAAAGGCTTAATGAGGAAGGTTTCTGTTAGACAAAGTCATGGGATTAAGAGAAATGCCCTTATGGTCTAGGTCGGATTTTGTTTTCGGCCCGATCTAAGCTCTACAGCATCAAAACAGAGATTTGTTTACCTTATAAAGCCTTTTTTTTTTTTCAGAAAAAAATTGTGAATGCTTCCAAGTCAGCTTTGAGCTGAAGCTGAACATTATTTTACTACTTTTCGCCCTCACAATGACGCCAAACAAACATCCAAATCAATATATGAACGACTTACTGAGAGGGGACGTTTTTGAACGGCCTCGCAATATCATAGATTTGGAGAAGCTTTGCGAGGCGGAGTGAGCAAATCTTGTCTCGTCAAGTCAAGATGATGTGCTGAGAGACTCCTACCAAAAAAAAAGTGAGAGCTTAAACTGAATGGAAATGAGCTTCAAAGTGTGAGTTTAAGCAGCTGTTTGCTTTCTGGTAAATTGCACAGGATACATTTTACAATATATGTGGAAAAAGTTTTGAAATGATTCACAATGGTCACGTCTTTACATCACTTCTAAAGACATTTTAACATCTGATTTATGAACAGTGAAAAAAAAAAACCGTAGCAGTTCTTTAAAATCCTTGGTGTCTGCGTTGCTGCAGCTCGCTCTGAGCTGTAAAGGCATCAGGATGAACATGTGAAAAGGACATATTTTTAAGGTTAACACTGTCGGCCTCTTCAGGCGACTCACCAACAAGTGAAGTGAGCGATAATTGTCTCTCCATAGCTGTTTTGTTTGCGGGGGATGCGAATCAGGACTCCTGAGTCACGGAGGAACTTGTGTTACATCTTAATGCGCTCGCTGCGATGAAACCCGAATCTCTCTTCCTGCCTCCGCTTCCATTTTCTGCTGTAAATCTACCATGATGCAGTTATCACCATGGAAATCGCTCGGAGATGGACCCTCTCTGGACAATGTCAAGAGCCTGAGTGGCTCTTTCTGCAGATTTGATTCTGGGCTTGAATGGTGCAGAGAGCCGGGGGGAGATGGGCGACTCCTGAATACCTGCTATGAAATCTGAAAGGTCAGAGTCAAGGTCACGAGTTTCGTCTTGTTCACTGTGAGATTTCAGATGGTAAGATGAAGAACAAAAAGTGGCAGGTGCAACAGCTTTAAAATCTAGAAAATCAAATTGATCCTGACCCAAACAGACACTTCCAACAAAAACTTTCAACTGATTCTTGCATTCATATGCATCACGACTGGTTTGCAGTGCTGTTTAAAAGTCTTGGTGCAGAAGAATCAATATGTTAATTGCCTTAATTAACTTCACATTTGCAGGTGTTGATATGAGTCCTTACCAGTGAGGCTTACAGACTTACACACCCGATGACTCCTCCACCGTTACAATGCACAATTACACGGATCATTGCAAAGGCATGCATATCCTTAAACCTTTCCACCGTTGTCAAGTTACCGCCACAAACTTAAGTGTATTTTATTGGAATTGTATGCAAGTCCAAACAACCCCAGATTGACATCTGGATCAGAATCTAAACATGTTCACAAGTAAAAATCTGAAACGTGTGCATGATTTAAAATCCAGAACTAGAAATGTTCTTCAGAAGGGCTAGGGTTAACTTTTTAAGTGAACTGAATCCACCCTTGCGGAATTTAAACTCATTACGAATGCAACTCTTCTGTGAAGGCCTCTTGGTGCAACGTCATGGAGACGAAGGAATACACCAGACAGGTCAGGGATGGAGTTGTGGAGCGGTCCGAAGCAGGGCTGGGTTACAAATCAATATCTCATGGAGCTCATTTCGATCTAAAGATGGGAAGAATATGGCACAACTGTAAACCTATCAACACATGGCTGTTCACTTCAATTGACAGATCAGAAAAAGAGAATAATCAGAGAAGTTGCACAGGATAACTTTGGCCAAACCACAGATATCAACCGCTCAGCTGTTGACCGGAGTCAAGAGATTTCACCTGGAGGAAGAATAAAGCCAATTTCCCATAAGTCATGTGGGCAACACAGAAGCACAGAAAATGCTCCAGTATCCCCTTTAGCGCTGACGGTCTTATAGGTAACTCTAAACAAATTTCCATGAAGTTCGCTTTAAAACCTTTGTTGACAACCTTTTCAAAAAACGTGTTCATGCTACTAGCACATGTTGACGTCAGGCCCTGTGGGTTTTCTTCTGTTGAAGCAGGGAAGGCAAACCTAAGTGCTTGCACAGGTCAAAGACGCACATGGTGAAGAGGCTTTTCACTCCTCATCGTTTGCAACGGCACAATGGCGACAGTGCCGACGTGAAATTAAATGGTTCTTCCTGCTTTGCTTTTTATTTGACCTTATGTCCCTCTTAAGACTGAGAAAATACCTGTGTCTGATTGGTTTGGCTCGTGTCTGGCACCTCTTTAGTTCCTCTTTGCAGGGACGACCTCCCCGCCTCTCCAAATCTCTGCAGAAAGCTTTTGAAAGCGGCGGTAGCCATGGCAACAGCGCGCCGCTGTCACTTCGGCCGTCCTCGGCGGCACTCCTTATTTTAAGTTCTGAGCGGGACATTTGCCCCGATTCTATTGGTTCTGCTCCTTTTCATAGTCTTCTGCACTAAAGTGTTATTGAATTAAATTAAAGTCTATTAATGGCTCCCAGCGAGATAATGGAGTCGGGGAGCGAGGGCCGAAACATCTGCGAGCATGTTCTCAGTAGCTCGGAGAGGAACAGAGATGGAGACAGAGATGGAAAGAGAGAGCGGAGAATGAGAAGGAAATAAGGTCCACTGCTTCCCAGAATAGAAAGAGAAAATCCATTTATTCTGAGAGGCCTGCAGGGCTGGAGGTAGCAGGAGTCCACTGTTGAAGACACACACACACACACACACACACACACACACACACACACACAGACACAGACACACCTCTCATCCCTCTGGAGAAAATGAATTCTTTCCCTACTTTTCCCCTCTCTCTCTCTCTCCCTATTTTTTTTTTTATTTTTTTTCCCCCCTCCTTCAGCAACAGCCCTGGTGATTTTAACCTGGGCACGCACATCCCATCGGACACGCACGCACAGGCTTGCACAGAGTCGCTCACCTGGTCACCCGCCCGAGGTGTCGCGATGCTCCCTCTCCGGGTCTGCCCGGCCGACGGAGGATACGAAGCCATTCGTAATCCTGCAGAGCGGTGGAGACCAGAGGGGGGTGGGAAAGGGAACAGAAGACGTGCGGCGGGGACAAGGAGGGAGGGAAGCAAAGGTGCAGAGGAAGGATGAACGGGGTGTTGATAAGCGAGGAAACAAGAAGGCGAGGAAAAGAAAAAAAAGAGAGGATAGGGCGAGGAACAAAAAGTTGGAAAGAGAGAACGAAGAGCGAGGAAAATGAACCCAGACCGGTTGAGAACTGACAAGGAAAAGAGAGTGGGATGAGATCACCAGGGGAGATGAGAAGAAACGGAGTTTGTTGATGCATTTGAATCTGGGAATGGCCTTACAGCTGGTTTTTATCTGTACCGGCTTAATTGGGTAGTTGGAAATTTGTAGGCATTTGTTGTGGTGATAAAACATCTGAAGGGAAATAAAACATTTAAGCCAAGATCTTTTCTGTTGGATGACGACGCTGACTTCGACAAAAAAAATCCAAAAGAACAGTTTTGAGAAGACGGCAGAAAAGAAAGGAGACATTTCCATCTAAACTGAGGGCAGCGTTGACCTGTGCTCCAACGTTCCAATCATCCGAAATGATCGATAAAAATGTTGATGAAAAGACTGACGTAGTTCATGAAATAACAATGATTTAAAAAAAAAAATGATGTTATTGAGCAAAAAAGAAATACTTTGGAATATAAAAAATTGATTTGTTGGATACAAAAACAGTAAGATTATTGAGTCTACACAGATTTTATCTAAATGTAGAACAGTAGCATGCTAAGGTCTCATCCTTGTGGTACCCCACAATCCATTGACAGGCCAAAAGATGTAATTCGAAATAGACTAATCTTTTATTTCATCTCAGTTGATTACAGGTTGAACTAAGCGGCTTCCTTTAATCTGCATTGTTGAGAAGGCCATTAACCAACTTTGCAATTGCTCTCCCTGCGGTATAAACTACCAGCTTTGACATTTTTAGATACAAGCCTTAAAGAAAGGCTTCAGGTCTTCCTCTCTGCTTCTTTCTCCCGCCGCTTCTTTTCTCGCTTTTATTGCCTTTCTTCTCCTGAGCTTTCTCCGATCCAAATGTCATTCTGTCCCCACCGACCTGTTTTCTTTCTCTAATCCACTGACCTTCAAACCCCCGTCCGCACGTTCCCTCAAAGTTCAGAAGGCCCACTGAATATCACCTCCACCCACTTAGATTATACTTAACCTCCGACACGAGCTCTGAAAAGTCACGTTTATGTCAACCTTGGTGTTTCAAACGGAGAAATCAAAGCAAACACCTATGGGCTCTGTTCAGTGATACTGTGAAAACGTTACGGCTCTCCTCATCCACTCCGAGGCCAGTTTCAGTCGACTGCGTTCCCTTTGGCTGCAGCTTAAAGCTGTTCATTTATCTGTTTGAGTTGCTTTCTGTTTTTTCCTTCCAATTTCTAAACAACAGCCAGTCTTGCAATATAAACTGAACCTTAAAGCTGCTGTAATTGTTTTTATATGTATACTGTAAACCTACTGCCATCTGCAGAAATACACCACGCTGTCAGAAACAACCAATCACGGTTAGGAGGAGGGTCTTGGTGCTGTCAATCAACCTATCTGTACGTGCTGCTCACAGCTTCCCCTTTGCTCTCTGCTAGTCTCCGGCGGTAAAACAGTATTCTTGCATTGATACATTTTTTTTTCTCCATAATTAGCGCATTGAGCAGCACGTACACAAGCCTGACTGACAGCGCTGAGTCCCTCCTCCTGGTTTGATTTGGTTGTTTCTGACAGGACAGTGTTTTTCTGCAGGTGGCAATGTGACCACAGGGGAAAGGGTGGTGATAGTTTTAATTGAATTGAAAGGATTTAAAATGTAAGAAGGAGGACTTTCCTTCTTACAGGAGACATCAACTTTTTTGCAAGCATGTCGCCATAAAACTTTAATTTCAGGCAATAGCTCAACTTGTCTAAGTTTGAACTTTGAAGCAAATATTTATTCAAGGTAGGGGCCAATCACAAGTCAATTATCTCTATTTAAAGCAGGTCCATAATGTGAAACCTTTCTAATGATTTCAGAAAATTGTTATTTTTTTATTTTTTAATTTTTTTACACACTTCCACTTCTTTGTTTCTGTGGGTGTTCTCTTAATTTTGTGAATACTTTTACCATTAAACTACAATCCTGTGCTGAAGAGTACAAAGTGTGACGCATATAAAAAAAAAATAAAAAAATAAAAAAGAAACACTGTCAAAAAGAAATGCATTCTTCCTCTTGTTCCTGGTAGGGATGTACCGATCCGATCCCAAGTCAACCTGGGCCCCACGCTCAGTTTGAGGGAACCGTATCGGCCTCGTTGACTGCACTCAGACACTGATGCCTACCGTTTCCTCATGCCTACCGCTTTACCTGCACCTACGAAAGCTGCCGTTGGAAACTGATGAAACATTATCCACTTCTCTCAGCGACAGTCTAATTTCACTTTGAGTGCATTTGTGTACCGCCTGCTGGAGCCGAAGCAGACAGGACCAAACATGCTGTCTCTTTGTTTCTCCTGTGATGAAAACAATGTCACCTCCTGGGCCGTCAGCCTTTCCTTAAGTGGTTTCTTGTTTATTGTAATTTGTAGTCCCGTCACTCCACGTTGGATGTGCCTTCTCGGGTGAAAGATCGCATTAAGACACGACGGATATTAACCGGTGTGTTTAAGGTGTTGCAGAAGCATCGGCTTCTCTTGGATGTTTTCACGTTTTGCGAGTTTCAACACACTTTTCAGCACCAAAGAAACAGTGACTAATATGTGAAGGACGAGAAAAATGGCTGTGTTGTTTTCATTTTTTTTCTCTTACAAAAGAAAACCCTAAAAAAAACAACAACAAAAAACGCGGCATCCTTTCGTATTCATCCCCCCGTTCCCTCTGACGCGCCAAAATGAAATCTGAGGCCAGTAGCTACGTCAATGTGAAATTGCATCCAGTCTCGTGTGATTTAATAGGTTCGTTAAATGATGTTGAACTCTGTCGTGCCGTGGGGTTGCTTGTCTTCAAGAGGAACAGGGTGACGGCTTAAACAGCTGTGCATTGTTACGCTTTGTGTTTGTCCGTCCAACGAAACAAAATTCAAAATCACGACGGTAACGCGAAACGTTTTCAGAGGTGTAAAGATATCTCCAAACCTGAGCGTTCAGTACTTTAACGTTCACTCTGAGTCGTTTCAAGGAAGCGGCGGCTCTAACGATTTTCCTATAAAGAAGAGTGAGTTTAATAAATTAGGATTATGATAACCTGTTAAAGCCTTTACCTCTCCTTTTTTTTTTTTTTTTAACTTTACTGCCGAACCAGAGCGCTGATGTTACAATTTTCAGTGCGGCTAATAGCGATATATCCCTTAAATAGTCATCATCTTAAACTTGCATGCACGATTAGACACTGCATGTGAATTCCTCCAGGGAGAGAGAGAGAGAGAGAGACAAAAATTGTTTCATGACTTCAGTGGTATGAGGTAATATGAGGTGGTGCGTGTTAAATTATTAACCATAAAATACAGAACAGACTTAGTTTGGATTAGCAGGAGAGAGACAGTCTATTGTAGGACCACTATATCCCAGACCTACTGACACATTGGAGACAGGGAGGAATTGGGTCAGGGCTTAAATGTATAAGGTAATAGATGGATACGGCAGAGATTTATGTGCGACTCCCTCTCTCCGGAGAGAAATAGAGACCGACTGAGAGAGGAGAAGAGAAGGGCGCTTGGTGCTGGGTCTAAATCAGACTGTCAGTCGGTGCTAAATTTTTCCTAAGGCGACAGAGGGAAGAAGAGGGATAGAGGGTAAAGAAAGCAGAGCAAAGGAGAGAGAACTGGGACATGAAGAGAGAGTGGATGGATGGTGAAGGTAGTGTAGAGACCGGAGGAAAGAGCCGAACGGGGGAGTTTCACAGGGCAGATCTGGAGGCATTTAGGAAATGCAGCTCGGCTTGTGCCAGAAAAGAAGTTATTTCCGGGCACCTGGTCTCAAGAAAAAGAAAAAAAAAGACGAGTCCACCTAGATTATCAGCCGGGATGCTGAAAACTCCTGCATAAATCAGCCTTATTTTGTTTTTAAAAGACAAAATCAAGGCTCCACTGTGGAGAGACGGTGGCGCAGTGGGTAGAGTGGTCATCTTGCAATTGGAGAGTTGTTGGTTTGAGTGAACGAATGAATTGACTTTATTCCAGCTTCCTCTTGAAGCTTGATGATGTGCTTCTGTGCAAGACATTTACTCTGAAAGGGCCCGGCTGATGTGTATATCAGTGTAGGCATTTGTGTGTGAATGTAGTGTCAAGTTAGAAAAACACAGGAGAAATGGAAAACATTCATCCGTTGTCTTCACCCTCTTATCCTTCCGGGGTCTCTTAGCGAAACGCGGGGCGCACCCCGGTGCAGGGGAAAAGAAACATTTGACGCAAAATGTTGATCATTTATTCTGGAGATTTGTTACCAGCGAAGTAATCTCTGGTTCATCTATTCATCCGACCAGCCAGCCTGTCATCACGGAGAAGAGAGGCAAACTATGGAGAAAGTTCCTGTCTCGGTTCAGGACCCACAGAGAATCCAATCACGTCCAAATTCTGCTCTATTTATTCTGGTCAAATCCAATCATAAGTCTTGATTCAGATTTAATTACTTGGAAGGGAACTTAATTCTAATCATAATACAATTTGATCAATATCAGCAAGTTACATAGATATATAACTTGCAACTTGTTAGTTGCAAGTTATATATCTATGTATATAACTTGCAACTTGTTAGTTGCAAGTTATATATCTATAAAGTCCAAAGGATTGTATCGGGCCATTAGCTTTCCAGCAGGCCAATCAAGCACACGGCGACAGTGGACAACTGATTCCATCAACGGTATTATTATCAAGTGAATTCAACGTTTCATCTGCAGCTACTCCTCAAAAACCAACATTACTGTAGCTGCAATGAGATTTTGAATAACACATTGAATTAGTGTGATTATTAATTACACAAAAACCAACAAAAAAACTTTTCTAACTTTGTTGAAGTTGGCAGCAATGAGGCTCATTGGCAAATAAAAACACCAACCAGAGACTCGGCGCTGGCCTTCGCCGTGTTCAATGACCTTCAACACCGACTGTCTTTTTATTGCA
Organism: Poeciliopsis turneri; assembly: GCA_922788865.1. Taxonomy (NCBI): domain Eukaryota; kingdom Metazoa; phylum Chordata; class Actinopteri; order Cyprinodontiformes; family Poeciliidae; genus Poeciliopsis; species Poeciliopsis turneri. Next base: position 1,541,428 of record CAKLNU010000344.1, read on the forward strand.
CAGTAAAATTCTTTGAGGTGTTTTCAAAGTCTTCGTAATGTATTCTGAGTGGAACCTGATGAGATCAATGCAAGTCAAGGCCTTCCATGTAAAACCACATGGGTATTGATCAGTCTGACACAGGTCTGTAGGCGTAATCCAATGCATTGCATCACGTGCGACGTCCAGAGCGATATAAACCAATTATTAATGCAGCCGGTACATCCTCCATGTATGTCATCTTCAGATCTTAACATCAGCAAAGTGTACCTGGGCTGACATTGACAACCAGTTTTCAGCTGTTGGTCATCAAACATGAGCCAGACTGATGGGTTGTTGGGCTGACATGTTGGATCTTCACATGTTCTTGTGAGAATGAATAAAAAAAGAACAAAAAAAAAACATTGTTAGTCATCGTATGTTGATGTCAGATTTGAGGATTACTCTTCAAACAAAAGCTTTTTATTGAAACATACTAGCGAAAGGCATATTTTGTGAAACTATTGATCGCCTCTGACCCTGAAGACTTGGAGGAGGTTGTATTTAATTCATGCCACAGTAAGGGAGGTCATAAGGTCACGAGCAAGCGCTTGAAATGAACAACTCTGAGGAGTGAAATCTTAAATGATTCAACTCCCACTGTGAATTTGGCTCGTTGCCAGTTAATAAACAAAGCTGTTATTTGCGACGAACAAATCAAGTAGGAATAATTTAAATAGCTCAGCAGAACTGGTGTGACGAGTGGGTTTTCCAACTTCAACACAAAACGCCTCGTTTTATGACCACCGCAGCCTCAGTTTGATGTAACTCCGTCATTGAAAGCAACTTAAGTAATTAGCAGAGCTCACTTTTTGGGGCGATGGCTGCCATAAACTTGATTCATCTCCCTGGAAACCTCAGCCCACTCCTCACGGGGAAGGACGCCAGTTTAGTAATATCGCTATTTCTCAGTTTCTCAAAAGACAATAGAGCATCTTTAAAGCTTTATGCAGAACCAATGAAAAAGCCCCATTACATACAGCGCCACAACCCCGAGGTCAAAGGTCATTATCCATCATTGTGAAAGACTGTATCTGGCGTGCATTAGTACCAATGTTTGTATGTTCAAACTGCTGATTTTCTTGATCTTGTTCCTGAAACACGCTCTACTAACACAGGCATGCTTCCACACTAATGAGTGTTTCATCTGGTGTCAGTGACGACCGCAGGCTGCGCTAATGATGACTTAAACCGTGTGCCTTCAGACCCAGTCAATAATTCAAAACAGCTACGAGTCACATCACACACTCCAATTAGAGGCAGTTCTTGTATCATATTCATATAAATGATGTTTGTGGGTTATTTGCGTTGTGAGAATGTAAACTGCATATTTGGGAAGAAAAGCCAAGACCTCCCCCTTCAGGATGAGCTGGTAGCTTCTGACGCAAGGATCCGGGGGTTGAAGCAGGGTCGCCGTGCGCTGATCGTAAATTTCCTGGAAGCTGTAATGTGTTCTGGCATGACTGAGCATTATTTTCTGTGGGTGAGTGTAAGCGCACGCAACTGCTAATGAAAGTATTGGAATTACCATTACCGTGTAACGACTCGCCACTTAGGGTTTTCCACAGGCTCTGGTTTCATCTTTAGTAATATTTCCGTGTTTGCTTATGGATGAGTCTATATAATCTCCATACAAGCCATGAGGAAATTGCTCTGACAGGACGGAGAGCAAGTCCACCAGCATTTTTTTTATTTTTTATTTTTTACTGACAACTTCAGCAGCTGGTTTGTGTGTTTCGCTACGCTAGCCACTTTACATATTATGAATGTCGCTTGGTTTTTTTCAAAATGTGTTTTTATGATCCGTGCACGGCGACCCTGTTTTTTTGGTTCAGGCAGGAAAACTGCAGAACAGATGACTGAGCACCAGTGCGCAAAACTCACAGCTCTGTTGGTTTTGGTTATTTCTGTTAATAATCTTGACTCACTTGTGTTGAGCAGCTTTATCCACAGAACAGCACAGGGAGATGGACAATGTGGGTCAGGCCGGAGTACACCTGTTGAAATTCTAAAAAAAAAACCTGGTAAACATTGGTTTTCATATTTACATCAGAAACTTTATTAGATGTCATAAATAGCTATAAAGTGTAAATGCATCAGGTGTATTCTGAATTGACAGAGTTTCTACTTGACTGACTAAGGTCACAAACTCAAAATTACCACTGTAAAAAGAAAGTCTCTTATCTACTGTAAAATACCGGCAGCTGTGGTGACACAGACTTTGAAGGGTATAAAATTTAAAATCAGTGAACACAAGGTAGTCAAGTAAAACACATTAATGATGAAAACACTCTTCAGTGTGGAAGACGCTACTGAGGTGGGTCTCAAAGTTTAGCTGCGTTCAGTGTCAGAGGGGTTCTTTGAAAAAAGAACCAAGAGGAACAAAAATGTGTAATAAAGCTGGTTAGTAAGAGCCGTTTTCCACAATGGCTCGTCCGCTGACTGAGACTTCAGCAGAAAACGGGTTCAACCACGAAAAGCCTTTATCCTCTTGAGCTTTCGGTCTCAGTCTGCCATGGAAAACGCTGACTTTGCAAACGTGTGCATTGGGGAAACTTCAGAGTCGACGTAAGGCTGAACTTGTTGTAGGAAAAATGCAACGAGTCTACTGTGTGCCATTGTTCTGGCCATGCAGATAATGCTAACGGCTGAGCTGATTGCAGCCTTTACAGAGAAATCAGAATTGTTTTCAATTTGGGTTGGCAAAGCTAAGGCGCTTCGTTAACAGAGTAATTCCTAAATTTACACTAGTGGTGTATGTTTGAATGTTAATGTTCAAATTTATAATCTAATGGTACCAAAGATAAAATGTGACATTAGAATAAATATTTTTATTACATAGTATTTATCATTACACAAAACAGAGACTGTGAAAACTGAGTTGGTATCATTGCAGGCGGACAGGTGATTTCTGTTCCTTACTCGCTGTAACAAACTGCTGCAGTGAGGAAGCTCAGCTGTGCAGGATGGACACCAAGTGAATTTCAACACGGGTCAGTAGACATGTAATAGAAGACGGATGGACACAACCAGGGCTGGATTTGTTCTACGTGAGCACACACACACACACACACACACACACGCACACACGCACACACACACACATGTACACACACTGCTCCACACATTGGATAAATTTACAGAAGCTCTGTCACACTAAAAATGACAAAAGACTTTTTTTTTTTGAATGTATATATTATTATTCAGCAGAGTTTCTGTTTGCTCTAAGGTCCTAACCAATCAAGAACCTGTTTGGCCCCTCGACACCGGAGGAAACGACTCGGCGACCACAGAAGAAGACGTGAGCACGACTTCCTCCGTCACAAAATGGAAACGAAAATGGAGTCGCGTCAGTTTTTAGCGTTTGTAGGATTTCTCCTTTGTCTTTGATTGAAAACACCACAAGCCTTTTTTCCTTCTATCCTCTCAGTACTTACCCAGAATGCCCTGCGCCTTCGTCTACTTCCTCCTGTTGGAGCGGTCTCTACATTGACCAAAGTTAACGTTTTTTTTTTGTTCTGCTGCCGCTTTTGTTCTGCGCATTCACACCTCACCAACCGGACCATCCAGGCAAACGAACCAGCGTTTGATGAAAGTGGATTATAGAGGGGCAGTGTGAACGCGCACCATGTTTTTGTAGCGTGTGACCTTTCCAGAGCGCCATCTTTTGTCGTCTTGCGCATTAAGGAATGAGAGGCTGCTAATTCCAACATCTCCACTGCTCCATGGTTATATGGCAGCAGCAGCTGCCTAAACAAGCCATTATCTTCTCGTCCACTTGGACTCAGAGTGGCGCTCAGCTCGTCATCGAATGCGCCACAGGAGAGTGGGAACAGCTTTTATTTTAATCATAAGAATTATGCTATATTTGTTTAAACCGCTCCGACTGTCGGAAATGCATAAAAGAAATGTTCGGGGCTGATCCGATCCCAGACACGCTCAAAGGAAATCTCTACATCTGCGCGTTTGATGTGACAAAGTTGCGGAGCTGGATGGGTCTCCGCGCGCTCGCTGTTTACTTTGGTACCATTATCTTTTATTTGTAGGCCGATTGTGTCGCTTGGCGGGGAATAAACGGGACATAAATCAGAAATGTGTTTGTGCATAGGTATGAGGGAATTCGCACGCGTGCACAAACACAATAAACGCGCAGGTGGCGCTCGCAAACGCAGGCAAACGCTTAGTTTACGGCGAGGATTTGGCATAATAATAATAATAATAATAATAATAATAATAATAATAATAATAATAATAAAAACAAAAACGGGGGGGAAAAAGCGGCAAAGAATGAGTATGATGCGTTCATTAACGGCTCAAAGCATGAACACAAATCCACCATGTGAATATGCACATTAGAAAATCAGCCACGGCGAGATTCACTCGTCAACACATTTGAATATGCAAATGTTTCTTGGCACAAAAAGCTCTGACAGGCTGTTATTGCATGATTCCAGTGGGTGCAGATACAACGGGCTCAAAGGATATTACAGGAAGAGCAAGAACAGGGTGGAGGGAGATGGGGTTGGGGGGGGAGGCGTCCCAGACAGTTGCTGGGTAGATGTGTGCTTGCTGCCTGCACTCATCCATCTGTGGGCGCATGTGTGTGTGTGTGTGTGTGTGTGTGTGTGTGCATTCACAGAGGAATTTAGCGGTTCTGGAGGTGCTCTGTGTTTACCGTCATGCTGACGACAGAGTGCATAAAAACACACCGATTGTATAAATCTCCAAAACCTGGTAAATCTTTTAGTTTTGGACGTCGGACTGTTGAATCGCAGCATGGGACTTATTGGATCCCATCAAGGCTGGTCTAATACAAGCAAAAAACACTTAAGAAATCGTGCTTCAGTTTCCGCTGCGGAAACACAAACTCATCTCAAACACCTGCTCCCAGTTTGAACGTGGTACTGTTTTTGTTCTGCGTCAGGTGTGATGTTGCACTCGGGCGGAATCGGGCTTTAAAACGGATCCAACACTGAAGCCGGACTGAGAGTAAAAATGAGGTTTTCTTTCATTTTGAGAACAAAAGAACCCCCACAAAGAACGACCCAAACCCAGCCTTGATCCCGTTCTGGATCCAGGCAGAAGTTGCACAGCATTTGAGCTTCTTGTCCATTTAAATCTTCAGGTTCATGTTCACATTACTTTATCCCATACAGAACCAACCTGTTGTGCGTATGCATGTGTTGCTTTGTATTCCAGGCAGACTGTGAGGCGTAATTTGACCAGTTGTCCGTTTCCTGAAGGACTTTGGTGTTTAAGCTCCAGTTAGGAAGCCCGCCTCGCCGTGTGTGCAGAACCTCCTGATCCGTTTCTAAACCATAAGCTGGTTCTCATCATCTGGGTTTGTTTAACGATTGGCGCGGATTTAAACGGCGAGGTAGATAATCCAGCCTGATCTGCTGGTTTGTGATTGCCGCTCCACACATTTGAATGTTTCTGCGAGAGGGAGAGACAAAACCCAACGGCAGGGAGGCAAAAAGGTTCAGTTCATATGTAAAGTTTGCGCGACCGCAGTCTGCAACGGACAAAACCCAGATGATTTCCCAACAAAAATAATTTAAAAAAAAAAAAAAACAATAATAACACGTCCTCGCCGGTTACACAAGCTACTGTGGTCACAATGTCGATTGGATTTGTGAACATGCGAGCTGGATTTGACGTCTGTCGAAGTTTCTAACAGCTCGTTGAAACAAAAGTGGGACAGAGCCCCCCCATGACAAACAAGGCAGTGCTGAATATTGTCATGCATGCAAGTAAATACAGATCCTTAACAATCATGCATTTTGTTAGCGCTGCAGATAGATAGATAGATAGATAGATAGATAGATAGATAGATAGATAGATAGATAGATAGATAGATAGATAGATAGATAGATAGATAGATAGATAGATAGATAGATTGTGGCACCATGACCCCCTCTGAGCTGCTGTGAGGGAATCAGAAAGCACTGAAGGTCAAATGATAATTTTTGGGGGAAGAAGCGAGCGAGAGGACAAACAAGAGAATGAATAACTCTCCTATTTGCGAGTCATTCTGTAAAGGTCGGGGAACATTTTTAAAAATCAGCAGGGAATGAGAAACTGCACATGGCAGTTGCTGAAGACAAAAATATTTAACCTCCGCCGCCCAACTGTTGGCTTTAGATTCATTTTGAAGAATGTCTTTTTGCCGCTGTCAGCGTCTTTTGGTTTTTCTTTGGACTTTATAGCTGAACTGTAAATAAATAAATAAATAAATAAATAAAATAAACCAAAAACCTTGAGACACTACAACAGGCTAAAGAAAGCCAAAGACCAGATCCATCTGAGACGCTGTTTGACTTGTCGACATCTTAGTTTGAGTCAAATGTTCTCAGAAAATAAAAAAGTCAAATGTTAATGTGTCGAAGTGATTTGAAGGCATAACCAGCAGCAATACACTTTCTTAGACACGTCTGCTGTCTGAGAAACTTGACTTGTAAATAGCGACTTGTGAATATATATATATATATATATATATATATATATATATATATATATAATCTGGCACCAGAGAAAAGAGACGGAGCCCTGATTGTGTAAAACTTCTGCAGTGAAACTGGCCGCAAGATAAAATCATTTAATCACAATTAGTGGGTGTGTTACAAATGCTGTTTACAATGAGGAACCCCCAAAGACGAAACGCTGATGAGACCTAGAAATGAAAGCTGGCAAAAAAAAAAAAAAAAGAGAGAGAGAGGGAGAGATTGCTGACTTTGTAGCTGCATAAGTGATAAAATCCTCCCTGTCAGCATTATGAGGGAATATTCCCTTCTTGCATATCATATCTTTGATGAATTAATGCGTTGCCTCGATACATTCCTTGAGCACGTTAAGGGAACGTTAGCTACGTTTCTGGAGCTGCACTCCGTGTTCAGAAAGAGCCACGTGGGCAGAGAGTCTTTATTAATTTCTATTAAATGTTGCTTTTGTTATAGTAAACTTCTTAGACGCCCCGTTGTAGGAGACGGCAAGAACGGCTACTTTTCAGCGAGATGAAGTTCACCGGCGTCGCAATCACAGGCAGAGACCCGAGCGGGTTTCAGCTAATCTTGGAAGGAATCAACTTTCCTGGATTATTTACAACATGTTCTGCATTTTCTTCACTAGCAACCACAAAACCTGGTTTGCGGATCTGGACCAGTCGGGAATATTTCGGAAACACAAATTTGAGAACCCATCCTCCCCTTCATTGCTCTGTAAATAAAAAAATAAAAAAAAGTTAATGCATGCTTATGTGAATGAGAACAAACTTTAATATCCAAGCCTCAGTGGACTAATAACTGCTCAGAACGAAGTACCTGAGAAATGAATCCCAGGAGAGAGCTTCAATGTAGGCCAACATAAATGCGCGCGGCATCCAAATACTATACAAAGCGACAGGTAGCAGCTCGGATCCTGTGAAGTACATCGGGGGAGCAAGTCTCTTTCTCTTCATCCCATCTCTCAAGGTCACGTTTTGATTTATGAGAGCTCGCGTGTGCCACAGAGGCTTCCATATTAATGACTAGCTTTATGTTAATGGCGCCATAAAAGAAAACTGCTCCACAGGTTTCATGGACTTACTTCATCAACCTCCATCATCTTGACTCGTGGAATAAAGTATTGACGATGTGTAATCACTTTGCGGGTGAGCAATGGTTTAACGCAGACATTTAAAAAAGGTTCTGGGGAAGAGGTTTTTTTTTTTTTTTTTTAAGCAGCTTTAAAAGAAATGATGTTTGCTCAATAAACGACCAAATGCGTGTAAGAAATCTGCGAGGTAGCTTATTGGTAGCTTATGGTTTTTCACTGAATTTTGACTTTTTCACGTTTCATTTTTGTTTAGAAAGTGAAATCATCTAATTAGATGTAACAAAATAAAAATACTTGTCTAAAGTTGCTTCTTTTTTTTTTTTAACGGAGTGCAAGCTACTTGTCGTGAGGCATTTATTGTTTCCACCGGCAAATTTCTTTCACTCATGTCTTGTTACGAGTCAAAATAACCTGCCAGTGGAACTAATACATTTTTAATCAGTACTAAGAAACAATCGACTCACAACAAACTCTTACAATTTGCTGAAAAGCTACTTATAAGTTGGTGTTGCTTGTTTCCAAGGGCACTAGGACATTTGCACGAAAAACCGGACAAAAAATACTTTGCAAGATTTTGTTTGTGCGGCGTGTACTTCTGTGTTTCGCCCTTTTAGATCACAATATTTTATCTCCTCATCAAACACTTTTTAGACACATATTCCACCAACAGAAACCCTCAAACCAAAGCATCTGCAAAAAATATCGTTGCTTCAGCCGCATCTTCGGGGGACTTTATTTTATTTTTATTTCTTTAAAGGAAAAGCACATTTTCCCCATGCGCTCATACGTTCACATTAAAACATCGAGGCCACTGATGACTTGCCCTCCCAGAAGAGAACCTCTAAATGTCAAGTAACAATAAAGGGAGGAGGATACAATACCTTCACCCTCAATACACCAGAACGGACAACAATGGTCTGCTGGTGTCTCTACCAGCCCGAAAGGTCAAGAACCGCTGAAAATATGTAGCCAGATGTCGGGATAGACTGATGGGTGATAAATATTTTAAAACAAAGCCCCTGTTTCTACAAAGCCGTACTACCTACACACACACACACGGACACACACCCACGCACATGCACTGTAAATGTCATTACAGCTGACAGGAGGGCAGCCAATTTATTGAAGGATGCTCACAGTGAAGTGTGTGACGGCCATAAAGAGGCGTCGCCCTCAAACGGAGGAACGTCAGGGCGGACGCCGCCGTCGGCGAAAGGTCGATTATGTTCCGGTGAGGCAGGAGGGACAGGGAAAGATCGCTTATCTCATATTTGGGAATGCAACTTTTTCTAATCATGGAAACGGAAGGAGCTGGTGTCAGATACACGGCGTCCGTCAGTGAAACACTTCGAGTGATTCACGCACGTTTGCGATCTGACAGGTTTTTAGCTCATTTTTAGCTCCAGAATCCTGAAGACGAACGTGAATGAAGAAGAAACGTGAAGGCGGCGTCACGGCTTCACTGGCGACTTCATTTTCTCAGAAAAAAAAAACAAAAAAAAACTGATGAGAGTCAAAGTTTTTTTTAAAATAGTAAAAAAAACAAAAAAAAAACACCCCTTCACATTCTGGATGTCAAAACCCACTAAAAGGGAAGTCAATAAATAATTCAGCAGTGGGATAATAAAACATCCGAAATTGGAAAGTTCCTTTTTTTATGGGCACAGCTTAAAGGAATGTGAAGTCAACTTTCTGCCATTTTGAATTTTACAAGGTCATAACTGTTGACGGTCATCATTCTACCGGCTGATATTTACACAACATAAATTATGTCTGGATTAATCTAGGATTTCCTGCACCGCTTCGGTGTAAATGTGACATGACGCAGAGTCTATTAGCTTAATCTCATTTAGAATTGGAAAGACCAGAGAGCGTTCAAACAAGCGCCTGCATAAACTTGCTCACATCTAGAGTGAGAAAACTTTACAGGAAAGTTTGAAACTACTGGATCCTGTGACAAGTTAAACCCAAGTTAAATGTGCGGGATGGTGAAAAGAAATGTCCAAAGCCTTTAAGGCAAAAATAATTTTATTTTGCAACTGCAATGAAACAGAACTTTATTTAAAGACTATTAGAGGATGAGTTTTTAGATTAGAAACTAAATTAGGTCGCGCAGTTTCACCCTACAGCCGTACTTTTATATTTTCATTTTTGACTGACTTAATTGGTCTTTTTTTTTCCCAGCAAGACAATGAGAAATTGTTTTGCCGGAAACATGGCTCATTTCAAGAACAAGTCACATCCTTGACTACCGGCACGGCTGAAATCGGCCGCATAAATCTTAAAGTGGCTCGAGTTGAAAAGACAGAGAAGAGAGAGACGATAGTTTTTGTTGTTGTTGTTTTTTTTGGGTTTTAAACAGACTCGCTTTAATTTTTAAAAACAACACGAGGCTCTGAAAAGACAAACGCACCGAAAGACGAGGGCAAAACGCCTCTGCTTGCGCCTCCCTAATTCGATGTGAACAATGCGCACAACTTCTGGGTCCAGCCTGCGGCCAAATTAAAAAGTTCCACATCATTAACAGCTGAAGGTTGCTACACTGTTAATGAGAGGCCCAATTAGGCTTTATTGAAACAAAGAGAGAGCCTGGGAGAGGTGGGGAAGTCGCCCTGCAGTACGAGATTCACTGACCTTTTGCCAAGTTTGTGCAGAGACGGGGCCGTAGACAGAAGAACAAAAATTAGACGGGAGAAATAAAACATTTGAGCAAATATAATTGAAACCTTTTTCCAGGGGAAATTTATAGGGAAAAGTCTGTTGCAGATGCATTTTGGGAATTTGATTTACAAATGTTTGCAGATTTGCTGGCAAAAGGTTATTAAGCCTTTGCTGTAACCTGCTTTAGGAGAAAACTCCCATCTTGTGACAAATGATAAACGATACCGAACATGAAGGCACACACACGATAAATTAAGTTACACAGAAACACTCCTGCATGGTCTGATGAGTCCACAGGACTAAACCTGCATATAATTCCCTCTCTTTGATGAGCTGCACGGGGCCCCTCTCTGCGGGGCCCCAGTGTCCCTGGCCTGGGCGAGTAGACGTATCGTCCTAACAGGATTCATATCATCCTTCCACCTCAACACGCTTGGAAATCCACATCGATAAAACATCATCGTTGTCGTCCGATGAGCACAGTGCTGCAACAGTTTGCATCTGGACGCGTCGGTCTTTAGCTTCGGTTCAGGTCAGTTTCGGGATCGTCACGGCGACCTTTATTCCACTCTGTATATGAAATCTGATACTCCCTGTGAACTTGCGTTACCTTTGATTCCTGTTGCTTGGTAACTTGTGTCAGACTCTGTTGTGTGTTGAATGAGCATTTTCTTCATCACTGTTGCTTTGGGTTAGATGTGATTCAGCTCACATGTGTGTCATCCTACCCTTTTTGACAGCCTGCTTGAAGCACCTGCTCATAAAGTCTAATGTCCTCTAACGCGCAGATGATCCCACCTTAATCTGGTTCCAAGGTTTGAAAGATTTTGGCCTCCCTGGAGATATTCCAATGTAAGAAAACCAAGAATATTTCCATCACGGTAAGGGACATAATGCGGAATAGATTGAGAGTCGTAATCAAGAGAACCAAATCGGAGACTGAGTCAAGACCAAGACCCTACAAAAGACCAAGACAAGACCAAGATTTTCAGAACCAAGATACTGAGTCTTTAGGGAATCTGGTGACCAAATCTTTTGTAAAAAAAAAAAAATAAATAAAAAGAAAGAAAAAGAGTGAGACAAGACCAAGTCGGACTTGTCTCTTATCAAACAACAAGAGGCTCTTATTGTGAAGGAATGTGTCGATCTCCATCATCTGACAACCAGCCAGGAAACCTGATGTCAGATACGTTTTGCTTGCAGATCATTTTCTAGGTAGAAAACTTGAGCATAGTGTCACCAATTGGCCCAAATGACAATTAAATTTGTCAAAGCCAAACATACTGGACCAGCAGATGGTCATTAATTGTTGCTCTTTTATGAATTGCACAAAATGACAATCATGTCCATTTTGTAACAAAGTAAAATTTGTTTTTTTGTCCCCCTGCACGTTGGATGCCACAGAAACCCAACAGACTGGGTTTCTGTTAGTCTTTAAAAAAAAATGGCTCTTTTGGGATCAGAAAATGAGATGTTTGCAGAACTTGAGAGTTAAAAAATACAGGATTTTGTTTTCTTTTTGTGCACAAACGCCGTAGGACAGAAGAGAATGGATGCACAAAAATAATTTAGCTCAGGAACTGCCGTGTTTTGATTTTTTTTTTGTTGTTGTTGTTTTTTTTTAACTCACTTTGTAAGAAGCGTCACACTGTTTAAATTCACGTGAAAAAAACGAGGAAACCCTACAAGAAACGTTCACATTTATTTTTTGTGAACTTTAATTAATCGGTCCCCATTTTAAGAAAGTTCACAAGTATTTCTTGTGAACTTTAATTAATCGGTCTTTAATTAAAGTGACTTCATTAAAAGGCCAAAGATTTAACTTCTTTGTTCATCTACGGGCATTTGAAAAATGTAGGAGTCAGGTGAACATCTACCATGATGTCCACCCTCACTTCAACAGTCGGCGGCACAAAAAAACTAGAAGCTGGAGACGTGAGCAGAGCAATCGTCCTTTGAAAGGTTCTGAGGTTCTCATCACAAGCCCCTGCCTCTGATTATTGCCATTTTAATTGGGGATAAATGTAGAAAAGCGCCCATCTGCAAATAGAGAATGCCTCTTCTTGCCAACTTTAAAATTTAATTGCTCAAGCATAATTACTGGTGAAATCAGAGTATGTTCTGGAAATACACCAGCCGGCCGTAGCGTCTCCAATTATTATTATTATTATTTATTTTTTAACTGCGCGTGCTTTGTAATCTGCAATTATTTTAAATAAGAATAAGTTCAGACAGTCCTTGCATCAGTCTGCTCGTCTTGGCCAACTAAAGCTCTGCTCCAAGGTCTTTTCAGTAGTCTATCAGAGCTGCAGAGGAGGGGAGGGAAGCAGAACAGAGCAGGAAACAAAGCGCTGTTATCTAACACCCCTGGGCTGATGTCAAAGAGAGCTGCTGGCAATTACAGCAGAAGACAGAAGAGCACTCTAAAAGTGTTTTAAAGGCACATTTCTTTCTTTTATTCTCAGATTTATCTCCTCCACAGGGCTTCTTTTTCTTCTCTTTTAATCCACTCTTTCTCTAACCACCCTAAACTCTTGGTTTATCTTGATCTCCTCCCTCCATCTTTATCTCCGTTTCCGCTCTGAAAGCCTATCTGAGGCACAGCTGCGTCTCAAGGGAACACAGACCTCTCCGTCTCCATCAGCCTCCTCCTGCCTCCTGCAGTCTTCTCATCGCTGTCCTCCTTCTGGCAGCTCCCAATCAGCACAGAAAGCAGTAAAAGCCCCCTTTTATCCCGAGGAACGCCATCGCGACGATGTCCCCGAAAATTTGTCAAAACCCCCCCCCGATGCCTAAGTGCCGTGATGAGGCAGGTCGGCGCCGGTGCGAGGAGAGAGCGGCGGGAGCTATTGGAGGAATATTCTCTGTCGTAGAGGCAGATTTTATTTTATTCATTCTTTTTTTTTTTTTTTTGTCAGAAAACAATCTGAAGAGAAAACTATAGATAAATCCAAAGTTTCATTTATTAACTGTAATCATAAACCTTTACTGGTGTATAAACACACAGTCAATGCATCTGTGTGTTTAGGCTGCTAACACTGGAACAGATCAGCAAATTTATGTTAAACCCAGGACGAAAAACAGCTCAGCGACTTTTCAAAGCAGAAATGATGCATTTATTTTCAGTCCAGTTCATAAAATATCGTCAGTGTTGGACAGCTTGTGTCTTCATACCCTGGCTCTGGGTTGGGCTGCTTCAGTGCTGCATCCCAGGCGCATAGAGGAGCAGCAGTGCAGATCCTTCCTCCCAGCAGCTGAAAGACTTTATAACCATCACTGCTTCCAGCAAACTCCATAACTCTTCACTACTCTGCTGTTATTTTCGCTTTTCTCACTTCAAGTAACATTCCTGGTGTTTGAAGCTTCAGCTAAATTCATTCACCATTTAAAAAAACAAAAAGCAGATTCAACTAAGGCTGCTGTAAGAAAATATTCTAATAATTGAGTACGCTACGGAATATGTTCACGATTAATCGATTAATCGGATCTCTCTCTCTGTCAGTCCCCCAAAACGGCGACGACGCTCTCGTACTCCTAGAATCGCACCGCACAATTTGACAATCAATATTTTTCCCCAAAACCTCATAAGACGCCAGACAATTCAGCACCAGGCTGCTAGCGCTGGGCAACAACTCATAGGCGGAAGGAAGCGAGAGCCACAAATAATGACCGGAACATAATAAAACATCCTTTAACGAAGCTCCGAGGCAGATCAATCTGAATAATCGAGGTGCCAGAATCATTCGAGGAATCATTATGTTTTCCACAACTTTGTGTCCGGTTGGTGTTTTGACATTACGAAACATTCGCCAGCATCTTTTCTCTCGGCTCACAGTCATTTAAGGTTACTTGTACGTATATAACAATTAGTTCCATTTACAGCACCAAAAATGACCCGTGCGCAAAATTGTCAGTTCGCTGTTTATTTTAGTTGAGAAAAACTACCCCCTAAAATAAATAAATAAATAAATAAAAAAAATTTAACATTTGGTTATTTTCCCCTGCCACTTGTATCTTGTTCATGTCAGAGCGAAATGATAGAAGTGGCACATAGAGGTGTTGGTGTGTGGAGAAATAAACCAACCTGCCCGAAGGCCAAAGGAGGAAGAGGGGGGTTTGGGGAAGAAAGTGTCCAGGGAAAAGCTTTCATCAAGTCTTTCTCATAAAAGACGATTTACAGCCATCTGGGGCACTTTGACCAAGGCTGAGGTGCATTTGTGTGAACGAGGGTGTTTTTATATAGTTGTATTCATCAGGGTGTGATCATAACTCACCCTCACCGGGGGGGAGGGAAAGTGAGAACCTGGTAGAAAGACATCAGCACATTCTGGTGCCTGAATGGATTGTAACGTGGTAACCAACATGTCCAGTAAAACTAAAATTGATTTGTTGGCTTGTCAACGATCAGACACACATACACACACACACGCACACGCACACACACACCCACACACACACACGCACACACACAGCCTGAAGTTAGTAGGAGATCCAAAAAAGGCCCACAATACACTGAGGAAAGAAATGCATTAACTTGTATAGGACACATTTTTTTAAAAAATCCCTTACTGTACAAATTACTTCAGAAATATGTGTTTAAATTAATCATGTAAAGGTTTAACTAATCAAACCTTGACAGAATACTTACTTGACTCTGATTGGCCGAGAGCCGAGGTGAAACAGACTCTACATATCAGTTTCTGCTGTCGCTGCACGATGGTTTCCACTGTGTGTATTGATGCATGTTGAGGTATATTAGATGTCTGAACAATTAAAAAGGGCAGTTATGAGTTGTTTTTTTTGAGAAGTTGAATTTTTTTTTGGTTTCTAACCACCTCCAGTACCAGGGATCCACTGTATAATACCGTATAATAAGTATTTATTTGTTTAATTGTTTTCCTGTGCACAATCAAGTAACGGTTCATCCTGACTGGATGAGTTTTCAACCTACGGATGAGGTTGAAAAAAATATGTTCCTCATGTGAGCCACTTGGGAAAATGAGATGATTAATTAACTATTTATTGTTGAGAAATGTATTTCATCGATCTAATCATTGACGAGGGTGTGGCACTTCTGAGTCGCCACATTTACAAAACTTTAACTATAAAGCGTGTTAAAAACAGCAGACGCAAAGCAAGGTCTTTAACAAAAAAATGAGGGGGAAAAAATACAATTAATACAGGTAGAAATAAAATAGAGGTGAAATCAGTAACAGAAATATAGTGAAAACAAATGACATGTTTTCAAATGAACTCTAAAAGAAAAAAGCAACCGGTGCAGATAGGACACAAAGTTAACTCCAAATAACTAATTTTTTAAAAATCACAAGACCCCATCTGATGCGAGTTTCAACGGTGGAAATAAAAAACTGCAGACTGAACAGGCCGCGACCACGTCCGACGCAGACGCTGAGAAGGCGAACATTAATTGTGGGTCTGTGAAACATTTCTCTGCAAAGCATCTGATGTTAATCTTTCTCTGAAACCTGGGTGGAGCGATTCAAACTCGAGGCATACCCAATCTGTTCTATTAACACCTTGAAATAAGGCTGCCACCTTTAGATTGCATCACCTCAGGCGCACGTCAACATCAGGGACGAACGATGTTGACGGGAACCAAGCTTCTATATATATATATCACCTTTGTATATTCTATGCAATCAGTGCTTTATAGGTAATTGGCTCTCCGACGTCTGCTTTACACCTGCAGTGCTGTGAAATACTATTTGCAGCCTTTTGCGAACAATAAACAAAGACTGCCACGAATCCATTTTTAAAATGTTGTGACTGCAGCAAATCAAGATGGGATGTGTAATCCACAATCATAAATAACGTGGAACAGCGATGAACTTTGAAAACTGTCAAAAACGTTCTCACTCGTACTGAACGTCAGATTAGAGACCACGATCTACACAGTGAGTAATAAAAAGCCACATTTACCGTCACAAATAGGCGCAAATCTTGCAAATATTTCCAAATTAGTACCAAGAACACTTTGATTTTTATCGCAAAAGATCATCAGAAGAATCACAAAATCCTGGAGGGACCGAAAAGCTGTTCAATAATGTTTCATTCTAAGAATTTATTGATATCTCAACAGTTTGTGAGCAGGTTTTATCAATGCATTCTGGCACAGCCGGCCCTTTAAGAGCATCATCTTGATTTGTAGCAATATGTTCTGCTACATCCAGAAAGTCGTCTGCTGGGGGATGTGGCCCCATCCCTACAGAGCTCGTTAAATAACACACACAAAAAAAAAATGATGGAGATTGCCTCATGTGCAGCTAAGACGCGTTTTGCAGTGATATGGAAATCGGGCTCTCCTGCGTCTATCCAAACGTGGTTTTCAGAAATGAATAGTTGCTTTCCCCTTGAAAAAGTTACGCATAATCTCAGGAAAAAACACTTAGAGCCATTGCTTGCCCCAATTATTGAACACATGCACTGACCCCCCGACTTTTATTTTTAGTTATTTTAGTTTTTTTTATGTTTTGGGGGGGGGGGGTTTATGTGGGAAGGGATATATATGGTTTATCAACAGCTTTTGTCTAAAGTGTTGCTGAAACAGAACCAAACTTCTCCCCACAAAGGTAATTTCAACATTTTTTCCCTCCAAAAAATTCCTGAATATCTCCGAGACTCGCAAAGGAATATTCTGTGAGACGAAGCTGGAACTTTTTGAAAGGAGCGTCCCTCATTACTACCCGTCAAAACCGATGGAACCGGTGGATTCTCCTCTGACCCAGAAAACCCCGAAGGCCAGCGTTGGCTTTAGCACTTTGTGACCCGTCTCACTTGGTTTTACGAAACGGGGCAATTATCCAAAGCGCGCCAGCAAGTTCACATTCAGAGGGCAATAAAACACTTTTTGACGGCCTAGTCAAAGTCCAGATAACTAACCGAAGAAGCTGAATTGAGAAAAGTGGGCCAGAGCTCCCCGCGGTGACGTAAAAGGCTGATTGCTAGTTACCGCTTGAAGGCAGGCGCAACCGGCGATTACATGAACGGAGCAATTACTTTTTCACAGAGGGCCAGTTTGATTTGGAGAGCCGTGTTCCCGTAATAAATCAAGTTATCATTCCAACATTTCACTTTGTATTTAATCAGGCTGTCTTTCTCTGGCACTGAAATCCGATTGTCAATAAACATTTAAGAGGGACGGTGTCAGAGGGCCGGTTGCCTCGCGCCCATTTTGGGCCTAAAAACCCGCTTGGCTTTCTCTTCCTTCTCGCATTTTGTGAAAAAACAAAAACAAAAACAAAAAAAAAAAACGATCGGCTCCGGACGTGACTGGCAACAATCACAGCCCCGCGATAACATCTGAGACGGTTTATCTTGATGCGCAAAAAACATCGCCCCCAATTAGCGCGAGGCCATGTTGTACTATCAGCTCACATTGTGCGAAAATGAGAACGGAGGCAGAAATCAGACTGAGGTTCTGATTGAACATGATTGGACGTAATTTGACGACAGAACAAAGATAAGCGAGCGTGACATTAACTCGGAGAGGATAAATAGTCAAAAACCTCACACACACACAAAAACAACAACGCGACTTACTCTGCTTCCGTCATTATTTTATGTTAATCACAACATTTGCATTTTGCGTGTCACCTGACTTAACGAGCAGGAATTAGCATCTGAACACATGAGGAGTAAGAGCAGAGATGTGATCAGCACCTCCCCCGTGACGCTGATAAATAATGCAGCAGAGTTACTTTTTAAACAGAGCTGCACGGAGACATGCGCACAGGGAGAGGGGAAAACAGAACGATCACAAGTCCTGAACCAGACAGCTTCCCAAGATCACAAATTTCTATCTGTTACGTTCAAACGCCGGGAAACGATCTTGAGTTTCCAGGAGAAAACGCTCGGCGTGTTTTGTGTGTTTGTCCTACTCCTTTTCTTTCAACAAAAGTCTACTTTCATGAAATGATGACTGGTGTTAATGGTTGCCATGGTAGTGGTGTAGTTCATTGTTAATATATTTACCATAAGGCTGTGCTCAGTGTGACCTTTAGACTTGACAACTGATCTGCAACAGGAAGCTATATTCTTGATCTGTCAGTAATTGTACTGCAGCTAATGCAGCGTACAGTATAATACAAGTACAGTGGTAAGATTTGTTAAGAAAGAAGGAGAAAGTGAGGGGAAATGTCTCACAGTAGGTGTAGCTTTGAGACCCAGTGAACCAGCACCCTTTCCTAGGATTTAAAAGCTCTGTGGCAAGTTCTGTGTCTGTAAATTATGCTATTGGTGAGTGACTGCTTTTGACAAAAACACTCTAATGAAAAACATCACACTTACACCCCTCTGAATGGCTTTTAAAGAGATGAGTTTTGTCAAAGTTTTTTTTAAAAATGTATAAAAATGAACCCTGAGTGTGGCTAAAGCACTGCCGCGTTAAGGATTGTTTTGCTATTTGTGTTTTCGTTCACGGTGTTTACCACTTTAGGAATTAGAAGGACATATTTTTGGACAACAGCAAAAGTTTGCTGTTGGGTTAACATTTTTAAACCTTTTACCCTACAAGTAAACTCACATCTGAAATGACTCTTTCATGGCTCCATTAGTATTACGTTGCCGAAAGTTACTTTACTTTACTTTTGCTGACATATATTTTTAAAAAAAAAGCCTTGGAGAAAACGAAAACATTGGCATTACGAACAATACCTATAGAAAGAATTCGCCTCCCTTGGGTGTTTTACCTGTTTTAGTACTTTTACAAATCAATCCACAAAATGCGCCTTTTTTTTTTTTGACCGTCTTTGTTCACTGTCTTAGTGTGAGCACTAATAATTAGTCCGGGTTGAAACTATTGACAACGCTAAACTATTGATGGCCTTCCAAGATACTTTCCAGAGAATAAGTCGGATATTGAACTGAGTTGTCAGTCGCCCTCCTGGGCAAGCAAAGCTGTGCCTGCTTCCTTTTTGTTCCTGGCTTTAATCTAATACTGTCAGGTGAAATTAGGAAGTAGGAAAAAAAAAAAAAATTAGAAATTAGATTGCGGTTCTCGGTGTGCAAAATGCACTGGAGAGTGAAATCTTGGACTGTGTCTCAGGTTATAGTTGCTTTTGGGAGGCGCAAGCTTGAATTTAGAAACTCGGTTTAATTTTGACACGGCATGTATTGTCCTCCTGCTTCTTTCTGCTCTCCCAACTTAAATACTTCAAGGGTTGCAAATGATGCAAAGTGTTGGCGCAACGATGGATGGAGCTAAACAGAGAGTAAGTCTTTCGGCAGTTTGTAGAAAACTCGAGATGGTGGAACGTTTCGTCTTCCAGAGACACAGCGGAGTGGTTCAAGTGTGAGAGCTCAAAATCACAAACCAAATCCAATTGATTGAAAGGATTGCTGCTTTAAATACGGGTGAAGATTCTCTCTTTTGGAAAACATCCTGTCCCGATATCGTTTTTTAAATCCCAACGTCAATGTAACTCTTACGATTCTCACATTTCACTTAGTTTCCCATCATCAGGTTTTTATGAGCGAAAGCATCTCCATCGCACTAACATCCGCCCAAACAACCGCGTGCCTAATCTACATGCAGAGTGCTAATGCATATTACTCAAAATATAATAGCATTTCTTTTTTCTTTTTTTTTTTTAGATCCACTTATGCACACATGAATATTGCAATAGTAAAGCTTATCTTGGAGTAATTCAGTGCACACGCTAAATTACATCAAAATTACATGTAAATGTTTGGTTTGCGAAGACACTATCTCAAGTGGAGCTGAAATGTGTGTGTGTGCATGTTTGTGTAGGTGTGTGTGCGCGTGCGTGCGTGTGTGTGTGTATGAGACGTTCTTGGGAAGTTTTACTCGCGCGGAGCAAGTTGTCTCTTTGAATTTCACTAAGAAGCTGTTTATTCTGCATTGTTCGACGTGTGTGTACGTTGTGTTTTTTGTTGTTGTTGTTGTTGTTTTTTTAAATTTACTCTAGCTTCGCTTACTGACAAAAACGCTCACCAGGAGACAGACAAACACACACGCACCCAGTGGGAGATGCTTCAAAGCGTAGCGTCGCTGTCAGCGATTGCTTTTTGTTTCATGTGTCCTCAATTTTTTTCTTTTTTTTTTTCCCCCCCCCCCCTCATCCCCTTTTCCTCCAATTCCTTATTAATGGCCCAGATGTGGCGGCGGCACACGGGGAGCTCATTACTCCAAAGACAACACAAAGCAGTTGTTTCCATATTCAAACATTTTGGGAGGAGGTGTGTTCATGTAATATGTAAGCACAGCAGCTTCCTAAACTAACAATGCAGCTTGTTCTGGAGTTTAAGCTCGGTGTTTGATTAGGTGTGAAGGAGGAAGGAGAGGCTGGTTCATCCATTATGTAACCTTTTCTGCTCGTGGTGGCAATTCTGACTTTGCGTTAGAGGAGGCGAGGTGGCGAGGGAAGACGTGGGGAAAAGACGAATATATTTAGAGCTGGAAAACACAGGTAGACAGAGCTAAAACTGGAGTGCAATCGGGCGCCTCAGGTGTCGAGTGTGAAAATGAAAACGTGGAGGATGATTGAGATGGGGAGTTTTGGTGGAGCAGAGAGAGGCAAGACAAAAAGAGGGGGCCGGAAGGGGAGGTGGGAAAGATGAGGGAGGGGAGAAACGGAGAAAGGTCAGCGGGGACGACCGCAACGGTAAAGGAGAAAACGGGAGAGAAGGATTTAAAAGTGTGGGATGTGGTGAGGATGGAGGAGGAGGAGGAGGAGCAGTGAGGAGGTGGGTGTCAGGAGTCAGAGTCGCTTTCATCACAGAGAGTTGTCGCGTTGATCGGAGGTGTGAACCCAGCAAATCTGACAAATATCTCTCACAGACGCATCCGAAACGCGAGGTGACTGAGTGGGGTGGATGTATGTGTGTGTGTTGTGCGTGTGCGCGACGTGTGTGTGTGTGTGTGTGTGTGTGTGTAAGTTGCACCCAAGGGGACAGTCAACCTTTCCAGCAAACTATTTTTGACATCTTCTTGTTTTGGGTTGCATCTCTACTTCATTGTTTTGGAGTTATGCACCTCTTGAGAAACATGTTGCTTGAACTACATTTAAACTCACATTTCTCTCCTGCCTTATTTCCTCTCGACCAATTATTATGCTAAGTTACGTAAGCATCAACAAAAAAAAGAAAAAAAAGTTGTTAAAGCACACTGGGACTTTGAAACACATTCATGCCCCTTGAACCTTTGCACATGTCCCAACGTTACCGCCACAAACACCAGTGTGCTTTAATTCAGATTAATTTGATGGAAAAATAAAGTTGCACATAAATGCTAAGTGGAAGGAAAATAATTGGTTTTCAATTTTTTTTTTAATGAACAATAAATAAATCTGAAAAGTGCGGTGTGCATTTGAACTTAGCCTCCTTCACTCCAAAGGGGTAAAAAATAAAAATTCAGTGCAACCAACAGTCTACCGTCTGTTCTCTGACTGATTGTTACGTTTGTGATGGACGTGAAATTGACCAAAAACTTGGTTTAGAGTAAAAACTCACAAGCATCTTAGAAAACTTGGATACAGAAGTTATTGCGGTAAGTGATCATTTTGTTGTTGCAGGGTCACATTCTGAGGAAACGTTCAGTTTTAATGAACATTTCGCACTGGAACGGAAAGACAAACTGAGGGAAAGTTCAAGCACAGCACTGCGAAAGTAGAGGGCGATCTGGGGGTTTCCTGCAGACGTGGTCGTGCAAATTTGTTGTTTTTGTTCAATTGTGAATCATGTTCCAGATATAAAAGACACAAAAGTATGGAGAACAACGATCTGTCCATGTTAAAGCAGCTTTAAACCAGCCGGCCGTCATTTCCCAAACACATGCACGCAAAAAGCCTCCAAACTCCACACAATCAGGACACAAGACCTTCTCGCTGAGAGGAGACGGCGCCAAACAACTCTCCGCCTTGTTATTCTCGAACACCGACCCAGCTAACGCACCCGGTTTTTTATTATTATTATGTTTTCCTAGGGCTCTCTTTCGGATAAATGAGTCTGCTTTCAGCAGATATGAGTAAAGCAGATCTGCCTGTTTGTTCAGTCTGCAGCTCGAGAGCTTCAAATCAAACCTCCTGTAATTAGCTCGGTCCTGGTTCCGGGTGTTCTCAGTGGGCCCAGCGCTCGGAGAACAGCTCTAATCACGCAGTCCGGCGCAGAACGCGGTCCCTCCGGTTTACCGCGTCGAATGGAGACGTTTTCTTGATTAGATTAACTCTGGGCAGAAACGATCCTGGTTTCGCTCCGTTCGTGTCACATCAAGGGAAGATGCGAGAGCAGACAACTTCAGATAATTGTGTGTTTGCTGCAGGTTATTAATGCTGCGAATGCTGACTGATGTTTATAGTTCATGCCGGCGTTGATGCTGTTGACTATTTGGTTTGAAGAGACAAGGTGGAAACGAAGCATTTCCACCTTGTCGTTTCAGCGTTTGGCAGAAGGTCTCTACCAAATAATTAACTGTTGTTGGAACCATAGCACACAGTAAAAATTGCGAACAAAGTATTTCAACTTTTTTCATGTTTCGTGCAATGTGCAACCACGACAGGACGTAAATAGAACATTTTTGTGATAAAGCAAAAATCTGAAATCCAAATCTTGGACGCAGGTATTTCCTTCAACGTGTATCCAGAATGTAACAATCACTGTCGAGGATATTTATGTCTATTTTGAATCTTTTAAGCAGGTGAGGCTGAAATGCAAAATTCCAAATTCACATTTCTTTCGATCTTTACTGCAACATTTCATGAACGTCTCTTTCCCACACGCCCCATCAGTCTGACCCTGACTAGCAGAGGAAGTTTATTTTATGCAACAGAACTGTTCTGTATTTAGCGGCAGACGCCTTCCCAACCTTTTCTTTTTCCCTTTTTCTCATGAACAGCGTGGCGTGACACGCCTGGTTGCATGTAGATCAAACATTTAAATTATTTTGCACTTGAGCCGTCACAAAGTTTGGAGCAAACCAATCACAATTTAATTCAATTTATAATTTTTCTTGCCACTTTTTTCCATTTAGAAGAAGTTTGTTGAGTGCCAGACCAACATCAGTTTTCACACTGCGACTCTCTGCAGCTCCTCCAGAGTTACCGCCGCCCTTTGGTCGGTTGCTACTTTGGTCAATCCTTTCCTTGTCCAGCCAATCAATTAAGTGGGAAGAGTGTATATTGGTAATATTGGTAGGTTTGCAATTGTGTCAAGCTTATTGCACTCTCAGTTCATCCGTCTCCTTTTCTGAATCTTCCATGCCGGATTTTTGTGGCTCTCTACTCCGAGGCGTTTTCGTTAAATGCGAGCGGTGATCCGACTAAGGCCAGGGACGCACACGTGGCTCGGCTCAGGCGGCTTGTTTGTTTTGCGTTTGGATGCAGCCGCTGTGCTGCTAACCGGCTCCTCCGTCTGCCAGGTTTTCCCCGACGCTGTCTGGGCTTGTTTACAGCTGCGACCCACACCAGCGATTCCTCTGACACCGCTTCCGCCCACCGACACGGAGCGCTGGCAGACGACGGCTCAAAGCAGCACTGGCACGCTGGAGCTTCATCAAAAGCACTCATCTCTTTTCTGTTCAACTTCATAGTCACAGTGTGTCGACGCTGAGAGAGTGCTTTTGACATGAGCTGCAGTGAAACAACAGCAGCCGCCGCTGTGTGAGTCTTAGCAAAGACGGTTCGCTGCACGGCTCTGGGCGAAATATGCGTTTCGTTTTTCTGTTTCCTGTTTTGTTGTGTCCTTTCGTTAAGGTGAAGCATAAAGGTATCTAAAAAAACCCCTAAAAATCTCAAATATTTGGTTTGTGAATAGCTGAATTCCTTCATACTTTGTACTTTATGAGGGAAACGGATCCAATTTATACCCCAAAAAATTCTAAACAAACCAATAAATTCAGATTTCCAATACAAGACGAGACGCAGTTCTTTTCAGTATTTTAATCCCAATTGCTGTTATAGGCAGAGGAAAGTGAGATGATTGCCTCGGGTCGTGAACTTTGCACCAATCAATCCTCTTGACCAAGCATGTGGCGACAGTGGGAAGGAAAGGCCTCGTTTCAGCAGGAAGACACCAGCAGCAGAACTCAACTCAAAAGATAGAGGAGACAAATAAAACACAGAGAAGCACATAAAAGCTGTTTCCATGTCAAAGGAAACAGTGAATGGCAGCAGCACCTGAGCCAAAGCTACGATCCAAGAAGTGCTAACAGATGCCTTTCATAATAGTTCAGACATCAGATATAACTTAACATGCATTGATATGCAGAGTGAAAACCGTCTTAGTGCTGCCAGAGAAGCTAACATCCCCGGTTTTTCTTGTCTTTGCTCTTAGCCAATCAGAAGCAAGGAAAATAAACGGTGCTCCTGGATTGGCTGCTTTGCAGCCGAGGTACTCCCGCTTTCAAAGCTACATTTTATGTCCAATATTTTAGATGTTCTCTACGAAAAAGTCAACAGATTAGTGAATCCACAAATACGGAATGAGAGATTTATTTTGTCTGTTTTATTAAACGTAACTCTGATCTGTTACTGCGGCAACGGAAGCCCCGTGCACAAGAAAGACAGATTGATGATAAATATCTCGAGAAACAGAATATGATGTTTTATGAGAGTTAATACACATGGGGTAAATCCAGGACCCCACAGGACATTATGCCAGATTAATACTTTCAGTTCAAAAACCGTTTTAGAAATCTTGTCAATAACTAAAAGTTTTAATTGTCGTTTACTTTCTCCTCAAGCCTGTTTCTTTTTGCTGCGACCGACTGACTGATATCTGCTTCCTGCTCCTGCTGTGTTAAGATCACTGCTGTAAAACAATCTGAGTTGCGTTTGACCAGATTAAGTTCGTCATCGTCGTCAATTTGTTGGTCGCAGCTGAAACTGGATTAAGCTTAACGACCAGATGTGGAGCCTCCATTTGTGCGTCAGGGCAATAAAACATTCACCTTGGAATCAAGTCGTGTTTCTATGTGGAACAAGCAGTTTCAGAAAACATAAACCTGCTGCGGTCTCGCTTTAAAAAGACCTCTTTCGGTTTTCTCTTGGTTGGATGGTAGCCTGGATTATTTTCTGCTTGTCGCTCTTTGTTCGCCCTCGACCCGCTCACGCTGCAGACTCACTTCTCCCTCCACGCTCCGTGGATTCGCACCAAACCACTGTAAGTTCACTTCCTGCCTCCTCCATCCAGCTCCTCCTCTCCCGTCTCTCTTTAGCCTTGAAATAAAGATGAACGTGTCGCTTTAATCGACATTGTTGCCAATGAATCATTTAACAGTGTTAGTCTGACATTCCTGATTCCAGGTCACTGCGTTTCGCTGCGCGTCCCACCGCGAGGAGGGTCCTGTTCCGGTTTGGCCTGCAGACTTGCAGTGGCTCACTCTCAGTGCCAGCTGCTGGCAACGTGTAAACCTTGATCGCAATTTTTATGTCTATTTTTTTTTTTTTTGTGCTTCAACTTTCCCCTTAGACACCAGAGAGGCAGACATTTACTTCTCAGCTTGGGTTTTGGCTTTGACTATCACTGTTTTGTAAATTCGACATGCAAAAAATTTGGTTCACCTGACGGGGTTAAGAATCAGCCGGGTTAGTTGCTCCGTTTTTCATTTCTGCCGAACAAAAATGAAAAACCGCGGCGCGTTTATGCGTCATAAAGCTCTTGTTTCCTTCTGAAGTTGCAGCTCATGTTCAGAGAAAGGCCATACAAAATCTGTCTACATGCAAGTTTTTTTTGTTTGTTTTGTTTGTCAAATTGCTGAAACAGACAGGGTACAACGAGCCAGAGAGTCAGTCAACCTTTGGACTTAATTGCTTTTTAAAGGAAGAATACATTTAAATGTCATTTTTTTTAATCGTACTGAACTGCAGTCCCATATATTTCACTGCAGGTGCAGTGGTCTCACTCCATACCAAGACATGCAACTTTTCCCCCCTTTTTCACACAGCGACAGCTCGGAAGAAGTTTTCCTAAGGAAATGGGAACCAAAATATTTAGCGTACAGAAGACATCCGCCACAAGCGGCGCCGCGTGGCGATTTTGCAAAATCATCCATCTTCTCCTGCTGTCAGCAGATTTTATTGAAATTCTAAGCACTTGAGTCTTCGTGTACATGATGCTGTCGGAGCGCGTGGTTGTTTTCATTTGATTCGTTCTTTTTTATTTATTTATTTATTTTTTTTTTTTGTGAACACGCGTGTGAGAACCGTGCAGCGGAGCCGACGGTGAAAGTGGGTCAGGATGAGAAGACGATGTGAACTTGTCACCTTGAATCATCTCGGCGGCTCGTGAGGGGAGACGGAGAGACAAGACGAGAGGAAGAGGAAGCGGCGACGGGGCACCGGGAAGATCTGAACGAGAGCGAGGAAAATTCAAACTGCGAGCATTCGCAAGAGTTTTTACTCGGTTTGAGGAATAAGTTTTGAGGTTCGCTCGCGTCAGAAAACTGTCCCGAGTCAAAGTCTGACGTCCATCTCGAAAGCTGGGATCAAAACTAAAAACCACTCAAAGCGAAAAGTGTCCACATCAAACTTATTTCGTCAAATTCTCAGCGTTTAAATCGATCGCTTCGCTTTCACACACATTATGTGAAGTGGCAGGCAACTCGGCGTCTCGCTCGCCGCAGTTCCCCCACGGAGCCATTAAAAATTAAAATCCATATGAGACTCATGGCCAGCTCTGAAAGACGTCGGGCCTTTTTAGCTCGTCATCTCCGCCGTGCTGTAGAAGCAGCTCTGCATGCAACGGATGCAGCGGGTGAGGGAGCTCGTGATTGGTGGAGCAGAGGAACAGCCGGAAGCGGATTGGTCGGCAGAGGAGGGATTATATCTTCCATTTTGTCCAACACTCGATGCTCCGGACGTTTTTAGTGGAAGCGAAAATTAGCTCGAAAATTTGATACTTAGGGCGAATTCCGGTTTTGAATATTTTGTAAATCACACTATTAATTTTGTACTTTTTTTTTTTTTTTAGCAAGCTCAAGTAACTACATAAAGTCTGTAATACTCAAAATCTTAACTGAGCTATGCAACTTATTGATATGTTTGTTTTTTAAAAGTTCAGCAATGACGTCTTTGTTTGATCCTAACAATCCTGATGGAGAGCAGAGATGCTGGCGAAGCGTCAAAGGGAGAAGCAAAAGGCAAATGTTCATCGAATCTCAAGCATAAACTTACTTACAGTGAAGATTTGTCAGTATTTTCTGTGAGAAGCAGAAGTCCTGGTACAAAGTTGCATGGAGCTGACATATATAGATATTTTTTTATTTGGTTATGAACACAGCAAATGCATTAAAGTAAAGGTCACCAGCTAATGGACAACCTGTGTACAAGGAGCTCTTCCACTGCTGCAGCACATTTAGGAAGAGACCAACAAATCCTGTGAACCTGCAGTTTGGAATCCTCAAAATAATCTCGACAAAATCTACGCCAAAAAAAAAACAAAAAATAAAATAAAAATAAATATATATATATATATATATATATATATTAAAAAATATATATATATATATATATATATATATATATATATATATATATATATATATATATATATATATATATACATATATATATGTATATATAAATTACTATCTTATATAAATAAGATAGTAATTTGCTTCAAAATCAGCACAAATTGACCCTTTGGGAAATGTTGCATTTCTCCTAATATCCAGGAGAAAACGTGTGTTCCTCTTCAGCCAGCAAAGTCGTGGACGGCGCCCAGTTCAGCTGTAAACGCAGCTTTACCGCCGTCCTGATGAACGCAGAAAAACGCTAACTAGCAACTAAACAAACCAGTATGACCGACGCGGCTGCTTCAGTTTCACCGGAGACGTTCACAGGCCGAAATCTCGCTTGAACTCTGATGCATGTTTTATTTGAAATGATTTGTTTTAATATAAAACCGTGATTTGTTTCTTTTCAACACCAGCAAATTGTGGCACACTGAGGAAAAATAAATAAATACTTGCAGAGCTGAATCACAGATAGACTCATCCAGAAAGGATATGAACCCTTTCTACTGTTTTCCGATGTGGGAAAGTGACGTTTTGACATTACTGTGTGTATTTTCATCAATGAAAGCTGAGTTCTCTCTCACTCCTAGTTTTTGTCCTAAATAAGAAAGCGAAACATTGTCATATTGTAATTAATTACAGATTCTTTGCTCGTGAGTGTAACTGTTACCACATAATCGTAAACGAAGGCGGGTATTTTCCTCGCTGCCTTTATGCAGCCTGAAATATCGGTGCGGTGACAGCAGCACCGCAGGGCCATAAAGCCACATACATAACCACACTGTGGTTTCTCCCGCCCAACAACTTCCACACCAAAGAAGGGTTGTTGTTTTTTGTTGTTGTTGTTTTTTTGTTTTTCACCTCAGGCTGCGTGTTGCTTGTTCATACTGCAAGTCTAATGAATGTAAATTAAGCTTCTAGGATCAGTAGATGATTCCTACTCTACGCAAAAATCAAAGAAAGGATCAATTTGTGACATTTAAAGCTGACTAATCCCACTAATTAGTGTCTGAAAGCTAAGCTAGTTGCCTGGAAAGGCATTAACTTTGCAAAGAAATGTAAAAAAAAAAAAAAAAAAACCTTACAAATTAAATGCGTTTATAGATGTATATAAAAGATGTATTTCCGCTCATGCAAAGATGTCTTTGCGTGGACATTTTCGTATTTCCCCCCTATCTCACTTCCAAAAAAGCATCCAGCACCATCTGAGTCAATGAGACAGAATGTGTTGCTCTCCATTAGCGGTCCTGTGTATGCGCGTGCACTAATTAGCCTCCATTACTTTGGGTAGGAGCTGCACAGAGAGGAGAGCATCAAAATTTAATGAGCCTCTTGTAGCTGCTGTGAAGATTTGCCGCGTTTTAAGTGCTACATCGAAGGCTCCCTCTGGTCGCTCGCGCGCTGACGGAGAATTCAAACGAGCGAGAGAGAGAGGCTCGGTTGGCGCGAGCGTCATCTCGGGTCAAAGGACCACGAGGCGACCGCCCCTCGAGACGAGCTGCGTTCAAGACCGCGGCTCCTTTTTGGTGCAAGCGACGGGAAAGCTCGCAACAGCTTGCGAGCGACGCAAAGCCTTTAAAACTGGATCGTTTTTGATATGATTACACCAAAAATATGGAGTAGAGTTTCAGGCGGCGAGGTGGGAAGTCGCAGTGCAATCCAGCCTCCAGGGCTGCTGTCGAAATAACCGTTTAGAAAAAAAAAAAAAAAAAAAAAAAATTGCACGCAATGAACGCAGACGCGTTTTGGTTTTCTCCGTCTAGTCTGTCAAGAAGTCTACGACGCTTGTGACATTTTAAGAAGCCTTTGCTGTGTTTCTTTCGTTATTTGTTTTGTATGTGGTAAACGCTCCACAAGAGCCGTGTGGACACTGCAGGCAGGCAGACAGACAGACAGACAGACAGACAGACAGACAGCGTCTGCCTCCCGGGTCACTAATGGACACGGGGAGCTGATGAGATCAATGCAGGCAAATGCACGACTGCCTGGGACAGCAAGAGAGAGAGAGAGGAGACGGCCTGACTGGAAAGCTCCAAACAAACAAACCTAAAACACTGATAATTGCCACAGCTGTAGGTTTTTACGACGTGAGAGTGGTTTGTGAAAATGTAAAGTAGACTTTGCAACCAGGCGTAAAGCGGAAAGACTGGGACGTTTCCAGTGTTATTGATAATCCTGTTGATGTCCTTAAATAACCGTAGTTGAAATGCGGTTTGCTCTAAAAAGAACGACTTTGTTCGCAGAGCCTATTAAAAACAACCGGAGGCTTCCACACACAAAGATACTTTGCTTGGCTGCGCTGCCGGCGTGGAAACAATTCGGAGCGATTCTGTTGTGGGTGCGTTCGACCTGGACCAGGTGCGTTTCCCATAGGAACTTGAATCATCCCCGTATGTCACTGCAACCCCGAAGACACCTCGTCTTATGAGGCCATCCGAAGAAGAAGAAGAAGAAGAAGAAGAAGAAGAAGAAGAAGAAAAGAAAAGAAAAGAAAGCCATTATTCTGAATGACGAGTTGCGCTCGCCCAGTTCGCACGCGGGTTCAATCGCAGCACTTAAAAGCTGCTTTCAGCTCATGTTCTCCGAAGACAAACAAAGCGTCAACATAATGACCAGCTCGCCGGAGCAAATTGGAACGAAATTGAATTAGAGCCGGCGCTGATGGCCGCCTCGCTGTTCGTCAGAGGCAGAGACGCGATGACGTTAAACGTGACATAAAATAAAAAATAAAAATAAAAAATAAAAAAAAATATATATATATATAAAGTACGACCCCAAAATATGAAAAGCTCGACATAATTGCAAGTCATTTTAAAAGACTCGTGGCAATTATTGTTGGCTATTATCAGCCACGCCGAGCAGCTGCCACTTTGCTGATGGACTGAACGCGGCTGCTGCCATTTGTCACTGTCACACAAAGCGAGCAGCAGTGGGGGGGGGGAAACATCCTGAGAGCCCCACGCGAAAAAACTGACGCAAAGCACTCAAATCTGGGCTCGACTCACTGCTGCTCTGGATGCTGCTTTGTGTTGACATGTTGGCGGGAAAATTCATTAGATATTAGACGAGGATAGTTTTGTACTTTATCTTACTAATTCATCGGTGGGTGTGAAAATAAACCACTTTCTTGGGCTGCACGTGGTCAAATCCTGTTTTTCTACTCAATAAAGGGTCTTAACTTCTCAAATACATGTGATCATAGTATTCTACATGACGGGCCACGAGTTTTCAATACATACAGAATGAAAATGTAGATATTTCTTTATATTCCAGATACCCCAGAAGATGCGTTTGACAAAAGAGCAGAAAACTGGAGATGTTGCAGGTCAACCACAAAAAAACAAAAAAAAAAGTCAGACAAAGCTGAGGCTCGTCTCTGGGGGACGACTGGACTCTGAGACGCAGAGGAAGCTTTTAAATAGACCTAAAACATTACGAGCAAAACACTTTTGAAATGTAATTTTCTCAGAAGTTGGCGATGTAGAGCTTAAATGAGGACCGCCCTCCTTTAAATACTTCTTTGTGGTGAATCTTTGTCTTATTTACCAAAATCACTACATTTATTTGAAAAGATCAATGAAAAGCATGCATGGGATCTTCCTCCCACAGTCCAAAAACACGACAAGGTTAATTGGTCTCTTAATTGTGTGTGGTTGTTTGTCCTGTCTGTCTCTGTGTTGCCGTGGCGACCTGGGACGGAAGTGATTTAGTGAACGTAAGCATGTTGTCACGGTAGATCCATGTTTTGGAGGCTGACTGTGGCTCAGATCAATGATCTTATCGTGTTTCAGTTTGTGTTTTAAAATAGTATTTTCAAAAGATGTGGAGACAAATATTTTCATATGTCCAAAGTGAATTTGTGATGTACTTCAACTGCATATCATCTGAAAACTTTGCATTAATGTCCTGCATTTTTTTTCTCTCTCATTTTTCCTTTTTCTGAAATTCGTACGGAATGTGACCCCAGAATAACTCTTTAAGATTTGTGATGCGTTTCACATCGGCCGTCAGTGGCTTCGGATGAGCAGGATGAGTTTTGTCAGCTGTCAAACGGCGTATGAGACGTTCCACTTGAGCCGGGGTCAGTGGGAAAATCCGCCGCCGTACGACGACGGGGCGAAACTACCAATACCTTTCTAGCAGATTGTCAGATTTATAACAATTATAAGTTGCTTATACACAGATTGTGACGTTTCCGTTTTTGTTATAGCCTATAGGACTGACGAGCCAATGAAAAACAAATTGTTTGCAATTTGTTATATTTTCATTGCGCATCACAACAAAAGGCCCATTAGAACTAGAGTATATTTCTCTCAGGGTCTGAGCCAACACACATTCAGCCAGTGGAGTTAATCCAGTCTGGGGCTCAAATCTGGGTGATTATTTACCACATCTCTACTAATGAGCAACTGCTTTTCTTTAAACCTTCTCCCTTAAATGCCCCTCTTGAGAAAGTCTTTGCTCGTTTTTTTTTTTTTTTTTTTTTTTAATTAAAAGCTTACAACTTATTGAGAAACCTTTATTTTTCAAAGAAAAGCAAGTTGCTCTCTGAAGAGCTTTGCAATCAAATTCCGACATAATATCGACATGTTGCTTTGGTCGACGCTCCTAATTGCAGCGATGATAGAAAGTTAAACTCTGTATGATGTTTATAATGCTGATAGGTGCGTTGTCCCGGTTACAAAGTCCAATGACCCATTAAAAAAAAAATAAAATAAAACCTTTAGGTATGCTTCTTTGTTTTTAAAAACTCAACTTTGTAAAATAAAATGGTGGATAACAGGAAAAATAGGAGGGTATTTCTTTCGGAGTTAACATTATTTTCATCTAAAAGAGTCATGTTTATACATTAGAGAGTGAAATCATTTCAATTGGTCAATAGAATCGGAGTAAAAAAATAGAGAAAATCATATCGGAGTAAAACAAGAACACACCCACTGAAGTTCCTTTAGTTTTGTTTCTTCCACCATCTTGTTTTCCCGCAGTGGAAACGGAGGCGACGGTCAGCTATGTGTCAGGTAATATAAAAATACTTCTAAACTATGTACTGCATTGCCACTTAAAATTGCAATGTGATTTGAATTGAAGTGCTGATGATACTGATGATATAGCTGATTAAAAAAATCCATACATATATGTATATATATATATATATTTGTATATATCCATCTTCTGCATTGTAATAATGCTCCTAAAAGGAGGTGAATGATAAATGTTTTTAAAGCTGTGAAAGCAAAGACAACCATGAATGCTAGTAGCTGTGATTTACAGATTTTATTTCACATTGTTTGAATTACACAGATAAAATCTCTTCACAATGTTTATTTTTCAAGCTGCAGTAGCCCAACACTGGAACAATGAACTCTACAAAGGTTTAAAAATTGGAAAGTTAAAAACAAGTGGCACAGATGCAGGGCATGCAAAAGAGAAACATTTTCAGTTCTACTCAAACCACAGCCAAGAGGTTGAACTTCTGTTTTCAACTTACATGTCTGCTCTTAGGATCAGCCAGGTAAGGGAACAAGGTAATAATACCCTTTGCATGGTCTTCTTTTACACGTCTGGAAGGACTTGTCCTACGGAGACACAGCAAAAACTATGAGCAATGTTAAAGGTGTAAGGAAAATCTTCAATAAAGGTAATTGTGAGAGGTGCATAGAAAAAATAAATAATTTCAGCATACCCATGTTCACTTGGGTATGCTGTTTATGTTTAAACATAAACAAGTTATGTTTAAAAAGCACAAATAAAAACTTTAAGAATTTAAATTTTTGGTGAAGTCCAGAGCCTTACCGTGGAATGTGCAATTTTAATTTTATTGTAGAAAAAAAAAGCCCAGGTAACACTAACCCACTCTTAACAATCACTCGGCACATATATATATATATATATGTGTGTATATATATATATATATATATATATTTATTTCACAAGGGTACAATGAAAAGACAAGTACCCAGAAAGTACAGGCAGATGCCTGTATTTATTTCATTATTTATTTGTATTTCTTGTGAAGTTGGTCTTAAATTTCGTTTCAAGTGACATTTAAGAGATCCTGAAAAGTAATTTGCCTTGTCTATTAGATTTGTCTATCATTTGGGATTCCCTCAATTTTTTTTTTCTAAAATTATTAGGTGCTGTCAATCAAAACATTTAAGTGTTATTTCATCTTTTTTTTTTTGTGTAGTTTCAGTCATTCAGATGAGTTCTGGGTTCCCAAAAGGAAGACAGACTTTTACCTGTAGCTCCAAATAATCAGACGCTTCAAGAAGAAGCAAAGCACGGTACAAGTTGAGCGTTTAAGTTGGAGTTTTCCCCTCCAGATAGCGATACCTCGTGCGTTTGGCTTTGTGTCTCGTATTGACGAAACGGTTTTGTGGTCAGCTGGCACGATCCCATCTGATTTGACCGACTCCGGGACATTTGCATTCCCACGTTCACTTCCTCCGGGAAGCGTCGAGGAAGTCTCAAGGCGTCAGTGTACGTGAGAAGCAGCCGAGCCACATTCAAGGTTGCAACGTTGTCACATTTCGTTCACGGGGAACCTGTTGTCTCCCTGCTGCACCCACAGTCTCTGCAAACCACCAAATGCCTCAGGCGGCTTTTAAAGGTTTTTTTTTTTTTATTATTATTTTTTAATAACCAAAACTATTTGACAGAGTATTTCAACTTCAATGTGTCATTTTTAAGAATCTAGTACTGTATAGGATCAATAGCTTGTTATGCAGCACCTATGATGACCCTTTATAGAAATTACAGTATTGAACTGAGATATTTACATCAATAGACAACCTTCCTTTTTCACTTTGACATTAAATCATTTTATGTACATTTTCTTGTTTTAGGTCAATTAGGATTGTCAATTTACTGTTTTTTCCACAATTGTCTTTTTTTTTTTTTTTTTTAATTCATATGTTTTTATATAGTAAAATGATTATTCTTTTAGATCAGTGTATCCAACTCCAGTTCTCAACAGTTTTGCTGTTTTAGATCCGACCCTGAATCACAAACACTAAAGACCTCGTCAAAAAAGTATATGCAGACAACGGCATGGTAATTGCGAGAAAAGCCACAAAACGGGGTTTCTGTCAGTGTATTATAAGCCTGGCGGCCCACCAGGCTGTATTTGTGCCCCCACCAGGCTGAACATTGTTCATTTAAGTCTTTTTGAAATTTTTGCATTTTTTTTAAAGATTTTATTGTTGGCGTTCAGGTATTAATCCTCCAATCTTTTGATAACACGTGATTATCAAGTGATATTTTCAAAATTTCTTGTCAACTTCAAACATTTTTCAACTCACGCTGGACGAATAGGGAAAGCAGAATCCAGCCTGCAAATGGGCTGAAAATCTTTATGCAGAACAATCTGTTTCTAACTGTGTGCAGAAGAACACAGTTTATGTCCTGTCATCGCTTGAGGTTCAGAACTGACGGGTTTTGCAATTCCTCAAATGTTTTTTTTAGGACTTGTTGTTTTTAAAGGCGTTTTACTCGTGGACTCTGCTGCACCTCGGCTTTTCTGCTGCGCCGACCTTTTTCTGCACCTGCTTTTTCCTTCACAGTTTATTCAGTTTTGTTTGGCTGTGATCAAAACACAACTCACGAATCGTGTCTGTTTTATCAGCGACGCCATATTTCCTCATTTCGCCGCACAGATCGATCACTCGTGCATCCGGCGTGAATCGCTCGCCGCCGAAGCTTTTGTAATCTCGGGGTCTCTCGAGGCTGCAGGGAGGCTTCAAGGTGTGAAAACAGCTTTTCCGAGGTGTCACAGTACTTCTCCGGGTCTCCTGTGGGCCCCTCGCTCATCTCTGCGCTCGGCATCGTGACAGCACATTTAAATCACGACACGGGTAAACACCAACCTCTGATACACGTAGAGGGGGGGAAGAAAAAAAAAATTCCCTTGGAAAAGTGCTGCAGGCGTTTTTACGTTTGTCCAAAGATGCACAAACGCCCACGGAGGAGTTTTAGCTCGTGATCTTGACAAGTTTGTTTCCAATCTAGAAATTCTGCTTGAGTCTTTTTTTTTTTCAAAAATGGTTGTCACGTCTGTGGGAGTAAGAAACAAACAAACAAACAAAAAAAGACGGACCGCACAAACACGCGTCATTTATTTTCGTTTCTCACACCATGAATGAATAAAACTCCCTGTCTGAGGTGATCTCTTCATCATTTTGGGGCTTTCTCCAGACCTTCAGTAAAAATGTGTGTGTGTGTGCGTGTGTGTGTGTGTGTGTTATTGAGGGATACACTCACCTTCACCCATTTCCTTGACCCACTTTCAGTGCCATCTCTCCTGCACTTCCTTATAGCAAAGGCATCCCATTTAAATCCTCCCCCCTCTAACATTTCTGACCTCCCTCTCTCTTGCACACGCACACACACACACACACACACACACACACACACACACACACACATACTGCATGTTGTCCTCTTTCTGGCTGGCTTCACCACAGAATTTGGACAGAAGAGTTGAATTATTCAGTAAGACCCCCCTCCTCCAAAACACACACACACACACACACACACACACACACACACACACACACACACACACACACACACACACACACGCACAGCTATCCATCCATCTTTAAGTCTCTCATATAGATTAAAATAGAGGGGGAACTCCTGGTTTACTCAAGTAAATTAAGGTTTTCCTGTTTGCTTACTTTATTTAATCGTCGTTTCCTACATATTTAGATTTTTCATGCATGTATATGTCCCTCTTTTGAACATTACATAAACTTTGCATCAACAAGGCAGGATTCCTGGGCGCATTAATCCCTTCTTGCGACAATAAAACAGTCGGATCATTATATTTCTTAAACATAATTGAGCAGTGATTAACGGAGTGGAGCAGACACTCGAAGGGCCCGCCTCTAATTACTCTAAATCATAAATAACATTTACGTCTCACCACTGAGTCATTCAGAAACTAACGCCCCTGACAGTCCTACATATCTGAGTTGCATATATAATGCTGAAGATGATTTTTTGAACAAATCAAAACACCACAACAATATTAAATAGCAACGGGGGGAAATGTGTTCGTCTTGGCTAAACAGACAAAAGTAAACGTTTGCAATTCTGACTTTTCGAATGTTACGCGACGACAAAACAGCAGCCTGGTCCAAGCACACACAACAAGCTGACTCTATGCCATGCACAATATTCCTTTCTTTCCCGTCTTTGTCTCCAGGCGATATTTTTCCTCTTTCGACAGTAAATCCCCCTCTGCATTGTTATTTCGGTGTGTTTTCTCTCCGTAGGCCAGGCTTATCAAACACACCCTAAAGTATTTATGCCAAAATCCCAGTGTGCTTACTACACCGCGGCTCAGCATGCGGCCGCACACAGACACACGCCGATTACAACGGCAAAGTCCTGAGGGGCAACAGCAAAGAAAGTATATTTATTAAAAAAACAACAAAAAAACTCGTTTCTTGATTCATATGGAATCAAAGGGATTCTTTCCTTTAGTTGTCTTTCTCCAAACCTGCTGTAATTCCTTGAGCATCCGCCCATCTTTACCTTGTGGTAAAAAAACGCAGACATGCTGTATCGATTGTTTTTTGCTGACACTGGACAGCCTGAACCAAGAGGGATGTTTATGTCGCTGCAGGTTTCTTAGGTGTCGCTTTTGAAAAGATAGGATCGGGTAAACTTGTGCTAAAATGCAACAGGCGAAAGATTAACATGAGACACAAGATAACACAAAGCCGAAGCCTGTTGAAACCCAAACTCTTAGAGACTTTGAGGCCTTAAGGTCTTTCTATTTTTCTTTTTCTTTTTTATAGTGGAATATCTGAACCAACACCATCCGGTATTGTCTTTAAGAATACCCTGAAAGAAGCAGTGAGATGACACCGGACTTCTGCTGTTATGCTTGTATGTCTAAAATGTATATTTTCTGTAAAACTGTTGCTGAGACGCTTCCTGTGTGGGAAGAGGACAGGAATCGGTGTGAAACGTCAGTAAAAAAAGAAATTATGCAGCCGAGTCTGAGTAGCTTTGCGAGCGAAACCCCAGAAAAACGTTGGATTCAGTCTCGGTTTAAACGTCATCGTCTGCACTGTCGTGTGCTTGACTGCAAAGCCTGTGCGATGAGGATTTTGCCATCTGCACCTGGCCGTGTGATCGTGGTCTGTGTTGCCATGCGTGCCGGCGGGGGCAATAATGATGTTGGAGGGCAGCGGATGAAGAAAGCGCCTGTTTGGATCGATGGTGTCAAACTCTTTCCGTTTCGGTTTTACGAATGTCGTCAAAAAGGGCCGTTGTGGCAGAACATGCCGATAAAATGACCCATTAAAAATGTTTAAAAAAAAATGAATATTTAATAAGCCCTACATAAAGTTAAATAGTATCGAACATCTTTTCACATTGATGTAATTTGGCTGTATACAGATTAAAAACTGCTACATTTAATATTTAAGCACATAACTGTTGTCTTGTGCGTCCCGGTGGATTTTACAGGGCCACATAAAAAGTTTATGGCGGGCCGTATTCGGCCCCCTGGCCTACAGTTTGACGCAGGAGCAGAATAACGACGAAAGCTCGTCCGTTCTGAACGGTTGCCTTTAGATGACGGCGAGATTCTCCGCTCTGTGTGTGCGACAATTTCCACTTTTGTCGTCGCAAATGTGTCTTTCGGGAGCTTCCTCGGACGTTTGATTTCCTCAGTCGACCGATGCGTCTCCTGATTAAGGTTCTGTGGCTGAAACACCGGCCGGTCCTGCGAGCGAGGTTGCGACGAACTCCGAGTCGAAGAGAGCAGCAGATGGCGGCTTTATGTCCTGATAGCATCTTCCCCAGAGCGCTCCGATTTGGAGACGCGATCCAAAGGACCTGTGGCATGTTTTCAGACGGCGATAAACAAAACTGCAGGCTAACTACCTGTAGTATTCATTCAAATGAATGGCAGATGGTGAAGGGCAGATAGTGGAGCAGCTGAGAGGAGAGATTAGAAAAGTCCATGTGGAGTCACTGAGGCGTTCTGATTTAAACGCTCCGGTGAGGGAGACGGTGAAACGACTCAACGACAAGCAGCTTTTCTCCTAAACAGGCTGGTTTTACAGTACAGAACATTTATTCCAAGTGAAAAAAATAATAATAAAAAATGTGACTTTTGATGCGCCACTTTATGGTCCTGCATGTTCAGGAGAGCATTTCTGCTACTGACATTTGCAGAGGAAAGAAAAATCCGTGACTTTTCCACGACTCTCATGGCCTTCAATATAACTTTCCACGACAGATGTGCAAAAGCGCATATCTAAAAAAAAACCCAACCCCTGAGGACTCATGTGGTCATAATGTCAAAAACAGAGACATATCAGCAGTTGTGCAAACACAAGGTTGCACATGTAGGTACAATTATCTGCTTCTACAAAAGTTCAAATCAGACACACACACACTGCAACACCGTGAGTTTTACTTTGATGATTAAAATGAAGACCCTCTGCACTGAACCCCATTGAAAACCTGCTGGTGGTTCCACCAAATATTGATTAACTCTTCCGGAGTTAGAACATTAGTTTGGTTGTTTCTAACTGAACATGAACTTTTCTTTGTATTATTTGAGTTCTGAAAGCGCTGCATCTTCTTCGTTATTTTGGACCGTTTCTCAATACAAGCATTCATATGCAAGGTAAAGACATTTTATTTTCACTATCAGAACTAAGCATGACAACATGAGATGTTTTTATTGTTGTCGTGTGACAAAGGTCACAAATGATTGTGCTTTCTCACCTGCACCTGTTTGTTGTCTTGCCGTATTTGACTTATAACAAACAGAGCAGCAGGTCGGAGTAGGGAAAAGCTTCGTCTTTATAGTCTTTTCAGAGCGTCGGCCCCCTCCTCAAGTGGAGATCCACTAATCAACCTGGGATCGTTTTCCACAAGTGGGACGTGCAACGTCGGCACCATAAATCAAGGAGACGGGCTCGAGTCGGAGAAAGTGAGCAAACGAAGCTTTGCTGGACTCTTCCGAGGAGGATGCGGACAGGAGGTGGGTGGGCGGAAAGCGGTTTTGGAAGATTTCAGACGGCACCGAGAGTTTCTGTGGGGCAACTCGGCATGTGCGTCGACATCGCGCGAGTCCGTGCAGGAGGCGTGTGCGCTCAGTATGCGTGTGGGAGGACACAGAATGTGCGAGAACATTTGCGGATCGAAGCTCGGAGGAAAAGCAACAAATAAGAAATGCTAAGCCGTAAATAAAAACTTGTCGAGAGGCTTCAGCCATTCATCACCGTACTTGTTTTCTTCTTTTTTTTCACCCCCCCTTTTAGTTCGTATCTCTCCAACACACGACCTTCGCTGAGGAGTGATCCAAAAGTCTCCCAGCAGCATGATGTCATCTCTGAATAAAACATGCTGGAGGGGAGCAGCAGTTCTCCGTTGGGTGGATATTGCGCTGCCCAGATCAGTCTCGGTGTTTGCAGTGTTGTGGAGCGCGAGCGGGCCCCGGGGCCACTGAGGGGCCCCCTTACTGGAGCTGATGTTTTATTTTATTTTTTTTAAGTAATGGCTAGTAATGATTTGTTTTTACAATAATATATATTTGATGTATGTAGAAAATCATTTTTATAGACAAAAAGAAAAAATAAATCATCGTCGTCCTCATAATTACCCAAGTCCTCCAGATTTCCTGTCATCCAACAAACGCCCTGGGCGTGACCTCATCAGAAGATCCAAATACACGCCACCAGCCCTGATTGGCTGTCAGAGCCCGAGGGCGGGACCTGTATATATATATATATATATATATATATATATATATATATATATATATATAGGACTGGCCCTGCACAGACTGAAAATTCAAAAACTCACAGACTCTTCCTCGCTACGCCCTCATAGCACTAGGATTGCATAGGATTGCGATGCAGAGTCGAGAGCGGCTGCTCAACATACCAGTCGTTGACGGCTGCTTGGTGCAGCAGTCGAGCTGCGGCACAGATCTCCTGGACGGAAACTCCTCTGAAGAGGCCGTCAGCCCCCGTGTGGAGTTCTCAGGACGCTGCTGACCCTCAGAGGTTTAAGCTAAAGCAATTGCAGCAACCATCCAAAGTTCTCAGCAAGGTGACCGGCTGCCTGAAAAACAGACATCTACCTTGGGGCGAAGTCTCCGCTCTGCATACGGAGGCCTTCTCCTGGAGAGAAGGTCCGGCCCCCCGGTTTAACACTCCTGGGACACGAGTGGCCCTTGGTGGGAAAATAATTGCTGCTCCAAGTGACCAGCTTGTGGGCCAGCATGTGCAGATGTTGGGATCTTGTCGGTTCATGTATGCCACCACAGTCGAGTTGTCTCCTTCAGAAAAAGGAGGAGATGTTTCAGTACCAGTAAGGAGTTTATATCAAACATATGCGTCTGTCCCATTCACTGATTGGCCCCTGAAGATGCAGCCTGGCGCCACCTCTCTGCTCTGCACAGTTCCCATGGGAACACCTTGAGCCAGGAAGCGTGCAACTTCTCCAGGGACGGAGAGCTGCTCTGCAGGTGGCGGAGAAACAAACTTGTGCAAAATACCCACTGCTTTTCGTTCAGCAGAGTTAGCACTGCAGCACAGGTAGCTTCATGAAGTGCAGTCACGCTCGTTTAGAAGGATAAAATATTTATCTCTATTAATCAGACTTCAAAACACAAAAGGAAAATGTGAGGAGTTGTACAAAAAAGGAGAAGAACAAACTTTGCCCAGGCATGTATTTAAAGCGTTTTTACCAAAGCAGTAATCAAAATAGCAAGAGCAAAGATGAGAAATTGAAAACGGAGTAATTACACAAGAACGTCGCAAACGCCCCCCCGCCCACCGCCACCGCTTACACACCTGGGACACAGGAAGTGACACGTGAGAGCAGGCAGTGGTTAATTACTATTGGCCCTCACCGCTGTCCCACCAGGCATCAGCTCCCATCGCCTCTGATGCTAAAATAATTAATGCTCTCGCTGTCATCCCCAGTCCCTGTAGCCATGGCGATGAGAAGATTTTTTTATTTATTTTTTTTCCCCTCCCCTCACCCCTCCAGGGAACCCCTCAACCCCCAACACCCGCAGCGAAGCAGCAGTTGGCCAATGAGGAGAGTCACTCAGTGAGTGAGCGACTCTCCGGTTCAGTAGTAATCTGAATGATTTAAGCTGCGGCTCCAAGCTGCAGGTAACAGCTGGCTCCAGTCAGGTCCGACTCTGTCACAGATTCATTTCCTCTGCATCAGCGCAGACATAATCCTGTCAAATAAGAACTAACTAAGCAAGAAAGATCAACCTTACCAT
This sequence comes from Poeciliopsis turneri, assembly GCA_922788865.1. Taxonomy (NCBI): domain Eukaryota; kingdom Metazoa; phylum Chordata; class Actinopteri; order Cyprinodontiformes; family Poeciliidae; genus Poeciliopsis; species Poeciliopsis turneri. The sequence continues at coordinate 1,583,463 of CAKLNU010000344.1, forward strand.
TGCAGTTTGTTCTATTTATTTACTTATTTTTTGGGCACTAAAGCGCTTGGAAAATCACTTTGGTTGTACAGAGGAATGTCAAAATTTGAAATGCATATAAATAAAAATCACGAATTTATTTGGACAGATTGCGAAAGAACTGAGCAGCCGGGGGAAACCAGGATCCATCAGTGTGACTGGTAAAAATGTTAAAAGGTTAGTAGAGATGTTGTGATGACGTCCTGGAGGCAAAGTGTTGGAAACAGGAGGGGTTTCTTAAAGAGACAGAGGCTCAATTTCAAGCCGTTAAATTATGAAGTCAAAATTTTTTCATACAGCATTTTTATCAAATCTGAAGCTGACATATGTAGCTGACTGTGCTGTAAAATGGCACTATGTGCCTGGAAAATGCAAAATTCTGCCTCTTTAAGTGATCAAAAGTTTTGTTGTCGACCTTGTTGGAAGTCTCCATCAAACCACAGCGCAAGTCTTCAGAGTTATTTTACCTCGAGTGAATTTTCAAACATTTCTGTGTTTTTTGGTTGTATTTGGACCGATTCATTCTGAGTGGTCCTGTAGCCAGTTGAGGCAGAACTCGCTTCACTGTAGATGACGTCATGAGGTTTATTGCTTTCACACAGGAACTGATTTCTCACCAAAACGTTTTCACTCCTGGTGTTTCAATCTGCATATAACTTTTGGAGCACTGACCCATCAGAGGCACACGTTTACACATTTTGGCAATCCCATCCGACCTGACTTCTGTTGTATGTGTAAAAAAAACCCCCCAAAAAACAACAAAAAAAAACCAGAATGCAATTAACAAGGTAAGACTTGCACATTCAACAATGTGCAAGAGCTGCAGCTCTCACAGCTTTCAAGTGACACGAGCGCATTGGTGCTTCAACAATTCTGTCTGCCGCCTTCGAACCTGAAATGCTGAGACACCCAGAAGCAGGAACAACACATCAATCCTGGTTAGAAACCCTGAATTTTACTCATTTTTTTCTTTACATGCAATACTTCAGACTAAAAAATAAAATAAAATAAAAATACCGTAATCTGTTCTTGCAAAGGAAAGTCAGGACCTCAATGTTTTTGAGGGAATCAAGAAAAGGCTCGAAAGACGAATCTGAACGGCGGTGTCGTTTCTGGAGGAAACAACATTCTGTTGAGGCGTCTTTAGTCTCCCGAGTCACATAACCAGCAGTTCTGTCAGTGATAATCTTGCACCATTTCAAGGCGGATTGATTTTTACTTTTACTCTCCACAGCAATCTCCCCGAGTCTCTCGCTCCGTGTCTGTCTCCTTCCCCCTTCTCTGCTTTCATATTTGCCAGCTGCCATCGCTTTTGCTGGCTGTTCAGAAACAATCACGCGAACAAACAGTTTGTGACATTTCACTTGAAAATAGAGGCAAACATTTGCCGTTTGTTTGCATGCGCACATGTTACGGTGCAGCTCAGACGTCCTGCGGTCCTCGGTTTCTTTTAGACCCTGTAATCCATTTAAATCAGCTCTGGTAATCCTACTTTTGTCTCACAGCTGCAGTGGCTTCATGCAGGTATAAACAAGCAATCCTGCCACTGTGCACACTTCCACACACAGCTGCAGCTCTCACAGCTTTCAAATAGCTTTTTGTGCGACTTTTTTGTCTTTCCTTGCTTTAAAAGGCAACGAGCGTTGGGGAAATGATTCGTCACCCTTGAACTTTTTTCTTTTTTTTTTTTTTACATTTTTGTGACATCGGACATAAACGTCATTTTGCTTTATTTTAAAGTTTCCTGTTAGAAAAATGCAGTGTGACAGTTGTGAAACGGCTCAATAAAGTCACACTAGAACCAGCAGTGCAGAACAGCAGCTTCTCTTTTTCTATAAGTAGACAACAAATAACTTTGTGCACAAGTTGGCATCAAGGAAATGCAATGCAAAACTCAAAATAAAAAGATATAGAACCACAAGTGTGTATTTAGCACATAGCTGTAAGACACGTGTGTCAAACTCAAGGCGCGGGGGCCAAATCTGGGCCGCCGTAGCTTTTTATGAAGACTCCAAATTACATCAATAATTCCCTCTAGTTTTTTCACAAATCTACAAAAATTCACACAAAATCAACATGAATCTCCACATTTTTTTTTTCAGATTTTATTGTAAATTTTCTTAAAATCGGTCAAAAATATTGAGTAATAAAAAAAAACAAAAAAAACAGTAAAAGTTCCTAACAAACATTTCTAAATATGCACCACAAAATGTGTGATTTTGGTTGCAAAAATAAAAAAACTATCAAAACAATCACAAAATGCTGAAGGGCTATTTACTGATATCTTCCACAATTTAATTGGTTTTATTAAAGCGTTGCGGCACGACCGGCCCTTCAGGAAAACATTCAGATTTTTGATTTGGCCCCAAATGAAAATGGGTTTGACACACTGAACCAGCGACAAACACGCTTTGGAGGGAAAGGTTCAGACAAACTTTGTAAAAATTATCATTTCATTCCAACCAACCCCCAAAAACAGTCCTTATATTTTTATGCAGCACAAAAACAGGAGTATTTTTTAATGTTACAAACATTACTATCTTTTAGTTTATTTGCTTTGGATCAACATTATTGGCTTTTTCTTCTTCCGTCCTTTCCTTTGGTTTCTTATTTTGTTTGTATTTCTTTTTTAATCCCTGTAAAGCACTTTGTATTCCCTTGTTGCTGAAAATATGCTATATAAATAAATAAGTTATTACTGATGGAGAGATGGCATCAGCACACGTCCTACCAGCAGCGAAGTGGGACAGCTTCTGACGCGACTGTATGGTGCGACACCAATAACCGTCCCACTGGTACAATATTAGGGAACCACAATTAAAAACGGTACAGAACACAAATAGCCCTGCTGCAGTGCAACAAAAAGTATTTTGAGAAAGTTCACCGATATCAGTTCTGAAAATCTTTGCAGTAAATCTTTGCTGATCCAGAGAATGAATGAATTCCTCTTTCTTAAATAATCCAAGCTCGGTCAGATTGAGTGGGAAATGCTCGTGGTCTTTTGGGTTTAGGGTTACACTTTTACTGAGCCGTTCTAAGACACGACTATCGCTTTGTTTTAAACCAGGGTGGTCCACAGGGTGGTCCGGGTTCCTGATCAAAGATTTTGTCGTTGAAAATGCGACGATTGTCACTCGGCTGTGGATGAAATACATTTGCGTCCTGATCCGACTTCGAAACTCTTAAAACGGAAAAACACGAGCGGTTCATTTCAAAACTTTGAGCTCATTTTGGCTTTGCCGCCCCGTCTCTTCTCACCATCACCTCGCCTTCCTCAAACACTCTTCCTTTTCTCTCTCCGTCACCGCCAGCTCCGCCTTTCCCCAAAACCCTGTTTATGGAGGTAGAGTCTTTGAATGCCAGCACGCTTTATAGTTCAGAGCCTGCAAGGCGGCAGCTGATAATGTCAGCCCTAATGATACTTCGGCTCACGACACCTCTGCTGCTCCAGCTCGCTGAGGCCAAGGTGACAGCCGTCCTGAATCCTAATTGCAAAGAAGTGCGGCGAGATGAAGGTTTGAGGGTGTTGAGGGGCTGGGGGGTGGAGAGGAACCTAAATCTTCCCCAAAATATGAATGTATTCATGAACAAACTGAGATGGAGGAGAAAAACAGCCCAAAAACTTTCCATGGGTTACATTTTCCCCGGACAGAAGAACAGACACATATTGCAGAAGATCTGAATTAACATGTCGAGTTTCTGCTATAAATCATTCTTTCAGAGAATAATCCCTTCCCGTTCAGGTGCTTGGATTCATGGGAAACACCAGTTCAGCTCCTGTTAAATTCAGACTCATGTGTTAAACTGAAGCCTCTATTTCCCTGAGTTCAGTGAACGCAGCCTGCGAGGATCCTCTGTTTTCAACCACATCATCACAATCGTCCCATCATCCAGCAATAATCAGCCTCTCGCATTGGTACATTCCCTCTCTCCTATGTGGAATACACATAATTACATCACAGCTATTCAATTAGAAGCCTACAACAGACGCGATTATAGTATTAAGCGAATGCAACAAGCAGCTGAGGTGATGTCAGAGGAAGCATTCGCGTCCTCCACGTGTGATTGATGATCTGCTGGGAAAACGGCGCACGTCGAGTTGTAGGCTTTAATCAAGTCACATTTCAAACACATTATCCAAACGGCATCGACTGCATGCGAGCCAGCTCGAAGAAGATGCCTGCTCTCGTGAGGAATGAACGCAAGGTTCACGCTACGTGTTTGCAATCTAAAGCGTAACAGAACAGAAAATGCAGATGAAAATGTGCGTTCTCGTTTTATTTCCTCATCTCTCTCTTGCTTCGTTCCCTCCCAAACGGTTTCGGACGGCCCTCTGGTCTCGTCACGCCCGGTTTGAGTTATTCATCAGCACACCTGCTCTTGGCTGCTCCCCGGATATGAGACGCTGGAGGATTTCTGTTCCCTGTTTCTTTGTCAAACTCCTCCTCGTTTGCTGCCATCTCCACTCTTCTCGGCCCGTGGCCTCCTCCATGTGGAGTTTGCCTGGAAAAGTGGCATTCATTTGGAAAACGTATGTTTGTAGGTTCATGTGACGCAATCTGCAGTGCGTGGCTCCACTCAGATTCACTGGGAGAGATGCAGAGTTGCCTCTCAAAGGAGAGATTGGGCTTTCTTGGGGTAGTTGAGGTTGCAAGATGAAGCAGTTTTTGAAGCAGTGATGCTGCAGTTAAAATTCCCAAACAGAAGGTGCGCTCTGTTCCTCCAGAGACTGTTTTACACCAATGACTCCAACATGGACAGCCATTGAGGCTCTCTCTGTTCTCGAGCGAATCTGAAGGCCATGTGAACGTTGGGAGTGCAGCTTTTCATTCTCCAGAAACATGGTGCCCTTCATTCATTGAACGCCGGTTGAGTGTGGAATACCGTTGCGTGATCTTGTCATATTATCCTGCTGGAATTCAATGAGCTGCTATGACGGTGCGTCCACCTCCACGTTCCACTCGTTACTCTACTTTGAATGCAGACGCTTGACGTTTCGCTCGACACCCAGCGTTTCGCGCGTCTGGTTTACGTTCAAATCTCCTGGTCACCGTTGTTCAGCGCCACATTTGTAAGCTGGTTTGTGAACACAGAGCGAAGCTGGTGTTACATTTCACTGTTTTTTGTTTTCTGTTTTGCTTTTAAAACCAATATTTGTCTTTCTTTGGGGCGGGAGGCTCAGACACACTGACCAAATCTGAGCTTGAATTGTTGCCGCCGCCTCCTCCTTTTGTCTGTGTTCGTAAAAGCTGCACAGTGATTACACCTCCCCTCAGTCAAGTGTCACGCATGCACGCACTCTCAGCAGGGACGCTAGTAATTTCATTTTTTTTTTTTGTCGAATCTGTGGAACGGACAGGACTTGTCTGAGTGACAGCTTCCACACAGTAAATACAGCTTTTACCAAGGACAGTCCTCGGGGGTCAAGGTGTTGCAGTGCAGCTCATCCATATTATTGTGAGTTTGTTAGTGGATGTTTCCCCCCCCTCCTCGTCTTGCTACGTGAACTTTGGCCCCTCTGACTAGATTATGAACAGCTCTAGATGATTAGATAGCAGCTTGATACGCGGCCGAACAGAGAACGCGTTAAAAGGTTTCCTCCCAGTCGGACCGTCCCCCGTCTCATTCTGGAAACAAGAAGAGACGACGTTACGACAGATGTGTGTGAACAAATTCTGCATCATTTTATAAAACAACCCTTCTTGGTGAAAGAAGGTTTGTTTGTTCATCCAGAGTGATGTGCCGTTTATGCACAAAACCATTTATGCACAAAACTACTGAAATTATAGAATTTTCTGATTTTTATTTGCAAAAAAAAAAAAAAGCATATAAATTTGCTTCTTCTTTGTAATCCTGTTCTACTTTGTGCTGGTCTGTCAAACACAATCTCTAACAAATATACGGAAGTAACCAAATGGCTCATTATTTGGGTATTTTGGGTAATTGGTGGCTGAACATTGAAAATTCATCTAACAACTTTTTTTTAAAAAACTTTTTAAATTGTCATTTAACTTTTATTTAACAAAGCTGGTCACACAGATCAGAAATCACATTTACAAAGAAGACCTGGTCAAGGCAGCGTCACAACTGGACCCAAACAAACAATACAAATGACCATAGAAAACACTCACAGTGTAATGATATCGCCATGTTTGTTGTAAAGATTCGACGCTTTGCTCCTGTATTCAAGTCCCACGATAGTTTATTCCTGGAGGTTTCTTGCTGCGGTACATTTGTTTCAGGTCATTTTTCCAGCGAATTTGATCTAAGAGTAAAAATCCACCACAGAGAGATCGCACAACTCAAGTGAGAACCCAAATCAGACGAGGAAGAAACTGATCTCGACTGTTTCTCACAAGATACCACATTTTTCAGCTTTTCTTTGGAGTTTTTTTTTTTTTTTTTTAAGTTAAAACAATTTAATCTTGCCTTTAAAACACCAGTGTATCAGATGACTAGTAATGTGCTCACACTCTGCAGAGATCCGGGGCGACAGAACTTGTAATCATGCCTCATGCAAACCAGGTTCCATATCTGAGGTAAAATCATTTAAATGAAATACAAAACGCTGCGCGAGGCTCCGTCGCCCCGCTGCTTTACTCGAGTAGAATTTTAAGAACGTCTCTCTGCGTGCTTGAGCCTGTGTGTGTGTGTGTGTGTGTGTGCATCCATCTCTCGTTCTCCCACCCCCCAGTTCGTAAGCCCAATGCTGAGCCACTAATGGAGGACAAGCCTGTTAGAGCAACATGCCACGCTATGCCAGCAACATGCTGGGGTGTGCCACACACACACACACACACACACACACACACACACACACACAAATGCTAGCTTGGAAAAACTTCCTTCCATATAGAACCGCTGAGGAGCTCACACACATTGCCACAAAGTAACACACCAAAGAAGCCCACACACACACACACACACACACCACTCACACACACATACTGCTTGGAGGAAGACAAACATCCATAATAGGCAACACAGCAGCGCACACAAAGCACATCCCTGCAGTACACCGCCATAGCAACAGCCTCAAACAGCTAATGTATTCAGTGAAGCAGCAGCCGCCTCTCAGCGTGAGCGCTGCGTCCAATTGTACCTTCATTTGTTTTTTGTCAGTTATGAAAATTGACAGGAACCCAGCTGACCAGAAACTCGGCTCAAGACTCCCGCACCACTTCCGGACGTCGCAGAGTGCAGGCCAACTTTTGGAGCGAAATGCTTCCTGGTTTCGTTGGCGGCGCCACGCCGCCGCCAGTGTAACCCATGTGACCGACATGACCCAATCATCTTCCCTTTAAGCCCATCCCTTTAAGTTCATTGTCATGTGTGTTTCCGGGTTGGCTGCTGCTCACTGTTGGCTGTCGCGTCAGTTGTTGATAAAACAACTTGGAAGTTTTTAATCGACTCATCATTCATTTAATCTCTAAGATTGAAGATTTGCGGTGAGTTGTTGAATACTGTCTGACTTGACGTGGTATAGTATCTGCAATAATAGCGCCGCTAATATTTCCCTCTCAATGCAATATTCGCTAGGTTGTAATTCATAAACAGCTGGATTTGAACGAGTTACCATTGCATCCACCTCCTCTGACAATCCGTCACTCGGCGGTGAGTAAACTTCAGTTATTTGTAGTAGGGCGTTATTTCTGCTACGCTCCGCCAGTTAGCATTAGCTACCAACTCGATAATCAGTGGCCACATCATTTCGTCTATTTATGAATTATTTACTTAATGACAAGTCACACTGTTACTGCCGAATTAAAGACCACACCTTTAATATGTAAAGGTTTCCCTTTTTAGCTTTAGAGTTGATTATTTTTCATGATTTCTTTGTTGGTGTTTTTCTATGCTGGTGCAGCAATGAAGTCTGGTATCCAACATGATTTGTTCGTAGCTACATTGATCAATCACATTTTTAAATTGATTGATTTGATTCAATATTAGTTGTTGTTTGTAACGACTGCTAATTATGTCAATTAAGAAACTTTGAACTTGAATTATGAAGTGCACTTTTTAAAAGGATTTTTTTTTCTTATTATGAAGTTGACAAAACATAGTAAATATGTATTGAATTATTTTTTTTTTTTACTTGTATAAATATAACATTTATATATATATGAACTTAATGTGTGTTTGCTGGCCTTTTAGGTCAGGTTTTTTTCTTCCGGACCCCTTCACTGGATGACGGAAGATGGTGAGCTACCCACCCACCATCTGGTGGTAGGAATACAGAACAACACCTTCCATATAGGAACTGAACTGACTCTGAGGAGTATTAAAAAGGGAAAATAACTATTCTCCCTTCAATTGGACTCTATTAGGTTAAAGTGTCACTGATTACCATTATAATTGTTTTGTTGCTTTGTTTCCTCTTTTCCTTTTTTTTTTCTTTTGAGAACTTTATTATTTTTTTGTTTGTTGTTGTTTTGGTTTATCGTCATTATTCTTATTCTTATTATCATTATTATTATTGCCACTGCAATAAATAGCAGTATCAACACACCCCTTTTGCAATAGTTGTATTAATTATTCATCCAATCATGGCTCCATTTCGTACCTTCTTCTGATTCTACAAACTGGTTAATACTACACTTTGCAGTCAGATCTGCGCAACTAAAAATAGCGTTACACCAGCGCACCAAAGAGTAATGGCGGCGAGCGGCATTAAGATTCTGTCAAGATTTCAAGGCTCGCCGGTTTTTATAATCACGAAAAAGCATCAGATTCTGTCCGCAGCGGACGCGTCTCGCTGAGACGAGAGGTCACTTGTCCGCGCGATAACGTCAAACTGGAGTTTACAGTTGATTATCTTTGAGCAAATTTACCCGCCGACGCCTGGAACACGAATCCATCTGAGAAACGCGGCGTCGGCAGGATGCGGAGGCTTTTCCTTCTTCCCTTTTCTTCATTTCACCTTGTTTCACTTTGACTCATCCGGGTCAGTCTCAGTTCGCCACAAGCTCATTCTGGTCGGTTCTCTCGGTTGCTCAAGTCCAGCAACAGGGAAGGAAGAGGATATAATAAGTTCACTAAACAGCCTACTTGTGGTAAAACTACAAAATCCCTGGCTTGAATGCATTGACCACTGTTTCTCTGGACAGTAGGTTGGCAAAATGTACATTTATGAAATTTTACAGTTTTGTGGATAAGTTCCCATCTGCTCATTCAAAACCTACCATAGATCAGGTTTAAGAAGTATGTTTTAGCCTTCCTAGTGTGAAAATTATTCATTTATTGAGAGAGTATGTGCAATTAATATGAGTTTAAGACATTTCTTCCCAACAAAGAAAAAACACTTTGAATTTAGAAAGGCTGCCATCAGTGTTAAAAACCTGGGAAAGGATCTGGTGTCATTTCTGAGTCTTATCACAATTACTTATTGTCACTTTCAGTGGCAGCTCATCCATTGCGTATGGAGCGCACAAGAATACTTTGTCCACCCAGTATGTTCTGTGCTCCACACAGAAAGGCGGTGCAAAACGCCTGGTTGGACGTAGCTCCACCTCCAGACACAGCTCCTCCCCTGCGACTTCCCCACTGCGCTCCTTCAGACTAGCTAGAAGCGATTAACAAGCCACCCGGTGGAACTGCGGCTGCTCATTGTAGGAGCCACATCTCAGTGCAACGATGGCAAAAACTTTGTTAGAGGGTTACGAGAGGCGATGACTTTCTGAAGGCGGAGTCTCAGAAACAGCAGGAGTTTTTAAAGACAGAGGCACGATTTCAAGATGTTAAATTACAAAGTCATGTTAGTGACTCCATGTGTCTGCTAAACTCATTTCGCTGGCCCTTTAAGGATCTGCTGTATTGATGAAGTGCAGGAGGTTGAAGTGTCAGACCGAAGGCTGCCACCCAAAGCGACGGCGCAGACACAGGAACCTCAGCCAGTGCTGCTGGGAAATCTCTGAGCTCATAATCCATGCAACAATGACAGGACATTTCCATTCACGTGGCGAGTCCGGGTTTCCCCTCTTTCACATATCGCACTTGTGATATCCTTTCAAAAGGCGGCAGGAAGTTAGCTTTTACAAATTTAGACGTAATTATTTGGTTAGCTGGCGTCATGACAGCCATGAATAGTGTGGCAGTAGGGAAACAGACGAGTTTCTCTCCTTTTTTTTTTTTTTTTTTCAGCGTTTTCGCGACCTCAGGTCTTCCTGTCAGTACTTTGTAACCCCGAGTTTCCCTCATATACCTGCTGCCGAGCCACAGGAGCTGTGAATGGATGAATTCACCCACACATCGGCTGCCGATGGAGGAAGGAGAGCAACGGAGCCGGGGATGTGAAACGAGGAGGAGGAGCTTTGAAAACACGGCGAAACGTTTTAACGGGGAGCCAAAGCGCGGCAAATTGGACCCCGCATTTTCCGCCCGTGTGATTTCAATAGACAAACCCCCACGCCTAATGAGCGCCTGGGCTAATGCATTGTATAATCGACTCTAAATTAATATGTTCGACACAATTGCCTGGTAATTAATTCCTGTCGCGAGCACATCCAAATGAGCAGACGAATTCAGACGTGTCAATCATAAGAAAAAAACATAAATTCATTTTAAAAAACCTGGAGCCCGAGGCAGATTATTGCCCGGTTTGATGTGGCACCATAACGCTGATAATGTTATTTGCGCAGCTGCATGTCTGGTATGTATAAACATCCATTATGTTGGCCTTTACAAAGCCAGCGAACAGAGCCGGTCATCAAATGAAGGTCATTGTGATGATGGGATGAAGGGGAAGGCAGCAGCCTTTTGTTTTATGGCTTCATAAAGAACATAATGTCTCGGCGGGCTCTTCAACTATCCAACATCCACCCACCATTCACTTTGATGGCCTTTCCTTTCCCACACTCGTCTTTCTTTCCTATTGTCTCATCGCTTTCGCTCGCGATAAAGCCGCGACTTAAATCCACACCGGCGGCATAAAGACCAACAGGTTTACCGTCGTCCATAAAAGTTGAAACGCTTTTGCTGACCAAGAAAACGTTACGTGAAAAAAAAAAAAAAAGAGATGAAAATAGGACACCTGTAGAAGTGGTTTTGGCTCGGCCTGTTTTCTTCTACGGTTTGACCATATGTTTCCTGTGAGTGATGCATGCAGGCTTCACCAATATTTATTTATATCTTTTCAAAGTTTGGCTTTTGATTTTTCCAGAAAGTGTTTCTTATCGTCAGTCATGTTTTAGTTCTGCTTTGTTGTTTCATATCATGTCTTTCGTCCTTTGCTCCAATCTGTGTGTAATTTAAGCAACATGTGTATGCACTGATACATTGTTCAACATTTTACATTTCTCTGTATTTTTTTTTTTTATTTTTTACATTTGAACAAATTTGATGAATGATTATCTTTTAGTCCTTGCAGCTGTTAGTGGGTGGGATGCATTGAGCAGGAAGTGAAATATTTTGTCGAAACAAAGTTTTTCTGTGTTTTTAACAATTGTGAAGGTTTCGATGACTCCGAAACTGGAGCTCTTACTAAGTGTCTGCAGTGATCAGTATCTATCAAAACTGGTCCCAAGAAGAAGAAGAACAACAACATCGTCTTCGAGGCCGATTTTGTGAATTCGGACCTTTATTGTGTCGACTGATCAAAAAAAGGAAGAAAAGCAAAGTTCAAGACATATTTCTGGCGGAGTTATTAATTTAAAAGCCTTCTGACTGATCCATGAAGACGCTTGAAATCCGCAAAGACAAACAAGTGCACGTGTGCACACGCAAACACACACAGACGCAGGCCTGCAGGCGTGTGGTTTTTCTTTATTAAAAACCAGAAAGCGCAATTAGCTACAGAATATGCTTAACCCTGTATCGCTCCCTCAGCCCGAGGATATATTAGTTCTTCTTCTTCATTATTAAAAATATCACAGGAGTGTGAGAACGTGGAGGAGGGGAGCAGGCAGGAAATATTACAGGTTGTTCAGAAGGTGGAGGCAAAGAGATGCCTTGTGTCGTCGCTTAGAGCCAAGCGGGCGCTTCTTTTCCCGCACGCGCCTGCAGACGACCATGAGCGCGCTTGGACGTCGGCGACATTACAAGTGAAATATTGCAATAATGACAGTTATTGCCGGAGTGTAAAGGAGAGGCGAGCCGTGACGGCGGCTGTCCCCGAGTGACCGATGCTTGAAGCATGTATTAGTGAATGTCCTGGGGTCGTCACTCGGCCTCGTGGGGAATCCGTAAAAACTGCTGCCATGAATCCAGTTTGCCCCTCCGGCTGAGGCGGCGTTTTCGCACCTGAAAACAGCAACTTTCTCCAAATCAACCCATTACACATTCAGCGTTTCGGTGTTGGAGCTGCTTGGCTTCATCTTCTCCTGCAGCGTTTAAATGTCTCAATAACGCAGACTCACGAACGCCGGATGTACATTTGGATCTCGGTTTAATGATTTACACAGAAAAAAATACCAATATTTTCATGTTTGCTTTCCATGAGCCACTTTGGGTTCAGACCTTGCGCTCTCACCCAGCATCCACTTTTAACAGCCGAAATGTTTTCTGCCGCCCGCGGATCATCCGGCTCAGTGGATCAGATGTGACTCTCGCAGCAGAACGTGATGCCCGCGTCGCTTCCCAAACACATCACCGGGCATGAAAGCATTCAAATGACACGCGTTCGTAAGTGGCGTTAATATTTCCGGTGAACTTTGAACCGGGCGTCGGATAGAGCTGCAGCCTTTTAAGGTGCTTCTTGTTTTAAGGGTGACTGGCTGTGAACTCAGAGACTCTCTGGAGAAGCTTTTGATGGCTTTGTTGTAGCAAGCTGTAGTAAAAGTAAGACGAGGGGAGAAGTTCACCTTCCGGCACGACAGCAACCCTAAATGCACGGCCAACGCCGCAGCGCAGTGGTTAAGACCAAAGTGCTGCAGTGGTCCAGTCAAAGCCCGGACATCAATCTAATTGACATAACGCAAAGACAAGATCGCTCCAAACACACGGAGCAAACCTCTGAAAAACACAGTGATGAGGTGCATTACTTGAGATTTCTGGTGAACCATTTCTGTGTTTCAGCCAAAGCAAAGAACAAAAACCTCAAACCAGTCATTCGTCAGAATTTGTGGGAAACGACTGAGAAACTGACAATAAAGCCCAAGCGAATGATCGTAAAATATTCCATAAAAGAAGCAGTAAACTGCGTCGCAAGAAATTATTCATATGAGCCTGTTAAATTTGTGGAACACGCAGCATCATGCGGCATCTTTACCGGCCTTTAGACCCAGGGCGTCTCGACGTGACTACGTTGTGCCGAAATGTGAGGTTCTGCTGGAATTATTGGGCTGTCCGGCTGCTCAAAATCGGTGTTGCTCAGAGATATTTGCCAGGTCGTCTATTTAATCGAAATATTTGATCAGTCATGTTTCCTGTCGTTGTTTCTGTGCGGTTGTCAGGCGCATTTTGTGCTCGCAAAAACTCACAAACGTAAAATCTGAACCATGTTGAAAAGTTACTGCTTTACAAAAACACACTGACCCATTGATTGTCTTCACCCAGCTTGACACATTAATCTTTGATTTAACCTTTAAGCACTCGGTGTAATGATGACGACAACCTTGATTCAGATTCATTTTATTTATAACGTGGATCGCTGTTTTATTCAGCTGCTCATCAGATTGGCTGCAGGCGTTTATTCCGTCTTTTTGCCGGACCCCATTTGGATGTTGGAGACGGAATAAACTCTATTGCTTCCTCTAAGCGAAGCGTGTATTTAGTGCGTGTTCTCCACTGAGAACGTTTAATCGTTTTTTTCAAGACTCTTTTTTTTTTTTTTTTTTTCCCCCCCGATTCTCTATGACCGCACTTGGAAGGAGGTTCAGTTCCTCCAGGTAAGTGGGCGTTTACTTCGGGACAAACTGTGACCCCTGATTGGCCAATTGCTGACAAACCAACTGGATCGATTGACAGGCGGCTTATTGTTGTCAATATTGTTGAGAATTTCGGACAAGATCAGAAACCGCAGTTGAAGGACGGTGAAAATAAGTAGAAATGTTAGTTTCTGGACGTGTAAATCTGACAGACCTCAGTAGAATCGTAATTGCAGTGATGGTGATTCTATTCACTCAAGGACGTTTAGAGCAAATGTCACACTTTGCAGATGCTTATTGGTGAAAAAGTACCATATTGTGAATCTTTTTCCTTCCACAGCACAATTGTACGTTACTCTGTGTTGGTCTGTCACATATAAGAGCCGTGTATGTATGAGAGGCTGTGATTGTAATATGACCAAATGTGAAAAGGTTTAAGTTTGGAAAGTTTGCCTTTTACATTTCATAATTTCACTGTTTCTGCAGATCTATAGAATTAAAACGTCTGGATTTCTGCAGTCTTTTTTGCCACACCTCCCCCTCCCATCAATTGTCCGGGGCTTATTTACCATTTTCTTCTTCTCATCCCAATCTAAATTGGAAAAAAGACTTCCTAATTTTCCTGGATTTGGCGTCGGATTTAACGGCATTACATAGATTGGCTGGCGACGCGACTCGGCACGCGGTCTGATTTTAAGTGTCGAGACAAAAGAAGAATTTGCATATTGATGAAAATTGTGGCACTCCGAGGGGCGCCGAGGTTATGATTATCTCATAATCTGTGAAAATGTCAAAATATGGGTGGTGAACATTTTGGACGCGTGGCATCAAAACGCTTGGAACGACTCGCCGCTTCCAGACCTGACCGTTACTCCACAAGCCGCTGATGCAGCGCCGCCATAGCATTTTCCTGCATTTGTTTTCTGTTTATAATAATCACATGAGTAAACAGATGTCGGCACTAAATCCTTGTCGTAACCAGGGTGGATTGATGAGATTATGGAAGCAGGCTAAAGCTCAATTATTTGCGCTATATGTGATTATTTTTGCTGCTTTTATGATGTGAAAATACACAAGACGAATTCATTGCTAATGAGAAAAGGCTTGTTTGTGTCATTAAATATTGAATAAAAAATGCATGGAAATGTCCTGAGGTTACAAATCTGATCAAATTAATTAGATCAGGCATCAGCCTTTTCTTCTTCTCTGTTGCGATGCGTGTCTCTGAGATCAGGTTGCAGGTATTCTTAGGTTTTTTTTCCATTGGTATTAATCTGGAAACCCCTGAAGAAAGGCCTCCAGGAGGCGTCCTAATCAAATCATCACACTGTGGACCCCCCACCTCATTTCTCTAAACCTGAATGTGACCCTGTGGAGGAGACTCACTTCAGCTGCTCCTTGCATCTTCAAGGAACAAACCACATCTCATTGTCAGGTCTGACCAAACACAGACCAAAGATCAAGACCTTCAACTTTTGGCAGAGAAAAAGGACAACATTGAACTTAAATTTCCCTGCTTTGATGCAAAAAAACTGGTCCCGGGCCCAATGGGGATCAGTTTTTTTATATTCCCCCAATATTTCCAGAATGTCTTGATATTCTGGAAATATCGCAAGCATTAGGACATCTGCAAAAGGCAAATATGAATATGAGTCACTCCATAAACGGGAATAAAATCTCTCTGCACTTTTTCTGAAAAATTGGGACCAGCACCCAGATCTGGCAGTCTTTGGGTGTCACCCCTGTTCTCTATGCCAGGTGAGTCAAACTCCAGTCCTTCAACTTTTAGATGTGCTCCAGATTTAACACACCTGGCTCAAAGGGTTTAATTGTCTCCAAACCCGATAGAAACCTGACCAATTGATTCAGGTGTATTCGCAGTAGAGAGACGTTTGACGGCTGCAGGTTTGCGCCGTGGTGTGACGCTACTGGTCTGACCTGATGACCTTTCTGACCTGGACTCACCTTTCCAATCCTAATTTGCATCAAAATATTCAGTGACATTGCAAAATGCTCCATGCCTCATTTGAACTGAAATTTAAAAGATAAATAAATAAAGCCGGTGGAGAGACATGTGGTCTACAGCCAGCAGACGCACCGCCAGATTTATTCCCCCCATTTTCTCCTCTCCTGGGATTTTGCCTGAAATGAAAAACACCAAATAAATTTGGGATCCAGTTAACTGTGAAATTCTTTCTTTGCTTATGACCTAATCCTTCTTGTGCCTTTTTAATCATTTCTCTCGTTTTCCCTTTCTTCTTTATATACCTTGCAGTTTTCTGGAAGCTTGTTCCAGATTTGTGAACGCTGCTCCCCCGTGTTCGGTTCTGGTTCTGGGGACGCTCTCGGCTCGAATTGCTCCCATCCAACGTTTCTCAATCGCAACATGTTTCCTTACATTGATGGTGCGAAGATTTGTTTCAGTTGAAATGGCGACTCTTTGATTTTTTTTGTTTTTTTTTTCCTTTTGCTCGTCTCGTTTGGTTTTGGGAGCCAAACAAACAGGGAAACTAACCGGCGCTCCACGCATGCAGTCCAGTAATCATTCACGATTTACCATCAGGTTCTGCAGTGTCAGCTCGTCTCGGCCACAACCGAGTCAGCTCGCTGAGACGTGCTCGTCAATTTGGTGGTTTGATCGGCAGACGCAAAAATGGACCTTGAATGAGTTTGAAACATTTGGATGGTGCAAAAAACAAGAAACAAAAACAAGACTCAAACTAACTCATAATGGCTGCATGCTCTCAGAACTGATGCGTTTTTGTTTATTTATTTATTTTGTTTAAACCTGAATATGGGCTGTAAGCTGAGTATTTGACAGATGTGTATGAAGCAGTAGTAACATCTGGAAGAGGGGAAGGTTGTCTGAGTGTAATAATGATGCCTCTAGTGGATAAAACTACAGATCTAAGCCCCTCTAATGTACTCGCTCCAACAGTTACAGGAAGGTGAGCGTTTAAGGAATAAAACGTCTTTCTTCCTTTAATAACCAGTCTCATTTTGCATGCAAATCTTCCCATTGTCCTCAGACTGGCAGACAGTAATAAATCGATTGACCTGGCCCCTCTCCTCTCTCTCTTACCTTCTTTTAGTGGCTGTAAAGGAAAAGAATCGATGGGGGAAATGTCCTGAAACAGTCGATGGAGAAGCCATCTGGCCCCCTGGTTCGTCCTCGGAGGGAAGGGAAGGGGTCGGGGGGGGGAAGCTGCCCGTTCCCCCGGAGACGAGGCGGAAATGCTGAGCGCGCGGCGGAAACGCACGGCGAGCGTTAACTCAATAACACGTAAATCCTGGTGATGGCCTCCGCGCCGTGTGGCTGTTACATAAGGCCTCTGCCAGGTGGAGGTTTATTTTGAGGCCTGCTAGTTGATTTACTTGATTTACAGCGGAAATAACGACTTTACGGCCCTCTGGTCACCATGGCGATGACTGGAAGGCGCTCGTCTTCAAACAGCTCCCCAGTTTTAATGAAAACTTTTGACGCCTAATGCTCTTTGTTTACTTGTCGATGCAGACGCCGGGGTTTTTTTGTTTTTTCTCCAGTTGCATTTGGGTTTCAAATCTGTGGCTTTTAATTATCCTTAGTTGTTGCTCTAATAATCAACACTTGCAAAGGCAGCGGCATTTGCATTCAGTGCAAATACGTTAAACCGAAGAAAAAGGAAATTAAGCCAGGAGAAAAATGAATAATAATCAGTTTTGGACAAAAAAAAAAAATGTATCCCCAGCCTTTGAACATTTACACGCTGTCAAACCGCAAACCTCGACTAATTAGTGTATTATCCAACAGATACCGCATAAGAAAAGGCAGAACATACATGTACAGGAAAGGAAGCAGGAGAAAAACAGAAGGTTGTGCTGGACATTTTGTATTCAGCCCCCTGGTCAATAGTTCACCTTTTTGCTGTAGTGCAGCTGCAAGACTTTAGTTGTATATTTTTTATCAGAACTGCAGACGTAGGCATTGAAATTGGGTTTTCCTTTTCATTATAAATGCACTTATTTTTATTTATTTCAAACAGCATGGCAGTATAAAACAACACACACGAACAGGCGATGCAAACGACACGTATGTTTTTGTGCTATAATATCCAAATGCTTGAAAAAGCAGTCAGACACTTATGAACTCCAACCCCATAAACTCATAGCATATCTTTCAGATGGGCCCTCATTATTAAAGCAAATAAATAAAGGTCAAAGGTTAATTAGTTTTTATTTTATCTGGGTGGACATATGTCTAAATTTATACATCCATGTGTCCAAGTAGTCATTTTTTTCATAAAAAAGATTCTTGATTGGATTCAAATCTGAACCTCAAGACCACGTGTCAATTGCCACATGATGCTGCCACTACCGTGTTTCACCACAGAAATGGTGTGTTGATGTGTGTAATTAGTTTCCAGCTATATGTTTGCTGTCCCCTCATTGACTTGGAGCACATTACCAACAGGACTTTTTTTTTTTTTTCTTGACGCAGTTAAAAAAAAAAAAAGAAAAAGAAAAAGTCAGATCTGTGGAGTTACGGCTGTCTAATGTGTCTAGTTGATGCATTTTCCAATCATCTCTGATGCTCCACCGGTTACTATCGGACTCTTGTTTGCTTGTCTGACTGATGCTCTTCCTGCTCAAGATGTCGTATTACGTTTTGGCACATTTGCAGTGGTGCCATAAACTTTCCATTTGTAGATGACGATTTGAATGGTTGCTTGGAAAATGTCCAAACCCATTCACAGCATTTCATATCGTAACACTGACCTGCTCTCTGCGTTCCCTGCTCCTCCCTGATGTTCTTCAGCAAACCTTCGCGGAACGGCTGCATATATCTAGAAACGGATGGAGACTGTTTGCTTGCTGATCAACCTCCGAAGGCAATTTGTTGCACTGGATTGTATTTATGACAGGCTGCTTGACGGGAATTTGGTACTGTTGCCTTGCAGCAAGAGGGTTCTATGTTCGAATCCCAGCCTGGGGTGAATCTGTGTAGAGTTCGGATGTTCTCCCTGTGCTTGCGTTGATTCTGTCTGCGTACTCCGGTTTCCTCCCACAGTCCAAAAACGTGACTGACAGATCAAGCAGTTTCTCCAAATTACCCGTTGGTTTAAGTGTCCTGGTTGTTTTTGTCTGTGTTGCCCAGTGAGTGGGAAACTGTTCAGGTTGTACCCCACATTGACTGCTGGAGACAGGAGCCCGCCCTCTGGGCCAGACTTTAGAAAAAAAATATTGTCCCAAAGCAGGTGAGCTCTGCGTTTTTGATTTTTCTAAATATAAACACTACTCAAGTATTTGAAAATGATTAAATTAAAAATCTAATTTTATAGGAACAAAGTGGAGCCACAGTCCAGTGAACGCATTGATTCATATCCGCTGACGTACAGATATACCTATGAATGCACTGTGATTTGCGTTAGTTTAACAAATTTACTTTTGGGGATCGGGCACCAAACCTGGCTGTGGCCCAGGGCCCCACATCCTTCTAAATCCGGCCCTACCGGCAGACTGTCTTAGAATATATTTACATGAAATTTGCACAATTCACGGCTGCCTAACACCTGAACCCGGGACCACACCTGCAGCCAATCTGAAGTGCATCAAATTATGAAAGGAAATTTCTACGTGTAGCTTGAGCTATAAGACAATTTGTATCTGATGTCTGACGTTTGAGAGACGTTTCCACGCGAAGCGCTGGTTGCTCCAGGAGAAGAGTTTTGTGTAAATGCATGCAAGCAATTCAAGAATAAAATTTAAAGTCAAGGCTCTTAAAATTAGGAATTGGTTTAAGTAAATTACTAAAAGTTGTATTAATTACCCAATATCTCCTTGCATGCTTGATGATGTCTCAATGTAAGATTTTAGTGGCTGAATGTAGTGAAACCGTTTGAAAACATTTCAGTTTTTTTAAGCAAATTTGTAAAGTGTGTTGGTAAATTATGCATGCTTTTTTTTAAAAAAAAACATTTCGACAGTTTTTTTTTTTTTTTTCAAAATAAAAACTTAATTATGTGTATATTTTTGCAAAATCACATTTTTGCTGTAATGACGCAGTAGAGTATATCTACTGGATATCTGCGGCTTCTTCAGAGTTACCGTGTGGAAGGTGAAAGGCCTCGGTAGTGTAGCTATTATCATATCCGTTTCTACCATGAAGTAATGAATTGAGCTCTGCGCGATGTTAAAAGCTCGGGCTTTTACTTTATGACCTAACTCCGTTTTAAACCTCTCCGTGACCCGGCTGCTTGCGTTTTGCTGGTCATTCTCTGACCATCAGATCCAAGAGAATGATAACCTTAGAGGTTCCCTAACAAAACAAATGTATTGATACTGAGATCTGGCTGCACACAGGTGAGCTCTGATTTCTGAATTGGTTTGCGCCTTATCTTTACGGGTGTCAGAGTAAAGGGGGTGATGGAGCATTTCTCTCAGATCTCTGATGGTGAGAATCGCCCTGAAAACTGTCGTTTTTTCAACACAACTTCACCTTCGTCGTAGCAAACAAATTAAAAATAAAGGCGAGTTTCAGCTTTTGCAGAGTGTCGTGTAAATGTCTTAAATTTACACATTAGCTGCGGCTACGTACGAAACAACCGGAAGCAACTTGTACTTAACTTGTAAGTTAAAAATCACTGATTGGAGGAAATTTAAGCTCCCAAGTATTTTAAGCATTCAAACTGCACTTTTTGCTCCATTTATTAAACAAACTGTCACGTCTGAATGTCCCTTCACTCATATCTAAGGTCATCTGGTAGCTGGAAAGCAGAAGTGATGAAAAGGAGAGTCAACACTTCCAGTGATATGTGTGTTCATAGAGTCGGGGAAGAGAAATGATCAGTTAAACAACAAAAAAACAAAAAACAAAATGTGCTTCTGTTGCATTTTTATTTTCACTCTCAAACAACAACAACAAAAAAAAAACCTCTTGTCAACTGAGCAGGACTGAGCCGAGCTCTTCCTCCCACGGAGTCGCTGCTCTCCACGCAGGACGTAAACCACAGGAAAACCACACGAGGGATCTGAGCTGAGGCGCTCGCGCCTCCCAAAACAACAACGCAGCACCTTTTTCTCTTCTTCTTCTTCTTCTTCTTCTTCTTTCATCACCGCTTCTTCTTCTTCTGACTCTCACCTGCGACTTTCCGCAGATTCGCACTTTCGCCGCAGCTGCCGACTTCCCGCTTCTCGCCTCTCCGCCCGTGCAGCCTGTTGTGACTGAGAGAGGAATGCCGCTGCTTTTATATAGGCCTCTAAAAATAACTCACCCCCTTCGCTGCCATCTACAGCGAAGACCGACGTGCCCGCGCGGCCAATGGCGCGGCTGCGACCCTCGAAGCCCCGCCCACGCCCTCTGTCTCAGCGCCTCCTTAATTGGACGGGAGTGACATCATCAACCCTATTTGCCTTATAAGGTCACGCATGAAATTGAGTGACAGGGTGGCTCCTCCTTCCCACCCCCCTGTCCCCCCCTCCTCTCTTCCTCCTCCTCCTCCTCCTCCTCCTCATGAACTCCCGTCCGCTTTCTCCGCGCCGGGGTACAGTCTGCTGCTGGAGGAGCAAACCTGGCAACCTGGCAGCTTCGGACGGAGCCCGATCGGCAATCTGGCAATGCGGAAATAGATCTGGCACCCCCGGATTGAGGAGGGAAGGCGTGACAGAGCGAGCTGGAGGAGTAAAGAGAGAGAGAGAGAGAGCGAGAGAGAGAGCGGGGATTGCGCTGACAAAGATCAAATAACACACACTTTCTACCCACGTTGCCGTTTCTCGATTTTTTTTTTTTTTTTTTTATTAAAGTGCTCAGGTGCGCGCTCGTCCGCACCAGCTCGCGCTTTTCCTCCAGCTTTTTGCGGTTTGTTTTCTCCACTCTTGGGAAAGAAAGAGGGGGGGGGGAAAAGAAGAGAAAAGAAGAAGTGCGTCTTTAATCGCCTCTATTCCGGACTTCTTTACTTTGCCTCCTTCTTCTTTTTCCGTTTTTTTTTTTTTTTTTTTTTTTTAACCCTCTCCCCCTTTTCCCTTCCTCGTCAACCATGGATGTTTTGGCGAATTACAGTATTTTCCAGGAACTCCAACTCGTCCATGACACTGGTTATTTCTCGGCGATGCCTTCCCTGGAGGAGAACTGGCAGCAGGTCAGAGATGATGCGCTTTTTATGTCTTCTTCTTCTTCTCCTTCTTCTTCTCCCATCTCTTTTAAAAACAACCACAAACTGAAATAAAATGTCCTGAGTGCGCAAGTTTGATGTTTTCTGTGCGGGGGTTTAAAAAGTGTTTTATTTATATATATGTTTTTTTTTTTTTGCGTTAGGAGTGGAGTCGCTGCTGAGCCCCGTGTTAGTTGCGTCTTTTTTTTTTTTTTTCTTTTTTTTCTCCCTTCTCTCGCTCACATGGAGCACCGCGAGGTCCGCTGACAGGAGAAAAACACACGCGCACGCACGCACACACACACGCGCACACAGAGGGAGAAGGGAAGGGGGAGGATACATCCATGCGCACCAATGGCACAGACTGGCGACGTTTAGAGAGCAGAAAAGTGCGCGTAAACACTCTGCGCGGTGTTTACGCGCACTCCAGAAACAGGAACGTGTCCGTGGTCCTCCGGCGCAGCGACTCTTGGTTTAATTAACCTCCCCTGATCATTAATGTAAAAGCGGGAGCGTGACGCGTTTAACCCGCCCGGACTGGATGCGCAAAACTCTCCAGAATCAAATTTTTTTTTTTGTTTTATTTTATTATTTATTTATTTTTTTTACAGAAACTGTCATTTTTAATTCCGGTCAAAAGATTCCCACGTGGATTTAGATCCGGGCTTTGACTAGGTCATTTTAATAAATGAGATTTGATGGACTGTGGGCTCCCATCAACAGCTTCCTCCATCGATTAGGCTATGTAAGCGTTCCCACAGCATCATTCTTCCGCCACCGTGTATCACCATGGGGACGGTGTGTTCGTTGTGATGCGCAGCGCTGGTTTTCCTCCTCACAGAACCTTTTTGGATGTTGGACATGAAGTTCAGGTTTGGTCTCAGCTGATTAGACTGCCTTCATCCTGATGCTAGCTGTGTCTTCGTTGCCATGACAAACAGCAAATTGAGCTCCTTGCGGTTTTCTTCATGCCTGCTTTGGATGCTGACTGGGTCAACTGGATCCTGATTCAGTGGGACACTGGATCGTCCTGGATTCGGTTCGTCCTCCTTTCCGCTCCCATCCGTTTCCCTCAGCAGCATGATGCTGCCACTGCCGTGCGCCATGCTGGGAGGGTGTGATCAGAGTCGATCCTCCCGTCAACTCTGATCAGAGTCGGAGGAAACGTCTGAACTAAAAGGTCGAGGCGGCAGCATCCGGTGACTGGCAACGTTGGCTGCTTTGCGATTTTTGTCGTCACTTTAAAAAAACATATATATATTTAACAAGCTGTAGCTTATTGAGTGAAAGTGACGGCGAAAGCGAAGCGATTCTGCATTCTTGGTTTCATGCTGATGATAGGGGCTGGTGGGGGGGAAACATGCGCGTTTTCCTCCTGGAGGCTGATGCTGCTCTTTGTGTGACTGATGTGATCAATAGGAGAGTCTGTCAGCCTGGTATGTTTGGGATTATCCTCCGAGACACAAAACACACAAGCTGTAGGAGATGGACACGTGCCTAATAGGAATTGACTTTTTCTTAAATAATACATCCACACCTGCCACTGTTTGTTTGCAGATAATGCTGCTGAATAATGCATGTCAGCCGCCACGAAATTCAGCTGACAGTGCAAGTTAGGCTGCAGACTGCTTTATAACCTGCTATTTAGGCACTCGAATCTCCCGCCACTGTGTTTTGTGTCGGATTGTTTACCCGCCTGATTGGGACCTGATTTCATTTCGAACGCTTAGGTTTTTGTCAACTTGAGACAGATTATGTGAAGCCATGTGAATCCAACATCTCTCCTGGGCCTGTGTGCAGCATCCCATCTCCTCTGGATTGTGTGTGTGTATGTGTGTGTGTGTGTGTGTGTGTTTATGAAACATGCACATGCATTTGTTGCCGTGTTGGATGAAGCACAAACTACATGTTTCCTCTCACACACAACAATTAAGTGCTGCTTCATCCTGGATTCAGTGCAAATGTCTCACTTTGCTACCCTTCATTTGTGTTAATTGTTTAGCGTAAACAATAAGATCGGGTGTTATAAAAAAAAAATAAAAAAAATCTAAATGAACTGGTTTACTTTCAGTTTGGAGTCTTATGCTACAGATACTGAATGCACATCTTCAAAAATCTCACGTGCATATCGCTGAACTACTTCACTACCGACTAGCGGTGCAATAGATTTCATAATGCCACACTTTCTAGGTTGATTAATGAGTAATCCCACAACAGTTGCTATGGCAACACTAACAAACAGCCACACATCCTGTTTAAGAGCCATCTGGTGGCCGTGTTTTCAATCAGGCAAACAAAATAGACACTAAGTATCCCTCAACGTATTTGTCCATTTTCCATCGGTGGCAGGATCGGTCCGTGACAGGACAAGAGACACGGGACAGACGACCGTGCACACACACACACCCCCACACACACACACACACACACCATTTCCCCTAAGAGTCGTGGATTATGAGAGGAAGACGTAGGGAGAATCCAGGCCAGGACTCAAAACCAGAACCTTCTTGCTCTGAGGCAGCTGTGCTCCCGACGTCTGCATGTTAGTTAAATAAGAAACAGCTGATCCAGAAAACCTTTGACCCTTCCAGAAATTCAAAGCGGGTTCAGAACAGAGATTGGTCCAGTAGCTGCATGTTTAGCACTTAGCCTGGCTCAGCTAGCTGAACTAAAGAAATGTCTGTCGAAAGAGCAGGAGCATATAAATAATTGGAACCAAGATTATTTGGCAGAAAAGAAAGGCCAGAATAAAATTTACGCATCTGACCAGCGTTACGCCCTACGGAGGTCTTAACCTGCCAAATTTAAACTCATGTTATTGGGCAGCACAGTTGTGTGCGACTGTGGATTGGCTGCTACAGAATAGAGAAACAACATGGTTGACACTGGAACAAAGTTCACGTCCTCAATTTTCATGACAGTCCTTTGCATTTTGCTCGACTGAAATCTGGAACAAGTACAAAATAATGACAAATACGTGGATGAAAAGTACACAAAAGACTTTAATCATGATTAGAAAAAATATGAAAGCTCCTCAATCTGTATCTAGAGCTTTAAACATGTTGGACATATTTGATTTTTTTTTTTTTAACCAGGAACCTGGTAAAATAAGAATTACATTTTTATTGATGACTTGATTCTGAAATCATTTGGTCAGATTCAGCAGAAGTATGGGTTGACGACATCGGACTTTCACTGATTTTTGCAGTTGCTAAGTTACCTAAAGAAAAGCAATCTGATAAAACTGTCAAATCTGGATAAATGATGATCGAGAGCAAGCGTGTGAAAACGGACACAAACTGAAAGATTTTTGTTGGAAACCAATTGTTGGATATTTGAAAACACCGTTGTGTTATTTCAAATTTTGATGAGGCCAAATCAAATTTGTGCTGGAGACGATGTTGGGGATCACGCTCATGTCTTTCGGGATGGTCCAAAGACATTTCTGGCTGACATTATTGTTCTCCAGCAGCCCTGCCAGAGTCCTGACTTGCATCTGGTGGAAAACGTCAACAGGAAGCCAAAGATTAGGGTGATGGAAAGGAAGCCTCCTCCTCCCAGTGACTCGCTGCTCATCTCCAAAGATAAATGACAGTCGGTTATCCATCAAGCTGTTCAGTTTGAAAACTTTTGATTGGTTTTCTTATTTGTTTTTTTCCTCACAGCATATGAAATAATATCCTGCTTGGTTCAAGGAGATGCTTATGACATTGGACACATCGCAGAGAGAGAGAAAGAAAGGGAGTTCTGGCCATTTTCAATACACTTAATTCAGGTTTGCATACTGTGCAAATAGCGAAGGAAATGCTTAGCAAGAAATCCCAAGATGTCTTCCTGGCAAGAAAATTGTAATATTTTAGATAGATTTGGAGGCAGAGAGCAGCTAGCTTTCTAATGGATACCATTACTCGACCTGAATTGCTTGTTCAGAGCAATTCCGTTGGTTTATGGCTTTGCTAATAAGATGTTTGTGCTAAGTTAGGCTAACAATGTTCTGCAGAAAGACGGGACCGCTCTCAGAAAGCCACTCCTTCACTCCGCTCTTTGTTTCTGTCGGCCTGTTTTTGAAATAAATCCCACAGTTTAGCAGATTTTGACTTTTATTTTTCTCAACGTTGAGCGTTTGTGGTGCATTTTTTACAGTTTTGAAGCGTGGACTATTCTCTGTCATTGTAGCTTGAAGGAGCAAAAAAAAAATAAAAATACTGTATTTCTTTTTTTTCGAATGCGTCTGCACTAGTTGCGACACAGACAGAGACCTGGCACACCCGCATTTTTTCCACTCTTGTTCCTTCTGTCTCTTGCTATTCCCTCATTTACTCCATCGTTCAGAGGCTTACAAACACACACATCACACACACACACGCATGCGCGTAAACACGAACCAACACTCACGCACACACATGCGCACATGCTTGGCTGGCATGCACTAATGGAAAGCTAAGGTCTGGCAGGACTCATCCCGCCACTTTCGACAGTAATTGGCCGTTTGCTGTCAGACGGACAGAACCGCACACACACTCACACACACACACGCACACACACACGCATGCATGCGGACACGCAGTCAGACAAACAACATGCACGCTCAGGCAACCTGATTTGTGGCTATCATTTATCTCTCAGGGCTTTGTGTCCTCGTGCAGCCTTTTATCAGCTGCTGCTTTGCATCATGGTAACAGAAGCAGGGGGGAAAAAAACGGCACCCTTTGTCTTACCTGCCTGCCGTTTTCGTTGCGTTTGACGGCGTCCTGCGTGTAATTGCAGCATCTTTCTGCATTAGGACTGAAGTGATGGGCTTTTGGGGGGGGAAAGAGGGGATGCGTGCGCCCGTGCGGAGGGGTCAAGGATCAAACTCAGACTTCCCAATTAGGAGTAATCCATTTATTCCACAGCAGAGCCGCTCGGAGGTCTGATGAGAAACAGAGGGAAGTAGAGAAAGCGAAAACAGAGGGATGTTGAAAGTGTAATTGAAGTAGAGGCCATGGGTTTTATTTTTTTATTTTTTTATGTGGATGTTGTAGAACTGCATTTATAGGCTCTGTGTGTGTGTGTGTGTGTGTGTGTGTGTGTGTAAGGTTTGCAGGTGTGTGTGTGCAAGGTTTGCAGGTATCTATTTAAAAGTGTTGCGTTGCTTTAAACCGGCTGACTCGAATATCTTTTTTCTCTTGTCTGCTCGTTTACATGCTGTGTGTGTCTGTAGTTCTTTTCCAGCGTATTGATTTATTTGCTGTGGAGTCATTACAGCACTCTGCTAGACCAGCCGGTTCTGTGTTACAGGGAAACCTTGCCTGCTTTTGTCCAGGAAAGGCTACAAGCCTAAATCTTGTTTCTTCAATGCGATCGGACAGTGTGGTAGTGCAAACGGTTTGAAAAAAAAAAAAAAAAAACAGCATCCAGTCCTATCCGGTTCTGTTTTCCCGACTAAAAGAAACGCTCAGATATTTCTAACACGTGTGATTTTTTAGAAGTGGGAAAAGTCCCATTTGTCAGTGCTTTTAGGTGCAGCTTGTTATCGTTTCGAGCAACAATGTGGCGACTGAGCTTGACTCACAATAAAACGGATATTAAGTTAAAAGGTTGGATGTTTATTCATCTGGGAGGTGTGTTTCTGACTGGAAGTGACACAGACGCCGCATCATTTCTCTGACAGTTTTTATGTTCACACTCTTGCCAATTACAAAGAGAGAAAAAACTTCAATGGTGTTACAGCAACCAAAGTTATATTTCCTGAGTAGATTTTTGTTTGTTTGTTTGTTTGTTTGTTGTGTTTTCTTGTATTTTTGGCATCAGACTAAATTTTGGCTCCACTGATTCTCTGAGGATGTCTTGGCTGCTTCGTAACGCAAAATCAGAACTTTGCGGATGTATAGGACATTTTGTGGTATTCGGAGTGTAATAAATGCAGTGATATATTTACATAATGTTCACAGTATTCTAACAGCTCGAGGCGGGAAAGCTGCGCGACTAACCTTGAAAAGCATCCGAAATTTGCTTTCCAGCCTCATGAATGCCATTTCTTGTACCTTCCTATTTCCTTTCCTGCATCTTTGAACACATTAATGCATCTCAGGGCTTTTTAAGGTCGACACAAAATAAAAACAAAACAGTTAAAAACTAGACCTACTGTATTATTTATTTCAAATCTGTAAAATCTATACAGCTTCCCAATCAGTACAGAATAACATGCATGTCACAATATCAGATAAGACTTATAGGCAATCACAATAACAACAATAAAACAAAACATAACCGGCATTCAAAATGGAGTTTTTACTCGTCTATCCTGTGTTGTTTTCTGAGCTTTTAAAGCATAAAAGAAAGTTAAAACTCGTGTCTGCTTGTGTTGCAGCAATAAAAACATCCAAGCCAAACTGCATAATGGTCACTAAGCTCTGACAGAATACTGCTTACAGATCTCTAAAGTAAATGAAAATAAAACAAACCCCCAGCAAGCCAGCGGAGTGTCCAGGCTGCAGAAAACGCTTGCAGGCCGTGCAGCTACTCATGCGTACCGTCTGCTTTTTATTTATTTATTTATTTATTTTGCTTTTTTTCCCTCTTCTGCCCTCCTTCTCATCTGCTCCGCAACCTGTTGACCTGTTGCAGTGACCACTGCATGAACCGTTCTCTCTCTCCTTCTCTCTCTCGCTCCCTTTTTCTTTCTCACTCTGCTTGCCTCTCTCGCTCTCTGCCCACGGCTTGAGGCGGGCTCGGGGAAGTTTGACAAGATAATGAATCGCCATGCATGCTGCAGTTTTTCACATTTCACAGCCCAGTAACTCTGGGGATGGAGTGAAGGGTGGAGGGGTTTCAGGGCAGGGACGGAGGGGCGCTTGGTAAGAGGAAGAGGACGAGAGATGCCGGAAAACACCTGCAGACGACGTGAAAGCGCAGATGAAAGTTGGTCAGAAAAGACGAGACTTTTGGTCCTCTTCTCTCTTTCTGCCCTCCTTTGGTGTGTGTCTCACAGTTTGCCCTGGGTTGGCACACACACACACACGCGCGCGAGCGCGCGTACATATGCAGTTATGTAATTGTCTGCGGAGCACAGCTGCTTTGTCATAGTCACAGCAGACAAAAAAAAAAAAAACATGAAGCCGGGGGAGAGAAACAAAAGAATGTAAAGAAAAAAGATGGAAGTGTGAGAGCAGCGCAAGACGAAAGGTGAAAGAGGTCAACGAATAAAAAGCTCCTCTTCATGCGCTGAGCGATGAGAGAGAGAGACGGAAATGTGGCTCTTTTTAAACGTGGGAAAAACGTGCTTTCATCGAGTGAACTCGAACTTTACTCCAGTGCTCTCGTGTTGCGTGAAGCAAAGCATATTTCGAATGAGAATCGCGGAAATTCAGCGTTGATGTCTCTGAACATACTGATGTTTTTGGGCGACTATGTTGATCCCCAGCATCGTCCGAGTTAAAGCACATCGATGGTGGTGATCTTGGAGAAAACGTCTTCCTCTCCAGCTACGTTTGAATGAAAGCCTCAAGTGTCACAAAAAAAGAAAAAAAAAAAAAAAACTGAACAAAAAAAAAGAAAAGTGGCATAGATGCATCAAATTACGTCTTGAGATGATATCTAGTGAGCTAATGCGTTTGCTGCCGCTTGGAATCTTAAGATGGCCTCCATTTGCACAGCAGTAGAGTGCATAAAAACATGCAAATGAGTTTATTTGTAATGTTCCTGAACTTGAATCCACTTTCTTCACTCTTTGCGAGCTTCAGCATCTTGAGCACAAAAGTATATGTTTGGCTTTTCAAACATGTTTTTGGACTAAATGCATGAGGCTTGGGATATGACACCTAACAGAATATTTCATATTGTTTAACTGCATTATTGCACTCTTTGACAAAGTGATATGAACTGAGATTTGCCACGTTGTGCTTCCCAGAGGTACAACATCCTCTGGAATCAAAAGTTTTCATTCGGAAAGTTGGAGCTTCCTCTCCAACGCCGACCTCCAAATCCAATATGGCTGCTTAGCTCAACGCATCACGTCTCCGGTGACTACCTGTTGGTTTGCACTTCCACTGATTCGGATCTCGTCTCATTAGTCGCCCCATGTGGTAAAGAATAACTTGCTGCTGCATAAAATGTGGAAAATCGCGTTTAGGCGGCTGATGTCGCCGGTTGTAGCGAGACGAAGGTCGCAGAGTTTGAAGGAAAAAGAAATTAAAGCTGAACAGGGATGAATCGAAGGATAAACTTTTAATTCACAAAGAATAATTTTTCCATTGATAATGCTGGTTATAAATATTTCTCCATTCCTTTTTCTCTTTTTTTGGGGGGTGGGGTGGCGGATTATGAGGTAAAGACGCTGTTGTTGTCTTCAGCTCATAACTTCCAGCCGCTCGCGTCAAAACCCGCCGACGGTGTCCTGGGAGCCCGAGACTCAGTGAGTGAATAAGGCAGAGATTAGATAAGAAACGGAGCAGTCAGACTGAAACGGCAGGAAGGCAGAACAAATGAACTGCACTCGTGATGGAGAGAGAGAGAGAGAGAGAGAGAGAGAGAGCTTACGCTGTGAAAGCTATAGTCCTGATCTTTCAAGATGAGTGCCTTTCTCCAGCTCTATTCACCACGGAGCCCGATTACTACAGTTTATAAGGAGATTTACTCATTCATCTCTGCATGCTTGGAGCACACACATGGGATATCTGTTATTGTGAAGCGACTCGTCCTAATAGGTCTCATGTGGTTCCGATTTGCTGCTTTTTTGTTTTGTTTGTTTGTTTCTTTTTCCGACCGAAAGCCTTGCATTTTAGGAACTGCGCTGTTCTGGTTTACAACCTGCTGTTTGATATTATAAAAAATGAATAAAAAATAAAAAACAAGAATGAATAAATATCGTCAGTTCCGTCACGTCTCGGGGAGACGAATACGTTTAGCTCTGCTCGTCTTGAAAACTTGTTGCAGGGGGACGACTGCTGCTGAAGCGAAAAGAGAATGGAAAGCGATGTTTGTCCTGCCTAAGAAATTAATAACGATGCATTTTTGTGAACATGGATTGTGGCGAATAACGGCTTTTAAGCGTTTAACTGATCAGTTTTGGGGTGGGGGGGTTGATTTAGAATAAAAAAAAAAAATAAAAAATCAAACACGAAAAACGGATTACTTGAAGAGAACAACGGGAGAAAAACTTACTAAACACACTTTACGACGATTCTCCATCACGTTGCTCCGAATTTGAAACTGTACTGTTTTTTTCTGTCAACTCAAACACCCAGCAGTGTTTAATTTATTCACTTTCATTATCAGCAGTCAGGGCTGTGATCACAGGCTCAGGTGTGGTGAGTCTTTTTTGTCTCCACATCCTGCTGAGCCGGTGTTTGCCGATCAATCGGCTTCGGGGATGAAGCCTTGTGACCTTGTGACCCCCCCCCCCCCGCCTCACCCAGACGGCCCTTTTTGTCTGGGAACAGTTGACATTTTTAAAGGTAAAGACGTGTTGGTGACTCAGACCAGCATGGAGTCGAGGAGGTTTTGTCCTCCACTGATGAAAACAGAGTCGGCGTCGGATGCACTTCCTCTCTCCGCTTCTGCTTCCTCTCTTTTGCAATCGCAAGAGCAGAAACGCTTCCAACACGCAGCGCAGTTGGTTGTGAGTTTATCTTAGGAGAACGCTTAGCTTTACTTTTGCTGCTGCTTGTGTGCGTTTCCCTCTTTGTAGAGCCGGTGAAGAGGCCGACTTCATCTGCGATTTTAATATTTAAGCCCCTCTGTGTGTTTGAGAGATGAGATCATTCAGTGTGCAGAGGATGTTGCACACCATGAATGAGCAACATCCTGTGTTTGTGTGTGTGTGTGTGTGTGTGTGTGTGTGTGTGTGTGTGTGTGTGTGTGTGTGTGTGTGCACGCTAGCTTGCCAAGGCCAACAGGACACACACCTGTCCTTGCGTTTATCTCCAGATCTGTCCAATAAGACGAACCCAAACTATCAAGAACACAAAGATCAATTCAACTGTGACTAGAAACAAAAACCCGTCTGGTTCAGTGACGATACAAAGCATTTTCATTTCAGTCTCAGAGATAAACGATGCAAGAGCGTTCCTGTAAAGTTGTGGCTGCTGCTCGGTTTACAGCACATATAAAGTCCAGCTTTGCTTCGCCATCTGCTGGCTCTTTAGCGGCGCGGTCCTCCAGGGTCCAGCTGTCTGCCTCATGACACGGACAAACATTTCCTGGTCAACAGTGATGATAACGAAGCGGCTGTTTTCACCTATTATTCAAAAATAACACAACCTCCAAACCTGTGTTTGTCGCACTTGAGCAAAATTGAAGTTCTGGAGGTTTTTGGACTCATCGTCTATTTCTTCTACAAAACCAGTTGGACCTCCGTTATAAAAACCAATCAGTAATCGTTTCACTGTGCAAAAATCTGTAAATCTCCCATATTTTGCCTCTTTTCAGTAAAGTGACATCCGTTCCAACCTCTGATTCTGACACGTCTTTTTTTCTTGTTTTTCTTTTTACCCAAATACATGAAAGACTGAAATAATTCTGAACTTAAATCCACTTGATGTGAGTCGGTTTTCAGTAAAAACTGAATAGATGTCATTAAGTTCTTTATTTCACCTCTTATTGTTAACGCTGCTGCGTTTTGTCTCAAATAAACAGAAGAGAAGTTTAATACACACGTCCTGAATCTGTTTGGGTTTAAAACGATCATCTGCATCGTAAATGCTGTCAGCGAGTTTAATGGTTTTATTTAGCATTTATTTGCTATCACAGGTTCCAGGTTACGGCGCCCCCTAGGGGACATAGAGGATTTTCTTAATTTTTGCGTTCTGTTGATTAGCATAACTGAATACTGTCAGCTTTTCTGATAGCAGCCGTCGTGCTTTCTGTTGTAACATGAAGTTTTCGTGAAGTTTTTCCATGTGTGTTAATATCTGATTGTAAAAAAAATTGTTTTAAGTCTTTTTCTGTGGTGCAGAAATGGACCTAAATAGAAACTTTCCATAAGTAGGAGAGAAAGAAAAAAATCCATCCAAACTATCTGGACTGTTTCTGATTTATTGTCACGAGGTAATAAAATCGCCTAATGAAACTGTATCGGTCTGAACGGTTTAAAGTTTTCATGTGCATTTCCATCTCAACCTGCCACAAGCAGACACAAACATGCAGTAAATCAATCAATTTTCTATCAGTTTTTTTTTTATTTTTTTTTTTTGCACCAAACAGTTGAAAATAAACACATTTTCACTGAGGCTCTTCAGTGAAAGTGTCAAACTTTAAATTGACATTTGTGACCGTATAGAAAATAGACCAGCAAATATTGCAGGATGCATAGTGCACGTTAATGCAAAAGACCATTTTTCCCCACATCCTCCAGGGGGCGCTGTACCGGGTCAGTCTCTCACTGCCTTTTCGTCTCTTCCTACGACTGGTTCACGAACCGTTTCGAACTCATGTATCCATCTGTGTATCTTTGTAGTTCAGTGTTTCGAGTTAAATAGCACCTCAACAACTCAGTTGTCGTTTATAAATGCATTTTACAATATTTTCATGAGACTGTGTGTGAGACTCGTTTATTTTTGGCTTCGTTTCTCCTCGGAGTGACCTTCTGCAGGTTAGCGTTAGCCAATCTCCTCACCTGGATGTCCCCCCGCAGCAGACGGCTCCCTTTTGTGGCAACTGGAAAAAGTTAGGGGAGGGAAAAAAAAGAATCAAAACGCTAAAGGTGAAGGAGGCGAAACGAGCATCCATCATCCGGACCCGCTTGTCCTTGCAGAGTCACGGGGGGGAACCTGGCAGTCAGCGGCCGAGAGGCGGGACACGTCCTGACGGGGTCGCCAGTTCATCTCAGGCCAACACACACACACACACACACACACAGGATAAACAACCACACACACACACACACAACTCAAGACACTTTCTACAGAGACCAATTGAGTTAATAGTCATGTTTTTATTGTGGGAGGAAGATGGAGTACTTCATGCTAAATCCGTACAGTCACCCCCAGACTGGGATTCAAACCCAGAACCTTCTTGTGACAGTGCTGCCCCGAACGTGACCAGGTCCTGTGAATATCCAGAAGTACCAAATGTTGCCATAACGTGTCAATTTCTTTTTTGTTTTATTGCCAAGCAGGAGTCAAAGTCGCACTGTAAGTGCGCCTGCATGAAAGCTCGTTGTGGAGAGGCTCCTTTGGGACGCCGGGCTGAAAGATGGGCGTGCGGCGGCGGCGGCGCTACAGCGAAGGTGCGACTGTGACAAATGAGACGGAGTTGTACGGCAGCCAAAGCGTTGCCGCTGCATTATAGTGCACCTTTATTCAGGCACGACTGCGGCGCGTGTTCAGAGCGGGACAGTAAATGGGTCAGATGCGCTGGAGGAGAATGACCTTGGGAATTTTGGCCTGCTTCTCTTCCTGCCTCTGCAGACGCACGCCTTTATGTCAGGCCGGGGGGGGGGGGAAAGGCACCGGCTGACAGAATCAGAACCTCCTCCGCCTTCCTCCGAAACGTCGCCTCCGACAATACGGCACGCAATTTCCTTAAAATACCTCAACTGTTTCTGGCTTATGATGGTTTTCTACACCAAACTTTACGAGACATCTTGTGTTCCTGATCTCCCAAGTATCTCTTGAGTGGGTTGCGTGGCTAAAAATACAAGTCATTTTTAATCTTTGGGCCACAGTCAGTCGGGCCACTTTCGGTATTCTTCATAAATAAAACTCCTGAACCCGGCCAGCTGTGGACAAGGAGATTTCTTTTCATTGTCTGGCTCAACGGTGCCTTTCTTGGTGGACGGGGATATGTGGGTCGCCAGCTATTTTAATCCATTATGTTGCCAGGAATACCTGAGGGAGTGTGCAAGTGCTGCTGTGTGCTCGCGTTTGTGTGTGTGTGTGTGTGTGTGTGTGTGTGTGTGTGTGTGTGTGTGTGTGTGTGTGTGTGTGTGTGGATAAGTGCATTTCGGCTCTGAACTCACTGCTAAGTGTGTTTGTAGGGGAGAGTGAAAATTTAGAAGTGTCTATGTGGGAAAATGTGATATTTTACTAATTGCAAACACATCAGAGTTTCTTCTTGTTTTGTTTTTACTTTGACAATGTTTGAGTAGCTTTTACTTCTGTTTACTCGAGTCTTTATTCTTTAAAAAAAGAAAAAGAGAGAGAGAACAGTTTCAGAGAGCAGGTGACTTTTTTCTCATTTTTACGGTTTTATCAGCGTATGAAGCCGTTGTTGGTTTGATCAAACCGCGCACATGTCATTGTCAACACCGTGTTTCTGCTGTTTCTTATGACAGCTCAAAGATAAGATAGTGATTAAAAATAAATATGACGCCGCCGTCCCTCCTCCCCCTCCCTTCCTCCGACCGTGATGTCACCCGGAGACACACTGCTTTTCCTTGAATGCATGATAGTTTACATGTTTTTTTGTTGTTGTTTTTTTTAAGCTGTCATCTTGAGTTTCCTGCTAATGCGGCTCAGTCGAGGTGAGAAAATTAACAAGCATCCGGATCCAGTCACCAGACGATTTACAAACACAAAACGACCAAGAAATACCTTTTTACTTTATAGATTAAAAAGAACTACTTCCATTTCCTGTAAATCAGCGTAAACACTTCTGTTATTGATGCAGTAGTCATATTGTTATACTTCTATTCAATGCCAGTAATTATCCTAAACTTATCAAGATTTTGGTTTTGCGAAAATCTTTTACGTGTCAACTTGGTACTACGAATTGTTTTGACTAATAAATGATGGGATGCACAAATGTTGTCCCATCAGAATGCAGATTTATGGCGATCATGGAAAACTGTACAAGACTTTTTCAAATCCCAAACGGTAAAATGGTTTTTTTTTTTTTTTTTACTTTTGACTCCACAAAATGAGCAATAAACATCACTGTTTAAACATAAAATACAGTTGGAAGCTGATATTGTGGCCTGTTCTGGGGATAAACTGCACCATTAAAGCCGCTGGCGCTCTGAACCCATTTGATTGGTCAGTTGGCTTTGATGGCTCTTTTTTTATTTATTTTTTCTGTTTTTTGTGTGTTTCGCTGTGTTTGCCAAACAGATTTTTAAACGCTTTAGCTATTGTTATTGCGGAACACGGTGCCAAGCTCGCAAGTCGTCATATCTCCCGTCCCTTTCATCTGATTTAAAATAATTTCCAGACTGCCTTACAAACATGAGATCATGCGGCTTATCGTGCTGCTGAAGAGCGCAGCTTGAAGCTCGCAGGCACAGACAAAGAAGCTTTTTCACAATTATGCACATTAGACTGGACATGGTCTCGCTTTCCTTCTGGATGATAAGCAAATGTCCCTTTGATGCCAATTGTAAACACAACGTTATTTTGTTATTTTTTTTCTCTTTTTTTTTTTTTCTCCCCTCCCTCTTTTTGTGCGAGTGCATGCCCGTGGGAGAAGGGAGCCGTCTGAATTATTAAAGCGTGAACTGCCAGAGTGGAGGAGAGCGTTTCTGCCCCCCCCCAAGACTTTCATGCAGAGACGGTTTCATCTGCACACGCGCAACGCGACGCACTCGCGGTTGCATGACTCATGCAGCCACCTGCTTTGCTTTCCAGCAAGGCCGATGAGATCAGTGGCTTCCTCAAAATACCAAAACCTCTGGAGGTACAGAAGACAGAAGGCAACCTGGTGTGTATGAAAAGAAAGGAGAGAAGGTGTGATGACGATGGCTGCCTCCCAGGAGTCTCTCACACACACGCACACACACACGCACACACAAAACCTGGTACATGTTTCCTTTTTAGGATTTTCTTGTAGCTAAATGAAACGCCTGTCAGTAATGTGGTGGATCAGCAGCTGAACGATGAAGCTTTTCAAAGTTCTTTTTGGCAAAATGATAATAATAATAATAATAATAATTATGGGCTGCAACGTAGATAAGATTATCTACCCAGCCTAATTCTTTTTTTATCAAAGAATATCTGCTGTTTGCAAATCCTAATCCTCTTCATGCAAACCAAACAAATCCAGGTGCTCCCATTCAAGGTTTGAAAACGCAGCGAATTGTCCGATTTAGAGCGACAGGAAACGTACAAACTGCGCTGTGGTTTGAATGCTGGATGAAACGGTAAAGCATCCTGTTATTTGTGGCCTTTTTACACGGGCGTAAAAAAGAGAGGGGTTTGTTCCCTGTGAATAACCGAGGACTGAATGTGAATGCATGCAGTCTGAACGAGAAGCTCAACCTGTTTAGATCTGAATCGTCTGTTTTTTATCAGACTTGCTCGCTGTCCTTTAGAAGAAGCAGCTCACGCATTTACTTTCAGCTCCCCAGAAGGTTTTAAGCACAAATGGTCTGACATGCAGTGGATCCGTCACGCATTCAACTATTTGTCGATTTTTCTGGGGACATTTTTGTACAGCACATCCTAAAATATGTGAACAAAAATGAGGCTTTGGAAGCCAAAATGCAACAATGCCGCTCGACACGTTATTGGTTGACGTTTGCAAAGCAGCCAATCCAGAAGCAGCGTTCATTCGTTGGTGCTGATTGGCTGAAAGCCCAAATACAATTTGAAGAGGACTGTAGATTTTAGATTTTATGGTTTCCATTCTCTGGATTAATTCATTTTAATGTGGAGTTCAGAGCATTTTTAGTCAGTTGTAAAATTAATAACGAATATATATTAATACAATGATGTTGGTTTGTTTTTTTTGTTGTTTAAATATTATTCCTGTTCTTCGATGCTTGTTTGATCCAAATGAATCAAACAAAGCAGAAATAGACTCTTTGGTTAAAGAGAACCGAACTCCTCTGGTGTGAAAACGCCCAAAAAACAAACAAAAAAAACCAACTCCGAAAAGTTTCTTTCTGTAAACGCATCAACCAACAACAATACACACATTTTTTAATGTCAACGTCAGATAAAGATTATGGAAAACTGAAAAGAAGGACTTTAAAACTCCTATTAATAATATAAACTCTATAAAAACAACAAACTGCTGTGTATTGTTTTCATTTGTCATAGTTTTCAGAAAAGTCCACGTGTCGAATGGTTAGAGGTTTAGTTTATGCTGAACCCAAGACCAAAACAAGAATGTTTGCCTTCAGTCACTGAAGCACAGAAATTAAGACCGAATTTTTGATCAGACCTGTTCAGGAAGCATTTTTATCAACATTTCTATCAGTGTTTGCTCTTTATGAAGCTCTAGAACAGAAACCTGATCTTCTGAAACAGGCTTTGACGTTTTGTCAGAGATTGAATGTTATAGTGCGCACGGCGATGACTCGATTATTGATCCTGATCATCTGCTGGCCCTCTGATATATTTACATCAGACTATTGGAGACAATGAAGTGAAACGAGTGCAACATACAGCCAGGGATCAGCTGCTGTTGCTTTTTAATGGATTGACCCTTTCTGTGCATGAGGTGTGTGTGCATGCGTGTGTGTGTGGGGGGGGGGTGTGTGTGTGAGAGGGAAGAGAGAGGGGGGGTGGTGGGGGATAAAGTGGGGGTGAGTCATGCGTTTGTGGTGTGTGAAATAAAGGGTGGTGGATGTATAAGTGATGACTTCATTCGTTATGTATTAATTTATGCCTTGACTTGTCCCTTCAGTTGTGTGTGTGTGTGTGTGTGTGTGAAAACTAACAGGAGAAAAGCTTTTTATTCCAGACAAAAGCCAGTTTGTGTAAAGACAAAAATGAATCAGTGATGCACCAATGAATTTGGCAACAACCTTTTTTTTTTTTTTGTTCATCACAAATAAAATGCAGACACGATCCCCAATAAGTGTGTCAAAAAAAAACATCTACTCTTTTACAGTAAGCAAACATTTCTTCGAAGATAAGAGAAAATAGTTTTGAATCAAACGGCACATAGATATTTGAAGATGCCCCTTATATTTATCTGATCTTTGCAAAACTAAAAACATGTTCATTAAGTAGAACAATCTTACAGTTAAGTAGAAAAACCCCATGTCTTTTCCACATTTGACCCGCTGATGATCAATCACAGCTGATCAGGACCACTGCGTCTCCAGTGGGACAAAACTGACTGATCAGACCTTAAATAAACTTGTGAAATCCTGATCAGTCCATCTCTGCAGTAATTGTGCAGATCTACAGAGTGCGTGTTTACGATATTAATGGAGTTTTTACAAATTTCTCCATGTTTTCCACGCGGTATGTTACAGTGTAAAATGCATCCCCGCGGATTAAATCTGAGAAAACATCCAGAGTCTCTCCAGCACAAAGCTTCATTTATTAGCCGTTCATTTACAGCCCCCTGCGTCGCTAACAGAAACGCCACCTGTGCGACGTCAACCTTAATACGGCGAAACGTCCTTTATCAGCCAGCTGCTAAATGCTACACGAAGTGACTGTTGTAAACACAAATTAATCAGGCAGCTCATCTTGTTTTTACAAACATTTTGAGGAAACGTGCGTGTTGATGAGGATGGAGGTTTTGTGGATACAAACAAACCCAAGCCAAGCAGATCACCTTGTTCATAAGAGCTTTAAAATAAATAAATAAATAATCCACTTTTGCATCGTTCTGTTTGACCAAAGTCGTCTCTTGCCGTCCGTTGCTTTGCTTCTCGGTTTGCGCGGTTTTCCTCCGCCAGCAAGCCGCCGTCTGCAGGCTGAGGCGGCGGAAGTGACGCGCCCGGATGTGGCGCCGCTTTCCTTCCGAGTTCCAGCTCAGCGGCGATGGAAGACTCCCCCACTCGGTCGGAGTGTTGATTCAGAGCTTCGCTCTCCGCTCGTTCTTGATCTGTAAACACGACGCCGAGCGGCGTCGTCGGCAGGTCAACGGCGTTGTTGACTTTCTGCCTCTGATACGCATCGGCGCGTCTCCCGCACACTTCCTCTGTTATCGGCTCCTTCCCCCGGAGCGCGGCGACAGGCTGCAGCGGGGGCGCTCTGTCGTCTCAAAAGGAAGGGCTTTTATTCTTTGGGCATGCCGGTCGGTGCAGACGACGGATGAAAAAGACGCAAACGTTTTGGGACCGGGCGACATGATGCTTCAAAACACGATGCTTCAATTCAGCGTTGCTCCAAAGTTCTGGGAGGATGTGATTTTATTGAGATCGACGCCAAAGTGACATTGATTTCCAAAACAAATGATTGACAAAAGCAAATTATTCACTTTTTTTTCTGCCAGTGTGGAAATAATAATAAAAGAACAAACAATGAAGCAACTGTTCAGAAAATAAGACAAAGAAACATAAAGGAACTTCATAAATATGTTGTTTCTTGTGTTTTTTGAACATTTTTGGATGATTTTTTTCCCCCCATTATTCCCTTTTTGTTCAACTTATTTTTCTTCCAGTTTTTGTCTCTTATAAAAACTGTAACCTTCAGGCTGTCGCATTTTCACAACATCAGGCAGTGATGGAACGTAATTTGTGAATCCTCTCCATATGTTTAAATTTTCCGCATTTGCTTGAGCTGATAAAAAATGAACAATAAATTATGAATAAGTAAAGGCAAAAAGTTTTCTAAAACTCCCTGAGACTGTGCACATATTTGTTTAAAAATGTGTGACTCAATTCAGTCCCAAAGTCCGGTGTGAACAATACCAGTGCAAATAAAATAATCTGGACACAACAACCAACGCATTTTTTATTTTTTTCACATTGCGCCTAATGTCGCTAATTTGCAGCACATCAAATTATCTAAAAGAGCTGATTTGCAAATTTGATTGTCGGTGTAAGAAAATCTCTAACTTCATAACAAGTAAAAACTTTTTTTTTTTTAATTTCTTTTTATGCGACTACAGTACAGACAGAAAGCTGTTTAATAGAAAACATTTGAAAAGAGAACATCAGTCAGTGAAATGCTTTGTTTTATGTGCAGAAGCCCCTGACAGGAAGAGTGACCCCTCTTCATCGCAGCTGGATGTTTTGTAGATCCAGCTCCTCCAGTTCCTTTGGCGCGCCCGCTCGGAGACGCGCGCCGCGGCGCCGCTGCCGACGCGGGTCCGCGTAGACGGGAGACGACGGCGCCTCTTCATCTTCTTCGCCGCGTTCGCCGGCTGACTGCGCCGACCATTTCCTCCCGTTTTCTTTTGTTCCGCTCTCCGTCTCACTCCTCCCATCCCCTCGTCGCGTCTTTGTCTCAGTGTTGTCCGCCGCGTCGGCTGCCTTTCTTCGTCCCTCTCATCGCCCTGAGCAATGGAGATTAGGCCGACACGTGGGACGCGCGCGCACACACACACAATCCGGCGTCTCTTAACAAGCTGTTAACCCCCCATTTATAAGTGTGGCCTGTAAATCAGCTCGGTGAAAGGGAGTGTAATCCCTGCCGGACGATTTAATGGTAATCTCCATATCCTAAATAGATTACACAGAGGCGCGCGGACGCTCCCACATGTTGTCTGCAGCCCGTCCAGCTGGCTTGAGGAGAACCAAAGCTAAACAAAAATAAGCGCCCGCTCTTTTTTTTCTCAAGTTACTTTCTGGGTCATTCAGAGTTTCAGATGCACTTTGTTTTTGTCATAACTTCACACGCCTTTACTTTTTAGTTTTCTGTGTGTGTGTGTTTTTTCTCTCTCTCTTAACCAAAATGCAATGGCTATCTTTTTATAGCCGCCTCGCTTTCATGCGTTTTAATAAGCGACGTTGCGAAGTGACAGGCAGCGCGTTGAGCTGCAGTCGGGCGGAGGGCACCGGTGACTTTCTATATCTGACTAATTCCGCTTTATTTTTAGTCTCGGCGGCGCAGATCTAACAAAACGGGAACTTCAAAAACGGTTTCTTCTCTTTCACGTCAGGAAAAACTCGGGACAGAATGGAAACGGGCAAAAAAAAAATAAATAAATAAATCAAACCCCGCTTCGATGCATCTCCAGTTTCATCCCATCGGTTTTATTTTCATTTCTTTTCTCTTTTGCATTTTGTGTTTTTCATTCACATTTTGGCACCAAAAAGAATATATATATATATATATATATTAGGAATAAATTAGTTTCAATAAGAAAACATGTTAAGAGTCTGAAGACATCTTGATGTCGGCTTAGAGCGAATGCTTCAGCTGAAGCCGTGGAGTAGAGAGAAGCTGCTGTGGATCAAACTGATCTCACTGTGCAAATACATCAGTCAGGGAAGGAAGAAGGAAATCTTCATTAGTTGCTCTAAAATCTATTTGTTTTTTGCTGCCATCGAGAAAAAGAAGTTCAAAAGAGGCCAGCAGTGTCCTTAAATAAAGCTAGCATGAAGGAAAAAAGTCAATGTTTTTGAAGCGAGGCTCTGCTAAAGGCTAAAAGCAGCAAAAATCTGACCTCCAGCAGATGAATCTCGTCTTTCTTGTTTCTCACATCCAGGTTTGATTTTTTTTTTCTTTTCTAAATTCTCGAGCTCACAGTGGAAGCAAAGTCGGAGCAAACGTCTCCAAAATGTTTGTTCTGAGCCGTGGAGACGTTTGTATTTAGTAAATCTTAGGTTTCCCCCTTAAAAAAGATGGTTGTGTTATAAAGATGAATTCTTGCAGTCCAGTCACCTGAATGCGTTCGGGTTGCCGCAGTGTGAAATCGATGTGTTTACAGGCCAAACAAAGCGGCCAGGCAGCTCGGTCATTACCCAGAACTCCACGAGCCGGGGCGGCCGCCACTGGGTCGCTCTTTCCTGCTTCTGCTTTTGGGTGTAGGGGGAAACTTTTTAATAAGGTGGCAGTCACTTTCAGCAGATAAATGCATCGGTTCGGCCACAAACACCCCCCAAGACCCTGGAAGGGCTAATTTAACTCCAGCAGCCCCTAACGCCCCCCCAAAAAAGATTAATGTTTAATGGCTTTTTAGTGGATCGCACAGCAGGGGACGCTGGGAAATAAAGGCTTTACTTTATAATTTAACTCTGCAAACAATGAAACAACCCGGCTGCAGCAGATAAAACCTGTTCGATCTGCTGCGTCGTCCTCGTTTTTCTGGACTCATTTCCTGCTGGGACTCTTCACTTGTTTACCTTTACAACGTAAACACACAAGATGACTTGATATCAGCGAAAGCATAACTCTGCTATAATCACGTATTTGCTCATTAGTGTCATCTGCTCTGTCCTGAGATGAGAAAAACGAAAACAAATTTTTCACTCTCCACGAACGACCGCGTGCGTTAAGAGAACGGTAGGAAGCACTGTTGTCGACACTCGTGTTTGCCCAGCAGCCATTAAATAAATGTATTCCTCAGATTGCAGGCTGTCAGCAATACACCAAGAATGCATCAGGGGTAAGAGTCAGCATGTGCGCTCTAGTTAGCTGTGTGTCCTCCCAGCGTAGACGCACACACACGCACACACACGCACGCAGACCCTGAGCACCACAACGCTGACATCATATATAAACACCATCATCATGCAGAACATCATTTAACAGCTTGTGGTGTCTGCGAACGACGCGTGGGTGATAAAATCGGCCGCGTCGTTCAGAGTAGCAGCCATTTAAACTAAATGATTGTCACTAACAATAAGCTCATTTAACCGAGTGAGAAATGGCCGACGAGCGACAGTTCAACAAATAACTGCCGGGTGAGCTAATGAGCTCTCGCCGCCACCGTGGCACAGCACAGGAGGGCTGTCGGAGTTAAAGGCGGAGGAATAATAGAAAAAACATAAATAAAAACAAAACAAAAAAACCTGACCTGATTCGCTTTAGTAATGGTTTGTGTTTTCATAAAGGTGACGGTTCGGATAGAGAGGAGCATCGTTGGAAAAGTTGAAGACCTATTCATGTTCATGACATAAACCTGTCATGAACATGAATAGCTCTTCATGAATATTTATGGCTGTTGTCATAAACTTTAAAAATTATTATTGGCGTTATGTTGTTACAGCTAAAGTTTAACCAGTAATACTTTTATGACAAATTGATGTCAGATCACAATTTCTTGGTTAGTGTCATAACAAAGACATTTTGAATAATGTCAACTTTGAATTAAAATTGTCATGATTTACCAAATGACACTTTATGACAACAGTCATAAATATTCATGAAGACTTGCTCATGTCCATGACAGTCTCATTCACAAACAGTCCTTTTCTGACATTTTTGATAAGTTGTTGGGTTTTTTTTTTTTTTTATCCAAGTTTTTTTCTGGTTCCAGAGGCTTTGGGCTAAGAGAGAA
This sequence comes from Poeciliopsis turneri, assembly GCA_922788865.1. Lineage (NCBI taxonomy): Eukaryota > Metazoa > Chordata > Actinopteri > Cyprinodontiformes > Poeciliidae > Poeciliopsis > Poeciliopsis turneri. The sequence goes on from CAKLNU010000344.1 coordinate 1,627,456, forward strand.
AAGGGGGGGAGAAGACATGTAGCCGAGGTCCAAAGGTCGGGGATCGAACCCCAGACGGACCTATAGCCTCCGCTCTGCCTCTCCACAATGCGCCTCTACTTTTTCTTAGGTTTCTTAAAGGGATGGTGTCAGGGGAAATTGATATCTGGTGGGATTGCTGAGCTCTGCACTTCTGAGTAAACAGGATGATTTATTAGTATCGTTCTTATTTGCTGAAGGCGGAGTGTCAGAAAGAGTAGAAGCTTCTTAAAGAGACGGAGCCTCAATTTCAGGATGCTAAATTGCAAAGTCAAATTTCTTTTATGCTTGATGTAGCATATATATAATAACTTAAGGTGACATAATTACTTCATTATGCTATAAAACGGCAATATGTTCCTGGAAGACATATAATATGATATTGGGTCTGGATGTTTCAGCCTACTTCATGTTGTCAGATGGGTTCTGTTTAAGTGGACTTTAAATTGTATTTACATTAGCAATGTCTCTTTGGTGTTAAATGGGTCTGCTGTAATATATTTACAGCAGACAGGAGCAAAAACCACAGGAAAAAAGGCAAAAATCTTTAGTCAGCTCTGTGTGAGTGTTTCCATTTTTTAATTTTGTGACCTGGTTGATTTTTAAAGTCCAAGTCGAGAGTTTTGCCTTTTCATTTGACCTTTTTCAGAACACTTTAGGGGTCTGCCACGCTCTCAAAGCGAGAGCGAAACTGTTACGGTTTGGTATCATGAAACTTTCCCATGTTCTATGTTGCTTCCCCCCACTGGGCCTGGGAGAAGCACAGAGGAGACACCCCCCCGATCAGCGCTGCAACCTCTAACCTCCGAAGCTCGCGTGTCCCTGCTCGCTCAGTCAGAAGAAAGGCTTCCAAATTGGGAAGCTGTGGTGTAAATGGCTTATGTACCAGAGCTTGGCATCTTCAAAGTCGGCCACTCGGGGAGCAGCGGGGGGGCAGACGGGGAGCAGCGGTCACAGAATTAGGATTACAGCGTGAAAGTCGGTTCTAAATCTATGCGAAACGCTCACCCTGCCCTCTGACAGCGTCCGCAGGACGTAGGTAGCGCAGCCTGATGCTTTCTCTTCTTTTTCCATAACACCACCACAGGATGAAAAAAAATAAATAAAAAATACCCATGAACCCCGTCACGCAATAAGGAGCGCCCGCCCCCCCCCTTTCCCTTCGGCGCCCCTCGCAGTGGGGACTGGAAGGTAAAGGCCAGGCTTGGCACAGCTTGACTGAACTTAAAGTGGCTTCTTCTTTACTCACGCACATCCACACACACACACACACACACACACACACACACACACACGTGTGGATTCGGTAATAGATGGGTTGACATATTGTTGCACGCTGAAGAAAATGCAGCAGTGCTATCAGCATCTTTTCCAAAAGCAGGACTAAAATGCAGCTCTACCTGCTGACTGCAGCCGATACCGAGCTGGGAGGGGGGAGGCGGAGAAACTCACCTCGGACTGCCAGGCGAAGCAAAGCCGGAACAGACATCCGCTGCAAATTAGCATGTTTATCATGATTGGAGCAGGTGCTGCAGACACACTGCGGCGTGACTTAGTTACACCTCGAGACGCACCGAGACAACTGCACCCCTTTCACCCCCACCGACCTGCGAATTTGGCTGGAGGAGCGACAGGGGTTTTATTTTATTTTCTTTGGACATATAGAATCTTGCTGTCTCATCTCTGGCTGCTTGGCAGTGACGCCGGTTTATATGTCAGCGCTATCATAATGTTCCGCCTCTCTGGGTTCATGGAGTTCAGTGCAGCAGTTCTGAGCGCGGTGGGCGGACAGACTGCGCGTCTCTGTGGCCTCGGCGCTCGTTTTTTGAAATCTTTATTGGACGCAGATCTATTATTTAATGTGATATCGATCCGTTCCTCCGAGGCGTTGATTTGGCTCCTTGCGGTTTTTGCAGGTTGAGTCACACGGCTGCAGATTTAGATTTATGCATCATGTAAATGTTCAGCTGAAGCCAGATATTTACATGGAAGACAAACCGGCCTTCTTCTCGGTTGCCTGATGATAAATCAAACTGATAATTTCTTGTTTTAGGTCAAATAATCCTCCTGAACAAACTTCACAATTGGTCCCAAAATGGCTCCTGCAGAAAATTATGTCTCCTTCAAACCTGACATATTCTTATTAGCTCAAAACGATACATTTTTTTGTTATTCGCTTTTTGTGTTTCATTCTCATATTTTCTATATTTTTATGCCTTTTTTGTTGGAAGAGCGCCTCGAAATCTATCAAGAAATCAACACAGTTTGCGTGCAGACTGGAATGTCTGGGGTGTGTTTCAGATCCATCCCAACAACTACTGGTGGCTTCATCTGTATTTCAACAAAATATACAGCTAACTGCTGGTTAAATATGTGATGCTGCGGAATAAAAACGTTACATTTCGACACCCGAGAGTCGAGTGTCTCCCTGTGTGAAACCTTAAAGTATATCGTAAGGGAGTTTTAATGTCCACAACGTGTGGGAGGTGGCAACTTAATAATTAAAAATCAAAAAGCGTCTGGTTTACATTTTCTTTTTTTACCATTTTGTTCGCACACATTGTAAAAATGTAAATGTTTGCACAACTGTTCCGTGTTTAAAGGCCATAGTCCTCAACGCGGTGTTGAATAAAGGTCACTAGTGCCACAAAAACAATCGTAAAAATGAAAAATAATTTGTGCACTGTGGACTCCTGGTTTTCAGAAGTGACAGTGATAAGTTAATATCTGTGTATATTTGAGTTTTCCTCTAAAAACTTGTGCATACAGCAACACATATTAATATGAAACACCAAACATAGGTCATCATGCCTCAATACGCGCAGTAGAAACTGGCATGATGGTCTTCCTTATCTTGTGGAGTTCAGCCAATCAGCACCAAGGAAAATGACTGCCGCTTTTGGATTGGCTGTTTGGCAAACGTCGGCCAGTAAGTGTCAAATGACATTGCGCCGAGATGTTTCAGCTTCCCAAGCTGCTTAGGCTTTCAAGTTACATACATCCAAATAGGTGAATTATTTTGTTCCACAGAAAAACCCATTAATGGGACAATCCTTGATAAGGAATGCCCTCACATTAAAGTGCGTCCTGTTGAGATTGTTCAAATTTAAGGGCATATTTCTCTGTCAAGCTTTTTGTCTTTGACATTCCCTTAATATATAAGCAATCCACTTCCAGCAGCACTTCCTGCTTGTATATCACTAAGGCTAAAACCGTCCGTCCTCAAATAAAAGGGACGACTTACAATCGTATTCCTTTAGGCGTTTCCCAAAGCGACGACGTGAAATCTGTCAGCGAGCGGCGGGGTGCGTTTCAGCCCCGGTCCCGCGGAGTCTCGGCCCCGACAGGCTGTGGGAGGAGGGGACGAATGAGACAGTGTCAATATTGAAACAGACTAATGGGCTAATGAAGGTGGAGAGTTCTGCCTAATGTTCCCAACAGAGCTCCTAGCAAAACCATTAAAGCACTTTTTATATGAGTAGACAGGCACAATGCAGTAACTCGATTTATAGGGGTACTTTCATGGTCAATTAGGGTGGGAGAGAGAGGAGAGAGGTCTGATAGGGGAGGCTGGACGTGTGTGTGTCTGTGTGTGTGTGTGTGTAATGTGAGCATATTAGTTTTAGTCAGTGTTGCGCCAGCTTTCAACTGTATTGTCCTGAGCAGCACCGGTTATGATCGCGTCAGTACAATCAGCATGTAGATGGATTGGAAACAAGGGCAATAAAGCCGCCGCCAGTCAAACGCCATTAGCCGTGCCTTATTGCACAGAGACATGAGACTAACTGGACAGTGCGAGCGAGTGACATACATCAGTTCAAATGATCGCCTGGGAATCCTCCACACCTCAGTAATTCAGGCTGAATAACAAAGCTTGACGGTATTTTTATGAAAAATGAGCTCCCTGTGGATCCATCCCTTCACCTCCTTTATTGCCTTTTACACAGCTGGCTGCAGGTGTGACCGAGTGTCCTTTCATCTTTAAAAAAAAAAAAAATCTCCAGATGACTATAAACCCCCCCCCACCGCCGCTGGGGCTCTTAAATGAAGCGACAGACATCAGGCCAGCGAAAGACGGGTCTCAACGCGCACAAAAGTAAATAATTATTGATCTCAGTGAAAACAAAGAAATAAATGAAGTGAAACGTGTGACGTTTCAGAAGTGATGATTTAATTTTTTGGGGGGTTTTTGAGAGACCGCTGTCTGTTTCGCCGTCAGGAGTCGATAGAGAAGTTTTCGTTGCGATTCGGTTCGACGTTCAAACGAGCTTTTTGTGACAACATAACCTCGTAGTTTAAGATAAAAAATTTAAAAAACTACGAGGCAGTGACACTGAGGACTCTCAGATAGGAAAGACAATGGAACATGTCATTTAAGTAAAGCAGATGTTTGTTAATCTGCATTAAAATGTCTCATCTAGTTCAGAGGACTCTAAAACTTCTCGTTCGTTCATCCATTCACAAACAGACGCTGTGTGAATGTGGATTAAATGCAGTCCATCTGAAATTTGCTGTATCTACAGTCAGGACATAATAAAGTTCAAAATGATCCGGAGCCCAAATAGGCCTGTTGTCCTGGGATTTGAACCCAGGACCTTCCTGAAGCAGCGGGGCAGCAGGGTGTCCACCTGCACCACCAATCAGCACCAATCATGGGACAGAACCGCTGAAACTGATTTAACTCGCTGAGTTTACGTTTACATCATTTCTAACGATGCGCTTCCAAAGGGGAAAGTGGGATATTTTCAGAGCTCAGGCTACTTCACAGACCATGGAGTGTGTCTTTAATTTGACTGCTAACAACAGCAGCAGGTTCCTTGACTTGAATTGTGGTTCCTGGAACTAAATCCTCCACATTTGGTTCTTTGCACACGGACCATTTACAGAAGGCCGAGCGCCACAAGGCAAGGAGTGAATTATTTCAGGATCAAATGACGGGTGATCTGCAACTTATCAATGATGCTAATGTATTGGATGGACTGAAATCACCAGTGGATGATCCTTAATCAGTCATCTGATCAAGCATCAATTGATTAAGGAAATTGCATCAATGAATCCTTCTGGTTTTTCACAAACCTGCAAAATTCACACAAAATCTCCAATTTGTTTTCAGACTTTACTGCAAATTTTCTCAAAATTGGCCAAAGACATTGAATCTAAGTGACTGCTGCCTTACTTAATGTCAAGTTATAGACTGTAATTGGTACAGCAATTAATAAAAAGTCACATTTAACATCATACATTGGCACAAATATGATAGAAAATCATATTTGCTATCATATTAGCTAATATGATAGCAACATTGGCTATCATATCATATGGCAATATTGTTACTCTGTGATTGGAGCTGTTCCTCCAATCACAGAATCTTGGAGAAACAGCTACTTATTGATAGTTTAGCAGTTCAATTGGTTTTATCAATACATTCCGGCCCTTTAAGAACATTCAGATTTTGGATGAAAATGGGTTTGACACTCCTGTCCAACCCTCTATTTAACCATGTCAAACATCACACAGCAGAACATGCAAGTTAAACCTGACTTCATCACACACTTATTCTTGTCCAAATCAGCATAATGACCCCTGCTTTAGTAAGAGATGAAGCCATGTTAAAATGCAAATTCCATTGTTTTAAAAAACCTGAACTTTGAAAGCGTTATGCTGTGGAGTGCCAGATTTCCCACCTTTTAAATGCGGTTCTTGATTCCTTTTTTTTTATTATTTGATAGCTCTGTAATGACATACCGTAGAAGATGAAATCTCTTTAACAGCCACTGATCGCTCTAAAGAAAAAAATCAGTTTGATCCAGGAAACCCTCACGTTCTGTGTGCAATTCCACGTGAGATTCACAGCACATACCGTTCTCATTACAAGGTGGTCATGAACTTGTGGTAGGGCTATTAAATGCTCTGTGCAGACCGTCAGTAATTGATCACACACACACACACACACACACACGCATATCCTCCCGGAAAAAAAAAAAACTGTGCTCAGTCATGGCTTTCTAAAAATACCTACTATCTTAAAAGCTAAGCGTTCTGCTGTTTCCCACTCGGCCGCGGTGAGCGTCATTTTTCAGCTTCTCCAGCACAGCTCGGTTTCCTTGGCGAATACGAACCCGTGTTCGCCATCTGAGGCCTGACGTTTTGGATTTGGCTCGTGCCAACGTCCAAACTGATAAACCCCGAAACAGAAAAAAAAACAAAGCAATCAGCCATTTTCACAGAGTTCGCTCGCCTGATGCGAGACTCATTTCATAGCTTTGTGTGATGATGTCGGCATTTAAACAACTATTCGCTAAATCCCTATTTAAAGTACATGAATGTCACACAGGAGGCCAATCCTGATCAAACCTCCATCTCTGTTGGTGTCAAAAAAAAAAAAAAAAATCCTAAATATCAGCCTTTTAAATGTCCCACAGGCCTCTCTGTTCAACATAAAACGCTGCACCTTTCTAACACAAACAGCTTCTGAGTGGAACATATGCTGCTCCCTGTTTCACACACTCAGACACACTCAACCTCTGCACCGTCTATGTTGCAGTACTGCTGTTTCCCTCGGGGAGTTGTTGCGGCAGTCAGCGGAGGATATTTTTGGTGGTGAGGAGGGGAGAAAAAAAAAAAAAAAAACCTGTATCAGGTGGTGTGATACAGTTTTCCCTTCTTTTGCTTCTGAGATGCGTTCGCGGACTGAAGCAGCTCAGTGCTCAGTGAAACTAGCCGAGATGAATCAGGACGAAAACAAGGACGGGGTTTAAGCTGTGTTTAAAACTCGTGACTCAGAGTGATTTAAAGCGCAGATGTCATTGCGATTGCGATGCACTGCTAAAAATGTTCAGACTAATGGAGCGGAGAAGTGGGAAAATCCACATATGGGCGTAGAGTTGTGTCCACCAGCCTGTGGTGGGTCAGTTATTGTAAAGTCGAGCTACCGCTGATAACATTGGATTGAGAAAGAATTGCCTTAAAACGCACAAAGATGATGTTGCAGGAAGTTTTCGGAGGCACGATGGTGCCTTGGCAACTAAACCCGTTTCTAGCGTCTGGTTTACATTCGTCATTAGATGCAACAGCCCTCTATGCGCCTCCACATGGACTTTGAATGTAAAGATGTGTTCAGTGGGAACGAACCATAAGTTGGCGCACAAAAAAAATACACCTCAAATGTTTTTTTGGTTTTTTTTAATAGAAAAGAAAACCATTTATTGGCTGTTGTTGTGGTTCTGCAGAGTCCCACTCCCTTTGGAATGGCTTTGTTAGGTTTTTACGTTACAAATGAAATTCGGTTCTTTAGTTGTTCAGACCACAAAATGATAAATTGCTTGTTGAAATCCTTCGGGGTGTTTTTGCGCCTCATAGTTCTGTAGTTTCTCTTCGGTTGGAGACCAAAATTACAACATTTGTTACGTTTTCAGGTTGCGTCGTTCACCTCCTCGCCTGTGGTGGCGCTGCACCAAAACCCGCCGAGGGAAACGACGCAAAACCAGCCGAGCGTTCAACTTCCTTCCTAACGAAATGTAAAGAAAAACGGAGTGGTGAAAATCGCTGGCGGGCGCTAGACGGTATTATTTACCCATAATGCCCTGCGCTTCCGTACATAGAGCAGTCTTGTTCTGCTCATCATTCAAACCCTGCCAGAGTTTAAATGCAATAGGTTTTCTAAGCAGACCTAAATTCATTGTTTGTATAGAGGTTTCTGTGTTTATTCTGACTTTAATTCATAATATGAAACATCAAAGTGTGACAAAAGACAAAAAAAGAAGAAGAAGAAGAAATCTGTAAGCTGTTTCAGATTTGAGTCAACCAGCCGGGGCATTGAGGGTTTACTTATTATTTTTTGTTATTTCTTGTGCTCTGCCAATTGAGGAGACGTGATTAAGTAATTGTCAGAAACGCCATAACGCTCAGCAGGTTGCGACGGTTTTAAATGAAGTCGCAGTCGGAGCGGCGGGTTTTTATAAAGTAATAAGTGAGCAGCCAAGAAAAACTAATGTAATGGGTTTTGTGATGAGAACAGTAGGACTTCTGTCATTCTTAAACCCTCTTTCAGTTGTTTTCTTTCCCTTCTTCTTCTTCTTCTTCTTCTTCTTTTGATTACCCAAAGCACTCTCTCCCCTGCAGCCTTTTTAAATGTCAGCGAGTTGAATCGGTGAATCAGCCGCCGGCTCCATGCTGCTCCACCCAACCCGACTGACGTTGACGACGTCGTTTACGTTCATCTCGTCTCTTGCTTTTTTTCGCCAAGCCCCTCGACACAAGCATCTCTTCACCTCCTCGCGTTTGCTTCCGCCAAAGAGCAGGAGTCAAAGACTTTGAGGCGCCCGAGTGGTGAACGTTCAGTTTACGTCCGTGACCCTTGAACTGTGGCGGTAATGGAGGCGAATGAAAGAGAGGAAGAGAGGAAAACGGGGACTCGGTGCTGCGAGCGTCCGAGGCAGAAACCAGTAGGAATAAAGCAGGGAGGAGGGACTCACCCGGTGATTTACCCTCAAATTAAACGGGAGCTGACTTTAATGATCCCAGCAGGGATGGCAGAAATTCAAATTAGCAAAGACAACAGAGGAAAAGTGAGACGGAAGTTAATGAAGGATTTTATTGTAGCATTTAAACATTTTTTAAGGAGAAGCATAGAGCAAGGAAAAAAGAAAAAAGAACCGAAGACGGATTATTAATTACAGAAAGCTAATTTGAATTTTAGTGTTTTTTTTCTTCACAAGATTTTTATTTTTTTTTTTTAAAGAAACACTAAGGAGCCCTGGAAGTATTTTATTCTGATTGTATGCTTTTGTTTTGTTTTAGTAAAAGTTAGTTTATCTCCATTTGTTTCTGGCGAGGAAAGTAAAGTGTTAAAACAACAGAAAACAACCAGACCAATAAACTCTGATAGACCAACAAGCAGCGAGTATTTAGCTCTGAGAGAGCATGACACTGAGAAAGGGAAGGAAAGTACCAAGTAAACCAGGCAACACACTAAATAAACAGGAAGTTATGTAAAACCAGCCATGCAAATGCAAAAACAAAGCAGAAAATTACTAAGCTTGAGCAGCACTCCAACAGATCGTGATGGTTTGTGTTCATGCAGAGCTTGTGAGCGTGCGTGTGTGTGTGCGTGTGTGTGTGTGTGTGTGTGTGTGTGTGTGTGTGTGTGTGTGTGTGTGTGTGTGATATGTGGACAATAGGCCCATCATGTTTTTTTCCCCAGCCCGGGCATTAGCCTCATGGTGGAGGAAGGACGGGCTGTCCGACATAACGGATGACCTGCAGACAGACAGAGGGAGAGTCGCAGAGAGAGTCGCCTCATTAACAGAAAGCACAACAGACAGAGCAGCAGATGATTCTGCCGCAGATTTCAGCCTTTCCATTCCAGCCAATTAATGAAATGACGAGGACACGCACACACACACGCACACGCACACAGTCACCCAGACGGAGGGAGACGGGGAAAGGCCAAAAGCCCGGTTAAGCGGTATTAAATTATTCCTTGAATTAAAAGGCTGTACCTGCCGTGTTGGAGCGCTGTGTGTGTTTGGGTGTGTAGGTCTGTGTGATTAAGCTGGAATTAATTTTAGTCCTTGGGTTGGTGTGGTGTGCGTGTGTGTGTGTTTGGTTGACAGAGGGAGAGAAAGATGGATTTTCCTGTTTAGTGCCTGTTGCAAAGCATAACAATTTAAATCGACACGCCGTGTGAGCCCTGCAACGTCAGAGACGCACAGAGAAAAGGTTTGCTTGACTGTTTCCCGTATCCAGTGTGTGTCCTGGTTTTCACTGAGGACATTTTTCAACCTCTGAGCTCTGTTTCCGCCCGAAGAGCCGACTAAATCACTCCAAAGAGCTCGTTATTTACACAGCACACATTCCTGCTTCTCGTCCCCTGTGTGTTTGTTTCTGTGTCCAATCACATCTCAGTTCGCACCACCTTTCTTTCTCACTTCTTCCTCCCCCGATAACATACACAGAAACGTCTGGAAGTAAATTTTATCGCGGTAGGATTCGAAATACGTGTGAAAAAAAAGTGACACAGCACATCGCCCTGAAAAAGCCTCCTGGGTGAAATACGGTAGTGGCAGCATCATGCTCTGTGACTGATTTCGTTGAGCACCGACACAACAAGCTGGTGATGCTTGATCAGGCATGACGTGTTTGGATGGCCCAGTCAAAGTCCAGGCCAGCTGTTTATTTTTTTTTTTATTTTTTCAAGTTTTAATGTATAATTTTAGATCTGTAAGGGTTTTTTTTTTTTTTTTTCCAAGTTTTGATCAAAATGTATTGTTTTCACCTCATAGTCACCTGCTACTTTAGTCATGTACAAAATACAACACAGCAACAAAATGTTAGAAAGTTAAAAATGTACAAACATTTACGGAAGAAACTAAATGCTAAAAAAACTGCCTCCCCTCCTCCTCTTTCCCGTCGCCTCTCAGCAGAGACATTTCCAGGGTGGAGGGGTTTGTTTGGCCTGCCTGACCTCCATCTGACTGGTGTTTGTGCATGTTATAATCCAGCTCCTGCCAATGACCCTGAAGTATCAGCGGCCGGCCCAGACGACGCAGCCTATAGATAAATCTGCGGCGCTGTCCTTGGTGCTGAAGAGGCAGATGGCTCTGCAGCAAGGCTCCTCTCGTTGCCCTGGCCCTCTGTCGGCTCGCTCTCTTGATTTACGGCGCTGTAAAAAGTTTTCCGAAGATCCTTTGTGTTTTCGTTTTGCTCTGGCTGCTCCTCGCCTCGTTTTAAGATCCGCTACCCGCTGGTTTGCCGGAGGAGTTGTGGTCGACGGTCGCTGTCGTTTGACCCGAGAATCATTCAAAGAGTAAAAGACGCACAAAAATATTATTTGCAGGTACTTTTGTACAGAGGTTTCCCGCATCCTCTGAAAAACTTTAGCTTATGAATTCATCCGACAAATTTCACCTAATTTAACACGTGGACATCAGACATGGTCTGAAGGCACAGACCATGATGTTACTGTTCTGAACTGCTATTAATTATTTTTTAATATTACTAAGTGTAAATACTTCATCGAACGTAGCCAAACGCTTGTTAATATTGACTTTATGAATGAAGAAAACTGGATATAATGTTAATCTTGAGTTTGGACACTAGCTGCCAGCTAGCAAACGCTCTTTCAATACTATTTTTGTCTTAGTTTAACAGTTTCACTCCTCAGATATGCAGTGATATTCAATAATTTAGAATATTCAATCTGATGAGGCTCCTTTGGCAAATCTGAAGCACCGTTTAAACATAACCACTGCATTATAAATTAGGTTTTTATTGGTCTTATGAAAGCTTTTGTTTTTACTGGAGAGGACACAGATAAGACAGGCGAGTCACTTCGTACGAGCACTCCGCACTTAACAGATCATGCACAAACATTTGCTCAGTTTTACCCACCAGTGGCTCATTGCTCTGAGTAACAATTATCCTCCCTTCACAGGCAGCAACCTCATTCCTCAATGAGGAGCAGCTGTGCAGAGCCCAGAACAAAAAGAGGCTACATGCTAATTAATAAAAATGCTCCATAAATGCAATTAAAACCTCTTGTGTGCAAATTGTTGTTTATGTGCAAAATCTATGCTGCAAGCACAAGCAATGCTAAATGAAGTGCTTGTTAATAAAGTGCAAAAAATTCTTTTAAGGGGCTATACAGTGACTACCTGTAAATATGTTCCATTTTGTCTGTGAACAGAAGTGACAATTTTACATGGAGGCAATAGTGACGAGACTTTAGATTCGATGCATCGTTTGCAGCAGCTCGTTTATCGTTGAATCCATTTCAGTGTCACCATCTGAGAACATGTGGTTCGGCGTTCGGTGACGCCGCGTTAAGGCGATTTGTTTTGTCGAGTCATGGACTGACCTCAGACATGTGATGTTGGTCTAAATGTCATGATATAAGTGTTTTGTTTTATTTTTGTCATTTGATAAGTCGAGCAGATGTCCCTGGGCCGGGGGGACAAGAGGACAGAGCCGGGCGAAGGTGAAAGACGAGGAGGCGGGGAAGAAGCATCGGTGACCTTTAATTTTTGAACGAGGAAGGAAGAAGTGACGCAGGCGCGCGTGTGTGTGAAGGTTTATGGAGGTGACGAGGCTCAAAGGCAGGAAAAGATGGAGGGAACTGAGAGACGGCAGGAAGAAAGGCGGAGAGCGAAAGCAGTTACCCAGCAGGAGGGTCTGAGCGCTCTCCTCCGTCAAAGACTGTTTATTAAAATTTAATTGGCTGAGGCTAGAGGTCAAAGGTGAAGCTCTGTCTCTGTGTGTGTGTGTGTGTGTGTGTGCGTGTGAGCAATAAAAGCCCAAATCGTTCTGTCTTCAGTCACTCCTCTGCGGTCTCTCTCATTGGCTAATCACTCTTTCCTCCTTTTTCATGTGGAGGTTAATTGGCTCTCTGGTGTCTTTCCAATTAGAAGTCCAATTTTATAGAAACAAATTCTGCTTTGAGAACATGAAAAAGATGCTTAGACGCTAAATTTGTGGAACAGCAACATGATCTTGATGATGTCACCGTAGACGCTCGGTGTGATTGTGCGTCTGAAAAATTCAAACTGCTTATACTAAGGAATCGGCGAGAAATTGGTGAAGTATAAGAGCAACATTATATAATTTAATGATGTTCGACGTGAAATGATTCAGTTGAAAACAACAGAGGCAAACAAAAGAGCCCAGTTGTGTAAATGAATCGGAATAATATAAGTAAAAGTGCGTTTTGGTAAATAAAGTTTTTGGTCGCAGACAGATTTTTGAAAGGAATAGACGAGGAGGAAATTATTTTATCTCCTCAAAGTTTTCGAAACCGAAACGTCTTTTAATAAAAATGAGTCGCAACAGTTTGAAATGATTTAAATGTGATATTTCAGGTTGATTTCTGATCTCCTTTTTCTTTGTGAAGCATAAGCAAGGTTTCAAACATCTAAAGTATGGACGCTGATGCTAATGAGGTTTCTTTGAATTTTGGGTTTTAATAAATTACTAGTTACCAGAGTGGATGCAAATGAGGTACCACTGGCGTTTTGTGTTTCAGCATCGATTCATTTATGAACAAAACAAAATGCACTTGGATGCTTATAGTTTCAGCTAAAGCTATAAAGCTTTTATTTCACATTTGCAAACAGAAAGCGACATCGAGTCGACTGTAGGGCTGTCGACCAGGAATTATGTTCTTCAGACGTCTCCCAAAGACGTCCCTTCATGTAACTGTCAACATTCGCAAAGTCGTGTCTGACTGAGTCCAGCAGGCGACGGTCATAAAGCCTGCGTGCGTCCGCCGCCGCCCTCGCGCCGCGGTGCGTCCAGACTCATCTCCCAGATAAAAGTGTGAGCGGATGTTTTCGTGTCGCTGCGTTCTTCCGTCCGGTCTCGTCTCCATTAACCTCTTTTCTTTTTTTTTCTTTTCTTTTGTTTTTTTATTGGAGCCTCCTCCTGCTTTTCAAATCAGGCCTCCCAGGACTCTCCGTTTTATCACGCTGTGTTTTCAATCAGCGCAGAGTGAGAGGGGAGCTGAACGCACTGGGAAGCACACACACACACACACACACACACACACGGAGGTGTTCAAAACAACAGTCACCTCTGTCACTGTCACATCACTGTACTTTGTCTTTTTCTGTGTTGCTGTCGCTTATAACAAAATGATATATGCGCTGTTCCTGTCAGAGGAGCCTGGAGCGTCTTTTGGACTCGGCTTGGTGCTATGATGGCACTTATTTATCTCTCTCAGGTCAATAAAATTATATTACGTGATGTTAGGACGATTCTGAGTGTTTTGTTTTTGTTAGCTTGTGTGATTGTAACCTTTTTGTGGACAAGAGAATGACCGTATTTTTTTTTCCTGACAAAATCTACATTGAGGTTCTCCTGTCACAGAAATGTTTGCAGTTTTGACCAATCCGTATAAATGAGAAGAAAATACTTAAGGGAATGCGTTTTTGTCGTTTGGAAAAAGGGAGCCTGCTGTTGTTTGAAGCAACAAACATGGCTTTTTGTTTGTTTTCCAAATTCACGTCGACCTTTAAATCCATTTCACTAAGTGTCTGACTGTGTTATAGAAATGTGCAGCCGATGCTGACGACGGCTGGACTGTGCTTGTGTTTAAAACACTGAAAGCATCGGAACGGTCCAGCTGTCTTTCTGTCTTACCGAGTTGAATGCTGGGAACTGTAGGCCACACTCTGTTCTTTAATGATTTGAAAGTCCATCAGCATCGTGACATGTAGCGGGTTGGTGGGTCTGTGCTGTTTTCTCTGAACTTTGGTCTGAGAGTGGCTTATGATGACCAACGGTGACTACATTTCAGCTAAAGAAAAATTCTCATGTGTTTTCAAAACGAGCACTTTGTGGGTCAGAACGTTGGGATTTTGAGCGCATTTTGTGAAACCTCAAATATTGCTGCAATATTTTTTGTTGTAGAGTGAAAGGTGTAAAACGTACACTGAACTGTGTTACATTTTGCACTAATATCACGGCAAAAATGTTGAAAATGACAGTACGTAGGTGAATTAATCCAAAAAATAGGTCAAGCTGACCTTCCGTTGGAGCCACTTCGAGCATTTGCAATGCAAAAGTGAGTGAATCTTCATCAGTCCAGGCAGATCGACCAAACAGCATCATGTGATTTTGTGGGATTCAGTTTTGTGAATTTTGTTCCCAATGTTTCTGAACATGAAATGAACCGACAAAATGTCACAACTGCCTCACACCCAATATAACAACCAATGATTCAACTAACATCCTACAATCTATACTTTGGTCAGCATCTATCGGCTGTATTGTTTTTTTTTTTTCATCCTTACTTGATCGGCTGACGTATGTATGGGAGTTAGCGAGTTCGGTCAACGAACAAAAATAAATGAGAACAGAGTCAAACACAAAATGTTCTGACAATAATATTTAAGTTAAGTTAAGCGATTTGAGCATTTTCGTGACCATTTATAATCCACCGTCGATCAAGAAAGCGGCTAAAACTTACTCAGACGTGCAAAACGGAAATACGAATTGGCAAAAAGCTGTTGAGGCTTCACAACAAGCTTCTCCAAGAAGCTCCTGCCTCACTCGCCGAAGCCAGCTGCTGCCGATGGCTTCTGTTTGATTTCCTTTTCTGTTTTTTTTTACACGCTCTCGAACACGAGGCATCTCATATTCACACACATCAGTTGAAAGTCATTATGCTCTTCTCGCTCTTACAAACATACACACCCTCTGTGTACACAACCGCATCAGCAAATTAACTGAATAAAGAGACTCTTTTTCTGCTTTTTCTTTTGAGTGGCTAATTAGCCATCAGAGCCCCTCTGTATGGAGAGAGCGGAGATCCATCAAGAGGTACGGCTTCAAAGAGCAGATTATGGGAGCCAAAGCGCTTTAATTACGACCTATTTGAACAAAAAAGGCAAAGATAAAAACATAATTTGAAGCTAAAAGCTGCGTGGAGGGAGTTGACAGGGCTGCATAAACAAATTCTAATACAGAAAGATAAAAAAGAGAGACGCAAAATAAAGGACTGGAGTGAATGAGAGGAGAAGCGCGGATGGAGGCTTTCTTCACTCGTAAGAGTTTGTGTAAGAGGTTTAAGGAAAACTTGTTGGCCCCCCCCTGATCTTATGATGCTGTTCGGCTCTAAGCTTTGATTAAAAATGATTTTAGCTTTTATTCTGCTTATCATTGACAAACTAATGAATTGAAAAGAAGTTACCAGGAGATTCAGATTAAATGAAACCCAGGTTATTCTTCGATACTTTAGGCTTACTTAGGTCTCCCTGAGGTGATGAACTGAATCTTTCAGATTGTTTTGCGAGATGACCTTTCTGATAATGACGAGTTCTCGCAAGGTTAAAAACACAGCGACGCGCGGCATGGCGGTAGACCAGGACGCCTGATTTCTGCCAAAAATCCCCCAAAAAACCACAAATTTCCTAAACCCACTTATGTTTCTCACAGCTCTGTGCAATTGCTTTGGTTTTGATTGTGATGAGCTCTGGATAAGAATCTGAGTTATTTAGTGCTCGAAACTCTGTTGCATCTATGTTGTGGAACTCTTATTTTGAAAGTTGGAAAGGAAGTACCTTCTCAGCTGCTGCCACAAAAGCACTGGGGAAGCCGCCTCCACTTTTATGTTTGACAAAACACTGTTTCCTCTGAAGGCAAAAGAAACGGCGACGGACATTTAGAAATTAAATACAAGCATTGTGAGGAAACTGCGACTGTCACAATCGCCGGCGCTCACGCCGAAGTGAGAAGCGGCTCTAAAGCTCTAAATGAATTAATTAAAAATTCTAACATCTTGTCTGTTTCTTGTCACAATTTTTTCTTTTCGCGCCTGCTTATGTTTCATTTGCTTGATTTGATCCACAAAAGTGACTTGATCCATATTTTTGGTGACTTTAGGTGAGCTGCCTTGCAGCATTACTCAGCGGTGCAATAGTCCAAGAGTCAACGCTTGTGCTCTGTGTTTTAAGAAAATGGGAATTTTAGCTCTTTGAGTATGCTGTCTATATATACGTGCTGTATAGTCCTGTATATCCATACATTTTCTAGGTTTTATCATAGCACATCCATAAATGAAGGACTGCCGGTTTCTGTTTGCGTACCGTTCGCCTTTTTTTGAGCAACTTCTCTTGGTGCTTTCACTTTTCCGAACTTGCAAACTTTCTTGCACTTGAATAAAATATACCATGACAGCTGTCACAGCCAGGCTGTCAGGATTTGAGTTTCCTGTGTCTCTGAGTCTCTGGGTTTGTCCTCTCTCCCCTTGATTATTCCCAGGTGTGTCTCGTTTCCATGATTACCCTCTGTGTATTTAACCCCACCTGTGTTTTTTTTTGTTCCTCTTCGGGTCCTGGCGTCTGTCAGCGTCGCATCTGTTGATCCTGTGTCCAGCGTTGAGTCCTGGGTTCCGCTCAGCCTTTGCTGCCTTGCTGTTGGACTATTGTTGTATCGTGCTTCAGCCAGCGCTTTGGACAATGTGTCATTAAACATCTTCTTTTCACTTACACCTGGGTCTCCGGCTCTTGCCTCACCACCTCCTCACCCGCGTCTCGTGACACAGGCAGTTAGTGGGTCGTGAACGACGCAGTACCGTCTTGCTCTCTGTTTCTTTCCGAGACGTCTTCAAATTGAAACGTTGCGCTGTGTTTCTAGAGAGTGCAGAGAACCAATCCGTTTCTTATGCTGCCTTTAGGACGAAACGGCAACAAGCAACTCGGTGACGTCCTTTGTGACTCCCTGCTCTCGTTTTGCATTTCCCAACATGTTGTTTCCTTTAGCTTAGCAAGTAGCTAAAAGAGATGGAAGGAAAACACCAAATTATTTATTCTCGACCAGGGACTGGGTACTGAACTGGATCGGTGTGAGGACATGCAGTTCATGCCGGTTCTGTTCGACCGTTGACCCCCAACATTTGCTTTTATGTGTTTCACAAAGGAACTCCTCGTAAAATTTGTTCTCGCAGACAAATGAATCCTTCCCCAAACAAAGACTTCGTCAATACATAAATAAATAAACAAAACGGCGCGAATTGAGTTTAATATGACGCTGCTCATGTTAATAACTGGTTTTTATAGACCGTCTGAATCCATTTTCAGGCTGTTTAATGTTGTGTTGCTCAAGCAGCATTTATGCGGCAATAACCACATGTGAAGTCAGCACTTAACAGGAAGTGTCACTTTGCAGAATCATGTAAATGGCTTAATTTCATCATTGTCCTAATGGCGATGTTGGTAATAGTCACATAACAGACTGCATGTAAACACAGACGGTCCCCCGTATCCCCCGTCTTCCTGCTGGAACCACTTCAGTCTGTTTGTGGAGCTCCGTCCTCGATCATCCTTTGTCTGTCAAAAGCTCTTAGCGCTTCCATCCAGAACCCTGTGCTCTCTGCATTCATTATTAATAGACCTCAGCAGGCCAAAGACACACACACACACACACACACACACGCTGAGCGTCCACGTCACTGGCAGCTACTTTAGAAAAAAACATTAAATCAAACCCGCACATGTAGAGAACGGAAAGAGATGCAGCAAGAGATGATAGAATACCTCCATTTTCAAATACTGCTGCTCTTTATCAGGTTAAATATGATGCGTCCTGTTTCTGGACGCATCAATTTACTTTGATTTATATCTAAATGTACCGCAGAACGCAGGACTTGGAAATGCATGCATCTGACTTCAGCACTAACCCAGAGCAGTGCAGACCATGACCTGCAAATTGTCTACGCAGGGTCACATGGGGGCTTGGTGTTTACCTCCAGCGGCCATTAGGCGAGAGGTGGGGGACACGCTGGACCGCTGCGTCACTGGGCAACGCAGAGACACTCGGGACGTTCATGCGTCACACACACTCGACCGATAAATGTTGCTGGGATTGTGGGAGGAAGCCGGAATAACCAGAGAGAACCCACACAAACTCCAAATAGGAAAAACAGAATCTTTTCAAGTATTGGAAAAAAAAAAAAAAAAAACAGTTATGGAATCAATCTATAAAGAAATATATCCTTTCATTGTATGGCTTGCTTTTAAAGCTTTTAAATGTGGCTTGAAAGCATTTTAAGCCATCTTTAACTGAGTATTTTTTTAATTAGTGTCCGAGAAATGTTGAAATATGAAAAAGTAGCAACGTAGTCACAAATTGAAAATAGGTTCGAGGTTCTAGGATATAATGTTCGACTCTATGCATGAGTTGTATAAGATGCACATTTATCATAGAGTAAAATACATTTTCCATGGTAGTTAAGCATGTAATAAATTGATATTTGTTCAAGTCAAGCTGCTCAAATGACACACTTGACTATCAATTTGAGCACTTTTTACACTGTGTGGCTTATAATGCCTTTGCACCTTCTGCTTTTGAGAGCATGTCACATGCACAGCGCTGACAGCGTCAGTCTTCCAGTGCAGTATTTGTTTCACTGCGTCAAACAAAAAACAGATGAACAGAGCGAGTCGCAGCAAAACCTGCTTAAATCATTTGTACACAGTGTTTCCCTTTCTTTCTTTCTTTCTTTCTTTCTTTCCTTTTTTTTCTGTTTTTTGTTGTAAATTTGGCTTCCAGTTTGAGCGGCCTTTGCCACTGAGGCAGTCTGAAGGTTTATGGTTTTGTTCTAAAGGAGTTTTGTTCGGTTTTTATAGTCAGCGAATCAGTTTTCAGTGTTTTCATCCAAACTGTTGAAATCCACTTTCTGCCCTTATGCGACTGTGTGTGTCTGCGTGTGTGTGTGTTTTGACTTGACCTTTCTCCGTATGTTATGGGACAGAACAGGAAGTGAGCCCTATACATGCTATCAGTCTAAGCTGTTGGCCAGCAGCTACACACACACACACACACACACACACACACACACACACACACACACACACACACACACACACATCGGTGTAAACTCACCCATATGGGGATATATAATATTTGAATGCTTACTTCTCAAAAATAGATGTAAACTCTTTAATCTTCACCTGAACCCTCACAGAACTATTTTAATGGATGCAATCTCAACAAAACCTTTAAAACGCACACACACACACACGCACACACACACACACACACACACAAGCTCTGCATGTCATTGTTACCCGATATTCACAGTGTGTAGGAGAAACAGACGAAGGAGAAGGTCATACGTGTGATGTCAGAGTCGATCCGTTCACCGCCGTCTATGGGTTTGATTTGATCTCTCTCTCTCTCTCTCTCTCTGTCTCTCTTTTCACGCCCCCTCAGGCTCCTTCTATCCTCTGCCTCAGCTCACCCTCCCCCCAAAATCCCAAGCATCGTTCGGGCCCCTGCCAGGACACACAAAGGTGTTTCTGTTTTTACTTTCAATTCGGAGTTAAAACGACGGTTCAATACTCTTAGAGAAGCCGCTCTGCGCTGGCTGTGGCTCTCGTGTGTGACGGAGATTAAACATGTACTGAACTCAAAGGGTTCGGGACTTATAAAGGAGATCTGCAGCAGTTTTTGATTCTTTCCCACAACCTAAAAAAGAAGAACCTCGGTTGCCTAGAAATGTTTTGCATATGATCAGTAAGAAGCAGGAACCTAAATTTTCAGACATGATTTTGCACATTTATATTTAGGTAAACACTAAGAAGAATGCATGATTGATTTATTTCTTTATTGATTGAGGAGTGAAGAAATAATGCAGTTTGCTTTGGAGAAGCTGCACACCAATAGAGCATAACTGGAGACACTGGCTATCGAAAATTGGTTAGTCAACAAATAAATGGGACCGTTTCTCATTGGCGTGTAAAATAACTAAATACAAGGAAATCACAGTTTGACCACATCCCGATCGCCGCTTAAATCTCCGACGATCTCATTTCGGCTTCGTCGTTTGTTGTAAATCTCCGCCAACACGTGACGACGACGCTCTGACTCCCGCCTTGTCTTGTTTAACTTTGTCTCCAGATAATCTGACGGCTAATTAATCATCTCCTGTTGGACTCCGGGTCTTTTTCCTTAGCAAACAATCTCGTATGAAGACGAGCACAATAGCTTCATATTGTATACTTGACTAGATATTGTACAACAGCCAGAGATTAATGAAAGAAACACAAATGCTCACAAAGCAAAGCAACTGTCTGGACAAAAAAAAAAAAAAAAGGGCCAAGCAGGCTCGCTTTGCACCCCTTAGTATCCATTTTCCAAAAGACATTGTTCCGTGCACGCTTATCATCGTTTACATATCCTCGTGAGCCAGTGTCCACTGCTAAGAAATATCTTTTGATTTACATTCATATGCAAATGAGCGTCCTTAAGAAATGAGGAGAAAAGGGAGGGAAAAAAGGAAACTCGGCTTATCGTCAGTCGACAGACGTGAACATGAAATATGTTGGTTTTGTCTCATCAACACGGCCCAGCAAAGCAAAGCTGCAGAGCTCAGTAGACGGAGCAAACGCGGCCGCGGAGAAAACGCAGGAAAAATGTTGGTTGTGGCAGCCGTTTGAGCGAGCCGTGCAGAATGAGCCGGGGCATCGGTGTAAAAAAAAAAACCCTCCGTTGCCAACGGCCTTCGGCCAAAGACGAGGTTCGCTTTCCAAGAGGGCACAAAGAAGGAAGTGGTTGAGCGGCTGGACTCAAGCAGAGACTCAGGGCTTTAGGAAAGTGCTGAGTTGACGGCGATGTGGACTGTTTGACCCAAGAAATAGAGAAACAACTGAGAAACGTTAGACTGATATGAGCTAATAACAAAATGACAGTTATTGTTCTGCAGGGGTAAGAAAACAAAAGAGTTAACCGGTGATGCCACTTAATAAGACGGATAGGGAAGCCTTTCAGAAAATAACTCTGCAGCTGTGTGATGAGAATTTCCCTGCAATGTGTTCAATAAAAAACAATAATAATTTACAGTGTGGAAAAAAAAAAAAACAGTACAGCTTTGGAGCAAAGTTTGGCACTGAGCTAACTTTATGAATGTTAGCTGCAGACCTGCAGGAACGTCCAACTGCATCTAGAAATGTCACTAAAAACACATAAATATCAGTCAGAGTGTGCTGGTCAAAAACAAAAGTACGGCAGACTCTGACTTGTGGGTTTGCGCATCTGTCTGTTCCTTCAGCTGCACGTAATCCATCGTGCTTTTTGTTGGAGGAACGTTAGCGGTAGAAAGCTTAAGATACTTCGCCTGATTTAGAATTTATCAACGTGAACCGAGGAGGAGAACAGGCCTTAAGATGGGGATGAAAACAATTGAATCGAAAAGAACATCGACCTTTTGGATACGTTTTCGGTGGGATTTGCTGAAAGCCTCATGAGAGGTTTATGGCAGGATTGTTGCTGTCACTTATCTTGCAGCAGTCTTTATTCCTGATAGTTTTCAGTTAAACGTAGCACATTTTTATCTGTAATAAGCACAATATAATATGAAATTGTTGGAGTGATGTTATTTAGGTGCGCTGAATGTGATGCAAGTAAAAATACTGAAAGGTGTGGACAACTCCCGAACTCATTCCTTATGTGTTGGGTGCATGAGTTTATGAAAATGAACTCATTTCCCAGCAATCATTGTTTTTGCTTCCATTGCCTCCAATTAGGATCAGATCTATTATTCTTGTTATTATAATAACATAAGATAAGAATCAGGTTAGCTCTGTGTGAGCTTTACCTCCATCTCTTAAAAATAATTGTGTCTCCTGACCGACAAATGTGTTACTAGCAAATTCTGAAGACAAAACAACGATGCATCTTATCAGAAACACTGAGAATTAAAATACCATTGATCTCATGTTAGTTGAATATGTAGATTTCTCTCATCTCAGTGTGGCGTAATCAGACTGAATCATGAGCTATGACTCAGACATCACCGTGGTGTGAACTAATATCAATATTTCCATAATTTTTTCTTTCAGTAATTACGCCGGATGCCACATATGTAGTGTATTAGCAATGGAAAGTCCAGTACAGTTGCTACTGCCCAATAACTGTTTTCGTTTTGTTGTTGTTTTGTTTCTTTTCGGCCCCGTGGCGCCGCCCGGGCCCTGTGGCCGAAGGCAGAAAGCCGTGTTGCCAGAGCCAAAACACTGGGATTGGCTGTAGACGTCGACAATAAAACACAACAAAAATCAAAGCAGAAACAAACAGTTCCTTGTACAACTCGGGAGCGTTGCTGACTGACGGCACATAATACAAAAAAAACAAAAAAAAAACAAAAAAACAACATTTTAAGCCTTGAGAGGCTAACGCAGGCTTGGGGTTGTAAAATCGAGTTAGTCACTGGAAGGTTTCCTGGCTCAGATTCCTTGAGGTAATGACTCAGGTGCCCTTGATGAAAGGCGCTCAGGGGCCAGCAGACCAACAACTGTGATGATTCTGCTCCAATCATGTGTAGCAGAAAAAAATAAATAAATAAAGAAGTTCTTGTAGACTCTCATATTTGTTTATTTATTTTCTCTCATTATCTCCTTCTCTTTCTTTGCTTTTCTTTTCTTTCTTATTACTCTGTGTCTTCACCTGTCGCCTCGCTTCCTCCATCTCTCCATATAACTTCCACGGCTGGTTGATTTGGCTGAGCAGAGGGGAAACAGGCAAGGCCTCCACAGTTCAGGGCTCCAGAGAGCTTGTCCAGGCAGCGGCAATCAATCACAGAATAAATCCCTCCTCTCGCAGGACTGCCGCGTGCCAGGTGACATGGTCAGCAGCTGCAGAGAAATAGAACGCCTACAGCCGATATCCAAGTTAAATTAGACTGGGAGACCAGTGAGTATCCAGATGTGCGGAGAGATTGTGTGAGGCGAGGCTTCCTCGAAACTTTTTGGAAACTGTTATCGTAATGTGAAAGGTCGTGTGGATTCAGGTTTAGGTGGACGTTCGGTTGGAAAAGCCTCTGGGCCTTTCACCCAACGTTCAGCTGCCTGACCAGTTGTGAAGCCCTGTTGAGTCTGAATGAAGTTGAATGAAAATGGGAGAACAAGGTTGAGAAAAATGTGGTTTTGACTTTGGTGTGTCCCCCCCCCCCCCCTTTTCCTTGCAGACGTGCCTGGAGTTGGAGAGGTACCTACAGACGGAGCCCAAGAGGCTCTCGGAGCTCTTCGACGAGGAGCTGGACTGTCTCCTAACACCGGCCTTCATGCAAGGCGGCGACAGCGACGAAGACCTGATGGACCCGCTCCTGCCCAGCCTCCCCGACCAGCCGAGCCCACCGCCGTTACTCGTAACCCTCCCCAAGGTTCAGGCCAAAATCCTTCAGGCGCCCAGTCCGAACAAGGCTCAGGCGGCGGCCGGAACCGACACAAAGGACCAAGTCCTCGGAGGAGTCAGCGCCGCGCAGCTCAGCGCCGCCGTCACGTCCCTGACGCCGCCGTCGTCGCCGGAGCTCGGCCGGCACCTCTTCAAGCCCACACAGACGCTCACCGCCACGGCGGACGGCACGCTAACGCTCAAGCTGGTGGCGAAGAAGGTGGGACTCGGGGCGACCAAGGTGGTGGCGGCGCGCGCGTTGCCTTCCCCGCCGAGCCGAGGCGGAGCGCTGAGTGACGGCGAGCAGGGAGGCGGCGGAAGTCTGGGAGGAGATATTCCCGAGAACAAGAAGAGAGTCCACAGGTGCCAGTTCAATGGCTGCAGGAAGGTTTACACCAAGAGCTCCCATCTGAAGGCGCATCAGAGGACCCACACAGGTAAAAGGCTGCATGTTTTCTTAAACGTTCTGAAGAAGCCGATAATTATTCTGCAGTTTTTAGTAACACTTACGACGAGTTTCATTTCCTATGCCTACATTTGTTTCTATTGACCATTAGAGGTTTATTTTGGCCAGTTTTACTTAAAAAGTCTCGAAAGGATTTTGGTAAACGTTTCCAAATTTGTTTTTGTTCTGCTTGATTCGTTGGTGGTGTTGGTGTCATGGTGTGGTGCCAGTCGGTTTTTTTTGTCATCGTTGAGCATCATTTAAACACCAGAGCATTGTCCATGTTCATCAATCCTGCCTCTGTGACCTCAGATGACCCCTCTTCTGACGGCTACTTTCTGCCGTCAGAAGAAAGTATTTCACAAAACTCGAAGCATCTCAAACTTTTTTTTCAGTGAGTTCACTCTTCTCCACAGTTCATAGAGCTCTTTCGGGATATTTTGAAATGAAAGACTCTCGCTGTTGGCTTGCAGCTGACGAATAAGCAGCAACGGCGAGAGGCCAAGTCCAAATTGATCAAAATCTCTGGGAAATGGTTCCCACACCTTGGTGGACCGATTCCCGGAGGAATTAACAGGGAGCCCAACTTGTAAATAATCCAATAAACCTGATGAGGCGACTGGTGATTGTTGTTCCCATGGTGCACACGTCAAACATCTGCCGTCCGGCCTGGTTCTCTTTGATAATCATTTTCCACAGACGTGAAACCTTTCAAACTGGACCACAGCAGACAGAGACGATGGCTTCATCGAGACGAGGCGGTGACATCCGTGCGACCCGGTGGTCACTTCATTAACGTGCTTGCCGCTTTGTTTGCTCCGTACTGCAGGCAAACTTAAATCCATCCCAGTGTTGGAACCGCAGGATAAATCCATGGAAGAGAGGGGGGGAGAAAAAACACCAGATGTTTGAGCCTCTTACAGAGATTTAGATCGTGCTTCTTCTCACATGATCCTCCAGGAGTATTTATCTCCATTTTAATCCGGCAGCTACAGGGTCAAAAGGTGACGCGTCAGTAATTACCTGATGATTGATATACTGGCACTAAACGACTGTACCAAATCAGCCGTGTTGGAGCGACTCTGCTGCTGCTGCTGCTGCTGCTGCTGCTGCTGCTGCTGCCCCCTCAGTGACCCTCAGACAGAGCGCAGACAGGGCTAATGTGTGCAGGGCAGGAAGCCACCGCCTCCTAGGAGAGGAGAGGAGCTCTGGTACAAGAAAGACGCACAAGAGAGGTGACGGAGGGGGACAACTCAAAGTAAAAGAACAGAAATAGAAGTTGCATCTGCATCTTTTGAAGTTTTGATAATGAAAAGTGTTTGTCTTTCTCAATAATCAGAGTCTTTGTCGGCGTTACGGTGATCACACTCCTCATGTCTGCAGGTTCTCCGTCAGATTCAGGACCGTTCCGAAATGTTTTGCGTTTTCAGGGAGTTCGTTCATTTTGAAGATCAGGAGCTTCTGGAGAAATGAAGTTTTCATTGTCAGCCATTTTTAAAAAAAAAAAGGCATCCAGTATCTAGATTGTTTTGGTTAAAGTCCAGGTCTGAGTCCTAAATGGAGGCTTTTTAAAATTGCTTCTCCATATATGGTGTTGGTCAGAGTCTTACATACACTCGTCATACACTCATCCTTGGAACGTCAGTGTCTTTTATTAATGCATTTGAACTGTTCTCGTTTGGTGTGGAATGATAATACATTTAATCCTCTTAGCAGGTTGCAATCGGACCAGATATTTGTGCTGCTGCCGTCAAATTCCTCGCACAAATCTTGCAGAGAATGTGACCACAGGTCTTTGCTGATGCTGTTTCATCCACTTCTCAACCATCTCTGATGCGAGTTTTGGACAGTGGCTCCAAACACACAACTAAACGGGTTGTGGATTGGGTGAAGCTGCTACTTAAGATTCTGAAATTACTCCAACACCAGCAGGAAAAAATTTACTGTGACTTGCTGAGAGGCATTTATCCAAATATTGACGTACGTAAATGTATTGAAGCCTCTTTTTTTTTTTTTCGTTTGAGAAAATCCACGACAAATTCAAGTCATTCGGCATCGGGGGAAAAAAAAAAGCATCCTTGAAAACCCAAACATTTATGACACTCTTGCTGAAAACGAGTGTATCGACACTTCTGCCTTTTTTTCTTTCTTTCTTTCTTTGTTTGTTTACTGCACTGTTAACCAGTAACATGCTGGTTCTCAGCTACCTACTGGTCTGGTTTCCACTCTGATCTTTTAGCCTGAGCCCATCACAGATCAGCCGCATGGGTCCCAGGCGCCCACACACACACACACACACACGCACACCCCCACACACGCACACACACACACACACACACACACACACACGCACACACACACCCCCCACACACACACACACACAACAGCCCAAAGCCAGCATTATTCAACTTTAGCTTTAACTGCACCATCAATTTACGGCGTCTAATGCATTTCATGTCCTCCAGTTGTCATCATCCAGTGTTAGCAGTCTCCCCAGGTTCACAGCACACAGCCTGCAGACATGCGCTGGATTAATACTAGCAACCTTGGCGACATTAATCCAGCGTGTTACATGCTTATGCGACCCCTAAAACCACGGCATGGCTTCAGGTCTGGTTTTCCACTTTCCATGGTTGCACCTGGAGGATCTGTGGAGGAGTGTGGTGGTGGGGGGGCGGAAAAACCCCCAGCCTCTGTAGCTCCATTATATTAATCCAGAATGGAGCTACTAGTCATCTGGAAGCATGACTGCCGCCTGCAGTATCTGTAATCAGATGATTCAGCTGTCGAGTCATGCTAACCGACGATTAGCATGACTAAAGGCAGAGTCATTTGCTGGGGAAAATAAAAAGCAGACACCCTGAAGACACTGCAGCTCTCTCTTCCTTTCAGTGTGTGTGTGTGTGTGTGTGTGTGGCATAAATGCGGGGTGTTGTATTCCCTCCCGATGTGTTCATTACAAGCACAGAGCTGCGGTTTAATTAGCTTAATCCTCTTTTTGGGTTATTATGACCATAAATCATTGAACATACATGTAGACAGGGATTAGTGTTGCAAAGCCTACAGGGAGGAGCAGCTGCAGAAAAGCCCGCGCAGCCTCACTGCTCTTACTGTAACCCACCGGAGGCCATTGGAGGCGTCATTATGTTCCCGCCTGTCAGCGACTGAGCGCCGTTTCTCCGAGACGCAGCGGCGATGCAAACGTTTTTTTTTTGTTTTTTGTTTTCCTACACGTGGATCTTCATTACAGCCAAGTTGTAACATTAATACAACTTTAATAGAGGTAGAAATTAATTCGGTAAATCTCTGAAGTATCCAATTAGTGATGCTCTGAGCCAAAGCCAAGTTTTGGGTGTTTTTTATTTTTTATTTTTTTTCTCTCTCTGTCTCTCTCTCTCCCCTTCTCCCTCTGCTCTCTTGGATAAGGTTGGATCTCTAAAAGCGGTGGAAGCCTATTAATTATATCCTTGTTACTCGAGGAGCGGTCCAAAAAAAAAAAAAAAAAAGAAAGAAAAAAAAATACACTTAACTAAATACTTGGCATCCGAGATTGCAGACGTGAGGAGCTGTGTTGGAAAGAGTTGCCCGTCTGTCAGAAGTTGTAGATGTGAGCTGGCACCTCCTCTGACACAAATGTGCAGCGGCCCAGAAAGAATCCTGTTTATCAGCAGAACGGATTATAGATGCATTATAGATGCATTATAGATCTGGTGGCGGCTTGATGTCGTCCGGCTTTAAATGCTCTCCTGCTAGTTGAGGCTTGATCGAATTAATGTGATTGTGATCAGGGAAGATTCTCTCTGGGAGTTCGGCTGGCTCACACGTTTAGGTGAGCGGCCGCGTCGCTCAGTTTTCTTTCCACATTTTATGACGTTGCAACCGCAAATTTCCAGCTGTCTGTATTATTATCTGAGCTTATGTTTGTTGCGGTTCTCCTCTTACCACATCTTTCTGCTTGGTGCCGTTTCCACGGCCAGCGGAACCGCATTACGTCATGATGCTGCCACTGCCGTGCTTAACAACTGGCGGAGTGTTTTCAGTGGAGGAATCTGTCATTTTACTTTTTTTTTTTTTTTTTGTATCTAAATTGGACGCAGACTTCTCTGAATGCTGTCAAACAGCGATACTTTTGTGTTTCAAAATTCAGCTCTGGAAAAAAATGAAGAGACCATTTACCAGTTTCTCCGATTTGTATGTGTTTGAGCAAAATGAACGTTGTTCTTTTTCTCTATGAACTACTGACGACACATCACTGAAATTCCAAGCAAAGCTGTCTATTTCTGTCTATTAGCAGAAAACGAGAAGTGGACAGAATAACGGAAAACATGCAGCGCTTTCAGACCTCAAATAATGCAAGGAAACAACAATACTAATGTTTTAACTCAGGAAGAGTTCGTAAATCAATGTCTCGGAGCTGTAGATGCTGGGAGCTTCGTGCAATTATCTTCATTAGCGGCAAAGAGGTCCTGATCTTCCAAGCGTGGAAACTGTGACAAACAGCAATAATAACTGAACCCAACGACTTTCCATGCGCTGACATGAAAAAGTAAATCACGGGTGCTGAAGAGATGGTTGCGACTCTTTTCTTCATTTTGACGGAAACGGTGCCCAAGTTTAACAAAAATGTACATGTTGTCATAAAAAGGGACATTTTATATGATTTTAGACGCTGCAGACTTCAATGTTTTGTTTTGGGGGGTTTTTTTAGCTCTAACCCTAAAAGCATTTCAACGTATTTAGCTGCTCATGACGTAAAGCCTGATCCTCAGGCATGTGGCTCACAGGTTGAAACGCTGTTGTGATAACTCCGCTTAACCCCCTTCCCCTTCTCCCACCTGCAGCAGGGACCCTTCCAACCTCATGTGGAGTCGGGGTAACACCTCGCTGACCTCCCCCAACACCTGAACCCCCCCTCCTCCACCCACCCCCACCCCCTTTTTACTTCCATCTCTCTTCCAATTGCTTATTTAGTTTAGGTTGCCAAGCAACTGCCTCACACTCCTCCATAATTGGTTGGTGGCTGGTGGATTGTCCGTGCCTGTTAATCTGTCTCTCTGTCTCTCAGCCTCCCCCCCCCCTCCTCTTCCTCCTCTCCTCTCTTTCTCTCAGTTGCTAGGTGACTTTATCATGCATCCCTGCCTTGCCGTGCTATAATTGGCTGCCGTCATGGTTGCTGTGGCGTTAGGCCCAGGCTGTGTGTGTGTCGGCGTGTCTTCACGGTGTGTGTTTGAGAGGGCTCCTATTGAAGGAAGATGAGGTTCTCTGGCCAATTACTGAAGACGGGGTGTGAAACGTCCGCCTGTCTGGCACCTGCGCCCCTCGCAGCCCCCCAACTCACATTCCCTTTATCACACGCACACATGTAGGTTAATGGTGGAGTATTTCTCGAAGCGGATAAGCTGCCAAGTGGTTTGGTATTGTAGGTTGAATATATCAGTTCTTAGAGAGGAGAGGACTTTCTGGAGTGAGTAGGAGGACTCACACTCACTCCTCGTTTAGCACTTATATCTATAAGTGCTAAACGAGGAGGATTTTTGCTGCGGTTCCTCACAGGGCTTGAGGTAATCTGTTGTAGAATCACAGATTACAGCGTTTTTCACCGACGTGGCAAAGGATTACGCTCCCCTCGAAACAAAACGTAGGGCAGTAAAGATTTCTGTGTCCTTACAGGAAGTTAGAACCCTTTTTTCAATCACAAGAAGGAGCTACAATGTTTCAAACAGCCAGATTAGGTTTGTTGATGAGTCTTGCATAATTTGCTTTTTGGACTTTTGCAGGTCCAACATGGTCCTAAAAAGAAACATGGGATATTTTTTTTTTTTCCATTTTACGTGCTTTTCACAGCAAAGCGCGTAAATTGAATTTGAATAAATCCAGTGTACAAACAACTGGAGATGAATGAGTCACTCGCAGGAGATCAATGAATTTCAGCATGGCACTTCAACAGGATGCTGTCTGTGCCTCCGTGAAATCCTGCATAGTAAAACTACCAGAGATATTCTAGGAAAATGGAAGCAAATGAGAATGACGAGCACTAATAGCTGGTAGCTACAGGCAGTTCGGATCTTGCAGTTCAGTGGAGAACAGCGCGTTGACACGCAATGGGTTTCCATGAACCAAAGAACTCCAAGTCCGACATCACCAAGCGTCAGATCCAGTGACGGGAGGCACTGCCACTGGACGGGTTGTCTGTTTATACAGTGTTTTGTCTTATTCTGTCCATCCATACGAAAAAAGCTTTTTAATTCGTCCAGTTGAAGTCGGCGGTGGAAGTGACTTTGGCATTTTGAGTTCATCTTAAGGATTTAAAGATCTTGCTAAGGTAGCCATGGAGTGGTCAACTATGTTGCTTTTAAAATATCAATCAAGGCATGAAAGCAAAAATAAGTTAGCTCCATGTGATCAAGAATCAAGAATATCTATTTGATCAGGTATGTAAATGGGTATCTTTGCGTCCAGAGTTATATCAGTTTCTGTGCATCGATACACAAAAGTAGATTGGACAGTTTTTTATTTTTATTTTTATTGATTTGTTGATATTTCAAGGTGAATTAACTTGAGATGAGACACAACTCTAAAATTAAAAATGTATATTTTTTCTCTCTTTTCTTTGCAAAACAATGCTGGGGGGTGCAGCGAGTTCATGTTGCCTGGCTAATTAGCGTTGGTAGCGCCCTGCCTCAGGCTGTCTATTTTACCGAGAGACACCATAACTCTCGCAACATCCACCTTTTTCTTTTTATTGCCGTCTTTTTCGTACTTCTCGGGTGACTCGGTGTGGTTCTTGTTGTTTCAAAGTTTGAGGAATTTTCTCTTCTTTTGGCCATACAAGGTAGGAAAAGCAGGAATGCTCCTCGGCCTTTTATTAGTTTCTCTTTAAAGGAGCTTTAAACAGCAGGAATAGTTTTACAAGCAATCCGAACGGACCTATTAACATAAAGACAGATGATTAACCAGAAACCAATCCAAGCATACTCCAAACGCTTTTAATCTTTGCAGCATAAACCGCACATAAAATACAGAAACTGAGTTTCCCTTCATCAATTCACGACTGTGCGTCTCTGGAAAAGTGATTTAACCTGAGATATTCGAGGCGCAACACAACGAAACACGGACAGCAGTGGGATGCTGCCGCCGTACCTGGGACTAATTAGATGTTCCTTCCCCTACGACCCAATAATACAGAATATTTTATTCAAAATCCATATTCACACAACACCAGCCGAAATGAAAGCGGCGTCACAGGAATCACCTGTCACCCAAAGGCAGCGATAAAAAAAAAAAAAAAAAAAAAAGATCCCGGCTGTTGAAGTCGGCTACAGACTGCATGAGAATTTGAATATGGAAATCCGGGCGAGTGCAGCTCGTGATGCGGAGATAATTTAGTCGGAGAGCAAGCGCAGTCGTGTTGTGTCTGCGGATAAAAGTCGTCCCCCGATCAAAGAAGCCAGGCAAACTGTGGGGGAAATAAAGGGAAGAAAAGGGGCAATCAATCACAGTGCGGTGTTCCTGTTCAACATCATCTTTTACGCTTCGTTGCATCACCTTGCTGTCGACGCTGAAGAGAAGGGCAGGTGTAGTTTTTTCGGTCGTCTATCCTGATGGTTTGAATGTGAAAATCAGTGGCGCTACAGTTTACTAAAGCAGTTCAGAGTTGACAGGTAGTTTCCTTTTCCTGTTACAGTGAAATGAAGAGGTTATGGTCTGGTACTTTTTTTTTTTTCTTTTCTTTTTCCACTCTTTGTTTTTTTTGATATCTTGTTCCACTGCGTCAGAACAATAGGAGTTGATTGTTTAGAACATTACTTTGTGTTTCTTCATTATTTTTAGGCATTTAACGGATAATCCTGGCAACAACAAAGTTTCTAGTGGCCTGATTCATTTCTGTAATGGTGGCGAAGAGAGGAAACTAAATCTGGGTGGTGACTGAAACCAATTTCAGCTGGTCAAAAAAACAAAAATATGCTTTTTTCTGATTGTTGAATGAAACATATTTAAGCGAGGTCAAACTTAACAACACCCCTAAGTGTGGAGACAATTACCCAGTGAGGCGTACTAAAAGTTAGCGATTTTCAGCGCCTGTGTGGAACTGCTGGCAGCAGAGAAAGGCTTAAAGGGAAGAATCCACTTTTAAAGAAACTGTACTTTCAGACATGATGGGATATTTCTGCAGTTCAGTCCAGCAGAGAGCGAGACTTTCAAATGGTAACAGGAAGGCTGATTGCAGTACAATAAAGCTAATGTATCGTTTAAGTTTAGATTTGAGTTTGGAAAAGTTGGCAGCTTTTTGTGAATCTGAGCTAAATTAAGGCTACAGAATCCTCACATGCTACAGTTTTAGGGACGCTGATCAAGCTAATTGCTAGCTTGATCGGGGCTACCTGTATCATCTTATCGAGCGTAACATGCAAAACTGTTCAAAAATACAAACCACTGAATCATTTCATCTTTGGTTTATATTAATATAATAACACAGGTTACAGTTTCAGGGACGCTAGCTGCCCCAATCAAGCTAACTGCTAGCATAGCACGACAAACTGTTCAAAATATCAAGCACTAAATCATTTTATCTGTGATTCGCAATCAAATAATAATCCTGTTAGCAGTGACATCTCTCTTGTACACTGTGGGATGTTACATTTGCTCTTTATGTGAATGAATAAGTGCTGAGTAGGAAGGCTGGAACGCTGAAGTCGGCAGATAAAAGACTCATCAAGTCAGAGGTTAAAACCTGGTCGCTAATCTCTAATCTCTGATAATGACATCAGACTCCACACCACGTCGCGTTGCAGATCAAGCTAATGTTCTGCAGGGAACAGAGTCCTTTAGCGTGCGCTGACAGCTTTTATTTCCATTCTGCCTTTAATAATAAAAAAAAAAAAAAAAAAAGCCACAGCTCCATTTAACAGCTGGATCACTTGTGGGCAAAAAGCTTTTTTATTGCGAATGTTTGGCTTTTCGACATGTTTCCTAATGCTTCAGACCACATTAGCTCCACTCAGCTGTGAATGTGTGCATGTTTGTCTTCTTAAGAGGATTGATGTGTGCTGTGAAAGGAGAAGCGGGGCTGGTGGGACATCTGGCTAACTGACTGTAAGCTGCCATATCACTGCCCATTAGGAATCATTAAGGCCCCGATTACAGGAACCGCAGCCAGGAAAATCGAGGGTCCGTCAGGTTATGGCTCTTTTTTTGTTTTTTTTTGGTCAATATTTCCAAATATAGTTAATTTAAATGGTCATTTTGTTGTTGTTCGATGATAAGGCAGCGTCTTTGTATGGAACTACATTTGAGCCAAGAGTACTCAGCTCTCGCAGAGTCACGTGTTGTGACTCTGAGCGATTGAATTTAAAGGAAGTTGAGGATCGTTGGACTTAAAAATATTATTTTGTGATCCAAGTTTACATATTGTACTTGAGGGAAGTATTTTTTGTTTGTTTGTTTGTCATTTAGTTCGACAGTGGGTGAAAAAGTGGTCAACTTTTTCTCATCTGCCTTCTGCATGTTCCTCCTTGATTTAAAAATGCAATTTTTGAATATATCTTCGCATCTTCTTTGCTCAGATCAACTCAACGTTCACAAGTCAAACAAACACTTTGTGGCATTTATATTTATTTATTTATCTATCTATCTATTTACATATACAAGCTTGGTCATTTTCCCTTTTTGCCTTTTTGTTCTCTCGCAGTTTCCTTTTTTTTTCAACTTTTTCAGTCGCTCACCGTTTTGTTCTGACCATGCATCAATTCATGGCTCCGAAGGACATTTTGTTCCCGCTTTAACAACCAACTATTTAAAGTAATTTTCGACACTCTGCTACTAATTGCCCGCCGTTAGAAAATAAGGCTTTTCGACTCA
The DNA here is from genome assembly GCA_922788865.1 of Poeciliopsis turneri. Taxonomy (NCBI): domain Eukaryota; kingdom Metazoa; phylum Chordata; class Actinopteri; order Cyprinodontiformes; family Poeciliidae; genus Poeciliopsis; species Poeciliopsis turneri. The sequence continues at coordinate 1,661,438 of CAKLNU010000344.1, forward strand.
TTTAGATTCATTTTGGTTTTGTGGGAGTTTAAGTGGCCAAAAAAGGAGTTTGAAGTCTAAATTAATAGACAAACAGTGTTATACAAGTTTTTTTTTTTTTTTAATAATAGTAATACATCGGAAAATGAAATCGTTTGAATTGAATTATATGCAGGTCTTAAGCCATTTTTGGGGCATTTGCATAGACGCAGTGAAAAGATGAATGTATGCACATGGTTTAAGTAATTGTTTGAAAAATAGTTTGTTTACAGGACAGAAACACAAGTGAGCAAGAGGAAAATTACTGCATATGAAACGGAGTCTGATCCACTAAAGGGGCGAATTAACCTCAAAATATTAGCACTTTTACACGACTGGTGGCCTACAAATTTTAAAATAAATACATCCTATTGCATTAGACTGGGAAAGAAATAAGTTTTACTCTGAAATCTTAATGAGACAGCAGTCAAAAGTGACATTTACCAGCACCTGTTTTCTTATTATGTTTTCTATTATTTTAATAATTGTGTGGCGACACATTTCAAAAACAATTTCCCTTCAGTAGATTTTTATCTATTACGACTTTTGTCAATTTAAAATGATTTGATTTTGTCCAAATGTGTCTCAATGTCCTTTTCGATAAATCACAGTCCAGTCAGTTGAAGCCAAAAGAAATTGTACCAATATTTTTGACCTTGCTGAAAGCTATTAATTATGTTTATAATTATTATACTTAATATCAGAATTGTTTTTTGGGTTTTAATTACAGGAGTGAAACTGAATTATATTTCTTCTCCTCACTTTTTGTTTGCGTTCTTAGTTTCTGAGTTGGAGTCCAGATTAACTGCTGCCTCATCTGACCCAAACACTTTTCACTACGCAGGAGAAAATGCTGCACACAGAGATGCATCATCAGGTCCCATCTGAAGACAGCCTGCTCCTTCATGCCACACACACAGTCAGGCATACACACACACACGCACGCACACACACACACACACACACACACACACACACACACACACACACAGCTGGAAGGCTTTCTATCATGGTGAGATAACTACAGGCTGAGAACAATAGACCATCTCTTCTCCCATCTGGTGAACCGGAGGATGAAACTTCATTTACATTTCAGCTCCCCCCCCCCCCCCACCACACCACACACACACACACACACACGCACACACACACACACTCCCTCCACTACCAGCTCACTCCTCCGCCATGCGTGTGTGTTCTTGTGCATGGATGGGCGGAGGTGTGGTAATAAAGGGAACAAAACGAGATTCATTTCAGGGTGAATTTGGGATTATGAATTAACATGCTGCAGTGCTGAAAGACTTCATTTACAGCTAATTGAGTGTGTTGGCTCATTAAAATGGCTGTTGTGTAAAACTGCTCTGCTTGGCCGCCCCTGGGCCGGGTAGCATTGTGTGTGTGTGTGTGTGCGTGTGCGTGTGTGTGTGTGTGTTTTTGGAGAAAAACCTAGGGGTGGTAACCTGCATATTAGTGAACAGCTGTAGTTTCGACGTGTGTGAAATTAGATGTAGAAATTGTAATAAAATGTGACACCTTCTGCTCTCTTTTCTCCCTTTCCTCGCTGTCAGGTGAGAAGCCCTATAAGTGCTCTTGGGAGGGCTGCGAGTGGCGCTTTGCCCGCAGCGACGAGCTGACGCGACACTACCGCAAACACACCGGAGCGAAGCCATTCAAGTGCAACCACTGCGACAGGTAAACACTCACTTCCTTTCATTCACACAGATTACCGCCAAGCAGCACAGCGCCGTTTGCATTTGTAGGACGTCTTAAGGTAACAAGGATCAATGTTTGTCCTGCTACCAGAGGCACAGTGGGCCAATTTGAGGCCCTTCTCCGTCCTCCCGACGGCGCTCGTATCCGTTTTACACTTTGTCACTTTAGAAACTGACACTTTAATGTGTTTTAGTGGGATTTTTTTTTTAAGGGCAACATAAGTAGAATTTGATTGGGAAGTGGAAGGAGCCTTTTTTTCCTCCCGCTTTAATCGAACCCCGGTGCGGTTTGACTGCATACGTGAACGCCTAGCAGGACGTACGCTGTAGCGCAGAGCATTCTGGGTAAATACAACCAAATCGAAGGTGAGAGGCAGCTCACGGTCTTTTACCAAAGATAAAAGATAAATCCTACAACCACTAGAACCTGACACCACTCCGTTTTTGTTGACGTTTCTGTCAGAAGGAAGTGTCTCCTTCTAAAGGCTTTGTGTTGTTGTTGGTACAGCGCCACCACAGTTTGGGTTGTTTGTCACAGTGGAGTGTGAAAACAAACCACACCAGCTGAAAATGGAACAAATACTGCAACTTTGATTCCTAACTGAACCGAGTCTACCAGACTGTGAGGTGTGGAAACACCCTCAGTCTACATCCAGCTGTCCTACAAAGTCCTCAAGGGTCTGTTAGACGTAATTCTTTGGACAAGTTCATCGCAGGGTTCGATTATAAAATTATATTCCAAGCCAATTTATCTGTGCCGATTTTCCCAATTCTGGAAAATCGGCCATCGGCCAATTTTTACATGTGAAGCTGATCTTAATCACCAATCTTATCAACCTCGGCAAAGGTGTTTAAATCAACTGCGGTCTTCTTCTGCTCCGCTGTGAAAGAGGTTTGACTAGCAGTCCGTCCCACCAGGTCAGGTCTATATGTTGGCAGTTAACAATAGTCATCTCACTGTTAGCAAGTCATCAACTTTCTTGCTGCATTTAGTTTTAGACAAAAAAAAAAAAAAAAAAAAGTAATGGTTTCAGTCAAAATCGGAATCGGCAGGTCAGGATTTTTAATAGATCAGTAATCGGTGATCGGCCGGAAACCTGGAATCGGTGCACCCCTGATCACAATGAATTATAAGAGTTAAACTGGTCATCAGAAATTAAAAAGCAAATTCCTCGATTATGAAACTACCAAGAGATCCCCTAAGCTATCTTCCTCAGCTGACAGACTGAGCAAAGAAATCACGACTCAAGAGAAGCAGCCAGGGGTTAAGATGGACGTTTCCAAAAGGACAAACATTAGTTACAGACTCCACAAATCTGGACAACCTAACTTGCTGGTCTAAAGTCTATATTTTTCAGAGAACTAACACTGTGTACATGACCCTTTGCACACAACTCCCATTGTGAGACACGGCGGTGCCACATCATGCTGTGGGGATGACAATGACCTTAAAGATGCAGCTGAAAACTAATTTCTGTATTAGAATGGTGCAGACCTGAACTCAACTCCTTGTTTTTCACCAAGGCTCTCCAACCAATCTGACCAAAACATATCATCAAATTTCAGTCTTTACTTAATTATCAAGATTTTATTTCGACTCAAAATCAACTTTTAAACCATTTCTAAGTTTTGCTTTCTGCCAACCGCGGTTATGTTTGGTTTGTGTCGGGGGGAAAATAACACCGCCTGTCTGCGTTTTCAGAAGGAGCGTCATCCGTTTTCTCCCGTTTTGCAGCAACAATTAAAGAGCCGCATCACTTAACTCGCAACAAAACATGTGCGAGCTGACATTTGAAGTAGCTCAACTCAGCCTCCAAATTAAGTTTCTCATTTTGTTTCGTTTCTGTTTGTTATAGTGGAAGAGTGATGGGAACAGTTTGCCGTCATATCGCTGTACGACAGCCTTTCTCTCTGTAGAAGCTGCCTCTGAACATTGGTTTTTAATGCATTCAAAGCAGCAGGGAACCAGACAGCTTCTTTGACAAATGATAAATAAAAGAGCATTTTTCATCCAACCTCAATCTACAGGCATCACATGTGGCGCTCGGGGATTGTAATGATCCAGAACAAATTTCTACTCCATTTTTTTTTTCTTCTTCTTCTTTTTTTTAACGCACAAGACAGATCAAGTTTTTTTTTTTTTTTTTCTTTAAATCATAAACAAAATATTGCAAATTAGTTGTTTCAAATTGCGAGCGTTTTCTTGAGAGAGGCTGCGAGCCTTTCGCAGCTCGGAGGGCAGATTTTTATGGTGAAGAGTGATAAATATTCAACACTACAGCTCGTGGTGTAGTCAATTTAATGATAAGGAATGCTATTACTCTAAATGAAGTTAGTTCTTAGCAGATTTATATTGCGGAAGGGAGAGAAAGAAAGACGTGGGCGCGAGGCAGGTCTGCGCACGGAAATCGACTACGGATGTATTGACTTTCCCAATCGATCCTGAATCAATTTGTTTGTTGCTCTCACTGGCGTCCGGTCCAATTCGAAGGAAAACAAAGCCCAAGCCGTTTTCTTTTCTTCTTGTTTTTTTTTTTTTTGAACCAAACACAGACTGAAAGACTGCTACGCCGGAGCCGCGTCTGCGAGTCACATCGTCACTGTTTTAGCTTTTGCTCCTCAAGGTTGGAGGTGTGTTGCGTGTGCGTGCGCCCGCGTCCATGTGTGGTTACTCATGCCCTTGTTAAATGGATTCAGGCTATTGGCAAGCAGGTCGCAGCTAATTGAGTGGCACCAGATGCCAGCTCCACTTGAACATGCACTCCCGCTCCGTGAGTGCGTGTGCGTGCGTGTGTGTGTGTGTGTGTGTGTGTGTGTGTGTGCCTGCGCTGCCTTCCAATTTATTTCACACACACTCCAACTTTCACCCGAGAGAGAGAGAGAGAGTGTAATTGGCTGTTGTGGGTTCCCTCTAGTTTTGGTTTTAACACGTAAACCCCCAAAGAAACCTGCTGGAAGCGTCTAATCCAGGCTGGGAGCTGGGGCTGCGTTAGATCCTATTTGGAAAGAAGAGAAAGGAAAAAAAAAGAAAAAAAGAAATGCAAAGTCATTTTGCTTTGCATGAATTAATATATACACACAGTTTTACAGCTATGGCGAAAAGGGCTTGTTCGATGCCATAGATTTTGGCTTTAATCAATACTTTCAATACGCATTGAAGTCGTTCAACTTCAAAACGTTCTGAAAATGTTGGGCTTCCACTCTACTGAACTAAAACATCCCAGCATTTCCACTGGGAGATGAATTCACCTGCATGCAGAGTGAGCCAGATCGGGTCACGGGGTCATCGGGTTCCTCTGGAGGGATGTTTGTCAAATTCTCCCAACCACCTCGGCTGATTCCAGTCGATGTGGATGAGAAGAGACGGATTAGCACAGATGACGGCCGACTTCGGAGAAGTTTTCTTTTTTGCTTTGTGACGTAAACTCATCTCCTTAGATATTCAGGGAAGTCTATTTTACACAATATCAAAGTCTACTTGTGAAGCTTTCTGGTGTAATTGTCTCGCGTCCTCATAATAATATCTCATAGGCAGCCTGATAAGTTTTTTTTTTCTTTTTTTTTCTTGCGGTTAAATTCCGAAAAATACATAAAAAAAATATGCTTAATGGAGTCGAGAGTTTCGCATAATCCACAGAAATGCTAAAGTACATCTGCGGTGGGAGGAGTCCAGCAAATATTACCATGAGAATAGCAAAAAGACTATAGCCAGAGAAGTTAATATTTGATAAAATGTTCAGTCTGACAGTATTTCCCCAGAGGACACACACACACACACACACCCACACGCACACACAAGTATGCTATTAATTCTGACTAATCAAGCAAAGACCCCCCGATGTTTCTGTGGAGCAGCAAGGAGGAGTGATGGGGAGGGGAGAACAGAAAAACAAAAAAGAAGGGGAAAAAAAAGAGTCAAGATGAAGAAAGGAAGCTAAGAAGGAAGTCTGTGTGTGTGTTTCAGGAGATTGAGAGTGGGAGGTTACCAGCTGGAGTAGCCGCTACGCCCCCCCAAACCCCTTTCCAACAGTGACACAGTAACTGGCATGGCCATCTGTCCAGCCCCACACACACACACACGCACACGCACACACGCACGCATGCAGAGAGATCAGTGAAGGTGTTACAGTAGGTACCACATGGCCGGCTGGGAGCTAAAAGGAAACTGTAGACCCTGAGACAACAGAGAGCAGAGTTCAGCTGTAAAAGCGCTCATTGTTTACTGTAAGGACTCAACGCGTCCAACCGCGTTCTGTCTACACCATGTGGTTTCAGCTGATCCCCAGAACTTGCTGCCACTGTTAAAGCAACAAAAACAGTAAAAGAATAAAAATAAAAAAATAAAAAGACCAGAGAGAACAAAAGATGTTTGCCCTTGTTGTGCTGGTATACTCGCTTGGCAAAAAAAAAAAAAAAGATTTCTACTTTTTTCGTTTTTGGCATCTTCAAACTTGCATCGTAGCTGCGATCCAGTCGGCGGCGACTAATCGCCGTTCTGGCACGACCTCGGGTTGCCGGGAATCTGGAAATTGTATGCTGTCGCTACACACATTCAAAGGCTGTTATTGTTGTTTTGGTTGCCTAAAAAGGATTGGACATAATGTTGCTTTGTTTGAATTGTTTCGATGTTTGCGACGGTGCCAAATGGTCATCTAGTAGGGTTTAAAAAGAAAAAGCATGCATGGATTACATCTACAATGGGCCCCTGGATTCCCCACAGAAAACCTGCTAAGTCCGGTGGTTGGGTGCCAGGGCAGTCATTCGTCCAGCGGGCCGTCGTGTTTTTGAGTTAAAAAATGTTTAAAGTTGACAGGAAATTTGAAAATATCACTTGATAGTTATGTGTATAACTAATAAATAAGCAATGCTTAGCCTGGTGGGGGCTCAAGTAGAGTCTGGTAACCCGCCAGGCTTAAAATACTCTGGGGGAAACCCTGGTTTTAAGGAACACAGCCAATGTGAGACCCCTTCTAAAATGCTTATAGCTGGTGACATTAATAGCCAAATCATCTTAATATTCATTAATATTCACAGTGGAATCTGACCTATCTCTACCTCATAACCCAACATCCCTGGTTTTCTACTGGTCTAAGCTAAATCACAGAGCAGGTTCAGCAGATGCTGAGCTGTATGATGAGCAGATGTTGTGAACTTACTGCAGATGCATTAGCAACAGTATGTACCTCCAGACTTTATGTGACCATAAGTTTGAATTTATAACAGCTCGCTGAGAGTTTCCTGGACTTACCTTTGGGAAAATAGATGCGTCCAATTGTACATCTCTGACGTGTTGGATGCGGCGTGTGAAGCATGTCACCTCTGGACTCCATGTGGATCTCTGCAGCAATGAGTTATGCGTCTTTGTCTGCAAATTCAGTGGATGAATCTGGGTCTGGCAGTTAGAACGGCACATTTCAAGCATAAGGTTTTGACTATTGTTCAGAAACACTTAGTTCTGCAACATCCCGAGGGATTCTGGATGATTTATCCTCGTAACTTTTGAGGGAGCAGTTTGGATGCGCGCAGTCATGTTGATCCAACACGACTTGACTGCGCCAGGCGCAGCAAAAACATGTGCGAGTTTGGTGTGGATCTCAACCTGACAAAACACCTGAGCGATGAATCAAGAGGAGAGACTGCGATGGCGATCTCTCAGTCCGACCGCGGACGAGGTCGAGCCTTCGTGGCTAACGCTAGCACATTTTGCAATGTGCATTGTCCCTTTAAACAGCCTCTCACCTGCACTTCAGGGAGAACGTCTTCCCATCTAAACCTTGTGGAAAGTCTTCGCTGAAGAGCTGAAGCTGCTGCGGTTGCAATAGGTAGGCTAACATCACGTTATATTGACCGGACGAAGGATGGGATGCAACTCAAGTTAACATGTTAGACGATAGCACCTTTTAGAAATGTAATATATCCTCACAATTAAGCTAAATTAAATAAAAAGCCAAGTCTCTGATAGATTCTTTGCTGACATCAGCTTTAGTTCAAGTTCGGCAACTCGACACTCACTGAACAAGACAAACTTTTGTTCTGTTTTATGTTTAGCAGTCGAGTAGGTGTTGATTTTTTTTATTTTTATTAACTGTATCTTCTTGGTGTTTTTGATTGCGATGCCACTGTAAGCAAACCTTTAGTTGCATGAAAAACACAGGTTTTGCTCTCGTTAAAGTTCCCCAGCTTGCTTGTGGGGTGGGAACCGACACCCGGTGGTTCCGGGGTTTTTTAATTGAGGTTGCTCCCAGAATCAGAAGGCTAAAATGCCTCGGCACTATTAATTTTCCTTTTGAGTATTTATCTGTGTCTCTCCTCATATCTGGATGGAACAACAAGCAAAGAGCGCGAAAAAAGACAAAGAGCGCAGGATCGACTAATTAATAATGAATTTAGCCTCTGGCAAATTGAATTTGTAATTTCTCAGCCGTTCCCCTTCTCCCTCAGTGAAATCGCTCGTCTAGAATATTATAGACGGCGTTCAGCTTTTAATATTCTCACAACCCATGAAAGCGCTGCGCTGTAAAACCAAACTGCTTGTGGATTTATTTTATTTGTCTATTCATTTTTTTTTTTTCAAAATAAAATCCCCAGCACCTGGTTTTACGTCATCAGCTGCAGCGTGCCGCCGTGTTCCCTCCGGGCTGGAAGGTCTGGCTGCGGTTGGCCGCCATGACGGAGGCGCGTTCATTGAAAACCGGTGAAGCCGAATTGGACTTTCACTCATCGTTGGACGTCGGCACAGCTCTACGCGCGACGCCGAAGCGGGTCGGCTTCGATTGCGGCCGCTTTGAAATGACGGACCCGTCGTCTCTGCGCTTGTTTGTGTCGCAGATTCGGCTGTTTTCACTCTGGCTGCCGGCCCGGATTTACCTCCAGATGCGTTTGTCATCTTCGTTTCAATAAGACTCGTCCTCGACCGGCTCTTGAGTCGGAATGGAGTGCAGCGTTCTTGCTTTTTGACCATCAGTCATGCTGTCTGGACGTGCAGGGCTTTTATTTTTATACCGTTTGATCAGTTTCATTGAAATCGGCAGGCCTTCTGAAAGTCTTGATGAAAGCTAATTAGTTTGTTTGATGGTTGTTTTCTCTGGCACATCATGAGGGAGCGATGTGCTATTTCTTTTTTTAATTTATCAACTAATCAATCAACACATTACTAAGTACAACACGGGTACCACTGAACAAAGTCATCTGTCTTTTGCGTTAAAGACAGCTATAAAGGATGAGTCGGCAGAATGAACATTTTGCTTGAGTAAAGGACGACTTCGTCTCATGGCTGAATACAGTTGAGCTCAAAATTATTCATACCGTTGGCAGAGTTGGATTTAAAATCAACCCTTGTGTCTGCAGATACAACCGAAATGGTTTCCACGGTGCGTGTTGCTGCATAGGCCTGTCGCCATGAGCAATGAATCAATTAATTACGTGATTAATTAAAACAGGCTCAATAATATCCATTTGCATGATTGATGGTTTTTCTCGTTTTTGTTTTTTTTTCTCCCTCTTTCTACCAAAGTGGCCAAAGTCTTCAGTCTGCTGCTTTGGTCTCAACTAGCCTGTTTTTGAAGGCAAAGTTGTCCTTCGTAATCATTTTATTTTTTGTTTGTTGGTTTTCCAGGTCCAGAGTTAAAATGTTCAGTTAGAAGTTATTCAGATCATTCAGATCAAAGCAACAATATTATCGTTTATCGCGATAACCTCTGGGACAGTTTGTCGTCCAGTAAAATGTTGTTATTGCGACAGATCTGTTGATGCATATTAACTTGTTTAGCCTATTAAAATACGCAGTTAAAACATGCGTTTAGATGGCGTCGCAAGTATTCACTGACTTGTTGTGTGACATTGAGAACAAACATGTCATGTTGGGGATTTATTATAATGACACAACTTTCTTCGTCCAAATTATCTGAAGACGACGTTGTCAAAGAAGTTGCATACAGCTCGCATAGTTTCTAGACTGGCTGGATTCTGGTGACTGAAAAGGGAGTCAGAATTGGATCTGTGATCAGGCCAGGAGACGCCCACCATCTCAACAACGCGAGAGCGTTTTTCACAAATCCAGGGATAAGACACAGGTGTTGTGCGGGTTGGAAGCGTGAGCTGCTTCCTTGGATCGAAGGAAGCTGAAACCTTGGATTATGGAAATGTCTCTGAACGTACGCAGAGCCGGTGGGCGTCCAAGGGGTCTGGCGTGTGGCGCAGTTAGCGCCAACAAATCCAGGTTTTGGCATTGATCAGCAGACCTTAAATACTGGTCGTTGATTCAAATCAATGTCGTAATTGCTGCTGCATTCTTTTTCTTTTTCTCTTCTGCTGTCCCCTGACTTCCCGGATGTATTTGCCGTCTAACACCGTTTCTCCGCTTCGCTCCGCAGGTGCTTCTCTCGATCGGACCACCTGGCCCTGCACATGAAGAGGCACATCTGAGGGCCGGAAAGGAGAGGAGTGGACGAGGAAGATAACTGGTGGAGGATGAGGAGGAGTAGTGGCAGGAGAGAGGGATGGCCGGAGAAGCTACGAACCGTTAAAAGAGCAAAAAAAAAAAACCCCTCAACGGTCACTTCAAGGATCTCCATCGGAGAAGAGGAGGGAAGGAGGAGACAAGGAGTAGCTAGATTGTTGTTTTTCTTTAATATTACACATTCACACTTCGCAGTAGTACACACTTCGCACATCCGTCTTCTAGTGCATCACCCCAGTGAACCCTGGCTGCTCTCGCGCAGCTCGCGGGTCTTGGACACTGCCAAACCATGCTTGAGTCGCTCGACGAAACACTCCGCCGCCTTACTTTCTTTCTGTGTATTCAACCCGTTTACATTAGTGAGTCATTCTGGTGAGGAAGCAGTCCAGCGGGACGGGCGGAGGGGGGCAAACTCTTTAATATTCACTTAGTCAGTGCTTTCAAATACTCAACGTTTTCTCTTGCCGTTTCTTTTTTTTTGTGTGTTTTTTTTTTCCTACATGAAACACATGAGGAAATGTCATCCGCTGCACTCAGCTTCTGTAATCTACATGGGGGAAAAAAAACAACAACGGACGCGACGTCCATGGAGAGACGCCATGAGGATCGAGACTGACAATCGACGCCCCTCTCCAGCCCCTTGACCCTCCCCACCCTCTCGCCCGAAGGGGCGTTTTGGGGCGTTCGTGGGAAATCGGTCAGCAGACACTGCTGCAGCTCTCAGGCTCTCCTCCGAAAAAAGTAAAAAAAAAAAAAAAAAAGGGGAGTTCGCATCTCTCGACCTTCGCCGAGACGCCTGCCGCCTCCGCTGGCCATCCGACAGAAATGCGCAGCGACACTTTCTTCCCGTTTTTTTCTACTTTGAAGAACAATAATCCTTCTTATTGTTATACATAATTTTGGAAAAAGGAAAAAAAAAGAAAAAAGTAAGACACTTTGGCGCTTTTCTCTCTTGGAGAACACTTCTTAGAGCTCACTGAAATGTTAGAGGGAAGACTGGATGTCTAAGGTGACTTCAACAGAATGTGTGGGAAGCGAAGGAGAGCGTTGTTGGCCTGTTTGTCTTCTTTTTTTTTTATTCCTGTGCGCACTCACTCTGCAGACTGTGTGAGCAGCCGATGGACGGGGTGAAAGCAAAAAAAACTGAATCAGCCCAGAATAAAAGACCTGTGTTTTATTTGGACTGAAAAAAAAAAAAGCAAAAAGCAGAGAGGTCTTGGTTTTTCTTTCTGCCCCGCCACCCAACGCAGCTCAGAAACACAACAACAAACCCCAGGATGACCTGAAGAGGGAGGACCGACTTACAAACTGGCAAACTTCTTTTTTTTTATTTTATTTTATTAATTTTTTTTTTTTTTATTCATTAGTCTCTTTTATTCTGTAAGTCATCCCTGTGCATTTCCACCGACTCAGAGGAGCCATCTTCCTGGGGCTCAGAGCTGCTTTTTGCTTTTTGCTTTTTTTTCCGCCCCACATGGGACTGAAGATGCCAGCTTTGACGTTCGCATGTTGGTTTTGGACAGAACTGGTCACACGGACCCCGGTGACTTTGCCTGTTTTGTATCCATCAACTGCACTTACTTCCTTTTTTTATTTTATTTTTTATTTTTTTTTATTGTTATCTGTGCTTCTTTTTTTTTCTCTACAGCTTAAAAATAAGAGAAAAAAATGAAACACAATAAAAGACTGTTAAAAATACAACACAAAAAACAGCTCTTTCTCTCTCTGTACACTTTGCATACAGAACAAGCACATGTACTCCGTCAACACACACACACACACACACACACATTTTGCAGTTCCTACGCTCCTGGCGCCTCTCAAGATAAGACTAATAAGAAATAGAAAAATAATTATTAAGCTAATGAAGAGAGCTGGAAAACAAAACGCAGCATGGCAGGCTTTATTGCAAACACACACACACACACACACACACACACACACCCCACACAGCAGACACACACTCTTCTTGGAATTACATGTTCTGTTCCCAAATCTTTTTTCACAGTAGGAATTTAGCAACTGTTGTTTGGTGGAAGAGTATCTTAGCTCTCGGCTGGAGGTAACAATCCCAAATCCTTTCGAAGTGAGAAATCGGCTTGTTCTCAGCTCCAACAGTCACCCACAGAAACCCTCGCTTACAGTCTGCGCCTCGTGTTCAATCGGGGCCCGTACTGCAGGACGCGGGCGGTGTCGTCGTTGGCGACGGTCTGTGTTTTGTAATTGGCGGGCGAAGAAGCGGGTGGAGGGAAAGGCGGCTAAACGGTAAAACAGGTGAAGCAGATGAGATCGTAGAACCGCAAAAAAACTTTTTCAAGCGTGCTGCTATAAAACGTGGTTTCTTGGGAAAGTCTCCGGAGAAATCGACTGCGAGTCGGAAATCGCCATCTGAATTCCCAAATGCAGGTTCGATTCGACAAAGGAAGTCGAGCAGCGTTTATTTAGAAACTTAGAGCCCAAACCTGACGGCGCTCCGCACCCGGAGTGCATTTGGCTAATTCTACGACGACATCGACTACGATGAGTGTTTAAAAAACTCAAAAACAAAGCTCTTAAAAGGGGATGTGTGTTGTTTTTAAAGTGGGCTTTTGTTACAAGATTATAAGGAGTTTCCTGCAGTAAAGGGCTTCTTTTAGAGTAAATCCAGATTAGTTGGTCTCCGGGCTGGACGCTGTAAGCCAGTCCCAGAGGGAACGAGATCAAATTGAACCTCTTCTGTTTTAAAACCAATCCAATCGCCAAGGTGGTGCAACACCACTGCTTCCATTTCCTGTCAATAATCATCACGTTCTGTGATTTAAGTATTTCTAGAATAATATTCGCAGAGATTGATGTCATTTCTCAGTCCAGATTTGGTTTTGTCCACTTTGGTCACCACCTAATTTAGGTTTACACTAAACGAAAGGTTTATATTTTCAGGTAAGATATTAACTGCTTACAATCTATTAACAGAACCCAATCTATTAACTGAACTCTCTCCTTTCAGTTTTCAATGCCTTGAAAATGATGCCTTTTTTTTTTTTTTTTTTTTTTTGTCATTGCTCAGAATTTGAGAGAATTATTCCAAACAACTAAATTCAAATTGTCAACAAAAAAAAAAAATCTGACGTCGCTTCCTAAATTATGCAGAATCACTTGCCGTCATTGGTTGATGAATTTTTAACCAACGTTCACAGAAATACCTGGAAATTCGTCTCTTCGCCGGTAAAAACTCTTCTCCGTCTGTCGGATCGCCTGCTGGGTTTTCAGAGCCTCTTTCTTTTACGAATGCGAAAGGCATTAAAAACCTACATAAAATATCAGGATCGCGCATTTCTGAATGCCGACTTTCTTTGCTCGGTGGTTGCAGGGAAAAAAAAACAACAACAACACGAGCCTCGCGATCCGGGGGCTTTCGACGCCAACGCTCTCACGGCTGCTCCATCCGCCCACCAACACCCACATGCCCTGTAGCACACAGTCCAACTCTCGCTGATGCAGCTGGGTGAGGGCACAGGTTCCTGAAGCTGGTCGGGGGGGGGGAGAGGAGGGAGCTTGGGGGAGGAATTCGACTCCCAGCATGCCCAGTCATTGTGCCAGTTAGCCTTGCCAGCATTCATTAGGTGAAACGGTGGAGAGAAAAAAAAAAGAAAAAGAAAAAAAAAAAACCCTGAAGGGTGGAGAGCAGGTAGGCAGGGTAGAGGGAGGGGGTATTTATACGATGCAGCTTTGAACAATCGATACCAAAAACCTCCAGCGTGGAACTGCCCTTCAGCTACGGGCAGAGTCTCTCCGGTCAGAGGAGACCAGCGGGGCGCCGCCTCCGTACGAGTCCTGTGTATCTAACGGCAGCTTTGTCTACTAACTCCTCCTGTCTATGTAATGCAGTCAGGGTATAAAGTAAGTGCACCCTTTTTCAGTTCTTCAGACTGTCTGGTTCAAAACCGAAGGGAAGGACGTCATAAAACCACACTGCTGCACGGCGTCGGATCCTTGACACAATGTAAAAAACACAAAAACCCACCAAGTAGCTTTGGTCTCGTTCCTGCAGTGAATCTTAAAACACGTGAAATAGAGCAAAACTAACTTGCAAGCAACGTCTCAGCAACTTGTTTCATCCTTAATGTTGATGGACAACAAGGATTAGTGGAAGGGTGAACTAATCTGCCATGGGAACGAGTATTTCATCACCAATATTTAGAAATTACTGATATTAAGCAAGCTCTTATATCTTTTACATCTTGCTGGGCAGTTATTTGTAAGTTCATTTTGTCTTATTTCAGGTGTTCTGGGATATTTCCACTGGAAATATGACCAAAAAATACTTGGCACGATTTTGTGTGTTTGCATTGGAAAACTGCAAAAACCAAAAGTGTTGTGCGTTACCAAATCCATTGAATTCGAAAGTAACCAAACGGGGCCCACGCCATGAACTGAAATATAATCATCACATAAAAACAAAGCAAAACTGTAACGTGTTCGAGCAGATTGGATCGGAAAGAGGGTGCAGGTATTTTATCGTGGCCGCCTGAAAAAGCAGCTCATGTTTTTGATTACAAAATCTTATGTTGATGTTTCCTTTCTTTTTCATTTTGCGTAGAGATGCGAATGGAAACTGTCCCATATGGGGGAATACAATCACGACGAATGGGGATTGTTGCACTTTTGTGACTTTTGATGGCTTGAATGTTGTGTGTTTTTGTTTTGTTTCAGCCCCGTTATGCATACTGTGAGCACATCGGCCATTTATCAACTGCTTTCCTACCGTGCCACCATGTTGGTGGAGACAATATGATACAGTCGACGTTGAATTACTATTATTGTTATTTTTAATTCCTAAAAGAAATGTTTCACCGGGTTTTTGCTCTGGCTCTTCATTTATTCACTCATCAATATATCCCACCACGCTTATTGAATCAGAGGAATAATAGAAAAATCCAAGGACACGTCATGCACCTCGCGGGACTCGAAATGCGGCAAAATCCCATTTTCGATTTAGCCGAAATCAATTTCACATTTCGTTATCTTCCAGGTTACACCGTCGTTTTTTTTCCCTGATGCTCCAGTTAAAGCCGCAACTCTTGTCAAACTGTAAGCAAATAAACTCTCTTCCCTGAAACAAATTTCTCCCCCCCCACCCCTCCCTCCTCCTCCAACATTTGACAGATTTTAGAGTCACTTCAGATGCAGCTTCGCATTTGGTCCCCCTTCCTGTCTCTCAGCCTGTCAGAGCGGGTTTCCTGTCACTGTGCGGCTCCGGGTCCCCTGTCGTCTCGGGGGCTCATCCGGGCCGGCTAGCTGCCACCGCGCGCTGCTCTGATTAGCATTGCGACTCCCGGCTCTTCTTGCGGCTGAGCTAATGAGATAGCTCTGGGTCACAGGGAAACGGAGTAGTACGAGCAGAATGATAATAATAATAAAAAAAAACAGAAAATTTGAGGGGGGACCCTGAGCCACATGGATGCCAGCTGTCCACAACCAGTGGATAGATCTGATCTGGAACCGTCACACAGAGAACCAGAACATAGTAGTGAGACTTGTAAAAAAAAAAAAAAAAAAAGATCTAAGCTTAAATGGAAAAAGAAAAACTGGTTTTGCATATTAATCTTAACACCACTTAATAATCTGCCTTATCTTGCTGATAACGTTTCCATAAATGACTTTTTCTCTGCATATTCCCACCAGTTAGTGGATCCTCGCGCCCCACTGCCAAACCCTCCACCTGCTCCAAAAATTAAAGTGCCATTCCGGTTTGTTTCCATCCGTCCCTCCATCCTCGCCGCACCGCTCCCTTCCCGTCCGCAGCAGTCGTCCTCTGCGCTGTCAGCTGCAGGAATGCTGAATGCACACTTTACACGTTTTGCCCAAAGATTTGCATATTTGCAAGTGAACTGCTGTGAATGTAGTAGATGTAGTGGATAGATCCACGAGGCAGGGATGCAGAAAACGAGAGACAGGTGGAAGGAAAGGGATTGTTTTTTTGTTTTTTTCTTACGCGATCATCCCGGTAGATCTTAATTACCGACTCTCCATGCTCCGCAACGTTCCCGGTCCTGCTGGAAACCCGGAGCCGAACTCATTGCTCATGAATGTAAAATAAGGTGTTTGTGGCGTCATGGAGACGCCGGCGGCTCCAGCGGGAGGGAGGCGGCTGTAGCTCCACATAACCGCTTAGGACACCGCAGGCGGCTGCTTGGTCAAGTCGCTCCAAATTAAACGTGGGCTTTGAGTTGAAAGTGTCGGCCTCCATGTTGCATAATCGTCACAGGTCAAAGGTTACTATTCTCATGGGTCGATAAAGGTCAAGGGAAGTTGACATTTACTCATTAATTGGATTGTGGGATCATCCCACTCAAACACTCGGTAATGCGATTATTTCAGAGCTAACAATATTTGAAGACAGGTGTTGTTTTGATTATTTCAGCTTGGCTGCAAATGAACTTTATTCATCTGAATTATAAAAGGATATCTTTATGCACACTTTACATGGCACACCTTTTGGGAAATTCAACTAACATCTAACGTTGTGGTGTTTGGGCATTCTTGAAGCAGTTCTGTTGTACTTTTCAACTCATTTCCACACACGCGGAAGACAAAACCGTCGCATCGTGTTTCACATTTGCCGCCTTTTTGTTTCGTTTCAAAATCATTAAGCGACGTTTTTAGATCATGTTTCATCACACGCTGTGCTTTCAGGATTAAAACGCCCAAACCAGCACATGTGACTTGAGCCTACCCATTTCTACATGATGGAAAGTAACCAATTGAGAGTGAAGTCTTTGAGGATTCAGATTCAGTCTGCTTTTTTTTTCATCTTTACAACCAATTAGTACCGTGTCACATCAATCATAGATACTGCAAATCTATGCAGTATCACTGGCATGTGTATAAGAAGCATATCTTTATTTCATGGTCAAGGTCAGGTGTGATTAATTGGTTATTTATGTATTTATTTACCTTGGATGGAAACTGATGAAGGATCACAGTTTGTTAAAATAATTTCCGTTAAGCGGAAACAGTTTCCTCTTCATTTGTTTCTTGCAGAGAGGTAAGCCGCTCATTAAAAAAAAAAAAGAAAACAAAAGTGCATCCATAAAAACAAGAATTTAGCTGCAACATAACAGAACTGTTTCATCAGTTGTTCGAACACCTTTCTAATCCGTGTTTACGATGCGCTGACGAACAAAGTTCGGAAAACTTGGCAAAAGAGAGCCAAAAAAAAAAAAAAAAAAAAAAAGCAGCAGTCTTTGATGATTCCTTCTGGACCCAGGTAGAAGACTCCTCTGAGAAACCACACTTTTGTTTCCACAGCTTCCCTCCACCTTCTCCTGGAGAGATATTGTTACTTCTGGCAGCTTTTTTTGTAAATAGCCTAAGATCTCTCACGCAGACTTCTTTCTCTGCGTGAAAACTGTCGACGTCGTGACGCCACGCCGTCGTCCGAGACGTTTCTCTAGATCCGCTTTAGTTTTTGCAACCATTGCACTACGTGATCATACTTAGCTCTTGCACTCTACATGTGCGCACACTGCTAGCCTAGTCTGTTTGAGCACTCTGTCCAATATCCACTTAACATTTAACGCACAGCCGGGATGCACTTTGCCACCAAGGACCGCTTTCTGCTGGTCTCGTCTCTCAGCAGATCGGACCGATGTCCAGTGAAAGGCCCCTTTTCTTCACCGTTACCCTGGGGGAGTCCGACGTACCACTCTGACGTTCAGTCCTGCTGTGACTTGGTTGATTTTCTTGGTATCAGTGCCATCCAAGTGACTCCTTCTCTAACTATTGTGTTTGTTCATGCTTGACGTGTTGGTATATAAGAGACTCGCGCATTTTAACCCACTCACTTTTTATTACATTTTCCTTGTTTGTACGTTTCACCTTACCCACCCCCGAACCTTCCCTGACCCAAACCTCAACAATCGGAGCCCTCTGTGGCCCAGCATGCTCTGGAGGAGTTCTCTCTCTCGAGCTGTGCTCTTTGGTTAGACGGCGAAAGGTTTTCTGCATCGACAGCAGATCTTTACAGTGCAATCTATCAATCTTTTATCCACTCTCCTGATCCCTGTAGGTGCTCGCTGTCTAGGTTTTACTCCTCTCCTTTTTCTCGCCGAGAAAACTTCCTCTTATGTTCTGCTTCCAAATAGGTTTGGTACCAAAACTGTTTGGTATTTTACCAAGCAATACACTATTGGAACATTTGTGTTCACCGATCAGATCGATCACTTTGTTGTAGTAGGGCTAAAAGTCTTTCAGACGTAACCACTTTCATGATCTTGTTTCAGAAGTGTTGAAATGAAGCATGTCTTGGTCAGCTTCTTCTATATTGCAATTGTTTCCTGTGAAAAGTATTTGTCCCTTAGCAGATTTCTTTTTTCTTTTTTCTTTTTTTTTTTTTGGAGAACTGTTTCAATTCAGCCAGATTTGGGTCATGACCAGTGCGTTTAATCATGTATTTATAAAAAGGTAAACGTTTCTTTGCACAGCTTCTTTTTTGGATAATAATTGAGGCCATCATTTGAAAACTGCTTTCTGTTTTCCCTCTGGTTATATTTGACTATTAATAAAAGTAGTTTGTTGATAACTAATGGATGCCTGAAGCTATCTGGAGAGGGACAAATACTTCTTTACGACAGAGTGCAAAAGGCAACTTGTATTGCAACTGAAAGGAATATAAGAAAGTTTCTTTTGCATATAATATTGTAATGTGAAAGTCAGCTGTGTATAAAAGCAACACAAAAAACAAAGAATGTCCAAACACACTTTTGATCCCAATGCTATTGCTGATTGTGGACATACATTGTAAAACATCCTCAAAAACAGCTATGTTTTTATTTATTCCTACTAAATGTCCTTGAAATACTGACTGGCGCAAGTTTTCAACTCTTAAAATTACTGAAAAGGTCACAAACAAACGGAGAGATCTTGTTACGTTCAACTATGATTTGTAGCATGTAAGGTCAGAAGCTGCTGGGTTGCAACGTCTTTCTGGTGCAGCAACAGAACAAAACTCTAAAAGAATAAGGAGCCAATCGTGGCTTCCACCATGTATTACCACTACTTCAATGTTGTCATTTTTCAAAGTGGTTTTTTTTTTTTTTTAACTCTATTAAGCGATCACAATTACATCTTCATCATAAATTAACGTCAAAAAAATAAAAATAAAAATACAAGTGTATCTTTTAGGCTGACCAACAGGGGCTCCTTGACTCATGTGGTTCATATCAACATCATAATCATAAACCAATCATAAACCTTCACCCTACATCCCACTCCCACCACCTCTGTTCAGTTTCTCTTATTTCTAATTCGTTTGTTTTACTTGCAATTTTTTGCTGTACAAAGTGTTTAAAATATTATTTGTATTATATGATGTTAGTATGGTAATGTTCTTTATTAAGGAAGAAGAAAATTTATTTTTGTTACCGGTCTGTTTCATAATTCTTTTCTAAATTGGTATTGTAAGATATCTATGCAAGAACTGTTAAGTGGAGCATTTTTATTTAAGAATGTAATATGTGTAATAAATGGTAGACTCTGGTTATGGCTCCTGGTGGTGTGTTTGTTTTCATTACAAGGCGCTCAGATAAAACAAAAACAAAAAAAAACCTTTTCAATCTTTATAGTTTGTTGTAGAGCTGGAACCTCTGAACTCTGGATTGGGAAGATTAGGGGTGAGAGTTAGGCAAACATGGGACTGCTGATCTGTTCAGTTTTTCTATGCTGATATGTATCCGTCCTTATCAAATAAACTTAATTAAACTAAATGACCACATGCTTTAAGAAAAATAGTCATTTTGAATCTTTTCAATCGTACCACCCACATGGTTTGCGCTTGACTCACCCTGTGGTTACAACAAGCGACAAGATGGCGCTGAAAGACGATAAACAAAACCTACAAATGGAAGAAGTTACACTTGCTTACTTACGTAACGCTTTGAAAACAAAAGCAGTGAAGATGTGTCAGGTATACTTTGGCCTCTAAAGTAAATCAGTCGGGTCGGATCGAGGTCAAACACAATGCATATGGGGTCGGGTTGGTTTTTTTTTTAGCCCCGATCTAACTCTAGTTGATAGTGTGAAGAATTTGGGTAATTCTGCTTCGCTAGGATGTGAACTCTGAATGGAACCATGAATTATGTTGTCTGGAAGAAAATCCGAAAGGAGAAAGTACATCCATGATCATTTGACCCTAAACTGAATGTCACTTTAACTATACAGGAGCAGGACGATCCACATCATATTAACAAGTCCACCTCTGAATAATAATAATAAAAAACATATTTAGTAGTTCTCTTGTCACAGTCTAGGCTTAAGCATGGTGTGCAGGCTCCAAAATCCTCCAATGTGGCAACGTTCAATCAATTCCCCCAAAGAAACGAGGGTTGTAACTCCTGCACACCAGAGGCAAAACGTGTAATTGGCGGTTTTCACTTCTCTCACAGGGTCAGGTTTGTTTTGGATATCTTTATCTCCCTTAAAAAAAAATTGAAAATATAATTGGAACACTGCACTTTGTGTTTACTTACTTTATTTTTCTCTGTTTAAATTTGCTTTATGGTCTGAGACACCCCGAGTGTGAAAAAGCAGAAGAAATCTATTAGGAGGCAAAAACATTTTCACAGCTCTGGATGTGGAATTGGTTTTATTAACCTCAATCCAGCATCGCATTGGGACTTTTCTTTCTTTTTGCAACTTTTGCTTTTATTCACATTTGCATTTGGTTTGAGACATCTTTACTTTCATCATTAATCAGTGTTTGGTTAAATGTAGAAAGAAAAAACAACAACATTGGAAGGAAGAGACGACTCAGTGCTCCACAAAATAACCTTCTCGTTCATCACACTTTCCTATAAATTCACCTGAACATCATGCTGCTGCAGTAGTTGAGCAAGCAGCAATTAAAGTCTCTAAATAAATCAGACACGCACAATATCCTCGGGGATGGGATTCCTCTTTGTTCGTCTCAGTGTGCTTTCTAAACAGTCACAGTCTTAACGACTCCAAATTGGATTTAAACAAGGAAGGAAAACCCATTACTTTCCTAAAAATCCAATTAGACTTTTTTTTTTTTTTTTTTTGAGTGCACGTTTTGGATAATTTACCTCCACTTTAAAATATGTCTTTTCCTCTGCACGGTTTTAGATTTTCATCTTTTAAAAAGAAAACAAAACAAAGTTCATGTCCTTGGAAGAGAAATCAGCTTCTGGTTCAGATACTCAGAGGCCATTTGAGTTTGAAATAAAACTCTTCTGGATCAGGACTGAAATCACCGCTGTGCGGTCATCCAGAGGTAATAATGGGTTGGACCGGGGTTCTGATTGCTCCTCCGTTTCCGGCCGTTTCCGGCAGATGGACCCGTCCTGTCCGCCAGAAGGCGAAGAGCGCAGCCGCGTGCTGCCGCTTCACGCGAGAACAGGTCATATTTTCCACACTGCTGGTAAATTACGTCTTTATTACAAATTAATCCAGCCTCATGAATATATATGGCTCCCCCCCCCCTCCCTCGACAATGGCTTCGCAGTCTTTAATTAGCGCTTACTTGTCATTCAGCGAGTTGACACACGGACCAGTGTCGTGCAGACGAGATGAGACAATCAAATAACTGATGGCTAATTGGGGATCAATTAAGCAGATGATGGGCGCTCATATATAGTTTATGGCCTGTAAGTTTGTTCTCGAATAGGCGGGGTGAGGGGGGAGAAGCTAATTAATTAATTAATTTAAAGAGGCAGAACTGTTTTTATCTGGAAGGACAGAACTGATAGCCGTTGGCCTGATTTAGTAGGCCTGTGTGAAGCCTGTCTGTAAATTCTAACTTTTTATTATTATTATTTATTTATTTATTTATTTATTTATTTATTTATTTATTTATCTTATTTTATATTTGCTCGTGTTTTCTTTGCTTACCAGGCGTTTTAAGATGAAGACGTCTCAGCAAAGCCAGCAAGAGAGGATTATTATCGTTTCCCCGGCAGCGGGCGGCGTCGGCTCGGTGACGACGACGGGAGTATTGAGAATATAAGTTTATTTAGCATAACTGTAGAGACAGTTAATCTTTAGACATACAAAATATTAGATGTAGCATGAATATTTTTAGGAGTAGACTTTAGACTGGTAAACTTAGATAAAAATCCAAACTAAGATAACTGGTGACTCTCTGAAGTTACATAAATTTCTAAGGAGAAGGCAGCCTTGTACTCCGGTAAGGAGGGTTTTCAGACAGGGAGTGTAGCTGCTATCAGGATCAATAAATTCTTTGGTGTTGGTTCAAGAATTCAGTGAAACATTAAATGTATAAGAAAAGTCTTCTCCAAAGTATAATCAAACGTATTAAGATATTTCCTTAAGCATTAAACAGCATGTTTTGAATTAGTTAGTTTTAAATCATATTACTTGCATGCAATTTATATTACTAAGATACGATAGGATTATTAAAACCATTATTTTTTACTCTTAAAATATTTCAGGCATTTCAAAGAGCTTTTCCAAAATAGGCAACCCTGCAGTTTTAAATTCAAACATATAGTTACTATTTTTTTGCATTAGATTTTGTTTCAATTTGTATAAAACATAAACACTTTCTAAGTTGAAGCACTGAGGCAGAAAACCAAAAACAGGCCCAGGTCATAAATTCTGGTCTAGGAGTGTATGCAGGAGACTCCTGGTATGGCAAGACCCAGTTTGACAATCCATATATCTGCCTTTAGAGCCTCTTTAGCAGGAGGTAATAAAATTAACATTGGAACAGCCCTGCAAGGAGAGGGCACACCTTCTAATGCATATATTTAAATGAGGGGAATACACATTCTTATAAAATGGTTTGTTTTACAGCAGAAGTTCGAATCTCTTTGTGCTGAGTGAGTGATTCCCAAAAAATGCATTTTTTTGTCTTTCTGTTTCAGTTTTCCTTTCAACTCAGGTAATTCTATGTTTTGTCATGTGTTGGACTTTTTGATAATCTGGGTGTAATGCTGTTGTAACATTCTGTATTGCATTGAATTCTTTGGATGAAACTCTGGAAATATCTGAAGTCAGCTGTCGTATGATTGTTCTCTGGAACTCCACTGTACACGCACAGTTTCTGGAACCCGGAAGATCAGAGAAAAAGTAACGAGCAAGTAAATATAAGTAGATTTACTCCTCTGATTTTTAACAGGAGCTAGCAAAGCTGGTTAGCGCAAGCCTCGTGGAAGTTTTCCACGCTTTATTCAGGCAGGCAGGTGAGCTCTTTACAATCTTATTCGGCAAGCATTAGTGCGTGGCGTTGTTGGCGAGTGTATACGGGGAAGCGGTCAGCTTCCTTTGACAGCACGACAAAAACAGAAAGGCGGCCCCCACCGACGCTCATCTCCCGAGAAGGACCGCATCAGCTCGTTTGTGAGATGTGGTCTGCATAATCACATTGTGGCGCGAAAGCGAAAACTATCCTGACGACATCTGGCCAAAAAGCAGATGCAGCTCGATAGTTGCTCCTGGTAGCAGTGGGGGAGGAGAAGAAATCAGCACAAACCAACTAATTTACTGTAAATTTAAAGCTGATGATGCTTTACTTACTTTTTGTCCTGAGAGGGACATTTTTAGCACGTTTATCCTCAAACAGCATGGCAGTGGTCCTTTTGATGTCATTTTGTATGCAAAGCTCATGTTTGGTTCACTGAGTTCAAGTATCCAGATCAAAATGTTTTTTGTTTTTATGCTTTGAAAAGTCATTTCTTCCATCTATGGAAGCTGAAAACGAGAAAGCCTTAAGTTGTCAACTTCCAAGTGATCCCCAGACATTTAGTCTAGTTTCATGTCATTACCTGGGGAAATCTTATCTTTTGTATAGTCGAAAACCTACCAAGACGTGGTTGTCGACCGAAAATGGCGGCTCAAGAAAGGAGAACGTTAATCAGAGACGCAGCCTGGGCGCTCCATGATAATACTGCCAGTCTTCATGGAAGATTGACAATTTAGGAACAAATCTATTGTTGAACTTTAAAAAAAAAAAACATCTTACTTGCAGTTGCCACATGCAAGGAAGTATGTGCTCTGAACAGGTGAAACAAAAATGTTAATTAAGTAGGACAAAACATACTTTAGTTTCCTCTCTCCGCTGCCCAATCGCATCCTGTTTTGTGTTCATCTTTCACACACCACTGTGGTTTGTGGCATAACGTGACAAAATGAGGCTGTCAGTTTAATTAGATATTTTTATCTTTTGTGTGATTGTCCAGATCTCTATTTTGTTTTATTGTGATTTCAAAATATTTTAAAATTACCACCCGATAACACGTTTTTCAGAAAATTTAAACAAAGCAAATATTACAAGAAAAGTGGGTTATCTCAAGATGATCGCATAACTACGTGTTCATCTTGGGATAAAGTCTTGGAAATACCTTTTCCAAAATGGTTTGTTAAAATTGCTAGTAAATTGAATTTAGTAAAGTGACTACCGATTGCCTGTTTTTGTCGCTACATTGAGTTGCTATGATCTAAAATAGACATTAAATCAGTCCTTAATATCACATGTAGGACTTTTGCGAAGTTCCTCATCAGTTTGAGTTTTGTAAATACGGCGAGCCGTCCTCTGGGACTTTTACCTACCGCACTGATCTAAAAATAACAAACCTCCAACTGTCTTCGTTTCGCTTTCTTCTGCCCTGACGTGCTGCAGCAACAAGATGTCCCAGGAGGCAGCGGTCATGTTTCTATTGCTCATTACCTGCTTGTCTTCCTAAATATCGCTTCAGCTGTGAACTTCATATCTTCTTTGTCTTCCACATCCTATCACAGCAAGAATAGGCTGGGCGTGAAATTTAACAGAGCGGGCGTGTGGGTGGACTTGGTGGGAGGTAAGATGCATCTTATCGGTTTTAATCTGCCATTTCAGGAGATTAATTTTCAGGAGCCTATTTTTCTCTCTCACTGGAAATCAATGGACTGTTTTACCATTTGTTATAAAAGAAAAGCAGTTGTAATTGTGGAAAGTAATCTTCATGAGATGGTGTGAAGTCAAACTCATTTTGAT
This sequence comes from Poeciliopsis turneri, assembly GCA_922788865.1. NCBI lineage: Eukaryota > Metazoa > Chordata > Actinopteri > Cyprinodontiformes > Poeciliidae > Poeciliopsis > Poeciliopsis turneri. Next base: position 1,686,618 of record CAKLNU010000344.1, read on the forward strand.
TTCAGAGGATAGGTTCAGCCTATAGCCTAAAATCAAGTTTTAAAGAAACTCAAAACCTCTTGGGGAAAACAAACCTTTTTACAGTGGTGATTATGGTGGTGCAATGAAACGAGAAATGGCCTTAAACAAGGGAGTAAAGTATGAAACACAATACAAATCGATGAAGACTGCAGATAGCATAATCAGATATTTTGGAGTGAAAAAACAATATGCATCGCTCCCCCACTTTTAAATTTTAACAGTGTTCAGATTTCTAACCAGTTAACAATGGTTGTTAAAAAAAAACAACACAAGAAAAAGGTTTTCCTTTATGATGTGTCACAAAGAAGCCGAAAGAGCTAAGCTGAAACAGCGAGCAAAAAAAAAAAAAAAAAAAAAAATTTAAAGAATTATATTATGGATTCATGCTTTTATTATGTGAGTCTATCATAACCCTAGACACAAACTCAAGTGTCACTTCCTGTCTTACTTCAAAATAAGGCCCAGTTAATTGGGATTTTTTTTTTTTTAAATGGGAATGTTTGAAAGTGGCGTTTTAGGGGATCCTAAACTTTTTAAATTTTTTAAAATTTTTTAATTTTTTTTATGTAAACCTTGTCCTTGCGTATTCATGACGTTTTAGCCCAACTGCTAACCTGACCTATAACCTCAATTGCATCATACTAACAAAAACGACTGCAGACATAACAGGTGACACCATCTTGTAGATTATTCATCTTAAAGTCCAATGAGCAGAAGCTCAACTTTGTCATTACTCCCGTCAAAACACTCCAGTTGTGCTTTGTTGCTTGGCAGGTCTGGAGGCGTAAAAACTCATGTTTTAGGCTTTTCTCAGCGCTTCCATGTGGATAACAACATTCACTTGAAAGCAACAGCCCGTTTTAGAGAAAAACTTTCCATTGTGAGCCTTGACTCGTCAGGACTTGGCATTATTCAGCTAAGGATGCTACAACACTACTTATGAGGTGTCAACCCTAAAGGGGGCTCGTAATTGCTTATACATAAATTAGAACCCCTCTGTCTCTCGAGACAAGCTTCACTTTGAGGAGAAAATAGTGGCATGTTCAGGTTTTGAAATCTCATGGAACACCTCAAGCATGCTTTAGCGGTTACACTCCAGGTGAAAATGCAATAAATAAACCACAAAGGACACATTGTCAGCTGCAACACTCGAGCCCCCCCCCCCCCGTTAATAAGCTCAGAGTGAACAGACAACCCAGAGATCAATGAGGAGAGTCTGAATGTGTTGTTACATACGGTTTTTAATCCGTGGAAAGAAGCTCGTCTTTGTGTTCTTTTTTATTCTCATTATTACAGTGAAATATCAGAGTCGCTTTGAAGCCTGCAGAGGAGTGTGAGGCCCTTATTTTTTTTGATGTGTTTGCAGGATATAAATGAAGCAGGAGCTCCCGCCGAGTTGCTCTTGGGCAGCCGTGTTTCTCTACCACCGGCTTCCTGGTGCTCTGCTTCGTTTCAGGCTGCCAAACTCAATACAGCTCCTGCCAGCTGCTGAAGGTGGGAACCCTGATTAGCTGTGACTCTGTCTTCCTGAGTTTAAAACACGAGCTTCACCGCTGTGTCAGTATTGACGCTCAGTCTTGGCGTCGAACTGCTCGTCTCCTGGCTTTATTCATTCAAAAGTCGTCTCAGCAGCCGCGTACAGTACGAGTGCAGAGAAATATAAAAGCCGGCCACCGATAATTGCGCGGAGATTACTGGTCAAGAGTTCGCACTCCGATTGGGGGGGGGGGGTCACCGGAGCAGAGAGAAGTGGTTTGTGTAAAGTCTATCTTTACATGTTCTGATAAATGAACTAATTACAGCGAGAGTCTGCAGAGGGCAGCAGACAATCAAGTCTTTAGCTTATCTGCTGCTTACAGCCACTGAGGAGGTCAAACACATGTTAGCCTGTTATCAGAGTTAATCTCTGTTTCCCTGTCAGCCTCTCTTACCTCACGCACCTCATCTGAGCAGTTTTGGCTTGTACCTGCACAGAAAGCATATAGTTTTTTTGGGGGGTGGGGGGGGAATAAGACTAGTTAACATTTGGGTGTCTGTCTTTCCATCCATCTATCAATTATGTAAACTCTTTTTGGTGTTGCTGACAGCCTCTCAGGCCAGTTTCAGACATTTATTTTGGAGTTTATGTAATGTCCCTGTGTTTCCTCAAGTTACTGGTGACTGACGAATGGGATCCTCACTTCTGTCAACCTGCTGTAAGGCAGGTCTGGCTACCATCTAGTTAACCATCGTCAGTATGGTAATGGGTGAATGACTATTACATTTACATTTTGGCTAGTTGCAATTGTATTTGGCACGCTATTGGCCTGTATTTATAAAGCAGCCAATGTAGGAGCACTGATTGGTTGTATCCCCAAGAGCCGAAATATGGAAGATCTTAGATGTTTGCTTTGTCAGTAGAGTTAATACGGTGTCCTCTTTGCATATTAATTGATATTCAGGTATGTTTGGTGTTTGAACTATCAAGATAGGTGACCATGCTTGTTTTTAGAGGAGGGTTTTAAGTATTAACTGTTAACTATTAGCGGATGGTTGTGGTCACTAAATCCAGTGAATACCAAGGGCCCACTGTAATAAACCCAGGCAGGCTGTCATTTTCTTTTCTTTGCAAACATTATCAGACTTTATTTTTTGTTTTCATGCTAAATTATTATTCTTAACACACACAAAAAAAGATCATTTACTGTTCTGAATCCCCACTAGAGCGTATAGTTGGACTAATAATATTGGATCAGGCAACAGCTAAGACAGCTAGTTGTATATTTTCTTTATGACAGCCCAGCAAGCAAGGAACTTGTATGCGTGACTGAAAACGTGAGTTGTATATTGTTTCGTATGATGTTTATATTGGGTTTATAGACATGTTAGGATGCAATTCCTGCAGCAGTGCTTGTCATGACTTTGTTCACTTACTGCAAGTTTGCAGTGTAATTCATCAGTGTGACTGATAATAAGCTAATTTAGCGAGCTGAATGTCGCAATCAGCTCTTGTCTATATCATGATGTAGACATGATATGCATTATTACGTTATGTTTTTGCTGTTATTATGTTGCAGATACCATACAACAGGTTCTGTAATTTGGTTGGAAGGTGTGAACCTCTTTAAACTCTACTCAAATAAGAGCTCTAAAAATGTCACCTCTTTGATCCGAGTCCCACAGTAGATGATGAGGTAGCAAAACGGTCTCAATTTATTACAATTATGTTTCTTCTCAGATTGGGATTAGTGTACGAACCTTAAAATGATGACAAACAGTTGATGAGAAATTGCTACGACTATTTAGCCTCATACATCAAAATGCAAATGATGTTCAGAATGGTCTAGGAAGAATTACAGCATAATCGTCCATGAGAAACTAGGGGGGCATTCACATCAACATCCTCTCTGAGATGATAGTAGATGTTGTGCAGGAAAATTGCCTTTTCTGGCAAACAAATCTTGTGAAAATCTCCCACTTTGGCAGAATATGAGCACAGTGTGTCCCTCTTATCACCGACAGTCAAATATTGAATGAGGGTATCTCCATCCTCGCCTCCTGTCTCCGGCGGAGCTTCTGCTGTTTGGTCGACTTTATCACCGGCTGTACTCTACAACCCCTTAAATTATTTAGAGCCTGCTCAGATTTAGAGAAAAACAGGACCAAGGGAGGCGAGATGCATTGTCTCAGAAAGCAACCTCTATTTTCTCTACTTCTGTCTCGCTGCGCATCAGTTCAGCGTTAACCAGAGCAAAGTCTGTCCTCCTTTCTCGCTGCATTCTTGCAGAGACTTTGTCGCCAACAAAAGATAAATTGCTGCACGAAGGCGTTAGCTTTATTCAGCAGAACCACATTTAACTCACTACAGAATCCTGACGTTCACATGCTCACCTAAAATTAACACACGCGACTTTCGCACACTGTCTCAAACCTTTTCTTTCGAGTCAAGGTCTTGTTTTGTTGCTGCAGCGTTTGCTTTAGTGGACCTGAAACAAGAAGTAACACAAGACTCTGTACAATACAGAAATACAGCCATTTGTTTTGGCAGTCGCTACCAGAGAGGAATGAGCGTTGCAAGGACATACCCAATTGTTTTCCAATGCCAGTGCCCTGAAAGGCACATCAAGGGTAATCTTCAACAAGCAGAGCGGTCCAAAAATGTTGGCCACGTTTGTGTCTCACATTCTACATGCCAGAGGAACATCTGGTCAAATTCTTCTAAAGAAAAAAATCAAGTCATCATCAGTTCTTATGAAACAAATCAGAAACTTTCGTAGCAGTCATGTTGTATGTGATTGAGGGTAAATTTTCCACTTTGCCAATTTGTTCCCCCCTATTTCTTACCGCTATCCCCCCTTATCTCAACTTTAGCATGCCATTTTACTTCTCCTGGCAGTCCGGTTTATTATTTTTTTTATATAGTTTGTCATAGTGGATCCCCACCTGTTCGTGGATTATTCCAAATTATTTGTAGAAAAGTCACATTTCACAGATATGCTTTAAAACTGGAAAGAAAATGCACAACCAGTTAATGGGTTTGGGAGGCATTTATATTTTCACATATTGTGGCAGCAGATTGGTTTGGATGACGTTTTCCCTTTGATACTTCAAATCATCTTTTGAAAACAGATTTTTTTTAGGGGGGTACATTTATGTTTTCTTCTGAAATAGAGTTTTAAGATGTTGAAGTGGCACATTGAATCTGTAAGCTATGCTTTACTAAAGCGAAGATTTGTCTTGAGTGGAGCCATGCCTTTAACAGGAGCACATCAAGTTAGCATCAAGAATCTGACTCAAAAGAAGAAACATTTATGCTTTTGACCTGCTAGAAGAAAGAATGCCAGTGGCTAAGATTTAAAAGGGGAAAACGGTTGTATAACATTTCATCTTAAAGGTCAGGGTCCAGCGACTTGAAAGACTCGAGACACGAGTCATGAAGGTTTGAAATGTGACGCGAGTTGAATGGAAAAGCCTCGGTCGCAGACGAATCGCAAGCGAGGGAGTGAATTCATCGATCGTCCCGAGATACCTGCCTAACGTGGTGTCGGCAGTTGGAATGAGAGACTCGGGAGATGTGCGGAAGAGGTCCGAGGTGGAGGGTGTCGGGCTGTCCGTGCCATTGTCCAGCGGTGACAGCGGAAAGCTCTGGTCGTGTCACTACTCACCGCTCCGCCGCATCCACAGCGCTCACAACATGTCAGTGTTCCTGTTCCACATGGAGGGCATTGGGGCATTATTACCATCTGGCTATAAGGCGACACCGATGTCACAGACAGGCCACCGAACACACACAAAGGCGCGCGCACGCACATGCAGACGCTTACACACTGATCATCCAGACTGTTTGTGCTTGGAGAGCAACAGGGGGAAGGAGGAGGCGACATGGACATGAGTCTAGCTGCTGTGACAGTCCATCCAAATTTACCGCCAGCACTCTGGTGGCAGTTGGCCTGGTTCCTCCTCGCCGCTCTGTTACATTCCCTCAGTCAGCTCTCGATAACACACACACACGCTCTCTCTGCGCACACGCACACACACACACACACACACACACACACAGACCAGTATCCTCCAGCGGCCCTCATTGTCTCACTAGACTCTCCATATGAGTCGTTCCTTCCCTACAGTAAAACAAACACAGACAACCTAATGCAGCCTTTTCTTTCCAGCTATGGGTCAAATAAAGACTGTTTTTTAAATTATTATTATTTAAATATTTTTGTTTTCGCCTTCATTCACTTTGTACTGAACGAGTTTCGCCGCTGTGAACTTTTTGAGAATACTTTCTACACTCTGCTCTAATTTCTTTTCTTTATGCCCTGAGCTCCACGGTTGCAAATGGATTCATTCATTTAAAGACAAAGTGTTAAAACCCTAATCTGAACAGTTACACCTCATTTGTCGCAGCAATTGAAACTTTTCCAGCCTGTCGTCTGGAATGGATGTCCCAGCTTCACAAGTGAGAAAAGTTATCCGACCCAACATGACCATGTGTGAAAAATAGGACCCCCTCCCCATCTTTAAATTTTGACTTAACTGTAATGAACCACGATTTTACTGTTTTTGTTCACGATCCACAACCAAGTCTTAAAACGGTTTTACGCGTAGGATCAAGACGTCACCTGAACAGGACCTGACGACATGAAGTTGGCTAAAAGATCTCAGAAAGTGACACATCGCGCTCCAATCTAACAAACTCATTGACCTCTTATCAGTCTGCAAAAGGTACAAATCCATTTTTAAGGTTTTGCGACTCTGGGGAACCATAGAGGGAGCCATTACCCTCTAACGGAGAAAACGGGGCAGAGGTGAACATTCCCAGGCAGGCGGCCAAACAACATTACAAGAGTCTTTTCAGCAGACAGACATGGTAGCTTTACTATGATGGTGTCGGTCTGATTTGCTGATTCAGGACAACTTGCTGTAATTGATGGAAACCATTGATTTTACTCACTAGGAGTTCTCAAACTGCATGTTCTTCAAGGTTTCATCCAAACTTGCACGCGGCAATTCAGCAAAGAAGAGAGGGCCGAAGTTGTTGCAAAGCAGCGTGAAAGACACTTTTGGCAGTTATTGCAAATACTTTAGTGTTGCCAATTTGTCTTTGACTGCTGATGAAATCTGTTTGATTACCTGAAAAAAAATTCTTGTTTGACAAAAAAAAAAAAAAAAAAAAAAAGCAGACAAACGCTTCCTCACAGCACTGGTTAAGCAATGAAACTATGCTGTTGTAAAAGAATATTTTAGCAATCAAGTTCCCAATCGATTATTTTTACGAGTAATCGGAAAATCTCTCTTTCGTATAAATATTTTGTCATGGTTTCCTTTAACCCTGCGTTTCCCTGCAGAATTGCCTCATGTTAGTCCTTTATCTTCCTGCCCCCCCTCACAGCTGTCACATGTCAGTGTAATTAGACTCACCTGTTTCTTGTTTGTGTTATCACCATCCTCTGGACTTACACTCTTGGTTCACTAACAGAAAGACACTAATAACACTAAAGCGCTCTATCGCAAACACACATGAAAACAGCTTTGCATCATGATACGGCACCTATTGCTGCAGTTCCCCTTTAAATCCGTGGAGAAATCAAATCCAATTAGACAGCGATTTGGGGCCACCAATAAACAATGAAAAAAAATCTGCCATGGTCTTTAATTCACTCTGGTGTGACCTTATTTGTATTTGGATTAAGACTTTCCTTAATTTGTTGCGCGGTTGGCTGGCCCCGTTCCTTTACGTTGTGGTTTCTCATTTCTCACATCTGTACATAATGCCACGTCTGACAAGGTCACACTGCAACACACTGATTGGTCAGCCGAGTACCCTGAAGATAAAGCTGGGAGCCAAGACCAAGTCAGTCGTGTGTGACTTCTGCAGGAAAAGATTGATAAATTAACTTGCGTCGCAAATTGTCATTCAGCGCGGCGAACTGCTGCCAATTATGTTTGTTTTGAACGTCTGATTTTGCCACGTTTTGACAAAATACGATTAATAGAAGTTGAATATGGAAATTGTTTTTGCAGCAAATGATTGCTTAAGCAATGTAGGATTGACTGCAAATAAAATCACAGTACAAAATACAAATATTGTGTTTTACTCCAACTTCATCTAACAGACCAATACAATAGGAGCACATAATGTTGAAATGGAAGCAAAAATCATCCATGTCTTACAAGATTTTTATGAAAGAGCTTGAGCTGTTTTGTAAATAGGAAAAAATATCAGTCTATAAAAGTGTAAAGTTGGTCAAAAACAGTGAAAATGTGGCCAAAAGACAGCTGTACTTCCAGAAAAAGGTGATCTTTAATCTATTAATAGTCACAAATGTGTGAAATATTACAAAACATTTTATGCCACGATAATCTTTTAAAAAAACACACCTGTCCATTTCTTTGCATTTCCAAATTGTGCGTCACTTTGAGTTGGTTTGTCACTTGAAACAGACTTAAAAGAATCATTTTAGAGCTTGAGCAAGTTACAAAATGACTAAATATGTAAACTGGAGTGTTATACCTTGGCAGGTCACTGTATGGAGCGTTCACAAGGTTTCTGAGCAAGTTCTGTCAGTTTTTATGATAAGACATGCGGTGGGCCAACACACAGCATCTAAGGTGCTAAACGACTTTTCTCGAATCCAAACAGAAACGGGTTTTGCTCGCGTTACACATATATAAATTAATGCTGCACGACTGTTGTTTTGACTGCGTATGAATCTACAGCACTTCTCCCCGCTGAGTTTCACCTTGTCCGGCGCTCTTCTGAGAGCTTTTGGTCTCATTAATCTAATTTTCTCCCTCCTGCCTGCTTTCCTCTCCATTTTTTCCTCCCTCATCCCTCGTTTCTCCTCCCTCCTTTACAGACAGTGATCCAATTAGCTGCTAGCTGCCATGGCACCAGTTGCCTGCAGATGTCTGAGTGTGTACACTCAGACACTCGGAGGGTGTGTGGTTGTGTGTGTGTGTGTGTGTGTGCGGGCGTGCCCATGTGTTTGCGTTATTACCGCACCGGTACTGACTGCGTCTCGGTAACCTTGTGGTGTATTCTGACTCTCTACCATTACAATGACGCCGAGTTCTGCTGTTTAAAGGGGAAACGGAGCCGTGTAGCTCCCTGATCACTTTGATACGTCATAGAGGAAAGTGGGGTTGGATTGACACTTGAGAATGTTTATGCCTTTCCTGCCGCTGTTTGCTTTGTTTTTGTCGTCACTAATTGGTTGGGTTCAGGCATCGCAATCGCCTTCTTTCGCCGTTGTGCCGAAGCTGCTTGGTTAAGTTTAAAACTGCGAGATTGACGGAACAATGTCGCCCGGTAATTGACTTGGAAAAATAAAGTCCAGGAGCGCAACTTTCTTCAACAGACGCATGGAAAATGTGAAGCAAGGCAAACAAAGAAGAGTAAATATTTCACAGCAAATGCCAGCACGAACGGACCCTGACACGACTTCTTTGCAATATTTTAGAAATATTTAGAACATGTATTAACTAAAATAGCATTTGCTAAAGTGAACCCAATTTGGTGACAGTTCATTCAAAGGTGGTCATAAGACTGACAGCACACTGTCATCAACATGACAAAATCCATAACAACTTTTTGAAACTATTTTTCAATCAAAATCATGTTTATTTGTTGGTGTTTTTTGATATTGATTATAATTTTCTAAAAAATTCCATCAATTTTGGGTTTTCGTCATCTCTCAGTCATAATACAGAAAAGAGCTTCTGAGATTCAAATGTTCATTTGTAGGAAGAGCCTTTAGAGACATTGTGCTTCTTACGCGGACAGAAATCCTAATAGTTCATTACACACCATTAAGGATTTTTTTTTTATTATTATTGTTATTCAACAGCAATTGCTTGTAAGAGACCGCAACTCCCCCCCCTCCTCCATTTTCCTGCTCTTACCTTCCCACTCTCACAGCTTTGCCTTCGACAATGAATTATTTTCTATGATTTCCAAAGAGGGATTCTAAAACGTGTTGCCCAGGCTACGTCGAAAGGCAAGGCCAGCATCCTCCAGGTAATCAACGTGACGAGCACTTTTTTTTTTTTTTTTTTTTTAGATAAGATGAGCGTGAAATCTTTGGGCTGAAGGTTCAAAACAAGAGAGATAAGAATGCTTTGAAAGGATCCGTGTTGTTGCGCGCGCAAGGTCACGGTTTTGTGCTTGCGCGGTTGAAGGTAAACCGCTGACGTATTACCGCCGTCTTTTCTCCTCTCTCTTGCTGCTGTTTGTTCGTGAAGCTAGAAATTCAATTAGCGTGGGTGATGATGAATGAAAAGCCCCCACGTTTTTCTAAAAGATTTTGCAGTTCGTACGTAACGGTTTCCATTCCAGTTCACCAAGCTGTGCAACGTTTCAGGAGAGTTTTTAGCTAAAAGACTTTTAAAAGTACTTCATCCCCACGTTGAGATGCCGAGTTTGCATCTTTCAGTCACTTCCACCTTTATTTGTTCCTTTATATATTTCATTATGTGTTTTCCTTTTTCACCCCACAGTTGCAGGGTAGCATAAGTAAGCCTTCACACTGCAGGGATCTTCACTCATTTTCCCACCTCAAAATAGATTAAAAAACCTGCAAGGCACATGTGTCAAACTGAAGGCCCGGGGGCCAAATCTGGCCCACTCTAGCTTTTTATATGGCCCTCTAGACTCCAAATTACATCAATAAGTCCCTCCAGTTTTCACAGATCTATTAAATTCACACAAAATCAACAGGTCCCTACATTTTATTTTAAAGATTTTACTGCAAATTTTTCTCAAAATTAGCCAAAAACATTGAGTTTAACTGACTGCTGCCTCAGCCTTACTTGATGTCAAGTTATAGTCCGTGACCGATACGGCGATTTATGAAAAGTCACATTTAACATCATACATTAGTGCAAATATTGTAAAAATTTCTTACAAATATTTCTAAATTAGCTCTACAAAATATGTGATTTTGATTTCAAAAAGAAAAAAAACAAAAAAAGAAAATCACAAAATCTTGGATGGACTGATCAGTTTGAAAGTATGTTCAATATTATTTAAGAAACACACACTGAACGCTTAAACAGCTATTTATTCCTATTTTAACATTTTAGTGGGTTTTGTCAATATATTCTGCAACGACCGGCCCTTTAAGAACATTCAGAGTTTTGATATGGCCCAAACTGAAAATGAGTTTGCAGCCCTGCTGTAAGTTGATCTTCAGAAACGGTGAGGCTGTGTTAGATTTGATACAAAATTGTCATTTTTATCGCCTTTATGCCCACACACGTTAAATGTTCCAGATTTATGCATCGTGTCAGCCAAATGGTGGACATTTTGAAAAGTTGCAACGCTCCTCCTCGGTAGCCTACTGCTCGGTGTAATGTTGCTATGATTGTGAGGAAGAAAAGGAAACAAACGTAACAAAACAAAACTGTGTCAGAAATAAAGCTGATGATTCCTCCACAGCTATGGAACCTGAGATAGCTAGGCGCAAGGCCACTGCTAATTTGCCAGCAACACAGCAAATTAAGCAGTTTCCCCCAAGAGTGGAAATAAGGAAGACAATGAAATAGTTGGTGTTTGAGCTATTGAAGAATACGGTCATAAGCATTTTTAGAGAAGCTCTCCATTATTCAACCAGTTAGGCTGATAACGCTCCTCTGTATTTCCCCCTACGTCCTTTGCAACATTTACTGCAGAGAAGAGATGAATCTGAGATGCGAAGCTGAGAAGAGGCAACCAATTCAAGACGTTTGACATCCTCTCTGCACAAAGCTCCACCTCAAAGGTTTGGGATAATATAAAATGTACTTCCTCCCTAATTTGTACCCTGGGAGCTGCAGAAGATCCCTGAAGTGAAAATGTGCCAGGGGTCTCTATTATCAGGCCTGAGTTTGACTTCTCGTATTCATCTATTTATTTCTATCACTTCATTGTCATCAAATATCAATTTAAAAAAAAGGCACAGGGAGATTGCAGAAGAGCTCAGTGAGAGAGAGTGTCTTGAATGTACCAGCAGAGAGATGTCAGCGTTGGACTATGAACCCAAATAGGGTCACGACATTTGCACTGGTAGAAGGTGTGCAGGTATTGGTTTAGTATGAGGTCAGAGAAACGCAAAAACATTAGATCTCGTATGTTAACGCGGAATAACTCAAATTAATACCGCAATTTAAATAAGCATCTGCTCGTAAGTCGTGTTGATTTTTTTTCCCTCCTCCTGTATGCAAACGACAGCATCTGCATGCACAGGTTTGTCCACTAGCACTGTTTGTTTGCGTGTGTGTGTGGATGAGTGTTAGTGGGCGGATGGTTACCTCGTATGAAAGATAAGGGGAAAAAAAAACAGATGGCTAAAATCTCCAGAGTCTTTCACATGCATAAACAGTCACACGCAGTAGAAACACAGCAGTGGAAAACACTAGAAATCAATGAATACTTCAACTTCTCTGGTGACATATTTTATTCTGAATCCCTCAGAGATGGCAAAGGTCAAAACCCATTTATTATGTCTGAAAGTAATTTGTTACAGTTAGAGTAAGGCTTAAAACAGAAGGTAAGTCTATGGCTGAAGGTTTGCTCCAAGGCACCTGGATGAACTGGCAACATGTCGAGGACGTAATGAAACATTGTGAATCAGGTGTGTTGGAACTAAAATGCATCTAAAGGTTACAGGACCGTAGCTTTTATGAACTAGAGTTAGAGCTAAAGAGAGCTAAACAAATGTGGGTAAATCAATCGTTTGTTTTTCTAAAAATGTGCGAAAAACTCCATTACTTCTTTTACTGCCACTACTGACTTGTAAAGGTACCATCTATAGTTTACTTTTGGCATGTTTTGAAATAAAAAAGATTCTTGAGATCGTCTCAAACTGGTAGGAATAAAGATTTTGGGACTACAATCACTTTAAAAAACCTTTAAACTGTTTTTTGTTTCTTTTCCCCCCTACTAGTTGTCAGTATTCTTACACAGAAAGACCAAGAAATGAAAACATACTAGGTATGGAAAGCGATGTTTAATATTTTGTGATAATTAATTGGCTTCTTTACCAGTTGTGTTAGGCGACAAGTTTCACAGCTAGATTTTGCTATAAACTTTGTATTTCTTCTGAGGTAAACCTTCTTTAACTCACCCATGAAACAGATGGATTCTTCCTTCAAACAAAATGATCTAAAGTATATCTATAAATTCAAAGTTATACTGTTAAAATAAAGAGAACGGAAGAAGTATTTAAAAGAGAAGTAATGTGCACTGCTGATTATTTTCCCAATGTTCTCCAGTACTTCTTTATTGTACACATTAAGATGATCAGAAACTGTAAATTGTCCTTATGTGTGAGTGTTTGCACGTGCGGCTGCCTCGCTTATGTGTCACCGTGTTGCCCTGTGATGGACTGACAAGCGGTCCGGGGTGTATCCTGCCTAATTCCCAAAATACCACCGGAGAAAAGGAGACGAGGCCCCATGCATGGATAAGACATCCTTTCACTGCTTTGATCACTGAGATTCCTTCCAGTTCAGTCTGACAATCAGCCCTTAGCAATGCCTTAGGAAGTCAAATGTCTTTCCTTTTTCCTTAGTTTTTGGTACACTGTTAGAAAATTCGATAATAATAAAAAAAAAAAAAATCTCAGGCATTTCAGCATGAGGCATCTGGATTGGGTCGATCTATCAGCCAGATTGACTTTTAAAGAAACAACGATGCAGCCAATAAATATTCTCTGAACTTTATGTGCGCTGTTGTTTCAGAGGGATTGCAAATATGTAGCCAAATACAGCAAACGGAGCAACACCGCAGACAATCTTGTGCGTCGTTTTCTTACAAACAGCGAAAATGAACGAAGACGATGTGATTGGAGTTTTGCGCCCATGTGTTGTGATGCGTTTGGCTCTCGCTGTGTGTCTTATTACGTCATGTTTTATGAACGTACATCGTGGAAATTTTCTGCGTCCGCTTCATGTTTGTAGTTCTCTAAACCCGGAAGCTAACTCAGATCTGCCCTCTAGTGGCCACATTCCCTGATAACTTTACCCTCTTAAAAATGCTGGAAGTGTGAGGATAGTGACAGCCAGTATGGGCGTCCTTATTTAAGTGCATAAAAAAGCACAAAATGAAGAACAGCAACATAGTTTTTATAACTTAACACCTGGATGACCAACATAGCAGAGACCAAACAAAATAAACCAAAAGGAAAATCATTATTATGGATTTGTTTTGTTGTTTGAAACCAGCAACCTTTGTTGGAAGAAGAGAATTGCTTTGTTTCCATTTCAAATGTGCTGAGAACTTTTGAAAAAACAATTTTGTTTCTACTGAATAAGAAACAATTAAAATGAGACGTGAATAGGTTTTATTCATGCAGTAAGTTATCAAAAAATATACTGCTTCATGTTAAACATTCTTTATGTTTGCACAAGTGGGGGAAAAATTGTTTCCCCCCCCCCCAATTTATTTATTTATTTTTTAAATAAAAAAATTTCGATACGGCCGAAAAACCACCTCATCCTGACCCCAAACCGTTTCATCGTGATTCCAGAGGTTTTTCCGAAAAGTGAATTAATTTTCCATCCATCCATTTTCCGTCACCCTTCTCCCTAACGGGGTCGGGAGTTGCTGGTGCCTATCTCCAGCTGCGTTCCGGGCGAGAGGCGGGGTTCACCCTGGACAGGTCGCCAGTCTGTCGCGGGGCAACACAAAGACAAACAGGACAAACAACCATGCACACACACACTCACACCTAGGGAGAATTTGGGAAGGCCAATTAACCTGACAGTCATGTTTTTTGGACTGTGCAGAAAGACCGGAGAACCCGGAGAGAACCCACGCAGCACAGGGAGAACATGCAAACTCCGTGCAGAAAGACCCCGGGCTGGGAATCGAACCCAGGACCTTCTTGCTGCAAGGCAACAGCGCTACCCACTGCGCCACTGTGCAGCCCCTGAATTAATTTTCCGAAAAGTCAAATTGCTCAATTATGTGGTCAATGGAAACGCAGCTGCAGAACTCCAGGAATCCAGTCGATCTATTAGAGACATTCAAAGGACACCAACTCTACACATTAAAAAAAAATAAATAAATAAAATAAAATAAAAAAAACAAAGAAAATAAATTATATATTTTTCTCTCGACAGTCAGATCCGGTTTTCCTGTCGATTTCTCCGTATTTCTCCAGACGCGTCAGACGTGAGGCCGGTTGTCACTGCTCGTTCTCGACGTCGCCTCTGCGTACGAGGGCCACAAAGTCTTTGATTAACATATCTGCGTGACAGTGCGCGTTTGTGTGTTAGGTGCACGTGCTGGAAAATTGGCTAATTAACATGACCTCCCTTTGATCCGGGGAGAACACACATGCTGCATCTGATTTTATGGGGGGGCGGAGGGGTGAGCCGGAGGAATGGGAGGATTCCTGGAAAATCATAGTCTCCGAGTGTCTGTACGTGTGTGTCTACGTATTTTAAAGCCCCCCCCAAAAAAATGATCCGATGCCAAAGCGGGACGACGTGAAAATCTGTCCAGATGTTCCCAGATGTATCGGGACGACGTCGCGTCACCGGGGTGATAAATCAAAACCCTCGAGCTAAGCAGCAAGAAACGTGGTGAAAATGATTGCGTATTTCAAAATGCGTGGAAATTTCAAGGAGCGAGGCTACGTTAAGTAAAGTGGAATGGTGAATTAGCTGTTCTGTAAGCACACAGCTCCAACAGATGGAGTTAAACAGAAGACAGATGGACAATGAACTGCTTCATCACACTAATATGCAAGAACCATATTTACTGCTGCAATGTTTTCCTTCCTGCAAAGATGTTGGGAGTACTGAGTGTGACAGCACTAATTTCCAGTAAAACACTTAAAACTAATTATTAGTCATATTAATGTAATGGCGTTGCCGTTGGGGCTGGATGCAGTTATCTTACAGAAGAGAGATCCAAAGTATTTGTATTTAGATTTTTAGTTCTATTATTTGAACTAATAACTGCTGAAAAAAACAAACAAAAAAAAAACACACATTTAAGGCTGGGCTGAAGTTTCAGCTTTCCAGTCGGACAACAATCATCCAATCCTCCAGGACTTGAGCTGTGAAGCTCAAGCATGAAGATGTGTAAAGCCAGCAGACTCGTGCCATTCCTCGCGTCTAAACGTTGGACTTTTACGGTGTGCGCCTTCGCCTTCCTCGTCTCTGTGTCTCTGATTGAACGTCTGCAACTCGTCTCCACGTCACGGCTACGTCACGAGAGCTTTGCAGTCTCTCAGCACCTCATTTTTAGAGTTTCTTTTCTGTTTTTAACCCTTCCCTCCTTCCTTCCCGCTCCCTCCTCGCTCTTCATCCGTCTTCATCCGTCTTTCTCTCTGATTCGTTTTTTCACCCCCTCCTTCATCACCTCCTGGGTAATGACAGGGGGGACAGGTGGAGACCAGACCACCGCTACCACCAGTCTCTGTGTGTTTGCCTGAGTCACACACACGCACACACACACACACACACGCACGCACGCACACACACACACACACACGCACGCACGCACACACACACACACACACACACACACACACGCAGATGGTGGACAGGGGTCCCTGCCGGCCAGCCTGTCTGTCTGGTGAAGGGGTGTTGTTGTTTCTGAGTGCATTCAGCCACACATGATTAGCTAGACAAACACACACTCACACACGCATATGCGGGACCCTTCTACGTGGCACATATGGGGCTCAGCACCAAAACAAGTCACCTGCTATTTCTGTTACACACACACACACACACACACACACACACACACACACACACACACGTAGAGCCCTGAAATTGAACATATGTTAAGAATAGCATTTATTTGATTTATTATTATGTCATAGATTTCTATCATTAGAGTACCACTTTAAGAACAGCGCAGTGCATGATGGGAAAACGTTCATGACGTTGTTGATTAAGGGGAAAAAAAGAGAAAACTACACACTGTATGCTGAACCGTGGATCTTGTTTTAATAAAGTTGCCCAAAAGCGAAACTCTTAAGTATTTTTTTTTTTAGTTCTTTTTAAGGGTGCAACACACACACACACACACACACACACACACACACACGCACACACACACCCAGGCCAGAGCTACGATCAGAGGGGTTGTGAGACTGTCACTACTGATTATATGTCATTTTTTTAAAGGTTTTGGTTTGTGGACCTCTTGCCAGTGAAAGTTAAACGTCGTTGCACATGTTTGTGGTTTTCTTCCATGGGAAACTTTGAAGCCAAAATGAAAAGGCATATAGCTGCTGATTGATATTTGAAAAACAAAACATTTCATCTCGCCACATTTTACTAGCGTCTGAAAACGACTAATAAAACTCGGTTTCACAGTCTGCACTCGCAAGCCAGGTCAAAGTCGGGCTTCGTGTCGATAATGTCAGCGAAATAGATAAAAAAAAAAAACCACACACACACACACACACACACACAGAACTTCAGCTGCGTATTCCTAGACCGGGTATCACCGTCACAGACGAGCAGCTGCAAAACAGCTGTTAGACGCTCAACTGTACGTGTCACCTTGACATCAAACTGTTGTCATTATTCACATTGTACACGGCTCCCAGTGGAGCCCCAAAGGTTGGAGAGCTGAAGGTGCCTTTAAGAAATAAAAATAAAAAATAAAAATAAAAAAACCTCTTTTGTGACTTTTTCTTTTTTTTTTTTTCTTTTTTCTTTTTTCCCCCATCAAATTTTCATCCTTACTACAAACAAATGCTCCTCCCCCAAAAGAGGAAGTAGTCCCAGGGGCGTCCGAGAGTGTCTGCCTGTCGACATGAATCTGTCTACTCACTTCAGCTAAGCCGCAAACTTTTACAGCTGCAACGTTTCAATGTAATTTTTTTTTTTTTTTTTAATCCTGATTTTTTTTTTTTTTTTGACTACTTATGTGTCTTGTTTCTTTGTTTGGTTGCTTGAGTGAACTTTAAGGAATAGTTTGAGCATCCGTCAGCTTTCTCGTCTCCTCTGCCACCAAATCCATTTCAAGCACAAACAACCTATCCTGTTGTTTGACCGAACATTAAGTAGGAATGGACAAAGGGGCAGGAGCAGGACAAACCTTGTGCTCTGAGTGGACTTTCCCTGGCGAACAGCTCTGTTGTCCAGTCGATTTGTTTCCGGTCACTTCATTCAGTCCCGCGACGATGAACGATTACGGTCAGCAGTCGTTCTTGGCTCATTTGTAGCCAAGCGGACAGAGTTCGGGAGCGTAAACGTCTCCAAGAGGCTCCGTGCTGTTTGTTCACTTTAGCGGGCGTCATTGAAAATGATCCATTAGAGATAATGCTGAATTATCAAAGCATAAAAATGCATAAAATGAATGTGTCTGCTTATCATGTCTCATGTAAAAGCTAAATGACACTGTCCCTGTCACAATAGCAAACTTTGCTGGACGATATCGTTTGTTATCGTTATCGTTTATTGCGATAATCGATAACGTTGTTTTTAGACCTTTTTCAAGTAATAAAATAGTAATAACTTCATAGAGATGCAAGAACACAAACATTTAAACTCTAGAACTGGAAGACATTTTAAATATCTAACTTAATATAATAATATTATCTTAACATTAAGAAAACAACAAATAAAATAAATTATAAAGCCTCTGCTAAAAGACATTGGGGGAAAAAAAGCCCAAACAAGACAGTTGAGACCAAAACACCAGGCTGAAGACTTTTATCAAGCAAATTAAACTGACTGAGTTACTTTTACTTTATCATTCGATTAATTGATTGATTTATTGTTTATTGTGACAAGCCTAAACGACACGACATGTCAAAGAGCAGCCCAGGTGTGGACTGCTCGGTCAGCTTAATGCTCCTAGTTTGTGGTTCATGCATTCACCAATACATGCCCTTCAGTCTGTCTCCTATTGTATCAAAAGCACCAGGAAGTGCTAAATCGGGTTTGTTCGAGTGGACAAACACCTAAAAACACGTCCTCCGTCAATCTATGCGTGAACATACTCTGGGTGTTGCTGAAACGGGATTCTTAACTGGCTGTTTTGTTTGTTGTTGTGTTTGGTTTTGTGGTGGAGAGCCACTTGAGCAGAGAAGTGAGTGTGGTGTGTTTCCATTTCGCCGGCTTTATGTGATCAGATGGTCCACATCCACCATCAGCCCCTTGTCGTGACCTCCAGTTGCTCCGCAGCTCATTATCTCACCGCTTCTTCGGAAGAATCCGGTTCAAGCGGCTCTGCCGAACGACACTTCGGCGCAGCGGCCAAAATCTCCTCGTGGAGAAATAAAGAGGGGCGGGGGAGAAAGAAATAAATAAAAATGCAAAAGGAAAACACAGTACATTGTTGTATGTGAATAAGTACAGCTGTGCTGGATGGGGAGCTGGCCCTCATCGCTGTCAATGATTTATGGTATTATCTCCTGTCCTGTGGGTTTGGACTGTTGCGTGTGGAACAGGACGCCATCAGTGCACCTGGCAGAGGCTAAGTGCATAATTAATCTCCGACTTAATGAGGCAGTTCCTTAATTTTTTACAAGTGGTGATAAACCAGGAAAATATGCATATATACAGTTTTTTTCTTCTCATGCACTTTGTCAAATTTATCCCAACAGTCTTTCGTAGTCCCTGCATCTTTGCCTAGTCACAGTTTCTGGAGATGATTTTAAAAAAATTTTTTAAATTATTTTTATTTGTTGACATAATGAAACTGGAATTGTCATTGCGTCCCCGCGACATCTTCACTCTCCGCTCGGCCGCGTTGGCGCCCCGGACATAAATCGGTAGAGCGGGTAAGAGACGGAGAGGTTGAGACCGAAGAGGAGACAGACGGGAGATAAACAGAGGTAGTGTGTAATCTATCTGCGGCTGCTGGACGGCCTGCCGCTGCTTCGACAAACCCTAATCTGACAGGCGCGGCCTGATGCTGATCTGACGGCTGCTGCTAATATACTGCTGAGGGAACAGATAGGAGCTGTGCAAACTCACGTAAGCCTTTGTTTCTTAAGTTTGTGGTTCAATCTCAGGTACTGGGATCGCTGAATTTCACTTGAGTGCACGTCATTGATGAGCTAATAGGCTACAGCAATGTGTGAATTATTCTTCAACAAATAATAATAACAATAATGGGTACAACTACAATGTCAGAATGTCAGACATCATTACTCAGATCCTCAACATTCATCCGAAAGCGAAGGAATCTTAAAAGCCAAAGAAACGTTCGGCGTCTCTGGTGAAGAAACGCAAAAATCTCGACAAATTATTTATTGCAGTAGAAGTATGATCTTTATTCAAAGGCATACTTTCATTTTATTTTCTAAAATTAAATGAGACACAATTTGCTGCTTGTCCCATTGACACAATTTAAGGGTGTGTTTATAATTTCAACTTTGACATCCAGTTTATCTGCACATTTAATTCCACAGTGTAGCTTGTTGAACATATAACGGCGGGCCGGCGCACGCGTCACCTGCATGATGGCAGAGGTAACCATCATGCAGGTGACCAAGGCAACCGTCGCAGAATACGACGTTTGCCAGAGGGGAAACACGCACCGAAAACAAGCCAATAAAAATCTTAAAACGGTAATCTAGATGCGTTCACACCGGTTTAAATCCCGGAAACGATCGCTGTGACGTTACTTCGCTGTTACATCGGCGTGCCGACTTGGCATCCATCGTGACCTGTGGATTGTCCCCCGGGAAAACATCCAGTCTTTCTGGACGGAAATGGCTTCTGTTGCATGTTGGAATCTGCTCAAAGTCGCCGCTCTGACGTGGCATTTTACAAAAACAAACCGACATCGAATATGTACGTTTACAAATCAGAGGTAGACGATACGGACTTCAAGTTTTTATTGTGATCAAACTTATTTACTTCATGTTTTTGTAACTTTGTGGAAAAGAAGCCGTCTCTCTTTTTTTTTATTTTTTATTTGTATTACTAAGTAGCTGCTATTCGTCACATATTCAAAATGTTTTAACATTTATTGACAATGTTGTTGAACAAAGAGTGGAGAAAATAGCAAAAACTTAACAATCCCGGCAATATGGAGAGTTTTCAAATATCATTAATGGGGAATTTATTGTGACGACGATAAATCCACATTCTTATGACGAAACATTTATCACAACAAATGATAAATGCCCTGTAGAAGGATTTTCTTCAAAGTAAAACGTCCTGTATCTGATTAGCACAATGGGCTTCTTCATATAAAGCACAAACATGCATGTGGAGGCAGAGAAGCGTGTCCCAGTCGCCGTCCATCCTCCTCCACCAGGTCCATGAATAATGCAGAACTCCCATTTTCATGCCACTTCGCATCCCGTTCTCTCCTCCTCCTCCTCCTCCTCCTGCGCTGTCGTAAAAATAGAACCGTAGACCTGCAAGCTTTCACTCTGGTGTTTACACCATCATGACCCTCCCCACTGCTTTCTCTCCTGACGGTGGGATTTTTAGTCTCATTCATCTCAGCCTGCTCCCCTTCTCTATCCTTCACAGGAACCGGCGAGCAGAAGACGAGGCAGACGGGTTCTGCCGGGGCCAGGCTGGGGAGAGGAGAGGAGAGGAGAGGAGAGGAGAGGAGAGGAGAGGAGAGGAGAGGAGAGGAGAGGAGAGGAGAGGTCCTCAGGTAGCACACGGATGCTTCATCTCCATATCTTTATCGCCGCGTCTCACAAAAATAGCCCTGCGGAGGCCTCTTGTTCTCGCTTCCCCGAGCCTCCCACTCCTCCTCTGCGTGCTGTCAGGCTCTGCTCGGGGGGAAGGCGAGGAGCTCTCCTTTAAGACGCTAAAACGCACAAACGAGGACGCAGGCAGCGAAATGAGACGCCTGCTCCGTGCGACTCAGCGACCGCGTCCCGAATCGCGACGCGAGAACGACGGCGGACCGGAGACGTGATTTCAGTTGATCCGAGTTGCATAAAGTTTTATTTAGTGAACAGAAGTTGTTTTCTGTTTTTTTTTTTTTTAAATGATTAATTTAGTATGTAAACATATAGCCTGTATTTTTGAGCAAAAACATTCAAAACCTAGACGATAAAGGTGACAGTGAAAGACCTGGGCCAGACTTTAGAGTGGTCTTAAAGGGGCAGTAGCCCAAGGCCCCAAATTTTGGGGGTGATTCAAAAAAATTTTTTTCATATGTAGTGTTTATGTTCTACAAACGTTGCGCCTCATATTTATGGTGATTGGCTCATTTTGCATGTTGTGTTTTGTGTAAATATTGTTAGATTCTCATAAAGAAACAAACCTATTTTGTTGCTTTTTTGTTTTTAAATAATCCCTCATGGATGCTACGCCCCCATTAGTTTAATCTTTTATTGATATTTACATTGATACTTTTATTATTACTTATTTATTCATTATTATTGGAGCCTTTCTTTCAATTCGTACCTTTTTTTAAATGTGCAATTGAATGACGACAAACTCCGTCTGTGTTCGTTTCTCTGCAGCCCGTTGCTTAGTGACTCCTGTACCATCTCCGGCCCACGCTCCAGTGGTTGGGGACCCCAGGTTCCTCGGTGCCTTTTTTTTCTGGTCACACATGTTCTGCTGATCATCGTTGTGCATCATTTATCTGCAGATCAGTGTGCACAGATTTTTTCTTTTGTTTCTTGTTTTTTTTTCCTTCAACTCCCGGTTTATTCAGGAAGGAGTCAGAACTGAAATGAAATGTGCATGCTTTAGTCTCTAGTCTCTCTTTTAAAAAAAAAAAACAAAACAAAAAAAAAACAGACAGCACAAAGCAGGGAGCGCATGAGGCATGGACATATGGTGTTATTTGAAAGGATGACAGAACAAAATCAAACTGCGCGAGACGAAATTAGCTGAAACGTGCCGACACAAGTGTTGCAGTGGAATCAAAGCGCTGCTTTCAGAATGTGAAGCATATCGCAGACGCTCTGCGCGACTGTTTTTTATTTTATTTTTTTATGACTTTTTCTTTTCTTTAACTAACCCTCCCTCCCTCCACGTCGCCCCTCCATCCGACCTCTGAGTTCCCTGCTGTCTCTAAAGCTTTTCAAAAAGCTTTTAGTTTGGCATTTGATTCTCTGCTCTCCTTCCCCCCCCCACCAAATGTGTCAGGTAGTTTGTTTTTTGGGGGGGAGTGGGGGGGTTTTTCTCCCTTTCTTTTCTTCTCTTTCATGCAGAGCACCTTGGCCACTGAAAGGGAGTGTTGGAGGCGTCCGCGGTTATTGAATGTGAAGGCGGATGACATGGAGAAGAGAGGACATGCAATGAAAATGAAACGAGCAGACACGAGGAGACGGGGGAAGCAAAGGTAAGAGGCAGAAGATGGAAAGGGACAAAAAGAGAAGATGAAAGAAGCAGGAAAAGGCCGGAAAAGAAGAAGGTGAGAGAAAAAGAAAAGAGACGAGAGAGAGAGAGAGAGAGAGAGAGGGAGAGAAGAGAGAGAGAGAGAGAAGACAAAACATGATGAAATAAAAACACGCAGACAAAAAAATAAATAAAATAAGATTAAACAACAGGACCAGAGGACAAAAGGACATTAAATAGAGAGGAAGTGAGAGAACGTGGAAAAACGAACCGAGAGATCCAAGGAAACGAGGTGACGGGAAACGGGGAGACGAAGAGGATGAGTTCAGGGAGGAGAACATAAAAGGGGAGGAAGGGAGAAAAAAAAAGACACAAACATGCCTGTGAAAAGTGAGAAGACTGTATACCAGACCAGAATGGGGCGGCGAGCGGAGGGGGGGGGGGGGGGGAAGAAGAAGAAGAAAAAGAAGAAAAGAGAGAGGACAGGAGGAGGATGAGAAACCAGTCGTTCTTTACCCAGGGGGAGGCACAGCGGGGGATGGAGGGGGCGTACGGGGGGGAGATGGGCTCCTCATCCCTCTCTCCCCCAACTGAGCCTCCTTCTTCAAGGTCAGACACACACAACACACACACACACACACACAGAGGCAAGCAGTTCTGGCAGACATGGTACACACCAGTACATGCACACACACACACACACACACACACACACACACACACACACACACACATATTGGAGCTCAAGTAGAAAAGACGCCTTCTGCCTGCCTTTTTCTCTCTGACTCTGTGTACCAAGCAGCCAAGTCTCAGTCAACCATCTGGAGATAAAAAAAAACATTCCTCCCATACACACAAACACACACACACAGGCACACATATGAAGTGTGTGTTTATGATAATAGCCCAAATGCCTCTATTGATTCGTTCTCTTCCTGCGTCTCTCTGCATCTGTGTGTGTGTGTGAGTGAAATCACTTCTTATCTCCTCTACGTGAAGAACACTTTTCCTTTTTTACCTTAAAGTATACATTTGCCACTAAGCTCCAAGTTGGAGCTGTGAACAATTTGACATCCCAAATATGCTGTGCAAATTCATCGCAGTTATCAATCAATTATTACGACCTTAGAGGTATTAATCGAAAATATGCCAAATGTTACCCATATCGACACTGCAGTTGCGACTAGCCTAAGGAGTAGCAGTTGCAAAAGTAGTAGTGATATTTTTATATCTATATGACATCTGTCCATATTTCAGTTTGGTTGTGTTTGGTGTTTGGTGGTAAAACATCTTAGATGCTTACTGCACTTAATATCTAGTCAATGGGCATTTAGGTTTCTTACACTATAACGTGTCACTAGTGTAAGACGTCACATAAGTATTCCTCCATCTTTTCATCTTGCTTTTTTTTTTTTTGCAAAATTAGTCACTGACCGGTGAAACACTTTTACTCTGAACAGAAAATGATTCAAGCACATAGAAAATCTGGCCCACCAGGTAAAGCCGTTGCTTGTCCCGCTTCCTGTGAACGTGTCGCCGCACCTCCTGCGTCGCTGAAATTGAGCAGCAGCTGGGGCTTCAAAAAGGAGCGAATATTGAAACATGGCACAAAAACAAACAAAAACAAGAGACCGCTCCCAGAAAATGTCAAACGCCGACATGATGTAAGTATCAGGCTGGATCTCCATGTGGATGTGGGACAAAAACAGCTAAATGTTTTTGCTGCACGTTATCTAATCCAGAGGACTCCAAAGTACTTTACACTATCAATAACTCAGATAGAGTGAGTTGGGGTTGCTGTATGGACGGGGGGCTAACAGTTGTCCTGGCAACATATTTCCCCACATGACCTGTGGCTCTCTGCAGCTCCTCCAAAGTTGCCATCAGCTGCTTTTCAGAGTAAGGCTCTCCTTGTCCAGCCTGGAAAAATGTGAAAGCTGCGACTAACTTTCCTTTTGCTTCCAATGACGTTTGCGTGCTCTGGGAAACGTGGAAACATGAGAAGCGTGTCCAGTCTCGTCTCGTCTCGCATGTCCTGCAGAAAGACGCGGTTCTGTCTGCGAAGCCTCCCGGGTCGTAGTTCCTCTGCAGGCTAAAAGAGGGGAAGTGGAAGCTTGGACTCCAGCTCGTTTGGCTTCATTAATCACGAAGCGCAGGCCGTGCTGCGCAGAGGGCAGACGAAGGACCCGGAGCTGCAGGATGCAACAGCAGGCCATGCGCAGTCATGCTCACCTTTGGAAAGTCCACAGGCATGGCGGCGTGGATCAGGACGCGCCGACGCTGGTAAAGTTCACAAGACATAACTCAACAAGATGCAACGGACTTAAACATGACCAAAGATTTAACTTAGTTTTTACAGGCCAGTCAGACGCTGACACTCAAAATAGACTAGCATGTTGGTCGATATTTTACCATCGGATTATGGTATCGTAATATCTATAAAGTACTGCAGAACTTTTTTTTCCCCCTTTACTGTCGGTCATGAAATCACATCAAACCTCATGTTTGATTGATCATGAGCCGCACTCTTCTGTTCAAACTGCAAAGTGCGGCGGTTCTGTAGGAGGAATGGGCCAAAATCCCAGCAAACTGTGTGGAAATCAGACAAGGCATAGAGTTTAAAAGCCAATCCGACCAAGTCTTTGCAGGGAGATGAAGCAATTCATCCTTGAAAGTCCTTTCTTATAAAATCTGAGGTATTTAGCAACCAGAAATACCTCTTGTTATCTTATACGATCCCAAAACAGGAGAAGTTTAATCTGATAACGTTTTTGTTTTTTTTGTTTTTCTTTTGCATGCCTTAACATCTGATTTCAGCTTTATTTCAAAATAAGAGACATTATGTTTTAGCACTGGAACATGGCTGTATTTTACAAATACAGCCATTGAAATGAAGATACTGTTTTGTCGAGCAGGAGAAAAAAACCCAAAGTGTTAAAAAGCTTCAATGCGAGAGCTTCCTCTAACACATGCAGCCTCTCCTCCTCAGACTAAAATTGTCTCCTGCTCCCCCTTCGCCCTCCTCTTACTCCATGTTTTGTTTTTTGTTTTTTTCCTTAGTCCCCTCCCCCCCCTCCTCCTTCGTCTTTTATAACTGACTACAAATTTACTGCTGGTCATTACAGAGGCAGGGTCAATTCCCCAAACAATGTGTTTGGTGCCACCATAAAAAGGGTGTTTTTTACGGCATGTAGCAGTAAAATGCTATTAAACAGATAAAACACCTGCAACGAGGATCAGGAGGATTATAAAAAGAATTGCCTTGATAAACTCCACGTATCTGCGAGATGGCACACCGGCAGTTGGCCGGGAGATGGAGGAGGAGGAGGAGGAGGGGTTGCGTGTGCTGCTGAGCACATGGAGAAGACGGGCCTGCGTGACCCTGCAGCGCCACCATGTGAGCAGACGCGGAGCAGCCACGCTGAGAAGGAATATTTCTGCACTTTCGAACAGCGAGACGTGTCAAAAAGGGGGGACATTATTAAAGATAAATCCAGCGGAGTGTTCATCATCACTAGATGTTCTGGGGTTTTGGCATGCCATCCTCACAGGACCTTTCACAGAAACCCTCATAAACTGAGCAAACTGAAGCAACGACGACAAATAACTTGACTTTACTGCAACCCTTCATGTTTGTATCGTTTTAAACAGTGTTCAGTTTAGCGAGTACCTTTCCTCTAAATGCAATCAACTGCATTGATTGTAGGCAACGGTGCATTGCAAGAAATAGCCAAAGAGGAGCGGTCACAGATCCGAGTTGGCAAGTGCGTGTGAAGTGGGTGTGGCGCAAGAAATGTATGTTAGCTTACTGTTATTTCTCAGTATCATCATTTTTAAATGTCATATGTGTGTTTGTGGTGAATTAAAGCATGAAATGGCCCAGAAAGTAGCAAAAGAAATGTACAAAATCTCCAGTTATTCATAATCTATATTAATACATTTAAAGATGGCGATAAAATAATAAAGGTTTACAGTGTGGATCAATCATGGGAATGATCTGCAGCTTCCTGTAATTACAGAAACATATCAATTTAATTAATAGTATTCAATCTGTGGCATTTTACTGTTGAAAAAGATTACTTCATTTTATATATTCATCTCATTAGAAAATGCTACAGCTATTTCTAATAAGTAGCACAGCTGCACGTTGAATTTCAATCAACGAAATTGTGTTCGTCTTTGATGATCACAACAATATGAGCTCGTTTACCAAAAAAACGCGCCATGTTGAAGTTAGTACGAGTGCAACCACGTTGTTGGCATCATTATTCAGGACGCAAGCTTCACATCCTTCATATTTTAAGGCTCTAAGGGGGCATTTAAAACAAGTCTATTTAACGGCTGCTCAACTGTTTAAAGTTCTGCTAAACTTCCACTGCTCTGCTTTTATGGCTCTGCGAGAAAGCCACAGATGTAAAACAAAACAGAGACGAATGGGCCGTGTTGCTCATCCATCACCGGCCGAGGCTTCGTTTGGGAGCGAGGGAAAGAGGCGGGAAGCAAATCACTGCTGAGAGTCTGACTATTAGAGATAGAGTGTGCAGTGCTGCTCCCAGAGGGCGAAGTGGAAATGACTTTGTCTTTGACAGAGAAAGAGCTGTCGAAGTGCTTGAGGCTCCTTCCTTTTTCCTGAACTCACACTCTCCACACACACACACACACACACACACACACACACACACACACACACACACTCCTCCACTGTTCGCTTTCATCCATCTTCTGTCTCTTCGGCAAAGTTAATCTGCGGTAAAATATTACTACAGCGTGATTGAAAGCAAATGACTTTGTCAGATTAAATACAGAACAATTAAAATTCAATTTGAAAATGTAAGACTAGAAGTAAAAAAATAAATAAAAATAAATAAAAAATTAAGTTGAGTCTTCGAAGATGTGATTGTTGCTCATTTCCATCCTGCTAAAGGCTTCTGTGTGATTCGAAGAATCATTAAAATCAGTTTCTCGTTGTGGCTTATAAAGTCAATAAAGCAAGACGGTGTTTCCATCTCTATGACCTTCTCAGCTCCCCTCACAATCCTCCGCAGGATTTCTCAGGGAAGCGCCCTCTCTCTGCTGGACTTCCTCAGCCAGGTGAGCCAATCGGAAAAGTCTCGACTCCCAAGATGAATTCAGCGCGGTCCACTTTCTCTTGTTGACGGTCGGTGAAGCTGAACGATTTCTCGACTATGATCGCCCCCCTTCGTTTTGCCCGTTTGGAGCACCAAAATGTCTGTCTTCTCGAACATTTGTTGGTCTGTCATTCCCACGAATCGGTCGCGCCGCCGCGGCATCCGCTGCAAATTTAACGACCGTGCCACGTCGTACGAAATCCTACCGCAAAAACCCACAAGTGCATTTTCGTTGCAAACGTGGCACCGCTTAATGGAAACCAAACTGGTTTCAATGTTGAAATACATAAAAGTGTCACTTTTACTTTTCATTCTGGGTTTCTGGTCGTTTGAAAACGTACAGTAATAAAACGCAGAGACCATAAACTTTGTCTCAAGCCTTTTTTTTTTTTTTACGGTCAAATTTATCTCGTCACCGGTCAAATTGCACCGTGTTTTCCCGCACCGCTTTGCATTTTAACGCGCGTACAATGGTTTGTGACGATCACCCAAGTTCTGACTCCGAAAGAGCCAATTTGCGTCCGCAGAACTGAGACATTAATATAACTCAACATGCAAGTTTTCATATTCAGCCAAAAGCGTGTTACATGCTCGTTGGCTGAAAAAACAAAAACGAAGATCTTGTCATTTCAAACCTGGAGGCTTCCACCGTCTCTGATCCGTCCTCCTCAATCTGAGCAGCTTATCGCCAAGAGCAGATGTAAGGTCTTTTCCATAAAAAAAAACGTCCAAACACATTAATAGCACAACAGCCTACAAATGACCGCTGTCTTTAAAATAGTAAATGTCAAAGGGCTGCGATTTTATCACACCGATAAAAGTCCAATACGGGGTACTTACCTGAGGTTCCATAACTCTAAATGTCAGCGTCTCCCTGACCTTACCTCCACTCATTGGCTTGCATTCTTTTTATGAAGCCGCCATAAAATACATTCATAATGACTTCTCTTCAACGAAGGTTTCATCAAGCTGCTCTTAACATAAGGAGACATGAGATTGGCTGTTTGGCGGACTCTGAAAATCAGACCAGATGCGTCTTTCCTCTCGCCCTGCCGCACGAGATGAGAGGCATCCACACAAGCGTTATCACAAGGTGTTATCACGTAGGAAGGTGAGATAGTGTAAGAGCTGCTGATTGTGGTTCCTCGGTGTTCTGGTTGCTTTTACTGCTTTCTTCACTGTTGGTTCCATGAGAGCGTCAATAAATACAAAAATATGATTAAAGCCCAGTTGCTGGAACATGCAAAGTTCCCCAAAAAGATTACAGAGAAAATGTACGATTATTTTACTACTTCTATTGTTACCGTAAAGTGTCAAGAGTCAAATTCTGAGCTCATTTTGTCGACTTTTTTTTTTTGGTCATTTAGTGTAATCTCCGCAACAAAAGCCAAGAACTTTTTTTCCTGAAATCCTTGCCGTCTTCAATTTGCCGAGTCTGACTTCAAAAGAAAAAGCAAATGCAGACAAACCTGTGTCGCAGTGAACATTTTTAATTTAAGAGCTCATAAAAACAAATAAAAGGGGGGGAAAAAAAGCGTTCATTTGAATCGGTTCCTCTTGCCGGAGGATCAAAATTGTGCCAGCTTATATCTTCAGTCACGAACCGCATGCAAATATTTGTTATTAATTGGCCTAGTCAAACTCATTGCTTTTGTTGTACCGTGCATAAATCAGATTAACAGTATTTTCATATGAACGCTTCGAGCTAATGTTCTAATTAATTACAAACCAAACAAAAAAATAAATAAATAAAAAAATTGACCGATTTTCAACAACATTGGCCTTTATTAAAAATGTCATCTTTGTGGAAAAATACAAATATTACTTCATTTACAATGATGATTTCCTATACTAAAACAAAAAATACAGCCATGGAAAGCTCTATTCACAGCTAAGCTAACAGTGATGAGAAAAAGGGAATCTCATTCACCAGTCAAAAAAACCCCCCAACTTAAACAGAACTTAAAAGCGGACCGCCTGCTGTTGGTGACCAGTTGCTGTTGGTAACCGGTCTCATCGACAGCCACACTCGTCCACCACCATGTCCTGGTAGTGTCGGAGCACCACGTTATCGTTGTTGTCGTAGTAGAGCATGGAGATCGGGGACAGGCGGATGGGGACGCAGCAGGGCTGAGGCGTGCCCTGCGGGTCCAGGGAGTGGACCAGCGTCTGCAGGATGGCGTGGTTGGTACCGTTTAGGCTCTCGCTCAGCGGGAACGGACACTCGCCGTGGCAGTAGTTGGCCATGTAGCCCGGCGGGGCGATGATCCAGTCCTGCCAGCCCACATCTTTGAAGTCGATGTAGAGGCGACGGGCCTTGCAGATGTTAGAGGGCGTCACGGCGAGGTGAACGGCACTCCTCCTTTGCCGGGAGCGACACTGCTGCGGGTTCAGGGAGATGACCACCAGAGAGGCCTCCATCAGAGGGAGAGTCCAGGCTTCCTCCGACAGGAAGGCGTTGCTTGGCAGAAAAGGCGCGAGCTCCTCCGGGTCCGCGCCGGGCAGCGGACTCAGCTCCACGACCAGGCCGTAGTTGTGACCCGGTTTGCGCCAGCTCTCCGCCAACGGCGTCAGGTCCATGGCGATGGCGGCGGGTCCCAGCTGCGGCCGGAGCGACTGCGACAGCAGGAGCCTGCGACTGGCCCGGGGATCGGCTTCCCGCAGCGTGGCTCGGATCACCTTGGAAAGCGACACGCTGACGGCTCGGGGCCCCCGCAGGAGCCCGGCGGGTCTCAGAGGCATCCAGTGGAGCCTGATCTCCAGCTGAGCCAGAGACAGCAGCTCCGCAGGCTGCAGGACAGACACGTTGAAGAAAAGCTGCTTCACCAGACAGGCCCGACAGCTGCTGCTCCAACCCGACACCAGCCCGCCTGCAAGACACCAGCAGGGAGAGCTGCGCTTTAACAAGGTCTCTTGCTTGAAGAGACACCAAGCGCACAACGACATAAATAACAGTGGAGATGAAATTTCACAGCCCTTTATTTCTCCGTGGAACACCCAGAGCGCCTGGACTCTGTGATTTTTAGCAGCAGCATTGCTGGGTGTTTGCTGAAGCAGCAGTCCGGGGTGATTTACAGGCCCCAGGAGAAATAGCCTTTACCTGAGCCGCTCCCCAAATTTAAATCGGATGCGTTGTTTTGTTTACCCGGCCTGGTTGCCGAACAACGCCGCGATCGGTAAATGACGGCGCGTCTCTTACGGGGTCCGAATGCGAATCCTGGTCGTTACTCTGCCCTCCGAGGCTGAGCTCCTACGAACAAAGACGCACCAAACTTCCCAGACACGAGTGAGGAGTTTCTCATTTTAACCCAGCAGCACGTTTTAAAGTTGCGCTCGTCAAATGCAGAAACTTGATTAAGAAAGAAAAAAAGCCTATATGCTAAGCTATAGAATGTCATTTTAAGTCCATTGGCTTTCTGGTTTATATTGCAGCCTCAAGCCTTAATGTATTAATTAAAGTTTTACGTAACGACGCAACGCATCACATTGAAGATAGAAGAATTACTCAATGTTTTAAGGAAAACAAAAACACCATAAGCAGCAATCTGTAGACCAGGGGTGGGCAATCCTGGTCCTCGAGGTTCGGTGTCCTGCAACTCTTGGACGTCTCCCTGGTCCAACACAGCTGAATCACCTCCAAAGTGCAGTCAGGTTCTCTTGAGTCCAGCAAATGACCTCATTATGTGACTCAGGTGTGTTGAAGTAGAGACTCATCTAAAAGTTGCAGGAGACCAGTGACACCGGCCCTCGAGGCCTGGAGTTGCCCAACCCTGCTGTAGCCTGAGGTGCGCAGCAGCGGTTTCAGGTTTTACCACCAGCCCACATTAAATGTTTAAAAGTAAAAAAATAAAAAAAAACGATGTAGAGTTTAAGGAAGAAATGAGAGGAAAGTGTGGGGAATAAACCATCACTGGTTTGGTAGCATTTCAGTCATTTAAACAAACTAATGAAATAAAAAACAGGCATCGACTGATATGGAGCCCAGTTTGACGTCACGACCTTGTGTACATTTTTTTACCAAATAAATAAACGAAACACAGGAACGTTTTTAAAACGGTAGAACAATTAAAGTTCCCTCAAAGCTAGGCTAACTAAATCTGAAGCTTCGGCTTTGTTTGGACTCGGTGACCGGGGTCTCGGCACCAGCAGCCCACCCACCTTGGTCCTGCATGTAGCGGATGATGTTGCCGCGCACTCCGTACTCGGACACCGTGCAGGGGTCGCCGTCGCGGGCCCGGCCGCCCTCCGACCTCCGGAACATCTTCCACAGCTGGGAGGGGACGGGGCCTCGGCTGTGGCGGCGGCCTCCCCCGGGCTGCGGCCCTTCAGGGAGACCGAGGGACCGGAGGGAGAGCCGCTCTCGGGCGTCGCTGTCCCCCGCCTCCGAGAGAGCCCGCAGGCCGAGAAGCCACACGGCTAACTGCAGCAGGGCGGCCATGTTGGGTCTGAAGCGGAGCTCTGCGGTTCTTCACCTGTGGCGGCGGGAGCCTCCCGCTGCGCAGCTGGGTCGTTATGCTAATGAGGAGCGGGCGGAGGGGCCACAGATAAGGCCCTGCGATTAGGCGGGGGGTGGACCGAGCCGAGGCCCCCAGGAACAGCAAGAAGGTTCTGGTACCGTCTGGAAAACTCCGTGTTCACCCAGGTTTACTCACACTACAGGAAAGTATTAAATACAATAAATAAAATCTATCAAAAATAAAAACAGCTGGGGTTTTCTTTTTAGTGAGCAAAACTCCGATTAAATTCTGGTTTTGCTCCTTTTAATTACATTGACTTTAATCCCGTCTAATCAAAACTGTGTTTTTATGCACTTTATGTTCAAAATAATTCAGCATTTTTGACCTGCCTGTCACCAAACTTCATTCTGCTCCCGCGGCGAATTTATAGCACCACCTGGTGTGCAGTGAGGGTACTGCCCTAAACATCCCCAAAGAAAATGAATAAAACATGTTTTAACCTTCTGCAGGTCATAGTGTTGACATGTGCTGCTCCAGCAAGCAGCAGTGCAGTTTGTAGTTTTCTGTTTGCGAACTCATTCAACCCAAAATGATCCCAATCCTTGCAGAAACCGGAGCATTAATTTTGGATTATTGATTATTATTTAAATCATTCGATGCAGAGAAGAAAAAAAAAAAGCCTTCTTTTTTCCGAATCACTGATGGCTGTTTCGTATCTTTGAAACTTTCCCCAAAAGCAACACTGATGCATCAGCATGTTCTATTTTTCAAGCCATTTTGTCTACATTTGCTATTAATAACCCTAACTCAGCTCAATAGGATCAGTTGACCCCTGAAGCCACATGATTTGTGCTCTCAAATGTTTTTAAGTTTTAGTGAAAACAAAGAGGATTAATCAGTATGTAGTTTTTGGGCGTCATTCGCATGAATTAGCTGCTCTGACTTTGGACCCAGGTGACCCGGCGACTCTTGAACTCGTCACCGAAAGTGGAAACTTCACTTTGGACTTAAAGCAACTTGGGATTCTGTGACCTCTCCGCTCTTCCCTCACACTTTGGGATCCTAGTTTCCAAATGAGAGGTGAAGTTTGCTTTTATTCGAAAAGAGGACTTTGGACCACTGAGAAACAGTCTGGTTCTTCTTAAGGGGGGAAGTTTGTCAGGTTGTTTCTGATTTTTTTTTTTTAAACTAACATATCTACCTCAGTTTTTCCTTCCACTCAACTTTCCTACAGTCCATCACAGTACACCCAGCAATGACTGTTTGTGACTTCCCCTTCATGTAGAGATCGATTGTGGTCCGATGGACGACTTACGCGTCTGGACTGCGTAATGACAATAGTCATAACGTTTCAGTTTAGTTTATATAATATTATAACTTGAGACATTTTAGCCATTAATGAACAGAAATAAACACTAGATATCAGTGTATTAAATCTACATAATTGTTCAGTTTTGCTTTTTGATTTCAATTAGTAAAATAAAATACCTCTGAATCTAGTCTTTTGTCTAGTAGTAACTTGTTGATCACAGTAAAACACTGTTTTTTTTTTGTGCTTCCAAACTTGATTCAAAGAGTAACTGTTTGGCTGATCTGCAATGAAATTTTACTTTTACATTTTCCAAAATATGTAATTTCCTAAGAGCCACGATCAGTAAATCACGTTTTGACTCCCAATATGTCCAACCAACCAAAACCGATTCAATGATTTTGTTGTCGTTTCGTACTGTTGGCATCAAAGATCCTTTTTAATTTCAATCATTATGTACAGATCAGTATGTACAGAGGTCAGAATACAGCAGAGGGTCGAGGGGCAGAAGTCGCTGACATTCATTCTTTCCAAAAAAAAAAAAAAAAAAGAAGAAAAAAAAACCCCAATTTCTCTCATTCGATCGTCGCAGATCAGCAGCATGTGTGCATAGGACAAGTTCAGCGACACGCGTGTGCACACAGCAAATAAATATGCACACGAAGACCGACTGTACCGCCTGCTGGCTGATCCCGCTGTAGAAGTCTGATCACACACACACACACACACACACACACACACACACACACATAGAGACACAGCAAAGCAGGAAAAACACACACCGCCTCATCAGTCTAAGCTTCTTATTTTCTCACAGGGTTTAAATGAGAAACTTTTGAGTTGTTTTTTTTTTTTAGCTTAATTTGGTAGAAAAAAAAAAACACGTCACTGAATTCCCAGGGGTATATAAAGACTAACCTTTTGAACTAACACAAATTGAACATGAAATATTC
This sequence comes from Poeciliopsis turneri, assembly GCA_922788865.1. Classification (NCBI taxonomy): domain Eukaryota; kingdom Metazoa; phylum Chordata; class Actinopteri; order Cyprinodontiformes; family Poeciliidae; genus Poeciliopsis; species Poeciliopsis turneri. Next base: position 1,721,194 of record CAKLNU010000344.1, read on the forward strand.
GTTTTATTTTTAAAAGTTAAAATTGAGCATTTTTTTTCCCCCTCTCATTTATTGCTATAGTTAAATGAGAAGGACTTATTTTAATGGAACATCAGCAGTATTTACTCAAAATGGACCTAAATTTAACTGCGTAACCTCCACAACGCGTTGTTGTATTTGTTTTCTTTCTTTTTAGTATTCAGTATGAGGCGCCGTCTCTTTACTCAGGGGCGTAAATCCTGAATCTGATTCTCCCGCTTTAAGTTTCGTGATGAGGAAACGCTCGAGAGCGGCGGAGCAGAAGAGTCGGCCAGGATGAGAAGAGAAATGTTTCAACTTAACCGTAGCGATGGAGGCACATGTCTCAAACACACATAAAGCCAAAAAGAGGTCCAGAACGTCACTGCCGGCGGGCCACGCCCGCTCGGCGTGACGGCACATCAGTAGCAGATCATGGCGTACAAACATCGAGAGCTTTGGTGCGACGTGAGACAATCAGGAGTATTTTCCTTCAGTTCAAAATAGCACGACAGGCGCAGATTTGATTCTCCAGTTCATATATATATTTATATATTTATATCTATAAATCCATTCAATAAGATATGTACAAAGTATGGCAAGGAGCACGATTTTATTTCAACTCGTCGTCGGGCGGCGTTGGCTCTTCACTGTGCGGTCCGTCGTGTTTCCAGTGAAGTGGACGTTTCATGCGTAGACGGAGAAGGGGGGAGGAGAGAGGGGAGAGGGTCCGCGTCGTCGGCGTTGGACGCGGACCCCGGCCCCGGACGAGCTCCGGAAGCTCGGAGGAGTTCGTCCAGAGATGACAAGGGAGGAGTCTTCACCCCCCGGGTCATGTGGCGTTGACCTCCATGATGTGGTCGTCGGCGGTGGGCAGCACCAGCACCTGCTGCGAGTGGCTGCTGTTGAACACCTGTCCCGGGCTGAAGGGCTCCAGGCGCGGCATGGCCACGCCCCTCTGCTGCTGGTCGCTGCTGCCCACCGAGTGGACGCTGCCGCGGCTGCGGATGCTCGCCGTGTCCCCCTGGTCGTCCAGCGTCTTGTCCAGCAGGGACAGGCTGTCGTTCTCCACGCAGCTGTCTGCGGGCGGCGGTGGGAGGACAGGGCAGTGTTAGAGAAAGGGTCAGCATGAGAACAACATCCTTCCTGCTGAATGAGTAAAAAAAAAAAAAAAAAATCTATAATAAGTAGAGGCTCTGCTTCCTGTGGGGTCTCACCGGGGTCTGGCTGGATGGCCGCCGCAGCGTTGTGAGGGAGGTACTTGAGGACTTTGATTTTGGGGAAGGGCAGGTGACCGGCGAACAGGGGCATGACCTCGATCTGCACCTTGTGGGTGGCGTTGACCCTGAGAGGCATCAGCACCATCCCTGAACTCTTCCCACACACGGCCCAGTTGCTGCTGCTGTCAGCCACTGCGGACACAAACACGCAGCATTTGAAAGGTGTTGGGTTTGTCAATATTATTATTTAGAATTTGAGATTTATTTAATCAGATCATCTGTACCACAAAATGATCAATTCCCAGAATCCAGTCGCTTGCAAACATTTTTAGCGCGTCATTTTTCACGCGTCGTCATGCCTTCTGGGGCTGCAGCTAGCGGCTATTTTAGCAATCGATTATTTGGATGATTAATTGGATAGAAACGGTGAAATTCCACAGAGATTTTTCAACCTCTGAAGTTGTTTTTATACAATATTAGACAATAGAAATACTTTACGAGGTCCAAATAAACAATTCAATTCCATTTTAAATAAAGAAAAATCAATATTTGAATGCCTACAATGTACTCAATGTACTCAATGAACCACGATTAATCTGATTAATCACGATTAATCTGACTAATCACGGTTAGTCTGATTAATCACGATTAATCTGACTAATCACGATTAGTCTGATTAATCACAATTAATCTGATTGAAACTAATAGTTTCATCCCTTATCACTTCAAACTTCAACATATTTATTTATTGGGGATTCTATGTGAAGTGAAAATGATATTCGTTTTAGCATTTAGCTCCAACCAATCAGCTCAGTGTTAAAGAAAAGCCGAATCCAAGCTAATTCGCCATCATCCGATTCATGCCCCCTTTATTCCGATGACGAGTTTCTCCTTGAGGAGAGCCGACTCACCTTCATACATAAGCCTGGTGGTCTTGAGTCCATCCGTGTCGGTCTTGCTGTCCTCGGCCACCTCTCCCTCCGAGGGCTCAGTCAGTCGTGTTATACACACCTCCAGCTCGCAGACCAAACCGGAGCGGCAGTGCTGCTCTCCCGCAGGGGGCAGGATCTCCGCTCTCACGCTGTACAATGTCTGGCAGCAGGAAACAAGAGGCCGGCTCGTCATTTTCTCTTTCTGCAATCTTTATTTACAGTCGCGACAGGACTACTCGAGCGTTCAGGCCACAGGAGGAGGAAGGAAAAGAAGAAGAAGACGAAACGTCTCAGTGACTCACAGTGACTCTCTCCAGCTGGAACTGGTAGTGGAACGGCTTGAAGGCAGAGCCGTCTTGGTTAAGTGGATTGAAGTTGGCAGAGAAAACGCACTGTAGACACGAGGGCAGGTCGTCCTTCCACCTCACCTCCCACAAGCAGAACACGCTGTGCTTGCTGCACAGAAGCTAGATGTGGAGGGGGGAGGGTAAAGAAAGCACCATCAACTGGTGTAAGGCGTCAATCATGTCCTGATCCTCGGACACTTCTGGAAATGCTTTCACAAAACGGACTTCAAACGTCTGAACGGAGCTTTTGGCTTAACAGGATAAATTTGGAAAGTTGACCTTCTTTCTCACCTGATTTGTTTTAGTGTTGAAGGATTGCAGTTCCAACGATGAGTGCTGCTTCTCTGTCAGGTTCATGTCAGCCAGGGTGAAGTTCATGTCCGACACGTTCTGCACACACACCTGGATGTACTTTCTGTGGAGTCACAAGCACAGACGCAAAGGTGAGTCCAGGAAAAATGCAGAATTTGACGTATTTGCTATTTTTTACCAAAACATAATCTAGGGCTGAAACGATGAATCGGATTAATCGATTGTTAAAAAAATATATATATATATATCAGTAATCAATTGCTAACTGGAGCATTAAAAACCCTAGAGCAGGCCATTTGCTAAAATAAAAACATAATCAGAGCAGAACTGATGTTAAACTGTACAAAAATATTTAAATTTTGCATATAAAATAAAAAGGAAAACCTTCCTTTTCTGTATATTTGTTTTACCCAGAACTCCTACTGTCAGTTTTAGCTTCGTCTGCTTCAGACTCTTTAAAAAAAAAAATGAAAAAAAGCACCGTTTGCATCCAATTATGACTCGTTTAATCCAAAAAAATGAATCACCAGATCAGCCACACACTGTACTGATGTTAAGTCAAGAGCTTTTAACAAGCGTTTGTTTAGCAGCAGATGCATTCTTCGCCAAGCGTACACTAAAGGAATGACGTTCTTGCATGAGGTGATACAATGTTTATTTTCCTATTTTGAAAGAATTATTGAATCATTTGTTTATTGGCATGTACTAATGTTCTAATAATGTATACAACAAGATTACGTGAGAAATCTGCAGAATCTTTACCTGATTAATCGTCAAAATAACAGATAGAATAATGAAAAATACTAAAACAATCATCAGCTGCAGCCCAAACATAATCCCATAAACGTTTTTATCTGGATGGCAGATTATTCTGCCTCACCTGTTGCCAGCGGAAAGCAGTGAGTGTTTGGTCTTGAAGGGGATGTAGAAGGTCAGGGTGAGCAGGGTGGAGTAGATCGACCACGGACAGTCGATGGACATCTGTGGACAGAAACTGCATTGTTCAAAAAAAATTTAAAAACCCCAACAATTACGTCGTTTCCTTTCCGCTTGTCATCGCGTCCGTTTCTCAGAGTCACAGACGTTTCCTAACCCTTTGGTCGATGGCGGTCATGGGCGTGTCGGGATGGCTGTAGCTGCGAGGTCGATGGCGCACCTCCCCGTTGGTCAGCCTCTCGTTGGCCGGCCGCTCGGACCCGGACGGGATGATGCACAGAACCTGGAGCTGGAACTCCAGAACGTGGTAGGGCGGCGTGGGAGGTAGGCTGATGCTCGTCACCTTTTCAGACGACTGAATGGACAGGACGCTTTCACCCACCAACTCTGCTTCAACGCAAATACATGAGCAAGAGAAGGAATGAAAAATCTACAGCTTCAGGGAAGGAAAAAAAAAAAAAAACTGTCTAATTTTATCTCAGTAAATGCAAAACCTGATTTTGAAAAACATCGAAAAGACAGAAAAATATTAAATCTATCTGGGGTTGATGCAGTTTTCAGGCATTTTCGGGGGCAGCAGAGCAGTTTGGAGATAAAAGCAATAGAAATGAACTAAAAAAAAAAAAAAAAAAAAAAGTCAGTCTAAATCAAGATGAACAGATATTATTTATCACTGTTAAAAATAATGTCTTCTGTGTAATATTCTACACAGCAGGCACAAAGTAAAGTGACGCACATGCTATACGCCTGAGTGGTCTAAGAATGAAACAAGAAAAATAAAATATAAAAATCCTTCGATTTGAATAAGTTTAACATGCCAAATATTTATTCCAGCTACACAGATCTGAACATCAACATCGAGCACTTTCCAAACCTCGAAACCACCGAACACAAATTCCAGCGTTTAGCAGCATTCAGGGCTTCAAGCACCTGAATGCTGGAAAACACCTAAGACTCAAACCTAAGAACACGTTGAACTGCATCAGCGATGCACGGCTGTTGTTACTGACCCGCCTCTGGGCTGCTGATGCGGGCCGTGCAGACGGAGGAGGGCACGATGGGCATGGTTTCCGTGTTGCTGAGCTGCAGAGCGTCTCCTTTCTTCACAGTGTAGTGACCTGTCAGCAGGGTGAATTTCACCAACTGAGGCATCCCGGCCAACAGAGGCTCTGCAGGAACCGACCAGAAGCGCAGTGAGCAAGAGAACGACACGACAGAACGCTTTTGGCCTCAGCGGAACCAAAACGCAGCGTTTCAGTGAGTTAAGAGTTCATTTCATTTGAAAAGCAGCCCGTTCACTCAGGACTTGAGTTGCTTTAGCAGGAACGAAAAAACTTTAAATTTCATGAAAACGACCACTCATTCGATAACATGTATTGGGGTTGGATTTTACTCATGCGACATAAATTCAGACCTGAAAGTGGCTCCACGGTGAGCTGGGGCTCCTGAGAATATACTTCATATCGGACCGATGGGTAGATATGAGACAGCACAAACTGCACTTCACCCACCGAGGCGCACAGCTGCCGCAACATGTACGTCCCCGGCTGTCCACTCTGTGGAGCCAAACCAAAGGAAAGCAGAGAACAAATGATGAACATCTTCCATTTTTTTTCTTCTTATGAAAATATAATAAGTCATTAAATTACTTGGAAAACTATTATTGCACATTTTGAAAGTTTTTTGAAATCCTGACCAGCTTGAGTCGTTCGTGATTCTTCATAAAAGACACAGTTTGCACATTTGTTTCCAACAATCCTGCAACTGATAACAATTTGATGCTGATGTGATACCAATACTAGGACGCTCTAACTTCCTCATTTATTATTATTATTACAACTTTTTTTTTTTGCGTAATGTTATGGCTTTTTCTAATAATGTTATAACTTTATTCTCAAATTATTAAGACTTTAGTCTTGTCTTATTGTGACTTCTTTCTTCTTGTATTACTGCAGTATTTTTGTCGTAGTGTTGCAACTTTTTTCGCATTATTACCGTTGTACGACTTTATTCTATTAACCTTATGACTTAATTCTTGTGCAACGTTTATATCAGAATATTACTTTTCTTTTCATAATTTTTCTTGGCTGGGCCCCAAAATTCTGTCACATGAATTTACATAAAATGACTGCATTCTCATAAGTGACTTGTCTATTTTTGTAGTTCTGTTGTATGAACACATTTTGAACATAATTTAAAGAAGTAAATGTTAAAAAGTGAGCTCGAAGCCTCCTTACGGGTGCTGTGAAGGTGATGCTGTTGTTTCCAGGCTCTAACGTGACATTCTGCACCTTCAGCATTTGTCCTCCTTCCTTCATGGCGACAGCAGGCGGGCTGACGCAGTTGGACGTCTCCGGCGGCGAGCCGTTTTCACGGCGGCGAATGATCAGGTGGGTGTTTTTGCACACCACTCCGACGGAGTTGAGAGAATTGTCCGAGGGGCTCCTGTCCTGAATCTCGTCCATTTCCAGCGTGGGACCAGCAGCCGCGGAGGAGGGCGGGCCTGCTGACGAGTTGCCCTGTTTGAACTCTATCGTCCCTTGGTTTGTGCTCCTCGGCGTCCCCTTGGACCTCCCGTGAGTCCCCCCGTGATCAATGTCAAAGTGGATGCTAGCAGCCAGCTGCTGGATGCGCACTGAAACGGGCATCAGGCACCTCAGAGTGAGCTCCACCTGCAGCACGGCTCCGGAGTGCACCGAAGCGGCCGCCGGGTGAAACTGGAGCCGCGTTAGCTGAGCAAAGACATTCATGCTGAGAGTCACTTTGTGAGCTGCGGAAGATGGGAAAGAAAATACAAATGAGGAGAAGGAGAAACGTTTGTACTGAAATCAGTCCTGGTCAGGATATACATGCAGGAGAAGTTCCTTAATCTGTCCATTTGCAGAAACCAGAGGTTTGCCGATAGCAGTTGGCACCTCTAGCAGTAACCACTATAAATGCCACTAATTTGTTTCCTCACTGTTTATCTTTGGCTTTCTGCCTGCACATTCTAATGTCACATTAATGAAAACTCAGCAGAGTGCCTAACAAACTAATTTCATTAAACTCCAAGTTAAAACAAAGCAGAAACAGATGTTTGAATAAAGGCAGCTCACCTGTTACAAACCGATTCAAAACACACCAATGCACTTTAATATTTTTCATACCTTACAAAATCATGGCCGATTACTTACATTGGTTTCCGGACCTGCCAGCAAAAGTGAGAATTTCCTGACAAAAGTGCTTCCTCTCCTCCGTGGAGAGATTCACGTCACCGGCCAACAAGGCACTGGTTTGCAAGTAGCTGCAGTTGTCGTCAAGGAAACCACGTGATAGCAAACGCCTGCTTTTAAAGGTCATCTTTCTACGCTTATTGACCCTACCAAAACTTGTCTAATTGATTTTCCATTCATCTTTACTCTTGCAAATAGACGTAAAATCATGAAACACAGCGGAGGAAGCTTTGGGTCAATAGCGAACGGTATTTGTTAAAGCTAATTGCTACAAATACCAAAAATGCAGCCATAAGTGGTGTGTTTTAGCTGACGTTAGTCACTAGCCAAGGATACTCTTCAGTTCTGCCCAGCAGCTTCTGACACTCAGCGATCTGTTTCCTGGTGTGCGTCACAGGAAGGCTCCACCCCTCCGACACGTACGACTTCAAAGCTTCCTGCAGGAACGTTTCCGCCCTCTCAGGGTCTCCCTTCCTCCTGTCAAAGACCCACGCAGACGGGTGAACAAACGAAACACGTCGCCTTTTTTTTTATTGCAGAAAAGAATGCGTCATTAACAGTCTGAAAAAAAACTTTTCCGTACTCTAAAATGCTTCAAATTCATTAACTAAATCAATAATTAATAACAAATGTACAAATTTCTTTACTTTAAATGAAATTTTCTGGTATTACCGCACATTAATCTACATAGTCAGAGTACACTACATTACTCCCAAACTTCCTTACATGTAGAACTCAGCCAGGCTCTTCCCCACCAGCCTGGCGGACCGCAGCCGGCCGATGGCCTGGTACATTTCCATAGCAGCATGAGAAAGTTCCTGATGCAACAGAGAGCCAACAAGGAGGTGTTGGAATGGAGAGGGAAAAAAATTAGATCCAATGTTTCAAAGACGTTACATCAGAAAATGTATCGATGAGACGACTGCAGCAATATTTAGAGTGAGACGGACTTACGAGATAGTGCCTTTCAAAAGCCTCCACGGATGACAAGGCTTCTTTCAGCTTCTTGTAAGGACTCTGTAAGCTGTTGACTGTCAATAAAGACATTTGAGAGAAACAGTTATTTTAAAACCAAAGTCAAGCAGGTTTTCGTTTCATTTCTTTAACCAGGTATTAAGCTTTCCTCCAGCTTGGTTCTTTTCTTTTAAATTGATATCCGAGTTAAAATAACAATGAGGCCGGAGAGGTAAATAGAAGAAGTCAAACTCTTGTCCCAAATCAGCTGGACTGAATCTAACGGAGGCTCACTGGAGCCTCCGTTAGGACCGAATCTAAGTCTTCAGTCTTAGATTCGGTTTAAAAAAAAAAAAAGAAACTGTCCCAATTAGAAGCAGCAAATAAGCATAACCTGGAAATGTAAATAATGTATGTTTTTTTTAAATCTCAGTGCTACATCTATCGGTCCGAGCTCACCAGTTTCTGGCCTCTCATCGCCGAGTCCTGCCAGCAGGTCCACCGTCCTGTTCAGGTCCTCGGACGTCGGCCCGTTTTTTGACACCAGGCCGCAGAGTTCACCCAAACTCTTCAGCTACAACAACAACAAAAAGAGGGGATGCTTTTATTGTTTGGGTAGGGTTTTTTTTTTTCTTCCCCTCACTTTATTAAGCTGTCTTTTAATCATATTGAGTTCAATTATCATACAAAAACCTGCTAAAGGCTGATTTTTATTTGGAAAATGTTCAAATATCTACATAACATTTATGCTTTATGAAAGTGAATAAGATTATATGAAAACCTATTATGTTAACAGTGAATTTCTCTCTTAAATTATATCAATATTTAACAATCTGTCTCTCCCCATCTTTCCGTCTGTACCTTCTGCATCTTTTTCCTCTTGCACTCCAACTATTACGCATCTTTACCAAACTCAGTCTGATAAATTCCCCACTCTTACAGAGAACGAAAGACTCAATCGTTGATACAAATATGCAAGTACACTGCCTGGCCAAAATAAAAGTTGCCACCTGGATTTAACTAAGCAAATAGGTACAAGCCTCCTATTGGATAATTACTGCATAGGCGATTATCTTTCAGCTGGCAACAAGTTATTTAACCCCAGCTGATGCAATGAGTAACTCCTCATTTCTTAAACAACCATGGCAAAAGACACATCCTGTGGTCGTGGAAAAGACGTTAGTCTGTTCAAGAAGGGTCAAATCATTGGCATGTTCAGTTTGCTAGGGAGCATAAAGATTGGACTCTGGAGGAATGGAAGAGGGTCATGTGGTCTGATGAGTCCAGATTTACCCTGTTCCAGAGTGATGGGCGCATCAGGGTAAGAAGAGAGGCAGGTGAAGTGATGCACCCATCATGCCTAGTGCCTACTGTACAAGCCTCTGGGGGGCAGTATTATGATCTGGGGGTTGCTGCAGTTGGTCAGGTCTCGGTTCAGCAACATTGTGTGCCCAAAGAATGAGGTCAGCTGACTACCTGAATATACTGAATGACCAAGTTATTCCATCAATGGATTCTTTCTTCCCAAATGGATCGGGCATATTCCAAGATGACAATGTCAGGATTCATCGGGCTCAAATAGTGAAAGAGTGGTTCAGGGAGCATGAGACGTCTTTTTCACACATGGATTGGCCACCACACAGTCCAGAGCTCAACCCCATTGAGAATCTTTGGGATGTGCTGGAGAAGGTTTTGCGCAGTGGTCAGACTCTCCCATCATCAATACAAGATCTTGGTGAAAAATTAATGCAACACTGGATGGAAATAAATCTTGTGACACTTCAGAAGCTTATTGAAACAATGCCACAGCGAATGCGAGCTGTAATCAAAGCTAAAGGTGGTCCAACAAAATACTAGAGAGTGTGACCATTTTTTGGTGGCGACTTTTATTTTGGCCAGGCAGTGTATCTAACATTATGTTTCACCTTGTCTGTAGCGTAGGCCCAGAGTCCCACAGTATGGGAGCAGTTAGCAGCTAGCTGTGCCTGATCACAGCAGCCCTCGATCCGGTGCAGAACCTCCAAGCAGCTGAGAAACACCCAGCAGTCCAGCGCCCCGTCTATCACAGACACCTGGACGGGGTCGAGAGCAAAAGCGTTTTAGGAGGAGCTGTGCGACAAAACGGCGTGTAAAGCCGTGAAGAAGAAACCGGGCTCAGTTTACCTCCAGCAGGCGCAGCTCCTGCACGCAGTTGTGGAGCAGCTCTAAGGCTCTCTGCGTGACCTCCCAGGGTCTCTGCAGGAAGATCAGTAAAGTGCACTGCCGAGAGAACAGGTAGCTCCTCAGGTCCAACAGGCTGGCCTCTCCGCGCTGGATGCTGTCCCTCTTCTCCATGTCAATGGGCCGCCGCAGCAGCAGGCCGCTCCAGTTGCGCACCGGGGCGCAGAACGACCCCAGCCAGTTGGCCGTGTCTGCGGACAAACACAAGCCGGTCGAAAATAAAACGACGCCCCACTTCTGATTGTAAAAGTGAGGGGAAAAAAATTACAATACGCGGACTGGTGGAGACAACTCACCTCCTGCGCCGAAGTTCAGGACGTACTGAGTGAAAAGAGCGTCGAGTTCATCATACTGGACCAAGGCGTCTTCAAACTGCTGCAGCATCTCAAAAACGAAGGCCAGCTCCTCCTAAACAATAACAGGCATTAAAGAGATGTTGCTGCACATGCATGATAGAAGAAAAAACAAAACAGATTGAGGGCGTTCAATCCGCTGGGATACCTGAACCATGAAATATTCACAGAAGCTCCAGCCGGGCTGAGTGCGTTTCTCTCGGAGCGTACGCATGTCGTCTTCAAACCGCCCGAGGTTTTTGGTGAACGACATGAGGAGGAGAGTGCGCAGCTTCAACAGGAGGGAATTCCAGGACTCCATGGACCGGGACGAGTCCTTCAGAGGGTCCGACAGAACCACGCACCTGTTTGAACAAAGAATTTGATGCTTTTGCTGGACTTATTCTGATTCTACGACTGAAGAATTGTCAAGAAGGAGAAACAAGCGAGCGTTTCTGCTCCGTCTTTGCGCCAACAATTTAAAGGATGAAACAAAAACACCAAACGCGTTTCTGTGTTGACAGGACAGAAACAGAGGCGGAAGCTCAAAATGTGAGTACAGCAAAACAAGGAAGTGCGGATTGACAACGACGGGAAGTCGATGCGCTACCGTTCCTCGTTTTTGGACTCTTTTCATCTGGACCGACCCGTTTGAAACGGAGAAGCTTTCCGACCTGTCGTTCTGCTTGTTGCAGAAGTCGCTGCGGATCTTGTCCACGATGGACGAGCGAGGCAGGATGTTGGGCTTGTTCTTCTTCTTGGTATCGTTGGTCTCCACGACGATGATGACCCAGTCCGCCGAGCTGTGACTCCGCAGCGTGTTCTGCCAGCGCATCATGTCCTCCTTCACTGAGCTCTTGTACGTTTCCGTGTCCTGTAAGAGAGGCACAGATTTTCTTAGTCAGGCGGTCAGTGGATGTTCACTTGCGCTAACCGGCCGTATCGTTGCGACCAATAAAAAGTGATAGGAAAAACACAGATCGATTTGCAGGCACCAAATACTACATATTTTGTTCTGCAATGAGGATTTATCTACAGAGGGTATAAAATGTGTTTTCCAGTATATGAATTTGATTTTACGCGACATGTCAAGAAGTTTCTGTTTTCTGTTATGGCCCATTTCCACCGGCTCGGCTGTTGCATTGAGGTTCCCCCACTGTGAGATAATAAAACATGTCATATGCTATTCTATTATTGTAAAATGACTAAATATCAGTTTTCTAATTAAAGCTTATGAACCATTAATGATAGAACGAACAATAAACCTGAAGAAAACGAGAGTGGTATTTTATCCATGGTTGTATGTCTGCATAAGTCTAAAACTTACAAGTAATTACGTTTCGTCTTTAATTTACACAACTATTCCAGTTATTTATAATTCTTTATGTCTGGATGGTAAAAAAGTGTTTGCATACATGTAAAGTAACATGTCTGTTTTAAATTATTCCTTTCTGTGTATGCAACTTCCACATTAGTAACTCTGTGTTATTTATCTACATTTATGTGCTGTTAGCTATAACAGAAGAAGAGGAACATGGCTGACATGATGGTGAACGATGAGGATAACGCCTTCAGGAGGAAGCTCCATGGTTAGAGTTTTAACAAAAAGAGCAAATGAGTTGGAGAACTACGGTAAAAGGATTTTGGGAAGTGTTGCGCGTCTTCTAAAGCAGTGTCACAATAATTACATGTTAGCATGAACTATCAGGAGAAACAAACGTGGGCTTCCATCAGGGATTGTGCATCAGAAAAGTTAAGCTAATTGGACAGTGGAAGCCACAAAAAATGCTGCTCAGCAAGTTCAGACAGCCTCTCTGAACTAAACCTACTTCTCTGTAAACGACTACTGTGAATGTTGTGACCAGGACTTCCTGCATCAAGTAACGCGACGCGGCTGATGCCTCGGGGCGGCGTTTGCTCTAATTTGCTTGGAAGAGTTGGAGGGGTTGGATATGATGACGTGAGTCACTTGTTATGTAACCGTCGACGGGGAGGAGGAGAAACCGGAGCCTTGGAGATGGTGTTTTGAAACTGAAACAAACAAGCTACAAGCTGCAGTCTGCAGAGTGCTGCTAAATGTCTGCGACCACTTGGCGATGAGCACAACAAGACGTTGTGAAGCACAAAGTTCATTTTGCAACACAATGCATAAAAAAATGTGTTTGCTTCTTTGAGACTGTAGGCATGGCAGCCTGCAGATGATTTTAATTAACGAGATGTGATTAAATCCGCCTGACTTTCCAGCGACTGCGTCTCATGTTTGTGCTGCTCCCTGGTCGGATTGGAAGCTGAATTAGTGTTTGGTTTTAGCAGACGTAGGCGCTCGTGTCACACAGGTAAAGAGGCTGCTTATCAAGTTAATTGGTGTAGTTTTGAAGCCTGCGCTGTCCACAGCTCACTTAGGGAAACAAACACACTTGTTCCTATCAACCCTGGCATGGAGTGAGGTGAAAATGTGCTTCTTCTGGAGAAAAACAAATGGCAGCAGCAGATGTTCCAAAGCAGTGAAAGCTAGAATGGTGCAAAAAGTCAAATTTTCAGCTTTTTATCTCCTCTAACGGATGACATTATAAAAAGCGATGTAGACATTTACAGCTGTGACATTAAGTTGTGACATGAAGATGATTTAAGAGATGTAAAATGTCATGCAGAAACATGAAAAAGCAAAACACCCTGAGCGGGTTGGAACTGCAAAAACCCGACTGGTCAGCCTGAATGCAAGGGCACCAAAAAGATCTTTGCAGCATCTTTCAAAAGTATTCACACACTTTAAACTTTTTACACATTTTTGTCACGTTGCACACACATTTCATCACATTTTATGTATTTTACTGGCATTATAAGTGACTGACCAACACAAAACCTTGCGTATTTATGCGGTGGGAGGAAATTTATTCATGAGCTTCAATATTTTTATTAATAAATCCCCACAAAATCAACTGCAGCATCACAGAATCATGAGGGAGCATGAATACCTTTTAAGGTTCAGTTAAACAAACCAATTTGAAAGCAAAAAAGTAAATAAATAAAAGAAATTATATGTTAGATCCCCCAATTTTAGCAAAACTACAAGTCTGCCAGTGTTTGATCAAACCAAAATGAGGTGCTGAGACACTCTTTGGCCTCTTTGTTGGCTAATTTTGGGAGGTGAACAACTAATCCTTATAGGCTTTAAAGTAAATCACAGCTCAGGTTTATTAGTCCAACAATACAGGCGTAGCTGTTGTGAAATGTCATGAGTCACAAGCTGCTGACAGAACTTCCTTAACTAAACCGAACGCTCAGTCAGCAGCAGCAGGTTCCTGCCTCCCTCTGTGTTGTTCTCCACTCTGCGGCCCCTTTAGGAAGGGACATGAATGCAGGCTGACAAGTGAATCAACTCGTGGCCGAGCTGAAAACTTGACTTTTTCTGTATTGTTCAAGTCACAACTGCTTAGATTGGCACATTTCACGCTCCTCACAAACACTGACGCAGTCAGGAAGATTTCCTGAAAGATGGACTCTAAATTCTGTCTCTGCATGTTTTGCATACAGACACATTTTATGCTAGGGCTGAAATGATTCCTCGAACGATTCGAGTATCTCGATTATTAAAATTCCTCAAGGAAAATGTATCTGCCTCGAAGCTTCGTTAATTTATGTTTTATTATTTACTGCTCTCTGTTCCAGCCGGAGCATTACTTGCCTTGCGAGGAGCTCTCACTTCTGCCTCTGAGTTGATGACGAAAGCTAAGTGTTAGCAGCATAACATCCAATTTTCTAGCTCGGCCCATGGGGGTTTTATTGCTTGATGATGATGTCTGGGTTTTCACTGGCAGCCTTTCTCCTCCGGGAGCTGCTGGTTCAAAGCGAACGGCGGGAAGAGGCTGCAGGAGTATTTATACAGGTAAGACTGAACACGATCATTCTGGTCTCAAAAGGCAGAGCGCATCGTGACGGTACGTGGCTTGTAGATGCGTTTCTGAATGTGGCGAACGAAGGTGTCAAATCCCGTTGTTAACAAGGACACCAGAGCTATAAACGGGCAGCATACCTGTCAAGTCTCCCGTTTCGGCAGGGAAACTAACGTTTTTTCATCCCCCTTCCTCACTCTGCTCCCATATTAGCAGTTTCCTGTAAATATTACGTATTTTATAACTTTTCTTCAGGTTGACTTAGAAAGTGAGCCATTATAGTTACAGGTTAATTTTCTAAACTACAAAACAGTAACTGTGAGGGATGCTCAAACATGAAAAATTGGACTGATGTTGATATCCAATGGTAACACTGGTGTTTTACCAGATTTACCAATATTTTATACATTTATCCGATTAATCCTAAGAATAACCGATAGATTACTAAAATATTTTTTTTACCACTGCCGTTCTTTATACAGATAGTGGTTCTAAGCTGGAGCGTAAACAACCACGTCATTCCTCCCTTTTCACAAAGTGCTAAGGACTTTATCAAGACCCAGCAGCTGAGAACTGCTAAAAATAGGCGTCTTATTGTAAGACTGCAAAGGAAAAAGTTTAGAACATGACTAACCACAAGTCCTCCCATGGGAGTGCCATACTAATTTTATTAACCAATAATAAAAAAAAAAAAAAAAAAAAGAACAAGTTTTTATTTGTTTTTTTAATTCAATTACAAAGCTCTCTACAAGAGAATAATTTGGAAGCAATTATAGCAACTGTTCCTCGAAATAAACAGAGCAGAGTTAGTGTGTGTGTGTGGGCGTGTGCGTGTGTGTGTGTGTATACTCACACAGCAGTCGGTCCAGTAGATGTGGAGGAAGGGGAACGTGAGAAGAGCCTTGTTGCCCTCCTTGGGGAGCAGCTCCTCCTTAAACTGGACAAAATTAGCTTCAAGGTGGATCATTTTTGGTGCGCGGCCGTAAGTCCTGCACAGGAGACAAAGCAGAGTTTCACGGCCTCATTTCACTTCTGTGGCAATGAGAAAAAGCAAGACGTTCATTAAATGACGACGTCTGACGACGACAGGCCGTCGGAATCGTCACTCTGTCTGCCTTGTCTTTAAAATATCACTCTACAAATTCTCAAAGGCTTGATTATCCACTTGTTAGCTTCTCAAATAAATAAAAAACAATCACAATTTGAAGATATTCATTATGTGCAACACCTTTTTTGTGTCCAAACTGTGAAACGATGAGTATGAACTGAGGATTTCCCAGACCGATCCCAATTTTTTTTGCGAACTTTACATCATTTTGTTTGTCTAACATGAGTCATCACTGCTTTTCAGCCTTTGCAGTGACAATAGTTGGAAAACAGAGCCTTTGGTTTCAGAGCAATCTCTGTAAAGAGCAGCCGAAACACTAATCCTTCAATTTTACAACGTTCAAACCCATGAAGGAGTTTATGCCCTTGTATTTTTATCCGTCAAATTAATATATTTCCTTTTGTGCTGTATTTATATTTTTATTCCTTGCTTATTTTTTGCTTAATTTAGGTTTTGGCTACTCACACTTAGTGTGTACCATTGTATTTAATCTGTGTTTTTTAGTATTTTGTTCACTGTGTGCTACTATTTTCTGTAATCTACTGGTAATTTCAATTTCCTGAGGGAGTCTTCCCAAGGGATCAATAAAGTACAAGTCTAAGTCTAAGTCTTATTACCTGGAACCACACTGAAATATGTCATGTGCTGTATGCTCAATGATTCATATGACAACAAAAAGTAAACAAGCTAGCATTAGCATTAACAATATCGTTTTACAGACTGACCCATCCAAAAGCAGCAGGAGATGGTCATGTTTATTAAAGATGTGTTTTTAAAGCTCCTTTAACTACAAACATGGCATTTATGTTAACAAATTAGTACTTAAAATATTAGATTGGGCCTCAGTACGAGTGAATCTCTATTCATAAATGACATGATTGCTTGCATTCCTTCATTCCATATTGTTCTTTCTGATTAATGTCATTATGAATGACGTACTGATAAAAAGAAAAAGGGAAGAAAAAACAATGTGCTGTTGTTACCGATAGCAAATGGTTTTGTTCTTACCACTCTAACCAGAAGTGGGGTAGCGGTAATTTCGACCACGCATTAATAACTTCAGTGTCACATTCATGCAGGCCACGTTCAATGCAACAAGTCGGGTTTATAAAACTCATGGTGAGAGGACAGCGGCGCCCATATTTGCTGATCCCAAAGAAATCCATGCCTCAATTGAACAATGCATTTTGTTAATACAGCCTTGAAATCTGAACCCTGATAAGGCTGAAAACTAAAAACGGGTTTCACCACTTTTATTCCAGTGTGATGTTGCTGAATTGGCCGTTTGTAATCAGGTCTCAAGCCATTACCAGAGGAAACATTTCTTGATCCGAGCCAGTAAACTGAGGTCACTTCTCTTCCAAGGAAGCCCAAAAGGCTGCTAGATCTGCAGTGTAATCCTTACATATTGTTATTACAACAACAATATGTACAAAAACTAGTAAAAATAAGTCTTTTTCCCCCCTTAGCAAATAAACTGAAAGACAACTTCCTCAATATAGCATTATCCAAACAGTTTCCTATGTCTTTTAAGTCTGAATGCTGCAAATTATAATTTGCTTGTGACACCAGTTACCAGAGAACTGGCAACTCTGTTAACCGCGACCTATAAAAACACTAGATATAATCTTAACATTGGGTGCAACATCAGTGCTGGTTGGCAGACAGAGGATGAAGTGGCTTCATGTACCATGTTGAAATACTTGTTGGTACTTTCAACATTTAAAACAGAATTTTTGCACAAGTCTAACTTGCATTTGAGTTTCTCTCATTGAAAGCACTGATACCATCCGGTTGTTGTTTATTCCCACTGGTTATTCTACTGTGACAATCGGATCCGTTCTCAAGTCAAAACATTAAAAAACAAAATTTAAATAACGTAATAATTATGCAACACGAACTGTCACTATTGTACCTAAACTCAATACGTTTTTAATATATATATATTTTTTTAACACTTTCCCCCAGAAAAAATGCTAAAAAGGTTAAAAATACTATTTCTGTGCTCACTGCATCATTTGTGGTTCATTGAAGGCAGAATGAGTTTCCAATCCAGAAAAGATGTGAGCAACTCTTCCAACATCTTGCTACGCTTAACCTGCACCTAATTGAACTTCTACAGCTACTGAGACTCTACTGCCAGTGAAATCAACTGAGCATGTAACGTGTGCTGCTCTGAAGCTTAAACTTTGCTCACAGGTTATAAATATGCTAAGTGACTCCAGAAAATGAAACAGAAGAAGATTCAAACAGTATATTTATCCGCAGAGAGCAGTGTCTACTTTATGGAGTTGAAAGGAAAGCGACCTAGCTTCCCAAACAACCTTCTTCTGTCTACTCTATCCTCCTTTAAGACCACTGAGTTTGCAGTAGGGAACGTTTTGCAGCAAAAACCTGTAGCTTTGTCTCAGGAAAAGTCCTCTAACATAACTGACCCTCCCAGAGATTCAATAATAAACCTCTGTCAGAAAGTAACAAGGGAGCGGAAAGGATCTCTGACCTGACTTACATCAGGTTTTCCCACATGACACAAAAAAAAAAACTAAAAAAACAAAACAAAAAAAACACTTTCTTTCTCTTCACCAGCTGTTTGGCTAAAACTTTAATCACTGGACTTTCTTATTCTCTTACCTTTGACAAAAGACAAAGAAAGACACTCTTTATATTTTTTTCTGATGTTATGCTCATGGATTTCACCAAAACTCACCTCCTCCACTCCATTGGCTCCCTGGGAAGCTGCTGCGCCAATGAGGTGTAGAGAGACGTGAACAAGCTCTGGTCTCCAGCACCTGGACGGAAGAGAGACAAGAACACACACAGACAAAGAGAAAAAAAACTGAGAAAAGTGTTTGAAGAAATAAGCTTTTTTCTTCCCACTTTTTAGACTTAAAGAATCATTTCTGTCAGTAACAAGGGAAATTGCAAAAGAGAAACTTCATAAAGATAAAGCTAACACAAGGAGCGAGAAGAGAATCCAAACATGCTAAACAAGCAAAAACTGAATTTGGAGACACTGACAGCCTTTACAGACTTAAAAACCAACTCTGGATTACACATGATTAAAGAAAAAGAGCAAAAAGACACCTGAACGCATCAAAGTCTCTCGCAAACTGGCAGAGACGACTGTAGAGTGGGAAAAAAAAAACTTTAAGAGGCAAGAAGAAGTCCACCAACATGGAAGACAATCAGCTTCATCAAATGTAGTAATAAAAAGTATAATATTTTGAATTCATACAACATTTAAAAGAACAGGCTTTTGGATTTTTTAAAAATTTTTTTAAATGTCCCATTCTTTTAATTTAATTGCTTAGTTATTTCCCTGTGAAATACTTGCAGAACGTGCCGATGTTTTATCCAAATTACCAAAGAAATCATCAGTTGCAACCTTGCAAAAATGTATCAATGCAGAACAACATGGACGTCAAAACTACACATAAAATCTCTGCATTTTTTTCTAACAACAGTAAGGGTGAACAAAATCACACCCTCAACTTACAAAGCTAGTTAGCTAATGAGGTTAGCCAGCAACAGCCTGTGATGACAGACACCAACATGGCGACTATGTTAGTGTAAAGCCCACCTATGTAACTGAGGTGGGCTTAACTTTATTCCCAATCTATTACCAGACTCCAAACGGCGACCTAATCCCTCCTTGAAGTGTTTTGTGAAAGGAGCTTATGACTTCACCACCTTAGTCTTGAGCTTTTTAATCTTTTTATGCATTAAACAACAAGAAGTGTCACCAGTTATTTTACAAACAGGACCTGGGACGTGCAACACCTTAAGAATTAGCTTATTCGTATTGCAGTCCAGACAGACAGTGTCCGCCCATTCATGAAGTAGCTGCTACAAAAACCTGAGGTAGTAATGAACACAATCCAGCCTTAAAAACACAAAGGTTTCACACACCTTTGTGTTCAGGTCAGGCGTCCGTTTAAATGTGCTCCCTTCTCATTAAAACGGTCATCAAACCACACAAGTCTGGAACAATGTAGATATAAAAAGCACCGAGGTTGTAAAAGCCATGTGTGGAGCACCTGATGCAGAATTAAAGACTTTAAACAGTGCCATTCATTTCCAATAGGACAGCTACATTTGCTCCAGTTCACATCTTAAAAAAATAAAAATATGTAATCGTTATATTGCTTAAAACAAAGATACCAAAGTCCTGCAACAGTTTCAATGTGGATGGTTCACAGTCCCAGAGTCGACCTTGGGCTCCGCTGTCACATGAAAAATTTATTTTACAAATGGAGCTCAGTAGTAAGAACAGGGATGCCCCAGATTTGCATCAGAGTCCTTAGCAAAACGCCCTGTAGTTGCCATTTTAAAACAGCCAATTCTTAAAAAAAAAACAAAAAAAACACTATGATCTAATGAATCTGGATTTTCTCTTACAACAAATGCTTTCACCTCAGCTCAAACCTCCCCAGCTGTCCTGGCTATGCAAAAATGAAAGGTTTTGTCATTTGACTTTATGACTTTTAAAGCTAATCAACAAGTTTATAAATACATTTTCTGGACAGTTTTGTGCAACAGCAACAAAATATGTCCCGATTTGAAAGCACGGCAACGTCAGCGTGCCACTTCAACAATCATAGCGGTCGAGTCAGACACAAGTTTAGAAACTTGTGCATTTCTGCTCGCTACGAGCATTTCTGGTTAAGTGTTTTCAGAACATTATAGTATCTTTTTTTAACTGAGTTCAAACCTTATTGGACTCTGGGTCAAAGTATGTTTGTGAGCACAAACAGTTAAGTTGGGGGAAAAAAAATTACAGTATTTATGTCAAGAATTTAATACTGATGGAACATTGTATTCTGATGAGGAAGTATTTGAATAAAAGTCAATGAAAACACTTGACGCTACTGAGCTGCATTGAGATACTCATGCACTCATATTACCCAGGAATATAGTTGTGTCGTTATGGAAAAAACATAGAAATCCCAAATAGCGTCTAGCGGCATTTTCAAAGTTACGATTTCACATGTAGACAAAGCTTCAGTAGATATTTGTGTTTTATTTTTAAGAAATAAAATACTAAAACTTGTACGGATCGTTATCCACACAGCAACAAACTATGAATCACAACACAAAGTCAGAAATGCATACTTGGCAGAGAACAGACGATTTGGTCAGTTTAGTATGAGTCTGTAAAATCTGATCCTCTAAATCAGAAAACTATCCGACTGTAAACACTGGTGACCAACGACAATGATTTGTCGTTCTTCATTTCTCTTAGGAAGGCCCTGTTTCTGTGGACCCAAACCAAAAAAAGAGGCTTCGATAGTCGATGTTCAGATTCAAACCCCGTACGGCAAACACATGTTTGAGGTCCAAGTCCAAGTGAACCTCTAAGCCTGAGCATAACACACACAAACCGGCTGGATTGGCGTCTGACAACTGTGACCCTGACCTCGCTATCAAACGGCTAAATTCTCCACATGCTAATTTAGGAAGAGCCTAATTTACAAAACAAAAGTACAAAGTGATGCAGGGCTGCACCGAGCAATGACTTCAGGAATCAATTTCTCTGACGTTTAATTTGATTTAACAAAAAAAAAAAAGGCGTATTCTGCAGATTTTTCATTTAACCGCCTATGCTTGTTTTATAGAAAATTAAAAATATATATTTATATATTTTCAAAATCAGCAAATGATTCAATTTTTTTAATTAAGAAACTAAACATTTTATTGCCTAAAATGCCTTACCATATTATTTCTTTGGTGTATTTTGTGTGTGGACAAAGTTTATAACAGTTACAATAAGAACAGTTTTATCGCCCCTTTTTTCAGAAGAAAGCAATCTAAACATTTGAAGTAATAAAAAAATGTTTAGACTATTGCAGCTCTTGTTATTTAAGAATTTAGTTTCAAGAAATAATACGAAAAGGCATATTTTATGATAAAACCAGTAGGATTTTGTTTAAGACCTCACATAAAAATTGTGTCCTGGGGTACTCCAATGAAATTGGCATTTTCAAAAAATTGTTTTTGTTTGAGGGCTGCATTATCTCGGAAAAAAACAGACATTGGATTTTTTTTTTCAACCCTAGAATATTGATATGAAAACCTATTTTCCTTATTTCCGCTTTCTCATCTGTCCATCACTCTGAAATATCAAGCATTTTGGTCTTTAGTGTCCCATGTGAGCATGGTTTGAGACTGGCTGGCAAAATATGACATGGCATTAAACCTAGCTCAAGATGAGAGAATTACAAGAACCTACAAGTCAAACCACAAAAAGTACATCAAGGTACATGGTGTTGATTGTGTTTACATTATGAAAATCTAGCATGAGTTCTTCGCTAGAAAGAACTCATGCTTTCTATCCCTGGCTCGCTAGGAAACTGGGCAAACTCTGACCTCTGGTTGAATTATTGGTGGCTCCATTTGTGAGTAAATCGACAGCTTAAACAGTTCATTTATCACCAAAACTGAGACTGAAAAAGGGAAAGAGCCCTAAACTCAGCACCACCTGAGTGTTTACTTGATTACCCACAGTCACCATGTGCTTCACATTCCCAGAAGCCTCTGATCACGTTGACTTTTACATTTCTCTCTCTGATTTGCAGTATTTCTGTGTCCTCCTGGGCCAGCGCTAAAAATGGAGCAGTCTGCGCTGAGAGATGCAGCTGGCATTCCCTCCTAAAATAACCCCTCTAACAAGCCTCCAGCAGACACTCAGGGATTTATGAATGGTAACCTGGCCTCAAACATCAAGTGGGGCGACAGTGTCGCAGGTGCTAGCAGAGAGAGCAGTCGCAGGATAGCAGTGGACAGGACGGTCTCCTGCCCAAAACTGCAGCACATAGACGTGACGCTTCTATCCCTGGCTCGGCCTGGTAAAACAGCGAAGCTACTTAGCTGGCTGGAAGAAGTCCCGTGTTTTATGAGGTGGTTTTGTGGACGGCAGCCGAGTGCTTATTATGCACGTATTAAAATAGAACAGGTAGAAGCGAAATCGCCACACAGACAAGCAGCATCTCCAAGCTGAGGGTGGCAGCCAGCTCAGCTAAAAAGAGCTAATGACTACAGCTAGCAGGCTAGCTGTCAAGAGAAGGAAAAGTGGAGCTGAGCGTCTCGTTTTCTCAATCACTTACATGTTACAATCGGCTTGTTTTCCATGGTATAGATGACTGGCTTTTCCTCTTGACTCTCCATATGTTTTAACGGTAGTACTCCATGAAAATAACCTCCAAACAGGGCTTTGTTATTAGGAAGTCCCTCTCTGTGTAGCTCTGTTGAATCGGTGGGGCCTGCGTCCCCACTGCACCTCCGGGAAGTGCGTCAGCCCTGCGTCATTAAAGGGCCAGTGTGTCATTTTTGTCTTAGTGAAGGAAACGTTGACAACAAGCAAACGTGAAAAAATTATTTTGATCAAAACACAGAGCATAAAAAGACTTCTTGAGACACCGACACAGTTGTTGTTTTGCATATAAAATACTCTTTAAAAGTCTAAAAGGTTTAATGAAAGATAACTTAGAACTGAAATTGAACACAAGAGGAAATAAATTGCTTTTTTAAAATTACTATTAAATTATAAACCAAGGATTAAACTAAATAAATGCAGTTCAGAAGATAAATAGGTGGCTTATTTTGGTTTGATTCCATTTCGTTTTATTAAATAAAATATAAATTAATTCTTAGTTATGGGGCTTAAGATACCGCTTGAACACAACATCACAGCTCCAGAACAAGTTGGAGGCGAAATATTATTTTACTTTCATTTTCCTTAAATAAAATAAAATAAAAGGGGGAAATATGCAAACACCATACAGGACCTTCTTGCTGCAAGATAAAAGTGCTACCAACTGTGCCTCTCTGCAGCCCAACTTCAATAAAGTAAACCCAAGATGATAATGTTATGGTTTGGTTTAGTAAATTTTAATCATCTCAACTTAATTTAACAATAAAAGAAATATCTGGAAATACAAACCAAGAGTACATTTACTAAAGCAACACACGAAATTCTAGATTTGAAAAATATATCGGATTATGGGGCGGTGGGGGGGGACAATAAAGTACATTTTTTCACTGATATATTTTAAACAGTGAGGTAAACAGAGAAGTAAATTTGATTTGTAATAAAATAAAAATAAATAAATGTTCATTTATTATAACTACAAAGAACAAAAAAAATATATACATAGTACACTATATATAAAGAACAGTGTTGTGCCACAACTTGTCAAACAATTGTTTATATTATATATATAGCATATATCACACATCTCCATAAAGATTAACATAAACTACCATTCTGGTTTGGGCCAAAATCATCCTGTGGGGAAAATGCAATGCTGCCATCTAGGGGAAGATGGATGTATTACAGCAGAACTTTTAGTGACTTCAAAACAGAGTTGTCTCCTTGATAAAATCCTCCTCTCATTGATCCTGTGCTATTCTAAACATGTTTAACTGAAAATGTTTAACTTTGTTTACATGTCTTATTTTTGTTTTTTATCTTCTTTGGTATTCCTTGTCCACCTATTCTCCCTCTTTAGCTGGATTGTGTTTCTGATTCCTCGGTTCAATCTCAGCTCCATCACCTTTCCCAGGTCTTTCGTCTCCTTTCTCTTGATTTTCTCTCCATCACTTTCTTTGCCTTTCAGACAGTCTGAGTCCTTCAGATCAAATTTATCACCCACCACCACTCTTTCAGTCTCATCCTTTGTACTTTTAGTGCTCTCGCCGTCTCCTTCTTTGGCCACGTCGTTATCGCCATCATCTCCCCGCTTTCCCCCACGTTCCTCCGGACCTCCCTCCTCTCCCTCTGCTTCCTCCCGCTCCCAGTCCGCTTCTCCTCCGACCCCGTCCTCTCTTCCCGACGCCCCGCGCCCTCCTTCCTCATCAGGTGGCAGGTGAATGTCCAGCACAGCGACCTGCATCTCCAGCTGCTCCACTCTGGCCCTCATCTTCCTGTTGCTCGACTCCAGCTCCACCATGAGCCGGGCCAGTTTGGTCCGCAGGAGTTCCAGGCTGCTCTCCAGCCTCTCTACCTTTGTCTCGACCTTCTCAGCCGCCGCCTCCTCCACCTCGGCCCTCTCCTCCAACATCCCCATCTTGATGAGGATCTGCCGGCCTTTCTCCTCCAGGTGACGCTTGGCTGCAGGAAAC
Organism: Poeciliopsis turneri; assembly: GCA_922788865.1. Taxonomy (NCBI): domain Eukaryota; kingdom Metazoa; phylum Chordata; class Actinopteri; order Cyprinodontiformes; family Poeciliidae; genus Poeciliopsis; species Poeciliopsis turneri. The sequence goes on from CAKLNU010000344.1 coordinate 1,745,777, forward strand.
TCAGACAGCACGTCGGTCAGGTCCTCCTTGGAAAGGCTGAACAGGTCGGAGTGGCCGATGCTCTTGATGTTGGCAGTGCGACGGTTACCCGACTTGTTACCTTGGGGGTGGAGAGGCGGGGGTGTAGGGGAGGGGGAGATCGTAATTTCTTAAGGATTTAATATAATCCTGAAGTAGACAAGACCTTAAATGTTAATATTATTAAGAATTGTTTCTACAGTTGTAACCAGACATTTCACACTGAATAAAAATACACAAATACATTTTTTACCTCACTCTCTGAAATTAAATCAGAACATACTTTTCTTGTCTTAAGTTAGTAAGAAATACCAAAATTATTTCTGTTTGCTAAATTCCAGAAAACTTTTTTTTTTTTTTTTTGCAACTTTGCTTGAATTCAAAAGTGTACATACATACATTTGGTCTTGGGAACAATTTATAGGCTTCCTTTTCATGACACCATGGCACCACCTACTGGTCAACTCGGGTAAAAACCACCTGCATACCACTCAATTAAAAACCAAATTCATGGACGCACGCAGCGCCTCTGTCCTACCTTTGATGTTCAGGATGCTAATTTCTCCAAAGAAGTTCCCCGCACTCAGCACCGCAAACTCCGTCACGCCGTCATCTGCTACGACGGCGAGCTTCCCCTCTTTGATGATGTACATTTCGTGGCCCACGTCTCCCTTCCTGCAGACATACTCTCCTGGGCTGAACACCTGCGAGACAAAAGGCCCGGGATACCAAGTATTTAATGCAACAGTGTGCAAGGGAGACAAGTTGATCACTATTGGTGATGCACAAATGCTGCAAAGACTCAATTCCTGTTGCTGCTGCTGTCTGAACGCTGGTGGACCTCAGTGTGCCACCGACCCCTGACCTGAGCTGTGAGCTTCAGAACCAGCTCCTCCAGCAGACTTTTCTCACAGCTCTGGAAGATGGTGACTTTAGAAAGGGTCGGGAGGTGGACGCTGACGGCGATCTCTGTCCTCATGTGCAGTGGCAGCTGCTGCAGGATTTCTTTCTCCCGCATGATCTTCTTGTTGATGTGAAGATGCTGGTACCAGTTGTCGATGCGCTGTCGAAGCTCCTTGTTGATGTGGTGGCTGCGCAGGTATGCTTTCACCTGAAGGGGAGAAATAAAAGTTTGTCTTTTCCACGCACCGAGGCAAAAAACGTTTTCAGAGAGAATTAGCTCTGTGAGAAGAATCAGCCTCATTGTAGATTTCTTCTGATTGAGCTTTTTTTTTTTACTTACTAAATATTTCATTAAACACATTTTAATATCAGTCACCCTGAATAGAATAAAAGGGAAATGCAGTTTTTAAATTGTTATATTTATAGGAATAATATTCTGGTTCACTCTTTCCTGTAGATGTTTTTCTAATTCAGTCACATAGAATGGGTTGCAAGCCTTCGCAGCATGATTAAGGTCATACCATAGCATATCAATTGGATTGAAGTACAGACTTTGACTATGCCACTTCAATGCCATTTGTTTGTTTTGTTCAGGCCATCGCTAGGTGGACTTACTGTTCCACTGTCGATCATTCTCCTGCTGCATAACCCAGATACTTTTGCACGGTCGACCACTTCTGGAAAGGTTTACCGCTTTTCCACGTTTTCTCCATTTTTGGATAATGATTCTCACTGCGGTTTGACAAAGTCTGACCATTGCCTTCTTATGTATTTCTGTTCAATTCTCATCTTTCAGTGGTCCATCTGGGCTTTCTTCCATTGAAGTGGATTTCTCCGGCGGAAGGAGAAGGAGAAGTTGTGAATGATGATGTTGATTTTCTGTGCTTTTTCAAGGATAGTTTGCCTGCAGTTTTAGCAATGGCAGGGGAGAAAGTGAACAAAGTCATTTAGTCCTTGTTGGCTGCGGCTCCAAGTATTGAATTAATATTTGCAGCCATGTTGTTATCAGCCATTGGCACGTCTCTTTTTGCAGTGGAGGATGGTTGTTTCCACTGCAGGCAATTATAGGTAAGATTTCATATCGTCAAACTGGAAAATTACAGAGATCACTGCTAAACATTAGTGATCGGGTCAAATTTTAAACTTCTACAGAGTTCACATTTCCAGGAAGCCGTCATTTTCCAATAGTCAAAGATCTCAACCCTCTGTTTAGACAAAGGGATGGATTTTACAAGGCTAGTTTGCTAAAAATCTTAGAAAATAGTAGTATTTTACACATTGACAGATGCCAATAACTCTATTTGACAAAGCAAAACTAAAACATAGGAACTCTGAAACTCACCAACTCGTGATTGGGGAAAAAGACGTTGTCTCTGTCCCTTAAGGTCGTGATGACATTCCCGACATTCCCAACAATCGACGCGAACACCAGCACGGTGATGAGCAGGTCTGCAATCATGAATAAATACTCCTCCTCCCGGTGTGGCAGAGGGGTGTCTCCGACAGTGGTGAAAATCTGGGCCGAGAACCAGAAGCAGTAGAAGTACTGGCGCCTCATGGAGGCAAACGTCGGGTCACTGATGTTGGGGTAGACCCACGGATCGCTTCCGAAGCCGATGTAATTCGACAGAGCGAAGTAAAGACAGGCATTCCAGTGGATCAGCACAAAGATGTAGATCATGAGCTTTGTGATGCGGAAAGTGTTGGGGTAGGAGGTTCTTGTCTCCATCCGATCCAGGGCCTCGTTGAGCCGCGGGATACGGACCAGCCGGTTGATTCTCACCAAGGGCGTCTCAAAGCCAAAGGCAAAGTAGAGGAAGTCAGTGGGCAGCAGGGAAACTAAGTCCCACATGAAATGTTTGGAGCGCAGGTAGCGCTTCCTGAGGCAAGTCAGGTCTTTGATGAGGATTCCTTGATCCAGGAAGCCTGCAGATGAGAGGAAAAGGAAGGATGAACTCGCCACATTTGCCCAGTTTTCGAAAGATGTCTGCCTTGAGCGCGTGGACACAGGCGACGTCACTGCTGCAAATATCTGAGTGCTTTTCATGCGACCCCGAAACACCAAAAAATGAACTTTGTTAGCCTGTTAGCTGTGGAATACACTCCTGATCCAAATTTGAAAACCAGTTGAAATATGGCAAGAATTCACAGAAGGTTCAGAATGCAGAAAGAAGAAATGGGAGTGAGACAAAAAGCAAAAAACCAAAAAAAAAAAAAAAAAAGAAGAAGCAAAGTGAGTAAACAACTTATTGCAACCACCATTACAATGAAATAGGCTGGTCATCAGCGGATCACATATTTCAAAATGTATTGCTAACAATCCAAATTCAGTAAATGAAATTTTAACAATCACTTATTCCATTTTAAACGTGTTTTCTAAAAACGAATAGGTAATATTTGGGTTTGTAATAAGTTCTCAATGTTGTATTGTCACTGAATCCAATCAGGTATTTGGATTAAAGTCACTTCTCATTACTATCAATTTGACGCTCAAAAGGGAGCTCTGAAAAATAACTGGCCGAGAATAGCCTGCATGTTTATGAAAATATCACATTTCTCTTTTGATAATGGTAAAGAGACACTGACGTGTTGTCTACGGCAACAAAAGTAAAATTAAATTACACTGTGTTCGTTTGTTTGGAGTGCCCTGTTGCATTGAAAGTCTGTTTTTATGTTTGGCTTTAGAGACCAAGAGTTGAAGTCAAATCAGAAAAATTGTATTTACCAGTATGCAAAGTGACAGTCATATCAGCAGCGTACATGAGGTCTGACACATAGTCCAGCATGAGCCACACAGGAAGATAGCTCAGACCGATCGCTGTGAAGCAGGTCCTGACAAAACAGAAACAACAGCACTTTGGCTAATAGGATGTCTGTTCATTACAAGTTATACCGTAGTGAATACATGATGCTGCCGTCATTTTACCTTAAAATGATGATCACCCAGTTGTAAACAATCGGCACGATCATCACTTGCAACCAGACATAATAGAAGTGTTCTGCAGGATCAATGGCCCACTCTCTCCAGCTGAGAGGAACGTGACGTGGAAGAAAGAAACAGGCAGAAAGACTTACACCACTCCACATCGATGAAGTGTACAATTGCAAAAGGAATCCTGCCTTCTGATATTTTCCACATCACAACCGCAAAAGTGGAACGCATTCTTTCAGAATTGCACGAGACGGACCAACACAAAGTGATGTTGTTGGAGGAAACGATTACAAGCGCTCAACTACTTTAGAGGCAACGTTTTAAAAAGCGTGGCTTGCAGTTTATATTCAACACCTTTTAATCTAATACTCCTAATTACAACTGAATGTAACTATTGGCTTTAAAAAGTCATCTAATCCACTTGGGTGAGATTATCTGTGATCATTTCAATCCATAATCCAAACAGGAAGGCTGTACCAAAACTTACTTCACACAAGTACGTCTTTGTTTCGGTTTCCTGCATACAGTTCCAGTGAAACAGAATGATGGCAAAAATATACAAACATTCAAGAAAACTGAAAAACCCAAATATATAGAAAGGCAACGATTTCTGAGAGATTTGGCTAATTTAAATAATGATCCCTCTACAGTGTTGTTGATATAAAAAAAAATCTGCCATAGCCACTCAAAAGTATCAACACAGTTTATTTCTAACTGACTAATTGCAGGAGTTTTTGCAGCACCCAAGAGAATATTTATAGATCATGATTTATCATTAAAATGCCTTTCAGAACAGTAGATAATGTGTAAACATTTCAGTTGACTTCACTCATTCAAAACAGATGAAACCTGAATATACACTAAAATGATGACACACTTTAAGTAAGATCCAAAAATTTTTTTCATGTCAAGTCATATTACCAATTACTCACTTGAAGTTAAATCTCATGCCCCAAAAGGGCTTCTTTTTCTCTCCATCCTTGCCTCCGTCTTCGCCGTCCTCAGTTGTTTTTTGTCCATGATTCCACCTGAGCAGCGCACGCCATCGGTTCGTCCTGACGCTGACATTACCTAAATTGTCCATTATCGGAACTAGCTTCTTACGACTTTCTCTTCAAAAATAGGTGTTTCTCAGGTGCTCAGAGGCGGGCGCTTTGCATCCGGCAGAAATGTTTACTGCTGACCTGATGACAAACTGCCTGCGCAGGGCCTAGCGATGCCCGTCTCCATGGCAGGAAACAACAACAGATGTCACAGGTACTCAGGGAATTCTTTCCTCCCCATAGAATAGAAAGCCAGGTGAGTTTTTGCCTCTTCTATCTCAGCCACCACAGACACCGAGTGTGGCATAGAAGTAAACCTACATGTCCCAAAATATACTGATCAGGAGCTACTACTAGCAGGTGAAAGGGCATAACACGGATCATTTCTTCATCAAGAAACATTTTGTATGTGTCTAAGAAACAGGAGCTAGAGGAGTTGGTCGTAATGAAGCCCGATCCATAAATTGGACGAAATTGAAAACGAGGCAATAGGGGTGAAAACGGTTCAATCACCGTCGGAAAGTTTCACAAACAAAAATCGGTATTTTATTTGTAATTCTTGTGGTTTTATGATGTAAAGCACTTTGTACTGCCTTGTTGCTGAAGAAAATTAGATTTGTTGATAATTAGAAGAGGTTTTATGTCAGTAGCAGTTCAAAATATCTGAACAATCACTCATAGATGTCTGATGTAAAAAAAAAATATAGATACAAGGGGTTCTTAAAAGTCAAGCCAAAACGTCCAACAAAATATAAACGAGGAAACTAGGTAATAATTTTTTTAGGACTTGCTTCAACTATGCCGTCTACTTGCACTCTAATGTGCAAATTAATCAAAAAGAGGAAAAGAAAGAAGAAGCAAACCTCGTGGAGGTCTTGGCTGAAGGTGCATCAGTAAAACAAGTCCTGAAATGCCACTCAGTTACTAAGAAGCCATTACTCTAAAAGCAACATAAACACCACAGATAACACTTTGCAAATGCATACAAGAAAAAAAAGACCTTCATAGCTGGTTACAAGATTAAACCAGAGTTGAATGGTTTGACCACAACGAACGTTTGTGAAGTAACGGGAGTCAGCAATGTACTGTGCCACAGGGGGAGTTGGTGCACTTCACAACCTAGGAAATCTATGAAGCTCATAGAAATCCTGAAGCAACATGTCAAGCCATGAGCAATGATGTCAGAGACTGGTCGAAAAATGGTCCTGCAAATTAATAATGGCATTAAGTCCAGTAAGAAATCAACAAACTCAGTGTTTTGCAGTAATTATCACAAAGCCCTGATTTTAGTCTAATTAAAAACAAACAAAAAAAATCATTCGAGTTGAAAAGTGGCGTCTGAGCAAAAAAATGTCTAGCAGGTGTCTTGGGTCAACATTCCAGATGCCTAAAATGTTTGACCCAAATGACATGTTTTAAATGCAGTTCTACAAAGTACTACAGTGAAATGCATATGAATGTCTGAAGGAAACAAAAACTAAATCGGAAAAACTCTCTCCCTGATTATTCTGGCATTTAGCAAACATAAATTATGCCTCTAATCCTGGCTGATCTTATATGAAGAAAATGTAGCTCCCAATTTTGTTCATGTGGCCTCGGAGCTTTAATATTAGATGTTTAAGGAAAGTAAAATACCATGCAGTCATGCAAAACGATCTTCTTTTTAGTTTTGCATGACTACCGGTAATCTTAGTCAGGTTAAGTGTATGCAAATATAGTTGCTGACATGTAGAAACAGAATATAATTACCAAGGAGTGTGGTTGTGTTCTCTATGCACTGAAAGTCTGGGATGGATGGAAATACCAGCTGCTTCAGACAGAGTTGGAAAGCCTCCACTTATGAAAAATTACAGGTATGTAAAACATGGTTAAAAGAGGGTGTGCCAAAACTACAAATAGATTCTGTTGAGAAAAACGTTTTTCAGAGAGAGGAAATGTTTGGCAAATAGTGCCTAAAATGTTGCTCATTTGCTTCTTTTGTTAAAAAAACAGAACAAAACTAAAACCCCCCAGAAGAACCATATGAAGCAAATGCAGCAAAAGACAAACATAGCTTTTTTATGTTTAGGTATGAAAACTTCATGGATGCTAATAACATGCATTTCATATTGTGAACGTGATATTTTCATTTACTTGCATTTTTTTTATTTTTTTATTTCAGGTCTACAAAAGAAATTAAAGTGTACAAATAAGTTCAGTGTTTTTGGGAACCTAGCCATTATAAAATACAATTTACGCAAAAAAGATCAAAGGAAAGAATGAAAGGGATGCTAATTTGTGAGTTGGCATAAACAAATGTTATTTGGACAGATTAGTGAGTCAAAACAGACACCGTAAATTGCTGTGTTTGGAAGTAGCAACCCTTGTATCCTGTCTTCTGCCTTTGCTATTCAAAAGATCCCTTTGCACAGACACTGAGTTCAGCCTTTGCTTCAACATGTTGCCGTAACATTGTTTCTAGACAGATTATGAAGTAAGACGTCGGCTTTGTTTGGGTGGAGCTCTGCAATTTTCTTCCCTGGATTGCACAAACCATTTTGATGGCTTTAGGAAAATGTTGATTTCTACCACCGACACCCTCGTTGGTGATGGACTGAATGTAAATAAGTAAATGTTCTACTGGGAGAATAAAACTACGGTCCCTTCTGGGGTTGCTCGCGATCTAGCGAGTGTTGCATCAGAGTCCAATTCATGACACTTAGAGCTGTTTGTATTAAAAGGAAATAATAACTACTTATAGTCAGATGTGCTCATGTTTACAGGTTCCTCTGCATTGGCACATGTTTCCATACAGTGGATTTGGAATGTCAGCAAAATGTCAAAAAGGGTCCAATATCAAAACTACTGATTTTGTCTGAAGGAGATATAAGGAAAACTTTCAAGTTACACCAATATCATGTTTTTGGGCTGTTAATCCAAATGGAATAATTCAAGTTTGTCATTTAGAATTGATCATCTTTTCAAGTTGTATCTTGTAAATATTGTGACCCAAAATATACATATATTTTTAATATTGTCACAAAATAGTCCGCATTCAGTGTTCGCCTTTTTAGTTGGTAATGAGAATAAAAGAAAAAAAAAGATTTGTAAAAAAAATCTTCTCAGTCATTTAAAAAGTCATAATTTGTTTTCAGCTCAATATTTTCAGCTCAAATAGAGAGAAAGCCAATCTTCACAGTTAAATTGTGAAATTGGGTTTTAAAATGTTTCCAATTTTTGCTGGAATCCATGCGTTCTGCAGGATAATCAAGCATAGTGCTCACAAATAGAGTCAGTTGACTTTTACTAAGAAATGACTGGGACGGTTAAAATAATTTAAGCTTATTTAGGTCCAAAACCCTTCAGCAACAAGCCCAAGGTGGTTGTTATTTTATTGAGTTATGACAATGAAATATAACAAGGAAACATATTGTTATGTCTACTGTTGAAACAAACAAAAAAATGTATATGTCCACACTACAAAATGATCTGTTTTCTTTTCCTAGAGTGGCAGCATTGCACCTCCATAATGTCACAAATGTTAGTACACGGTGTACATTTATCGGAACCGGCTATGATTTTTGCCCCTCCACGCCCCCCATACCATGCAGCTGTGAGCAGCGTCGCTGTGACTCAGTGAAGCCGCGTGGGAGGAGCTAAAGTAAGATGGCCGCGGGAGAGGGAAGAGTGTTTGAGAAATCATCAAATGGGATGTTTATCTGCCTCTAACAGGATGCACAGCTGCCCCGGAGAAGGAGTGGTTAATCCGTTAGCGTCGCCGGGTCGGTGTGGAGCAGCTCGCCGGTCGTCTCTGCGCTGCGTTTGTGTCCGTCGGCCGTTCGTTGCCCTGACATTGTGGAATTCATCAACAGCTAACGCCTAGCTTGTTAGCTGCTAGGCGTTAGCGGCTAAGCTACCCGAGGAAACCTGCTCCTCTTCAACAGCTGCCGAGGCAAGGTGCGCATTCTTGGTGTTGCTCTCTTCATTTCTGCTTGTCGGTCGGGTATGTTCAACACGGGGCTTTTTGGAGATGGAATAAGTTAATGTTTTACAGCGCAAACTAGGTCGCGACATCGTTTGGAAATTGAATTGCATCGATTGTTGTTTTTCGTCGTCGCCCGGTGAAACGCCTCTGCGAGCTGGTTGAACCCAAATGCAGAACGGCGAGTCTAAAACAAAAATAATACCAAAATGAAAGTGTTGATCAGAAAGGCGGCGTTAGGTTTCTGTCAAAGGCAGTGACTGACACGAACATATGATGTAAAAGCATTAGGAAAGATTCGACCTTTGAACTCCTGCCTCCTCGGTTTAATTCCCCTGGTTGTCTATAAACAGTAAACCGTTCTAAGGTCTGTCATCTCACCTGATAAAACCCACGGTGAATCAAAGTGAAGCGGACTTTACTTGGGTTTTTATGTCTCATAAAAAATATACAACCACTGTAAGAAAAGAAAGTAAGGAATTAATTTTCTGAGACTTCTCAGTCTCTACCCAAAAGTCTCCTTTTATGCTTTTGGTCTCCATCAAATATTAGCCTGCCTTGCTCATAAAAGTGTGATTGTTTTAGTCCTAGCTGACGTATAATTCACAGACTTGACAGATAAATAGTGCATGAAATTGCAAACACTGTTGAGAAGATCTTGTCTGTACATGTATGTATAGGTTTACCTCTAGTGGTTTATTTGGCCAGTTTTTTAAAATTCTTATCTGATATTTAGATAACAATGTTTGCACATGTCACCCTTTGAGGAACTGCAAATGTGTAGAAAGTATTTCTCACTGCTTTACTGTTGAATGTCTACAGCCGATGATGCGCGTCTGCCTTTTGCCTCCGATTAGATATAGTGATGGTATTGATTGCATTTACCCAACATTTTCCTGTCTGCCGTCTTTCTCTACAGCGGTTGGCATCCAAGCTTCACTTTCGCGCACCAATACTGCGATGGCGTATTTTTTTGTTGTTGTTTATAAGGCAACGTTAAAAGCAGCTTTCAAGGCTGGCCGTCAAATTTTGTTTTTGGATCATGTTAGAGGAAGTGTGTTGGTGCAGTCAGCTGCCATTTGTAGATCAACTTTTTAACAAATGAAGTGTTCCTCCTAAATGGTTAAATCAATTGAAATGGTATCTGTTGGTATTGTTCCAGTCACAACAGACTCTGAGGTTATCTGTGAAGACTGGTAGAGGTTAGTGGTACAAAATAGGGATGCGCTTATGAAAATTTGGCCCAGTGTCGATATTCGATACTAATATATCTCTAATGGCCAATAACCCATGTTTACCGATATTAGACACACTACATTTCACTACCCTTTCGAAACCTTGACAGAAAGTAATACACCGCTGACTTCATCACTGCTTCTCCCCACGATCCTGCACTGCAACACATGATCAACTTTCTTCAATTACAAAGGCATCAAAATAAATATTGTTGTTGGCTCAGTTTTATTTATTGGATCAATACCATTATGTTATATGATATCGAACGATGCCGATGGTGGTGCCGATTATATCGTGTATCCCTAGTACAACAGGAGAAGACTGTGACGGTCTCGGTTCGGTCAAAAAGCAGAAAGTGAGCGGACTGCAACGCAAGGCATTCTGGATCAGTATTACCAAAACAAATGCAAGTCTGGTGCTAGTGGGAGAAGTGGCTCATGGTCTTTAACCAAAGACAAAAGAGAAATCCTACAACAGCTAAAATCTGATGCCACTCAAGTTTTTGTTTACATTTGGTGAAGAAGGAAGCTGCGCTGAGTCTCTTTTTCAGAGGTTTTCATGTTGCTTCCTTCAGTGGTTCTTGGTGCAGCGCCACCACAGGCGAGGGCGGTGAACAGGGTTATCAGTTAGTTTGGCTCATCTGATACAGTGCAGTGTGAAAGCGAACCGCACCAGCTGAACATACAACAAATGTTGAACTTTTGGTTCTCAATTGAACCAAGTCTACCAGACAACCAGGTGTGAAAAAAACCCTGAGGGATACTGGTTAAACTGGAGTCTGTTTCAGTTTGTCCACTGTGTGAAATCACAGCAACTCTGGAAAAACAAACAAAACTTCTTGCTCCACTTTTAGCCTGTCTTTAAGAGTTTGATCTGCTACAAGCCTAAAGAATGGTGAGCTTGGTCACTGATATTTGGCTCAGGTCTTTAGAAACGCCGCCTCCCTTCAGCAGTATCTGCAGTTGCACTTTGTACTCGCTTTATGAGCGCTGTTACGATGCTGTGTGACCTGAAAGTTAAAGACACTTTAAATTTCCATGTGTGCTGCGGCGCTGAAATCTGCATGTCGAGCTCAGGCTATTTTTGTTCAAAGTTCTTCAAGTTTTCTGACTGAATTTACATAAATATGGAGGACAAATTTTAGTCAAACTATTCCCGAGGTGTTTTTTTTGTGTGTGTTTTTCCCCCATTCATATATTTGGGTCTCTGTACGAACTCATACGCTCACCTTATTAAAATAAGGAGTGGTTAATCGTCAAACGGAAAACCAAAAGGGTAAACAGTGACCTGGCTTCCTTTCAGAACCGCTTGTGTGTAGCTTGTGAGAGAAAATAAAGAAAACTCTGGATGGAGGTTTTGTTTTTGTGTGTGTGTGTCTGATCCCAAGTGGAAATCATGAGTCATTTATACATGTCATGTGGAAATGAGGAGCATGTTACAAATCTTTGTAATGATGCCATTTCTTATTGTAACACTAAGCATATTAGCTTACTGACTCATTAGGGCGGTTTCCTATAATGAATCCTTTTGTTCAAACACAAGTAAAATGGGTTCCTAAATGTACAATTTGATGGAGTAAAGATGTTTTTTCTAGATTTTTCAGACTTCTTCAACTTTTTAAAATGTTGTCACGTTACGGCCACAAACTTCGGTGTGTTTTTGTGACAGTCCAACACAGCATCATGCATAACTGTGAAGTCAAAGGACATGATTTTCACAATTTTGAACTAATGAAAAATGTTACACTTGTTTGTGTTCTGCCCCTTTTACTATGATATCCAGTCAGACCTTGGTGCAACTTTTTGGACTTTTCTCCGCTGCTCACGAAGAAGTCCGGGACAATAATCTGTTTAATTCTGCTTAATAGACTTAGTAAAAGGAGGTTTTTAAATCAATATTTGCCGTAAACGTAGCTGATAAAGCCTCTTAAGTTGCTGTGAAGCGCTTTGTGCTTACGTTGCCTTGACGTCACTGCGACAAGTCGACTCAACTTTTATGATGTTGTAGTCGACCTTAAAAAATATGAAGTCGTTTAACCCCTAAGATAAACAGCAGCAAAACAATTACAAGGACTGAAGTCGAGTTTCTCATTCTACTTGGGGCAACAGTCATCTTAAACATGGAGCCAGAGCTTCATTAGAATAATTTAGATCGGTGCATATTCATATGTTAGAATAGCCTGTTATGTTTTTTCTGCTCACTTTTAAATGAGCACTTTTTATATATAGTTGCAAAGGGAAATGCTTCACAAGTGGATAGCGGTGATAACAACTCTACACCAAGTCACATCAGTAGCTTCTTGTAAAAAGTGCATGTAAAAGTGTCATCTTTTTGCAGAAAAGTGCAAAATTTGTGGGAAGGACTTTGTCATTTTGTTATTTTGACTATTTATTGAAGGGGGAATTGCAAGTGCTATAGCCTATGTTTTCCGTTGTTGAGCAAGTTTCCAGTTGAAGCGTCACTGATGGGAAGATTGTGGTTAAATTTGTATGAACTAAACTGACTTTCTTATCTCTGGAAATCGCTGTTTTTTTTTTTAGTTCTACTTGCTTTTCTTTTATGGTTAAACAAAATACAACACAAATTTGGTATCCAACATTATAGAGCTGCCTTTTACACTTAACATGTATTAATTATTAAATGTAAAGTTGTTAAATATGTGGATTATATATCACATTTTCTTTTTAGTTGTAAGCTTGTGAAAAGAAAGGATGCAACAATATGAATGAGTTTGACGCTGAAAACATGAACTCTTGTTTATTTGCTTGCTTCTCTTGCCAGTAGCCTCCTAGTTTCCACAGTAAACAGGAGTTTTCTTTACTAGAAGACTGAAACAGTTTCCCTGGTAACAGCATTACTGCAGAGGCTTACTTATATTTGTTGGGGGGGGGGGAAACTGGCGATCTTTGGCACAAGTGATTTTTCTGCATACTTGAATTGTTTTTTTCTTTTCTTCTGATGGGCGGCTTGCAAGAAATCTGACAATATAGATATTAGGACATTTATTTTCTAAGGTTTTTGCAGAGAAATTAATTTGTCATGAACTAAATCTTATTCTGTTGACATCCTTTGTTCCAGATTTTGCAGATATGTAATGCAGCGATGTGTGGAAAGATAGGATGTTTAGTTGTAAAGTTCAAATTGTTACATTACCCTCGTTATGGTGGTTTTTTTGTTCATCATCAATTTGTGGTACAGACCAGCTGTAGATTTAAAGTAAGGAGTCGTTTTTCTGTTTGTCTTCACAGAGAGGTGTACCCGTCCTGACCGGCTATGGAGTGGTGTTGGCTTCAGACTGGATGACAGCGTCCACAGGGAGGACAAGAAAGCAAAGTTTCTAAATCAGCAACACCCTTCCCTTTGGAGTTGGCTGATCGGCAGTGACAGCTCGTTCAAGCGTCGTCCTTTTTCTCCGATTGGGATCCCCTCCCTCACCCTCCCCGTCCGTCTTCCCTTTCTTTTTTCCTTTATTTTCGTCCATATCTTCTCCTTTTGTTCCCCTCCTGAGCTCTTGAGCTTTCTGTCCTGTGCGCTTTTGTGTCTGGACTCAGAAGTTCCCTTTTTGCTTTTTGTTTTGTTTTGTTCCCCCCCCCATCCCTCCCTGGTGTTTGAGTCTGAGACCTTTCACCTGCCTCCCGCCGGGTTCGGAATGAGCTGGCTTAGCAGGTTGAACCCACGGTCCGGCCGCAGCGCGGTCGCCTCCGCCACCCCCTCCAGCCCGTGCACTGCCGACCCGGAGACCTGCCTGATGGTGTTTGAGAACCACTGGAGACAGGTGCGCTTGCTTTGTGACGCCGTACACTCACAGTTCTGTTTATTTACTTTGCTGGAAGTCGCTTTTGAGATACAAGTCAAAAATGAACCCAGATCGAACCTAATTAGGTGAATATAATTTGTGAAAAGAAAAGACTGGCTTCCTGTTATTGATGGTTGCAGCCGTGGTTGCTACTCAGCTAATTTTTGCGCTAAATCTTCTCTCCTAATTGGGGAAAAACCGTTTTTATCACAAATGATCTGGGTCACATCTGAAGTAGTAGGTTTGAAAATAAATAGCTACTGACACTGTTGGTCTATTTGTATAGTTCATTTTACAGTCTGTCAGTGCTTTTGTGGATCTAACCAATAAGGAAGTGTAGATTTTAACACTTTAGATGGCCAGTGCGAACATAAGGAGCCGAATTGTCTCATGTTCAGTCCCTAGGCAAAAAGCGTTACGGCTTCCACAGCTCTGCCTCTTCCTAATGGGTTAAATGCCTTTGAGGCAGCATTAGACTGTTTTGTTGGATGTTTGCTCTTTCAACTGAACCCTTAACAGGATTTTCCCTTTTTTTTTTTTTTTTTCAACAAAAAATTGTTTCCAGAAGAAGTAGCTGTGGTGCTCATGTTGCAAATGTCTAAACATAATCTCTTCTCCCTCCGACATGATGGCGTGAGCAGCGGTTATGACGAGAAGACAATAAGTAGACGTTGGCTGTGTGGGCGAACATCTGCCCCGTTTTGTGTGTTTGCTTGCCGGCTGTGTGTTAACTCATCTTGGTTTCTGCACATGTGCAGCTTCACCACTGACGCAGTTGATCCGACTCATCGTGTTGGCTAACCAAGCCCTGGTCGTTGTGTCGACTCATGGTGACTGCACATCACACTTGTTTGTGATAAAGTTGTGAAACCTCTTGTTATATTTAACACTTGAGAAGCTGCTTTATTGTCTATCTTAGAGTAACTGTGTCAGACTGCTGTTAAATACTTCTAATAATACGTATTAGTAATTTAATCCATTTTCATCCAAAAATACCAGTAGCTTCCTGACAGCACTCGTGAGTAAACAGCCTAAAACTTGTAGGATATTAACTAGAACATTTTAAAACTTTAGTATATGTTGATACCAGTTAATGGCCTGTTTCTTTTTAGCTTACTGAAAGGACTTTAGTATCAAAATCCTGATCAAAAGACTTTCGTTTTAAAATGCTGACTGTGTTCTCCAATCCTGTGATTCTCAGTCCCGGTCATTAACCCCATGTCCTGGATGTTTTAATAGGTGATTAACAGACTTTTGTTGCACCTGACACCATCCTAAGGAGTTAATGCAGTCATTTGTGCTGGAGCAGAAATTCATATAAAATATGGCAGACTGTGGGTCCTTTGGAACAGAATTAAGGACCAACATTAAGCTCTAATGGGATATGAGTTGCATTCGAGTCAGAGGAAATGTGTTGAAGGCAGCAATTCACCTTATTATTCAGTGGTTCAGTTGGCCTTGACTGCAGGTGTCCTTGGTTTTGTTGGTGTGTCCGTCCCATTTCCTTCTATCTTCAGGAACTGAAAGGCCTCACTGTTCGGCAGTCAACTTCTCAGTTTAATAATAATCTTGTTCTTTACCTTGATTTTTGTCCACAATAAAGAGTTAGCCACTCAGTTTAAGTGTGCTGGACTGAGTCTAAACATACAGACTAGTGGAAATACTTCCACATTTTGCAAATTTCTTCATGTTGCATGTTTTGTAGTTGCATATTTATGTGATTTTTGAACTTGGAGTAATCCAAGAGCTTTTATGTCTTAAAAAAAAAGAATTTTAAGGATACAAGGAGCTTTATAAGGATATCATTCTTGTAACGTAATTTTTTTTTTCTTCAGGTCTCTTGGGTTTTGGATCAGCGAGAAACGTCATCCTCCAGCGATGACCTGATTGCGGTGCGAAACAACACCGACCAGATGTTGTGTCTGCTGGCGGAGGAGCGTCCCGCCGAGAGCTCAGAGGGCGGCTCTTGCGTGACGCCCATGGGCCCCATCCTGGAGCTGGTCGTCACGGAGAACATCATGGAGCGCCTGGTTCAATGGCACCTTTGGCGCGGCCTGGACCCGGACAGCCAGGGGGCGCTGCTCAAACTGTTCGAGATGCTCATCGGCCAGTCCCAGCAGCCTCTGCTGCAGCACACGGCTGTTCTCCACCCCCTGCTGAGGCTGCTGGGAGCATGCGCCGACCCAGAACTCGGCTGTCCCCCGGCCTTGGAGAACAGCCTAGTACTGCTGCTTAATCAGGTACACACAAAGAAATAAATCATTGGGATACTTCATAACTGTGTTTGAGTTTTTTTGTTGTTCAAATGAAATTGTTTTACCTCCGTTTGGGTTTCTACAGCTTTGAAAAATTGATCAAGTGCTTAAAAAAACACACACAGCTGTTTTTTGGCAGTATTTTTATTTATTTTTTTTTTTGGCGTCTGGAAAATGAGCCTTTTCAAAAACCCTCCTGAATGAATTGTCACAAATCAGCCGGCACTGTCCCTCGGTCAGCAACCCCAGCAAAGCCCAACTGATCACCTAGCAACCCCAGCAGAGCTCCAGCATGTGTCGTCGGCTGGTTTTACAGCTGTATGTGGCGTACAATAGCTGCTGGAAAACACAAGTGCTCTGCTGTTGACTTACCGTCCAGAAACCTCTTGCTGCAGGAGGCTCCACTGATGCTTTTCAAAGCTGTTCAGTTGTAAAATTTCACATCTGTTCGCAGCTATTTTCACCTGCGAGTGTAAACATTGAGTTGGGAGGCGTGGCTTATGTCGGTTTAAAGTGACAAGAGCCCTAAAACATCTTCTGAAAGGAGATGCAGACTGAAATGTCACAACCCAAGAATGATTTTTTGCTAAAAAATTGTAATTGTGTTTGAGTAGCCCATAGACCTATATTAACGTCCCCAAGGAAGCATAATTGGTCATCTATAATCTTTCATTCTTGTTAAATGCTTGCTTTGAACTTCATTGAAACCTTTGGTTTTTATGTATTTTTTTTTTACCGTTTTGAATCCTCTGCAGGTTTGCGTGTCCATGGCCCGGCAGCCGGTGGTCCTGGAGATGCTGTTCCAGGCTGCGCCGGTCCAACAGGGCTCCACCAACCTGCTGATCTTCTCCCTCCTCGTGCCGTTCATCCACCGGGACGGAGCCATTGGCCAGCAGGCCCGAGACGCGCTGCTGCTGGTGATGGCGGCCTCGGCCAGTCACCAGGCAGTGGCGAGATACATCGCCGAAAACTCCTATTTCTGCCCGGTAAATCTCACCATCATTTGTTTTTGTTTGAGTGTTTCAAAAAAACAAAACATTTACAAAGATTAAAGCTTAATATCAAAATTCTTAAATGGAGGAAGTTTGTGTTTTCATGGATGATTTCAAACTGACTGGCAATATCTTTTTTGGTTTTGCTATGTAATACAGCATCATCCTGATGGACACAGATCCAAGGGCGCCATTTTGACTTCTTGCGTCAAAGTGATGTATAGAGAAGCTGACCTCCTCTTTATTAATGTAGCAGCTGAGTACAGCTCAAAAAGCGGGACCCTTGCTTGCCGTCTGACTCTCGCGCTTCAGAAAGGGGATGTAGGCTCTGGAACTCTAATGCATTAGTGATGGTGCGTGATAATGGCTGCAGAAGAAGATGACTATGCACTCTGACAGATCAGCCACCCTTATCTATATCCTATCACTTAGTTTCCTGTGACCATCTCGCAAAATGGTCTACACTCAAAGAAACGGTTGCATGTTAATAGGAATATATCATAAAAGGGATCCTTACGACATGCATGTGGGTTTATTGTATTTTTGTTTGATTTTTGTCAATCTTTTTCAGGGAACTCTTAAGTTTTTCTAGTGTTTTTGGATGAGAAATCACTTTAGGAGATGTCACTATTTTGGAGTTTACTATTAAAAATGGCAGATTCAGTTGATATATTATTAAAATATTTACTTTTTAAAAAAATCTGCACATCTTCTTGCAATTCCCTTTAGCTGCCACCAGATGAGAATAAAGAGTTGCTAAAGACTTAATGATTTCTTTTTTCCAGTGAAAATCTGCATGTTTCCATTTAAGGGCATTTGGAAAGCCACTGTGAGATAAACCTTTCCTGTAGAATCAAAACAGTGTGGTGCTTTTATGTGCGATTCAGAGGACTGGTCACTACTTCCATCTTTTGACTCTTTCTGTGCACTTTGGTGGCAGTGAGCTGGCTCAGCTGTTTCTGCTCACTTCTGAAAAAAGGTCCAGTGGAGGAAACATGGAGGACCCAAACAAAACAGCGCCTGACTCGCGCTGTTTTTTTTTTTTAAATTTTTTTTTTTATGTCTCTGCGTGCTAACCCATTACTTTCAGCCTTGCATGACATTTTCAAAGGAGATGTCTGTTACCGAGTCATTGCAGTACCTCTCCTCTGCATCCTTAACTGGCCTTTTCTCCTCTTCTAGACATTGTTTTTTTTTTTGTGATTTCTCAAAGTGAACTAATGTTTGTAGATGCTGATTGTTTGTATTTCTCTGACATCATAGTTTGAGTTTTAAAATTTAATTGGTTTAAAAATATTAGCTGATCCAGAAGCATGAAGTGTTCATACACAAATTTAACATTTATGTTTTACAAGTCGTCACTCAACATTTATGATGCAATATAGAATTTATATTGCACGTTATATCACTTTTACTCAGTCAAGGCCTACTTTAAGACACGAATATGCATCTTTGCTGTTGTATACAGGATGTAGACTGCTTGGTGTGTGTTCAAAAAATAAAATAAACATATACACACCCTATGATCTCACCTAGGACATATTAATACAAATGGCTTTAATTATTTTGTTTAAACAGAGGATTATTTTCCCCCATATTTTGATCTGATTTAATTTCAGAAAGTATGACACCAATAAATAAGTAAAATTTAGAAATGTGATTAAAATTCATTATCTTCACAGTTCACTGAAATCACATGTCCTGCATTAGTACTGTGGGTTCAACCTAAGTGCTGAGAAAGGCTTTTTCTGCTTGCAAATTTCTTCTGTTTTTACTTTTGTTTTGACACTTCAACAAAAAAAAAAAAATGTTAACAGAAAGTTACCCAAACCAACCTGACCCCGTGGGAAGAAGTAATTAAGTAAAATCCAATGAAATCACAAATTAATTATGAGCAACACACTTTTCAACACTAGTTAGCTACAGCCGTCTGCAGACGATTTGACCTGGAGTTGCCACAGCTAATAGTATTTTTTTTATTTTTTTTATTTTTTGCATCCACTTCAGTGGGAAAGGTGAACAAAAAGGCAAACTGTACAGATCAAAGTAGCTGATCATTTTTAAAAGTTGCCTGAGCAAATCGCAGGCCCTTTGTTGGCAGACATAAAAGGACAGTAATTACAAATTGAGTTAATAAGAGACTGTGACTCTTATTAACTCTGAAAACGCAGTGACCAGGTCCTCCGTTCAGTACTTCAAAATGCACCTGGATATCCCTACAAGTGATATTAATTTTATGTAACATTGAGCATTATTTCAAAATATTTTGAGTGATTGTTTGTATTATTTTGGTTTACAAATAGTTTAGTAACCAGAAGTTTTCAAGCTTCTTCAGTTCAAGCTAACTCATAATCGATTATCAACCTGAGTCTCTCTGCGTTCCTGCAGGTGTTGGCGACGGGGCTGAGCGCCCTCTACTCCTCTCTGCCCAGGAAGATCGAGGTCCGCGGAGACGACTGGCATTCGCTGCGGCGGGAGGACTGGATGGGCGTGTCGTCCCTCGTGCTCTTCATGAACTCCTTGGAGTTCTGCAACGCCGTGGTGCAGGTGGCACACCCCCTGGTCCGCTCGCAGCTCCTGGATTACCTCCACAACGGCTTCCTCGTCCCCGTCATAGGCCCCGCACTGCACAAGGTTGGAAACTGAACTCTGTTCAGAAGTAGAGTTCAGTTAGTTTTGTTTTGTGTAATGTTCTAAAGTCTGCCTGCTGGATTTCAGAACATTTAGAATAGATGAAATCCACATTCTTTCCACTTTGTTTAGCGACTCTGATGTTGTTGTGTTGTGAGAGCAACATGAGAACATCAAGAACTGGCAAAAAACATGGAGGTTTAGAACTTCATTTTTTTCGATTTCTGTCGATGAGTCAGAGGATGAATCAGTAATTTTTTTTTACACAGAAAAGACTGTCCTCTACTAAATTCTCCTCAGCAGGAAGATTTGTCACATTGTTCGTCTTTAAACTGCGTTTTTGCGCGCGTATGTGTGTGTGTGTCCGCAGTCGTCGGTGGACGAGATGATCGCCAGCACCGCCTACCTGGATCTTTTCTTGCGCAGCGTAACGGAAACATCGCTCCTCAAAACCTTCCTGCGCTTCATCCTGCTGCATCGCCATGACAATGACACCATCCTGGACACGCTGCTCACGCGCATAAGCAGCAATTCAAGGGTCTGTATACATGTGCATCTGTTTATGAAAGAGCCTCGAGGCTTTAAAATGAACACGGTCGAGTGGGCGCTGAGTGGGCTGAGGGCAAAATCTGACAGCAGACAAGCGAAGCTTCTGGGCTATGAGAGCAACAACAAGAAAAAAAAAAAAAACTAAATCTCTTCGTGTCTGCTGCAAGAACCTACTTTTGTGTTGGATGTTGCTTATGTTCAGAAATGTATCTCAGTTGAAATGCTCGCACCGACTCCCGGATTCTGGGCTAGAAAAGAAATATTTAGATCAATGGGCTGTTTGGGAAAATATTAATGGGACGTGATTTCATCATCCTGCATGAGCGTCTGAGTTATCTATTTAGAAGCTAAAGCACCTCTGGTGTCTTCAGAGGCCAAAGTTGGAAATATTATTAACTTTATTTTAAGGTTTTCAGTCATCATTTTTTCAAACTTCTCTGCTGTAATACAGTAAGACGAAAACAAATGGATCTCCTGTGTGCGACTGCTCATCGGTTTCTTCATCGTTGCAGCTCTGCATGGTCTCACTGAGTCTGTTCAGGACGCTCCTGTCCCTGCATTGCGAGGACATCATGCTGCAGCTTGTTCTCAGGTATTTCCCCGAGTTTTTCTGAGCGTTGATACTGTGGGTGAATTCTCTTTTACACGAGGAGAAAACTTATGATTCATAAATCACAGATGGAAAGAAAGATGAAAGAAATGATTTCTCAAAAATTCAGTCCAGGCTCAACTCCTCTCGGTATTGTGCTTTTCTAGCAGAGAACTCTTTAGTGTCTTCTAATGAAAGAGTAAAAGCTCCATACATAAGAAATATGTTTTACTAAAAAGCTGCTGTCAGTAACATAAATTTAGAACTTTAGATGATAAAAAGCAGTTGAGATTCCTTGAAAAAATAGGGAACTAGCCCTTTAATTTTCCACCAAATCAGCAGGTGCGAGTCACATGCTAACTTCAGTGCGGCGTCTGCAGCTTAAAACGGAATAAAGACTCAACAAATCAAACGCAGAGCAGAAATTATTCAGTTCAGTGGAGAAACGTTTCCTCATAGTGCTTACAGAAGATCTTTCTCTTGTCTGTAACCAGCCTGTGTTATCATAAATAAAATGGTTCAAAGGGCCTTGGAAAGTGTGGTTATAACCATATAAATATTCCCTTCTCACCCACCGCGGGTGGTTCTTATCCTCTGAGCTCGGGTCCTCTACCAGAGGCCTGGGAGCTTGAGGGTCCTGCGCAGTATCTTGGCTGTGCCAAGGACTGCACATTTCTGGACTGAGATGTCTGATGTTGTTCCTGGGATCTGTTGTAGCCACTGCTCCAGTTTGGGGGTGACTGCCCCGAGGGCCCGATGACCACAGGCACCACTGTGGTCTTCACCTTCCAGGCCCTCTCCAGTTCCTCCCTGAGGCCCTGGTATTTCTCCAGTTTCTCGTGCTCCTTTTTCCTGATGTTGCAATCGCTTGGTATTGCTACATCTACCACAACGGCTTTCCTCTGTTGTTTATCCACTATGACAATGTCTGGTTGGTTCGCCATTACCATTCTGTCTGTCTGGATCTGGAAGTCCCACAGGATCTTAGCTCTGGCATTCTCCACCACCTTTGGGGGTGTTTCCCACTGATCTCGGGGTTTCCAGTCCATATTCTGCACAGATGTTTCTGTACACTATGCCTGCCACTTGGTTATGTCGTTCCATGTACGCTTTCCCTGCCAGTATCTTGCACCCTGCTGTTATGTGCTGGACTGTCTCAGGAGCCTCCTTACACAACCTACACCTTGGGTCTTGTCTGGTGTGGTAGATCTGGGCCTCTATTGCTCTGGTGTTTAGGGCCTGTTCCTGGGCGACCATATATATATATAAATATATATATATATATATATATATATATATATATATATACATATAAATATATATATATATATATGCAGATTTTTATAAGAACAAGAATTAGAGTTGCTGAAGTACACATACAGCACTTTGCAAAAGCATTCACAATAAAGTTGTGGAAACTTTATTCCGCAATAAAGTTTCCACTTCTTTGAAACTTTTCTCCAACTTTATTTCTGACCTGTGTACTTTGTTCCTCTGGTTTTATCGTGCTGTTTATTTCATGATCTCTGACAAACTTCTAAAGCCTTCACAAAACAACTTTTGGACTGTTCAATAATTAGTTGACTTTGGAAAGGAACTGATTTCAATTTGATTTTTATTTGTGTCAGAGTGAAGCTTGAGAAACTACAAATGCATGTCACATTTTCAGATTTTTATGTTTAAAAACTCCAGAAAACCATGAATCTTTTTTATTTTACTTCACAGTTAGGAGCTACAAAAATATGTCAAGTATATATGTATACAAGGGGTATTGTGTATTTTCAGTGTGTAGACTAAGAATTAATCATAATAATAATAAAAAACTTATCAAAACTCCATGTGTCTGTTTTTCTCCCAGGTATCTCCTTCCCTGCACCCACGTGATGCTGAGTCAGCGTCGTGCCATCAGGGAGACGGACATGTATGGAAAGTCGGCAAACAAGTTCCTGTCGCTGATCCCGGAGTGCTGCCGGCTGAACGCATCCAGCTCCACCGATCGCGACGACGACAATCCATTCCGGGGCAAAGGTGAGCAACAGCCATCTGGGGGAAAAGGATTTGGATCTGTTTCACCTGGATTGATGGCGGTTTAATAAAGTGGTTGTTACCTTGACAGAGCGAAGTCGTCTGTCAGGATTGGTTTAAAGGTTAAGATTCTGTATTTGCTCATGCACAAATGCAGGGTGTCTGCACATCCTTTAAAGGTCTTAAAAAGTATTTTGTGCATCTAAAATTAAGGCATTAAAAATACGTTAATCACAGGTCTTATATTTTGTTGTGACAGGACTATTTAAACTCATATTTTAAACATATTGTACAGAGTTTTTTTTCTTGCTGGATTTTTCTGTCAGGCAAAAGTTTGAGTCGCACTCAGGCGTCTTCGTCACCTGAGTGAAGTTGCCCCCCCACCTTCTTCAAATCAGACGAAATAGGTGTCAATCAACTCGGCTGCGTTTGTGCTGGTTTGTGCAGCAAAATTTTTTGTTTGTGCTGCTTTCGCTTTGAAGATATTAATGAAAGGTCAAAAGGTCAACCAGCCCCCCCACCTTCTTCAAATGAGTCAAACGTTTGTGCTGCGAAAATTTGTAAAAGTGAAAAGTGATTATTTTTTTTTCTAGGCCACATCACTTTTCACTTTGTACAAACCAGCACAAACGTAGGAGAGTTGACTGACACCAAATGTATTTATTTTTGCAAATGTGAGCAGGGCCAGGGGAATGGTTGACCTCTGATGACCCCTGGAGAACATTTTTCTTAATATCTTCAGAATGATACCAGCACAAACAAAAACTTTTGCTGCACAAACGCAGCAAAGTTGATTGACACCCATTTCGTCTGATTCGAAGAAGGTGGGGGGGCCGGTTGACCTTTGATGACCTCTAAAAACATTTCTTTATATCTTTCAAATGATAGCAGCACAAACGAAAATTTTTGCTGCACTAACGCAGCACAAACGTTTGACACCAATCTCGTCTGATTTGAAGAAGGTGGGGGGGCCAACTTTACTCAGGTGAGCTACCTGACGTACAGTATTAGGGGTGGGCAAGATACGCCGTTCCTGACTGTCCAGCAACAAAATGCGCATCTCTCTCCTCCCTCCATTGTTTACGTTTCTGTTGCTGCTGACAACTGTTGCATAGAAACGGCGGTCGCTCCCCAAGACGCATAGAGGAAATAACATTACAAAAGAAAATAGTAACGAACAGTGATTTGGATAAGTAACTTTACTCTGTTTACTGCATTTGAAATAGTAACGCGTTAGATTACTCGTTACTGAAAGAAGAGGTCCGTTAAGACAAAGTGCCGAGGTCGCACAGATCGTCAGAACACTTGATTTGTCGGCCCATTACATCACAGCGCTGCGTGTATTCTTGTGCTGAGATGTCATCGGTTGTGATGTCACATACTGCTTTGTTGTGTAACACGGGGTATAAATAACTCTGGTTGGTAACTGGAGTTTCATTCGAAGACAGTTAGTGAGGATCAATCAACCAACAATGGATTTAAGACGAGAGATGAGATTTTTAGTCAACGTTCACGCCATCCCAGCCATTGAAGAGTATATTCTTCAAACAGAAGAGGAGGTCTGGTTGGACCTGGACCTTTTGGACCAGGACGAGGGAGTGACAGGGAGGACAAGATACCTGGTCCGACATCTGACGGAGATTTTCTCCGATTTGGTGAAGGACGTTTCTGAGAACCTGGCCGACAAATATGGCCATTTAAAAGTTATATTTGGAAGCCAGGTCTCTCAGGCCTTTGCCCGGGCGATGGGAGAAGACACGGCTATCCACGGAGAATGTGCTGCAGTGGTCGACATGCTTTTCTTGAAGCATTTGATCACTGCAGTCACATCTCCCGTGGATAGTGACGACCCCGTGTCACTCCTCAGGCCGGGCTTAGGTCTCAGTTCTTTGGTGCGAGCTGTCGTCAGTTTAGTCCACCAACTGATGACAGCGAAGCGCCAAAGGACTGAGGGCGTCCTAGAGGAGCAGAGCAAGGACACGGTGCGACTTTTTGTGAAGTCGTTGCTGTGTCTGGGCATCAGGGAGTCCAAGACACGGCGGTGTTTGGATTCCCTGATGGAGGTACAGGAGCGCATGGTTAACAGCATCTGCGCCAACATCGAGAGCCATCCGGTGGAAATCCAGGTGGATTGGGTCCCTGGCCTTGTAAAAAAGGTTTTCAGGGACCTGACCAAAACATTTGGGTGTTCTGCCGGATGGGCTCTGGGCTTCATGGAGCACGAGGTCGTCGACGACACAATCGCGCTCTGCCTTTTGAGCCGATTGGAGAAGCACCAGAAAAAGACAGCTGGATTTTTCACGCGTCTTTTTTCTGGTGCTCATAACATCTTTAAAAGGTATGTCACCAAGTGACATACCTTTTAAAGATGTTATGCGTCTGTCGACCTCGGCTCCATGAAGCCCCCCTGTGCCTCCGCCCCTCTGCTCCTCCATCGCTCCAGGTATCGAGACCCCTCTGTTCCTCCATCGGTCCTGGTGAAGAGACGCCACCCAGTTCCCCCGTCGATCTCTCCCCCGAGACGACTCTCCGTGCCTTCATCGGTCCCGACCCCAAGAAGCCTCCACGTCTGATTCTGATAACAAGGTTCCTTTATTACTCTGCCATGTTTGGGTTTTTACCTTAAATTAAATAATTGCCACAGCAATTATTTTCAATCATATTAACTTTAAATGTTACTTAAAAATGGATGCACAGTTGGTAGCACTGTTGCCTTGCAGTGAGAAGGTCCTGGGTTCAATTCTCGGCCCAGGGTCTTTCTGTATGGAGTTTTCATCATCTCCCTGTGCATGGTGGGTTCTCTCCGGGTACTCCGGCTTCCTCCCAGTCTAAAAAGATGACTGTTAAGCACCAGCACCACCTGTGACCCCTCTACGGATAAAAATGTATTTTACAAAATGATTTAGATTTTTTTAAATTTGGAATATGTCACTTCAACTTCCGATTTAGCACAGAGGGAGATGGGAGAAGTCGGCGACGACCAGCACGTAGACGACCCTGGGTTTGCTGTCAGAGCACAGCAGCTCCACGACTCAAGATGCACAGATTTGCGACACTTGTCTTAATCTTCCAGATTATAATGGCGTTTAGTTGTGCAGCTACGGACAGCGTTCATTCATGGCTGCTTTTCTGCTCATTGCGCTGCTCATATTGGTCTCGGCGTTTGCAGTTTTCTGGAGCGCAACTTGCCCGGGAAATACTTCGCCTCCGACGCCATTCACAGGTAAACTGAGTATATATTTATATTTATGTAGCCCGGGAAATACTTCGCCTCACAGGACACAATAACTGGGGTTCTTAATGTGCAGTATATTTTATTCTTTTTAGTTGAGACAGATGAAACAAAGCTGTCTCGCTGCGTACTTGTGTTCAGCCATCAGAACATAACAGTTGGTAACTACTGATGGAATGTGGCAATCTCCATAGTAACAGGAAATGCACAAAAAAAAAGAAAACACAATAGATAAAAGACAAAGAAATACGGCTGTGGCCTCAGGCTGCACAAATAAAATATAGAGCTGCATTACCACACACTGATTTAAAGCCCATGGAATTGTGATATGCCTTATTTGATCAACACTCACATTCTACAGTAATGTCTCAGTTCTCTCTCAATACTGGAGTACACAGATGATAAGACATCTCACTGTCATGTGCAGGGAATGGCCGACCTGCACCGTACACACCAGTTCCCTGAACCATCTGGTTCGGAAATACAGCGTCTCATTAAAATACTGACTATTTATGACATAAATGAGAACGTAAAAAAATATTTTAAGAAGCGATGTATATACACTGCTCAAAAAAAAATAAAGGGAACACTTAAATAACACATCCTAGATCTGAATGAATGAAATATTCTCATTGAATACTTTGTCCTGTACAAAGTTGAATGTGCTGACAACAAAATCATTGTTGATTGTCAATCAGTGTTGCTTCCTAAGTGGACAGATTGATGTACTTGGAGTTATATTGTGTTGTTTGAGTGTTCCCTTTATTTTTTTGAGCAGTATATTTGCCAATTTCTGCTCAAAACGATCTCCCGCAGACAAAATACTTACAAGCACATACCAGCTAGGTATCTGACATAGCAACACAGAAAGAAGAATGACATGCATTTCCTGCCCCATCTTGGGAAACAGCAATCACCTCAGAACACCGCTCTCTGGTGGCCAAAATGTGCATCACCCGAGACCAACCACCTGAACATATTTACAGGTAAAAAAAAACAAATAAAATTACATAATTGAACCAAAGTAATTCAACAGCATTGATACTGTAATATAAAAGAAAACCCTCACTTTGGAACGGTACGCTTATTCACCCAAAGTTTACCACCCGGCTACATTTACAAACACATTTATATTAGCTATAATTTAATTGGTGAAAATCGTGTCATTCCATTTTGACCTTTTGAGCTTTAACCTTTTATTAATATCTTCAAAGCCAAAGCAACACAAACAAATTTTTTTGCTGCACAAACGTAGCCGAGTTGATTGACACCTATTTCATCTGATTCGAAGAAGGTTGGGGGGCCGGTTGACCTTTGATGACCTCTAAAAACATTCCTTTATATCTTGAAAATGATAGCGGCACAAACGAAAATTTTTGCTGCACAAACGCAGCACAAACGTTTGACACCAATCTTGTCTGATTTGGAGAAGGTGGGAGGGCCAACTTCACTCAGGTGTCCTCGTCGTATTCTGTGATACGAGGATTAGGCTACTGCTATCGAGCTGTTAATATTGCTAGCTTTTTTGTGTCTATCATGGGTACGGTGTACATTTTTCATCAGTTGCCTTGACAACATTCGCCTTTGGCACTGACTCATTCTGTTTCCAACCTATGCGAAGCTACGTGCAAAAACCTTTGGCAAATTCTGCCAACATTCTTCTACGAAGCAGGTCTTGCATTTTATTCACGATGTAAAGGGTTAAAAAGGTCTTAAATTTTACCAGCAGATCTACTGGTAATGGCTGATTTATGTCATGAAACATCAGGAACAAAATACAAAGAAAAATTAGCCTGAACACCCAAACTCTAGCATCAGATTTTGGCAAGTTGGGGTTTGCTCTTATAAAGATAATATTATTCAAATGATGTGAATATTTTTGGGGTTTCCTGTCTCATCCACAGTCATGAACAATCCAAGCACTGAAGCTCCACCCAGACCCAGCACCCCGTCCCGCTTGTCGTTCTTCATGCGGCAGCAGAGCAACAGTGGCGGCGGCGGATCGGGAGGAGGAGGGGGCTCATCTAACCTTCCCGCCGTGGATCCGCTGCACCCGGGTCCATCCGGGTCCCACGCTCTGTCTCCGGACAGTCCCATGCACCAGCAGCAAACCCACACGGAGTGTTTGGAGTGGGACGCGGGGTACCTGGAGTACCTCAAGGACGCACGTCGGGGAATCGAGCATTGTGCCTGGTCCTGCCGTGATTGGTCCGCGCCTTACGACGGAGAAAACCCTTCCCCGAGCGCAGCCCCTCTGCCTCCGCCTCCCCCCACCTCCAATGCCTCCATGGCCATTTTCCCGGAGCATTTCTCCTTCCAGCACGGAGGAAGTGGCGGCACTCCTCCAGGCCAGCAGAGGGCCGCCGTTGTGGCGGCGGCGCGGTCAGAGTGGAGCAGTTCGGACCGGGACAGCGGTGAGTGGGACGTCACAATAGGCAAAAACAACTGCATCAGTCTCACGCCCCGCTCCAAGAAGCGCACCCTTCAAACCGAGGAACTGCTTCCCAAACCGGTGCCGCCACTCGTCCCCTCTTCATCTGCTGGCTCCGCTCTGTCGGCTTCACACTCCACCTCCTCCCCAAGTCAGCACCTTTCCACGTCCACCATCACTGTGAGCTACCAGCCGATGTATAACGGGACAATCGCGCAGGCGGACGGTTGTTCGGACAGCCGGGATAGAGGACTAGAAGTGAAAAAAGTCAAAAGAGACTTGGGGGAGCAGCAGTTCTTGGATGAGAACGCCAACCAGAACGGATCTCCCATCTCTTACTCCTCCCACAGTCACACCGCCGTCCCCCAGTCGATTTTCAGCAACAGGAACAGCAGCGACGTGAAGTCTCTGCAGTTTCCTGCCCCCGATACCAAACCGCTGACCAACTCAGGCCCGCACAGCATATCCTCAGATCTTCCAGAAACCAACCAACAGTCGCAACAATCCGTGGAGCGGCTCATCGAAGAACTGCTGGAACAGGCGCCGGACGACCCCCAGCAGCTCCCCGGAGACGCCAACGGTCAGGGCATCAGCATCGAGGCCTTCACCCAGGAGCTGCGGGAGCTGGAGGACCGGGTGAAGGAGCGAAGCCAAGCCGCCTCTCTGCAGCCCGACGCTGCTGCAGAATCGCTGTCCGCTGAGCAGCAGGAGGACGAACAGCTTTCCACCGCTCTGAACGCGAAACTGACTGGTGACGTCAAAGGGGAGGGGTCCGAGGTGGGAGTCTATAGTCCTGCCAGACCTCTTAACCAGCCTGCCTCGCAGCCATACACTGGTAAATTATTATGTGGCTCTTAGTTGTATTTCTATAACTTCAATCTGAGCAGATTTTAGGCTAGGAAACACTTTAGCCATCTTTATTACCAAATACGTTTTTCCCCTTCTAGTAACGTTGCTTCCCACTTGGTATTGTTTATCTTCCTTCATCTGTATTCACTTTCTGTACATGGTATGTGTAATTATGTGCTTTATCAGTGATTTTACAGTAGAAAAAGATAGAAAGCAAACTAAAGTAGCATTTAGGAGGCATTTACAGTTTCTTGCAAAATATTCATCCTCCTTTGTCCCAGAATGTCAACAATAACTTAAGATTTTATGAGACTGACCAACTCAAACTCAAAGTTGTGCAAAAATGAGCAATATGTCATGAACGTCAGTAGAGGCTAGAACATACTGTTAAATTGAGAGTTTGTTTTTTGCTCTTCTTTCCAGTTCGACACCTGAATTACCAGATACAAAGAAATGCTTTGGTCTAAAGAATTAAATACTGATCAGACAGTAAAGTCTGAGGTATTACTGCCACCAAAACAGAAAAGGGAAAGGCGCGTGAATAATTTTGCAAGCCTCTGTAGCAAATCCATGAGCTGCAAACACTAGCATGACTCGCCTTCAGATAAAAGCTTTTATCATTTCAATAATCTGACAGAACTGAATAAGTATCAGTGTCGCAACAGGTTTACTTAACTTTCGATTAGGTGGCGCTCTTCATCAGCTCTTCAGCTAATAAGAAATAAGAGCTATTCTCCTTGGTTTCTGTTACACATGTTAGCAAGCTGCACCACATCGTTTTTTTCAGTCTGTGGGTGAAATGAATAGAAAAATCCTCAAATGAAGCTTCATCTAAAGCTTTTTTTTTCTTAGTATGTCAGTCAGTGTTTGTTCTTTCTTTGGGATCTAAGCCAATAATTATCCATTCAAAATTCATCACTGGCTGATATGTTTTCATCCAATTTCCATCCAAATGCAAAGTTTTTGAGAGACCTCTAAAAATGTTGCAAAAAAACAAAAAAACAAAAAACAAGAGCTAACTAGGCGTGTTTCCATCTACTGGTTTGGACCCAGGCTACACAAAGTGTAATTTTGTCAGACGTTGACGCTGCACATGTCTGTAATAAACGAGATGTAGACAAGCCAGCATTGGCCACACATTTCTCCAGGTTTGGACTTTTTACACATTTTTTCCGAATTTTGTGCCTCTTGTAAGGCACAGAGGCTCACCAGTGGATGGCAGCGTTCCCTGTGTGAGACATGATTTGCCAAATGAGTTTCCATATACCCAACTTTTTTCTAAAAAAAAAAAAAAAAAAGCCAAAACCGCCTCAGGCAAGTATTAAACACAGCCAGTGCTGCATAAAATTCCTTAAAGATCCAGCAAAAGCTTCTGTTCACCTGAATTAAAAAGCTCTAGTTTGTCTTTATAATCAGAAACCACAAGTGGAAGAACAATTTAACGCACATTCTAACTCAAAACCTTTTGTTTCTGTGGGTTTTTTTTTGTTTTTTTCCTCGTTCTCCTCTGCGCAGGCCCGTTCATGGTGGTTCTGTTTGCCAAGCTGGAGAACATGCTCCAAAACTCGCTCTACGTCAACATCCTGCTCACTGGCATCGTAGCCCAGTTGGCCTGTTATCCTCAGCCCCTCCTACGCTCCTTCCTGCTTAACACCAACATGGTCTTCCAGCCCAGCGTCAAGTCGCTGATCCAGGTACGCCAACTCCTACTAGC
Source organism: Poeciliopsis turneri (assembly GCA_922788865.1). Classification (NCBI taxonomy): domain Eukaryota; kingdom Metazoa; phylum Chordata; class Actinopteri; order Cyprinodontiformes; family Poeciliidae; genus Poeciliopsis; species Poeciliopsis turneri. The sequence continues at coordinate 1,776,933 of CAKLNU010000344.1, forward strand.
TTCAAGCGAACCCCAGCTCTGTGCCGTTCTGACTGAATGAAGATCTGTTTGTTCTTCAGATGAGGTTCTTTCTAGGGATTGTTGTCCAACTACACCCTCATATTTACGCCTAGTTAAAATTTGGAGAAATTTCTCTCTGATCCTACTTTGATTGGATTCAAGACTCCAATCGTAGCCTACCGGTTTGGGCTTATTGTGACATCTGGAAACAATACCAACTGAAATAAAAAACTAAAAAAAAAACAACCAGTTTTTGAGAATCCGTTTCAGCTCAAGCTCTCCGTCCTGTTTCTGTCCTCAGGTTTTAGGTTCTGTGAAGAACCGCATTGAGGCATTTGCAGCTTCTCACGAAGACTTCCCTGCCATGCTGAGGAAAGCCCAGCAGTACCTGGTGGCTCGAGGGAAAGTGGACTGGACCGACACGGCTGCCGCCGTTCCCCCACTGCGGCGCTCTAATTCACTAGGTGAGTGCAGACGGCGAACTGGAGACGTGTTAGGACTGAGGCCTAAATGGATCATCACACTTCAGATTAAAGCTCTTTGTGTTCTCATTTACTTAGAAACATTTTGTTTTCAAACTAACATTTTTAGGTTGTGTCGTCTTGTTGTTTCTTGTTCCCAATATCAACTCGGTAGAGATTTCCTAATTCTGCTTTTGTTAATTCACCCTCCAGTGACATTCAGTTCTCTGAATCTGTTTTTCTTGGTGGTGACAAACATTTTCCTCCATGTTTCTAAAGACACATTTGACGAGACACGTCCACTCACTTCTCAATAATCTGCTTCTTCTGCAGAGTGTTTGGCTAATGCTAGCTTATTTTTTCTTTGTTTTGATATGACCTGTTAATAATTCAGTTAGTAGATTTTAGTGCAGTTCCAGTCACTCAGGGAAAGCGATTTATTTGCTTTATAAACTTTGCACTGTGTTTCGAAGGTCATAAAATTGAATTAGTAGTGTTGTAAAAACAGATGCCAGACTTGCTATTCATGGCATTTTTAACAATTTAAAAACGCCATGAACAGAAAATGGTCTAAAGCATTATGCTGTAACCTGTTACTTGTCGGTCTTTTTGTTTTTGACTTACTGAGCGAGAGGACACCCATTTCACTCCTCTTTGGGTTGAACTGGACCTCTGGTCCGTTATTTAACTTCCCTTTAAGGTTAATAAAATATGTTTGAGTTTGAATTTGAATTAACTGTGTCATTAAAATGTCGATCTAAAGCAGCTGTTTTATGTTTGTTTTTTTTCTCTCTCAAACGTAATAAAGGTACAAAAGTCTGGCAGGTTTTAAAAACAGCTTTACTATGTTAATACAATGCAAAATATGGAAATGACTTTAAATCACATTCTGAAAAATGAACATCAATTTTAGTTCTGTGTTGTTTTGCGATTTGTGGAACATGCAAGAAAAAAAAAAAAAGAAAGGAAATCTACTATTTAAGCAACTCAAGGTCAATATTTTGTTCTCAAACGATCAGAATGCTTTCCAAACTGCAGAAAATAAATCAAATCTTTATTAGGAAAAACATTTTGAAACTTGGCAGTGACATTTTCTCGTGACGTTTCTGCTTTCCAGTGAAAAGCCGAAAGCCGTCGCTTGGAGACCTGATCCTGCGACACACCAACAGCCCCACCCGCGCTCGGCACGCCGCTCAGCTGGCGCTCGCTCACGTCCGGGACGGCGGCCAATCGCTGCACAGCGCCCTGTTCCGGGGCGGCTCGTCCGGCCTGGAGAAGCAAGCCGAGGCCTTGCGGGTGAAAAACGCCGTCTACTGCGCCGTCATTTTCTGCGAGTTCCTCAAAGAGCTGGCAGCCACGGCTCAAGAGCACGCCGTCACTTTACCTTTCCCTCGGAGCCAGAAGGCCGAGGAGTAGATTGGTAAACACAAACCCTTTGAAACTCGACTCTTTGGATTTTCTTGTCTTTGTTTTTTTTTTTTTTCTTTGTTTTTTTTTTTATTCATTTGAAGCTGTAAAACGTATTTCTCCCTTCGCCAGGCTCGCGCACTGAGACTTTCTGTCACTGAAATATTAATCTGCAATGGTGCAGACAGGAAACCAGGAGGAAAACGGCGGCATTTTTCTACCAAAATTAGCATAGGAAACCTAAAAGACTGGAATTATTGTTTTAACAGAAGAGCTTGTGCATATCATGTATTATATTTACATTCTGTACACATTACGTCTCACTAAACACTTGAGATTTGGGAGCTTGTAAATAAAGCCACCGCGCCGTGGTGTCGCAAAGGAAGTAGGTGCACATACTGGTGCTAGTTCATACTCCTAATGTTTTCGTCAGGAAGCGTGCTCTCAGGTAGCACAGGCAAGAAGATGGAAACACAACACCAAATATTTCTTGACGGGGAAACATCGAAAGTATAAAAATAAGTTTTCAAAGAAAAAAATCAATATTTGTACGTCAGGCCTGTCTCAGCTTTCATCAAAGCGTTTAATCTTCTGTGTAGGACCCGGTCGAGGAAAGAGCAGGTCAGACTCGGTGACATCATCAGAGTCGATTGTTTTGAAACGACAGCTAAAAACTGGAGAGAACAAAAGAGGGGAAGCATTTTGTTTTATTTTTTTATTTTTCTGTAAAGAAATTAGAGAACGTCCTGGAAAGTGTTAGGTAATTAAATGCCATTATTATGTATAATTTTTTTTTTTAATTTTTTTTTTATTTGCACCATTTACTTGACATATCAGCAGCATGTGGGTGTAGGCATGTGCCATTGTGCAAGTTCATTTTGATGAATGACTCCTTTCCGAAGGTGACGCCAGTTTTTCAGGCCATTACTGACTCGTCAGTCCGTCGCCGTAAAGCAGCTGGGGACAGAAAAGACAGCACTGTTTTTGTTTTTGTTTATTTTTTTATTTTTATTTCGGCATTCTAAGAGTTTTAAATTGACTTGCAATTAGTTTGAAAAAAAAAAAAAAAAAGTCCCTCGAGGCATTTACTCTTCTCAGTTCTTTGTTTTTAATAAGTGAGATACAAATTAAGCCATCTATTCAGTTTTTACTTTTTCGCTTTGTGTCTTGATAAAAGGCCAGAATGAACGTTTTTCTCTTATTAATTAACATGCTGCTATATATGTTGTTTTTTTTATTTTTTCAGTTTGTTTGTTTTAAACACTAACATTGAGTGAATTAGTGTCATAGCCACTGTTTCTACAGTTTGTTGGTAGGTACCAGATCTAAACGTGTGTGTGGGTGAGGAAGCAAGTCGTGATCAGTGTTTTTTTTTTGTTTTTTTTTCTTGTATCATCGAAGTTTGAATTAAGTTGCAGTTCAGTGTTAGAAGCTTTTTGCCAAGTTTTCCCTTCACTTACTTGACGGTTTATTTTCTGCACTTTTGTTATAGAGATGCAGCGATCTGAATTTTGGGGCCGATTTCTGACCTCTGGGTTCTGTGGAGTCTGTCTTGTCAGTTTTGTCTCCTGCGGATTGGTTTCGATAGACCAGTAAAAAAAAAAAAAGACAAGAACAATTTGAAATATTTTCTCTGATCCTATTAGAATCGGCTGCATTAAAGACGCTTTAAAACGTCTTTTCTGTCTTATTTGCATGTGTCGATTCTTAGAAACCCTGAGATTTCTAAAACTCCACACTGGACGCGGTTAAATGGATAACGGCTCGTTTTCGCTGTGGAGTTTTTTTTGCTTCAAGTCTTGCTCTCTCTGCTGCAGCCCTAATTAGCTCGCTAATGGCTTCTTACATCTTTCTACTTCCCAGCTGTACACTGAAAACGTCTAATTGGCTGGTGACTTTTTGGGGACCGTCGAGCTGAAAATTCTCGCTGCATCTCTATTTTAAATGACGGAGGACAGATTGATGCGATCGCTTCTTCTCATCGCTTTACTGTGGAACGCGTCTCTTTGCACATGCCGGCTTTCTCTCTTTCTCCAAACTCCGAGCAGCAGAGAGAAACTGCTTGACATCCTGTAATCTCTTTATCTTTGAAATATAATTTTTTTTTTTTTTTTTGACATTTTCATCTCTTCTAGGAAAGGGGGGGAAAAAAAAGGCTTTTTCATCTTGTTAAAGCCATATCTTTTATCATGTTTGTACGCCACTTTTCTACTGACTTTCTAGATCCATTTCATACCAGCCCACAGTTTTTTATTGTCGGGGGGGATTTTCTGCATGCCGGTTCAGGCCGGGTTTAACAAAACGTGGGTTTAACCGTGTCTCGCGCAGCGCTGACGAGCTTCTGTCGCAGACGTCATCCCTCCTTTACCTGCAGGAGTGCGTGGAGACGGGCAGGTTCTCCGCTGAATGTTTCTCTGTACATGTAAAGTTTATCCACTGCCATCCATCGCCTCACTCCTCGGTGGCCTCGACAGGCTCCTCCTCTTAAACTCGAGATTTTCTTTTTGACCGTTTGGACCCGATTTTAGACACGATTGTAAAGGGTCTCGGTGGATTCGCCGTTGTTTCTGGAGCGATCCGAGTCACTGACCCCCGTTTCTCTTTGATGCGTTCATGGACACCAAAGACAATCGCCGCGGCTACCATCAGTAATCATCCATCCATACTTTAACCTTGTTTTTATGGGGTTGTTTTTTAAGAAAGTGCCAACTTTGGTTTTGAGGTTTGACATTAACAACCAGACATGTATACTTTTTTTTTTCTTCTTCTTCTTTTGTTATAATTCCAGTTACTTTGTACACACTCCCTGAGTCATTTCCCACTTTTTCATTTAAACGCATTATAAAAGACGTGAACATAGGAGGCATTTAATGAGCGAACATGTCCTTCCAGGGGCTTTAATGTCTTCCCGATCTGTAAACACACCTTTATTCAGCGCGGCGCATATGTCGAATAACAACCGGCAAAATAAAGCAAGACGACGACAAAAAACACAAATTAAGAAACGAGACGAATTCAATCAAAGCTTCTTTGTCCTTGAAGTTTATTATTCAGCTTCACAATAGTCGCCTCTCGTCGGACGCACTCCCAGCGATCACAGCGGTGATTGTGAAAGTGCGTTAAAAATAGAAAACGCCAATAAAAGAGGTCGTCCCTGGCAGCCGGCGGCGGAACTTTCGCCGATCAGGCGCAACTTTTCAATCATCGTCTGCAGATTCTTTCATCTAAAAAAAAAAATTTTTTTTTTTTTTGTTTGTTTTTTCCCTTTTGACTGACAAAAATAGTGATGATTGATGAACCTACAGCTGGCAATCAGCACATTACGCTGATGTCCAGCTGATACACTACAGTTGATCCGACGTTCACCAAAATCTCATTTACTTTCGGGTTTTTTTCAAAACTCAGAACGTTTTGCATCTCGTCTTCTCTGCAAACTTTCCTTTAGGTTGTTCTTTTCTCGTGAATGAAAAATGTAACTGAAGCACATTTATTTTCTGGTGTGTTGTTATGATGCAATGTTTGTTTTTTTTTCCTCATAATCGGATGTTTAAGCTCTTTCTGTATCTTTTTTTTTTTTTTTTTTTTTCTTTCTCTCTCTCCAACTTTTCATCTCCTGTGCAATCTATGCAACACACACTCTGATATCCCGGCTCTGGAGCTAAAGGAAGATGTGGAATGACTTTAACTTGTAAATACTGTTTTTGAAAAGAAAAAAAGAAGCGATCAATCAGATCGGTCGAGATGCGTGGAATAACCGGCAGAATGGAAACGGTTTCCAAATGATGTAACAATGAATGTTGTCGTAAATATTTTTTTACATTTTGACATCGCTAGGAGGGAATAAAAAACAAAAACTGACACAAAAAAAACAAAACAAATCACAGTGGGAAAGCTGTCAGAAGAACACTACAAAGGGAAGTTTTTATTAATTTATAAATTCATTGCTTAGCAATATCACATTCGTCTTGGTGTCATTTTTTTTGTTGCCTTTTGAAATAAATTATTCTTTAATGCAAACATGTATATCTTACATTAATCATCGCAGATTTTTTTTTTTTTTTACTGTCGCTGCCACAATTGCGGCGGAACGAGAGTCGGGTCGGTTCTGACCAGTCGCAGCAGGCCGGACCTGGAGATTCTGGAAATGGGAAAACGGTTCTGGAGGAACTCATAAATATGTGGGAGCCTTTTAGGACTTTAAATACGTAATGTCTTCCTCTGAGAGCCTTTGCCACCATATGCACAGAATCAGATTTAAGAAAATAATTTGACTTCCTGAGGAACAAACAGAACCGCATTTGACCCATTGCACAAGTTCTGTCGAATTTAGAAAGAGGTTATTAAAGACATTTCAGAAGAAATTCACATCCGGTCATTTTGTTTCTTACTATGGATTTCTTGCGATCTATTAAAGTGGATTTAGTTTTGCCCGACTCTTAAGGTGTGAGTCATTGTGACCAATAAAACTCAAAAGCATAAAAACTGACTCTGGCTCACTTTCCCAACCACTAAACCGCGCCCTCGTTTCATCCCAATCTATTTTCTTTTCATGTCCGTGTGCCGGACTTTCTGTGTCGGATTTAACGTCTCGGTAGTTAATTTAAATGTTTGATCAATTAAGGTGATAAATAAACACAACGCTGCTCAAATCTCACAGAAATTACAGGCAATTTCTTTGTGCGTTTTCCCAGGATTTTATAGCGCAACCCTGTTTACATTTGTTCGAGTGCAGATGTATTTTCTTTCAAATTAAAACGGCGCATATACTGGCAGATAAAACATAAAATAAGCTGGAGCCACTTTTCCACTCTTGGGTGTCATTCACTGGAGTAATGCAGCTGCATTTCCTCACAATAAGTATGCGCATGTTATCAAATTTATTTCAATCATCAGCGGTCAAAGCATGTGGGAAAGTCCTCAAAGTGGGCAGAGTTTGAGAATAAAACGACCAAAACAAGAGCTAAATAAATAACAGACACCTATAATAACTATAATAACTTGAATAATGACCTGGTTTAATTGGATAAAAATATTGTTTGTCTTTCTGAAAGGAACGACGAGGAGCTGAATCTTCTGCTCAGAACTATTTTGCTGATTTTAGCCGCTAGCTTGACTATGAAAACTTGCACCGATCATTAGATGGAAATCATTATGACCAGAGTCACGCCGACGTATTGAGTCCATGCAGAAGGAAGGATCACAGACTCACGAGACGTTTGCCAAGACGTTGATGCTCATGTAATTTGCCGATGATAATCTTTACGCCTATAAAAAAGGGGGAAATTGAATCATTTATGCTTCTGTTGTAGAAAACAAAAAGAGGGAAATTGATCCATTATTTCACATCAGCGACACCCAGGTGGCTGCTGGCATCAGGTCGGCATTAATCACTCCAGATGCGCAGCTAAAACACTTCAGACGGAGTAAATCGCAAAGCACACAGCTCTGACAGCAAGGCACACGTCAAGAGTGAATGCACATGTTTCAGAGTTTGCACACAGAGGAAACTGGAGTCGGCTTGGCAGTATCCTAGCAACAGCCAACAAGAAGTGAAACTGCACAATGGGGGAGTGGGAGGAGGGGGGGGTTAAGGTTGGTGGTAAAAGTGAAGTGGGTGAGCGATGTGGTGAAGAAGAGTGGAGGATCACTGCAGCACCGTGACAGGACGACAGGTAAGGCAAACTGATGGATTGGGGGGGGGTTTGTGTGTTTTTTCCGCTTTTATTTATTTATTTATTTTAAAAAAAGCCACTTTTCTTGTTCAGTTTTCAATGTTGCATTGTTTAAAGTAAAAGTGTTGCATCAAGTTGCAGAAAATATCTTTTTGAATACAATTAAGTAATCTCATTTACATTTAACTTTGTTTTTTTTTTTGGTTGGTTTGTTTGTTGTTTTTAGCAGTCTCTCTTCTTGCGCTTTCAAATGTGGGTCATACGATGTGAAACTGGATCCCGTTTGCAATATGATCAGGAGCCTGATGACAAAGGGCCGGTCCTGACCCACTGCCTCGGTTACAAATGTCAACATAAATAATCTACAAGTCGCCGCCTGTGCCAGTGACGCAGGAACAAAATCCATCCTCTCGTTGCAAATATGTAATTCCCAGTGGCACATGATCTATTTGTCAAGAAAACCCCAACTGAACTGTCAAAAGCTCAATTTAAATGAGCTCCTTCTTCACCATTAAAAACAAAACCGGTGCTTTGCTGAACCCATTGAAAAGGTTTCAGCTCTACAAGGCGAACCAGGAGCAACTAAACATTAAACCATTTGAAGCCTTTCCTGTTTGGTCCTGGGTAAAAAAAATAAATAAATAAAAAGTGCTCCTACATATTTATTATCGAGAAAAAGACTAACTTTCACTACCGTTGCTCTGCGTCACTTTATTCACGTTATGAATAAAACATTAAAGTAAAACCTACTCTCGGCGCCGGGGAGCCGAGAAGTACTGTTGACGCTCCGTACCTCCTACTCTTGCCCTCTCTGGATTCCTTTTCTATCACGGCTTTCAACACAAGTCGAATTCTCAGTGTTGGGCAAAAAAAAAGGTTAGACTCCGTCGCTTGATCTTTTCCGCAGTCGCTGTGAAGAGAAAAGAGAAACAGTCTGTCCCCTTTCTTGTTTCATAGCAACCCTTCATTTATAATAATTCTTCATCCACTTTCTTTTCTCCAGATATTGAGAACAAACCCTACCGTCCTTTCAAGATGTTTGAGGGAACCCCTCTCGATAGCAGTTCGACCCGTCCCGTCCCAGCGAACGGTCCAGACCCCAAAAGTCCGGACTCTCAGTCAGATGGACCTTCATCTTCTTCTCCACATCATTCGCTTCCCTGCTGGGCAGCCCGGGCTCTGAGCGACCTCGACCAGGCCAGTGAGGAGCTACGTCAGATACGGCTCCGTCACGCAACCGAGATTGAGACGATGAAGCGGGGCGTGGAACGGGCGATCCTCGGAGCGCGTAGAGAAGAGAAGCGTCTGCTGGAGAGGGTGGAGCAGGACCATCGGGACGCTCAGCAACGTTTGGAGCAAGTTGAGAGGGAGAACATGGCAGCCACCAGGGCGAGTCAGTCTCTGTTGGAGCAAAGGTTTGAGAAGTTGGTCTGGTTTCAGCGACGACTCCAGACAATGGGTCAGCCTGATCCATCTGAAAAGGGCCCAAACAAAAACCCCTTACTAGAGGAGATTTCAGAACTCCTGCAGCCCTGGGAAATCTCTGTTTCTCTTAAGAAAGTCAACTTCAAACCAAGCTCCCAGCCTAATGCAGTGACTTTTGGAGACATTCGAGTGGAGGAGCAACATCTGTGTCTGAATGTTAGAGGCTGTGGGCCAAATGGAAAGCTGTGTGCCTTACATTCACAGGAGATGCATTGTGAAGACATAAACCAAGAAAGTCCTGAAAGGACAAAAAGCACGCAAGGACACGGTTGGACATCCCCGACAGGCAGGACGGTCAAAATGATCAACCTCTTAAATCGTGGTGATGTAGAGTCACAGGAAGAGCAGAAGCTTTCTTCTGCAAAGATACACCACTGGCTGCCGAAATGCGAACAGTTTGACTGGGAAGCATCCCGAGTTGATGAGATGGATAAAAGTTGCTTTGAGGAACAAGGGGAGAACTTATTTTTGGCTGTGCCTTCTGCTAAACATAAGGATATCAAAGCAAAGGACCTGGTATGCACGATGAGCAGTGCTGGAAGATATTGCTCACCCTCGAATCAGAGGAAGTTGCTTTCTGTGGCCACTAGTAGAAAAGCGTCCCCTTCCCCCGAGCGACGACAGGAATCTGCCAAGACGAGTCGTTCCTTGAGCCTAGATAGCAGTGGCGTAGAAAAAAGAAAAGGAAGACTTGATTCAAATAATAGGCCTTCTAGTAGTACACCAACATCTGCTAGGATGGCTCCAAGAGATCATTTGGTGAGTCAAAGCTGCCTAGATATTACCTCCAAAGTGAGATCACACTCTCGCCTTAGCCAGTCTTCTGATGAACACTCTCTGGGGACGTTGGGTGATTCCGGACGTGCGCCATCTCCAGCAGACAGCCTCGACTCCACCTACACCTTTATTGTTAGCCCATCACACGACTTCAGTTTGAACAGAGGCTCTTTAAATCACAGTTGTCACCTGTCCAAGTTGGCAGTGGATTTAACACACAAGACAAGGCCGTTGATTAGTAGTGCCGCAAATAAGCAAGAATTATGCAAAGTTAGAAGTGGCAACTTCAGCTCCATGTTGAGCTCCTCACCACCTATAAGTAGAGGATTTGACAGCAGTCAGATCCTCTTGTACCCTAATCATGTTGGTCGTAGCATCTTGCCACAGTCTAAGAAATCCACAGCTGGGTTAAGACAAGTCCCTGTGGCTCGGTCACTGTCGATGTCAGTCATCGATGGTTCCTCTCAAGAACACAAGAGAGGCAGAGAGGAAAGATTAGAGCCAGCCCTGGTTGAATTGGAGGAGGAGGTTGATCCATTGCTTGTGGAGTTCACCGCAAGCAGTGTTCGTCTCATGGGGCAGTTTGGGAGGCAAGGTTCAGGCCGGGCTGATCTCACCCTGCCAAGTGGTATCCATGCCACAGCACAGGGGCAGCTCTTTATAGTTGACTGTGGAAATGCACGTATCCAGGTTTGTCTTCTTTGTGTCACCTTAAGCATGAATATCATGTCTACTATTGAAAATTTAACTGAATGTACATCTTCAAACAGGTGACTGACCCTCATGGGAATGTCCTTCAGCAAGTAAGTTCCCCGAACATCAGAGGCTCCTCCATAAGATGCCGTAACTACTTTGACATCGCCGTCAATGCCAAGGGTCTCATCGCCTTGAGCTGTGCTGCGGAGAGAGCTTTGCTTGTGTTCAGCCGACATGGTCGCCTGCTCCAGACCTTTGGAGGATCTGTGTTGGGCTCTGCAAAGGATGAGCTAGAAGCTCCCCGAGGGGTGGCTGTAACTAGACTAGATGAATTCTTGGTAGCTGATATCAGAAAAGGCACCCTCATAGCCCTGAAGCTTGACCCTAAAACGGGCTCCAGGCTTGAACGCACAGTGGTGACCGGATTCCACAGGCCTTACTTGGTGGCGACCTGCCTGAGCTCGGGCGTGGTGGCAGTCTCCGAAAGGGGCAATGAAACGGGACGAGTGCCTTGCATCAAAGTTCTAGAGCCAAGCTGGAACACAGTGAGAGTTCTTGGCGTGTGTGCTGGCATGGGGCCAGTCCTCACGTGCCCCTGGGGCATATGCATCGACAAAGACGGCAACATCTTAGTTGCAGACTGGGGAGAGCAGCACAGAATTGTGTTGTACCCTGCTGAAGGCGCGGGCTGGCCCATCGTACGCCAGGGACTGAGCAGCCCGCGTGGCCTGACCTTGACACCAGACGGACAACTTGCCGTGTCCGACAGCATGCACCACTGCATTAAGATTTACAATTATAAAGGCTGACATGACTAAAGGAGAGGGTTTAACAAACTGGTGAGTTAAACACTGGTGTCTAGAACATGTATTAAAATGACCAAAAAAAACAAAACAATCTGGTTCATGTTACCGCTGACGTGGTAATAGTCAGATATATCTTTATCATCAGTTTTCACGATGATGCAATATAATTTTGAGATGGCTGTAGCTGGAAGACACATTTGTTTACCTTTGTAAGTCCAAGGATGTCCTTTAAAAATTAAGCAATATCAATCAGTAATGATTCAAAACAAAGTGTTGAGGTTTATCTACCAGTAGTTTGCTCTCATTTTGTCGTTTGCTGTGTAGCTTTTACATCTGAGCGTTTGTAGTGTCTCATGTTTATAATAACTTTAAAGAACAGAAACTGAGTAAATAGGAAGTCAAACATAATAAATCAGCACTTAAATTGGCCAGATACTGACAACATCAAGACTTTTTATTTTGGTTTTCATACGTTTGAGTGAGTTGCAGTCATTTGTGTGTTTAGGATTTGCTGTCATTTCAAGTCTAATATTTTCACTAACATTTTGTGTAATGATTATCCCGTTTTACAGCTTAGACACCATTTAAAAAAAATTAAATCTTAAACGCTGAACAAAGATTGGAGGTGCAAGTCAGATTATATTTTAGAAAGACTTGTTATAAAGTCTTTGTGAGCTGTTCATCGGACTTTACGACTGTATAGCAGTTTTTGTATTGCCACAATGCAAAAAATAAAAATAAAAAACAAAAAAAAAATATTTTATGCTGGGTTTATAAATTAAATTTAGTGTATTGTGTCCATTTCGGTTCATTTCTGAGCTCCAAAGAAACATTTTAACTGCTGTTCAGTGTCTTATGGCAGCAAAAACAAGCAAAAAAGCAAAATGTCTGTTTGGTCATTATTATCATGGTTTAATTCAGCGTGTTAAAAATCACAAACTACTTTACGACACTACAGTCCAACATAGACGTGTGTGCAGATTGAAAGCCTGTCAAGTGGACTCAAACATATTGCGACGTCTTGGATGTTGACCTTTTTATTTTAATGCTCCGACTATGTTTCTGCTTGTGTTTGTGTATTTTCCTTTCTGTCTTCCTACCAGCAGCGTTTATGTTTGGTGTGTTTCCACAGCAAGTGTGTTTTGATGCCGCCTGTGTGTCTGCAGAACACTTTTTTTTTTTTCATTTTCAAGGTTTGTTGACATTTCAGATTGTTGACGCTTTTGCAGTTTTTGGTTCCTGCTCTGAAACCAAAACGCTAAATCTAAAAAAGTGGATCTTTTACTACCGTGACTGAACACGGGTGGCTCCACATATTGAACTCCTCGTCCGCATCCTGCTTCACTTTCGTCTTAACTGTCAGATAATCAATCGTTGATCACAGAATCGCCGCACTTAAATAGAAAGCTGGCATCTTCTGACTTCAGTGAGATGATAATAAAATATTCACTAATTATAAGGCCAACAAGTCACACTCTATGCTTTTTGGGAACATCTACGGCTTCAATGTTGTTCATCTCACAATTAATAAAGACAACAACTAGAGCGTTCTCCTTACTGTGCTTCTTTTCTCTGTACTAAATAGCGATGAACACTAAAGGTGTTCCTTATGCAATGATGATCAGTTGCTGCTGGTCATAAAGACCAGCAGCAACTGCAAACATATAAAGATGGAACTGAAGTTGGCGCGATGTGAAAATGGTTCAAATACAATTCGGTTTTAAATGTGGATATTTTTCAAGTCCGTCCAGAACAGTTTGAAAACTGTTCTGTTTTCATGTGAACATTGTTTGGTTTTTTTTGGCCGTGACCGAGAACAGTTTGTTGGCGCCAACCAGGAATCGAACCCAAGTCGGCCACAAGTGGACTTTCACGTGGGCAAAAGTAAACAAATAAAACTTGCTCAAGAACCGAGGCAGTAGCCCCTTCCATCAAACTCCCACTGTTGCCAAGTGACGTGTAACGTGAGGACTTTAAACGCGCCTTCAGTTAATTTCCTGCACGTCCGAGAGACTCGTAGCACGCCGCCGCCTCTCCACGCATCAAACATGTCGCGGCCTGTGAATGCCTCCTGACTGCTCTTGGCAGTCTGTGCTGCAAGAGCATTTTGAACAGGAGCAAAGTAATTTGTAGTCAAGTCTGTTTTTTTGTTTGTTTTTTTTTGGGTGAAGAGAGCCTGTCTGAAAACATGAAGTGAGTTATTGATCTAAAGAAATTCTGCTGAAATGCTGTTGATCTAAAGAAATTCAACAGCAGATGGAGAAAACAAAGTCATTGACGTCTGCAGGTATAAATAGATATTCTGATCCACTGTGACGGTTCGTCCATGTCGCAGGGCGAAGCTGCACCTCCTGCTTCCTCGGCAAAACAAAGCAATTTGTTTAAAGGCGTCAAACTGGTGGATCCTTGTCTTCCCAAGCACTGATGCAACATGGTGGTAAGGGTGTACCCGTCCGAACCTTTTTGAAACAAGGTGCACTCAGGAGAGAAATGATCAGATGATCTGTCAAACCGCTGATCTGCTGCCTCGGACGGAGCTGTGCAGCTGTCGCCAACGCCAACCCGGGCAGGAGGTCGACGCTTTTAACTGTGTCGGGTTCACGCGACATTTTGCATTCATGACCTGCATGGACGTGAGTGTTTGCCTGATGGCTGGAAATGTAGTTTATGTGAAGGAAGATTGTTTTGGTGATCTTGATCTTCAACAAGATGCAGAGATTGTACACATGTTAATAATAATGAAGAGGATCATGTTAATGCTGTCGTCTTGAACCCGTTTAGTCAATTCGATTATCTCATTTCTGTAAAACTATCTGAAACTCTGCCACAGTTTAGCTAATGTTATCAAGTAAATGCATTTTAAGAATTAGTAGAAATTTAGCAAAGGTTTTGTTTTATTGGAGATGCATCATTTTCACTGATAAATATTGATCTACCCTGGCAAAATCAATACAAACTGTTACAATGTTTGTTTTTTTTGTTTTTTTTTGTTCGATTCTAAAAGTGAGTAATATTTGTGCAAAATTGTTTTTTAGTGGAAATAGTTAGCTGTACAACATGTAGGTGGGAGAGCAATGGTATCACTTTATTTTGCCATAGCAAGGCAGCGCATTAGCATTAGCATTTCGGCTAATTTGAGGTCGTGCACTAATGTTTGGATCCTGAATGGTCCATGCTCGTCATCATGTTTGTCTTTCCCCACTTAATGTTGACTACGTCGTTGCTTACCTTAGCATTGATGCTAACGTTTGACGGCATGGCCCCGTTTAAACGTCTTCAGAAATGTCCTAGTTTTAGAATAGAAAGCGGTGTAAATACTGAAGGGTTCTAAACCTGAATCGTTAGCCTGACTTGGCTCTTCAGCTGATTAGATTCCACCGCAAACACTTTTTCCACTAAAGGTGTTCCTTATGCAATATAAGCAGGAAGGGCAAAGCGCATCCAGCCACATTGGGCTTGAAGCAGAAACACAGGTCAAGGTGTCGATTTGTGTTTTGCTGCCTTTGCCACTAGATGTTACCAAAGAGGCAAATCTCCAGAAGTGAAGTCGGGGCTCGATTGAATTGTCCTGTCTGTTCCGTTTGAGCTGCATCTCTCGACTCTGAAGAATGAGCCTTCCTGCCCCCGCCCCTCCTCCGCTGCAGCTCCATCTACTTCCCCTCAGCTGCTTCCTAGGTGATGATCTATCCGGTGTTTCCATTGTTCCCCGTTCACCGGCCTCCCTAATTCCAGCCACTGTTGTCCGTCCTGTCATCGAGCTTTCCTGTTCCTCGCTCATTTTTCTTGCCCAATTCTGCAGCCGGCCTGTTATGTTTCATTTGCAGTGCAGCAGAGTTGGCCCACTGTGACTCACCACAGCTGCAGACACACAAGGAACAAAGTGGAAAATCGTGATACCCAGGAAAAAGTGTAACCTGCAATCCGACTGACTGACTTGCTGAAGTATTCGTTCCTCCTGGAACTGAATGCAAACGTCTTTATATGACTAGGATTTAATGATTTTATACTGACAAAAAGGAAACGAAAAATATGTGGAAGAAGGTGCTCTGGTTTAGCAGGACTCAAAATAAACTTTCTGGCCCACATGCAAAATGCTGTCTGGCAAAAAAAAACAACTAAAGCAGTTCATCTTAAATACAGTAATATATGCTGAGGGAAGGCTTTTCTGCAGTAGGGTCAACAGGTCAGAGTCAATGGGAAGATAGCTGGAGCTAAAATGGGCAACTGTGCAACAGAAAAGAAAAAGTTAGAGACAAAAGGTTTCAGACTTGGCCGGAGGTTCAGCTTCCCGCAGGAAAACAAACCGAAACAAACAGACAATAGAAAAGTTTAGATCAAAAAGACGTCCTGCGTTGAAACGGCCCAGTCAAAGTCAGGAGCTAAATCCAATAGAGAACCTGCACCCAGATCTGACTTCATAAGATTTTCCAAAGAGCAAAGGAACCAATTTTATTTCCCAGATATAATCACTTTCAATATATATATATATATAACAAATTTGGCCATGATTTTAGTAAGGTGACAATATGTAAGGGTAATAGAGGCGCAGCACCAAATATATATATATTTTTTAATTGATAAATTGTTAACCATTTTCTTTCCACTTTAAAAGTTTGTTTTAATTTATGGGGGGAAAAACAAATCTCAGTAAATCATAACCAAGTTTGTCGTTCCATGACAATTAAAATCCTCCTCGTCTCAGTGCTGATCGCTGATCATTCTGCGTGACTTTTATTCAGCTTTCATCTAGTTTTTGTGCAGAAAAAGAAGCTTTGCAAGCAAAAATGAAATATTTTCGTCTGCAAAATGAGCAGTGAGTTAGATCTATGAATTGTCTATCGAACACGGTGAACTGGGAAAATAGAGGCACAACAGCTTTAATCCAAATTGTTTTTGACTAATTTATGGACTCTTGGACTCTGAAGTGCTTGATAAAGAGAATTGCAACTATTTCCTTGACTTCTGAGAACCTTACGCTTTGTGTTGCTGGTGACCAACGAAGCAAAAACAGTTTGGGGAAAAAAAAAAACAAAAGACGAAGAGGTGCAAAGACGTCGTCGTTCCATATGAGGAAGGAACGTGTGCGGTCCTTTAAGGTCTGTTCTCCAAATATCCAGGTGGACTTCAGAGGCGGCGCCGCCAGAAACCCGTTTAAATAAAGCGCACAAACATCAAGCTGAGCGGCAAGGTGTGTCTGAGTTCATCTCTGCAAGCAACACTCGACCTTTTAAACAGGGGAGACCAAAACCACTTCACAACGTCGGAAGACCGACGCCGAGAGGTCAGGACTCGGTTGTGCACCTTTTAAGAGAACAGCAAACACATTTTGAGAAGATGCAAAAGGCGCGCCGAGAAAAAACGAAGATCACTCAAATAACCTCTGTCCAACAAAGCATTTGAGCCATTACCCTCCTCAACGAGTCAGGAGACCAAACCGCATGCTGGTCAACGACCCAGAGAGAGAGAGAGAGAGACCGCCTGGGAGAGAATCGATGTGGCCGCTTCAAAATGTTTAATTCACAATGTACCTACAACCCTGTAATTGCAGGCGGACCAAACATGAAAGAGTTTTGGTTATTCTTGACGATGAAAACAACAAGCTTCCGTTTCTCAGATATCATCTTTTCTCAAGACCAATAAAAAAGGATGTTGTTCAAACTGCACCGTCTATGTGCTTCATTCTTTGTCGGTGCTTCTTCTTGTGTGAATCACTTCATCCTGCATCACCTCCATCACTGCATGGAGGCGATGATCCTGTGGCTTTGAGGAGGATCTAAGGTGGGTTTAAAGCCAGTCGTCACACATTTAAAGGTCACACGTCCTCCGAGGCATTTAGGTCCAGCCAGTTTGACGACCAGCTAAGCACAGTGTGGTCAGTCGATGAATCAGCCTTCAGTAACGTTGGAACTTTCCGCTCCGTGATTTAGAACCTTTCCTTTCAAAGAAAATGCTAAATTTAGCTTCTTCTGAAAAAGAGTTCTTTGAACATCTTTGAGAAAGATGTTCCTGAGTGACGTCGTCTCTGGTTCGTTTCCTGGATGCGTTTGTCTGAGTCGGCGCTTCAAACCTCTGATTCCAGCCGCGGTCAACAACTTGTGAATCGCCTTCAAACGCTGGAATTGGTGTTTCTTTGCCATTCGTTTGAGAACAGGCGAGTCGCAAATAAAGAGGGTCGCGTTCTGGATCTAGACCGGTTCCTGATTCAACAACCCACACATCCTGGACATGATTTGTTCAAATGTCTACATATGTATATTTCTTTAAAAAAAACAGCATGATCTTCAAAGTTTAAATATGTGTATGCTGTGTGTTTAAAATGAAATTGTTTGCATGTATGCACAAATTTGGCCAATACTTAGATTTCTCTTGTGCTTATTTTATACCCCAAACTTCTGTTAAAACAAAATGTTATTGACATGCTTGGATATATCAATAACATGACATAAACAGCAGGCTTTTGCATGAATTTGTCAATCAATTATTAATTTTCAGAGAAAATGAACTTAAAGAGTTTTTATTAGCAGTCAGAGGTTATGACGACTGTAAATGAAGGTTGTTTTAACGCCAAACATGCGGACATTCGGTCGAGCCAATTCATACATAAAGCTAAACTTTTATACATTAAAACGATAAAAGAACTCGCCAAGAAGTTCAGAAATGTAAGTTCTGACAAACCCCACAGCTATCCCTCAAACAATGAGTGAAAACCGCCAGCGATGGTGTGAAAAGCCCTCCTCTGTGGTATGAAAACCGTCCCGGGTGGTCGCCATCTGCCCCCCGCCAGACTTTTATCTCTGCGGGACGCTCCCGCTTCAAAAGACGCCTTTGACATTTCGTTTTGAGAGCAGAACAGTTACGGCTCCCACGTAGCGAGCCAGAAATAACCAGACCAGGCACACGTGTGAGATTTTAAAGCGTCGGTTGCCGTTTTAATGTTTTGAGTGTAATTAATATTAACAGAGTTAAAAAACAAAACAAAAGAATCTGTAAGCGACATAGGAGTATTGATTCAGATTGAACTTTCCTTCCGGCGAGGTCACAGGTCAGGTAGTCGTTTGGGGATTTTCTGAATCAGCAGCCCACACAGCGGCAGGCTTCAGGTATCAATTCACCGTTTTTCTTTTTTTTTTGTTTTTTTGTAATGTGTGTAGAAGTGGCGGAGGATGCAGTCCCAGTTCTTAAAAAAATATTAGCCGATTCAAAAAAATCAAAACCGAACACCTTTCTGCTTTTGATAAAAGAAGGTTGCATTTTTAATTGAAACCAGGGGAAGAGTTCTCAGTTCTGAAGGACAAAATAAATTAAACTATGCTAAAATCGCAAAAATGTGTTCCGTGAAAGAAACGCTGAGTTATGACAGTTCAGGGTGAAGCACTTACTCCACAACAAAAAGTGGCAGAGAATATGCAAATATTTGTTTTGTTTTTTTTTAAAACAAAAACCTTGACTTTTCCCAAAGTTTTGTGGGAAAAAAGTGACAAAACAGGATCTCGTACTCCTGTATCCGAATGCAATGAGTTCAGATGTATTCTTTGAACCATAAAGAAGAAATTTATGTTTATCTATTATTTGAACTGTAGATCATGTGCTTGTATAAAATAAATCCTAAAGACCAAAGACTGAGTGACTTACTTCACTCCCGGTTCACAGGGGTGTCTCTCTTTTGTATAAGGCTGCACTGGTGGGGCCCTCAAATTGCAGCTTGATGGCCTGTTTGAGATTAAGGTGCGGGTCTGTAGTGACCATAACATCATCTGTCAAGGCACTGCTAGGTGGGGTTGGGGAGAAACTGTAACAAACGGGTGCTAAAATGTTCTGGGGCAGGGCGTCCCAAGCTTCCACTTGAGACTGGCTCTGCAGTCTGTATGGGTAGTCCAACGAAGGAATCTCTCTGTTTTTTGCACTGAGAGGGCTGTCTTTGCTTGGCATTATACCAAGAGAGGCCATGACTGAGTTCCATTTACCACCTGCAGCTCTTTCCGCTTTAATCAAGTTTGAGCTTTGTTTGTTCTTCTTCTCATGGTATTCAAGCCCAGAAGACAAACCTTTCTGAGGGGGATCACAGTTGTGTACCATAGCTGTAACGGTGCAAACAGCAGGTGGGGGAAGGCATTTTGGAAGCCTTTGGCTACTTCCGTGGAGACTTCCCATGCCCGAGCTCCCCGGCGGAGGGAGGGTGGAGTGACGGCTCCGGCTGCGCGGCAGTGAATGTTGCTGGATCTGCTGGACGAAACTGAGACTGTCGGCTGGCACTGTCTGCACAGTAGCAAGTGAGTGGCAGGTAGACGAGGTCTGGGAGCTTTGCATGGAGTGGAATCGTTCTCCGGTGGAACCGGGAGAGGACACCGAAGAGGAGGAGGTAGTGGCCGTCACTTCGACTCCATTACCCTCCGACATTCCCGACGAGAGGATCTTGTTTGGTTTTGAAGGAGATACAGTACTAGAAGTAGGCAACAGGCCTAGGTATGGCTTAGCTCCATAGCTCTCCAAGAGCCGTACGATTGTAACATGCCCGTGTTTTCCAGCCACTTTGGCTGGACTGCGTCCATATTTATCTATGTGGTTGGGATTTGCACCTTTTTCAAGAAGCATTTTCACAATGTTAACATGTCCTTCTTGAGCTGCGATGCTCAGAGCTGTTGCCCCTTGATGGCAAGCAAGGTCTATATGTACACTATTTGCTTCCATGAGACGATGTCCTACTTTTCCATTTCCTGTCCAGGCCACAGAATGCATTGGTGGTCTCCCTTCAGTGTCTTGTGCATTGGGGTTTGCCCCGTGTTTTAATAGTAAGTCTACAATCTCCACACTGCCCTGCCAGGAAGCCACATGAAGAGCTGTGCGGCCCTCCGAGTCTCTGGATTCGAGTGGCACGCCTCCTTTTTCTATGACAAGAGTGGCCATATCAAGGCGACCCTCGAGCACCAGGAGGTAGAGCAGAGGCCGACCTTCTGCATCGCGCACGTCGGTATCGGCCCCTCTCTTCATAAGCAGTTCTGTAACCTCAGTATGGCCCTCCAGAAACGCGGCACTCAATGCAGAGTGTCCATCATACGCCCTGTGATCAATTGGGGAACGTTTGTCGAGCAGTAGCTTGACAGCACTCAGGTGGCCTTCTTGGGCTGCCAGGATAAGAGGGGTGCGTCCTTCAATGTCCATCTCTCCTACTCGCGCCATGCTCCCTTGATCTGTCAAAGCAGCACATACGGCACGATGGCCTTCACAGGCAGCAGCATGCATTGGGGTCCAGCCAAGGTCATCCTTATGATTCTCATCCAACCCTCGGTCCAGTAAGGCACGGACTACTTCCAAGCTGCCCCTTGCTGCTGCCAGGCACAGTGCCGTCCTCCCTTCACAGTCAATGGCGTCCACATCGGCACCCCAGAAGAGCAGCCTGGACACTGTGTTCATGTGACCCATCGCTGCAGCAGCCAACAGTGGCGTGACGGCAGCTGCGGCAGAAACGCTTCCATCAGGGCCAGCTGACTCATCTACATCTGCACCTGCTTCCAACAAAAGTTCAACCACATCTTCGTGCCCTTCATAGGCTGCAAGGAGCAGTGGCGTCATTCCATCGTTGTCTCTGTGGCCTGGATCCGCCCCACGTTCAAGTAACAGACTTGCTACCTCTCCGTAACCTTTGACCGCTGCAGCAGTCGGGACACAAAGAGCAGCAACTGACAGGGCAGTACGTCCATCTCCGTCAGCGAGGTTGACTTCTGCATTGTGGTTCAGCAATATTTCGACGGTTTCGGGATGGCCCATATAGGCAGCAGCAATAAGTGGTGTACGGCCATTGCTGTCAGCTTTATTAATTTGTGCCCCATAGTCCAGCAGGGTGAGGACAATTTCCTCATGACCACCCCATGCAGCTGCTCTGAGGGCAGTACGTCCCTCACTGTCGCATCCATTTACATCTGCCCCTGCGTCCAGAAGTAAGCGGACAGCCTCACTGTGTCCTCCCCAAGCCGCAGAGCGCAGTGCCGTCCAACCTTCATTGTCAATGTGCTCCATCATTGCCACTGCAGTCTCTGCGCTCTGGCTTTTCATCCATTCTAGTAAGATAGACAGAAATTTGACATGACCATGTCTGGAAGCCAAAGTCAAAGCAGTTTGACCGTGATGATCACTTACAAGTGGATCAGACTCATGTGCTAGAAGAAATTTAGCTACATTTGCTGAACCCTCAATAGCTGCTTTCGCAAGCAAGGTCTGTCCAGAAGATTCAAGTTGGTTTACAGAGTGCCCACTCTCCAGCAGTTTCTGTATTGACACCTCCATCTCCATTGTGTCTAATGGATCTCCTTCCTCAACTGGGAAGCGTGTGCCGACACTGGCCCCCTTGTCGGAAATACGGGCTGGCGAAAGAAGTCCGCTTTTCATTAAGAGCTGAGGGACTTCCCGACTGACCAGTGGAGGAAGTTGAGCAAAGGACGTGGAGAGGGTTTCATTGCAGCTGGGAGTGAGAGGAGGCAGGCCTGTCCACAGCATCCAGAGCGCCAATAACGAGGGGTTTTCCTTATGGTGACCCGAGCAAACTAAGTGTGTGGCTAACTGACATGCACCTTCGGGGTCTAGATGGGGTCCCTGTAGAGTCAGAGACATGGCAAGCATGCTATGGCCTTCAGTCTGGTTACAGAGGTACTTCTGCGTGCAGTACTTAACGTCAGTCAGCCACTCTGTAAAGCTGGCATGAAAAAGTAGCTTGGTGCCCTCCGGGCCATCGGTCAGGAGGGGAGACAGCGTATGAAGTTTGTTCTCGAAGTCCTGGACGTTGAGTGTGGTGTCTTGAGTCCAGGCTGCTGTGAATAGTTGCTGAGTCGTGAGTGGACTTGGAGCAGCCAAGAGCACATTGAGGAGAGGTCTGACATAGACAAACAGGCCCCGAGGGAAGAGTCTCTGGCAGAGCCAAAGGTAGAGTCCATTGAGAGTCCCAGGGATGTCTCGAATCTCTCGAAGGCCCACGAGCCCAGCTGCCACGCCGTCCAGCACTCGCTCGAGAAAGAGGAAGCAGCCCCCGCTCTTTATGTGCAGCAGATTGAGCATGTCTGCGGTGTCGGGGGTGAGCTGACGCCGCAGCGCTGCCTCCTCATCCAGACGACAGAGGATGTATTGCTGAACGTCACGGACTGTTGGCGGCTTCCGTAGATCGTCCAGGCAGAGTCTCCGGAAGCCTAAACAAAGAAATAGTTTTTTGTTTTTTTTTATAACTTTGCTTATTTTTTATTGAGCTTGACCCTTTCATGCATTAATTATAATTCTTCAAGTAAAGATTTTTTTTGGTGATTTTTTTAAGGCATTAAAAAAGGTTGGGGTTTTTTAATAAAAAAAAAAAAACAATTAAAAATGAAAAAAAATTTTAATGTCATTTGGAAAAAGAAATTTTCCAAATGATTAGTTGTAACAGAGACGACGCGAACGCAGAAAGTCACGTACTCGAGAACATCTTGCACACGTCTTTGTTCTGCCGGCGGATGGAGCAGACCAGCAGCAACCAGCCGGGCAGGAGATGCTGATTGTTGGCCAAGAGTTCTGCGATCGAGCCGCTCTTCTCAACTCTTTCGCCTGGCACACACTGAACATCCAGAGCGTCCACCACCATCATCAGGGTCTGGGCGGGTGGAGGGAGGGCCAGCAGGGGCTCCAAAACTGCCCTAAAGGTATTATATGGGAGCAAGAAACAAAAAAAGAAAGAAAGGATGAATGGCTTAAAACAGCAGGAACTGTGGGCGGCGGAGAGAGAGAGAAAGGAACAGAAGAAATGTGAGGACGATTTTTTCACACACGCTGGAGATTTGAACTCTAAATAGAAGCAAAATATGAAGCAGCGCAAATCAATATAAAAACAGCTACCTTGCCGTTGCTTCAGGCAATTTTCATTTAAGGGTGGCAAAAGAGGCGTTTCTTTGCTTTCTATTTTATACATTCATAGCATCTAACAATAGCTGAGGCCTTTAAAACCACGGGCAGAAAACGAAAAACTAAACTCGACAACTCATTAGCATTAAAACAACAGCTGCACAACAACGGGCGACAATGTTGAACACTTATCTGAGACAGCAAGTTGTATAAAGAAACCTCCTTTGTGCTGTGCAATAATAAGCAGGGACACCTAACAAGAGCTGTAAAACAATCCAACGCTTGGCAAAAACCAAACGAGCATCGGCCTTTAAGGAGCACAGTCAACACCCACACCCTGCCTGCAGCCACAGGTGACTCAGGTTTGTGGAACTTTGGGTTTTTTTTCCCCTCCCTCTGCCCTGGGCACGCTCACGCACATGCAGATCAATACATGGGCATGTTAAACAGGCACCTGCAGCACAGCTTCAGTCATTAACGGCTCCTCCTCTGCACGGATTTCTCAATCCATAAAACTGAATCATTTTCCGTGTTGTGGAGCTTTGGTTCATTTGCACATTTCCCTCACTTCAAAGTGACACCCAGAGTTTTTTTTTTTCTTTCTTTTTTTTTGCACTTCAGAAACAAAGGACATTTTGTCGGGCACGGCTATAAATATCAACACGCAAAATTGCTGTTTGAAGTCAGAGCACACGGTGTGTGGAGGAGAAAACTGCTCATTCAGGCGGATCCCGAGGCTAAACAGATGTAATTTTTTTGGGATAAAATAATAATAGTTGCTATGTATGTGTATGCATCAGGCATGTTATATTCAAGCTGTCTCAACAAAGCAGAGAGCTGCCAGATATGTGTTCCCTCCTCCTCTGGAGAAGGAGATAAACAGTAGTTACTGGATTAGCGACCTAACGCGTAAAAGCCAATGATGCTTATTTCAAGACCTTCACCCACAGATTTATCCATTTTATTAAAAAAAAAAATGCCACATTTATGTTTCAATAAAGCAGATACATTCATCTCTTGTGTTTCTTTTTGACTGTTGCAAACATGGCTTCAAAGCCAGCGAGTAGCCGGTTATGAAGTGACCAAATGTGACGCGGTGCGGGAGGAGACGATCGGTCATTAAGCGAGGACACGAGCTCGGTTTAGACAGGTCACAAAGAGGCTAAGCTCAAGCATTTATTTGACCACAAATACAGGGCGTGTGCTTGTGTGTCTGTGCGCTGTGATTATTGTTAATGTCTATGTTTATAAAGGCCTATGAAGGTCCACTAGTTATCAGGGAGATTTGATACATTCATTGTAAGAGGTCATCAACTCAAGAGAGAATAAGTAACTAACAATTGACAGGTTTATTTATTTTTTTCTCTCAGGATGACCTCAGGCCTAACCCTGAGATGTGCTCACTTCAACATCGAGTGAATTAGTCACTGTTGACTTTCGCTTAACAGATCAACAGGTTTCTCACGGCTTTGGCGTCTGATGTAAACTTGCTTCTCCGAGAAAAATTTTCAGTCACGTTGCTTAGTTTAAAGATGCACCGATTCCAAGTTTGTGTCCGAATCTCAACGCTGATTATTCCACAGCTTTGACCTGCTGTCAATCACACCGGACTCTGATGTCTCTTTAAGAGATCTGCACTAAGTTTGTGGTTATGTTTGTTTAAGTTGTAAAATAAATTACCCTTGACAACGAAGTTCCCAGCAAATAAGATGACAGCTTCGTGTTTTTGGGGTTTTTTTTTTATTTGCCCGGCAACAACCATGTTTGTTTGCCTGAAAAAACTCAAGTTTATTTTTGATTCCCAAATCCTTGGTGTGAGGTGTTTTTTTTATTTTTATATCTGCTGCAAAATGTCTGATGCAGCCACACACGTCGTATGAAAAGTGGATGTAGCCGCCTACGTTTGCTCATGTTTTTCTTTTAGTTGAGACGTTGAATGTTTTGACAATTATTCCCTCTGGTTTAGGGATGCTGTGCAGCTGGAAGGACTTTTTGTTCTCGCTTTTTACTTTTCGACAGTCGTTACGAAGCGTAACCGGGGGCAACAAGAGGAGTCGAAGAGAAGGATTCGTGGGTGCAGAGCAGGGACAAAGTTCAAACCGTCTCTGCTTCTGATCGTCATGGCCGAGGATCGACTCCAACTGTAACCATAGATACGGCCAGGCGGCGACTTAAAGAGGAGCAGCAAAAGCAAATGAGGTGGATTAGCGGCGTTTGCTAACAACAGGCGGCGTCATCCAGAGCGTGTTACTGAGGAATATTAGGACGTCGACAGTCTTCAGTCAGAGGCCTCCTCGGATTTGTTGCAACACTGACTGCTACTGGATATCCTTCCTGCCAACAGCACCATCGTCAACACTGACTATGTCTGTAACGGGAACATTTAATTTCTCTTTTTTCTACAAGAATAAAAATTTAATTAAAGTGGCTTTTTTCCCCTTCATTGTTTTTTTATTTACACTGATCGACTCGTAAAGTTAGAAGAACTTTGTAACACAGTATGCATATGTTTCAAATCCATTACTGGTACATCATTTACTATTTATCAGCTTGAATTTCTAGTCATCTTATAATCGGGCTACAGTTTGGTTTCAAGAAGCTCATCAAATGTTGCTTATCAGCGGTCTGAGAACTAATTTCTTTGATTGACGGCGGAGGCATTTCATCACGCAGTCTTGACGTTTGACTCATCTGTGTATCTTTAACAGCCCTGACGTTTTATCATCGGCCGTATCCTGCAATTAAAAGTAGATTTTTAAACCCCGTCAACCCACATCTAAGTTCCGACGAGCTTATCAAGCCGCCGTGCTCTTTAGTCATCTGAATAAAGCAGCACTCCCCGACTGAGCGCGCGCACACACACACACGCGTGCACACACACACACTCGGGCAGGAAGTGCAATTAACCTTTTATGGCTGCTAATGTTTTCCCACCTCATTTGGGTTAGATGGTGCTGGACGCACATCTGCGGGTGACCTTTGAAGCCGCGATATAATGGGCCTTACTGAAGGGGCGCGTGTCACTGTGACACCTGCAGTAATTAGAGGGCAGAGTCGGTGACAAATACACTCGCGGAGGCAGGATGTAAATCACTTCATGCGGGTTCGGACCCCTAATAAACCGCATTCCTGAGCTGCAGCCATTGTTACTTTTTAAGCTATAATTTGGATGAGATCAAAACGGGTGACTGGGCTGGAACCGCGGGCGAGACCACCAACACGAGAAAATGACTGTTATTCACAAATTGCTGCTGAGCGCCACCTACTTCTGGGACGGATTTGAAACATTTCTGAATTTCTGAGCTCACTTGAAACTATTTTCATGAACTTTCTGAGCACTGAGCTCAGAAAGTTCAGGGGGGTTTTTTTTGGGGTTTTTTTTCCCCCCGGAAGGCATGAACTATTAACTGGAGCGCATGAATTAAGGAGGTTTTTTTTACAAGATCAGCGCTGCTGTAATTTCAAGTGGAAAAGTAAAGTGGGTCAGAGATTGAATTACATATGAGATTTTAGCATTCATCACATTTCTTCTTTGGGAATTTACATATCTAAAAGTGACAGAGATGCAAAATAAACTGAAATAAAGTAGAGATCCTCTGCAGTAGCAGACAATCTTCGTAAATGAAATATGTAATTTTTTAAGTAATTGTGAATTTTTACGTATCTCAAACAACAACAACGTTTAGGTAAATAGAAAAATACAACACAACAAGTTGAGAATGAAAGCATTTTGGAGACTTAGAACGGCATAGTCAAAGCCCAAACCTGTATCCAGAGATTGGAACATTTTTTTCGATTACTTTCTGAAGGCCCTAATTCTTTTTTTTTTTTCTCCAAAGCCAAGAGGAAACAGAAGGGCAGGAAACATTAAAAGTATCCTTTGCAGTTTAATGACTCAACTACCTGTTAGTCTACGCGGCTTAAATAATATGCTGATGCCTTTAAGTGGGGGTTTGAAACGGTCGACAGTAACAGCCGACATCCTGCTGCTCCTGGTGGTGCTGATTTGGTTTCACACACCGAGACGAACTCATTGAACCCGAGGTCTGCACAGTTTAACGCAGCGGGAGCGCCACTACAACAAGCAGCCCGAGCCGCGCTAACGACCCGCTGGACTCAGAGAGCCGCCCCGCTGCTTTAAGACGCACGTCGCACGTATGCTGCGTTTTGCTACCTTGCACACACACACACACACACACACACACACACACACACACACACACACACACACACACACGCGCGCGCATCAATCCCATCCATTTATTGATGGCTGTCCTCAAAACCGGTGCAGGCTTTTCTCTTTTCTCTTTGGGCTCCAAACGGAAAGCAGCGGCTGGCAGCGAGCCAGTCCGTGGGGAATGTGGAATCCAGTTCAGCACTTCACACCAGAGGAGAGCAAACATCAGCAGGAGCTTGAAAGGCCTCGGACTCAGCGCAGAACAAACACACCGGGGAGAGGGCTCAAACGTCCCGGAGAGGAGGGTGACCTCGCTGACTGGTGCCGAGACGGTCACTGGGGCAGGGGAGGCATTTTTCACGTCTTTGTTCCATTTTACCCCAGCCCCCTCCCCCCTCCTCCCCCCCGTCTCCTCTCTCTGGAAGGATGTTGTGTCGTAAATAACACTGTAGCATTCATTCACACTGGAGAGGCCATTGTGGTGCTCCGTGAATGGGCCGCATTATGGGACGTGAAATAAATATAAGTCGAGGAAAGAATGGCTATCTCGCTCCTATCTTTCCCCCCGGCGACTATCCTGGCTTCGACTGGCGGTCAAAAGACTTCACATTTACATGCAGCGAGACCACCGGCAGCTAAAACGCTCATTCAGTTCTGTTTCTTAACATAAAGGTTGTTTTTTTAGCTACAGTGCGAGCGGAAGCCGCTGATGTGTTTGTTCCACAAAAAAAGGAGGAAATGGATCCCTTTTGCAGGAGCTGATTTATTAAAATAAACCCTGGAGGTGTAGGGTGAAACTATGAACCAATCAGAACAGGGTGTATGTTGATTCTGACTTTAAAAAGTTACATTCATGTCGTTTTTGCTTGATGAGTGCTTTCAGAGGAAGATGCGGGGTTTGTCCCATAATGCTGCCACCACCATGTTTTACACTAGCAATGGTGGGTAAAAGGAGCTACTTTTTATGCCCTTTGCATGTAGCCCAAAAAGTTCAACCGCGACCTTCCTCCACGTGTTTGCAATTATGGACGTTAAAGCGACTGATTTTTTTATTTCTCTATCAGACAGTTATGACCGAAAACCTTTCAGATGTTCCTCTCTCTGCATTTGTTTCACTCAGGAAGATCCTGAGGGATGCACGGCCTCCAATCTGTATTGTCCTCTGCAAATAAACAGCCAGTGCTAACACAAAGACAGTTTCTAGGTTCATGTTCGACCTCTGGAGATGTTTGAAGATGTCCACTTTGGTTTTCTTAGCCTCTCTTGGACTAGCCGTTAGCTGTAGTCTCCAGGATCATCTGATCAGAATATACAGTAAGAGGATGCTAAGAGGCTTAGCTAGTGCTAGCAAGACAAGAACTTGAAAAATCCTTCACTCTCACTTTTAGCCTCCTATAAAAGAAAACAGAATTTAATAATAATGAACTTTTTTTTTGGAAACACAGGAAATAAGACAGGATGAAACACCTGAGATAGCAGAATTAAATACAAAGATTAGAAATCATCACAATACTCTGTATTAATAGCCATATTGACCTTATATGCCTTCAGTTCTCATTTGAAGAGGTTTGCCATTTGGTCGAATTCAGCTTGGGGATTTTTGTTCAGCCTTTAAAATCGTTTTTGGAAAGTTAAAAACTCAAACTGGTTCTAAATATCTGCCTAGTGCCGAGAGTTGAAGTTGCCCTGGAAAAAGCGGAACAAGCTCTTACTCACTGCAGCCATAAAATCAAATTTAATCCAGGTGACCTAAATATAAAGCCGGTCGTAACAGAGTTAAGGTTACGGCGGTAGTCAACGGGGTCATACGATCCAGATCAAATCGCCAAAGTCGCAAAAAGACTGTCAACAAGCTTAAAGGAGAGGAAGGGGGGTGTTGTGAAGTTTTTAGTGAAAACATTGAGCCGTTTGAACAAATTTACACTGCAAAAACCAAAAGTTGCAGAACAGGTTTTCGGTTTTCCCCCCAGGTTGCTTTTCTCATTATGCTTGAATCTGATAAGCCGTTTCTCGTGAGGATACATGTTGGCTCTCCTCCTCAGCTCCGTCAAAATAAGGGCGATAGCCCATAATTTATGCTGCGTTGGGCTGGAAATGAGCCACGCGCATGCCGCTGCACGCCGCAGCTCCCGTTTCAGGATGGCAGAAGCACCTTCCAGCGACTTGCACGTCTCTTTCATTGGACAGGCGATTTAGACGGGAAATCTCACGCAGGCCCAGGTTCACAAAGTGCTGCATGCTGTAAATCCTTCAAGTGACACGAAAGAATGATCACTAATTCATTAACGGCGAAGCAGTACCAACCTCCTGAAGGTGTTCTCGGGATCCTTTTGACAGTTGAGGGGCTCCAGAGCAGAAGACGCGGCCGGTTCCCTGAGGGTCTCCTCGTAGCCAGGAGGGAGAAGCGTGGAGGCCCTCAGCTGCTCCACCAGGCCCAGGACGAACCTCCACAGCACCGTGCTCCTCTGGTCCTCCCTGTGGCAGAAGTGGGATGCCAGGCAGCGCCGTGCCAGCCCCGCAGCCAGGCCCGAGTCCGAGGTGGGCCCCACAACCTCAGTGCACAGGGCGGCTTGCCGGCCGGGCCCCCGAGCCCCGCTGCCTGGCCGGACGCGGGGCGGGCGTCCAGGCAGCGCCTCAGCTTGTCCAGGGCCCATTCCCGGCAGTAGAAGCGCCGGCCCCGGAGCAAGCTGGCGCCGCATCCGTACGCTGAGCCGCTCATTTGCTCCGGGGGTTCTGACGTCCAGGAGACGAGTCGGTGCACTCAACTTCACGTCCCATGTCGCTTCAAACGGTCTCAGTCCGACTCTTAGGAAAGGTTCCTGTTGATGTGGTCTCGCGGTGCTCCAGATGAGTTCTGAGGCTGGATCTCCTCGATTTGACACAAGGATAAAACAAAGGAAACAAAGCAATAGTTCTAAGTGAGCTTCAGTTGTAAGTCGTCGTCCTCTTCATTCATGCTGATGTTGTTCCGGTTGCATCTGAAGTGTTGCGGCTGCCGGTCTCAGCCATGCGCCTCCAGCAGATCGAGGAGCTGCTCAGGCAGAAATCAGAAGCAGAAAGCCACGATGAGTCAATGAAAAAACATTTTTCACATATTTCGTTGCACTTCATCTCACCCAGCCTGTCGTCTTCCGTTTTACAAATATTTTCTCTCCCGTCTTAGGACATTGAACCTTCCTGTCAGCTTCGGCGTGAAACTGCCTTTTGCTTTCTCTGTCTCTCACCCTTCCTCTCCTACCTTCTCTCTCCCTCTGCCTCTCTGTCTCTCATGCTCTCCGGTTTTTCTTGTTTTCTTTTTTTTTTCTGTCTCCACCCTCTCGTGGTGTGTCTCGGCATGTTCAGAGACACAGAGATCGGCCAGCAAGGAGGAGAGGAAGGACTCGTGTGGGAGCGAGTTTTCTCCTCCCGCCGACAGGAGGGAGGAGTCACCTGGGGTCAAGGTTCAGCCACAGGACAATAACACACCGCACAACACGTTTAGCTGCCGTGCTTTTCCTAAAAATTCAAATTAGGTTCTAACTTTTTAGGTTAGTGAGTTGAGTCTTTAAGCTGAGTTTGCTTTGTGCAAATCTGAGTAATTTTTATCTGCGACGACAAACATGTTTGCATCGACGCTCAAGGAAACTTGAGAAGGACATTTAATTGGTGTGGGAATATGCACACACTGCCACAGTGCACCATAACAGTTACTCTATATTTTCAAAGCGGAGCATATTCTCAGGGTCAGATGCTGATTTTATCTGAGTAGTTTTTTTTGTTTGTTTGTGAGCCAACATGCAAAATGCCGAGTGTAGAGGAAAATCAGGTGCATCACCACGCCCACAGTGAAATGAAGTAGTGGTAGACTTATCGTTTATCGTGATATTTTGTGGAAGTATCGTGGTAACGATAACAATCATGATTTTAAGAAAATATATCTATGGGTTTTTTTTCAGGTGCCTGCGTGGCGTAGGGTTCATACAAACACAAAGACGGTCGTTGAAAAACGTTTCTCACTTAAAGCCGGATTCGACTAAAAGTAGGATGATTTATGAAACTGCACAGAGTAACGGCATTCAATCATATCTTCAGATTTACAGATTCTTTTTCCCCATGCGCTCATAAAACAAACAGTGAAGAAAATGTTATAAATAACATTTACGATAAAACTGTCGATCGAGGCAGTTCTTCACCATGTGTCTATTGTGCGTAGCGATAGTGCGCTAACAATAAGTTAGAGTACAAATCTATTAAAACTACAATTTTAGATAATTATATTGAAAAATTAAAGAGTATAGGGTTTAGCCCCGTGTATTACAAGCCTGGCGGGCCACCAGGCTTTACCCTTTTTAAAATGTTTGCATTTTTTAATAACACATAATTACCAAGTGATATTTTCACATTTTCTGTCAACTTTATAAACATTTTGTAACTTTGAAACACAACAGGTTGCTGGATGAATGACTACCCACCGGACTTATCTGGCAACTTGCATCTGTGGCTTTAGTTAAAATATTTTACCCTGCAAGGTAACATATGCTGCAATTTGAAAATTACATACTACTGTAATTATATTGCATAGTAAAATCCAGCCAGAATGACTAGACTTTAAAGAATGCAGTTAAAGAATGTTTTAGGTTCCTGCGACAGCATTAACACACCGCATCTCATTTTACATCAGCGACTAACCAAACATCAGCAGAACTGAGATAAATCTGACAGATTACAGGCAAGATTTCTCACTAGACAGAGCAAACCCCCACACTGCTGTGCATATGAGGCACAAATTGACAGGCAAGCGTCAATTTGATTGAAAAGAGCAAAGCTAATAACAGCAGTTTCTAAAACCAAGCATATCGTGTTAGAGGAAGCTGATACACGCTTGTTGGACACGTCTGCTGTCAGCCTGCAGAGAAAACTCCTGACAATATTCTCCAGGAAAAGAGAAATGTGTTCTGCTAGCAGGGAAGCCTGATGACAGTACTGAGGGAAACTGGCACCGGTCTCTGAGAACGTCTGCATTCTTGTCATTACTGGCGGTAAAGCATTGTAAACCTGGCGAGCAACCGCTATGAAAACAAGCCAAAGTTTTCACTGACATGCTGTCAATGCGAAAGTTAAATATAGTCAAATTTTCTGCCTGACATTCAATTGGGACTTGAATGTTTGCGTATGAAGTGACTGACAGCGAGGCCTTTGTTAACATCTCCTATGCAAGTTGTTTTTATGGTTGCACATTATTAAAATAAAAATCTATATCTATAAAAAATCTCTACTTAGTGCCAGTAGTTGATATTTTTAAGCTCAACGACGGTTTGTAACATGAAACCATCTTTACTTTGATGTTGCCAGACAGCTGCTGATTAGTGCAGATGGTAAAGAAGCAGGAACTCTGGCCATCTGCCTGGAAACTGAACCTCCTTGCAGCGGAAACCTCGTCTCTCAACCACGACAATTACTTCTGTGTAGATTAATTGCATTGCTGGGCAACCAGCACAGACAATGTGACGTATAATTTAGCATTACTTGACAACCCCAAATGCCCACATGAGCTATAAAGTGCAACTTTTCGAGAGTTTTTGTCGGAAAAGCTTAACGACAACAGATGGGAATTTTGCTCGGTTGCGACTTTGCAAACAGCGGGGTTGAAGTTTGACCAGGGATGAGTTTTTATATAAAAATAAACTCACATTTGCTGCGACAGATGATGTTTCGATACAGTGCTAGGCTATTGCTAACATGCTACCTCTCTGTTTTGATATGACTCTTTGACCATTTAGCTTGTACCGAATTCAAGCTTGTTCCAGTCAATTGTGTACAAACAAACTCAAATAGTTGAAAAGTTGCTTTTCTTTGCATCCTCATTGGCTTGCTTTGAACGTCGTTAGGTTTATGAGCCGTCTCAGCTAATTTAATCTTACAGGAAAAGTTTCGATTAATTAAAATCAACACAAAAATGTCTTAGCGATAAGATGTACATTAATGAAAGGCAGCAGGTTTTTAGGTGATGCCCTGACAGAAGTTTGTAGGAGTTGCTGATTGAGCAACAAATTGGTCTACACACAACATAGCCGTACGTTTAAGGAACAAAACAACAGAATTTAGCGTGAATGCTAACATGAGTCACGTATCACTGAAGAAATGCTGTTTCCTGTTACAGGTGATAATCAGAAATGACTTGATTTTCTCCCAGGTACAGATACTGCAGTTTTGCTTAGCGTTAGCTGTGAAGGCATTTCAGATTCCTCGAACATAGTTCTTAAAATGTAGACTTTACGAGGAGAAATCTCACCTTAAAAACTAACTCTCACCTGCAACCTGGTCGCTTTGATTGTAAAAAAATATAATAATTGATGTTTAGAAACAGCCATTAGAGAGAGGAATGTGGTTTGGTTGCATTACATCAACCTGTCAAACAGGAAGTGTATTCAAAAGCAATTTGTGTGAAAGTCAAACATGGCCAGGAGTTGAAGCACTTTTGACAAAACTATTATCTGAATACAGAATGCATTTGCTTTCTTTCACGTTTCAAATCAAGCTGTTTATCGTTATCTCTTAACTCACTAAATACCCTGTTTCCACCTGCAAAAGATAGTTAGTTTTTTTTTTTAAGTGAGAATCTATGAATATGCTGGCAGTGAGAATCTCTACCTGCATTTCACAGATATGTTGCAGTGAGAAATAACTACAATAAAAAAATAAAAAAAAGAATAGTGAGGGATAACGCTGCAATAATGACAAGAAAAAGGATTTTACTTCTTTGAGTTTGTTGCTGTTTTGTCAGAAAAACAGCTTCCACGATTCAACGCCAAACAACAAAGTCAGCTTCTTGTGAAAGTGCAGAAATGTAATAAATCACATCTGCACGCCACAATTATGACATCTGTCTAATAGTTTATGGAACCATCATAAACTTCCCACAACCTCCCTTAAAAAAAAAAACGCTAAACTATCCCTTAAAACAAACACCTTGAAGAGCCAATCACTGCAAGTGAGCCAAGAGTAGGCTTGACACAATAAATAGTAATAAAAACCAGAGAAGTGGGAGGTGGGAGGGGGGCCCAGTGTTTCATCTTGGGCCCCAGAGTGACTCAGGCCGCCTCTGGCTCAGACATCAAACCAGGATCAGTGAATGGTCAGACAGGAAGTCAGCCAGTTTCAAAGTTACACCCAGCTGAAGCTCAATGGTCAACATCTGC
This sequence comes from Poeciliopsis turneri, assembly GCA_922788865.1. Classification (NCBI taxonomy): domain Eukaryota; kingdom Metazoa; phylum Chordata; class Actinopteri; order Cyprinodontiformes; family Poeciliidae; genus Poeciliopsis; species Poeciliopsis turneri. The sequence goes on from CAKLNU010000344.1 coordinate 1,811,451, forward strand.
TTTAAACAAACAAAATGTCAAATGACGTCTTTGGTGCATGATGCTTCACGGTTTTTCTGGGTTATTAAACTGAAGCAATAAAACTCAGCAACAACTGATGTTACAGCAAAACCACAAAACATGATGGAAATAAAAATCCGTAGTTTGCGGCAAACTACTCCTGTAACTATCAGAAAATCCCCACTGCGCGTGGGAATGTCCAGTCTGTGTGTGAAGGTCTGTCACCAACCAGCTTTTCTTCCTCTACTGTTTTTATTTACCCCGGTGTTGTTTTCTCCGACCTGCTCGCCTGCAGCGTTTCTGGCATCTTGTCCTTCAGAACCGAACAGCAGGCGGTGTGTGAATCCACAGGTAACCGGCTGTCCGCCTGTCTGCCGCTGCAGCACTCACACTCGCCACGCGCGCGCGCACACACACACACACACCGGCGGTTAAAACTACAACCGCAGCAGCTCGTGGGAACAACGTGTAAAGCTCGCGCGCCGCCGCTGGTCGACCGCCGTCGTAAACGAAAACAACGAACAGCACGACTAAATGTCTGTTTCTGGCAGGACTCCGACGCGCGGTCACGTTTTATTCCCAGCAGAAAATGACACATTTGAGCATTTTAATCTTTTTTTTTTTTTTTTTTTTTATTATTCTTATTGTTTGTTTGTTCTTACCTGACGCACGCGCTCTGTCCACCTCCGTCTCCCTCAGGACAAACACACCCAGAGCTCCTCACCGGATGTGTCCTCTTTCACTGGCAACACAGTAAAGGTGAATCTGTCTCTGTCGCTTTTTTTTTTCCACCCCCTCCAAGAATTACGATTTTTGCTGACTGTCTCTCTCTGCTTCCTTTCTCACTCCTGATGGTGTTTGGTATGAAACAAAGGACAGTCTGTGTGTGCAGGACTGAATTCAACTGGACTGCAAAAAGTCTGCGAGCACCACACTACACGGAAACAGCCTAAAAAAAAAAAAAAAAAAAAAAAAGACTTTGCTGCGAAACAAACTTATGCATTTTTTCAATAGTTATTTGAGGTGAATTGTCAAATAAAAGGGAGCAAAAAAATTGAATGACTGTAAAGTCATGGGAGGAAACATGGGATACCTGTTGACCTATTTGATTGTTTAATCATCATCTCTATGTAAGCAGCAGATTGTCAGGTGTTTGTTAGCACAATGTCGTCAGCAGCTGACTTTAGAGAAACTATTGTTGGATTGTGGGAAAGATTATGAACCCATTTCCAAAGTATCTAAAGTTCACCATGCAAATAGTGAAAGTTTTTTTGTTTTGTTGTGTTTTGTTTGCTTTGGCTAGAGATGCACCAATGAGTCACCAGGTTGCAGTTTGGCCTATTTTTCCTGTATTGGCTCCGATAGCCAAGCAAAAGAGCTGCCATTTGTTTTTATTGGTCTAAAACAACATTATTAAACCACTTTTTATGCAGCTTACCATGGGATCATGCTGTTTGATGGTGATAATGCTGTAGTTTCTTCACTCTTGTGTGGATTTCAAAACCGCTACGTCTATCAAGCACCAGTACTTTCATGAGTGCTGATGCTTAACTTCGAAAATCGGAAAAGACATCAAACAAGATTGGAAACGGGGTCTTGGGTAGGAAAAGCCTTATTGGTGCATCTCTCGTTTTTCAGAAACAGAAAACCATTGAAGATAATTGAGATCAGTTCAGGAATTGGGATTATAGCAAATTTATCTCAAAAGCCGAACAAAGCAGAAACTCCAGTATGTTGAGTTACGCAGAGATCTCAGTTCTCAGTTTGGATGTTTATTGTTCAAGTTCATGACAGGACTGTCGCAAAAAAGACCCAACAATCCTGGTTAGTTATGGTTTATATTGAAATGTTGCTGGGAATATCTTCTTCCCTGTAAAATAATAATAATAATAATTTAAAAAGCTGCACTACACTATTAATGTGTAGATATGGGCTGTTAATGTGAAGATATAGGAATTTAGGCATGGTCTCATATGCAGCTTCACCAACTCAAATAACAAGAAAATGAATTTTAAGAACGAGATATCAACTTATACCCACCACAAATTGACTTGTGTGAACACAATAAACGAGTCTCTGTGAGAGGACAGCCTTTTGCCATCAATCCACCTGTTTCTCCTGAAAATGTTTTTAATCATTTATTGTGCAACTCAGAAATCTTACATCTTTTTCGAGGTAATATTGCGAGTTATTTTTAACAACGTTCATGTGAAATGTTGGAGAAACGACCTCGGCTTCTTAGAAGTTGGTCCATCCATCCATCTGTAATGAGCAGATCGAAGCCAACGCTCTAAATTATTTCAACTCATTAATAATTCTCTTCGCAGAGGAAATTGAAAATGCCATTCAAGCACGAAAGTCAGCTCATCTGCTTGAAGTTCAGTGGAAAACAAAAAGCCCCTTTACTGATTTCTGCGCCTTCAGATTTGGGTATTAGGAAGTTTAATTATTGTAATTTCACAAGTTTCTTGTACATTATTGAGTACCACCTCCTCTTCATTTAAACCTGGAGAAAAATCATTGTTAAAACTAGTTGGTTTTTTTTTTATTTGCTAATTCTGCACATCTTAACCGCTCTAACTATAAACATTTGATTTTCTTTAAATGTGAAAAACTTTTTGTTGTCAATCTGAGAGTAACAGCTCCCCCTGGTGGAGGCCAGCGGGGAGCTGGCATCTGTTAACTTTTTGAAGCAACATGTTCGTCTCCTTAAACAAAAACACCATTTCTAAAAGAAAACTGAAGTATTATTGTTTATTTTCTTACTCCTGCTGTATGAGGGTTTGCATTTACTTAAGATGTAAGTCTTACATCTCTAAAGCCAAATCTAATGACACTGTAATCATTCTACGGCTATAAGCACCTGAAATTAAATGAACATTTTTGAAATAATGTGATAGAGTTACATTTGAGAATATGAGATGATTGTAGAAATGTAGAGATCTAATAAACGATATTAAGGATGGAAAGTAAACTTGAGGAGAAAATTGATGTCATTGATGTACTTTGATTTCATTTTCAAATTTCGAATGTTTTATTTCTGTGTCCTCATCCCCTTTTTGTGTCTCTAACTGAACTAAGTTTGATCACTCTGACTCATTGTAGGTGGGTTCACTCTTCACCTGTCCCATCCATCTCCCTGTTTGGACTTTGCCTCGGTATGCTGAACCCTTCATCCAAAACCCAATTCTCGGACAATACGAACCCGTTTGAACCATGTCCCTGTTGCATAATGTTATTGGGAACTTTGTTTTTCACCAGCAGAAAGATGCCGACGTTGATAAACACAATTTTGTCTCTGATATGATTGAAAACGATTAGCATTGCCAGAGTATTTTGTCTTTAAGCCAAAGTGTGTTTGTGTAACAGGAAGACAAACATGCAGGAACCGTGAGACTATTAGGCCTGCAAAAGAGCAACAATCAAGTTCTATGAGTTAGAGCAATAAACTTGTGTCCGATTGACCACTGTTGTTAAATAATTTCAAACTGGGTCATTTCTGTATTTCATTTCAGTAGCCACAGGGAATTGTAGTTATAATATGGGCAATACAGGCAGTTGACAAGGCTGGCATTAGTGGAGAGAGTGTGTGAATGCCAATAAACAAAACAAAACAAAATGAGATTGCCAAAGGTCCAGAGAAACAGACTGGTCTGGATGACGGGATGAAAAACCAAGGAGTGTTTATGCTGGCAAGCAGGTTTACTGCAACGCTATGCAGCTGAGTCAACATGTAGACGGGAGACAGCTTGAGAGTTGAGACACAAATAACAACAGCAGATACCAAACACAAATATTGTGAACCAAGAACCAACAAAATAAAGACAAACAGAAACTAGAATCGTGCAAACGTCGCTAATGGCTGCAACTACATGTCAAAGACAGGACATGTAGTCTTGGTTTGTGCGCAGAATCACAAACCAAGAAATGAGCTGAATGTGAAGAGCAAAGACTGAGAAATCCTAAAACGAAGCAAAATACAAGAGCAAATTCTCCAAACTGCCACAGAGCTTTTCTCTTCAGGGTGGATTCCAGATGCCCACTTAGTCCATAAGCAAAATATTAGCCCTAAATCCATGTTGTTGACGGGACCTTGGAGGAAGGGCCCAAAGCAAAGGAAAAAAACAACCCAAACAAAAAGAAGACCATTAAAATGCTCTGGAGGTTGATGGTGTTGCAGGAAGAATCCAGAAGAGGTTCTGGAAGCAGCCAAAGGAAGCTGGTTGTGTCGGTGGGGTTGCAGGAGGATGTTGACCAGGGAGACCAAGGAAAGTCGTGGAAAGATGCTGGAGGTTGGCCAGGAGCTGGCAGAGTCCAACACGGAGAGGTTATAGAGATGCAGTGGAAGACCACAAGGCTGGAGCTACAGAGCCAGACGGGCCTTTCTGTGGGAGGAGACTGAGAAAGACCAATCCTTACATCACACAGGGCAAAGCAGAGACTGGATGGACTCTAGAGTCGAGAATATTGTGTCTGGCAATCAATGGGCTAGTATTTGTTTGGCAGCTGCCAAAAGCACAGGAGAGCTGTGTCAAGAGTAAGGTTTGGTGGATTATGATGTGACACATTTTTTATGAGTTGTTTTTGACCTCAATTCTTGTGGTATATCAAGACATTTTGGACAGTTTCTTGTAGCTTGCCTGTGCTTTGTGGAAGCAGTTTCAGGATGGACTCTTTGTGTTTCATCAAAGCCCATGAAAACATAAATGAATGAGTTCCCTGTTATCCACACAGTCCCGACCTCAACCAGCTGGGACACATTTTTAATGAGTAACAGCAAGATCGTCCAACATCAGTGTCTTACCTCACAAATGCAATTTTGAAAAATGTGTCAAATATTTCCCTGAACATACTTTTCAACCTTGTCTGTTTAAAAGTCAAACCTCAACCCATTCATCCACATTACACCCTATGGATAAAGAATAGAAAGTCTCTCAAATTCAGTCATGTAAGAAGACACATGACCTGATTATTTTTTCGCAGTACTGTCTAGATCACTATCCTGATGATTGTTTGTTATTGTTTGTTTATTTTTTTATGATTTGGGGGATTGTTTTCCTTGGTTTTCTCCAAGGTTTAGTTTTACAGAAGCGCCTTCAGAGGCTTCTACCCTCAGATAAATTCCTTACTGTGCCGCCATAAGCTTTTCCAAATGTGAAGAAATCCAAAAATATTAAATGTTTCAAAAAAAAAAAATCTCAAAGAAAATTGAAAGATTATCTGATTATACATGAGCACAGCAAAGCGAAACCTTTGACATGCTGTCAAAAGTACGAGGACGACGTGACTCGCTCTTGTTTTTCCTTAGTCAAGGTTGAGGCCAAAAACATTACTGTGTGCAGATTTCTATGGAGCCCTGTTGCTCAACGTTAACTCACTTTGTTTGCAAAGCTTTTGTCTACTTGACCATGGTCACATATAGCAAGCAGTAAACCCTTTTTCTTTAATGCTGAAGAGAAAATATGAAAAACTGAAGAAGATGCAAGAAAGCCAAGTTTTAACTGAATATAAATGTGACCAGAGGTTGAAGGTGAAGCAGTTGATATGGAGGATCCAGAAAAACACTGTGCAAGGGTTTGATTATGTCTGAAACATTTAGATTGTGGGCAGCAGAGTGTTTGAAAAGTGATCTATGGCAATTTCAAGAAGAATTCAGCCCAATCTTAGGGCTGCACGGTGAAACAGTTGTTAGTACTGATACTTCACAGCAAGAAACTCCAGAGTCTGAATCTCTCTGTCTGAATCCTGCCTGCATGTGGATCCTAATTATCTCCTCAACTCACAATTTCATCCTTCAACCCACTGTCAACACACAGCATCATTAAACAACACGACACTCTGGTGTTTTTGTTGAAGTTCTTCAGGAAAAATCAATATCGAAGGGAAGACTATCCTACTATCCTTATGCAATGCAACCATGTTTTGGAGCTAAGCACAAGACATGAACCACGGACTCTTGAGAAGTTTTTGGAGGAACTGATGCCAAGTTGCAGTCCGAAAGAAGCGAGGCTGCAGTGTTTCACTCTCAGCCCTTCTGACCAACGCCGACTGGCAAGGCGGGTGAAGTGTCTTGCCAAAGGACACAAATTTCTGGCGGGTGGACAGGAAATCAAACCAGTGATCCACCGTTTCCACTGTTGCCCCTTATCAAGGAACTGCTTTGGAATAGCTCCATAAAATACCTATAATCTATTGATTATTTCTTAGAGAAGATTTCTTGAATATTTTAGTATGACAATAAATATAAAGTTTCTAGCCAAATAGTAGGTAAAAGATAAACATGTTCAATGTTTTTATGTGGAGGATCAAACAACAGAGCAAATTGAATCCACTGATTACATATGAAGATGTCAATACACAATTTTAAGTTAATGTTTGCCATCAGGTCATTGCAACACACTTTGATGAGAGCGGCTGTCAGCGGTTTTTATTGATCTTCTGAGGACAGCTGGGTTAGTTACCTCTTGGACCAGAGCTGGACCTGGTCGGACCTGTTCCGACCAGAACTTTGGTCAGACCTCTGGAAAGAAAGTTCTGGAAGAAGAAAACAAAATGTTGTTTCAAGTCTTGTTTTTGTTTCCTCTTAATTAACTGGTGGGGGGGGGATCTGTCTTTCTTACTTTGCATTCAACACAAAAGAAAAAAAAAGTTTTTCCAGGTCGTTTTTTCTTGTTTAGGTAAAGAAGGGGAAATGAAAAAACAATATTTCTCCGGAGTTATTTTCAGTTTTTTTTCCTTCTCATCCAGCACACATAAAAGAAAAACATATTTCTTTATTTTTAATTTTTTTTTAAGAAAAATGACATGACAGAAATACCTCTATTAAAAAAAAAAAAATTTATTTCTTTTTTATTAAAAATAGACAGAAAAATCACAAGACAGATTTTTATTTCTTTTTTTCCCTTTAGGGTTTAAATTAAAACAATAAACAACAAATGCATTTTTTCTTTTCCACTCTGTTGCCGTAGAAACTAACGAAATGTATTTCCTACTTCATAGAAAACACATTCGATAAAAATTTGCAACTTTTTGCTTCGCCTGAAAACGAAAATGTTCCACAAGTTAAAAAAATAAAACAAAATCTTGACAGTATTTCAATTTAGATTTTTTTTAAATACATTCACGTGACTAAATAGAGACTAAAGAAATTGGTCAGACTTTGTTGAAGTTGTTGCCTTTCCGGGCTTCCGTACATCTCTAACAAACACGCAATAAAATGCGTCTGAAAATAGAGTCGACCAAGAGAAGGTTTCACATAAAATAATCATTATTGACTGGAGTTTTGTGGTAAAAACTTTGTAAATTCTCTGAATCTCTGCAGAGGTGGTCACAGGGTCACAACTCTGGGGAACACTAAACACTGTGGGCGTCTTTCACAAACCCACGGATTCTGCACATTGCCCCTTTCCCTTTGGTACCTGTCGTCATGACACCCACGCAAACTTGGCTGCAATATAAGCAGATGCTGCAGCTGCAGCTGGTACCTTTTGCCCATCTCTCCAGCCCACTGGACCAGAGGACAACTCGTCATGAAGCTGCTGGCCCATATTCTGCTGATGTGCCTGGCTCTTGCGCTGGCATGGGCCCAGTAAGTAGCCTCGATTTTAACTTAATTAAACAGTCAGGAAGTTTGGGAATGTTTAAATTTTCTACTTTTCATGCAATTGCAAGCTCATCACTCTCAGAGCTTTTATGCAATCCGTGTTTGACAAAATATTTGAGCTGCACTCTGCTGTTTATGACTCCTAAAGTCAATTTAGAAAACAAAATGTTAATGAATGGTAAACTTTACCTGCTATCTGTTGCATCTGTTACGATAATTAAATCAGAATGTCGCTATATTTATTATTTACCAGGCCGTCTTTGTCAACTTAACTAAAATCCTAAATGAATAGTAGAACAATTATGATCGAAACGATGAGAAATTCTGAAAAGCCAAGTTTCTCTTTTGCTTTTTCACAGGGGTAAAAGCCAAAACCAGAACCAACACGGACACCAGAACCAACACCATGCAGGTGAGTTTACAGAAACAACACTTTTTGAGAGACAAGTGTTGTATGGATTTTACTCTCAATACCTTCAGAGTAAAATCCTCCTTCTGTCGTTTTATTGTCGTGCTCTGCAGCCGTCCTCAACCGCTGCAAGGGCCTAGAAATGGACGCAGTCGCAGAAAACGAAGAGGGGATTCCTTACTTTTTCAAAGGTGGGTCCCGTCATAGTGAATGTTTGGGGTCTCCAACTCCAAGAAGCCTGAAGAGACAGGGGCAGAACGAGCAGGTTTTTCAGTGCAAAGACTCTGTTTGTTTTTGCTGTCAGGTGACCACTTGTTCAAGGGCTTCCACGGGAAGGCCGAGCTGTCCAACGGGTCTTTTGCCGAGCTGGACAACCACCACCACCTGGGCCACGTCGACGCCGCCTTCCGCATGCACTATGAGGACGATCCCGCACACCACAACCACATGTTCTTCTTCCTGGTATGCTCCAGCAAAAGATCCGGCAGATCTGTTGAGTTTGCAACCGAAACAAAATCAGAAAAGTACGACAAAGCGGGAAGGTCTGGATTTGAATTCAGATAAAGTCATATGAGAATAATGGAGCAGTAGTGCAAAAAATATATATTTCTAACTTTATTCTCAACTTATTTCTACTTAACTCTTACTATTACGACTTCTTCTTCTTGTAGAGCTTTATTTTTATATCACTGTGACATAATACTCTGACTTTATTCTAATATTTTCATATTATCAGAACTTTCTTCTCATATTATTTCGACTTCATTCTCGTAATATTGTGACTTGGTTTTTGTAACTTTAGTTTTCCGTCAGTCTGGCCCAAATACTGCGTCGTTGAAAATCTCTTTGCACGACCTGAGCAGATGAATTCTGAGAAGGAGATGCAGAGGCTCGCAGAGACGCGGTGTGAATGTGACGTCTGTCTCCCGCAGAACAACAAGGTGTTCAGGTACTTCCAGCACAAGCTGGAGGCCGGCTACCCAAAGGACATCTCCGAGGTCTTCCCCGGAATCCCGGACCACCTGGATGCGGCTGTGGAGTGCCCCAAGTCAGAGTGTGACGAAGACTCTGTGATCTTCTTCAAGGGTTAGTTAGTTAGTTAGTTAGTTAGTTAGTTAGTTAGTTAGTTAGTTAGTTAGTTAGTGCGCACATTCGCTCGTCTAGTTCTAATCTCTCATTGAGAAGAAGAAGCGTAATTTTGACTCATTTCATATGTTTTACCAATGCTTCGTGTGGCTCTAACTCTTGTGAGTTTTGTGCGTTGTGTGTTTTCTTTTTTTGTTTGTTTGTTTCTTTTTCCCCACAGGCGACGACATCTTCCACTACAACGTGAAAACCAAGGCTGTGGAGAAGAAAGAGTTTGTGTCCATGCCGAACTGCACGTCGGCCTTCCGCTTCACGGGGCACTACTACTGCTTCCACGGTCACATGTTCTCCAAGTTCGACCCGAAGACGGGCGAGGTGCACGGGAGGTACCCCAAAGAGGCCCGCAACTACTTCATGAGGTGCTCCAAGTTCAGTAAGTGGAGACCGGGCGACAGAAGGGATGTAAAGCTAAGCGTGATTTATTGACTTGAAGAAAAAACATTTTGAGAGTGGATGTGATTTGGTGAACCTCTGATTGCTGAATGGCAGTGGGCCTAGTGAAACGTGTCGGTTTTAAATCCGGCTGTGAGACATGACATTTCGCTTGTTCAGGGGACGACGGCGACCACCTGGAGAGAGAGCGCTGCAGCCGCGTTCACCTGGACGCCATCACTTCTGACGATGCCGGGAACATTTACGCTTTCAGAGGTGAGACACGACAGCCAAACATTCATACCGTCAGTTTTAGTTTGTGCGTTTCTTTCTCTTTCATTCAGAAGTCATTCAGCTTTTGATAAGCTTCAAAGGTTCAGGCACAGGAAATATACAAATTTCCCAACTTAAGTGAAGCAATAAAAACAAATCTGCGAATTTTTATGTTGAAAATGAAGGATCAAGATCATTGTTATTGTTATTTATGGATAAACAGACTTGTTAATATGGCCTACATGTGCTAAATTTTATAGTATTGCTTAAGAAAACGGCCAAAGATTGTCACGAGTGACTGTTGCTGGTGCCACAGGAAGAAATGAAATGTGAAATTAATCTTATGGAAGGCAGTAAACATATAGATTCATCTTTAGATATCCGCCTTGTTTATCAGTGTTACCATTTCCAACTTCTCCAGGCGATTCCTTTATTTTCTTTCCCCACAGGCCACCATTTTATCCGTAAAGACGACAACGACACGCTGACGTCAGACACCGTCGAGAGCGCCTTCAAGGAGCTGCACTCCGAGGTCGACGCCGTCTTCTCCTACCAGGACCACCTCTACATGATCAAGGTAACGCGACACCTCCGCGCTCGAACGCGCTCCTCTGGAGAGCACGGACAACTCACTTCCTCTCCGCCCCGTTCAGGACCAGCAGGTGTTCGTTTACAAAGTCGGCGAGCCGCACACCCACCTGGACGGTTACCCCAAGCCCGTGAACGAGGAGCTGGGCATCGAGGGCCCCATCAACGCCGCCTTCGTCTGCCAAGATCATCACATTGTCCACATCATCAAAGGTGAGACCGCGATCGAAGCCGGGCCGCGAGAAACGTCGACTGGAAATGTTTAATTCTGGTTTGGGAACGATATTTACAATCACGAATGTGAAAATATTCAAATTTAAAAAAAAATGTAATCAGATCGACTTTTTGTTCCGAGCAATGTTTGCTTATTTAGGAATCGACATATATAAACATTAAATGGAAAAGTGACATGAATATTTCACTGTTATCAGGACTTCTGCACATTTTACGTTAAAATTCCATCATTTTCCAGATATATAGTTTTTCAGACTCCAAATTATAAAAAAAACTACAGTTCGTTCACTAAGTTAATACTTACTGTGATCATACAACTATCTATGTGCTATGTTGTCCTATAAATACATTTTAAAGTGCTGTAAATATGGCACCTGAACAACCAGAAGCAGGTTAAGAAAAACAGGAGGAATAAAATGAAGGCAAGAAGAAAGCAAAATAAGGATAAAGGATTAAAGTAATGAATGAAAAAAAGAGCATTAGGACACAAGAAGAGCAGAAAGGAAAGAAGGAATGGAAATATAGGAAAATGGAAGAAAGGAAGGATGCAAACTAGGAAGAGATAAAGAAATAACTTACAGGCAACAGGAAATACTCTGTTCTACTTCCATATTGATCAGGCACTGAAAAATACGTCAATCAATTTCCATACGTGACCGAATCCATATCAATCCCTGACGTCATGTCCTGTGTTTCCCTCCCTGCTGCTGCAGGTTCGAACATCTACGACGTGGACATGAGCGCCACGCCGCGCGTCCCCGCCAACAAGCGCCCCATCTCCGTCCTGACGAAGGTGGACGCCGCCATGTGCGGCCCCGACGGGGTCAAGGTGGTCCGGGGAAGCCACTTCTACCACTTCGAGAGCGTCATGCAGTTCGTTGTTGCCAGGGCTCTGCCCGAGCAGCACCGAGTGTCTCTGGAGCTGTTCGGCTGCGACCACTGAGCCGCTTTCTGGGAAAGGACTGAGCGGACGCCACGGGGCGTCACATGCGGCGGAACATGGGGAAAAAACCCCCCCAAAAACAGACAAACTGACAGACGACACGGTCTTTGCATGCAACTTGCCTCCCTTCTGTGTTTTACCTCAAAAATAAACCTCGACGTTTCTTAATAAGGGACTCCCCTTCTTCATGCGTCGCATTCTGACTCTGTTCTCACAGAGTTGGGATGAAGAGAGACATTTAACAGGTTGTCATATTGATAGTTAATACATTTACTTGCACCCCGTTTTGGTTTTTTTTTTTCTCTCATTTTCGGTTAAACATCCCAGAAAAATGTCAACAACATCTTTGAGAAGCAAATCTGACAAAAAAAAACCCCAAAATCTTTAGGAGTATTATCTGCAAGTCAGGCCAAAATATCACTGGTATTCTTCTGTTTTACTATTTTTATTAAGCCTCTAGATCAGGGGTGTCCAACACGTGACCCGAGGGCCGTTTGCGGCCCTTGGAGTCATTTTCTGTGGCATCTGACTGCAGTTCAAAAAATGGTACAAATTTGAACCTCCAGCAAATGAAGCTAATCCAGATAAACCCTCGTGTAAGACTACTAGCTCTTTTTGAATATGTATTTAGTTTTTGAATATCATCATAAAACAAACATTCAGGCATTTCTTACTCAGCAGATTTGGGCGCTGAAGACAGCAGGGATTTCAGAACAACGTTGCTGTTTTTGTGGCTCGAATTAGACTGAGAACAATGTTTCAGACCAACAGAAGAGGTTTGATTCAAAAGCAACCTAAAATCTTAATGTTACTTTGAGTCAGAAGACACACAGAGGTAAAATTAAAAAGATTGGTAACGCTCAATTTGACATGAATATGGATCATTTTGATCCTTACTGTGTTTTTGGAAACACTGAAAATAACTACTAAACTGAGTTTGGTTCATTACTTTTGCAAACGTAAACTCCTTGAAATTTTTAGAGTAATGAGTTCACAGTCATTTCTATCAGCTTTCATTTTGTGCCAAGAGGACTTCTCTTATTATCTGGGTAGTAAAACCTTTTTAAATGATCATCTAGTAAAATTGATGATTCCCAATATTAAATCAGTGATCCAGTTAAATGTAATGGCAAGAGTCCCACCAGTAGGGGGCAGAAGAGCTCCACTTCATGAACCACTGATGCCAGAGAAACTTTTGCATCTTTTGCCAGAGCTTGATTATTATTACATTTCTGCTATCTTCCTTTTAAATCTCAAATGTTTATACTTTTCCACATTCACTTTTTCAAACATCCTTTGTTCATTCTCTGTCCTTTTATATTAATTTCTAAATATAAAAAAAAATACAGACTCTAGCTATGACTTCAAAGCAGACACTTCTGAAATGGACAACTTTGGAAAAATCCACAAAACTCAGGAAAGACGTAAGAAAGGAATCAAGGAAGGGAGAAAGGAAGCAGCGATGTGAGGACAGCAAAAGGAAAAGCGGGACACAAAGAAGAGAATAAAGTCCAAGAATCTCTCATTGCTTTAAGACAAATCCCTTAAAGCTTGTTTTCTCCCCTTAACTACTCGAATCTGAACTTTCACAGACAAGAAAGAAAATGTTGGAAACTGATTCTAAAAGGTGGGTCAAACTTTAGATGCAACGATTTATACAAAAGTGGATTGAGACCCTCTCTGGTGCCACTGAAAGTGTAATTCTTTTAGATGTTCAGTAGCTCTTTAAATTCGTCACTCTGCTCTGCAATGAGGCAATGGGATGATGTCAGCTTGGTGACTGAAGTCTCTGATGACAGCAGGCTTCATTGGATCACACAATCCCTCATTTCAGCTGCCCGCCCTCCCGCCGCCGTGACAACGGCAGCAGAAACAGAGCGAGCCTTCATCGGGCTTCATGTGATGTGAGACATCCACACCGCAGGACCGCGTAACTCATCCAATTGGACCGGCACTCACTGACAGAGAGGCAGATATGTTAGAGGTTCATTCGATTTGTGTTTTTTGTAAATAGAAGAAATATCTACCTGGATGTTAGTCTTGTCCATCCTGCTCGTTTCATCCTTAAAGCACATTTTCACAATGACTTTTATTCCACTAGGAGTGTTTCTGAGCAGATCTGAGCAGTAAAAAAAAGATTTTTTTCACAAAAAATCTTTTTTGTGAAAAGATTTACTTTTCACAAAAAAAGTAAATCTTGATTTACTTTCAGAATCAAGATTCTGAAAGTAAAACATTTTACAGGAACTTTGTTTCTTCATTTTAAGAAAAGACTAAAAGGCTGCATGCAGCTGAATTAGGAAAAAGAAAATTCTTTTACATTTGTCACGTTTTCTGCTGGTGCGGTTCGCTTCCACACTCCACTGCGTCAAAGGATCCAAACTCTTGGAAAAACCCGTTGCCCTCCTTTGACTTGTGGTGGCGCCGCACCAAGAACCTCTGAAGGAAAGGACATGAAAAGCGCTGAAGAAATTTCTTTCTGAACTAAATGTAAACGAACATGGAGCGCCGTCAGACCTCAGCTGTTGAAGGATTTGTCTGTGGTAAAAGGCATTTCTCTCGCTAGCGCTGGATTTATGCATTTGTTTTGGTTATATTTACCCAGAATGCCATGCTCTGTACTTCTCTTCCTGGTTTTGGAGTGGTCTCTGGTCCATTTGGCGTTCACATAGGCATCCGAAGCTCTCCAGAGTTCACTTCACCCGAACAGACACCTGCGCTTTAAGGCGGACCAGAGTTCAGTCTGTTGGTCCGCATCAGAGCTCGACTGCGCTTTCACACCTGCCAAACGAACCAGAGTTTCCAGGCGGACGAACTTTGGTTTGATTAAAGCCCACATGCTGGTAGCTTTAGCCGCCATTAAGCGGCAGGGCGAGCAGCCGTTGGGCTCCTTGACGGTGGGCTGGTACAGTATGCTTCTGCACGTTGCGGCATCTGTGTGTATGTGTTCGCCTGTGAGGTGTCTGCTTGTTGGTTGCGATGCTTAATTAACTGGACAGGGAGGTTGACGGACATCTGCTCTCAGCCTTCCGTTTGGGTAGCCTGACCCCCTCGGAGTGTGTGTGTGTGTGTCTGCGTGTGCGTGTGTGCCTCGTATATGCGCGTGTGTGTGTGTGTGCAGGTATGGACTTTGGCCAAGACTGTGCCATTTAAACGTTGTATCTCAGGACCAGATGGTGCCAGTTAGCGTCCCCTCGGTAGACTGGTGACCGCTAAAAAACCCTCCCCCGGATGCAACCCCGATGCCCCGCATCAAATTGTCAGATTGAGCCGGGGCCGGTCTGCTAAACACACACAGGAAAGGCATGAGCTCACAAACACACACAAACACACACACACGCTTATGATCGTTTGGTTTTGTACACAAGCCTGTGTCTGACAAACAACGAAATAGTAAAGTAGATATTCCAATTTCTTTGTCATATTAAGATTTATGAAATGACTAAAGACTCTAAAACTCATAAAATTTCACAAGCTTGTACCTCTGGTTTGGACCATGAATGTTTTTGGAAGCATCTTAGTCAGTGGTTCATAATTTCAGGATGAAAATATATGTATTATACTTATCCAGCTCTGATGAGTAAAACCTGTAAAACTTCTCAAGTCATGCAGCCAGGTGCAAATTGTAGGTGTAAGTTTGACTCATTCATCATTTCTACAAACTTTAAATGAATATGAAAAACCTGTAAGTTTCACTAACGTTACAAAAAACATTAGAATGAAAGCGTAGATTTAAAGGAAGTCAGGGTTCCAGCTGCTTTGCAGTTTTCTGGACGTTTGTTCCAGATTTGTGGTGTATAGAAGCTGAACGCTGCTTCTCCGTGTTTGGTTCTGTTTGTGGGGGATGCAGAGTGGAACCAGAACCAGAACCAGAACCAGAACAAGTGAGAGGTCTGAAAGGTTGCCACGACAACAACAGATCCTCAATGTATTTTGGTGCAAAGCCGGTCAGTGATTCGAAAGCGCTAGAAGGATTTGAAAGTCTAGAAGAGAAAGTCTAGGAAGGTGATTTCAGAAATGACAAAATATGAATAAACAATAATAAATAAATGTCATCCCTGTTTTTTAAACTCTCTCAAACAAACAAAAAAGTTTTAAAACAGACATTTGAGTGCCAGAAAACTCCACTAGATACAACAAATTGCAGTCGATTAGTAGGAAGATGAAAGAATCATGTTGAAACGTTCCAGAGTTGGTTACAAACACACATTTGATTCTTATTTTTTCTTCAGATTTAACTGATACTTTCACCCTGACGCCCTCTGCATCGGGGCACGGCGGTGGCAGCATCACGACTTCAGAGAGGCCAAAGTTCATAGAAAGATGGAAGGAAACCCGTGAGCAGCTACAGAAGCTTTTCTGATGTGCTCTTCAAGCCGCCTCGGCCTCCGTCCCTCACCCTCCCACCACCTCCACATCCTCTCCCATCACGTCTCCCTCCTCTCCTCTCTCGCCCTGTGTGTGTCTAACCTTCCACATCCTCCACGCCGTCCGGTGGGTGAGGCCGCGGCAGAGCTGTCAGTCCCTCGCTGAGGCGGCCGAGCGGCACGTCCCGGTCAGAGGGGGAGGCCCGGGGCAAATGGTCGGGGGCACCGTTGTGGGTCCGGCCGGCCTCCCACCACTGAGCGGCGAGACCCCCTCAACAGATTGAGCCTCCAGCTGGCTGGTACGGGGCCCCGCCGCGGCCCCATGCTGGGGACACACATGCCACGAAGCACAAATTCCCTCTTTGGCGCCGACGTGCGCACGAACATGTGCGTGGATGAGAGGCCTGAACGCAGAATACAACAGGGCCGTCGAAGGGAAAATGACGTTTTCATAAATGTCAAAATCAGGGATGTTGTGCAGAAAAAGAAAACATAAAGACTCCTTTATGTATCTATAAAAACAGATCATTTATGTAACTTGTTAAAGCGTTGTTTGTTTCGTTTACAAAACACAGATTTTTCTTTGGATTTGGTGTGTCGTTAAGAATAAAGCTCAACCTGAAACAAATCAGTCGTGACATTAAGAATGTTAACATCACAATCATTTAAAAAAAACAACAACACGCATGTTGTCTCTCTTGCCTGAAATGAGTCTGAGCACGACTGTCTGGTTGGATAAGTTTAAACTTTATATCCTGAATAGAATAAAAACCAGTGAAGAGCAGAAACCTGCACTTCAATGTGAATCATCTTTACACCAAGTCCAGGGTTTAAACATGTGCTTGATATCAACGTGTTCTCATCCACTTTCTATTCTCAATGTTCACATGAGCTTCTGAGATCTTCAGAGTTTCTCTGAGCTGTGCAGCTCTATGGTAACAATCTATGGTAATAATCTATGGCAACAATCTATGGTAATAATCTATGGTAACAATCTATGGCAACAATCTATGGAACTTCATTTTCACTCCACACATTCCAGAAGTTGTGCTTTTTTGTTGTTGTTGCTAGACTGAGAAGTGTGGAAATGACTCTGAATTAGTTTGAATTTGTTTACAGTAGTAACATGATCCTTGATATCTGTACACAAATAACTAACATTGGATTCATTTTGGGCATTTTTTTAACGTGAGTTTGTGAATTATAAAGTTTTTTTCTAATTTACATCAAATCTTGTTTTTGAACATTTCTTGTTCTGCAATAATCATTTGATAAAGTGATATCAAGCTGATTTTATTTTCTTTAGTGTTATTTTGAAAATCAAGAAACCCCTGTAATTTTACTAGAGTGAATATATAGTGAATATATATATATATATATATATATATATATATATATATATATATATATATATATATATATATATATATATCTACTGTAACATTTAGCTGCTGGAAACCATCACAGCTCATTAAACGGCCACTGGACGGGTCCTACATTTAATCCCGTTTGACCTTGTTGCCTCTCTCTCTCTCTCTCTCTCTCTCTCTCTCTCTCTCTATCTGTCTATCTTTCTCTCTCTCTCTGCCAGGTAAAATCCTCACCCCGTCTTTATAAGCTACACTTGCAAAAGGAGCCTTCCTGCCTGCTAAGGTCCTCAGGGGCCCCCAAGCACCAGTGCAGAGGCCTCCAGGGGCCAGAGGAGCCAGGCTGCACACTGTCGGTCTACAGTCTGTTCTCCAGTTGTGACAGCGGACGCATCCTTATGATGACAATTAGTGGCTGTTAGAAAGCGCAGATGAGCAGGGGAGGCAGGAGGGCGCCGCCGGCAGGGGAAAAAATCTCCAGAGTGGAGTTGTGGGAGGCGGGTGGAGGGGAGGGGGATAGAGGGGTGTGCAGGTGGTGCTTAAAAGCAGGACACAATTAACAAACATGGGGAAAATATCTGCTAATGAGGCTGGGCGAAACTCAAGGGAACCGGTGGGATTTGAGGGGTGAGGGAGGAGGAGAAGAAGGGATTACGAGTGTAACTCTACATCAAGGGAGCATGTGGGTGAAGCCGGAGTTACTTTGGTCTCAACGCTCATGTGAGGTTGGAAAAAAATAAAAACATTAAAAAGTGAAACCTGAACAGGGACAAAGTCTTGGCCGCGATGCTTCATTATCAGAGGCAGTTATCAAACGTGTGCAGGAGGAAACAAACTTCACCAGTGACGAACCAGTCAGGCTCCATTAAAACAGTTTCCAGAGCTGCTGGCCGGAAACGTCCAGAAACTGTTCACAGCGCTTCACTTCTACCGCATCTTGTCGCGTTGCAGCCTTGTTCCAGATTGACTGCGTAACTCTCTTCCTTTCAAAATTCAGTACACGAAAAGATGTTTTTGAGTCTTTTGTCATTTTATTTCATGTAGAAAACCAAGAAATCCCATTTACAGAGACTTTCACAACCTTTGCTTGTTTTTTCCCCCCCCCCAAGTCTCTTTAATATAACATGACAAAATGTGGAAAAGGGGAAGATCTGCAAATACATTCTGGAAACCCTGAAGGTTTTGTTTTGTTAAAATATTGTATCGATGTTTTGAGCTGCTTTAAGCATAAATAAAGCTGATTGACTGATTGATTAATCCTGGACGATTAGTGTTAAATATGGAGGCAGAGGAACGACAGAGAAGGTGGACGATTCCTGAGACGAGAAGAGGTGAAGGCATGAGACTCCAAGTAAATACATTTGTGACGCAATTGTGGAAAAAAGGACGAGCCATAACATTTGACATGTGAATATTTAGTATATTGTAGAAAAATCCATGTAAGTGAGCGTCTTTGGAAAATGTTCTATGAAATGTAATTGACATTTTTAGCTCTTCAAGGAAAAACTAAGTTAAACATCTTTACATTTATTTATTTACCTTGGTTTTTTTTTAACACCAATGGAAAACAATAGTACGGAAAAGTGGATAAATCTACTGATAAAGCATGTCACCTATATTTGCAACATATATTCAAAGTTATGTACATTGAGAGCCCAAACTAATGGCAAATTGACATAAAAAATATTTTAATTCAACCCAAGAAATGTGTTTCTAATCAGAAATGAGGCAGGTAACATTGAAAAGATAAGATAAAAAAAAAACAACAGTGCAAAAACATGCAAAGAACACAGAATAAAAATAATGACCTCTGATTAGATGACTAAATGATTTTATTTCTCTATTTTGTTGAGTAACTATTGTTCTGAGTGGTTTACACGACTAAAAGGGGCAAAACTTACCAGCTTTAACAACTGATCACCTCTTCAAGCATAAACAAGTGTAAAAATCAAAACAATGAGCATCTATAAACCACAATGATGTCAAACTAGGTATATGACAGAATTGATTTTAAGTTTTAAATCTGTTGCACAGAGGTAAGGAGTTCATCATTTGTATAAAATCCTGTCTTTTAAACACCTCGGATCTTCATCTGAGGTGTGAATCATCAATCACTGCATCCACCGGCTCCCGGGCAACGAAGCAAGGGTTAACGGTGGGCTAGCCTAAACAACAACAACAACAAAACATAGAAACAAAAACAACTCCATTCTGGCTCCTCCTCCAAAAAAGAGAGGGGGAGGGAAAAAAAAGAGAAAGTTGTGACAATGATGCCATGCAGGGGAAACAACCAGCCCGTTGTCGGGGGAGTGACACGCCGTATTGTGCCTGGCAGACTACGTTGCCTCATAGCAGCTGGGATGTGCTGGCAGGGGAAACAGAACTGGCTGTCATCAGCTGGGGGAGATGCAGTGTGATGCAAGCAGCATTACATCACAAAGGGCCGTCCAGGCAGGCGCCGCATCTGATCAGGCCGCATCCAAAGGGTTCACGCCGGGTCTGAACGTGGGACCTTTCCACAGCGCAAAGCAAAGCAGTGCAGAGTTTAAAACAGTGTGAGTTTGATCAAAAATAACAACACGAACCTTGAAATGTTTAAGTAGAAATTGGGTATTCAAATTTAATTGGATTAAAATCTATATATCTATATCTATATATCTATATATATATATATAGATGTATGGAATGTATGGATGTATGGAAGCCCATTTAGGCCACATTATCTGATGATAATGACACAGTAGTATATTAAAAATAAAAACATTAAAAAGTGTTTAATGTTATCACTTATGATATCATAAGTGATAACATCTTATCATGAGATCATAACTCATTATAATATCTCATGATAGTGTGATCATATGTCAATATACTGAAATAGTGAAGTCATTAAAATGAGAATATTTATTTATTTTTTATCAAAGTGGCAGAAATGTTCTTCCATACTTCTTAATCGATGCTCTACTTTCACAACACTTTTCAAATGTGCAGGCAGTTTTGACCAGCCAATTAAGAGTTCAGCATATACAGGGTTTTAAATCATCTTCTCCGGTGCTGAGTGTGTTGAAGTTGTGTTGTTTGGCGTACGCCCTGAGCTGGTTTTGATCAAATAGGAGTGGTAAGAACCGTATCTGCATCCAGGAGGAGGATCCAGCAATGCTGGTGCGACAGATTGAATGAAGCTTTTTACAAGAAGGTACAGAGTGGACTCCCCTTCCTGAGCTTAAATTGAAATATCTGTGAATGAATGGCTGGATATATTACACCTATGATTTATCACAGCTGATCAAGGCTTGTGCGGGACTCAAAGAGTCAAACTAATTCACTTTTTTTTTTTTTTTTCAGGTAGTATGATCAGTTCTTCTTTATTTCTACTTATTTTTCATTTAAAGGCTCCTCATGCACTTTCTCCCTCCCTGAATATTTTACCAACATGTTAAAACCAAGAAACTTCGGCACACTTTGCATCTCCCCATTTTGGCTTCCTGTCTCTGCCTCTCTCTTTATTTTTATTTTTATTTTTTTGTCTGTTTTGGCTCATAAAATGTAAGGAACAAAAAAAAAAAAAAAAAAAATTTTTTTTAATTTTTTTTTTTATTCTACAGCCTCACATTTGACACACAAGCCACCAGTAGTAAACACGCATGCGCATCTTCCCCCAATGCTCGCTGCTGGGCTTGTAAAATGTTTGGAAGTGAATGTCTACAAGTCCTGCTGCAATTAAAATAATGTCTCCCCATTATCTGCATGCAAACAGAATTAGCTGCGGGGTTGTTCTGTCACTTCTGAACTGATGAAAATGTTGACCCAACTGCTGCACTTAACGCACACACACACACACACACACACACACACACACACAGACGCGCGCGTCTAATCCAGCACTTTTCCGGGGCCCTAATTGCCTATAAATGTCAGTGTAAGTCGGTGTGCTGTCTTCTGGTAAATTAACCGGTGAAACTGGCACCGCCTCATTAGACGAGAGACACACGACGGAGCGAAAAGCACAACACGCCGGTCGACGTTCGGTTTTTGCAGCGACATTCGGCCCGACCGTGGAAAAACCCCCTGTGGGATTTCTCTATCAAGCAGAGACGGGAGTTGGAACCGCGTGTGAGGCTGAATGCATGTCTGCGTGCATATGTCAGCCCGGTGTGGAGTTTTGTATTCACGCGTTTGTGGCCCCCGCAAGAGTTCGTCTGAGTCCCTCCTGAGGGAAATTAGCCGCCTCTGCCCCGCTCCGTCTCCAGGTTCGGCCCTGATGTTTGCGCTCTCTGCCAGGACACTCCCACTCCCATCGGACCCCACTGTAGCTAATTGCTGAATACACTGGCTGTTGTTTCAGATGTTTGCTGCGGGTCTCTGTAGAAATGACCGCGGTTCTGCCTAATTAGGGAGGCGACATCCAGAGACGGGTCGCTGGATTTATGCGTCCTCGTTGAGGACGACGCACCGCATCACTGGCTCCTGGAATCGCTTGACGTCATTCATTTGCTTTGGCGTTAATATAACATGAGATGTAAGAATCCTAAGCCAAAGCTTGTCTTTATTTTGAGGAAACTTCATCCACGATCCATTAATTGATGCTATTTACTTACAGCGCAGCAGAAAACCCACCCGGGTCTCCTAGTGTTGGTGTTACATCATGCATAACTTACACAGAAATTGGCTTCAATAGGCTTTTAGTTCAATGTTTTGTAATATTTCTGTAGGATGATGTTTTGAAGAAGAGGACAAAAAACAAAAAATCTAAGCAGTCTGCACAATTTGGAGGCGTGTGTGCATCTTCAAATCTTGGAGCCGTTTTCCATTTGGTGCAAAGTACTTGACTACAGCACTTTTAATTCTACTGACTGAAAGCACATATTGTCACGTTCATCTTGTTTGTGGGATTATTTTTTCTTACACTGCAGCCAGATTAACAGCAGAGCCTCAATCGCTTAGCAGCCATGTTAAGTTGGGCAACGTGGAGTATTGCCAATGTGAGATAACAGATGTTTTTATTCGTCTATGATACACTGAATCGTTTTTTTTTTTTTTTTGTGCATTTTCTTTTTTTACATTAACCAGTGGTGTGATGTGTGCAGGGCATGTCCACGCTCATTGTTATTCAGATGAGCGTTTCCACAGAGCATATTAGCCGCATCAACCACAGATTGAGTCTGTTGTTTTTCTCCTTGACCACGCGTCACTTTCCAAGATTTCACACAGAGCTCCAGCAGCGCTCTTCACAGCTACCGTGAACTTTAGCCAGCTTGATTTGCCTTTATAGAGCAGAAGGAGCAGCTTTGGGCTGTGATGTCAGAGCATCTGATTCCTTTAACTCTTCCACCAGGAGGAAAAGTTGTTGTTGTTGTTGTTGTTGTTGTTGTTGACCACCTTCAGTTTCTGTTGTCTTGAAAGTAAAGAAATAACTAGGAATTTTTAAAAAATCTACATTTAGGTGGATTAAAAAAAATGTCCTGGAAACATTGGATTATGTTTATTAAGAAATGTTCGCGCCTTAATATGGAATCCCATTTCTTTCTTTGTTCATAGATAAGAGTGATTTAATTGCACTTATAAGTGCAAAGATTAACATAATTTTATTCATTAAAAAGATGCAGATTTTGCGTCTTACACTCCTGTTTCCATCTACCTTTCTGTTCTTGGTGGAGCGCCACCGCAGGCGAGGAGATGAACGGCCTACTCAAAGGGTCTGGCTCGATTCCCACAGTGAACTGGGAGAGTCAAACTGGTGCAGCCTCTGCCTGATTGAACATGTCAGCAGCATCAGTCTGCTGTAAGTCCTACAATGACGTATTTTGGGAGTTTTAGAGGCTTCTCTAATTAGAGACTAATTTGAATTTCCACCAGAAACAGCATATGCTGTAACATTTAAAAAAAAAAAAAAAAGGCTTTAAATAACTTATTATTACTTAATCGCTTGGTTATGATTCTTGAACTTTTAAGTGTTGTTAAAATTGACGTTGATTATCCTTATGCGTAAATGTTCTAAAGTTTCACATGTAAATGATTGCAAACATATATTCTTCCTTCTCTGACAGAATTTCTAAAGGTAAAACCATTCAAAATTGACTTTCTGCATTTATGGGGACGAGTCGGCGTCTCACTGTCTCTGTTTCTCGCTGCGTTTTCCCGGCCGGTTAAACGTGTTCTCTGCCGTCGCCGGGCAAAACAAGCAAGCATTGAAACAGTTGCTGCTCCTTGAAACATCTGAGTGCGAGAATAGAAGGTTTTCAGAGAGTGCGACGTGTACGAGCCATCTGTTGGACAGTGAATGTGTCTCTGCTCCCCTCACTGTGACAGCACTCACTGTGAATTACACTGTTACCGCCAACTGTCTCCTGCACTGAACACAGGGGCTTCTCTGTGTGCGTCAGGCCGATGGTACGCCGGCCATAGTGGTCGGCCTGTTGCTGCCAGTCTTCAGAATCGGTGAAAGGAAGAAAAGGAGAGAAAAGGCAGAAATAAAGAGCGAAAATAAAGACATGGAAAGAAAGACGTGACACCATTCAGGGTGGGACATGAGAGGCTGCTCTGTTTGTGTGGTTGCAGGTGTGTGTTTTGGTCTGTCTGGTTGTATTGTCTTCACATTGATATGATACACTGAATGAGGACTTTGAGCACACACACACACACACACACACACACACACACACATGCAAACATGCACAAAATCGGCTTGTGTTTACAGTGAGAACAAGCTGACAGTGTCTGCTGCAGAGACAAACGTTTGGGCAAGAACAGATTACATGTTTACGGAGGGCAGAAAAGATCATCATTGCTGCCGAGGCGGGATGCTGCGACGCCGCATTGAGGCGCATTGAAGCACAGACAAAAGAAAGGAGAACGTTTTTCACATTATTCTCAGAAATTTTCGAGAAAAAACTGGGAAGTTTCTGAGCTCCAAGAGTTGAACGTTTTCAGCTTCATGAGCTCAGAAAGTTTCAGAGTTTTTTCCACTTATAAATGGACTTTTTTCT
The DNA here is from genome assembly GCA_922788865.1 of Poeciliopsis turneri. Taxonomy (NCBI): domain Eukaryota; kingdom Metazoa; phylum Chordata; class Actinopteri; order Cyprinodontiformes; family Poeciliidae; genus Poeciliopsis; species Poeciliopsis turneri. Next base: position 1,835,739 of record CAKLNU010000344.1, read on the forward strand.
GTCTCCTCACCTGGATGAATCATCAATCTGAAACACTTTTCACGTCTAAGAAAGTCAACAAATCTAAGCAATTGTAACCAACAGCAATCCCCATCCTATGTGAAAGCTGATTTTTTTTTTTTTTTTTTTTTTCGGCCTTTAACTAATTTACAACTGATAAATATAGAAAAAGACAATACAAGCTGCATTTAATAGTCAAATTAAACTCAAATCATCAGCAGATAATGACAGATACCAATAGGACCTAGGAAAACAAAGACTCTATTTCATTATTATTATTTCTGTTTCTGTATTTTATATCTCTCCAACACGCACACACACACACACGCACACACACACACACACACACACACTCACACACACACACGCACACACAGAACAGAAGCATCTCTCAAGCTGCAGCCTTTTCAATATTCATCTGTGACTGAGACTGTATGTTGACCCCAATCTCATTCTTCTGTTCTGCACATGAACAGAAACACATTCACCTTTTGTCTCTGCTCGCTGGATGGCATCTTTCCTCATAAAGGTCTCTGTGTGTCTGTGACGGTTCAGTCGGGGAACGTATGGTGAGTTGTGTCAGTATTAGTGAGAACTGACCTTTTCACCAATACTGTCATGTTGTCACTTTTACACTTTTCCTTGTGCTTTAAATGAAATAAAGTGGACTAAAAGACAGCAAAGTGTGCTAACCTGAAACACACTGGCTGCTTCACAGGGATTATAAATGACATTTTCTTAATAAGACAATCTCACACAGTCCACTTGGCGTTTTCATTCAACTTATTCTTTATTTTTTAACTCAATTAAAAATTTTTGTTAAAAACATTCCATGATGTAAAGTGGGAAAGACTGTGAAGTCTTTCCCACTTTGAAGTCAAGCTTCAAAGTGGGAAAGACAAGAGAACATTGAATTTAAGTGAGACAGAGTGTTTTGGTCTACCATATTATTATAGTTAAGGGTTTCCATAACAACCATTAGAAAACATTGTGGACTAAGAGGTTTCCATTCAACAGTTAGTTTAGTTGGACTTAGACTTTAACTAGGACTCTGTGTTTTGGTCAGATGAGATTAGTTTTTTTTGTTTGTTTGTTAGGTTGTTTTTTTTTTTTGCACAAACAGTCTTGAGGGATTTGTTGTAAATCTGATGATGAATGAGTTTAAAAGCACATAATCTTCTGAGTTACATGAGGTGGTGGAGGATCTGAGGCCTACTGGCCTTTCCTTGTAATCATAAAATCTTTAAAAAACAAAAAATTATGTTCACAATTTTAAGAAATGTACATCTCATGTAAATCAAAAACACATCATCATGTAGATTATGGTTCAAAACAAATGGATGGATAAAAACAGAATTGTTTCACTGGACTCAAATTCTGGTGAAGCATTTTGAGCCCCGGTCATCAAGGATCATAAAACTTGAAACTTTTTATATCTTTAAACCAACCTGTGTCTCCCAGCAGTAAACGGTCTGAGAAGTCGATCACGTTTGTTCGATCGATTGCTTTACATTCACTAGTAGCTGCAGTCACATTCCAGTCTTGTTGCAACTCAACAAGACTCTTTTTTTTCTTTTTCTTTCACCCAAAATGCTATTTGTGTGAGAAATTCTGTTTCTGCACCAATTTGCGTTGTAAATAATCACAGTCATAAAGTGTTTACAGTTCAACTTACTGTAAACGGCTGCAGCTAAAGGTCAGGCGATACGGGAAAAAGACAAAAGTTTGACTGCAAATGCTTTTCAGCTTCACTGTAGTCCAAAAAAAACCCTCCAGCATTTAAAACATGAATAAATAAGTGCATTTTCATTTATATAGATGTTGATATTGAGATCACTCTATGGAAAGGACATTTCCTCAGACTATGTGGGTTGATTTTGGTTAATTGTGGGGTGGCAGTGGTGTATGTTTGCGTGTGTGTGTGTGTGTGTGTGTGTAGCACAATGTTTGTTCTGTGCGAGCATGCAGACAGATGGCCGCGACACTTCTGCGTCTGTGGTCCAATAGTCCCGGCATTGTCTCCGTCACTGAGAGCTCTGGTTGCCACGGCGGCTCGTCACACTGTAGGTGTCTGTAAAATCCCCCCAAATGTCCTGGTAGTCGAAGGTGGGCCTGGATTCCTCTGGAAACGCCGTAGTTCTTCATGTCTTACCTGCACCGAGCGGGACCGGTGAACTTCGAAATCCCTTGAAAGTGAGCGGAAAAGGAAATTAGGTCGCCTCCTCGTGTCCGATTCCCTCTTCGTGTTTCGTTATCGGAGGATCTCAATAACAGGTTCCTCTGGCAGAACTGAAAAACATTTTGTCACCATCGTCAATAAACAGACGAAACACACACGCTGAAAGTGACACCTTGCTCTGAAAGTGTGCAGATGGGATCCAGCACAAAAGAACTTTGAAGCAATTATCATAATCTCTCTCTCCCTGCGTTTCCCCTCATGATTAAACATAGGAGAGTTAAATCAGACGATTAGCATGCTGTCAGGGAGAAGTCTAACTGCTGTTGTGTTTCACAGTGTGAGAGACAAAGCGCTGGCCCGCGAGCCGACAAGCCTCCCCGGCCAGCTACAGTAAACTGGTAAACACACGTCTGTTTGGCTCAGCGGGGGATGACAAACACCTGCCGAGGAGGCAGAGATGAGAGGGCGGGAGCAACTAAAGAGAGAGGCCCTGGTTTTGACTCCTTGGCTCCGGTGTCTCTTGGCACCTACTGTCCAGAAATCTGGGCCCAAACAAGTCTTTCTGAAAGGTCCAGGCAAGTACTGCCAAAAGCGTGTTTGGGGACAGAAGGACGTGAGCGGAGGGGGGTAAAGGGCAGTTTGTGTCAGACGCAGGCTGGACAGATGAATCACCTTTTGGTTTGTTGTGTTAATTCGCAGGGGTGAAGGGGAACGATTGGAAGGACATGGAAGAAAAGCAGAGTAAAGTAAATCTGTTCATCTATGTATCTATTCCCTGTGATGACGCTCTGGCCTCAGGCCCAGTGGCTGCTGGAGACACTGTTGCAATGATCCTCCTCTAAAACACTGCCTTGGTTTGACCCGACACGCTTTCATTCAGAGCGCACAGCAAATTTTCGGGATCGTCAAGATGTTTTTTGGCTGAATGTAACAGCTATTTATGTTCTCACCTGACCACCATAGCATTTGGGACTCCTCTTCCTGGACGCCATCTTTGCCCAAAGTCTTGTTTCCTGTTGCTGAATCATGACCGAGAGAGGCCTACGGTTCTCAGCGTGTTGCTCTCGGCTCTTTAATGACCTCTGGGACGAGCCGCAGACGTTACCTTGGATGAGTTTCCGTCCCGCCAAAAAAACGTGGAGCAGGTTCACGCCTGTTTTCACCATTTTGGGGATTCTTGCTTTTTGCTCGCTCGAGTTCCACAGCATCAGGGATTTTGTGTCAAGTCTGGTCTTTACATCTCGCTACACCGAGGTATGACGTCTTACTTTTTCAGATTTCATTGCCTACTTAATGTTGGCAGTCACCCTTAAAATTGCAGATCTGCGGATGATCACAATTAAGTCATCATTTAACAAGATCAACAATTATCAATTGCTGGTTGGTTTAGACTGTCTGTCCCCCGTTTCCTTAATAAACTGGGTTTTATATTTTCTCAGACTGTCTTTGTAAAGTTTGTTTCATCATCTGAAACAGTAAGTGTACCATAAAGGTTTCTGATAATGTAATACATCATTTGCAAACTCATATAAATAGTCACCAAAACTCATAGTCTGTGTGAACTGCAGTTGAAGATCATTTTAGTTCTGACTGCATGAGAGCCTGCTGCTGACAGGGAGAGGAAATAACCAGAGGCAGAAAACAGAAACCTGCAGCTTTTTGCATTCAGTCGTCTTTGGTTTTAACTCTCAGGTACGTCCATTTTAGATGTTTGGCCGCGAAAAACACAAACTGTTCCCAGGTGTTTTTGATTCTGGCTTCTGGTGCAAATGTCTTAGAATGAGACAAAACTAACTTATAAGGAACTTTTCAGCAAGATACGTGAGCTTGCTCTATGCTAATAATTCCTTCATAATGACGAAAATGCAGATTATTTCACTTAATATAAGACAAATGTCGTTACAAGTGAAATGATCTGCCAATGGAACAAGTTCTTTTTCTTAAAACAAACTACTTGCTGAAAAGTAATTGGTATGTGAGCTTCACATTATTTCAAGTGTGCTAAGATATTTCCTCTAGGAACTCGACCAAACTCACTCAGTGAGAGTTTGTGTTTTTACAGTGCATTTTTGCCTCTCAAAACATTTGACATTTTAAGAATACATCTTCCTTTCCCGAGTTCGGATCCCAAACACCGACGATGTGGTTGAAGCCATCTTGTCATCTTGCAGTAGACGCCGACGGTCCGAGTCTCTAAATTGCTGGACGGGTTAGGGTTAGGGCTGCACACTCGTCTCCGCCTCCCTGATGTTTGAAGGTCGGTGGCGTTGACGGCTGTCGACCGAGCAACCCCTCCACCAGAGGCTGATCTGCCTGGCTGCGAGCCGGCCGCACCGCGTTTCGCCTCGCCGTGTAACCGTGCCGACAAGATTGGGCTGGGGTCCAGGAAGACAGTCGGCTCTGGAAGCTGTCAGCAGCCGCTCCGTTTGACACCATGCAAATATATGCAAATGAAGAGGTCCAGCCATGACACCTGCACACAGGAGGAATGGACTGTGCCCTTCCCAACAGAGGACTCAGGATGCTGGAGGCTCTGCTCAACACACATCCACGCACACCCACACTCTGTGAGTCTTCACAGCCTATATTTCTTTTTTGTTTTTTTTTTTGCAGGGTATTTTACTTTTTTTTTTTTTTTTTATATCTTGCAAAAATTCATAATTCAACAGATTGAATCCAATGAGTAAACCAGCTTAAGGAGATTAAATTCTGCTTCCTACTTAGTCTTCTATCCTCCTACGTTGATCTATTGCACATGCTTCAAACTAAAGGCCCGGGGGCCAAATCTGGCCCGCCATAACTCGTTACGTGGCCCATCTAGACTCCAAGTTACATCAACGATTTCTTTCAGTTTTCCACAAATCCACAAATTGCATCACAAAATCGCCAGATCTCCACTTTTTTCTGATTTTCACTGCAAATTTCCTCAAAATTGGTCACAAACATTGAGTTCAAACGGCCGCTGCCTCGGCCTGATGTCAAGCGATAGTCCATAATTGATACGGTGAGTAATAAAGTCACATTTAGCAGCAAATATCATAAAAAAAATCATCACAAACGTTTCTAATTTGGCGCCACGAAATCTGCTAGTTTGACAGCAAAAAAAACAAACAAAAAAATACTAAAACAATCACAAAATCCGGGAGGAACAGCTATTTATTGATATTTTAATAGTTTAATTGGTTTTATCAATATATTCTAACACAACTGGCCCTTTAGGAACTTTCAGATTTTTTTTATCTTGGCCCAAAATGAAAATGAGTTTCGCCGCCTCGATGTGACGACAAAGACAAAATGTTCGACGCTTTGCCATCCTAGTTGTGTGATCAGACAAGCGTTGCTCTTGCATAATGAAGTGTGAAATATTGTTAATGCTGCTGTGCAAAAGCTCGGTGGCTCTGGATTGGATGGCTGCGTGACCTTTGGCACCTGGCACACGTCAGCGAAAACCACTATTGCAGGTGCAGCGAGTCGCATTTTAAAGCTAATTACACGTTTTCGCATTTTTCAAGAAAAGCCTTGAAGCCACTGCTGAGCGCTAACGTGAAGCCCCGCAGATTTACTTTCAGGAGTGGAGCCTTACGGCTTTTCTCCTATTCATATGTGCCTGCTTGTAAAACCGAGGTGCGTATTTGCAAAATCATCTTTGTAATTTCTCTGGCATGCTTTTCAGTGATTTCTCTTTTCTCCGCCCTGTAATTTAATTCTGAGGTTTTGAAAGTTTCTCTGCGACAAACAAGAATAATTACGAACTTCTTCGAACCAAACCAGACGTCCTTTCTGTGAAAACACGGCCGGCGTAAACCTCCAGGTTTCGGTGCCCACTGAAGTCGCATTGTTTCCCCTCGTCGCCGTCCTCCACAGCAACAAATACGATCCACCTTTTAACTTATGTCGGCGCTTTCAAACTGAAGCCGGTTTGGTTTCATTGTTCGGCGGCTCGGAAACATGTAACGGTGTGATAAAAATGCACAACGCCGCCTGCCCTCTCCTCGTTCCTCTGAAGTGTTTTGACTCCTTCGTTGACCCTGCCGGCTGGTTTTGGCATTCCAGCAGGCTGGAGCAGAGGAGGATAGAGCCGTGGCCCCCAGGAGCCCCAGCAGACACACACACTCACGCACACGCACACACACACACTCACACACGCATGCATGCTGTCCTTGGGTTGAGGCATTAAGGGTTTATGCTGGTCAGCAGAAAGGGAACTGCTGTGTGATAGCTGGGTTTGTGTGCGTGTGTGTGTGTGTTTTTCAGAGAGAGAGGGGAGGATGTAGCTGTCAGAGCAACCTTAAGTGTGTGTGTATGCGTGTGTTTGAGGGTGCATATGTGAGATATGAAAGTAAGGAAAGGTGAAGCAGCCTTTTGGGAGTAAGTTGAAATCTTGTGGCTCTGATCCAGACCTTGTATCATGTAAACTGACTCACACGGTACCCCCTTTGAAAAACAATTCTCAAACACACACACACACACACACAGATCAAGATTCCCCTTTGCCCTTGACTGCGTTATTTGGCTTGCGTGTGTGTGTGTGTGTGTGCGTGTGTGTGTGCGCACAAGCAGATGGACATGTTGGAGGACTCGTCAAAGTGTTTCTCCGAAGGTCCCAAAATAGAAAAAAAAATTAAAAAATACACAAAACAAGAAGATCAGGGAATGACAGCAGAAACCCGAAACGGTTTGTGGTTTATTTATTTTACCGATTAACTTGCCGTTTGTTTACGCCGATGGTTTTATGGTTTGAGGGGTGAATTTTATGGAGGAATTTGCAGCAGTGGAAGTGAAGTTCTGATCCAACGTCTGGTTTTTTCACATATTGGAAATGTATCATTTAAGAAAACATAAAAAATGTGTTCAAAGTTTGTTTTTTTTAATAGAAGTAGTGGTAGACTGTCTGTGTAGACGAATCGGCCCCGACTTTCATCGGATGTTGAATCAAAGTGAATAGAGCCACTGGTGCAAAAGACTAAGAAAAACCTTTGGGTTCTTAGGACAAAATAAACTTTAAAAGACTTTTACTGAAGGGAGGTGGCTTGTGTTTATCTCCAGTGGTCACTCGAGATAACCTTGCACAGGCTGCCATCTTAGGATTAACCTTGTGCACACACACAGACACCTACACACACACACACACACACACAGACACACACGCACACACACACGCAGGCAACATAGAGAGTCCAATCAGCCTAAAAGTCCAAACCAAGATGGATCTTTTAGCATTAGTACCGTCCTAGAATTAGACACAAAAGTCAATAAAAGGGGTCATAAAATACAGATAATAACATTTCACACTTAGAGTCTATTAAACACCAGTTGTGACTTGTTAAAACAAAAAAAGGGGCAATTTTTAGTTTCTCCAGAGCTAAAATCTTGTCTTGTTCTTAAGGATTGTCGCATGATCATGATGCATCTGACCCCTTCTTCAGGCAACGTGAGGTAAGGCCATTTTACTTATGTGGCTCATTTTCAGCAACAGGTCAGTTCAAAGTGCTTTACATGAATCAGAAGGAAATACAAAGAAAGAGAGCAAAAGAAGACAAAAGACACAAAAAAGTATCAGGATAAGTCGTCTGTGGTTTGTGAGCTGTGATTTTCTGATCATGTTGGTCTAAGGTAATGAGTAGTTCCTCTAGATAAGCAATGAAAACTCCGGCTTTAATTGTTTGCTGGCTTAAGGACGGTTCTTCTGAGGAGTTTACTTAGAGGAAGCGGCGTAAAGAATCGTTCTGTGCGCAGCGCTGTCGTGATTGATGACTCCCCTCACAGTCGGTGTTTGCCTTCTTCACAAAACTCTCCCCTCTCATATGGGGAAGATATTTATGGCTTTGCAGAGCACTTAAAACCAAGGAGACACTCACATGTCTCAAAGGCAGGAAGCTTAATTAGGAAACTAAAAAATTCCTGTTTTGAATTTCAAAAAAATTCTGTTTTTTTTTGTTTTTTTTTGCATTTTTCTTCATTTCACCCAAAATCACACTTGTGCCACATAATTTGCAGAAGAGGAAAAAAAAAACTGCACCTATTTTTATCTGATTATTAGGAGAGAAAAAAAAACAAACAACAAAAACAAAACAAAGAAGTAGCTTGTTGATATGTCATACATTTAATCCCAGCCCCGCCCAGGCCTGATCTGGGCCATGCTCACTCATGCAGGAGTAACGGTGAAAAACTAACCCGTCTTTGGGAGCACAATGACGGGCGCCTCTGTGGCCCTCAGACTCCCCACATAGACGGCGCTGTCTGACAAGCCCGCCTGCCAAACAACTCAATTAAGCAGAAAAGGAGGCAAAAGGGAGAAGCCCCGACAGAAGAATGGGAGAAAGGAAGGGGAGAAAGAGGAGAGGAAAGCAGAGGAGGGGAGCGGGCCGGTGGCTGTCAGGCCCCGGCGACGCCCGGCCGACGTTTGGCGACAAGCGTCAGGCACACAAAACGAGAAGAAAAGAGAGCTGATCTGTGATGTGTTAACTGGAATTCCTGCTTCCAAGGCCACCGAGGGTTCAGAGGGCAAACTAAGGGCCAGGGGTTCATTGCCACAATGACGCTCACACACAGCCGCACCGTCGAGGCTCCGGAGCTTTATTCCTGCATATATTAACCGCTTTCAAACAGCTTCACACAACAAACGTCTTTACGTTTCACAAAGGCCTGTTTGGGTTCTTTATTTTTATTGTTATTTTTTAAGGTAAAAAAGATGATTCACTTATAGTCAAGTGATGGAAATAGGTGAGAAACTAAATGCAATGCACTCATAGGCGAAGGTTTGAAATAATTGTTTGGTCGTGGATTATTTAAGACAGTATTTAATTAATTTAACAGACAAAAACAAAGTTTATCGATTTGGTTTTCAAATAAAGCAAAAAAAAAAAAAACATGTTTTTTTTTTTTTTTAAACCTGTGAATAGTTATTTATATAGTTATAAATTTGTATATTTTCTTCATAGACGACCCAACTGATCAAAAAATGTGGTTCTTTAAAGGTAATTGTGTGAAAACAGTGGACAGCCATTAACATTTCAGTTCTATTTTCAGCCAGGCTCCATACTGATCCTGCCAAAATTGGCAATAAAACTAGAAATAAATCATTTGATAAAGTGATCCCCGTGAGAAATATTGCATTCAAAAAAATCAGAAATAAAAACCTATTTGATGATACAGACAGGCAGAAACTGATATTAGTTCATCATTTCCGATAGTATTGACATTGTCACTGTTATTTGCTTTTGCAATTTAGCAACAACTGTTATTAAATATTTAAATAATTTTCCAAATATTCTAAAAAAGATTTTGATATCTAATTTTTGTTGTTACTATTTATTTAATCATGTGTTGAGTTATTTACTCCTTTAAGGTTTCCTCTTTGTCACTTAGTGAAAGGTGGAGAGTCGGCTTCTCTCCTTCTGGTCAACATCAAGATTGAAATAATAAGTCGGGAAAGTTTTTATTTTCTCTTTCTTTGCAATATTTCACACTGCTTTATCAAAATAGTTAATATTTTTATTGACAATTTTGGCAGGATCAGTCCTCCATATGACCAATCTCTGAGAAAAGTTGTTTTGAGGTGATTTGTTTGGTTGTTGTTTCACATGTGCTGCAGGTCATCATTCGGCAAAACACAAGCAGATTAATTACATACGCATGGACGTTTGAAAGCCTTTATTTCTATTATGATCCTTTTCCGCTTACTGCTAATGAAAGCGTGACATTTCAAATTAAAACTTGACATCAGACCGGGAGGAAACCTGGCCCCCATGACAAAAAATGAAATTGGGGCCACCCCACTCAGCTGCTGTTACAATTTCTTGAATCTGTCTGATCCACCAAAAGTGTCACAATTTCAAAGGCTTGCAGCTGCCTTGCTTTCTTTGGTCCAATATTGATAGCTAGCACAGTATTCACTGCTCGTGAATTTTACATAAAACAGCCTGCATAAAGTTTGCAAGTAGGTTGGTTACATCTTGTCTATTAGTTTAGATTACTGAAATGTCATAGGCAACATGCAAAACATACATGAAGCAATGTTAAGACTTCTCAAAAAATGCTTTGTAGTTGCATTTTATTCAAGTTTCTTTTTTCACTGCTTGGGGTTTTAAGACAGTTTCACAGACATTGTTACTCAGTTTGACGCTAATTCTAACTTTTGACTTGATTGTATCTTGATTGATGAGGCGCAGACTCGACATTAAGTCTTTGACGTCAAACTGTTGTGGACGTGATAAACTTGCAGTCCACAGCTTTAAGGTTCATTACGCTCCACCTGCTTCTCAACCAACAAAAAAGCCAAATATTAGCGAAAAATGAGCTAATCTTGCTCAGCGGTTTCAGATTTTGTGAAGACCACACACACAAACCTCAAGCGGTCTTTCAGACGGCCGATGGCTGTAATGAGGTATTGGTTGATGGCGGCCTGTAAAGTCGTAATGAGGGCCGCGGTGTGAATGGGACAGCGTGCTGGGATGGATGGGAGAGAACACGAAGCTTAATGAGCGGGCCGGCAGGCTCAGCGGTAACCCCGTTGTATCGCCCCGGTCTGAGAAAGACAGGGGTGACGGAGGGGATTTGGGAACGCCAGGGTGGGACAGCAGCACAGGAGGGCCTGACGTTGTTTAGGCAGGGAACGAATAAAAGCTGGGTTCGAAAGTAAATGGGGGTCTTGACCAGCCCCTGCGCTCCACTCATTGTAAAGATGAAATTTATGGCTGAAGACTTCCTTAGCCAAGGACTCCCCACGTTGACTCGTTTAAGAGCTACGAAACGGCGCGACAATGGGCCGAGGCAAACAACACTTCCAGATGAGAGGCTGGAAAAGAGGGAAACAATGAGTTCTGTCTGCTTTTAGGGCTGGAGATAAAGCGGCTGAACACCTCTGGTAATATCCAAGTGAGTAAACATCTCTGAGCATCTCTTCTGACTGGACCTCCATTCCTGACGACAACTTGTCTTTTGGTAAGTTGCATATTCCAGAAACCTTCTTAGAACGATTGGTAGAACAGAGAATAGGTTCGTCGTGAATCCACAAGAAGAGTTCAAAGATAGATTTTTTTATTTTTTTTTTGCTGCAGTAAAAGCAAAAAAGTTATTATTTTATGTTTTTTAGTGAGTTGTTTAAAGCTGATGAACAGATAAAAGTCTGTAGCTCCACCTCCGAGGCGCAGCTCCTCCTCAGAGATGCATTTTCTGAGTTTCCAAGCTCTCCTCCCCGGCAACTCACCCACTGAGCTCCTTCAAACTATCTGGCAGCAATTAATTGACAGGACTGCGCAGATCGTTTTTTACCAATTCTGGTGAAACGGTTCTCCAGGGGTTAAAGGCAGAGCGACGTCGTCATGACTTCCTGAAGGTGGAATTTCAGAAAGAGAAGGAGTTTTTAAAGAGACAAAGGCCCGATTTCAAGGTGTTAAATCAGGAAGTAGTGTTTCTTTTAAGTCATATTTGATATATATAGCATTTTTATAACAACTGAAGATAACATAGCTACTTGATTATGCTGTATAATGACACTATGTATCAGAAAAAACACACAATGCTGCTCCTTTAAGGTTGCTGCTGCTATGCAAGATGTGCAACAGCTGTGCTGGCGAAGAGACCAACGTCCTGTTTATCACCAGTTACCTCCGATCACTACAGCATCTTCTCTAAAGCGTGGCCTCATTCACCTGGCCACAGAGATGTCATTTCCTGTTCACAGTTATTCTCTACTTTGCATTTCGCCTGAAACCCAATAAGTCAGAGTGAAGACATAAAACGAAAAAACCTTTCCGAGACGCTGCAGGTCATCGAGCTTTAGCAGCATGGCACTTATTTGTAGCAATAGAACTTGATATTTTTGTCAAACAAAAAGCTGCTGCAGCACGTTTTGTGCAGCGATCTTAAAAACGTTCATTGCTTTTTCCAAAATGTTTTCATTTGAAAAGCAGAGGTCTGCTGAACATCGGCCAACTTTTTAGGACATGTGCAGAGTGTGTGGTTGTGGGGGTCTTCTGTGTGTGTGTGTGTGTGTGTGTGTGCGTGTGCATTGTCCCACACGCTCTCCTCGCCCCATTGAACAACAGTGATGAAATGGAGATGAGTTAAAGTGCTCACACAAAGACTGACCAGACCCCTGCGTCGCTCCAACAATGAGACCTCCAAACACAAGAAAGTGAGAGCCTCTTGGAGAAGCTCAGCGGACGAGCAGAGAATGAGAGGGGGGAGAAATTAAGGAGGCCGGCTTGAAAGGAAGAAAAAAAAGAGAGAGAAGGAGAAGAAGGGCCGAAGCATCCTGAGAGCAGGAGGAAATGGGTGGTGGGCCAAGGTAAGCGAGTGGAGAGCCACCCGGAGAAAATGGCAAGGTAGCTTAATCCCTGGGGTGAAATAAAGCAGCTATATGTAAATGAAAGACGTGAAGTTTTGGGCCATCTCACTTTGATCTGTGAATCAGAAGCACCACTCGTCTACCTCCTCCTCCTCCCCTTCTCTTCTCCTTTCACTCTCACCCACTTCTCCTTCCCCATTTTTCCTTAAAGAAAAAAAATATATATCAAGCCTTATTTAGCTTAATCTCACTTAATAGCATCTAGCTCCTCCTTTGTCCTCGCTGACGCCGACAGATTCCCGTCCCTTTTCACCCTCCACCATTCACCAATCTCCCCCCTCCGTAATCCTCTTATTCCAGGGTGGCAATTATTTTGACCATTTTATTTTTTTTTTATGTACATAAAGCGTTACGGTTATGATTATTCTTATCCCTGTTATCCAGAGTGCCGATGAAAATGTCGGCACCTCTTCCCGCCCCCTTTCCTATGGGAGGAGGAGGCTGCCCACTTTCTCCCCCGAGGGGTGGCGAGTTTTCAGGAGCGAACCCCTCCATTCAGCGCAACACATTTTCTGGGCGTTTGAACATATTGTAGCGAGAGCGCGACGAGTAGCGCAGAATCACCCGTCCTGGCTCCTCGACACAGAGAGACATCAAGAATCTGCGGCTGGAGGAGCCGGAGGCGGGGGCTAATAATCAAAAGGCCTTCTTTCAGCGCGGCTGTAATTACACGGGCCGGTTTTGATCTTTCGCTTGTTGGAGCAATGAAAGGGGGGCAAAGATGAGGACTGTTTCACCGGTTTCATTTGACACCAAGAGGACGGGGGAGGAGGAGGTTTTTAACTCGGCATCTTGTCGGCATCTGCAGCGCGTCAGAAATGGTTAGAGGGAAATATTTAAGAGTTTTACTCCGAAGTCCTTGACAGCTGAGTCTCTGCAAAAAGCAAAGCGTCTGAGAAAGATGCTGTTTATTTCCGTTCATGTTGATAATTACGGCTGAAACTCAAGAGCCTCAGAAAATACGAACCCACAGTTATATTCAGGAAGTTATAAAAATGGCCACCGAGCGTAAAACCTTCACGCTGGACTGGCTTAAAAACTAATCTACTAATCTAGACTAAAAACCCACCTGTGTTATTGACACATAATCAATGAGAAACTGATGGAAACTCCGTGTGCGGTGGTCCGACTCCGCATCTGGTCCACGCCTTGCGAATCTCCCACAAACTCTGAAAAGGGTTTTGCTTCTTGACAATCCTCTCAAGGCGGCAGCAGAAGTTTTTCTTCCACTAAACTTTAAAAAATGGACGATCATCGCCGTTTGGTTTGATTCATTCATCCTGAACTGCAGAATTTAAATTTTTACGTTCTGCATGGAGGGAAGAGACTGGTAGGTTTGTGTTTTACTTAAGGAAAACACAAACCATATTTTTGTGTAAACGGGGGAACTCTAAATATTTAACGACAACGTTCAGCTTCGGTGCACAAAGTTCCACCAATCCATCCGTTTGTTGTTTTTCTGTAATGTCTCATGAAGCTGCGCTCTTACGTTCACTTAGAACTTGGCAGAGACAGTAAACGCATCACAAGCACATAAAATGCTTCCTATATTTGACACAGGCATCGTTTTCTTAGCTCACGTTTCTGTTCCAAATCTCAAAACGCCTGGAAGTCATTGGAGCAAAAAGGCAGAAGCAAAACATGTGATTTTGTGAATCTTTATTCCGAGTGCGTCGCTTGAAACAATGTAAAGAGAGGAACCGAAACGCAGAACAAACTGGAACATGTTCAGGTTCATCAGAAAGAGGTAAAAACTGATTGCTCTGCAGCCGTCACTAAGATTACATTGATTCAATTTAAGGTCAGACTAAGATTTTTGATTCCTGTTACAATTTCAACAGTTTACAATAGTTCGGTCAATAATTGGAAATGTGCGTTACATTCAATCATTGGATGAGGTTCCTGCTTGTCTGTGATGAAGGAGAAGAAACAAAATGCCGTGTTAAGACCAAGAACATGTGATTAAACATGCAGATAATACAAGGCGGACCAGCGTAATGTGGTCGGGTAAAATCAGAACAAAACTGTAAGTAGTGTAGTAACATTTAACAAAGACTGTTAGAAAAACATCAATTCCTATAAAAAGCTTGCATAATGTGTAACAATCATCAAGAAATCCCCTGCAAGCTTCGAGTTTTCACTTTGGGAATCTTGGAGCAGGTTTGGAGTGGCTGAATCTGGGCAGTCTGCAGACCCCACAGGGGCAGGGGGCCCCACCTGTGGCCCCCACAGAGCTCCACTGCAGTGGGGCCAGCGAGGCCTCCATGTGGCCCGGAGGAAGCGGGGTGCATTTAGCGGCCGAGGAGGACGGCGAAGCGGCGGAAGAAGAAGAAGAAGAAGCCGACGACGAAGAGGTGGTTGAGGAGATGAGGGACTCGTGGGTGAGGAGGAGCTGGCCGGGCCCCGCAATGAGGGGCCACCCACCGGCAAACAGCAGCCGGGGGACGGGCCCGGCGTTCACCCCCATGCCGATGCTCACCTCCCCCAGCAGCAGCCGCATCTCCTGGAGAGACGAGCCCAAGAGGAGGATGTAGTTCCTGGCCAGAACCAGGGTGGAGATTTTGGAGAGCCTGCGGCCCGGCGGGGCCCCGGGTGCGTGTGACTGGGAGGGAGAGGAGGAGGAGGAGGAAGCATAAGGCACCATGACTTCCCTCAGGGCGTCCATGGCGACGTTCAGGTCCTGCATCCTCTTCCTCTCCCTGCTGTTGATCTTCCGCCTCAGCTCCTGCTGCTCCTCGGGACTCAGCTCCTTCTGGGGCTTGGCGGCTCTCGCGCCGCCCTGCAAGCCGAGGAGCGGCGCCGCGGTCAGGCGGGAGTTCAGGCCGAACCCCGGGGGGCAGCGGGGCAGGTCGTGCACCGACCCGGGGCCACAGAGAGTGAGCGACTGCTCCTGGGCCCTGGCAGCCGTGTTCGACAGCACATTCATCGTTCAGCTCAGAGGTCAGCGGAGTCACGCTCTACTCTGGCTGTAAAAGGTAATAAAAAAATTTTTAAAAAAAGTAAAAATACTGATGCTTTGGGAAAAACAAAGACATGAACGTCCCCGACCTGGAAAAATCAGCTCTTCATTCTCTTCTCCTCGTGTCTGAGCTTGGAGACGACAGCCAGCTGCCATCCAGCGCAAGCAGCCGTGTCAAAAGGCGGCTTGTTAAAGCAGCAGCTCCGTCATCTCGTCTCCACGGCTGAGAGGGGCAGGAATCTCAGCCCAAAGAGCCGCAGCAGTGAGCTAAATGCTGCTCTTACATAGCCCCACCTCAGCTCAACTCCTCCCTGACACCTCCTCATGCAGCGTATGCTTGCAGAGACAAAGCCGCAAGTATCAGAAGTTTCAAACTCTGAAGGAAAAATATGATGGCGCCCAGCGCGCCGATGAAAAAGTCAGGAAGAAACGACTCAGGATGCTTCATTTCATCCGACGCAAGCGGATTTATTCAGCTACTTGAGAAGTCAGTCCTTTAAATGACTGACTTTGTTGTATCCTGGTTTGTAAAAGCAAAGCCGTGGTCTATCTGAACCTCAATCCGTTACATCGGCACCTGGTAAAAGTCTCCAGAATGCTTAAACATTTTGCATTTTGCCACGTTGCAATCAGATTCAGTGTATTATATGACATGCCAACACAAAGCAGGGCAAAATTTCAAAGTGGACAGAACAATCATTCAAGAGTTTCTGATATGAAAATCCCCCTCCCTTCCCCATTTTTCTCGTTCCTCTCGTTCCTCGGCTCAGACGTCTATGAACCGAAATGCACAGATTTTCCTGCAGCAGTCGACGTGATGAAGTCGTGACAGAAGATGCCCTTCATGCCATCTGTTTGGCAGCGTTTGGGTGGGAGGCAAAACACAGCAATATGTAAGCGCTGCAATGTGTTCAGACGCTGAAAGCGGGAGAAAGCATCGCTATAGCAACCAACGGTTGGCGATCTGGAGGTAAGCTGAGCTACATCACAATCCAGAGAAGACCAGACATAGGCCTGGCAATAGTGGATAAATCAGGAAAGACGTTTGTTTGTTGAATTTGTGGCAAATCGTGTGGAATAAAGGCCTTTTCTGTCGCATTAATGTGATTGTTGACGTTAAAAACGATATTAAAATCTCATCCAGTCTTTTTTTGGGGGTATTTTTTGTTTACTTTCTAGAGCGAAAATCTTATTACAGTTGAAATAAAACAAACAAAATAATAACTTAGTAACTTTTAAGCAAGATATGGGAGCTAGTTTTAGGTCAATAATTACTTTTTAAATAGTACTACTGAGTGTATTTCATTTAAATCATGGGGAAAATGTCTTGTGAGTGAAATAATCTGCCAGTGGCATTGATCATTTTTCATCAATATTCTTAAACGATTAATAAGCTCCTATGTCTTGCTGGGAAGTTACTTGTAAATTGGTTTCAAGTGTCCTAAGATGTACGAGAAGCTAAACCAAAAAAAAAAAGAAGAGTTTCTGTCTTTGCAGCGTCTATCAGTTCGGATATCAATACCTGCTGACACAGAGAAAGCATCAGCAAAAACTCGTCTCTGCTGTTTGCGTGAACTCAGCTGACTCTGTCGCCCGGTTTCACGGAGCAATATTTGAATCCTCTCCCCTCGTAACGCCGAGCCAACGCTCAAAATCCAGGCGCGAGGGGGGAAAACGCAAGGAAATGGGACTCGGCGCCTAATTAAAAGCTGGAGACACTAATGAATAAAAGACAAACAACATTATGGGCTTAATGGAATTTACCACTAAAACCATTTAACAAGCTGAAAGCCGCTAAATCCATCAGCACTTTGTTAAGTGACGGAGAGCAGGTATAAGCACTATTAGGGTGGGTATTAATTGTGTCAGAGAACAGTTTTGGCAAACAGTGAATGGATCCGTCATTGTGCCAGGGGGGGCTGGGGAAGTTAATTGACGGTTTAGAGGTGGGGGGGTTATTGTTGCTCGGGCTGTGAGCGGGCCTCGCTATAACCAAATTGGCCGGCGGAGAGTTTGGGCAGGGATCCAGACGGGGCCCAGACAACAGCCCAATTGACTCCAAACACAGGTGAAGCTGGCTTGGGGCACAGAGGCAAGGCTGAAAACCTCAAACGTGCCATTCATTAGCCACAAAAAAAGACCTCAGGATCACCCCGCCGCTCAGCGAGCCTGGCCGTCCTCTCCTTGCCCTGCGCTCACCCCCCCCCCCCAGTCCGAGCTCATCTGAGGGGGGTTAGAAAAGGAAGGTTGGGGGGAACGAGGCGAGGGACCGCACCGTCACAAACAGAAAGCAAGTTGTTCGCGATGAAAGCAGAAGGAGGAAGACCCTTTCCCCCCCCCCCAGCTGTTCCTCCCCTGTCATCCCGGGCAGTGCGTGGAGGCGCTTCCCTTCCCCGCCAGTGGGTCGGTGGCGTCCGGCTGGTGCTGTGATTGAAGCTGAATGGGCGGCTGCAGACGGACAGGAAAGAGAGGGCTCCATGAAAGGGGCCAGGCGGATGGCCCTCGCACCTGCGGGAGAACAGAGTGCAGGCGGACAGGGCTGAATGCGTGAATGCGAGCGCGCTCAGGGTGTTTGCGTGCATCGCCTGCGAGCTCAAATCGACTTCTAGTGCCCGTTGGCACAAAGGGGTGTAATAAACCGAGCAGTGAAAGAAAACCTGGGGGGTAATTTTGTCTTTCTTGACTGTATTTTAGGATTGTTTCTGTGTCAAGGAGGCCGGTGGTTGTGGGGAGGGACACCTGCAAGGAACCACACATACAGAAGTCAGAATAGGGGGGGGCAATGAAAGAAAGAAGCTGGTGTCCCCCCAGAATGGAGCACCTCCCCCACGTTTGCTCCGCCACTCACAAGGAAAGTAAAGCTTGATTTGGGGGCACATCCGCCTCCAACTCGCAGCTTCTTTTGATGAGGCTGGACCCGGGCTGGAGCACAGGTGGCTCCAGGGCAGGAGGAAGACTAGTGTCTTTGTGGTGGAAGAAGTGTCGTCCGTCTGGGCAAGGCTGTCCAGAGAGGGGTCCGCACCTGGGAGCTAAATGCCTCATCTGTGTGGAGCTGTTTCCTGTGGCTGGCGAGCAGGAAGACACCTCAGCCAAACTCCTGGGTCAATCGATCGCCCACTCCGAGGGGGAAAAACACACCGCAAATGATGCCATGCTTGCTCCTGTTGTTGTTTTTGTCTGTTCACTGGCTAATCTGGGGATCAAACATCAACTTCATTAATGGTCATCAATACACAGAGGCCTTGCAAAAGTTCACATTTTCCTCAAACCTTTTCACTTATTAACCACAAATTTAAAAGGGGTTTTATATTGGAAGAAAATTACATGTAGTTTTACCATTTTTTCCCCCCAAAATTTTCTTAAAAATGTGGCAGGGCTTGGTTTTCAGTCCCTTTTCAGCTTGTTACACCTCTAAAGATATGGAGCAACCATCAGATATCATCAAATTAGTAAAACGCATTGAACGGTCTCTGATCTCCAAAGTCGTGTTTTGGAAATCGATGAATAAATAAGACATTCTGCATAGAGGCTGCCATACGCCATGCAGGGAATGCATCTGAAGATGCATCGTCTGGCCCTCATGTAGAACAAACTGTATGGTGGAAACATCTTCGCAACCAACATTGTGAAAAACGGAAGAAGAATCGTCGTTAGCATCACGTGGGCGCGCTCTGTTTGTGAGACTGGACGAGAAGACGAATGGCTCTAAATGTAGGTTTATATTCAAGAAAGAAAAATGATTTTTAGAAAATGCAAAAGACTTGAGAATGGGCCAGATATTGAGTTTCCTGCACGATGACCAAAAAACAAGCAGCAACAGCTGTAGCGGTTGGCATCAAAGCGTATTTTTTTTGTGCTGCGAGAGTCAAAGTCTCAGAATCTGATTGGATCTTTTGCACAGAGGAGAAAAATATCTTTGTGTGCAAAATGTGGTAACTGTAAAGTAATGACTCCAGGGGGATAAATACCTATCAGATTTTGAATGGAAAGGAACGTTTTTTTTTAATTATATAATCTTTTCCATCTTAAGCACCTTTTAGTAAGGCTCTCTGACATCAAATTTAAGAAATATCTGTAATGAACTGAACGTTAAACAGGAGAAAACGTGAAAACGTTGAGGGCTGCGGATGGTTTTGCCAAACGAATTGTCCACCAGGAAAAGTTCAGATCATTTTTGGACAGAGCGAGCCAAGGCGGTAAACGAGGGGCTGCACCTGCCGCGGGCTTTCAACATCCCAAACCGTCTCCTGTTTGCAACGTGCAAAGAGAGCGTAATGAGAAATTAACAGTTGCCAGTGACTGATTTGCTCAATGTGTCAAACAGGTGCAGCGGCAACAATGGACATATAACAGAGCTGGACTTTTCAGAACGGGAAAAAAAGCTGCTCCGCATCAAAGAGGAGACAGAAGACGCACTCGTGTATTCGCGCCGGCTCCTGCTCGCCAAGGCCCCGGCCAAAGACATGAGAAGATTACAAGCTGTTAATAAGGTGGAACCAATCGGCTGAAGGTCTGCCTTTGTCCCTCCCAGCATGCTTTGTGAGTGCCGGCCTGGGATAGTCGGCATTTGGTGCTGATCACAGTGTGGCGGAGGGATAATGACTGTAGGAGGGGTGCAAGGTTTTAGCCCTCGGGCCCTTTGTGAAAGAGAGCCTAAATGCTTCCCTTTCAATAGCCGCACACGCTTAGCTGGTCACGCTTGTTTAAAAACAGATGGACATTTACCACATTCATATTTCATCTCGCTAACAGCTCCGCTGACACTTTTAGGCGTTCTCCGCATTTCATTGGACCGACTTGTGCCTACAGTAGCTCCACATGCTGCAAATCGGAATAATTTGAGAGATTTATGCAGACTTTTGTCATTACAAGAGGAGTCAGAGCTAAAGTTCCTCAACCCTTTCGCTGTGGTCATTTAAAATCATCCCAAACACAACCGTGAGTTAGTGACTGTCCATTGTTACGGCAGATGTTCGTCTCCTAAACAATGCCACCGGGGATTTGCTGGGTGTCTGCTAATAGGAGGGAGTTAGTTAACCCGTCCCCCCCACCATGCATCCCTGAAGCCCCCGATCCCATTTAACCGTGACAATGATGGATTCACGGAAACTAAAGTTCAACAGGAGTCCTTGTCCAAAGTCAAACACAGAGCTTCTTCTTCTTCTTCTTCTTCTTCTTCTTGAGATGCAGTGATTGAAGGGGGAGGAGGGGTGCAGCGGTTAAAATGTGAATGTTGTGGGGTGGGGGCTGGGTGGAGATGTTTCTCTTTGGGCTTTATAGGTGGTGCAAGGCCAAGGCTTGGTTTACAGAGGTTATTGCAATCTGTATGTGGGGCGGTGCGGTTCAATCACAGTCACTGTCAAAGAAAAAGCTGATTGTTCAATGATTGATGAGGATGCGTTCAAGTATTCCTGAAATGGGAAAGTCAAAATAGGGGAGATGTGGACTGCGTATTCAACATCATATCACCGTCTTCAACAGTTTTATATATCAATGTTTAAAGTAAAATCCCGACATGTTTTAACTCAATAGTCACCGTGTTGGTCTTAAAAACTACCTCGACCAGCGGTTCAGACTGGTTCTCAAAATTCAGATTTTCTTCCGATTAGTGAACGCGGCAAACAGGCGCTGCCAGGTTGAGATGAGAAACGATCTTCACTCATTGTTACTGAGTGAAGAACACTTAAAGTTAACTGCTGCATCTGTAAAGTCTTTGAATAAAGTCAGAGGAAGCACAGAGACGCAGGAATCTCTGGAAAGGAAACTTTGCGTTGGTCTTCCATTTTGACATTTCTGCAGTTCGTTCTGGCTGTAAGTCAGCGAGAGAGAGCAAGACTATCAACAGGTAACAGGAAGTCAGTGCCTGTAAAAGTAAAGTTCCTCTGTTTTATCTATTTAGTCTTTCAGCGTCTGTTACATGACGTGGTGGACTTTAGTAGTTCACAAACCAGAGATAAGAAATCAATCGATTGGTGCCTCTTTGGTCAGGTTGGGTCAGAAAGTTCTTCAACTCAGCCTCTTTCACCAAATTGCTCATTTTTACCATTGATTCAATTTTTCAAGTCTCGAACATGAAATCTGCTAAAATGAAAGAAAGCGTGAGAAACAGATCATGTCGCTTTAACGTTGGTCATGTTGTGGTTCTGAGGACTAATCAGTGCTGCTCTTCAGGGACATTTTGTGCTCTACTAGCTTGGAAACCATAAGGGAGTGGCAGGAAAGGTCACGGAGGAGAGGTCACACGTCCCAGCTGACCGGAAAGGCGCAAGTCTATCGGAAAAGACTCCTACTGTTTGATTGTTTCTATTCGCTGTGATTGAAAGACTGAATCGATGGAAGTTTGATCGACGTGGATTTCACTCTAAACCTTTTTAGCGTGTAAAAGTTTATCATCTCCACCAAAGACTTTAAGGATTTCTTTTGTTTTGTTTTTGCTCAGATTGTTCATTTCTGCGATATTTCTAATAAAGTTTCACATTATCGCTTTTCAACTTCACAGCTTCTCGCAACCCCTTCCAGAGAGGACGTGTCATTTTGCGTTGAACCTTTGCAACCCAACAATCATGTCAGAATTTCAAAGTTTCCTTTGTTGGGAAACATTTGAACGCGTTAAAAAACTGCAAACCAAGCTGGCAGATGGAGGAGGTGGAAGATGATTCTGTCAAGCGTTTGATGGACGCATCTGTCAGCATGCGCAACTTCCCTCCGTCCACCTCCAATAATTCGGCTCCCTCTTTGCCTCACTACCTCTGCCTCCTCGGCTCAGTCACCTCCTGCCGGGCTCCTTCTCTTCATGGACCCTCAGAACATTGAAACCCCCCCCCTCCCACCGCCGAGGGAATCCGACGGTTTCGGCCTCCACGCAAACCATGGACGCTGATCGCAGTCGGAAGCGGCCTCCGACAGCGACGCTAACGACGAAACAGTGGGTGTCTGGGTAAAAACGTGTGTAATATTTAGTCTGATTTCATTGTGTGTGAATCCGCCACTCTGAGTGCAGAGTTAATTTGATTTGTGAAACCGGGGACCCCAGGGAAGCAACAACTCGGAGAGCTGGCATATGTTCCAGAGCAACACGATAGCAGGCCTCACTGACTTGACAAATTGAGGTCGTGGTTATAAAAGCGTCTCATGGCGGCCTGACTCCTGTCGAGGAAATCACACCATTCTTGCTCCAATTCACGTCCGATTTCCAACCGTATGGCGGCTTTAGAACAGAAACACCAAATCTGCAAACGACGCAGGCGATTCTTTGTCACTCAAAAAAAGTTTGAACTTCCGCTGAAAACAGGAACCTCTCTCTCTCTGGTCCTTTGCAGGCCTTTGACTTGCAGAGCAGGTTTCTCCCCGTGGGTGCTTGATGCTCTATTGGAGCGTTCATAAAAAGTGGGGAGCCAATGAGACAACGCCATCGACAACTCTTCGTGTCAGCTGCTCGGCGGTCCAGAGATCGACCATTAGGAGAGATTGTTTTCAGAAAATCTGACGGGTCCGCATGCGTCAGGGACAGGTGCACGTACCAAGCCACGTCACTCGTCTGGATAGCGTTTAGGAGGCCCTCGTCTCTGAGTCGTTGAAAGTCCCGTCCACAACCCGGACAACCGGTCCCCGCCGCACCCCTCTCAGACCCCCGTGTCCTCTGCTGGTTCTAGTCCCAGTCCGGTGCTCCTTGCTTCCACTTTGATGTCTAATCCCGTCCTGACCGCGTCCTCCTT
Source organism: Poeciliopsis turneri (assembly GCA_922788865.1). Taxonomy (NCBI): domain Eukaryota; kingdom Metazoa; phylum Chordata; class Actinopteri; order Cyprinodontiformes; family Poeciliidae; genus Poeciliopsis; species Poeciliopsis turneri. The sequence continues at coordinate 1,858,943 of CAKLNU010000344.1, forward strand.
CAGTCCGCCGAGCCGCTCGGCCAGCCATGAATATCCAAAGGTCCGCTTACTTGACAGGATTATCCCTCCTTTCAAAGCCACCGGGGGACGATTCTTCTGCCACAAAAAAAAAAGAAAGAAAACCCGCCCTCAATGGATCTTCTGCCCTCCTGCTTTGTTTCTTTCGTTTTCCTTTTCTCTCCTTTTCTCTTTCTCCCTTCTGTCTTTGTCCCTGTGGGCCTTTGCTAAACACATTGATCCACCTAATCGAACAGTTCATCTGCTGCTCCTTATAGACGATCAGACACACCCACAAACAGACACACACGAGAGCCACTCGGAGCTTAGTAGGTATTGAGCTTTGAGTTGCACACGTCCTCTCCTGTATTTGTGGACACGGCCGAGTTCCAACACTTTTCTTCTTCCTGTCTCAAGAAATGTTTGACTCGCGAAAGTATGCGTGTGTGTTGAAACTTTGCACATTTCGCCTCAGCTTTCCACATTATTATCTGCAAAGCAGCTCAAGCTCAGTCAGATTGGATGCAGAGTATCTCTGAAAGTCATTTTTCATCCTCGGTTGGGCTTTGAGCTCATTATTCACAAACCTTTGTATTGAATCTCTGCAGCTCCTCCAGAGTTCACCCAGGGACATTTGGGTTTCCTGGTTAATCGTCTCCTGGTCTGACTCGGTGGGCTTGGATGTGCAGGAAACTCGTTTTTGTTTTCAGATGATGGAGGCTGAACTGGTGCGTCGAAAAACAACCAGTTCAACTCGGTTCCCAAACTGACGAGAGCAAATGAGAAACGCGTCTGAGCAAAGCGTACGAGATTTTTCGCCGTACTTTGAAAAAACATAATTAAATCGGACTAATAATCAATCGACAAAATCCATGTGAGCAACGTTCAATAAGCTCGATCGATGGAATAGTGATCCACAATGTTCAAACTTGTGGACATTAATAATTACATTATTTAATTTTTTACATTAAATAATGTAAAAAATTTACATTATTTTAACTAGAGAACAATTTAATTTAAGCATTAACTTAAAAAAAAAAAAAAAAAAAACTAATGCCAGCTATGGTTAGACCTTAATTATTGAAAATAGGAGAAATCATATGATGAAGACAAAAGATGTAATTATTTTGTTCCAGTAGAATAATCTCAAACCAAAAATCTCAGGAGAGCATTTAATTGGAGCTCATTTATAAGATTAAATGAATCAGTTCTTCTAAGTCGTCCTTCTGAATTTTGTCTGGAAGCTTTTAATAATAGATCCATAACTTGTGACAAGGGCATGACGACATGCTGAGTAAACCAGATGTAAGCTGACAGACTAAACGCCTCCATAGTGGAATAAATACATGCAAGGCTGTGGAAATCCCTTTATGGCATCATAAACTCTTTCAGACATCCGAAGATCTTTATCAGGAGGACGAGGCAAAACACAGGAATGGCTCCACGTTTCAACCTTCTCCCGCCGCCGTCGATCCCAAAAGCCTCAATTATGCAGAAACTCGTAGGGCGAGCTAAAGAGAAGATAGCTTAAGCAACGACTTTAAATGATCCAGAGCGAGTGTATAAAGAGTAAATGTCAAAGATCACTCTCTCTGCATGATCCAACCTTGTAGAGTCATAAATGAGGAGTAAGTACTGATATGATTGGGTCATTGATAGATCTGACAGACGTGGTGAACGGACACTTTGTCTCACTGAATGAATGAAAGTGTTAACTAATCCTCTGCGAAGGCGCAACTTCATCCACTGGAAATGTTTTTGAAAGACTCCAGGAAAAGTGGGCGGAGCCAAGAAACATAACCAATAAGAAAATTCAGCTTCAGCAGCCACAGTCCAAACCCCAGAAGGGCAGAGCTTATGTAGCTTCAGGACAAATGTTGCAGAATTATAAGAAGAAGCGTGAAGACAGCAACCCTAGAGATCAACTTATGCAGCTTATCTGCAAAAAAAAAAACAAAAAAACAATTCTTTAACTAGGAGTTTAATTTTTCTGTTTTCTTTGCTGTGACATTATGATGTTGGAGGCTTTTTAAAGGAGAGGACCTGACCTACGACCTGTCTTACCAAAATGTACTTACAGAAAACAACTAGACACTAGAAAGTTGTCCTTTTTGCAAGAAGACTCCTGCATCTTCACTTGTTACTTTTACAGACTGATTCTCTGCTGATGCCGATCCAGACTCAAACAAAAGGAAACAGTTGGCGTAAACATCAGCGCCATGGGAAAGCGCGACCTCCGGGGATCCCTCATTCACCTCGGAGCGCCGTCTTATTCCCATGTACGAATTCAATCCCGCCTTTGTCTCCGGCAGCTTATCTGTTTGTTTATCTCCTCTCTCTCATCCCTCCTTTTCTCCGTCGTGGACTCAGTTTCTCTTTCTGTTGTTCCGCCCACCTTTTGATGCATTCCACCACCCGTTTCAATCCCTTCAGCAAACACGACGTGATGCGCGGAGCTGAAAAGAGTGTACATCTGTGCGCTGTTTATAAATCCAGTTACAACAGTGGCGAGGCCGATGGCTTCCCTGTCTGTCCAGAGATATGAATATTTAAAGCGTTGCGGGTTCTGCCTCCTGACGCGGCCCGCGCCACCAGCAGCGCGTCAGGAGCCGCTTATTCAAATCCCAGGCTGCAGGGACGAGGGGGAAACCCGGCAGCCACCGGCCGCGGTGTGCAGGCGCGGCAGACGAGATGCAGCTCAGTCAGATTTGCTTTCAGCTTCCAGCAGAACGCCTTTGTTCCCCTACTTCTTCTTGTTCTTCTTGCAATAGACCGGCATGAGCTGCATGACTAAAACTGAGATGTCTCTGATAGAGCCGTTTTATTTGGTGCGTTTCCATTAAGTCAGTTTGCTGCTGCCATTTTTGTCAGTTGTCAGTTGTATGGTCAATGGAAATGCAGCTTAAGTACAACAAATGCAGCTGTTCGGTGAAGTCCTCAGAGGTTTCTCGTAGTTCATCGGAAAACAAACGGCATCATGGTGACCGAGGGAAACAGCAGGAACGTCGAGGAGAAAGTTGAGGAAAGCTTGGTTCGCCTGGACAGCACGTATACTTCAGAGAAGCGCTTTCTGACATCTGAAAATTGGAAAGTTGATGTCAAACCTGCCAAAAGACACACAGAGAAACAGCCCAGAGGTTCACCGAAACTCCTGAGGATCAGGTGATTGGGCTCAGTAATTATTCCCGTCCTTCGTCTGTCCAAAACATGGACAGACAAAAGCCATAAGAAATCCTGGTTTCCATTTCCCAAAAGCCACGTTCAGGACATAGCAAGCGTGCAGATGAGTGTTCTGTTTTGAAACCGAAACTGAACGTTTTGGTCTGCGTGCTGAAATCGAAGGATTTAGATCAATCCATCGATTATTAGAACTTTCCAGTCAAAGTCGAGAGCCAAATTGGTCTGAGAATCGTTGGCAAGACCCAAAAGTCTGACTCTCTTCGATCTGTTTTGTAGAGAAGAGGAGGCAGAAAATTTCAGACTGGATGTGTCCAGCTGACAAACAGCAAAACAGTTTCAGATGTAATAAAAGCAAAAGGTGGTTCTGCAGATGCATGCCACACTTTTCAGAATCATTTCCTTCCATTTCCCGATTATGGGCTGCTTTCCGTTTGCACAATGACTTGGCATCCCAGTGAAATGCATTCATGTGTGAGGCTGCAACTCGGAAAGTGCAGAAATTGCCTTTAATAAAGGTTTTTCTCTTTCTTTTCAGGGAGTTTCCCCAAAAATTCCTGGCTCAATAAGATCCTGCATTTCCATAAACACTGTGTCATGTTTTGCCTGTCCTCAGGAGCTTGAAGGTCATATTTGGCCTGTTTTGACCGTCTTGGGAACATCATGTGCAGAATGAGAGATTAATTCAGCTCAATCTAATATCTCATATCTTCAAAAGCATAAGTGTGAAATAAAATCTTATTTCTAAGTGGTTCATGTTTCTACTTCCTGTGTCATGTTCCAGGTCAAGAAATGTTAAATCTAAGAGCCGCTAAGCCGCACAGTGAGTTGTGCACTATTTGACCTTTTGCAAAATGAAACTCTGGATTTTTGATTTGAGGTTCAAATAATGATACTTGGCTGCACAGTGGCGCAGTGGGTAGCGCTGTTGCCTTGCAGCAAGAAGGTCCTGGGTTCGATTCCCGGCCCGGGGTCTTTCTGCACGGAGTTTGCATGTTCTCCCTGTGCATGCGTGGGTTCTCTCCGGGTTCTCCGGCTTCCTCCCACAGTCCAAAAACATGACTGTCAGGTTGATTGGCCTTCCCAAATTCTCCCTAGGTGTGAGTGTGTGTGTGCATGGTTGTTTGTCCTGTTTGTCTCTCTGTGTTGCCCTGCGACAGACTGGCGACCTGTCCAGGGTGAACCCCGCCTCTCGCCCGGAACGCAGCTGGAGATAGGCACCAGCAACTCCCGACCCCGTTAGGGAGAAGGGTGACGGAAAATGGATGGATGGATGGATAATGATACTTGTGTGACTCACCCAGCAGCTGGCGTCAGATTTGTTGTGGGGATTTCCTTGATCCTGTTAAAAATCATTTTAATTATTATCTTTTTAAGAATTTGTCTAAACCAAATGTCTCTACCTGATTTATTAACCAGAAAATATATTTTTACTTTACATTTGGTAAAAGAACAAAAAAGACACAAAAAAAAATTCCCCAACTTGCAGCACAAGAAGAGTTAAAACATTCAAATCTTGGCTAAAGCAGCAGGAGAAACATGATGAACACTAAAATAATCGCCGGAACCACCTTGTGGTTATAACGCCTGCACAAAGCAAAGCCATCATAAATGACTACTGCAGTAAGTTTCTTTTATTTTTTGATGACATAGTGAGATGAGCTGGACGAGTAAACAAGCTGCAGATCAGGTCAAACACACACCGATCTGCTGAGTTTCTGCCATTGGCTCTCATTCTCAAAAGCAGAGTTTGTTGAAATTAGACATGTGAAAAATGGAAGTGGTTTCTCGTTTGCTCGTCGAGCGACCTCTCTCTCTCTCTCCCTCTCTCAAACGTCCTACAAAAGCAGCGAAGGACTTTGAATAATTCAATTCCAATAATGAGACGTATAAACAAATCCACGCATGAATATTCAGGATTCATATTGCTCCAGCTTCAAAAGCTTTTGGAGAAATATTGCTACAGCATGCACAATCTGCTCTGCAGCTGCTTGGTTCTTCTAAAAGTCCAAACGGCCTGCGCTTATTGCTGGCCTGCCTGTGCCAACAGAAGCGTTCGGCGCCTTTGTAATTTGTCAGGAGGACTCTGGGTGCTGCGTTGACGTTCCTAGAAAACAAAAAAAACAAAAAAAAAAGGAGAAAAAAAATTGGTTTCCTTTTGAGGGTTTTGCTGGTGGATGTGAGACTTTTTGAGACATGAAAGTTCTTTTGTTCTCAGCATTGAAACAAGTTTACCTGATCAGGATCTGAAAAAAATAAAACAAAAACAAAACAAAACCCAGCTGTATTGTCCCAAAGAGTTTAATAAATAAAACAATATGTTACAATATATGAGCTTAATACAGGAACATAATTTTTTCTCCTATTCTAATTCAAACTTTAAAACAGTTCTTCACTTCTTAAATGCAGGTGTTTTTATTATGATTATTTTTATATAAATAATGATAAAGTTAACTACTAATGTTTTTGTTAGTTTTTCCCTAAGTCAGTTTTTTAATCAATTTTATTTATCTTTTAAGTCAGTTTGACTCTAAATTACCAAAAAACTTGAAAAGATCAGTTTTTTGACACCATATGTAAAAATGAACCATCTTCTTTTTTTGATGTTGTTTTTTCAAATCTTATTATTTCCATTGAGGTAACATAGAAAATGCAATTTTAAAAAAAAGCAAAAGAAAACACTAAAAACATGACAGTAATAAATGGCAGAGGAGAAAAGAACAAAAAATCAAAGACTTTAAAGATTTTTTCATTTATTTATTTATTTATTAATTGTCTTTACTTTTTTCTTCTTCTTCTTCTTTTTACATTTCAAAACCCCAACGGAACAAGAGAAATTTCCACCCAAATAAGTAAATAAATATTTCCATTTATTCTGGGTTTTTTTTTTGTTTTTTTTTTTTTTTTTTTTTTTTTTTGTTTTTTTGTTTTTTTTTACATTTAAAAAAATAAACAAGTGGTCGTTGGTTAAGTCGGGCAAGTGGAGCGAAAAGCGTTGAACAAAGACGGATAAAATGAATGAAGCAGGTGCAACATGGAAGGAAACAGACGAGACTCTAATATATAACATCTGCTGCTATTTAAAGACAATAATCCATCTACATATTTACACTTAGAAACTTGTTGCTATTAACTTGGGATTTTCTGGTTTTTTTTTTTTTTTTCTTGTTTCTTCTTCTGAATAGAAGGATATCATGAAACTGGGCCCTACAGGTTTTTGGAGCTCTGTGCATAAACTATCCGTCACATTTGAGATTAATTACAATAAAACACTAAGTTAGTTTGCAAAAATCTGCAAAATCCCGAGGAGGAAAAAAAAAAACATCAATGCATTGGTTCGAGGTCTCAGTAACGCGGAGGATTCAGCAACAGAGATAAATAAAATGCGTGGAGATGAGGGAGCAAAGTCTGTACAACCCCGTTTGGAAAAAAAACATAAAAAAAAAGTTTAGCTGAGTTCAGAGTCACTTGGAGTCGCTCGCCAGCCTCGGCATGGCCACGGAGCTCATGCTGGACACATGCGGAGGCGGGACTTGGCACATGCTGCACGGACAGGGCATCCCGGCCCCGACGCCCCAGTGCTGGAAGCTGCTGCCCAGGGGCCCCGCGCCGGCCGTGGGCGCTTTCAGGAGTCCGTGGTGGGGTCTGACCGACGTGACGGCGGAAATCCCGGGAGCGGAGAGGGAGGCGGTGGAGGCGGCGGGCGGGGGGAGGAGCGGGTGGTGCACCGCCGGGTGCGAGGCGTGGGAAGCCGCCGGGTGTCCCGGCACGGGCCCCGCGTGAGTCATAGTCCCGCAAGTCGACGGGTGGAAGCCGCCGTGGTGCCCGCTGCTGCCGTAGATCTCACTGACCAGCCGCTTCATCTCCTCCAGGGAGTTGCTCAGCATCAGGATGTAGTTTCTGGCCAAGAGCAGGGTGGCGATTTTGGAGAGCTTGCGCACCGACGGTCCGTGCGCGTAGGGCATGACCTCCCGCAGCCCGTCCATGGCCACGTTCAGGTCGTGCATTCGCTTCCGTTCTCGGCTGTTGATCTTCAGGCGGATGGCCTGCAGCTCGTTCTCCGACAGCAGCTTGCGGTCCTTCTTGGACGCCATGCGCAGCGCCAGCGCCTCCTCGTCGGCGGCGGAGAGGCCGCGCAGACCGGGGATCTCCGACGGGGAGTCGCTCTGCGTGGAGGACACGGCGCCCGAGAAGCCGTGCACGGACTTCTTCAGGGTGGATATGAAGATGTCGTCCACCTCCGGGGAGGACGGTCTGCTGGACACGCGGCTTGTGTCTGAGTCCATGGTCCAGGTCCTGCGCGATGCTCTGCGGAGAGAGGAACCTTTCAGTAACTGGACTCCAAAACAGAGAATGTTGTTACACATTCTGTTTATATATATATATATATATATATATATATATATATATAATTGAAACTAAAATAGAAATAGCCTAAATTTTAAAAAAATCCTTAAATATTTAAATCACTGCGCAACAATCCGTGTCTTGCAGGCCTCAGTTTATGTCTTTCCACCGGACGTACGCGTGAAATAAATCAATACTGCTCCCTCTACATAATAATAATAATAATAATAATAATAATAATAATAATAATAATAACAACAATAATTCTCAGCCTCTTTTACGCATACAATCAAATAAAACACCCACCAGGATTTTTATTTTTTTCCAAGCGCGATGTCAGTGAGAATCCGCAGTCAGATCCACCTGTTACTCCGAGTCGCATCTGACAGCCCATCAGGCGCGCATGCGAGCGGCCGCGGGCTTTTATAGCGGGGCTGGGGCGAGCAGAGGCCGGGTCACCGGGACAACGCCGTTTCTGTCCCGGCGGCCTCCCCGCGACCAATCAGAGGCGGGCAGGCAGGGGGGACGGAGAGGGGAGGGGGGTAAGGGGGGGGGTGACGACGAGGCGCTTCAGCCTGATGTAACCAACACAGAGCCTCAGTAGTGAGTGAAATCTGACACACTGCTGGCAACACATGGCCCACTGCTGTTAAAATATTTATTATTATTATTATTATTATTATTATTATTATTATTATTATTATTATTATTATTATTATTTGACTGAATCTTTAACTCAGACCCTCATGAAAAGCACTAAAATAAGAAAACTGAAAGTAGCAATTATTTGTGATGAAATTATCTGCGAATTGAAATTGCTTGAATAATTAATATTTGCATTTATTTTTTTCATTTCATCTCAAATGTAAACCAGTCTTTCATCAGTTTGACTCCTGATCAAAACAGCTTTTTGTTGTTGTTGTTGTTGTTGTTTCTATTGCAAGGATTTTATTCATGCATTGTTTTCTAATCGACCAATCAACACCGGACCTGACGTGCTGCTTTCCGTTTATTGTTTGGCCGCCGCGGCGGACCTGCTGTCGAGGAGCATCTTTAAACGTTAATTAATGAAGTGTGCAAAACTGTCTTTAACCGTTATGATCCGCGAGATTTCAATTAGTGGCGCTGTGTGTGTGTGTGTGTGTGTGTGTGTGTGTGTGTGTGTGTGTGTGTGTGTGTGTGTGTGTGTGTGTGTGGCAGAGTGTGGCCCTCCGCCGCTGCTGCAGGAGGGGAAGGAGGGAGCTCAGCCTGGCTCTGACTGACAGAAGGGCCCCGGGGCCGCAGCTCCGCTCTCACACGCGCTAACTGGACCTGACAGCAGCTTTGTCCCGAAAATGCGGCAGGTATTGTGCAGTCGGGCGCGATATGGCGCTAATTGCCTCGGCGAGTTTTACGCGCGTGTTTTCAGAAACCATACATACATAGAAATGAAAGATGTGGCGCTTTAATAGTGCAGCGTTTTCTCTCAGTTAGCAGATGGACCGGATTTTTGGCCCCATAAAGGCATCTCCATGCCTAAAACGAGCGTTATTTACAGTACGGATCGATATTAATTTATAAGTCTATCGAGAAGATAACTCGACAAACACGTATTTAATATGTTTGTGTATCACCATGGTTACCCGGGCCCATTAATCAGAAAGGTGAAAGGTGACCTGATGGCCTCCAGGCGTCAGCATTTCCAGGCGGACAGAGAAGCTGCGTCTCTTTCCCAGTGTCAGAGCCCCGCCCACACCTGTTGCTGTCAGGCCTCCAAATGACATCACATCGACGGGGCAGCTCCACATCACCGTCAACATGTCCAGGGCTTGTCCACGTGAAATAAGAACCTTTCTGGAAAATAAATAAATAAATATATCTTTGTAGAAATTGATTCAAAGCGTTTCAGTGGCCATGACTGGCCTGTAGGAGGCGATATAAGCAGTCGCCAAGTTACTTGTGTGATGTAATCACTTGCAAATGAGTGCAAATAAATCATCCCTACTCTAAGTGATAGAAAAGAGTTCGTGTTTCATTTAGCATTTTTCAGATAGTGGAGAAAAGATTACATTTGTGTGAAATCACTTTCAAAACAGCAATAATAACATTTTTATTGCCTCCACGGCTCTGATCATAATTGATGCTCATGATCTCAGTTCATCACAGACTGGCTTTTGGTTGAACTTCAAACTGTTCACCCCACAAATTTAATCAAATAAGTAACAGTAAAAAAAAAAAAATTAAAATAAAATTTAGAAAATGTTGAAGCCAAGGTTAGTTTCCTGACTCGCTCATTTGATCAACCAGGAAGCAGCGACTCTGCATACATTTTACACTCAGTCAGGAGGCGGGGGGCAAATTTATTGATTGATCAATTTGAGTCGTGCATAAAACAGGATTCAGTCACACATGACAAATGATGCATAAGTAATATTAAAATTCACTTGTGGATATTTTACTCTGTTTAGTCACATTTTTTAAAATCCTCAATGCATTAAAAGGCAGGGGCGGATCTACAGGGGTGGCATGGGGTGGCAGTTGCCACCCCAGCTGGTGACAATGAATTCAACAAATAGTTACGGCAAATCAGAGTGTTCAGGTGAAAATGTTTTAATAATGACAATATAGACATCAAGCCTGACAGCATAATGTTCTGTTTAATGTACTTTTTTGTGTGGGAAGTGTTTGTTTCTGGTATTGATTCCCCTGAGAGGATTACATGCAATCTCTGCTTCATTTTGCTCCTTGAGTTGTTGTCTATCGGTTGCCGTGGTAAAATGGTAACGCCGACACACAGAGAGCGAGAAAAGGCAGAACAGAAATGCTTTTGTCTAGTTTTGCTCTTCACCTGTTCGCCAGTTGCATTGCGGCCGCCGCAGTCATTAAAAGTTGAACAAGCGACAAACACTGGGCTGAACACCTCTGTTCGTAAAACATGGCGATATTCATAACAGTGATCAAACTACAACGTATTTAAAATAAAACGATTGGCCAATATGAGAGAAATTTGCCCTTTCGTGCGTCTTGACAGAACTAGCAGAAACCAAACTGTTTGGAGATTTTATGTATTTATGTGGCAAACATCAGTTTTCTCAGCTTTATTTTAAATCGCATTTAAGAGACATATCTGATAACAAACGATGGCGCCACCAATATTTTCGTGACAGATTTCTGCTCGTCCCACATTGGAATAGAATGGTTTTCTGGACACGATGCATCACATAGCGACTAGTAGGTTTAACTGGATTAGACAGCGCCTATCAATCAACAGCAGAATGAAAGACCTAAAAGTAATTAACTATACTGCATTAAGAAATTATATTTAATCCTCAGTGCTACATGAAGCTCATTTTGAAACAATGCAAAATATTGTTAAAAACAATATTTTAAATTTGCACATTATATATATATATATATATATATATATATATATATATATATATATATATATATATATATATATATATATATATATATGTCCTTGCCCCCCTCTTGCCACCTCATAGATATTTTTCTAGATATGCCCCTGTTCAAAGGTCAAACTTGGAAGATTAAAAACCAAAAAAATAAAATAAAATAAAAATCAAACTTCTGTTCATGAAGCTTTCAAGCAAACTAAAGATAGTCTCACTCTTTGTAGACATCAGTGCAAATGTAAAACTTTGTACTTGTTGTCTGCGCAAGAAGTTCTTGGGAGCCCCCTGCTGGCCTCTAGGTGCAAAGCAGCAGCTCGGTTCACTGATCCCTTGGTCTGACCTGTTGCAGCTTAAACGTGTGACATGTTTAAGTATAAATATGACTTCAGAATGAATAATTAGCACGTTGAAGCAGAGCAGAAGCCTCTACAGGCTTTTGCTTCGGATGTGGAAGTTTCAATCCAAGCTTGCCTTAAAGCTGAAGAAAACAGTTTGAACTTGACTTTTGGGATTTATTTATTTCCTATTTTCCTTCACCTTTGACTCTTTCCTCACTGCTGCCACCTCAGTCATTCGTCCCTGTCCATCAGTCTGGGTGGCAACGAGCCCGAAGAAGTGCTGAATACCAGAAGTGAGGAGGAGCATATGTGAGCCATACTTAATCCTGCTAATCTTCTTCCAGAATGAAAAAAAAAGAAAGGGAACAAAAAAAAAGAAAGAAAAAAAGAAAAAGAAGAAGAGGAGGGTGCAAAAACATGAGGGAAGGTTTCTTTTTCTGTCTGGAAAGCTGACCGGTTGAGCCAAATGAACTGAAAGACATGAATAACGTCCTGGCAGTCCCCCCGGGTCCTTTTCTGTGCAAGATCTTGGAACGAAATGAAGCAAAATTCTTGCTTTTGTTAAAGCGCTGCAGTGAAGAACGTGAGACGCCGCCTTCCACGAACACTACTGTTGCTGTTGTTTTTGTTGGGCCACTTTGTCTTCCTCCGAAATTCACATGCAAGCACTCCAACTGTACGCGTCATGTAAAGAGCCACCGGAGGAAGAGGAGCGGAAAGTCTGAATGTTGAATCGTGGGATCCGGGAGAGCGACTTGATATTCACATTTTAGCTAAATTAAACGTATTGTGAAGATATCGCCAGAATTTCCATCTTTAGAATGCCTGTTAATTTTTTTTTTTTTTTGTGACGGGTGGTAAATCAAAACATTTCAGAAATGTTGCGATTTTAAGTCCTCAGAAGTGCTTTAAAGGGAAAACTTAGACAAATTAGTTACCTTTAGTATTTAGATAAGAATGAGAAATTATAGAAAAATACATTATTTGTTCAGAAGTTGAATAGTTTCTGGGAAAAATGATTCCTCATGTGAAACTTTTTACATAATATAACAGAAAATACCAAGACATTTCATTGGGAATACTCATTGGCTCGTGTGAAAATAAAATATATAGTGTAATTTTATGGCTGTCAAGATGTTTTTGTTTGCAAAACCTCAAAAGGAAAAAAAAAAAAAAAAAGACACATTTCTTTATCAGATTTTAGTTTATAGGAGCGTTTTTCAGCCAGGTTTATTTCTTGTACTGAAACACGCGACAGAACTGTTTGCTGCTGCTTGACGAATGCGACCTGTTCATGAGCAGGTGCAGGGTTTGGGGAGACGTGCATTAGCCTAATTGAGGCAATAAAACTGCTTCACACAAGTGTCATTCCTAAAGCTGTCGTTTTTCAGAGCTTTACCAGTAATACGAGTGACAGTGTCCAGAGACGTGACTGTCAAATGGGAACAATTTGCATGCAAACCAGTGTGCTGACTGAAGAGAAATGTTAAAACGATCCACACAGAGCCTCAGCATTAACATGAATGTTAATGCACAAGCATTAACAAACTGTACGGAGAGGTGGTTCCAAAAGTTTTAGAAGTGGTGATCGTATAGGGAGCATCGATATTTGTGGTGGGATGAAAGCAAAACCGAACGCTGCCGCATAATTTTAGTTGCTTCAAGTAAAAACGTAAGTTTTAGCAAATTGTCATTTCGGGATGTTATTGCACGACCACGGCAACAGCTTCACAATACATGATCGTGCAACAAGACAGAAACATTTACCACGATATGCAGGAGACTTAAGCCATGCCCATCGATGCATCTGGGGGAAACTCATACAGTATTTGAGCTATGATGAGGAGATAGTATCAAAAACACATAATATGAAAGTTATTGGTATGTCATGATCCAAACAATGTGAATTTCCCACCGTTGATTCAAACATTCTCTAAAACTTCAGAACGTTAGTGAATAGATTCAGCATGAATAGTTTTAAAGATATGACAGGACTTTATGCTCCACAGAACGTTCCTCGTGTCTTCATGTTTAGGCTACATGCTTTTCCACATTCCTGCACACATGACAAGATAGGGGGAAAAAATACATCTCGACATATCTTCAGACCAACTGGCAGTACTTTACCAAAAGTTGGCAAAAAACCACATATGAAGAGTTTAGCCACATTTCAAAAACTTTACTTCTCGCTGCAAAACTCTCCAGCGTGCAAGTGGTGAATGCTCCGTCCGCGTGAGGGCAGGAGGTCACCGAGACGTTCAGGTGCAGGACGTCCAACATGAGACTCGGCCGCCTCCAGAGTCATCAGATGCGCTTGTCTCAGGGGCCGGACGGATTGGGTTCTGCTGGCCAGGGGCTTTATCTCTACAACAGCTATTAGGAGGTAATTAAGTCCTAACACTGCAGTGCCTCCCATGGTTACTATAACATAACTGCAAATGGGAAGCTTACAAGCTCCTTTAGACGGCATGACAAATTGAATGGAACTCATTGGGCTCCAGCTATTATTCCAGCGGCCCCATCTGGCTGGGAAAAGATAAAGGGGATTTGCTGGAGGTTGTGAGGGGTTGAGCCTCCATGCTCGGTTTGTGAATGTGAGCGCATGAAGGATAAGCAAAAAGAAGGGGGGCGGCGGGTGGGGAGGGGGGCGCTGGTCCACCGTGGGGAGTGTTTTGAGGGCTCCAGGGGGATTTTTTTTTTTTTCCTCCCTTCTTTTTTTTTTTGGGGGTCTGAGCTTCAATTCAACAGGCAGCCTGAGATTTGCTTTGGCCAAATGTTACAAATGTTTCGACAACCTGGTCTCTGATCCTTTGGGGTCACCCGGGAGGGCGCGGGGGTACAACAGCTTTACGCTCGGAGATTTAACACGGGGATGAATATATTCAGACCCGCATTCACTCCCCCCGGGCCTCCAGATGCTTGTTTCAGGGAGAGACGGAGGCTGGACCCGACCTCGCTTTGCCCAGAGCAGAGCAGCTGGCGGGTCAGTTGTGGATGTGGTGGGGATTCAAACGCTGCAGACAAACAAAAACAAGTTTCCTGGTTACAGCACAATAAATTGTTATTGGGGGAGGATAATGTTTGAAGTGTGGTATTTGGGGGACCATTGAACAAATGTTTATCAAAAAACCCCTCCAGTTTCAGAGATGGTTCAAGTCCTGGATCATGTCTACCTTATCATCACCAACTTGAAGTTATTCTTCAGTTTCTCTCACACCAAACTAGTAGCGTTAAAACAACTGTTCTCAAAGTGTACCATGTGCCGTGTTCAAAATAAGAGCAAAATAATATAAAAATAGAACATAGAAATGAGGTGAGACTTTGCACTGGCAAAGTCTCACCTCACCTTTGCTTCTTTGTCTTGAGCAAAGTTGTGCTGCGCCTTATTGTTCCAACAGGTTTATATCTGGCCTCCACTTGATGCCAGATTTGTGTTCATCCCAGTAATTACATAAAAGAAGAGGCTCGCCATCAAGAGCGTCTCTAATTTGGGGGATGAGGGGAAACAAAACGGAAACGACAGCAAACAAATTCATTTCTCCCCTTTTGATTTGAAGTATTTTTAAATTACATTTTCTGAGAGAAATATCCAAAATTTCTGAAACTAAGACATTAGTTTTTAACACTATTCAGTAGTTTGGTTGGAACCTAAAGAGCACATATTGGTAGGTGAGGCTCAAAGCCTCCAGTATCTTCACTCCTGCATCACAATAGCTGTAAAGGCTTCTAATGACGGGGATATGCCAGAGTTAACAGGCTTTCACTCAGATGGCATTTGTCAGAAGCCAGAAAACAATAGGCCGAGGAATAACAATGGCTTACGCAGGCAGAGCGGGCCGTCCCCCGTTCTGCTGCAATTAGCTTCAAATAGAGGCAAACACAGGAGGCCGGGTTACATTCCTGTACTCTCGCTACGGCCCTCCTGATCCCATCACGAGCACAGCCTCGTCATCCTTAACAAGGGGGCGGACTGCTTTACTACCGCCTCGCTGCTAACCAGCTGTCCCACCCACAGCACGGACAACACACACTCGGAGAAACCAAACCAGGTTTCCGTCCGGGAAGCAGAGTGGACATCTGTGAGTTTCACGGTTTAAAGGTCTGAAAGCCTCTGCGGATTGGAGTCACTGTGTTGTGAGATGCCACGATTCAGGCTTGAGTTGTGAAACCCGATTACAAAGTTATGGCGTCTTCCCCATACTTACGACAAAGTATTAGGTCACCCAAGTCTGGAGGGATCCATTTCAATTTATTGGTAAGAGAATAAACACTAAAACTCGACACCGGGTTTTCCTGATCAACTACAGCAACAAACTCATGCTGCGAGCACAAAACAACCAATTCAGCCACTATTGAAGGCTGCTGTAAACCGAGCAAAGTAACGTCACACACCCCTAAAGTCATTGTTTGTGGTAAACTGTGTTACAGCAACTGCAACTCCAGACTTGCCCTGACCCTAATTGTGTCTATACCTAACGAAGTTCATCTTATGGGTAGAGCTCAATAAATTAGAGAAATGAAAATTTTTTCCAAATAACGTACTTGTCAAACTGCAGTTAAAAATGAGGAGGCATGCCAGATTAATCACCATGAGACGAACAGAAGAGGGAAAAGCAGGAGTGACTAGAGCCACTCCTGAATGAAACATTGTTTTGACCATTTAAAAAAAAAACAAAAAAAACTTGCTGCTAACAGAGCCGAACGAACTTCAACATCCCAACAAGTCTCCAGGGGAGAAGAGTTCGAAAACAAAGCCAAGACTTTGTATCCCGTTGGCAATAACACTCTAGCTCGTTTCTTCACCAAATGCCGTTTGATCAAGCCGTTTTGCATCTTAATGAATGAAAAGCCGAAAATAAGTCAGATTTTGCTCGATGCAACTCCGAGGGAAGGGGAGGAAGCTCTTCCCACGCGAAGACGACGATGTGCGTTAAGTACGTGAGAAGTTTCGAGAATGTGTAGGTGTGTGTGCCCCCCTCACTTCCCATCTACTCGATTGTGGTGCTGTTGCCCTCTGCGGCCGTCCTGGTTTTGGTCCAACAGAACAGAATGTGTGGGGAGAAGGAGGGAGGTGACGGGAGAAGGCAGAAAGGACGAGTAGGAGGTGGGGGTCTGCTTGGCGAGGGCTGGGGGGTGCTGTTTGTCACCGTGAATCGGCTCAGGGTGTTTCACATCATCTGGCCATTGATGGCCGCCCCTCCCCTGTTGTAAAACAAGCTCCTACGGGCCCGCCTGAACACTGGGGGCATTGTGTCCCACCCTTGCAGAAAACATACCACCCAAAGTGCTGCTGCCCCCCTCCACTCCCCAGCCTCACTATCCCCGATCTTCTACTTTCTACGTGCATCTTCTCCAACTTGTACTGTTTCTTTGTGTGGCGTCAACCTTGGGTTGCAGGGTGAGGGTTGCAAGAGAAGCTGCATGATCATGGGACAGCAACAGGTAGGAATAAGAGGGATGCCAGACTCTGGGGTGAAGGAACAGAGAGTAGAGGCTGAGGGAGGCGCAGAGAGAGGAAGACGGACATGGAAGGCTGGTGCAAAGGAGGCGTTCCCCCATGGTTTCCGTAATATGGAGGACTAATGGGAAGATTGATGGATTGAGACAGCAAAACAAAACAAGGGGTGGTGATAAAATGTAGAGTGGGGAATAAAGCAAGCAGGCATTGGGCTGAATGGCGTCTTGAAGCCTCGATTCTGGGGATGTGTGAGTGTGTGTGTCACAGGGCTGGCCAAAGGGGGGAAAATTTACTACCTTTTGGGGGCAGGGAGTGGTTCCCTAATTGCCAAGGAGGTCTCGGGAGCGTCGGGTACAAGACAAGTGGAAGGGTGGGAGAATAAGACAGGATACAAGAGGTTAGTGCAGGTCAGAGCTGACCACCTAAGATGCCCCTAGCAAAAGACGTAACCCCCCCGGCCCCTCCCAACCCCATTTCAGCCCTTCCTGAGTGCCCTGATTGAATGCTATAAATAAATATCTTGTCTTCCCTTCCCAAAAGCGGATAATTTACTGCCCACCCATTCCGCTTTGCCCATCTCTTCTCCATTTCTCAGCGGCGTTGCCAGGCGGTGAATGGAGCTCGTCCTTTGAGTTTGGAGAGCCCGGCCTGTGTTTTCTGGAGGGGCTGTCCTCACACTTTGGAGCACTCTGGAGTGGGAGCACACAAACACGCATACGGCGCTGTGCTGAATGCCACGCATCCACCTTAAAACAGCACACCCTTTGAGCGCGAAACGGAGAGATTCTTATGGGAGAAACCTGTTGTTAAGGCAGGTGATGAGATCATATACGCCTTTCTTCTCTAATTAAACAAGACACTAGCGAGTGCTTCGAGTCGGGTGATCTTCACTCGGGATGAGAGTCAAAGTCAGAGTCGTTTGGATGTTTCTCTGAATTTTTTAAGATATGCATGGTATAACACATATTCAGCCCAGAGTTCATTTACTAAATGTAAAGTAAATGAGCCGATACCAGCTGACGCAGAACCTTCTATGGTTCACTGCAAATGTTTTCATGTCACTTGATCATGGTCACACGAAAAGCACATACTTTATGATTTTATGTGATTTATAACACAAAGTAGCACTCCAGTGTTTTCTAAGCAGGATCCCAACAAACTCAGTGTTTCCATTCATGCTGGTGTCTGTACAGTGATAACGTCACACTGTTTTCTATTGTCACCCATTGTAAGCGGTCTGATTTAATACTCAAAGAAACACGCACGCTTTGTATATTTTTCAATATGTTCAGTTGCACATTCCTTCTGGACGTTTTGAAAAAAGTTTGAAATGACATTAAATAAATAAAATAACGTAATAAAAAAAAAGCTTCAGATGAGAAAATGTCGCAACATCTTCCTGTTTCATCCCCAGCTGCATTCAACAACATGCCTCCAACTTTGTTTTACTCAACGCAACCCTTTCTTCTCTTCTCTCTTTGTTTTTTTTGGTTTTTTTTGGTTTTTAATTGAAGCCATCTGTTCTCTCGGAAGCCTGGTGTGAATAAAATTCACCTGTCATCAGAAGAAAAACAGAAAGTGAGCAGAACAGGTTTCTACCGGTGACGTTTACGCGATCAACTGCAGCAGCTCTACAGATGGCTGAAAGGAGAGACGGATACAGGAAAAAAAAAAAAAAAGAAAGAAAAATCAAACACCGAGGACGGGCAGCTGCAAGCCTCTGCTACTGTGCTGCAGTCAAAGGGACCAAACTGAGAAACTGTAAGCGATACAGAGGGCACGGGGGAGCGGGCGACGGTCTTCTGGAGAAGAAACACAGTCTGGGGCTCCTGGCTGTGAAGCTGATCAAACCGATGGAGGCAGCAGCGGCAGCTGCACCCCAGCACCGACCCTGCTGTCTGAGACGGAGCTTTTGTTTGTGGCACAGTGAACGACACGGCATGGCTGGCCTGGTTGAGAGTTACTTACTTTACCACAGATGAACCTCCAATGCAAGCCGTGAACAAGTCTAGCTGACGAGGCATGCTGCAATCTTTCTTTTGCCCCCAAATGATGTGGAGCTTTCTTTAAAATAGCCGTTTTGTTAGAAGTTAAAACCTATTTACGACCCTTCCTAAATATATAAAATTAAACTCAATGCTTGTAAGGTAAAGAGAGGTAATTTTATTTATGTAGCGTGTTTTCAGCAACAAGGCAATTCAAACCACACCAAAACAAACCAAAGGAAAGAGCAAAGAAGAATAAAAGAAAACATAAAGGTATAGTCACGCATTTAAGAATAAGTAGTCCATGAATTCTAAACTAGTAGGGGGTTTTCTGCTGTACATATTTGATGGCAAACCTGGCCCTCCATATTTTCCAGAGCTGAACTGTTAAAAAGAAATAAAGTTATCTCTCCATAACGACGCGTGCATTTTTGCGTCATAACTTTTAAATGAAATGCGCTGAAATGGAAACTTGTCCACCGTCAAACTATACGCTTATTAACATTCAAAACACTTTTCAAAACTGCTGGTTTCAGTCACACCAACGAGGACAAACCAGGAGTCGCAGGTAGAAGTAAAGATGTCGTCAGTCCATAAGGAACTAATTCTCCACACACTAAGCATGCTAAGAACCATAGGCAATATCAAATGAATGAATAAATAACTGCACTGACAATGTAAATATATGCTAAAAAAAATTCCAACTGGAGGAAGTGTCTTTTCTTCCATAAAGCGTCAACCTAAAACATACTTATTTTAGAGTTAAATAATTATCCCCGTTTGTCAACTTGAACTAGTTCCTGTCAACGCCACTGGAATCAAAATGTGTCCTCGTGTGCATAAATAATGTGAGATAAATAGCAAGCTAATGATATTGTAGTAATAGGTAATAACACACACGCTTTCCACGATTTGCTGAGAGTTGAGTTACCACCTGACTTCAATCTGGCAGCACCTGCAGTGTGTGTGTGTGCGTGTGTGTGTGTGTGTGTGTGTGTGTGTGTGTGTGTGTGTGTGTGTGTGTGTGTGTGTGTGTGTGAGTGAGGGAGTTTAACAGGCAGGTGGTAATGAGGCAGACTGGGCTGTGCTGGCTTCTATAATGAGAAGACCGGCAGAGAGGGGCCGGGCCTGTGCCACTAATGGGCCCCTATAGCCTCTAATAAGCAGTAATTATGGTGTGCGTTTACCAAGTGACTCCAACGCAGTTGAAAATCGTCACCTTCACACACAGCTACTCCAACTCCCAGCCCTCCCACCAAGGAATACAAAGTACCAGCACTGGAGAGACTGGGCTCAGTCCGGGCTACTGTGCGTTTGGGATCACCATATAACACGCTGGCCAGAGAAAATGTAATTATCACCTCCTCACCGCGTGGTTTTGGTTCAGCTTCACCAGCCGCATCCATATCCGGATTAATGCGCAATCAATACTTTAAGCAGAACCTGTCTGACAACTTGAAGTAGGCTGAAAGATCTGGAAGGGCAACAGAGTGTGCACTGGAAAACAAACTATTCTGTGTCTATTACTATGCGTTTCCATTGAAATGTCTCCACCTGATGTCAGAACAAGTGTAATTTGTGAAAAAGAGGGCAGAAATTAGACCGGCTGTTGCAAACCACTGGGCAGGAAGTGGAAAACGGGAGCAAAACACGGTTCCTACCGAGTGGTGCAATACTTCTCAGAGTCAGAGAGAGGCACAAATCAGACACAGAATACCAAGGCTACCGTTAGATAAAGGGTAGAAGAAGAAATGCAACAATGAGGCTCATTTTAAAGAAATAAACCGAGGAAAGCTGTGGTGAATGTGGCAAAAAAAAAAAGTGAAATTCACTTACTTATTACTTTCCATCCCTGAAATTATGATGCATAGAATCACATGTCAAAGTCTAAATTATGTTACAGACAGTAAACTCGATAAAAACATGCTTTATCTGTGGCATTGTTCATTATAATGGCATTAAAACCGACGTATTAAAATTAAATAGGATAGGTACACTTAATGATATTGTATTAGCGATTAGGTAATGCATTCAGCAAGTACTTTTACTTTTAATGCTTAAGTATTTTCAAACGGCAGCACTTCTTTACTTTTACTCAAGTAAAAATGTTAATGTGGTCCTTTGACTTTTACTTAAGTACATTTTGGAGTACTTTCTCCACCACTGCCCATCGTGAACAACCAGCATGAACCAGTTCATTTTTGTATCGGTTTGAACTGGTCGTTTCACTGAGTTCTTGTAGAGTTTGAACAAGAATAAACAACACTTTGAAATTCAGAATCAAATTTAAAAAAATATCCCAACTGGACCCAATTTGCTGTTCAGTTTTCTTTGAATAGAAACGAAAAGGGACTCAATTAAAGTCTACATATATTACTTTTGGTGAGTAAAGACAACCACTCAGACGTGGTTTAAACGTAACGGAAAATGATAAAACAAGTACTAATTATAGTGAGTAGTAAATAAATGACATTTTGGGTTGTAGCCATTTGTCCAACATTTGCCTGGTACATTAAATCCAACAACCACCGATCATTTTAAGTTTTTGGACGCTTTCAGACATTATGTCTCCCCTCCGGCTGCACTTTGACCTCCAGTCGACCTGGGTCTGACCCCGTGAAGACACCGCGTTTTGGGGAAGCCCTCTCAGTGACCTCATCCGTCACAGCAGCAGCCAGGGAACAGGTTCCCCCTCTTTCTACGGCCTTCGCAGCATTGTGTCTCCAACAATTACACCGATATAACACTCTTCTTCTCTTGTCCCACTTGTCCTCCGTCTCTCAACACGCCCTCCAAGCTCCCTGGGATTTCTGGGCCTCTGCCAAACTTCACAGATCACCATGTGTCTGCTCCGTTCCGAATAAAGTTTCATCGCTATCAATCTTTCGCCAAACCTCGTCTCTTATCTCTTATGAGAAACTCGTTGTTGCTGCATCAGTCTTGGCCTTGCGATCATTTTTTTCCCCCCCTCTGCGTCAGCAGAAGGTGTTTGACTCTCAGCTCCATTTTATTTTGTTGTTGCGTTGGTTGAAATGCCGCGATGCGAAAAATGATATGAATAATGCGAAAACAGTTGAATTGTCACTCAGGTTTGTCAAAACGATTCATTTAAATGTCAAAAAATGATGTCTCGGCAATAGTTTTGCAACTAAAACAGTCAAAAGCTTCACACTTCAGTTGCAGTGATCCATGAATAAAGCTCCATCCTTCTGGTAGGATTTTCTTAATGTTTCCTCATTTGAGTCCCTTGGAAGCTGAAGTGTGCAGAAAAGGCTAAAGACAGTCAAAAGGATTGTTGTGCAAATGTAAAATATTATAATTTTCTTCTAAAGAAAACAATTAGACCAAGCTGAAATCTCCATCTGGAGTGATTTGCAAAAACGAAACTGAAGGATGTCAGCGGAGTACGGCAGAATAAAGATCCGGGGTTATACTTTTCATCAGATTGAAATTCAGCTGTTGTGAAAATGAAAGCTGTAAACAGCTCCAAATGCATAATTTAATTCAGAAGTACACTATTGATCCCAGAGGGAAGCTAAATGTTGTTGTAACTCAAACTATTCAAGATTCCTCAGAGAGTTGTTGTAGATGGTGGAGGCCATGAGGCAGGAAGGATCCCCCGTGTTTTATTTTTCGTCACCATGTTGAGTTTAAGCGCACTAATAATAATTTCAGAGCTAAATTTAACAGAAAACACTTGGGATCACCTGTGGAAGTTGATCGATTAGATGTAAATATTGCTGAGTCAGTATATGAGACGCTGATACCAAAGAAGACAGAACGCTGCAACTGACTGAAAGGATGCAGGTGGGATGTTTTTATAATTATTCTTTGCCTCCGAACTGTTTTACTCAGCTGAATTGTACAACACAAATGTCACATCACACTTGGGGAAAAAAAACAAACAAAAAAAAAAAAAACAATCTTACGTTTTGTATGACAAAAACCTGAGACTTTTAACTTTTAACAGAGGCCTGTAATATTTCGAGAGACGAGGACAAAGAAGACTCTTCACGCGCAACTCTTTTCCGAACGAACGCTGTTGTGCTGAACCCGCATCCTTGTTTCAGATGCCAGTCGAATGCGCTCTCCGTCTTTCAGCTGCTGCATTCAGCGGCTCCTTCCCCGCCGGGCTTTGAGCCCCGCTTGCGGCGCCGAGAGCGAATCAGGCGGTCGGAGGAGAGGAGTGCCGCCGTCGCCGGGCCCTTCGCCGCTTTTCCATGACAATGCGGGCAAATCCAGCTTACACTCATTGCTGTTTTCTCTTCGAATCTGTGTGTGTGTGTGTGTGTGCGTGTGTGAAAGAAAGCCTCCTTCTGTCCTCACTCTATAATGGCTTGATCTCTGTCCCGTTGAATATGGTAATCCACACGGTGGACTCCTTGCTCTCTCCCGTTGTCCACGAGACCCCCGCGGCCCCACTCCACCCGTCCCTGCGAGCGGGGGCGACGCGGGGAGATCTTGGGAGCATCGGCGGAGGCTTTGCAGTCTCAGGCTTCTTTCTTTACCGCAGAGAAGAGGGAGAAGGCGAGGTAATCCTATTGACCATCCCTGTCCCATATGGCGAACGCGCCGGCCTCTCCAGCGGTACAGTCGCTGGAGTGGCGGGGACAGCTTGCCTCTCCAGCCCGGACACATTTTGCCTAATGTTTGTCGTCCCATGCTCTCATGTGGGATCACTGGTGTGGAAAAAGGCCTTTCATGCGTTTCTGCTGGTTTGTCAAAGAGACCGGAGAGCGATACCCTCAGACAGCGACGCTCTGGCATGTATGTGTGCTGCTTGGAAACACGGGAGATAAATAATTATTCACCCTCTTACAAAAGTGCACCTTTCTTTTGCTTTCCACTTGTTTCAGGTCACCAAGCAGCGTTATGTAAAGGACAAGAGAGAACAGGAGTGATGGGGAAAGCAGCAACTTTCGAATAATCATTTCATTTTTAAGGCAAAAACTTGTCCAAACCTGGTCATGTTTTCCACAACTGGGAAAAAATGTACTAGTACCTATTGCAGATTTTATTTTTTTTTTCCACTTACACACAGAAAAAAACATCCTCTTCTGTCTAATTTTGATTTGATTTGAAAAGGTTATTTTTAGCTTCGTGGCACTGAATTAATGTCATGACCTGAAATATTTAAGCTGGACAGAAAAACGTAACAGAAGAAACTTGTGTTTATAGCGCTCTAAATGTTACACTTTACATGCTCTTTTCATCAAATTCCCACGGATTATATCAGGTTTAGAATAAAAATTAAACTTAAAAGACATTTTAAATGTTGAGATTGTAAACAACAAATATTCAGATGAAATATTTTTTACACGGGGATTCATCTTCAGAGGCTCCTCTATTAAAATAACAGGCTGATTAAACATCAAAACCTAACTTGCTTGTAATTTGTTGCAGAGCAGTTCTGTCCAGTCCAGTCAATCCCCGTCAGCCATCTTCACATCACTGGCTTCATTCTTCCGGCTCTGGACTAAATTAAAACCTATGAAAACACTGCTTTTGCTATTGTTGTCGTTTTGCAGGTCATCCTGTTTGCTGTACCAGGAACATAAACGCAGGAGTGTGGCGGCGGACCAACATTGCGGCGGGGGTCCGGCCTTGTGTCAGCAGCCGTCTGAACGCCTGTCGGCTCCTGCTGGAGGTGTGGGAGCCCGCGAGGGGCTTCTTCTTTCTTTTTTTTTTGTTTTGTTGTGTGGGCGAGGACCACTGTTACGATCCACGCCGGCCATTCAGCCGCAGCCATGTCGATTGGCATATGGTTGGTCCAACTCCAATGTGTTCATGTAACCAGAAAATGCCGCCTTTCAGGGACCTGCATTCTCCATCGAGCAAGCGAGATTAAGATGTAATGTTGCTCTCTCCCTCCCCGACGGGTGGGGTCAGTGGAAGCGATGGGGGTACTGGGGGGGCAGATTAGGGTGCATGAGCTCCAGAGAAGGGACGACCTTAGGGCAAAGGAGGGCGAGTCTGCAGGCGATGTTGGACTCTCTCTCTCTCACACACACACATGCACAATTATGCCACTTGCTTTGATTAGAGTAACTTGATCCCAATCAGTGTAAGCGAGTAGGGCATTAAAAGATAGCAACTTTGAGACTGTGGCAACGCGCCACTGGAAATTTCACAAACTGCTAGGTCTTTACTTCAAGCCCAGTTTTCACGGTTTTTGTTGATGATGAACAACAGTCGAAACAACAGGACTTGTTAAAGCAAAGTTTTCAAGAAAACAGACATCGTCTGCAAACCACTCTGGCTACGCAGAGCGAACAGCTGTGGAAGCATCGGGCCGCATTCACACCTGGCGCTCCGGTAGACTCGGCTCAACGTTTTCAGCTGGCGTGGTTCGCTTTCACACTGCGCCGTGTCGGTTGGTCCAAACTAATTTGAAATTACTTGTCCACCCCAAGGACACCTGAAGCAAAAGATGTAAAGGTGTCAAAAGATGTCAGGGGCGCAACTTCCTTCTTCCCCGAATGCAAACAGAAATGAAGCAGGGCCAGATTTTGGCGGTTGTGGGATTTGACCGTGAGCCGCTCGCCGGCATTAGACTTGAGACTTGCATGTTTGTTCCGGTTGTATTTACCCAGAATGCCCTGCACTATAGTTGTATGATATGGTTTGCCCCCCGGGTTTTGGCTTCTAGTTTGGCACAATCTGATCTCCCAGTTCCTTGCGTGTGGCTTTTTGACACAACCTTTCATTTTGTTATTTTTGATTTCCCACAGTTCAGGCTCCTGAAAGGGGGGAGGGGGCACCGTGGGGCTGAGGGGGGGTCCCACTGAAAGTGAAAAAACTTGCTGGTGTTACGAGAGCAGCTTATCAGGAAGCCTCCTACTTCAACCTGCTGACTCCATTGTTGAACTCGCATGCAGCTAAAACCACTTAAGCTGACATGCCCATACAGACTTCCACACACACACACACACACACACACACAACTTGTCTCTCTCCTGTCAACTTAATTTGCCTCCAACAATGATGACGGACACGCCCTCTGCTAATGAGAACAAATCTCTTCCCTTCTCTGTTCCGCTCTCCGTTTTTTTTTTTGTTTTGTTTTTTTATATAATTCATTCTCTCCATCTCCTCACCCCTTCCTACCTCCCAACTCCCCTGAGCTTTTGCTTCCTGCCTTTTGATATGGTAGCCATCTTCACTCATGCCACCAATTAGTAGAATAATAGACCAGCAGGCTGCTGCCTGCTTGGACCTTCAGCAGTACATGCTGCCAAAAGGCCACAGGGCAAATGTGAAGGCAAAAGGTGACAGGGAGCTGACGAGGCGGACATGAAGACGGAATTAAAACCAGAAAATTGTAACCCCTCGTCTTTTTATTAGCCACATTAATATGTTTACAGTATATTTTTAGGGTTTGGTCCGGGCAAAAGGGTATTAAAGTGAATAACTTTCATAGCCATTTTCGAAGTTAATCAAGCCGTGTCGAGTCAAATTTACCTCTGTAGCGCATCTTAGCAACCAGGCAGTTCAAAGTGCATTAATTCATAAAAACAATTATGAAACAAGCAATAAAACATTCGGTTTTGTCAAATGCCACAATCGAAATCAACAAGCAAATACACATGAAATATGTTGATGAGTTTTCCATTTATTGTGGCTCAAAAGCAACAGGTTGGGTCTTTAGCCAAGATTTAAAGGGACTCAGTGTTTCGGCTGGTTTGCTGTTTTCTGGAAGTTTGTTGCGGATTTGTGTTGTGACCTTTAATGCATCATTGAGCCATTCAGTGATTTATAAACTAACAAAAGTATTTAAGGTCTTATCTCTGAGTTAAAGTGAATAACTTTCATCTCATAGTTCACAACTTAAACATCTTCAACTAAGTTGAACATGCATTTGTCGCCGCTTCCAGTGCCGGCGAGCGCATCATTCTTATTTGAGGATCAGGAAGTGTGCTCGTCAGAATCGACTAAAATAGGTCAAACCTCCAAAAAGCAAAATTGTGTAAGACAACTTTCATTTCTATATGAAGTGCATAGCAGTTTTGCTACTTAGAAACATTTCTGCCTTTAGATATAGTTACTGAGTCGCTTCTGTTTCTGTCACTGTTCGCATTTTAAGCAATCGCCTCCAACAACAAAACTAACGGCGTGTGTGGGTTTGGGTTTTGTGTGGGTTTGGGTCTCGGGTCAGTTTGGTTGGGATTTCCAGTGTTTTGGGGGGGTGCTGTTATTAATATGCCCAGATGCATCTCCTTTGGTTCCCAGGATGTATTAACGGTGTAAATCTGTTCAATATAGGTTAATAACAAATTGTAGAGCTTAGTCTGACAAAACCGTCTAGAGGCCGGTCTCTGTCTCTCCAAGATCTCGCCGCTCTTGGACACAGGCTTTGCTTTGCATGATGCTACTTTACGTCGATTTCTTCCTTTGTCATGTAAACTGTGCCCACCGGTATCCAGAACATGAACAGTAAAATAACTGAGAGCCTCCTGCGCTGTCGACAAGAAGGAAGTTTTAAACCGATTCATGTCGAGAACATGCATTTGTCGCCGCTTCCAGTGCCGGCGAGCGCATCATTAAAAAAGGAGGCCATTGTTGCTCATTAATTAATGAGCACTTTTTGTTCATGCTAAACTGGGATTAGCATATTCATAAGGGCAGACATCTTTCAGACAGCTTTGAGGGAATCTGGCAGGTCTGTTTTCTCACTGTGTTCTTGTTTGTGCCCATACATAACCCCGTTTGTTGACCGGAGTCCTACCCCATTAACTCCCATGATCCTGTACGTCTCTCTCTCTCTCTCTCACACACACACACACACGCACACACACACACACACACACACACACACACACACACACACACACACACACACACACACACACACACAGAGTTTGAAACACAAGCGGTTGAGACAGAGGGAAACATGACACACACAGCCCCATTTTCACACTTGAGAGAGCACGCCTCATTGGATTACAGGCTAAACATGTCCGGGTTACAAACTGATTACCATGTCGTATAACATCTTTATTTGCATACGCATTAAACAATGAGCAACTGCCGAAACATGCTTACGCTAAATGGTACCCATCTTCATCATCCCCACCAGACTAACTAACAGTCTCAAACAAAGTCGCGACCCAAAACCAAGAGTCGTTCCTTGAAGGTGAATGTGGCAGAAGTTTCATTTTTATTTTCCTTGACTGATGTATTTATGTCCTTGTATTTATACCGGCACCAATTTTGACATTTAATACTACCAATATGTACAAAATGTGGACCACCCTAGTCCAAGACCCAGTTAAAAATGACATGCTTGTGGACAAAGACCACAACCATTGAGTGTATGAATGTGTGTACACAATGACAATGTAAATGATGCGTTATTGACACATTTCATGAAAGTGCTCCTGAGCTTTTTTGACTCTTGCGCATCATAAAATAACTGGATATGTTAGCATTTTGACACAGTTAAGCAGTTTCATACAATCTTGACAACTTTTCATTCTTATGTTTTTGCTCCTAATATAGTGTTTTTCCTGCAGAATGCGGCAATAGTGTAACTAAAAATATATATATAAAAAAAAAAAAATATATATATATATATATATATAGATACATCTATATGTATCTATATATATATATATATATATATGTATATATCAATACGCTTTCAGACTTTTTGTATAATTCTCTGGGTTTTAGTTGTAAGCTCGAAGTTCTACTTGTTTTAAACGTAGACCGAAAACTGAAATAACAGTGGACTCTTCTGGCTTTTATAAAACTGGAAAATGTTGTTGCCTAAATGTATGTTGCTGTTTTTTGTTTGTTTGTTTTTTTAAAGTAAGTTGCAGTAACTTGCAGTAAGTTGCAGTAATGATATGCTATCATTATTGTTATTTTGATTCAAGGTACATTTTCTACTAATTGGTGTTAATATGTTTTTGCCTAGGTAATGATCCCGAGTGCTGACGGTCTGACGGGACAGCGAAAGGCCAAGTTTGAGTGACTTATTTTCCTATCCTCCCACTCTGTCATCTGGCTGCCTTATTAGTAACGTCCATCTAACTTCCTCTCCCCTGTTATTCAAATCTCTGACCCTCCCTGTGCGCCCAACTCCGAGCGTTTCCCTCAAACGTGCACACGCTGCAAAGCACAGGTACGCCGCAGCATGCGGGGAGACGGACACGCTTCCCTCCTCATCACCAGCAATTTGTTGCCTGTGACATCACATTTTGTGTGCTGAGGCCGTACTGGCACCGGGCTGCTGCTTCGTTAACTTTCCTCTTTAATGAGGGCTTTAATTGAGCCGTCTACCAGGCCACCTGTCGGCCCACAGCCTCATTACCATACTAATGGACTGGGATTGTTGCGGGTCTGACAGCCAGGGTTGTACGGCGCTAACAGGAGCTGAGGAGAGGGAGGGGACGCCGAGAAGGAGGCCAAAGAGGAGGAGAAGGAAGGGGGTGTGAAGGCCACGCTGCAGGAGAAAGACTTCCTGAAGAGAAATAAATCTGAAATCGGGTAAATGTATGCTGGGGGTGGAGAGGGGGGGAGTTGCCCCAAAGTCCAAAGTTAGCACCTTCTTAATAAAAACTGACTGTGACATTTCCCCCAAGCTGCTCTCCAGGAAATTTGAAGTTTCCAATCCCAGTCTGATGATATTTTATCCGTTTTTAAAGGAATCGCTTTCGCAACTAGTCAGAAAAGAATCAAAAACTGTGTTTATTTCAGAATCACTGCCTAAACATTTGAGTGGGTGAGGCCCCCGATTGTTTTTCAAGCTCATTTCTTTTAGCAACCGTACAGGTTTTCAAGCACGACGTCGCCCTGCTCTTGCCCGCTTTCCTCACATTTTAAGCCCATGATCGTGTCACATGTTGTCACAGGAAGGTGCAGGGACCGCAAGGACCCCGGTGGAGGTTCAAAACTGTGTTCATCAGTTATCCTCCTACTAGTTTTTTGTTGGTTAAGTCCTTCTACATTACAACGCAGCGCCCGACTTCCTGTCCGCACTCCTGCACCACAGCTGATGAAATCATGGCAGCTTCAGAGAATACACTCACAACCTTTCCTTTTAATTTTTAATTTTTTTATGTTACTCAAGTCAAAATTAATTCCTTTCACCTCAAAGCAGAACATCCCATTTTGACGATTTTCTGCTGGTGACAAACTTAAGGGATTTCAAGAGACGGACACAAGAGAATAATTGTAAGGAGGGAAAATGACGTGTGATTATTTACTAAAAAATAAAAACATCACAAGTGTGGATTTGCATTCAGTCCTCTTTACAATCCGGAGCAACAAATTGCTTTTTAGAAGGTTCCTGACGAGAAGTCCACTTGTTTAACACTTAATCTCAGCAGAGGTTCTGCTGTTCTGCGAAGGCCATAAACTTAGTTTTCCACGACGTGTCGGTATGAAAAACGTTTAAGCAACGTGCAAACAATAGTACGCAACGTTCACGTTTGCTAAATTAACAAACAAACTCAGTCATTCCCATTTGCATGACTAAAGCTGGATGATAAACGTCTCCAAGTCCGGCGCTTTGGTTCCAACTAGCACTTCCTTTGAAGGACAATTTTTTTTTTTTTTTTTTTTTTTTCACAGAGACTTCAAAATGCATTTAATTTGTTGTTTTATTTATTTTGGATATTTAAAATGTTTCCCAGTTCCACTGTCAAACGTTCATTAGGATTTAAAAGGTTCCAGAACATGTGGACTGGAGCAGAGGTTGATCTGAAACACTGATGTCCACAAATACGCTCAATAAAATTTGACTGAAGTTGCCAAGAAAATGGCAGTAATTTAAGTGAGGGGTGGTTTAGAGGGAGAGCAGGTCACATGCGTTTGCGCGCTAGACTCTTCAAATGTTCGTTGTTTCAAAAACAAAATTGAAAAACTCGCATCCTGCCAAAACAACAAAAAAATAAAACACCCTGCCACGATGAAATGAATTGTACGTTTCTGGTTCCAACCTTGTAGGACGCGAATGAAAGTTCACGCGTCTCGAATGTGTTTCCAAGACGCGCCATCTTCTCGCCAGTGTATAAACAACACCGGAAACTGCTGAGCACAGAGGAAACCCAGAGGACAACCTTCCTTTCTGTGTGGGATGTTGCTCACTGTGTTGATGAACGCTAATGTGACAGGAGAAAGCTGGCATGAGGTGATCTCTGCACAATGGCGGAAAAGGCACCACACTGGGCCTGTTGCTTTGCTCTTTTCCAGGCTCGCATGGCGCCGACATCTAGCTGAGTGAACGTCGGCTCAGACAGTCTTCTGCAAAGTGAAAGACTTATTCAAGTCAAAATTGGCTTTTAATGTGTCCCCGGAGTCCCTGCTAGGAAAACACGAGGCGGGACCCGCAGGTTTTGACCGACGTTCAGCGGCAGAACGGTGTCGGTCGAGACCACGCCGTCGCCGGTCTTGAGCCTACCGACTGGTCTCCCAACATTTCGTTTGTTCCGCTGTCTAATTATCCGGCTTAATTTGTTTTGATTTAGGGATTCCAGGGGCTCTCTTCCTAGCAGCGTGACAGCATTAAAAACCACAAAAGTGCCAGAGAAGCCGAAGAAACCCAAAGAAGAAAGGAGGCCAAGCGGGGTGATTACGAGTGAAAAGGTTGGCCGCGGGGATGATGGACAGACTGAGAAGAGAGGTGGGGGAACGACCATGGTCGGGCCAGCACTACGCATTCAAGGATCCGGTGAATGCGGCTCCGACTCCACACAACCACATGCTAATGACGGCTACCATTTAATGTGTCAAATTCACAATTCCCTTCGTTCTCTCCTTTTCTCTTTCTTCTCCCCGGGGCTAATTGCCCCGTCTCCTCCTTTTCTGACAGAGCGGCTGTTGGGCTGAATTAAAGCCCATATTGTGCCGTGTGTGTCCAACCTGCAGCTCCCAAAGCGGGAGCGCATGCAAACACACGCACACACAAAGCGCCGAACAATCAGCTGGACCACCTTCCACATGTCTTTGGCCTTCGCGCAGAGTAACGACCATTGAGACATGGGCCATTTTAAAGGTTTAAGATCATCTTAAAGCATACACATACTTTGAATCACCAAAGTACTTTGGTGACTCATCGTGTGCTTTGGACGTGGAACGCTCAACAGAGTTGACGTCAAAAGCTTTGGGAAATGTCTTCCCAGATATTTTAGTGTTAAATGTATCCAAGAATCAGCCAAACACAGATCACCACTTCTCTGTGAATAGTTGAAATGTTCAGTTGCTTCAGTGACTCTCTATTAATAGTTCAAACTCCAAATGCACCTCAAAATGCATTAATACGCTCACTACTGGCACTACCGTCTTGGCACCATTGTCCACAGTCTTCTTTGCCTTCGCTCTTGAGGGCACAGCCAATCCAAAGAAAATGAACTGGCTGCTTTGCAAATCGCAGCCAATAACATTGTCAAGCAGAATCGGGCCAAAGTATTCCAGCTTCACAAACTTGCATTTTCTTTTGAATATTTTAGACTCCCTCTTCAAATGTCATTTGGTTAAATTCAACTTTACAATAAATATACATTCTGCAGAGCTATTCCGCTCGGAGGGGGGTTTTCTGGCAAACTGCAGTCTAGTGCGGCAGGTGTGTGTGGTCCCTGTGGTCTGGGTCTGTTCCCCGTCTTGAGTGGATGTGGGTGCGTGTGAAACCAGCATGGAGCTCATGCTGCCTGCATGCCTTTCTCTTTCTTCTGCGTGCTCTTGACTCGAAGTTGCCAGAGGGCCCTAATCCTCTGATCAGCATGCCAGGAGAGCACGGAGGGGCCTTACTGGACCTCGGAGGGCAGGGCCCGAGGTCCGGACGCTCTGCCAGATTGTTTTCGCAGCCACTTGTTGAGGGCGCAGTGTGGTCTCAGCTCGTTGTGGACGGAGGGGTGGGGAGAAGGCACACCCCTCCACCTGCAGCTACTCCTTATCCCTCCTTTCTTTACTTCGTCTTCAACTGAAATTACTATTGTAGGGAGGAAAGGAGCAGGGGGAGGACATTTTTAAACAAAAATGGGGTTTTATTGGTGAATGACAGTAAAAATAATATGCAACAGAAACGCAACATTTATTGTTAAATGAGGGCATGAAATAGCCTGAGTTCCACTTTGCCCGGTGTGACGTGTCAGGTTCAAGACTCCAGACTAAGCCAGGGGTGAATAGAGCGACTCGAGAGACTAGGGGGATTGGGGAGAGATCCTCGGCACACAAACAATTAGCACTCGTCCCTCATAGCCTGCCGTGGCTCTAAATCCCCACGTTTGTCCGGACAAATTGACCGGACCCCGGGTCTTGTTTGTCTAGCTCCACTGGTCTGCTGGAGTCGGCTGGTTTGTGCCTTTCAGCGAGCAAAGCTTATGGGAACAGAGCAAATACCACGAACAAGACTCTCAGGACTTTGTCATGCAAACCAGCATAAATTAGACCGAAGCTTCATCGTGTGACTTCCTGTTAGCTGGACACTGGTTTGACTTTGATTTCCAAGTGTTACGGGACTACCACC
The DNA here is from genome assembly GCA_922788865.1 of Poeciliopsis turneri. Classification (NCBI taxonomy): domain Eukaryota; kingdom Metazoa; phylum Chordata; class Actinopteri; order Cyprinodontiformes; family Poeciliidae; genus Poeciliopsis; species Poeciliopsis turneri. The sequence goes on from CAKLNU010000344.1 coordinate 1,892,110, forward strand.
AACTTTGATTCATTACAATGTTCTGAGCCATATATTGACTCTCTTGAGGCAGTCCTACAGTAAATCAATAAGTCTCCTAATGGGCAGGCCTTCAACTCTTTTACATGCATTTCAACTTTTAACTTTTTGATTTTCCAATAGCTTGATCGTTTTTCCCACATTAATCTCAAGGCTAATTTAATGAAACTTGCAAGGACTCGTTTGTACTTTCATCTTAAAATGTCACACAACTTCTACATTGTTTACCCTCAGCACCAGCTTAGTACCACTGAATCCCATTACAACCACATGTGCTAGACATGTTGTAATCCTTACGTGACACCTAAAAAACACTTTAGGTGTGATGACCCCCTCTATAACACGACGCAGGGATATGTTACATATTGTTTCAAAGGAGGCCGTATACTTCCTGAAAAATGCATGACTCCTAGTGGAAAAGCTGAACACCTAAAAAAGAAAACAATGCTCACCAAACTACATTTAGCTTATTCTGCATCCTTAAATTTAGCAATACGAATAAGATCTAAAAGAACTCTCCTAGTCATTTTAATGTCTAATATTACTACTCCCCTTCCTGTCGGTTCTTATAGAAGGCTGCCATCTAGCGGACATTTGTGGGTATTTACAGCAATTTTGCAGGATCACATTTATTAGTCCTCCACACTGACTAGTGAAAACATAAACAAACCAACTTCAGGATCTTTGGTTGACAAAGCATCCCATACAGCCGTGATGGCACAAATCCGATAAATTAAAGGACTAACCCCAAGACATTTATTTCGGCCCTGTTGTTGACTTTACACATTTAGCGACGGATTCTCTCCTTTAACCAGCAGAGGGAGCTGTTGATTCTCAGCTGGATGATGTGAATATTGAGTTGGGATGTAATGAACGTGGCCTTCAATAATTGCTGATGCACTATCGTTACTTGGAGGGAGTCTTGATCACACTATTGGTTATTTCATTAGGCATTCTAATTTTACGTTTATAATACATTATCTGGTCTACATGTGATTTGTGAAATTATTATCATTTGCCAGTCCAATTTGACTTTGCAAAATTACAGTTTAAGATACAATTTTAGATGTCAGGAACAAAACCTCCAGTGGTTGATGGCGAAGTAATCCGCTGAGGATAGAATCAGGAGAGAGAAACTCTGTAATGTTTGTTTGCAGCACTACTGCCTCCTAGTGGCTGGTTGCAGATCCACTGGGCTTTCTGGTCCACTCCTGATTCTAATGTTTTAAAATTGATCAATGATTTGGGAAAATTGAAAAGATAAATGTTGCTTTCTAGAACTCATAAAGTTTGTTATAGACCGACTTTGGTTTCCTTCTTCCTGTAGAGTTAAAGAGAAATATTGTTAGGGTTTTTGGCAAAAATAAAGGATTTAGAGAACTAGAATGTCAATGTCAATGTGTTTGGACACAAAAATAGGTTCTGTGAAATTGTGATATTTAAGGTAGAGTTTGATCACTTAACTGTTTTTTGAATAAATTCATTTAAGCCTGTATTTTAGCAAAAACTATGGCCCTCATTGCTTTTTATACAAACCCAATACTGCAAACTGTTTGTGTAAGTTAGTCCATTTAACACAGAGGAAAACTCAACTTGCTCTTCTCTTCATATTCTATATTTTTCTACCAGTTTATTCATACATTTAATGTACTTTGTACAATGTTTGCTATCGTTCGGTTGTATTTGAATTAGATTTGAAAACGTTTGCTGTTTAAATGTAGTGATCCGTTTATTTTCTCTTTTATCTACACGAGAACGATTTGGTTCAATTTTGACAACCTGAAACGCGTAGCAAAACCAAACGTAAGTCTTTGTCGTGACCAAAAAAAAAGTTGCTGTCAGAAGTGGGATTCGAACCCACGCCTCCAATCGGAGACCAGAAGTCCCGCTTCACAGGAAGGATTTCACCTTGAGTCTGGCGCCTTAGACCGCTCGGCCATCCTGACAACTCCGCCTCCTCTCTCCGTAAAGTGCATATTACAGTCAGCATGTGATCAATGATCGATATAGAATGATTCCTTTTTAAGAATCCGATTGTTCTACTAAAACTTAGAAACATAACAATAAAAGCACCTCGCTTATAATGATAACTGTGAACTAAAACACATGATTAAGTGATGGTTTCATGTAAAACGTTTTCACCGAAAACTCCTTTCCAAATACAAGTCACGTCACATGGGTGTTATAATTTCAAATTAAATAGACTACTTTTCTCAGTTGAGAAAAGGTTTGGGGTTTAAAAGGTAGTGTCAGAAGTGGGATTCGAACCCACGCCTCCATTCGGAGACCAGAATGCCCCGCTTCACAGGAAGGTTTCAACCTTGAGTCTGGCGCCTTAGACCACTCGGCCATCCTGACAGCTGTGGAGATTCCGACGGAACTGCATGGTTAAGTACTGGAGAACGGCGTCGTGCGATATCCGTTACTGAGGTCGTTTTTAGTCCTTATGTTCTTGAGGGGATATTTCTGGAAACGCTAAATTCTTTCATTAAGTGAAACCTGGAGTCAAAAAACCGAAAAGATCCACTGGGCGTGCTATAGAAAAGGTATTACAAAACGTACTTCCGGTTGACAGACACGTGACTCCCAGCCAACCCAACGATTCTGTCATTCTTATGAAACGAAAAAGCAGCTAAATACACCCTCTCATGGATAACTCTCTTCAGTCGACACGGCCAGTTCAAGCAGCCGCTGCCTAAAAGAGGACATGTCTATTTACAGGAATGCCGTCTGGTTCGTGAAAGGACTGCAGGAGTACACTAAGTAAGTGCAGTGTATTTACATTAGCTAGTGAACACTAGCTTGGTAGTTTTTGAGCCTTTCCAACGTCAAACAACGTGTCGCTGTCAGTGGTGATTGATTCAGTGGTCACCCGGTTACACAAGATGTTATACGGCTGTTACATCTTCGATGCAATAGCAATAATAATAATAATAATAATAATAATAGTAGCATAACGTTAAAAGTTCTTATGCTCTGTCAGCATTGAGCAAAACACTCAAAAAAGAGAAGAAAAAACGTGATGTGGTGTTTTCTACCACCAGCACCTGCATGGATGTACAGAGATAAATTGCATTCATATCAGGAGTTACTGTGAGTGGACTGTAGTAAATTATCAGCACAAAAGGGCGGTCTCCTTTAGAAGTTGGTGGATTGTAATACATGACATGATGAAGGGAAAACTGATTAGCGCCCTCTAACGTTCATTGTTGGAAGCAGAAGGAAAACTCAGCTGGAAAGACATTTTACTCAGAACACAGAAAATACTTGAAACGCTCCTGTGCCTCACATGACTTCATCACTGACCGTGGTATTCTCTGATTACTTTCAACAGGAGCGGCTATGAAGCTGCGGCGAAGCATTTCTCCCCGGCCGACCTGGACGTGAACCTGAGCGACAGGTGCTTCATGGTCACAGGCGCCAACAGCGGGATCGGGAAAGCAGCAGCACAGGAAATTGCCAAAAGAGGTGAGCGTTGTGTCGGGATGCCCCACAACTAAGCACAAGTTTGGGGTGGAAATTACTACTGTAAAAATGAAGCTCGAATGCAGCGGCCCGCTGTGCTGCGCACACAGTGTGACGTCTCCTCTGTTCCCTAGACTGGAAACGAATCATTTGAACGTTTCTTTTTATAGTTATCAACGGAAAAAAAGCATCTCTTACTTGCATGTATAAGTCACGATTCTTTTCGCATAAAAATCTTTGTTGTAATCAAGATCTTGATGAGGATTTGAATTGATCCCGCAGGAGGAACTGTTCACATGGTTTGTCGAAACAAGGAAAGAGCAGAGACGGCCAGAGGAGAGATCGTGGCACAGAGTAAAAACGAGGTAATTTTAGTGCCTTTTTCTCAACTGTAAACGTAAATCCTTACATCTCCGTGAGCCCGGCATCGTTAGAAAAGAAAAAAAAAAACAAAAACGCCCAGATGCATGCCAGTCCACACCTTTCTGTTCATTTGTAACTTTGAAATGTTTTTCCATCAGAGCACCTCTGGGCCCAGCCGTATGGGGCCCATATGCATTCAGTTCAACAAACGAGCTACCTGCTCTGTGGCTCTATAAAATCTTGTCACCCAGTAGTAGAAAAGGTCGTCGCTGGCAGCAATAAAGAAATGTGTTGAGCAGAAAATCTTTTATTGGTACAGAGAGAAATGCGGGGGAAATGCTCAGCCACGGCCCCCGCCGGCTTCGCAGACCTGGGAACTGATTTTACCGACCGATTCCAGCTCAGTCGGTTGTAAAGTGACAAAATGAAAAAAAAAAAAAAAAGAAAAACAAAAAATACTACTCTAACAATGAATTTCTGAGCCTTAAACAGAACGGAATTGTTGCAAAAATTAAGTCACACATAATATCATTATATCTGAAGAAGGTGAATGAAGACTTAAGAATAAAAAATATTGCTTCCCTTCTCTTTGAAGAACGTCCATGTCCACATTGTGGACATGTCGAGCGCCAGGCAGGTGTGGGAGTTTGCGCAGAGCTTCTCTCAAAACAACAAGCTGCACGTGCTGGTAGGTGTCTGCAGATTTATGCGACCTTCTGCCTCGTCTTCCCGCCGTCTCATCGTCCCTTTCTTCTTGCGTCTTAGATCAATAACGCAGGCTGCATGGTCAACCAGAGGGAGCTGACGGAGGAGGGCTTGGAAAAGAACTTTGCCACAAACACGCTCGGTGAGTAAACGACATCCCTAAAGTCGCAGGACAGAGGAAGATGTTAGAAAATGTGTGAATAGTACAACAATATGTTGTTACGGCTACTAAATGCAACCTTTTCCTTCCTTTGTATCTTGACGCCCAGGTACCTACATCCTCACCACTGCACTGATTTCCGCACTGAAGAAGGTGGAAGACCCCAGAGTGGTGGGTTCAGTCCCGATAAGACAAGCGGGTGACTCTCGAACCGATCAGGCCGGATCAGAACGTTCGACGTTTTTTAAAACGACGGCTGCTGTGTCTGTCCTCAGATCACCGTGTCGTCGGGCGGCATGCTCACTCAGAAGCTCAACGTGGACGACCTCCAGTTTGAGAAGGGCACGTTCGACGGCACCATGGCGTACGCTCAGAATAAGGTGAAACTGTCCCCACTGATTTCTAGAGAAGTAACACATACACAGGATCCCCAAACCATCCCTACACATGTAGTTTTGGTCTTAAATTTTATCCCAGGTCTTAAAACCTCTTTTGATTTGACTCGCTTATGCCCTGAAGAAACACTCACACTTTAGTGCTTCTTACTGTGTTTCAGAGACAACAGGTGATCCTCACAGAGAGGTGGGCTTCTCAGCACAAAGAGATCCACTTCTCCTCGATGCACCCCGGCTGGGCTGACACGCCGGGTAAAGCGCTTCCACCCAAATCCTTCAGACCGCTTTGTGTTTCACAACCAGAGGAATTTCACAAACAGATTCTTGCCAGTCAGCGAGAAAGCAAACATTTTCCAGTCTGCTTTGTGACGGAGGCTTTGGTTTTGTGTTTCCTTGTGCAGCCGTGCAGTCCTCCATGCCTTCGTTTCACGCCAAGATGCAGTCCAAGCTGAGGACGGAGGCCATGGGGGCAGACACGGTGGTGTGGCTCGCCGCATCGCCTGCCGCTGTCAAGCTGCCAAGCGGGCAGTTCTTTCAAGGTGAGAAATCCCTCGTTGTTTCCAAGTCGGTTCTGGTCGATTTGTGAGTGTGAATTCTTGCTTCTGTAAATTTGATTGGACTTTTGAAATAATCGGTAGAAGGGTGTCCAAGCATCCTTTAAAAAGTCTTAGATTCAAGGTCTTAAAATGACTTGAATTCGTTAAAACGATGTACGTTGGTCTTTCAGATCTTAAATGTTGTGGCAGGACTATTTAATCTCATATGTCCGATGTCGTTTATTTCTCTGTCAGGCAAACATTTGAGTCAGACGCAGACTGACTCTTCGTTCCCTTCTTTGACTTGGGGCGGTTGAGGCTACCGCTAACTCGCTAGCTATCATCCAAGTGGCACGAAGAGAATAAACTCTGAAATAAACTTTTAGACATGCATTAAAAGTCATGTTTTAAAAATATGGCAATGGAAATTTCAGGATTAAATTAAACTTTTTAAACAAGATCAGCCAAAATTGAGGGTGAAATAAAGATTTAAATGTACAGCATTCCTCTTCGCAACATTATTGGGAACCGTCTCTGACGCGGCTCTGTTCATTGTGGTTCTTATTATCGTGTTCCCGGCGGCGACGCGTTCCTGTGACTGTGCGTCTCGTCTGCTCCTTCAGATCGTAAGCCGGTGGCGACCCACCTCCCCCTGGCCTCGTCCCGCTCCTCTCCGCAGGACGAGGAGAAACTCCTGGCAGCGCTGGAGGAGTTCGCCCAAAAGTTCAAACCTTAGCATCTGGAAAACCGGCTGCTTATCGGGATAAAAGCACTCCGATGACACTACATGACCGTTTACAAAAATCCTTTTTGAAACGTGTTTGACTGAAATAACAGAGTCGAGCTTTGAAATGCTTTGTGGGGGTCGGATCTAAAAATGTTTGTGTGAAGAATAATTTTTTTTTCTTTTGTAATTTTTCAATGCTTTTTGACATGGAAGTTTTAAATCAACTGCAGTTAAAAAGTTGTATGCACTCAATCATATTTTAAATGATTTTTGCTAAATGTATTAATTCAATTAAAGTGCTTCATATTGTGTATCTATATATATATATATATTTTTTTTTTACCACAGTGAAAGACCACATACTTGACAGTTAATGACAAAACTTTCACATGAACTGGAAAACACACAAAAAAAAAACACTGAAAGAGCTTCATAGGGCTGTTTACTAATATATTACTGGAAAGTTGAGTGGAAGAAAAAAGTGTGAAGCAATAGAAACAACTGCAGCTTTCAATATCAGTTGAGAAATACACGACTCGGACATGACGGATGAGGGTAAATACTTTTTGTTTTAATTGACCGTCTATACACAGTGAAATTCACAAAAACTCTGATATTCAACCTTTTTTTCCCTCTTTCCTGCAACAAAATGTCAAAGAACTGGCCTTAAATAAACTTTATCTGCTCTGGAGTTTAAAAGCAACAAAAACCTAGAAGAAGTATTGATCTAACTCGGTTTCTCCTGTGAGTTTAAGTTCGTGAAATAAAATATCCATTCTGCTAACTCTGTATATTTTACACCATCATGAACAATCGCACTTCGTTTAATTTAGCTTGCAGGTGTGCATTAGTTCACAGGAAGTGGTCTAGAAGATGAACTAAAAACAAGACAAGACAACTCCTCCACATTGTTATCGCTAACAGATCACACAACCGTATCTTCAGATCCATAATCAATAATCTTTGGAAGAAGCTCAGAGGGATTAGAGCGGTCATCACAGAAGGACGCAAAAAATTTAGGAGAAATTGATGATTTTCTGCCTCGTGATTCCAGTGCATCAACAATAAAGCCAACATACAAAGCTGAAAAAAAACAAAACAACAATTTTAACCGTTTTGTAGCAACATTTTTACACTCTGGTACATCTCTGAAATGCCACAGCGTCTAGCTGTGTTGATATGTGCTTCTGTACATGTTTCATATATGAAACAAACACTTAGAATAAATAACCTCAAGAAAATGCCGACAAGCACTTAACAGGACGCAGACGATGTTGTTACACAGCGTGGTCCGAGTCCCCAAACGCACATCAGGAGGCTCATCGATATCCGCCGTCGTCACCTAACGACTGGAGCTTAAACTGGTTTTAAATCCAGAACCAAACAGATTCTGTGAGGTTTCCTGTGTGTTTCTGAAATGGACGATGCTGCACTCATGCAACACAAACAAACCGTTATTGTGGCAGCCGCACTTCAACATCGAATTTGTTGCATTGGTTTAAGAAGTTCGGCTGCACTTCTTCCATTTTTATTTACTTTTTTTACAGAATTACTCAACCAGAGCTAAAGCGTCCCACAATGCATCAGGCCATCGAGCAGTGATGTCATCTGGCTTGTGAATCAAAGCATAATTTTACTTCCATTAAAAAATGCCTGCTTGAGGAACGACGAGGGAATTTATTTTGTAGGGAGTGAAGCTCTGTCGCTACGTTAATTGAGATTACATGATGGCTCGCTGCTCAGAAAATGTTCATGCGACAACCAATTTCACCAGATTTCACAAAATTAACTCAAAGGGGCTGGATTAAAGGCACAAGCCGGCCTAATGCCGCTTCCTTTATCACTTCCAAACCTGCATCAGCTGATATTTATGGATTCAAAGTCAATCACTGTTCAGAAGATACCAAAACATTCGTCATCCAGAGTTTGGTAGGGTTGGGAAAAAAAAAAAAAAACATGCTGCTGTAGTTTATTATAACTACTTTGAGTTATGCTTTAGTTAATGTTTCAGACATGTTGGAGGTTAACTGTCTGAAATATAACATTAAAAAAGTTACAGGAAATGTTGATCAATTACCTTTAAAGGGGAAAGTAATTTAAAAAAAGCAGGTTGAAAAATCTTTTAGAGCAGACTACAATTATGAATTTCCATGTAACTGTTTGTGACCTTCAGGAATACAATATGTAATAGAGAGAAAACTTTTACTAACATCACATTTAGCTTCTAGAGGGTGTCATAATAAACCAGGCCTGAATTCCTCCTGATGGTATTTTATGTTTAGATAATTTTCAAAAATCGTTTTGATGTGAAAAATGCGAGTACGTCGATGATTTAGTATCCAACAAACGAGTCTGATGACTTTCAGCTCCTCCGATCTTCAAATGGAAGAGAATTTATGAAAAGTACATAAGATATCAAATTTCTTACAAGGTCAAATGCCAGAAAGTATCCCAGAGTACGAGCATGATTACTCCAGTTATCAAGCAAAGACCAACCAGTCTGTGACCTCGTGTTGAGCAAGACGCTGCGCCGTTCTCAGGCTTCTCTCGGGCCGGCCGTGTCGTCGCTGTGAGAGAACGCAGCAACCCCGGCTTCGTTGTTAAATGGCGGTTAAATATTATCCAGGTGACACGGAAGCTGTTTCCTCTTTCTCATCGAAGTGCGACTGGTCACAGTTGGCCAAAAATGCTGTCCCGTGTCCACGGAAACTCACGACACCACAGGAGTCATGTCCCATATCTGCAAAAATAATAAGAAAAAATAAAAATGCAAGAAAAACTTCTGTTTCAATAAGGGCAGCCATCATGATCGGCCAAGTTAGAGGCTAAGAGGAAACTTAAGAATAAAATGGTTTAGTATGTGACAGAAATATACTATATATTTTCAATTGAATTAAAAGAAAAAGAATAACATTCTTCTGGAAACACATTTCTTAGAGCTCCAGAGAGAAACGTGTGAATTCCCATCCATAAAACAGTCTGTAGTCTTTTTACAGACTCTCATGTTCCCCACAGAATCAGGTCTGAACTCTGACTGCTGTTTCTATTGTGGACGGCTTGTGAAACAAATACATCTATTTAAAATGAGGCACAAACGATTGAATTTACTGTTGATTTTCTCAAAATAAAGCATACAGGTAAAAAATAGACATAATTAGCAAATAGGTCCTTTATCAATTTGCAGATCAAGCCTGTTACTGTTTTTTTGGTAGGGAACCAACAAGCTTCTGACATAACTCTGGCTTTGTTATTTTACATATTTACAGAAAAACAATATATATTTTTTATCTTAAAAGCAAAATGTATGCATCTTTTGTACTGTTTTTTGCTTAATTACTGCTCTGGGTGATTTATTCTTTAAGAAAATGGCATGGTTTTAGAGTCTATGAACTCTGCTTAACGATTAATCGATTACTAAATTAGTTGAGAATTATTTCCGACATCAATTAATAATGATTAATCTGAATAACCGTTTCAGATCTAGTTCCCAGAAGGCAATGGCTTGAATAGATGAAGCGCAACTGTACTGAAAACGAACACCACAACTTCTGCTGGAGTGACAATAAGCAGCCAGAATTATGTCTGAATTTGCAGATGTACTTTCAAGTCAAATGGTCAAAAATTCTTTAAATAAGTCCAGGATCAATATAACATTTGAAATTTAAAATTATTCTTTTTGCTTCAACTTTGACATTTTCAATTAGTCTTTTTCGCTTTTGAGCAACTCATAGAAAATGATTGGTTCGGTTTCTTGACCGGCTGTCGCCCCCTGGTGTCCGAACCCACGAACTACAACGTTGAAAATTCGTCATCTCCGGTGCAGACCTTGACGACCTTGTCGGTGCCAGAGGTGAGCAGGTTTCCCGTGGTGGGCTCGTAGTGCATGTAAACAATGTTGTGCTTGCTGTCGTGGAAGGTGGCAGTGGGAGCTCGGCTGAAACACACACACACGCACACGCACACATACACACACACACACACACACACACACGGGGGGGGGGAGAAGAGGTGGAGACGTCAGCATGAGAGCGCCAGGGGAACGCCGGGAGCACAAAGGGACAGTATACGCCACCGACAGAGGCTGATTGTGACTCACTCTTCATCGGTGATGGACTCGTTGCAGCTGTCACACACCCGCACCTCAAACTCGAAGCCCATGAGGGGGATGGTGGAGCGCTTGGACGAACATTTGCCGCACACGGCCTGGCCACACTTCCTGCAGTGGTGCTGAGGAAAACATGAGAGGCCAAATTACACAAAAGCTCATATGGTGACCCTCATTTCTCATCAGTGAGGCAAAGAATTAAGTCGATCGTTGACTTTGGACCTTCTGTAACAGTTCTTAAAAACTTAAAAAGAAAACAAAACTCAATAATGCTTTAATTAAAAATGTGATAACAAATGCTGGCTTACGCTGCTTTGAATCATGCAAGAAATTGATTTTTCCAAAACCAAATACTATTTTGAATAGTATTTGGTTTAGATTTATATTTTCTTTGTCTTTAAGTTTGAAACGATGGACTTTTTTCAAATGTAATTTTTCATACATTTCAACATGTCGCCCAAGAAAACATAAAATAAAAAAATAAAAAAAAGGTTGCATGTTTTTACTGCATTTTAAAATCTAGAAACAGAAATAAAATGTGGTTCTTTAAAAATGACAACTGTCAAGAAGAACAGTGTTTTTTATTGCCTTTTTTTTTTTAAGTCTTGTGACATTTGCAGCTCTAATCAATTCCTAATTAACTGGATCAAGAGCAAATATGGCTCTTAGGATTGTAAAAGTTACAGATATACAATCACCTCTTATATTTGCAATGTGTCAGACTGATGAAGAGGATACATCTGCCTTAGGGAAATAAGAGCTTTGCCTATTACAACCAGATAGGAAGTCAAACAGCAGGGAAGTCGAATGGTCGCCCGGCCAACCAGGGCAGGCGTTCATAAAGGATGCAACGTTTATGTAAACTGAACGCTGGAGGAGCGGAGACTGCAGGAGAAATGCAGTTTGTTTGCAAAGTCAAACAACATTTTCTGAAGTATTTTTCATCTACTTTTAACTACAAATATCTTAGCACACTTGAAATAATACAACACTAACTTACAAGTAACTTTTCAGTAAGATATAGGGGCTTGTTTTGACTAAATAACTCCTTAATATTGATGAAAATATACTAGTTTTAAGTCTTCCAGTGGAGCGAGACATTTATCCCATATTGTAAGTGAAATAATCCGCAAATGGAACTCGTACTTTTGGTGTAAGCTCTCCTGTTAAGAAGGCTTTTGTGATTTAAGAAATAATAATAAATCATGATACATTTCAAATGTTTTGTACAATTCAGATGGAAATCAAATCTAGCAGAAGTTCCTCAAGTCTACTGGCTTTTAAGAACATCTGGTTGGACTCTGCAAAACCCATTGTTCCTGATATGAATCCGTTGCTTTGGAGATTTGGATGAAACTACCAAACTTTGGATGGATGTACTTAAACTTCTGACTCATTTTGACAAGGAAAAACAACAATGAATTGCCAAAAACGACAAACATTATGTTGTTAGTTCTTTCCGCAGCACTTGGGAAAACTTTGCCACTTTGTCCAAGAACCCAGATCACAACAAGAACACACTTAAAGGAGTAACCACAACACGAAGCCGTTTCTGAGAAGCCGGCAGTAAAAGAGCCACAGGATGTTTTCTCGGCATTAGCGGGGCAGAAGTGAAGGGCTCTAGGAATGTTTTCTCTGGAATAACTGGAGGGAGACGTTCATGCCTGGCTGCTCGAGCAGAAGGAGAGGTTTTTCCCGCCTGATGATGAAAGCTGAGGGAGTTTTGGTTCAGGCAGCGTGACGTACCTGTCGCAGGCCGATCTTCTTACTGTCCCACATCTGTTTGAAGTTCCAGAAGAAAGGTTGCTCACACTTCTGACACGAGTCGCTGTCCAGCCACTCTGGAGTCTGCACACATGCATAATGCAAAATTACAGCTTCTCTCCAGCTCTGCACTGAGAGAATTCCCAATGTTGAAACAAAGAATGGGGAGAGTTAGCAAATAAAATTGGCATGCGATCAGAAATTGCTCATTTTATGCCCTGATTGGCAAACAGCCAATTCCGCTGAGCGACTTTAGCTATTTCAGCTGTGCATTAAAAGATACTGGAGAAAGCACAATTCTGACAGAACACGCTCAGAGCAGTCATGAAGCCAAAACTGAGCAAAACATATATACATTCACATTTGATTAAAACCGGAAAAAGAAAAAAACATTCTTTGTCTGTCAAATGTTTTACCCAGAACTCAAGTGGCCTAGTTTTAGCTTCACCTAGATCAGATTCTCTAAGAAAAATATGGTTTGTTATGCAATTACTACCGTAACTGGTCATTCAAAGAAAGAGCAAACAGATCTGTACAGTGTCCTGTACAGATCACTGATGTTAAGAGAAGCAGTAAGAAATATTATTTTTAGCTGAGGATGGATCCTTCGCTGAAGCAATAGCAGTTGCTATTGCTGCTATTGCATTTCATGCAATATATGTTGTAAAATGTTTATTTTCCTTTTTTTTAAAAAAGACTTGAATTATTTATTTGCATCTCTTTATGCATTTTTAACACTGTATAAAAATGGCTTTTTAAGGTATCGAATGAAAAATATGCAGAATGAGCCAATTTTTTAAATCTGATTAATCGATAGAATAATTGATTATTACAATAATCGTTAGTTGCAGCCCCAGCCCGAAGCAAAATTCACATCGCTTTGGAGATCTCTATCCAGACTGTGCCGCCTCTTCCACCACGACTGATATGAAAACCTTTCCTCCATAACTCCAGTCTTCCTAAAACCCCAAAAATCACTTCCAGCTGAAGTTATTGGGGTCTTTCCATTAAGCCTCAGACATTTTGTGTGACTGTTGTTGTGAAACCAGGCCACAGAATCTGTTTTTCTTCTGCTGCAGGTCTTCACGCTGTAAATTGGCGGCTCTGCCCCGACTGCAGATCCTTGTTTATCACACAAACATGAGAGCCAAATGTGTCAAGTGACTCTCATAAACAAGGTAAATCAGCAAAAAACATTGAACTTTGGTTTGACCTTTGCAAATCACTGATCCAGCAGTGGCAGTGAAAATACTTTGTATTCCAGCAGTGAGTGTTTCCCTGCTGGAGAAGATGCTGTTTCAGAGCAGGGCAGGGAGAGTTTGGGCAAAATAAAGAGGCAAAAATGTGGGTCTGATTAAATAAAGACAAAACTAGGTCCCAGCTAACTGTGTGGAGTCAAGTGGAGCAAAACAGGAAAACAAAGAACGCTCCTCCGCAGCAGTGGTTGAACTGATCTTCATTTGCTTCTCTTTAGAACGATTCGGTGCGCCGAGTCGACTTCGATGTCAGCGATCACACGCTCACCTCCTGCCGAGTCACGTCCATGTTCCAGATGACGATGCTGCCATCTGAGCTGCAGGAGATGAGCTGGCGGGTGTGTGAGGCATAGCACAGGCCCTGGACTTTGTCACTGACAATTCACACACACACACACAAAAACAAATCTTAAATGAGTCAACAAAAGCTAACGCTGGTCTTCGCATCGTCTAAATCTGTTGTGTATAAGAGCTGAGAACAAACTCCGAGCTAATTGGTTCGTCCTGCTGAAGATGTGCGTTTCCTACTTGTGTCCCTGCAGTTCGATGGCAGTGCCTTTCCTCCCTCCGATGTCCCACATGATGATGGAGTGGTCAGAGCTGCCGGAAAACAGCACCCGCTGAGCCGGGTCCCAACACAGCGCCGTCACATTACCTGCCACGCAAAGACAAGTACATGACATAAATCCTTCTGTTTTTTAAAACGTTTTTGTTGATGCTGTTTTCGTTTTATATTCTGTCATTTCTGCTGCTTGGTGCAGTATTTTGATTCGATGGTTAGTATTTGTTGATTTTTTTTTGGGGTTTTGCATGCAGAGTCCCATAAACACAAATACTTATAAATGTTCAAAATCTGATTTATTGGTAGAAAACCAGACAAACGTTTGTGTGACTGAAAGGTCCTGCAGGAAAAAGAAAAACTCCACAGAATATACTAGATTAAATAGTCCCACTACAACAAAGTAATCTAAGACCTGTGATTAATTAATTTAAGACTAACTTACATTTTTATGAATTTAAGTGACTTTAAGGCCACATAAGACCTTTTCAGGACGCACGGACATCCTGTTAAAAGTTATTTTGGTAAAATCATACCGGACGCAGTATTTTATTTTTATTTATAGTCAGATTTCCTGTTTATAAACAGCATTTGTTTTGTCTACTTACAGTTTAACACTCACTGGAGAGGTTCAAACCTTATTCTGATTAATTTAAATGCATTGGTAAGCTATGAGGCTGAACCAATTTAGTATAACTGACGACACAGACTGGTTGAAAATATCTTCACGTCGGCTGTCACGAAGGCTCATCTGCGTCACTTATTATGATTCACCATGAGGTTTTAATCAGAATCAGATAAGGTCTGTATCACTGAATGCATCACTCAGCCATCCTTCCTGCAGATAAGTGAAATAAACCCCCCTCTGATCTGTGGCAGGATGTTTTCTTTTTTTTAATTCTTGCTCACCAAACCTGTTGTGCATTGATTAAATAAGAAAATAATTGGATTTTCTCATAGGAATTTGCATTAATATGTACTTATACCAATAGCTTACTCCCTGCTATTAGACATTTTTACTTAGCTATTTGTTAGTCATTTCATTTTAATAGCTTAAATGTTTATAATAGAAAACAGAGGAACCGAGTGTGTGGGGGTGTATTCGTGTGATGTACCTGTGTGTCCTTTGAAGGTGGTAACCAGGCTGCAGCTGTCCTGCTCCAGCTTCAGGATGGTCACCTGACCAGACTGGTCCCCTACAAAGGCGTGCCTGGTCTCTACATCAAACCTGGTCAAAGGTCAAGAAACAATTCGCCGAACAGACAAATGTTGATTGTAATTAACGAGCTCCGCCTTTTACTAAAAACTCGGCACCAAATGCGTCAGCTGCTGCATGTGATGTTTCAGTGAAAGGTGTTTTTTCAGAGGTTTGTCTCAGGCTCCAGGCAACGTTTACCCTCCCCAACCTGTTGGGCTGATTAGATCACCACAAGAGTCAATCATTGCCACATTGCTGCAGAAAGGAGGAAGTTAAAAAAAAAAACACACACAAAAAAACAGGCACATTTCCTATAGCAATGTTCAACCGAAGGAAAAAAACAGACATTTGATTTTGCCTTGCCAGAGATTCTGTATAGGATTTAAATCTTTAACTCATGAGTATGTTTTGATTTGAACCATCCCCTTTTAGCTCTGCCAGCGTTTGTAGAGTTTTCTAAAACTTTTTAGTTTTAGTTTTAGAAAACTCTAAAACTTCTGAAAGTTTTAGAGTTTTCTTCCACAATTCTCCTATACTTAGCTTCTGCCTACAAACTGTTACCAGCTTCCTCCACCTCACTGAAAAATAGCATCCCCCCACAGGATGATGCTGTCACCACCATGTTTTAGCATGTTTTTTTTTTTCCTGCACCACGTTTTTAAAGTTGGCTAAAACAAAAAAAAACAAAGAAAGAAAAAAAAGCTACGTTTGGGTCTTGACAAACCAGAAACTTCCTGCAGCGTTCCCTGCACCGTTCATGACAATCTGCAACCCAGATATCTGACGACTTTCTTTTAACATCAGCTTTCTTCTAGTCACTCTTCCTTAAAGTCTACATTTGTTAAAGATCTCGGTTCTTCAACTATCTGTAGTAATTAAACTAAATAAACAAAAGCAAATAAAAAAATAAAAAAAAGGTTTTCTGTTTGCATATTGGATTACAAGACAAATGCCAGTTTGGCTCATAATTTATGTGCTTTATTTAAAATATATATATAAATTCCAGATCTTTCTGGGCTCAAGTTTCAAGTTTTTTCAGACATTTGAGTAGATAGAAAACGATTGTTTTACAATCTGTACAGTCAATATATTATGAAACTGAGGTTTCTGATCCAGCAGGTGAGGTAAAGATCACTGCTTAATTTAATGTCTCTTGACAAGAAGTCGAGGTTGCAATTTGTAAGCCTAAATCAAAATTGCAGAAACAAAACAAAAAACATATTTTTTTACTGTCTGTTTTTTCTTTCAAAACATATCTTCAGCTTTCACATTTCAAACTAATACAATTACAACCCAAAACATACAAAGGAAAGAAATGCAAATAAAACTACTATCTGAAAACAGCAGCAGCTCAAAATGTTACAAACTGATTTCACAGGAACCTCTAAAAAAAAAAAGACGTTGAGATGTTTCAATTTACAGCTAATGATCCAAATCGAATTTAAATCAATTTAAGGGCTGCTCTACTCTGGAGAAATCCAGATTTGTTTTCTTTCAGATGACACAATAAGAGATAGAAATGTGGAAAGTGGGATTGTTTTCCTATTGATCTTTTTTCTATACTTAAAATAGTCCAGCTATAGAAAACGTAAAACAATAAATAAATAAACTTCAGTCTTTCCCAGACATCATTGGAACCCGGTAGCGTAATGTTTATGACTCCATTTCACTGCCATCGTTTCTTGTAAAGAAAAAAAAAAGTCTATAAAAGACTAGAATAAATACCTATATCATCATATACATACTGTGGTTAGTTTTTGGGTGCATGGTGTTAAAATGCAAACTCCATCTTTGAATAGTGTCTCCTTATGCAGCTGCACATGTTTCATAGGATGTGGGTTTGATGACTCTTAATGTTGAAATCATTCAACATTTTGCTTAATTGACCTGACAGACCTACATGTGATTTTTCTTTATTTATAAGCCACTGAAGTCCTGCTAAACAGCAGCATCTGCCTGGAAAACAAATTCATCCTCAGTGCAACACCATTAATGTGAGCTTAATACCAACAGGCAGCAAACATCACACCCACTTAGATTCACCACGCCGGCACAGCCTCCAGAAAACAAAAAGAAAAAAAAATAAAAATGAAAAAAGGTCTCTGCCGGTTCCACGCGCTGCCAGCGAGTCGGGACAGGATATCATCGCTGCGATGACCCGGCGGCGGATTCATTTGTATGGATCAGTGTTACTGCCGAGCACTCGCAGCCTTTCATCTGCCCATTACAGAAACCCACTCAGACCGTTTCCTTGACAGCAGCATGACTGATTCTTATTGTTAGTCCTTTCCATTACCACAAACCCACTGGAAGTTAATCTCAATTGCCCTGTTGTTTTTTCTTCTTCTAATTGCTCCGTTCTTAAATTAGAGCAGCCTTTCACAATAATAATTTTTTTGTAACCAAATTCAAAACACTTCATGTGAACGTTCGCTCTGCAGCGCGAGGTGACCTGCGGATGCCGATAACTGGGGGGTTGGAGGAGTACTGAAGGATACTGCAGACCCGAGACCCAGGCCGCGGTGCGATACGTCCCCAGCTGCTGGCCGCTCTCCGAGCAGTGCCAGGTGAAGTTTCTGTCCAGGCCGGTGCTCAGCAGCCACTCCATCTCCAACACAAAGAGCACCACCGCCACTCTGCCCTGATGGGCTGCAGAGAAAGCAGACGAAAATGATCTGGTTAAGACTCACGTCGATCAGCGTTACCACACAGGAGCCTGCGTTCGGAGTGAATTACAATCAGGAAGGGATTGTGAAACAAAAATAACCCTGCGTAGCATCATAATATTACAATATGCCATATAAAAGTGCAGTAAAACCCGATTATTAGGTTCAAAACCCAAGAAATGAAAGCATCTTGAGCCAATGACAGACGCCATATTTAAAGTTTTATAGGGTAGAGTGCCAAAAAGTATTCATTCCTCTTCGCACTGTGTCTTGCTACAAATAGAAGCTTCAATATTTAGGTGGATGTTACTAATGGGGGGTCTTGATTCCAAATTTAATTGGAGTTTCTGTTTTTAATTAGTACAGAAACTCCAGATAGCAACAAAATAAATACAATTTTAAATTCAAAAACTGTGTTTGCTGCTAAATTAGACTTGTGAGCTCAACAACAAAGACGTTATTGTTTGTAATCTGTTATGTAGGTTTTTCAACCATTAGATTGATACAAAGAGCTATTAAAACTTTCAAGTGTTCCTGGAGCGTCGGTGCATTCATGTAACGTCGTTGAAGAAAAATCCTTCTCTAAAAAGGTGAACTCTGGACTCTGACAATGTTTGCGAACGACTCTTGTGCGTCAGATTTACAGGCGTACCAGAAACGTGCGAATACAAAGGTTCTGGCCTGAACCTTTGTTTGTAAAAAAAAAAACAAAAAAAAAACAAACAAACAAAAAAAACAATATGATTAATTGCATGAAAATTTGTAGCACCTTAAATTCCATGCAATTAATTAATAATAAAAGTCCCAGACCTGAATTTTAGTGACAGACGAGCAGAGAGCAGAAAATAACGTTGAAGTGAAAGGAAAATCTGAAAAGTGTGACGACCGTTTGAACGCTGACAGAGAAGGCCTCTGTCAACGTTCACAAACTCTCTCCATTTAATCTGACTGAGCCTGGGAAATATTACAAAGAGGAGTGGGCAAATAATTCATTCATGGGTGGCCGCGACTAGTAAACACTACTGCACAAGACTTGTTGGCGGTTCTACAAAATATTTACTCAGGAGGCTGGATATACACACACAGAAAAAAAATAAATAATTCACTCGACTCTGCATTTCCAAATGTGATGTGGAAAACGCATTTTATTTTTTCCACTCATCAATTACAAACCAGTCTGTTACATAAATTCCTCGTAAAATACATAGAGGTTTGTGACAATATGTGGAAAAGTTGCAATTCACTGTAGGAATAGAGGAATATATGTTCAGATCTTCTAAACATGTATTAAACATATTCATTTCTGTTTTTCCAAACTCTCGGTTTGCCTCAAAATATGAGAAATATCCGACTTTGTTCCACAGACAAATAAAAAGCGTCACGTCTCACCCTGGTATGTGAGCGCCGGGGTCATTTTGTTGTAGTCCTCTGACAGAACAAACTCCTGAAAGACAGAAAACAGAGAGAAATGTTTGTACCCATTGAGGTCAATGATAAAAATGACCAAGAGAAACAGAGCACGAGGTGAAAAGTAAACACAGTTTTATCAAAACACGACTGCAAAGGACTGGAGTACCTGCAGGCTACTACAGACAGAAACTAGTTGTTCTGCACGACAACTTCCTCTGAGGCAACAATTATATTTAAAATTGTGGGAGCTTTTTAGATTTCATGTTCTGAGATTAAAATGTGCAACATGCTGTTGTGGCCTTGTCTAATTTTCCTGTGGAGTTTTCTCATTCCAAAACAAAATACCAGATGGCAAAAATCAAACCCAATAACGAGGCCTTGCATCAAGCTTATTTTGTCAAAAGACCACAATCTTTGGTGCTCCAGTTTGGGTCATTTCATATATTGACATACAAAACAAAGCAACTTTACTTGAAAGACACTTTAAAATTTTGATCCACATCAGTGATTTGGGGGAAATTGAAGATCAGACTGACCTTTAAAATAATGCACATAATATTACACAAAAGTCAAGTCAGGAATGGTACAAGGAAGTAAGGTTTAAGGGAGATTTCTGCACCTCTACCATCAGTTTCAGCTTAAAGAAGGACACACCAATAATCAGTGGGAATATCTGCAGTCATAATGTATTCAGCACATAGAATTTGACATTTATTTTTCACTGTTCATTGCGAGCTGCTCAAACTCTGGTTGTACTGCGGCTAATGTATGTAAACCTATACATGTATCACACATTGATGTACAACTGTATTTTAAACAATAGCTTATGAGATGATGCTTATGCTTTTTTTATTCTCCTAATCCTTAAATATGACTCCAGAGCTTTGTTTTTACATCATGACTAGCACATTTTGCATTTGAACTGCAGCCTGAAAAGCTCATATCCTCCCTGCGTCAACTTGTGTATGCGCAATTTGGAGGCGTGCGCCCCTCTCCACAGCTGGCAGATCTGGATGAGTTGCCAGCAGAAATACGACCCAGACATGCCATCCCATCCCCACATTTATGAACCCCGAAATCATCAAAAAGAGATTTTGGGGATTTGTTGCACTCCATCTTTCATAAAGAGGAGAAAACTGGGTTGCTAATCGCCAGAAGATCTGCCTGAGATCCTGTTTGCATGCTGGTTACCCTTTAATGCAACTGTGCACTGCTAAGTGCTGCGGCTCATTCATGTGCAACTTTATTTCTTCCTCTTTTTAACTTTTTTTCCCCCCATACACTGATATCGTATACTTGAGGTGTTTACTGCCTGAACAAGATGGAAAGCAGCTGACTGAGTCATCAGCTGAGGAAAGAAAGAATCTCAAAGATTTTACTTACACAGATACTTCCTGTATCCATACCTACAGATAACCTTCTGGTTTCTGGGTTAAAGGACATACAGGAACATGAGGCTGCAAAAAAAAATGAAAGAAAAAAGTCTGTGTTAAGTCAAAATTATGTGAAATAACTTAGAACATTATGAGAGGGAAGTTCTAGCAGCAGAGTCTGAAGTCCTCCCACTTTGACTATAAAACAAATGCAAAGATCAGCTTTTTCTTAGCGTCGAGTTGCGCTTAACAGGCTTACTCACTGGTCTTGAGTTCCACTATTAAGAACTGCTTACTTGTAGTCATGTGACTACAAGTAAGCAAAGTTTGACGAGCAAATGCAGAAGCACAAGACAGAACCAGAAAAGAAAAAAAGAAAAGGGTGACAAATGTCAAATAAAAATACAGAAACAGTTACCAAAATAAATGGTTAAAAAAAAACATACAAACAGGTTATTTCCAATTCTGTTCAAAACTCTACAGCTTTACTGGCAGCATAAACCGAGCGTGACCCAGATCTTCTGCGGCAGAGTGTTGTGGAAATCAAATCAGTCGTTTTATGCGTCCTGTAAGGCTCTGAAGCTACCACAAGCGTTAAGGTCAAGGTCAACACAGCATCTGAGGCAGCCGCAAAAACGCTTCAACATCCAGAGACAAAAACGACCTCGACTTAAAAACAACAGCTCAATTTATAAAGTTCATTTTCATTTTGTGTCAGAAATTTGGACGTAAAGTTACTCACTTCCCCGAGTTTGCACTTATTTTTATATATACTTTTTGAGTCTTATAAATTGTAATTAGTTCAATAATGTTGCATAGATTGATTAATAGGTTTTGTTTTTGTTTTTTAACAAAAGTAATTAAAAAAAAACCAGAGTTGATTTTCTTTCCACCTCTCAATTATGCACTGGTTTGTGTTGCTTTACTGCATGAATTCAACTGAGAAAAAAATTTACATTTGGGGTTGTAACATGAAGACGATGAAAGTCAAGAAAAGGTCAAGAGGCACTGCGAAAAATCAGGCTGAAAACGGTTCTTCTTTAAGGTTTACAAAAAAAAAAAAAAGACCTAACATATCTCATGTAATAAATAAATCACCTCATTAACAGGAATCATTTAACTGTAATAAGTTGGGTTGATTCATATTTTAAGCCCGCTTTAACAATGCAAACGTCCGCGGTTGGGTGTGAAACATGGATTCCTGTGTCAGTTAACGAAAACGCCTCACATTTGCCGCCTCTGCCATTGTCGGCAGCAGATCTTGCTGATTGTTACGTGGGATTTCCTTCAGGCGCACAGCTGGAGGAAAACGAGGGCAAACTGTCACAAATGTGTGGCGCTGCCGCACAAAGAGGAGGAACATTAAAAACTCCTGCAGGAACTCTGATTTCTGTCAGGATGTGAAATCTGCAAACTTTATTAAAAAAAAAAAAAAATGTAAAAAGGGATTCCTTATGACCATCAGTAGCAACTTGGCTCAAAGTGTTATTTCTATTATTTTTACTGAACAAATCAGATTGTGAAAACGGGAGAAGAAGACGAAGGGCAGACATGAATACAGACAGGGGAAACTTACATGGCATGTTGTGGTAAACACTTGGCCAGTACTGACCGCTGTCCCTCTTCAGCCAAACTCGGATCGTTCTGTGAAGACAGGAGCATCTTGTTAAGTCTAAGGTGAGGTAAATTATTGATAGATACTAATCTATCTACCAGGCCGGTGCTAAAAAGTTTGACCCGAATACACCCGGTCAGCTCCACAGGAAATAAACTTCAGTTTCACATCTCCTTTGTTCCTGAGAAAAGGCAAAAAACACAAGTGACCGGACTCTAAAGATCTCATTTTGATTTATTAGAAAAACATAAAAACTGGGGTAAAATTATGTGCCTCTATGCATCTACTAGAACAAAACATTTTCATACCAAATCCAAATAAATTAACCAAACGTATTTCACGAATAATTCTGCAGGCTTGAATAAAAAGCAACTGAACTTCCTCCTGTCTCGTCCAAAAGCCTTCATCGGTTCTCTGCCAAATCCTTTCAGGTGAGAGTTT
The DNA here is from genome assembly GCA_922788865.1 of Poeciliopsis turneri. Taxonomy (NCBI): domain Eukaryota; kingdom Metazoa; phylum Chordata; class Actinopteri; order Cyprinodontiformes; family Poeciliidae; genus Poeciliopsis; species Poeciliopsis turneri. Next base: position 1,914,866 of record CAKLNU010000344.1, read on the forward strand.
ACGTTTTTAATAAAGCAAAGAATGAGCCTCCGGTTGTCTCCTGCTAAAGCGTTAATGACGACGAAGCAATGAAATTCCTTAAGTCAAAGGCTAAATTGATCATCCCGCAAAGGAATTCATCCTGTGTGTGTGAAGAGCTCCACTTTAAAAGTCTTAAATAGTATGTCTATTTAAAGAGAATAAACATACTTGGAATTCGTTGGAATGTATTTTTATATGTGAATTCCTGGAAATGTTTTTTTTTTTTTTTTTTTAAATAGCAAAATAAACATGGATTCTCAAACAGACGTCAGACTTTAGTTTGCAGTCACTTGTTTCATCATGAAGAGGCATCAGATGAGGATGTTTGTTTCCCTCATGCACAGATGTATCTTTGCTCATTTACCACCGCAGAAATGCACGACTTACTAATGTTAAAGGAATGTTCAGGAGGATCGTGCTAGACAGAGCAAGTTGGGTTAATTGACCAAATCCTCCCTCTCTTTAGAAATTAGTCCTTTCCTTCGATGAAATAGGAAGCCTCCTCCTATCTTGCCACCTCATTGTTTTCCCCACCGTTACCTACATGGTGTTATGTTACAGAAAGACACAAAAGCAAGCTCACATTATTTGTCTTAGGAGGCCAGATTTGGAGAAATTGTAGAAATTAACTGAATATTTAGATAATTAAGCTGAATATAAATGATTGAATTCCACCATTTTCAGTCTACTGTGTTTTATTTTAGGAATTCAATGACTTTTTTTTTTTACTTATGGGGTCCATATAATGACTAAAACTCATTGCTGAAATGGAACCGAAATCTAAAATGAGCAAAAATAAAATATCAAATCATACTCAGACATTAGCCAAAGATTTTAATATGGTAATCCGGCATCTGTGTTGTTCCTTTTTTTTTAAATACCACACAACACGTTTACATGCAACCAAAGCTCACTGCATTGCATCTAGCCACTTGTGTTTATATGATATTTTTATTGGATTTGACCAGTTATGGGGTTCACTGCTGCACCTCATTTAATTCCCATGTGAAGTTAACGTAGCATATATTAGACTTTGAATATGTAACCTTAAGAATCTGGGACTGATAAACCCTGCTGATTTTTTTTTTTTTTGACACAGCTGGGAAATCTAGAAAAGAGGTGTGAAAAATCCCTAAAATAAAACCATCTTTTTCTGCTGAGACATTATTTCACTGTGGTAAATTTAGAAAGTAGTAGTAAGTCAGATGGTGGTGAGGGGGAAGTTGTTAGAAAATAAAAATGTAACAAAATCTTGGTGTAGCACTTATTGGTACCATTACGCTTAGCATTGGCATTAAGGTAAATGTAACCTCAAGGAAACAAAGCAAACAAATTCAGATACCTACAACTGGACCAGATGTGTAGGAAGAATAATGGGTTAAACCGAAATAACAGAAATTAAAAACACAGTTAAAAGTTGCTAAATTTTTAGATGCAACGTTCCAGCTGTTCTTCCTTTTTCTGTGATCGTCTAGTTCCCAAACAGATACTGAATCCTACATGAAACCTGTTAGAGAGACTATGACAGATGAGCCAAGAGGATCTATAGAGGCAGTGTAAAAATGAATGGTCAAAGATCCCTCTCTCTGTATGCTCAAACCTTGTGAACTGTTAACAGAGGCAAAGTGCTGAGCTACCGGCAAAAGGGTGCTGTGCAAAGTCTTAACAGCAGGGGTGCTAATAATATTTCAATGAAGATTTTTTCAGTGTTATATAGATATATATATATTCTCTCACTGAATAAATGTACTGAAATTATATATTAGTGTGATATTATGGTACTGTAATAAAGAATGGTTTAAAGGGCATTCCCCACATCGTGCATGACTGTTTCGAAGACATATGAACGTGTGATGACAAATAGCTTCATGCTTAACAGGAAAAAAATGTCAATATTAAGGTAAAACAGCCTCAGATGTATATTAAAGGTTATTAGGTCGCCGCCGTGTGGCGCAGAGACCTACCGGTCCTCAGAAACGCTGATCACCCCGTCTTCTTTAGGAATGATCGCCGCCGCGGTAACAGCCTCCTGGAAAGCCTCGATTTTGCTCAGCAGGCACGGCTTCCGAGCCTGCGGACGAGGCTGGATTTCGGCCGCCATGGCGGAGCAGTGTGGCGCGCGGTCCTCCGCCTCCCCTCCCCCGTCTCGGGGAAACACAACCCGCCGCGGTCTCCCACGCCAGAGCCTCGGCGGAGGAGCTGCTACATGTACCTGTCAGGGAGAACCGACACGGTGTTGTGACTTCGGCGAGAGGTACGGCCAAGTCAGCTGACAGACATCTCGCCGCCCACAGCCTCCCTCTCGCTCCACACACGCACCTCACTTCCGGTCCACAAAAATAAAACGTCCGGTCTTAGCCGCTGGTGAAAATTTCAGAGTAAAAGCTTTGTTTTTGAAGGCTCTCAGGCAAACATTTAGTAGATTAGACTAACAATTAGATTAATTAATTAATTTAGTCGTACGAATTATTTTCAAGGTGAATGGACATTAATAAGAAAAGAAAAACGAATTACAAGGAGGCGCGAACGCTCGCGGCGCTGCTATATTTCATTCACCTGCAATTTCAGTCTTGCATTTCTGAAAATTATTGTAGAAAAATATGGATTAATCAGCTGCTGAAATGCACAGTCCAGTTCCCTCTGTGTGAATATGAGCAATGATTCAATTTAAACAAATTTAATTTGTTAAGCATTTACATTACAGAAATGCAATTGACCTAAATTGCATTTCTTAATTTCTAAATTGCATTTAGGTCAATTGCAAATAGTGCTTTGATAAGCACTATTTTGGTAAGTGCTTACCAAAATAAGACTCAAAAAGCAACAATCACCACAACAGAAATAACAAAACACAATTCATAAAAATTGACAGTCTTCGCAAAAAACACAAGACAATAAATGACATATATTATCACTACAACTTTGCATCATGAAACAAACATCAAACTGGTGTCATTAAAATACTTTATTATTATTATTATTATTATTATTATTATTATTATTATTATTATTATTATTATTATTATTATGCCCAAATAATTCTGTATCACTGTTAGAGTCACTAACTTGTGTTTCAGTGGTTGATCTGCAATTTCTTTACTGAAGTTTCCAGCAGGGGTCAGAGTTTATTGTCACTGCACAGGTTACTTGCCTGAAACATCAGTGACAGGAAGCAACACTTATTCAAGTGGTTTTCTTTTTGTTTGGTTGTTTTTTTTGTTGTTTTGTTTTGTTTTTTTTTCCGCAATCAGCTCTGTCAAACGTTTTACACAAATATACGCAAAAATAGCAAAACGTCCAAAGGTTTAAATTTATATATCTGTACAATCATATCTAAAACCTTTCAAAACTAATTTCCACTGGGGATCTAGAAACTGTTATTTCCGCGCACTTAGAAGAAACCGAAAGGGGTCACAGCATCCCAACCATATTTGTAGAGAAGTGAAACTGTTTTGCATTTTAGGAGGTTGTGTGTGAAAACTCTAACTCGGCCAGTTGGACTAAATGCTGCACTTTTGTTAAGTTGTTTGTAACAAAGCGTGTTAACCTAGACTGACAGCTGATTGTGCCAAAACATTTGTTTTCCTTTCAGATATTCCACTGTGTACCAACCCCGAAACATTGGCTTGACATAAATATTGCGGGTAACACAAAGAATTCACTAATATTGTGTTTTAAAATGCTTTGTAAATCACTAGTCCACTCTGTATAAGCAACTACATACAATACATTAAAATGGAAGAATATGTTTGGTTATTTTGGGACTTCACAAACTCATCCAAGTACATAACTTAATTAATTAATTAATTAAGAAAAATAATAGCAGTAAATCTCTAAAATACTGTCAAGTATTTTTTTTTAACCCTGCTGATTAGCTAATAATCAACTAAGAGTTGTCATTAACACAACAATGTTACATAATACAAAAACAGAAATAGTTCTCGCAGGTGGTCTGAAAAAAAAAAGTGACGAAGCGCCAATACTTCCGCTCATAATCTGACCGGGATTTCAAAATAAAAGCCCAACCTCGGAACCGATGGCAATAAACGACTTCTAGAGTTTGTCTGTTTGTAGGCAGTTTTAACCTTCAGAATATTACTATGAGTTTATTGCTATTCATTTATTTATTTTTAGCAAAGAAGTCACTCTTAACGTAGCGGGTTCTTCAACTCGAAAAATGTATTTAATTTCTCAAATGACGGCTCCTTTAATGAATGAAGTGTCACACACTGAATTTGTACGTCTGTATTTATGTAGTTTTCTTTAATTAGCTATAGTACGTTGTCAGGCTGTGCGACTTCAGGCCCCTTCAGGAGTTGCTTTAATGTGAAAAACTTGCCAGTGAGACTCCGGAAGGCGGACTGTGTGTCCCTGAGTGTCACGGCAGACAGAAGGAAACTGTCCGTCCTTTTATTTGCCGTCGCGGAGCCGCCGGATGGCTTCGGCTCGATTTGCGGAAGTGATTAGTTTTCCACCGCGCTACATTGTGTACATTGTTGCGCACATCCTATTGGTGTCACGCAGCTCTGAAAGTGGCTCACAAACAGAATGTGGAGATTAACTGGAGCAATTTGGGTTGATTTTGTCGAGACGTTGTGCAACGTCTGACACCAATTTCTACAAACTGTCGTTTATTTCTAAAAAAAAAAAAAAAAGCAGCAGAAGAAGAAAGATAGCTCAGACACACACGTTGGGGTCTGTTATTTAGCAAGCTGAAGACAGAGGGGAAACACATCTCAGAGCTGGAGGGTGTGTGTGAGTGCGTGTGTGTGCATGTCAATCTCTTTTCCCTGGGTCTGTTCACATGAACCTGTTTTCCATCTCATCGTCTTTATCTGGTTATCACATGAGCGCTGAAGGAGTTGTTTGGCCGACCCACGCCAACATGCGAACGATATGGTTGTTTGACAATGTTCTCTTTGTCATCAGTTGTCTCTCGTTTAGTCTTCAAGGGTTGTCTTTCACATTGGCCCACGCCCGAACATAAGATGAAGTAAATGCTGATTATATAATCTGCTCTCGGGGTAAACACGGGTCACTGCTGGCTGATATTACGTCAAATAGCCGCAGCGACGCTCTGGAGAAGGGCTTACAACGCCGCGAATGTGGTGGTCTTTAACATTAAAAGGTAATACAGAATGTTTTCCTCGCATTCCTGCCTATCTAGCATTCAAGCATGCGCATCAGGAGCCAGGCTTTGGCCTTATTTGGATATGTTAATGAGCGGCTGCCGGCAGCCAATGAGGAGCGAGTGTGCCTCCACGTGACTGTGAAAGAGCGCTCACGAGGCGGGGTCAGGCGCGGACCTTCAGTTAAAACCAGTGGAGGAGGTACAGCGCATTCAGTGTAGGGAGAAGCAGGGACTCACTCAGAGGGAAAGTTTGTTACTATGAAACTTAGGAATATTTACAAAATATATACAAAATTATCAAAATCCCTCGTGCATCCATAACTTGCCCCAAGGGTGCCAGGTTTTAGGCTTAGTTTTCCCGGAATGGGCTTCTACACTCACTATTCTTACACTTTTTTGAAAGAATGTGTGAGACAGACAGTTAGCCAGCCAGCTAGCTAGCTAGCTAGCTGAGAGGTGAGACAGGCGGCAGGAGAACAAAAGATTTTTTTTGCGTTTTGGCCGGTTGTACTGACACCAAGTCCATGCAGAACGCGTCATTACCACCACAATGCCCGTTTTACTTTTTCTGATAGACACGTCCGCTTCAATGAACCAGCGCACCCATCTGGGCACTACCTATCTGGACATAGCAAAAGGCGCTGTTGAGACTTTTATGAAGGTACTGTAACGACGGGACACATTGATATATCGGGAGATCCCGAGCGAAGAGGGGGGGGGGGAAAGAAAAAAAAAAAACAGAAATCGCAGCTCAGATCGTCGTTGTACTGTTGCAGAGCTCGCCTGTCAAAAGCTGATCTCTCGTTTAACCGAACATAATTCTTCTACTATTTCCACAGCTCAGAGGGAGAGATCCGGCGAGCCGAGGGGACCGGTATATGTTGGTAAATTTCGAGGACGCTCCGTTCGGGATAAAGGTAGAAATTTGCTTTCGGGTCATGTCCGGCTTTACATCTGTCCTCCCCACCGCTTCACCACGTTGTGATCACTGTGTCAGTCGTGTAGAGGAGAAAAAAAATCTTCAGGAGGAGCTTTCATACCCCTTTTAAAACATGGCCGACATTTTGTTTCAGTGTGAGCAGCAAGGAACTCTGGGTGTTATTTATACAGCGAGGTAATATCTGAGGGAGGGGGGGGGAGTGAGGAGGAAGAGGAGGGAGTGATAGACTCGTAGCCTACTTTACTTGTTTCAGAGGAAATTGCCACTTTTTGTCACTGGAGACTGTGCGACTTTGTTATTTGGTCCCAAGCCGGCTGCACAGCTCTGGTGAAAAATGGACCAACCTGTAGGGCTGTCAAAGTATTGTTGACATGCATTTCTTAAGATGTCTTTTGTCACAGTTTCACAGACATTCAAAGCCATAACAATACAGTCGAAAAGACAAATCAGGCTTGATGACAGTTCATCTTAAATGTGTTGCATTTTAGACTGATTCATTTCATAATGTCAGTTTGTAAAAAAAAAAAAAAAGAAAGTTACCCATCTGAAGAGAGCATCTTTTTCCCTGGGATAGTTGACTTTTCTGCAATCCCTCCTCCTGAGCAAGCATGTGGCGACAGTGGAATGGAACAACTTCTTTTTTTTTTTCTTTTTTTTTTTCTTTTTGTTTTGACCAGAAGGAAAACCTCGGTGTGAGCGGCCATCTGCTGCGATCAACGGACGGCTCAAGAAGACTGAAAGCAACCGCAGGGGGAAAAAAAATAAAAAAAATAAAGCAAAAGCGCGCCCGTTTAACAGCAGAAGTGGCTTTTCGTGGTTCCGCCTGGAAACAAAAAAAATACTGGAACATATTTACAGGATAAAAACAGCACTAAGACAGTTATCTATGCAGCTTAATCTCTAAAACATCGTTTAATATTCAAGAAACGTGTTTCTAAGAAGATGCGTAAATGCAATTTGTATTACGGATATAGTGAGAATATCAAATAAAAGCAGGAAACATTAGCAATAAAATATTAAGTGCCTAAATTTGTGTTAACTTTAGTTGCTGTTGTATTTATTTCTAAGTGGAAGTGATATTTATTCCAAGTTCTGGGCTTAATGCAAAACACCAAATGTAATAAATCCGTCAGTATAGACCTTATTTACTCACTGAATATAGTGGTAGAGAACTAGTTATTGATTTGTAAATTAAAATATGCCAATGCAATAGTGTGTGAGGACAGTGGAGCCCATTTAATTAGAGTATAAAGTGCAGCAGTGAGTAAGAAGTTGATAACGATAATAAATAAATGCAAACAGCACTTATAAAAGTAATCGTATAGTCAGTATTAGGTAAGAGGATGGCTTCAGCAATGTTTTGATTTATTTTTTTACTTTAAAATTGTTTCTCTAAAAGAAATCTTTTTGCTTTTTTTCTTAAGAAGAGTGAACGAGTTTATTTTTTGCAATTAGCACTAAACTGAGATGGAAAGTGTTACTCGGTAAATCTGAAATCCAATATTGGGGCAACTGTTTGTGCAATTTCGTTTCATCAGGATAGAGATGAACCTTTTTGGAAATTACAGAAGGAAAAAAAAAAAAAAAAGCCTAATACAATGCTTTGGGGCACGCCTTTTTTGCGATGTTCATGTTACAGGAGGAAAGACCTGTAGACGGAGTTAAACACACTATTTATATCCTGAAAGAGAATTAAATTTGGATGGCTTTGTCCGAAAGGTTAATAACAATCTTTTTGTTTGCTTGTTTCCAAAGGCCGGATGGAAAGAGAGCCATGCCACTTTCATGACAGAGCTGAGGAACCTCCAAGCAACCGGACTCACAACATTTGGCCAGTCCTTGAGGACAGCCTTTGATTTACTAAATCTCAATAGATTAGTCACTGGGATAGACAACTATGGCCAGGTACGTAGCCCCTGGAGACGAAGAGAGGAAACGAAAGTTCATGTTGCAAAAAGCCCCCTCACCAGCTCATGCCCCCTCAAGTCCACAGCCTCACCCCAATAGTGCAAGCATCAACAACACGCATACCCACAAACTCACAGTCCAATGACACAACAGCAGCATAATTGCAGAGAAAGGGGAGTAACTTATGTTTTTTTTATATCCGTTTCTTTCACCGTTAATAAGGTGTTATATTTTCATTGGAGCCCCTAATCAATTTTTGGAGCCGTTCTTCTTGTGAAAGATCTTCAAATAATTTAAAATAAGAATTGGATCACGAGTTTGAACTCTTATTTAATTTAAAAAAAAAAAGCCCAAAAAAAAACAGTGATTCTGATCTTGTCCTTTTGGAAGAGACAATTGAGTTCAGGTTTCAACCATGTCATCTTGGATAAAGTTGGCTTAGATGTTCAAAAACAAACCAGAATTAACCAACTCCGTCATAAAGTGGAACCTGCTTAAACGCCAGTGGTGCAGTGAGGTGTGTTTCACATCGCTGATCACGAAGAGAAGCGCCGACTCCAAAACCAACTCTTTCAAGTTTGAAAGAGTTGAAATTTTCACATGTGAACGTCTCCTGGAAAGCGCTTTATTACGGTCACAGGAGGATAAGGTTAGGCTGTTTGGTCACAGTGATGGCAAAGTGAGCTGGAAGGAGTCGAGGTGATTATTTTGAAACTTAACACAGTGCCACTTTTCAAGCGTAGAGGCGATGGGGTTGCTCAGCGGCTCTGTCCTCAGTGGGATGAGAAAAAAATATTTGCAGTTAAATAAGTCGAGCTATATTAATATTTTTGTATGATTCTACACCTTGCATGAAAAGTTAATTTTTTTTGTTTTGTTTTACTTTCAAGTCGATGAACTTTCTAAGCTGCTTATCCAGAGTTTTAAGCAAGCTTTTCTGAGGATTTATGCTCTAATCTATTTGTAAAAGAACATTGATAGCATTTTTTTTAATTTTTTATGTATATTTCTCAGGCTATTTATAAAGCACAATATTCTTCTGCAGTTATGCAATATTTGATTCGTCCCAATTAGCTTAAAATCAGTGCAGTACATGCTCATGTAATTCAGTCAGGAAGTCAGATGTAGGATGATGCTAATTTGTAAAAGATTACTCATTTAGAGCTCATGTGGTGACAGTAGTAAGAAACAACTCATTTGAAAACAGGAAAAAGCCTCCATGGTTTTCACATTTAGTCTGAAGTATTTATTTATTTATTTATTTCACAATAATCCATAAAATAGTCTTAAAACAAATTACAAAGTATTCATCCACAAAGGAGAGCTCCACAATTCAAGCAGAAATAACAGTGGGCTCGCTAGTAGAAGTGACAGATGTGTCTCTTAAGACGTCGGAACCGGAGCGCGGACTCGACTCCCTGCTTCGAGCCCAAACCCTCGTCAAGCCAGCAAAATCTGGAAGTCATTCAGCTCTGCAGCCTGAGCTTCAACCGGTGGTGCCAGCTGACGCCACCCGTCGAAGATGAGCTGCAGTTTCTCAAAGTAAAGTACTCTAGAGCAGGCAAAAATGGAGAGTGAGGCGTTTTAATTTTAGTCTTAGCCCCTCTGCCTTCTTGTCAGATCGCCTAAGACGCGCGTCGACGTTTTCTTTCATCGCAACACTTGCCGGCGGCGCTTCGTAGAGATCACAGAGGCTCTGCTTTGATGGCATCATTAGAGAGAACAGCAGCGAAGCAGCACACCTCGACATGTAATATTTTTACAGTCCGACGGCCAGCTTTAAAACTTGAACTTCACTTTTCGAGTCGTTCTCGGCTTCATATACAGTTCCAGTCCCATAAATCTGGACTGTTGGCGCCGGTAGAGTATTTTTAATTTTTTTTAACATCTGTTTTTCCTTCACGGAGATAAGTGGCGAGGATGAATCCGAAACATTTCCTGTGTTTCTAGCCAAAGGGAACCTTCCACACACATCAGATGCTCCAGGGGAGTTTGAATGCCGTTCTGGCCGGGGGTCCGGGCCCGCGCGCCCAGTGAACGCAAGCAGTAGAAACCAAGGTCAGGGTTAGTGTGTTCTGCACCCGTCCGTGGTGACCTCTAACGACCGGTTGGTGTGACTGTAATTATAATTTAATAACCGCCTCCCTCTTCTCTGCCTTTTTGCTACTTAAGGAGGTCATTTGTTAAACAGATGGCACGCTGCCACCGCAGTCACCATTACTTTATTATGTCTGTTAAAAAAGAAGTCGCTTATTAAGAGGCTGAAATTACACTCAGATGTACTAAGAGGGGTCTTTTTCATATTTTTGAAAAGGTAGATCATTCACTAATATTTCCTTTTTTATTACCAGGCAGTGGGGGAAGCTTCAGCTTGCTTGTTTTTTTGTCTGTTTAACACCCACAAATATAAGTGTATGTCATTTTGTACACTGTTTGTCCTCTATGGTCTGCACAGTTACTGATTGTGTTAGTAAATGTAGAAGTGCATTTCTCATCATCTTCTTTTTTTTTTTTTTTTTTTTTAAATCATTAACTGTCGTTTCCTCTAGGAAAGCTTGTTTCATTCTTTTAGTATGAGATGAAATGAGAGCAAAGCAGATACAGGTTTCAAATATAGAATCTGCTTAAATCTTGTTTAAATGCAGACTCGAATGCATCGCTTTTGAACTCATATTTTTTTCATGTTACGATCACATTAGAGTGTGATTTATCTGGATTTTGTTGGTTAGACAGAATTTTTTTGCTGTTGGATTAAAGTCTTGATTTGGACTGAAACACTAATGGTCCAGTTCAGGGATGCACGATGTAACAGCACTAACATCGGCATCGATATTAATCCTTTTTTTTTTTACGTATCTGTAACTGGTGCCGGGATCAACAACCAAAATTTCTCCCCATGTTTTTTGCCTTTTGGTTCTCAAGAGGGAAGAGAAGGTGCTTGGTTACGTGGTACCATATTTTTAGACTATAAGGTGCACTAAAAACAACAGAACGCCATATATTGTAAAAAAGAACAACAGTGCGCCTTATATTGTTCTAGAGTGAAACAGCCCCCTCTAGTGTATTAAAACACCCTATTGACAGTGTGCCTTATAGTGTAGAAAATACTGTATTTGTTTAGACATATGACAGTGAAGCAACACAGGATTATGGGTAGTTTAATGAGTAAATTGTCATCATTGATCCTTTATTCGTGAGAAATAAAGGATCAAATATTGATTGAAATGGTTAGTATTGGAGTTAATAATCGGGTACAACAAGGTTTTGGATTTTATTTTTTTTGGTTTCTGACACTATTGCATGATCAAACACTCCATGGGTCAAATTGACCCAGGAACATTACGCTGTACATCAGAAACAAACGTAACAGGAAGGTTAAGTTCGTAGGAAAGTGTTCAAGGGGATAAATCCTTCTGCAAGCCACTGCGAGTAGAACATGAGTCTTTTTCACAAGCAGAGACTGAATCAGGGGAATCTTTTTTTTTCTTTCTTTGAGCAGTCAAAGCTGACATGTTGCATCAGCACTCAGACGCCAATCATTTCTGTTCTTCTTCAGCTGGAAATCAAAGCCTAACAAAATGGATGTCAGCTTTGTGTTTCAAGCATTTTCGCTCCACCTCGTTGTTTTTTTTGTAATATATATATATATATATATATATATTTATTTATTTTTTTTTAATCTGAACGTTCATAAACTCCCTGAAGTTGTGAGATGATCAGTGATCCTTAAAGAGCTCCAGAGCACAATAACAAAGGGGACTGAGCCTGCTGGGGGAGTTAATATTGCTCTGGAGTGACTCTGTCTGCAGTAACAAAGAGTCCTCCAGGTTGCCAGGCATCTGCGATGACTCTACCCCTGGGAGAAGAAGAAGAGGGGGTTTAGGAGGTAAAGCGGGTAATCCTGACACTGATCAGTTTCCATATGGGGGCCAATCAGAGAGCAGAGGAAAGGGACGCAGTGAAAGTGATGTCTGGTTATTACCTGATTATTAAGCCAATGCTTTTTTTTTTTTTTTTTTTTTTTATCAGTATCTAATAAACATCTGTTATCTGTATGAACTCATTTATACCTGCTAAATACCAGTAAATGTAAAAAAAATGTTTTGCAAAAGCAAACATTGAAGCAGGAGGAAAGCAGGAGGAGGAGGGAGAATCCAAGCTCTTGTTCTGTTCTGAGTTTATTGAGGCCCATTATGATCTAAACAGAAAAAACACCCCAGCAGCTATTAAAGCCGAGGGAGCAGATGTGACACGATTGAAATCAAAAATCATTTGGCCATTTAGACCCATTTGCTGACTCATTAGCATGCCAAGAAAGTTCCCATTATGAAAGGAGTTTGGGGGGGGGGGTGGCAGAAATGGAGAAATAACTAGGTTGTCATGGATACCTCCAGGAGAGCAGATTTTGGTCGTCTCTGTTTGCTTTGGGTTACACAGACAGATCCGTCATTCAGTGGAGGACGCGGCACACAGGTAGAGAGTCCGCTTCCATTAATAATCGCCGGTACAGGACGGCCTTTGTGAAGTCCGTGTGACTGCAGCGAGCCGCCACCTCTGCTGTTTGCTGACAGAACCTGTCAGGCCGCATTAAGGGTTTCACGCCGTTAACTCGCGGAGTGATCCCGAGGCCCCGGCGGAGATCCTGCAAGGCTGATGTGGAGTGATAAGTGCAGTCCTGCTCTGTATGGGGTGCAGGACTGCACAAAATGCAGGACAGTGCAGTCCTGTATGGATCGAGCAGAAAAGAGCTTTCAATATGCTGTCATTTTGAAATGAGGATGGAGGGGACGTGAAATGGAGATGTAGCGAAATGCAATTCAGACTCGGATTAAACTACATCAGCTTCAGTAAAGGTTAACTTAACACCATTAAATGGATCTCTTGAGTGAGTGGCAATGGTTAACTGTTGCCGACTTCGTCACTATATTTTTTGTCTGACTTTTCAGGCAAAAAAAAAAAGTCGTCTGTGACCAGAATCGCCAGGTCAGGCTTTTTAAAGATCGGCCAGAAAACTGCGATCGGTCCACTTTTAATCTAGAGACTGGAGTTTTTTGGGGTTTTTTGCAAGCTCAGTCAGTTTTCTTGAGTATTTGTCACCATCATTTTTCAGATCTTGTCAAAAATTCTCAAGAAGTTTTAGGTCTAGACTTTGACTAGGACATTTTAACGCACATATGCCTTGATCTAAACCATTCCATTGTAGTTCTCGTTGTTTTTTTCACTTGTTCTCGTTGTGTGTTCGCCTTGGTTTATAGCAATGAGCAGCTTTTGTTCCAGGATCTCTCTGTATTTAGCTCCATCCATCTTCTCGTCAACTCCGAACTACTGATTATGTGGCTTCTGGCTACTCTGAACTTAATTTAGGGGCATCACACTGGATACAAACACCTGTCAAAATCTTTGGATTTTCATCTGTAACAAGTGAAAAAAAACCAAGCGTTTCCTTTATAGTTGAGCTCTACTTTATGTCACAAAGTGGAAGTAAAATTCATGGAGGTCTGTGATTGTAACGAACGTTTGCGAGGCGCTGTAGATGTCACGTCATGCTGCTTATCGGCACTTTTCTTCCCGCTCTTTTTAAGGATTTTCCTGTATTTGTTCTTGTTACAGGGAAGGAATCCTTTCTTCCTGGAACCTGCCATCATAATTGCAATCAGCGACGGCAACAAGCTGACCGGCGGCAGCGGCGTGCAAGACGAGGTCAGTGGACGCCTTTGATCGGCATCTGAGAGAATCTTGGAGGCAGGAATTAAAATGCGGTCTCTGTTTAAAATGAATGGGAAATAATTCAGCTTTTTGATTTTTAAAATGGGGGGAAAAAAAAAAAAAAGCAGGTGCTCAAAGTGTGGAACTTCTCTGTAGTTCTTTTTCTACATCGTTAACTTCTTAATAGATTTTAAAACAAAGTGGCAAATTTATTCATCAGGCATCTTCAAAATAATTGCACACAGATGAAGGAGGTTATTTTCTTAAAATGTACCTCTAAATTTTTTGGCTCTCTTGCAAATTGTGAAGAAAATAGTCACAGCGATGCATGTAAAAATGATTGCGTTTTCGTTGCCTTTAGTGTTCAAAAGTGGCAAACATTAAATTACAAGCAAGAACATGATTGAACTTGCAAACAGAGGTGGGCGGTTATTATTGCTTATTGGCATGAGGAACATTTTAACCATGAGGAGAAAGGTCATGTAAATTACCTTACATGAATGAGTAAGGTAATTTAGCTGATTTTTTTTCCACTAAAAAAAAACAAAATTATATGAAAATATAATTAAATGTAAATCCTGTGATTTTCAGCAATCTAATAGTAATACCTAATGTAACTGCTTTGAATGAGCCGGTGTGAGAAGTGCTACATTTTAGAGTTGTGTGTGGCAAAGAGTAGTTGTCATGCAGCTGATAGTTTGGATGTCAGATCCTCTGTTTATATAAGGAATTAGAAATGTGCTTCATTTTTTTTTCCTCTTTGTTTTGATAATTGCATAAATCAGCAAGGAGGCCTTCAGCGGTTCCACAATTCTTTTAGTTTCAAAGCTGACCTTGACATTCCTCAACAGCAAGTAGAAATGCTGAAATCTGTCCTGATTTATTAAAATAAAAACTAAAACTCACAGGGTAATGTCTCATCTCGTGGATCTTAGCGTGTTGTCCTGTCCTCGCCTCTCTAGCTCCACCTGCCTCTGACCACCCCTCTGCCAGGGAGCGAGCTGACCAAGGAGCCTTTTCGCTGGGACCAGCGACTGTTTGCCCTGGTGTTGCGTATCCCCGGCAACGCCTCGGTGGAGCCAGAGCCGCTCGGCGGTGTCCCACCCGACGATTCTCCCATCACACCCATGTGTGAGGTCACTGGAGGTTGGTGAAGTTCTCATTCTCGAGCTATGCGTCTACTCTGGTTTAAGGAGCCATCTGCTGAGCTTGCTCATAAAAACTAGCTCGCTCGCTTGCTAGGCGAGTTTTGTTGAGGCGGTGGCTGAGAGACGATTGGTGTTCAAGAGGAGCGGGAGATTTTCTGAAAGCTGCTGTTGGGAGTGTTTTGACAAATGACCTCAGTTTGTGTTGTGCCATTTCTCTTCCGTGCCTCCAGACACAATGATAGCGCAGCGATAAATCACTCCAAGGCCCCTAAAATAACCCAGAGGTCACCAGCGAGGATGTTAATGAAGTTCATCAAGCCATAGAAAACCTTTTAAAGAACGTTTTAAAAATATTAAATAGGCTTTTATTGTTTATTTTATACATTGAAATGTAAATCTGCTTTTGTATTTTTTTTTATTTCTACACAGCATGAGATATGTTTGCACGGCTTTAGCATCTGTACGCAGTCTGGAAAAGTAAAGAAATCGATCAAACTTAAGTATTTGTCCAGATCTGAACAATTATAGAGAAGACTATTTGTAGAAATATTTGTCTGTCCTCACTTTATTCCTCATCCCGTTGCTGAACATTCATCGGTCTCTACAGCGCCTTGCAAAGTGTTGAAGTTATCGCCATTCTGTCATGTCAAGACCACAAACTTCTACGTGTTTTAATAGGATTTGATAGATCAACACAGAGGTTGGGAACATTTAGAAAATTATGTGTAGTTTTCATATGTTCAGTTTAAATCTAAAGAGTTTGGGTTACTTCATCTGCTATGTATAATAATTTGGAACTGTGCATTTTGAGCTTTTTATTTTTGAAAAAAGAAATAAATACTGTCCTGATGGGCAGCTTTGTTCAGTAAAATTTGATTTATACTGTATTAGTTCATGACTTGAAAATTACACTGACCATCATTGGCATTGACCATTTCAGAAAATCCGAGAAAACATCACTTGCATTATAATTCGTACATTCATAGGTTTTTTTTTTTAGTATTTTTTAGTATTTTTTTTAAAAATGGTTTTAAAACACCCACATTCCCTGGGAAGAAACATTGACACTTTATATAGAAACTGTGTGAAACCCTGAACAAATTCAGTCTATGCCTGTCTTTGTGTAATATTAATTTTAATACCAGTTTATTGCGCTCTTGTTTCTTCTCTGGCGCTCTATCAACTGAAAGCTGTCTTTGATTACGGGGATGAGTTCTCCCGGGACGACTCCGGTCTCAAACGAGTTCAGAAAGAACGTTAAATCAGGAACGAGACTGTTTGTAGTTTTGGTTGCCGGGTTGCCAGAGCGGCTTTTACGTCGCGCCGCTCAGCTTGTCGTAATCCGGTGAAGAGAAGCGAGACCGAGCTGCGCAGCAGAGGCTCCAACTATTTATAACAGTACATCAAAATAGCTGTTTGTTAAACACATTCTGCTGCACAACAGATGAATCATCTGTCGATGCCAAACAAGAAAAGGGTAATACATATTGGGCCTTTTTTTTTTTTTTTTTGAAGATGGAGAAAACGATTTGTCTTGGCAGCTGTCTTCTCCTCTAGTTAGGGAGATCCCTGGGCTTCCTCTCAATACCATTTCGCTCAACATGCAACTGCTGTGTTTACAACTTTGCCCAAGGGGGGGATATAAACTCTGCTCATTGTATGTCTTCAGTTCCTCGAGCTCAAACCGGCGAGGCGGTGGCAGAGCAGTAAGAAAGTGCTTTGTTGAACCGGTGATTAAGGAGAGGACGACTCCTCCACCGCAGCTCTGCCCGCATGGCAGCTGCTTTATAGAGGCGGGTTTGTTCCTCCAGCTGGCGGGAGGAACACACCAGAAACGATGCTGGCGGCCGTTTTAAGATGAGCCACGCACAGTCAGAGAGAGAGAGAGAGAGAGAAAGCTAGGGGGTACCGCGGCGCTCTGAATGCAGAACATGACACGGCTCCATTGTCGGCGACGGCGCGCGCCCCTCATGCCGCCTGCCCGTTACTGCTGATGGCAGAGCTGACACAAAGCCACAGGCGAGTGAAAGGGGAAGTGAACGGGTCCACAGGAGGGTCACTACAGGTGAAGAGAGAGGCTTTAACTGATGAGAAGGTCAACTTTGATTGATCACTCTTGTCTGAATTGTGGCCTTGTGAGAAAACTGATGTGAAAAATGGTTTCACAGATTCAAAGCTTATCACAGCACCAATTCATTCGTACACGCCAGGGGTGCACTGATAGATCGGCACCGATTTATTCTGGGCAATCAGCAATCTGCCGATGGTCTGAACAGCAGCCGCGAGCTGCTTTCCCATTAGCCATAAAATTGCACAATTTTATGAAAATAAATTTGCTTAATAGAAACGCGCCAATTGGGAAAACACGTGGCTGTCAAAGGTTGAGCCTAAAGATCCTTAAAGAAAAAAAATGAACGTTTTTGCGATAGGATGACAGCGATTTGCTTAGCCGCATCAAAGTTTGAGTATTTTTCAAAACTTAAGTAGAAACACGCCCTGGCCTGTCTCGCAGCATCGCACAGTTCAGCAACAGGCGAGTTTGCCAAGTTAGACATCAGTCCATCGTTTATGTTGCTGGGCTAACAAATATGTGCAAGTAGCTAAAATATAGGCATGATGTTATTTGCTTCAAGCAAAAACTCTTCCAAAGAGAAGTGAAGTGGAGAAATTCTGAAGAGCCCAGTTTTGTGTAACAAAGCGGTGAACCAGGAACAAGTGCTGATGTTGTGTAATTAAGCACAACATGTATTTGTCAAGGTGTGATGACCTTGAATTACAAGATGGTGAAGAAGTTTGATTTCCGTTTCTGTCGGTATGCTGCTAGCTGGAGAAACATTTACTGGGATGGCACTGGGAAAAGTTCAAGAACTGTCCGACTAAGAACTTCAAGAAACTTTCCAGCGATAATCTTTGGTTATCGCTGGAATCTGTTACTAAGCAACAGATTGATCTTGTTTCACGTTGATGTTTTTCATGGGTTAGTAATGGATGTTGTTGTGTCTTGCGTGCACTTTGTGTAATTCTATGTTTAGCTGAAAGAGAACCAACAAATGACAACAAAAGAGACTAAATATTGTGTTAGCCTTAATCAAGCTAGCTGAAATGTAACTTCACAGTTGGACTTTTAACTTTTTCACGCGCCTGGAGTCGAGTCTAACCTGTAAGTTCTGTGTGTTGCAGGCCGTTCCTACAGCGTTTTTTCCCAGCGCATGTTGAATCAGTGTTTGGAGTCTCTGGTGCAGAAAATCCAAAGCGGCGTGGTGATAAACTTCGAAAAGACCGGCCCTGACCCCCCTCCGCTAGAAGGTACGAGAGGCTGTTCTGTTTCGGTGTAATCTATTTCCGACGAAAGAAGAAGAAGAAGAAACCTCCTTGATATCTGTGTTTGTTTGATAAAGCGAGAAGTTTTTTTTACCTTCTCCCACTCACCTTTTTTAATCCGCTGAGCTGAATTTATTAGGATAACACGCATATCAGAACCGTTCAGTCGTCTCGTCCTTCCAAAAACCTTCCTGCCTCCTGGGTTCACCGACGAATGAACCTTTTTCTCTCCGTTTCTGAGCAGACGCTCCAGTCGAGGCACTGAAGTCCGGTCTGCAGCCTTGGCACTGCTGTCACAAGCTCATCTACGTACGACCCAACCCTAAAACCGGCGTCCCCATCGGTCACTGGCCCATCCCTGAGGCCTTCTGGCCAGACCAGAACTCTCCAACACTAGTAAGAGATTATTTTACAAGCACAAAACACAGTATGTCGATTTTTTTTTTTCCCCCCTCCACTAAAACATGATTTTCACTTATTTATGCATACTTACTCAGCATAAAGTATCCATACCTCTTAAGCTTTATGTGATGCTCTGTTAAACATAAATTATTTTTCCTGGGATTTTATTGGATGGAACAAGAAGCGGTGTATTATTATGATACAAGAAAGTTTTCTAGGCTCTTAATAATACTAATAATCTGTCGTCTGTCGTGCGACACAGCCGCCCCGCTCAGCCCACCCCCAGGTCCGGTTCTCCTGTGTGGACGCCGAGCCCATGGTGATCGACAAGGTGCCCTTCGACAAGTACGAGCTGGAGCCTTCGCCGCTCACGCAGTACATTCTGGAGAGGAAATCTCCTCACACCTGCTGGCAGGTACGTCCCAGAGGGCTGCACTCCGGGAGGAGAGTCTTATCTTTCTAAGAACGCCACAAGACCGCTGGGAATGTTTCATTTAAGATTTTAAATCTCATTTAAGTCCAGATAGAAATTTGCTTGAAACAGGACACTGAGTGGCTAGAAGTTGTTCTTTGTGAGACGTTTCAGACTTCATTTCAGCTGATCAGTGACAAAGAGTGTGTGTGTGTGAGAGCGCCGTCTTAAAGGTTGGCTATCGCTGTTTGTTTTTCCACAACTCCTACCAAAACACTGGATAATGGCAGGCTGTGACTGGTCCAACTGGACATTATGAAAGTCAAAGAATTTGAGGAGGAAACTTGGTCTGAGCTCAGTTTGCTGTCGGCTGTTGTCATCTGCCAGGCCAACAAACTGAAGCATCCTCTCAAGAGTTACTGTGTGGGTAAAGCTATCTGCAGAAACACACGTTCCCTGAGGAATAGAGGGGGAGGAATTCACTACCATCACCACGAGAGTTTTTGCCAACCGGTGCATTTAGCACGGCTCTGCACATACATTTCTTCCAAATACAGAATGGATATTGTCTCTTAGTTATCCTTAAAACATGTTGTTTTTATTGTCAATGTAGCTTGGTGTGACGTTTAAAGAGGGTCGGAAAAAGCAGACGTGGTGGATTAGCAGCCGATAACGTGTTTCTGCGAAATATTGTCTCTGCTGCCCAGAGATTTCTCCGTCACACAAAAAGGTTTTTTGAAAAAAAAAAAAAATAAATCATGCATTTTTAAAATGTAATTTTTTACTTACTTGAAATGTCCAATTGAAGAAAATGTATAAAACCTAAAAACAAAAACCCTTTAAAAATTTTAAACCAAATTTTTATATTCTAAACTGCAAAAAATCTTTTTTGTTTCAGAGTCGCGTTGCTTTTGCGACTTGAAACAGATTTGTTCTAGCTAAACTGAAGGCCAAAAAAAATGGCTCTTTGGACTGTAAAGATTTCTCGTTTTAACAATCCTTCTTGTGTGTTGTAAAACATTTTGATAACATTTATTATTCTGAAAAATGACGCTCTACTTTGAGTTGGCCTATCACATAAAATGTCAATAGATCATCCTGAACATTGCGGCTTCAACTGCAAGAGAGAAAAGCGCTTCATGTGGAAATGACCGGTGTGTCGCATCATTTTCTCTCTCAACGTCACGATCTGCGTGACGCGACGCCGAGGGCGTAAAAACTGCCGGATGAATCTGCTGAGGACAGAAGGCAGAGATGAGAAACCGCGGTAGCCGGAGACTGACACCCACCCCTCACACACGGGGAAAAGCCAGATTGTTTGTTTTTTTGTTTTTGTTTTGTTTTTTAACCTGCCTGTCAGCACACCTGTCCATAAACTGCTTTGGAAAATATTGAGCAGTTTTGCTAAACCGCCGCATTTATTCACTGAAGCCTCTCTCTGGGTCTGCTGTTGACTGAATTTAAATGGACCGAAAAATAAACATTGGGAGGAAGTGAGCTTAAGCAGACACGGAGGACTGGATTTAAAAAAAAAAGAAAATCTTGTGATTATTTAATTATTTTTTTGTTCTTGTTGTGAATAGTTTCGAGCCAGATGTTCCATCTCCAGACTCCTGTCCTGTTGACCCACATTGACTTTCTTCCAGGATTTTGCTGAAACGAACATTTTTAAAGAGGACTCCTTTTAAAGAGACAGCAACCTTTTTTTTTTAATCCTAATGCGTTTAAGTTGCGTGTGGACATTTATAATTTGCCTGCAGACGTCCTGGTGTTTTAATTACTATATTTTTAGACTTATTTGAGCAATTTACCAACGAATATCCTTTTGTGCTTCAGCCTTTTGTTTGCCGATTCGGGTTCAAACGTCGCTGCTGATTTATTGGTTGGTTTCTGTTTGCTTTTTGTAGGTGTTTGTAAGCAACAGTGCCAAGTACAGTGACCTGGGTCAACCATTTGGTTATCTAAAGGCCAGTACAGCTCTCAACTGCGTCAACCTGTTTGTAATGCCCTACAACTACCCCGTCGTCCTGCCACTGCTGGGTAAGAAGCGGCTCCACGCGTTGCCCTCCGAGGTTTTCATTTTCACCTCGAGAAATTTCCACAGTGCCACTCTGGCCAATTTCTAAAGTTTTAAAAATAGATGTAATAGAAAAATGCAGCGTTTCGCTATTGCTTCAGTTTTTCATGGTTCCCAGTTTTGCTTGTTGTTCGAATGGGAAACTGTGTGGATTTATTAACATGTCATATGAGAAAATGTAGCAGTCATCTATTTGAATTGGGTTTTTTTTTTTTTTTTATGCTTTTCTTTATATCAAAACTTAAAAATAAGAATGAAACGATTTCTCCTTATACATTACAACAGTTTTCCTATTGTAGGTACTTATAACAAATTATAAGAGCTCTTTATTCAAAGGCACGGGTAATATTTCCGTCTCTAATCTAGGGCTGCAACTAAAAAATTCAACAGTTTTTCATTTAACACTTCAACATGTCTTGTACAATATTAGAAATGCCTGAAAAGATGCAAATAAACCTTCAGTTAATTCACTAATGACTAATTTGTGAGAAGACAAAGCAGGATAATTACTGAGTGTACTTGAAGATTATGCAATTGTTAGTTGTAAAAATATATATTTTTTGTTTATGTAGTTATTCCCGATTAAAAACATTTTTTTTCAGTTGGGAATGGTATTTTTTTTTAAAAATGTGTAATTAGAGGCACAAAACGAATAAGATATTCATTCCCATGATGAGTCTGAGCTCTTTGGCAGCTTTATTTAAAAAGACCAGTTAGAAAATGTATTTAATCCATTTTGAACAAGTTTAATGAATCAGTTGTGGGATTATGGGGTTGTGAAATGGTAGCAACAATAGTATTTTATGTGTGTGACATTGTTTCGATGTACTTCTCGCAGACGACTTGATCAAAGTGCACAAGTTCAAGCCCACTCTGAAATGGCGGCAGTCCTTTGAGAACTATTTGAAGACCATGCCTCCTTATTACATCGGGGTAAGTCGATTCGGGCCAATCTGAATTATTACTTCATTTTTTCTAAACAAAAGAAATAAATAATGTTCCCTTGTCTTTCTTTCTCTTCCCGCGTTCTTCCCTCAGTCCCTCAAAAAGGCACTGAGGATAATGGGCGCGCCGAACCTCCTGGCCGAGAACATGGAGTACGGTCTGAGCTACAGCGTCGTGTCCTACCTGAAGAAGCTCAGTCAGCAGGTTTGATGACTCGGCAATTTTACATTCCTCTGCTACTCCTTTGCAACGACTTTGTTAAAACTGACTTCTTTTTTGCCACGTTGCCAGACGAAAATCGAGTACGACCGCCTGATCGCCTCAATCGGGAAGAAACCCACTCTGGAGCCTGGCATCAAGGTGCGATGGCGGGGCGGCGGCATCTCTCTGGCGCAGAGGCGGGACTTCATCCAGCAGCTGCAGAGTCTCACTGGCGAGGCTCCCACTCTACCTCTGGAGCTCAACCCCAAAGAGTTTCAGGGCTTCCACTTGGCACTGCTCAACAAAGTAAGAAAAGATAAAAGATAAAATGCTGTTTTTGTTTTCAACAACCTTTGTGATTCTCCTCACGTCCCTGAGTGTCCTTCCTCCTTTTGCTAGGAGACCAGACAGCATTTTTCTGTTTTTTCTTTTTTCACTTTAACATCCTTTCCTCCATCCTTTCTTACCTTGCTCCTTCTCAGGGTCTGAAGCCTCAGAGCTTTAGAAATCCCTACGACATCCCACGCAGCCACTTGCTCGATCAGCTCAGCCGAATGAGGAGGAACCTGCTCAACACCACCGTCTGCACCTTACGAGGGCAGGACTCCGGTAGGTCGTCTATGGAGACGGGACTTCACGTTACTGTAAATGCACCGATCTGAACTTTGTGGCCAGCCTCCAGTCTTCTCTTTTCGTAAAGATTTCGCCCAATTAATTTCTGAACTATAATCAGGGTGTTCACACATCCTTAAGATGTTTAAAATCATTACAGTTGGCCCTAAATTTGTTAATCACGGTTGTATTTAATCGTGTACAATGAAAACTCTTTAGTTTTCTCTGTTCTGTATGTAACAGAGTCTGGAATTAAAGGCGCCGTTTCAACCAAAAGGTTTGGAATGCGTTTCCGAACCAGACGCTCCAAAGTGTCTGATCCATAACTCTTCAACACGCTGTCAGCTCCCGGTCAGAAAGATGAATTTATTTCAGTGTCCATGAGGTGATATTAAGAAAGGATTTTTTTAATTATTATTATTATTATTATTATTTATTGATTGTAGTTGCTTGTGTCATGAACTCTTTGCGTAAGGTCTATGATGTCTACCTGTGTGCACCCGTCAGCGGTGTGAATTGTAACCTATCAAATGATGGACAGGCTTCGAATGTTCCCGTTCAAAAAAAATGACTGGCCAAATACGGAAAATATTCTGTTAACGCGACCTCTGGTGTAGGGTATGTGGCGTTCATCTTCTTGAAAAATACGTTTCCGATAAGCTGAAAATTGGTCATTAGACTATTTCCACAGAGGATTTCTGCTGCAAACACACTGAAAATTCAATTAAAAAACTTAATCTTCCCTCTGCTGGTGTTGTTTCCAGACCAGCTCCACAGTGTGCCAATCGCCCAGATGGGAAACTACCAAGACTTCCTGAAATCTGCCCCCCAGCCACTCCGAGACGCAGATCCCGAACAGCCCAAGCGTTTGCACACATTCGGAAACCCCTTCAAACTGGACAAGAAGGTGCGCCACGCCCCGTTCATGTCAACCTTCACATTGAAGGGAAGAGTACTTCGACGCGGTTAAAATGCAACCACCTGATCTCTTGCAGGGCATGATGATCGACGAGGCGGACGAGTTCGTGACCGGCCCGCAGAACAAGGGCAAGCGACCGGGAGAGAGCAGCAACATGCCGGGCGGCGGTCCCAAGAGACGGCGCTGCATGTCGCCCCTGCTGCGTCTGGGCCGCGCCTACACGCCTCCGGTGACGCCGCCCGCCAGCCCACGACACTCGACAGGTCAAATCCATGGTTTTTCCTTCAAAATGGTGCTGACGGATGAAAATAGACGAGCAGATCAGCTTTCCGTCGCTTCATCAGTGTTTTCTCACAGCCAAACCTGATCAATAAGTGATCCCAACTCTCTCGCCCCCTCCTGACTCCCCGTAGATGCGGACTTGAACGACGGCGCACCAGAACCTGAGCTGATAATCAACCACCTGAATCAGAACCACTACAGCCCCGACGCGAACTCCGACCCCGAGGTGGATCACCCGTCAGGGCCCGCCGACCTCCAGGAGAACCACACCGCCGCCGACCCGCAGCTTCTCCGGCACAAGGACGAGGAGGAGAACGGGGTGCCCGGGTCGTGCGAGCCGCCGGGTGGCGAGGGAGGGATGGAGATGGTGGTGATGGAGGACCAGACGACCCGCTTCCTGTCGCCCGCCGCCCTGAAGAAGCACATCCACGGCGAGACGACGAAGGTCAACAACGAGCTGAGGGTGCTGATCACCAAGGAGATCAGAAAACCTGGCAGACGTACGTACATGTGCCGTCCTCTGACCACCCCCGTTGAGAAACGCTAATCGAAGCAGATATTTTCCTGTTGAGCATGACTTAAATCACTATTCAATCAGTAACAGGATTAAATGTTCTCATTAGGTTGAAGGATCTTTGCCTTTCTTGTGTTTCAGACTACGAGAAGATCTTCCTCCTCTTGAAGCAGATCCAGGGAACGTTGGACACTCGGCTCATTTTCCTCCAAAACATCATCAAAGAGGCCGCCAGGTAGCAGAGCTGCACTTCTTCTCACATCCCAGAGCAATAAATAGAACTATTGAGTAGATTCTTTCACTGACATTGAAACCACCTTCACTGATCGGCCACTTCAAATTCTCATTAACTCGAACTACAAAGCAAACGCAACACAGCTGCTCTGAGCTTTTAGTCATGGAGACGTGGTGAAGACGATTTGCTGGAGTTCATACTGAGCATCAGAAAGGCAATTGAAGTGATTCTGAACATAGCATGGCAGTTCATGTCTGCACAACCACTAGATCCAGTTGGATCACACAAGGCACAGGTGTCAAAAGTCCAGTCCTCAAGGGCAGCTGTCCTGCAGTCTTTAGATGTGCCACAGGTACAAAACACTGGAATGAAATGGCTCAATTACCTCCTTATTGTGTAGATCAGTTCTCCAGAGCCTTGCTAATTCCATTCATGAGTGGTGCAGCAGAGCCACATCTAAAAGTTGCAGGGCAGTGGCCCTTGAGGACTGGAGTTTGACACCCCTGACTTAAGGGACGCGCTGGACCGAGAGAATCGGTTCATGAAGTTCAGCTGACAAATCTGCAGGAGCCTTTAGTACCAATACAGTGTACCTAATAAAGTGGCCCTTCTGGGTCTAGGTTTCCCCTGCACATTCTTTTTTTTTTGTTTTTGAACACCTTTGATATATCCATGTTTTACTGCATAGAAACAAATGGATAATCATAATACCTTGCAAAAGTATGTGCACTCCTTAGACATCATATAACACTGCAACTTCTACATTTAATGTGCTTTGAGGGTTTTATGACAAACACAAATGAAAAAATTATACATGGTCTTAAAAGAGCTTTTTATTCAATGGATAAGCTGAAAATGTTGGGTTTCATTTGTAATTAGCTCCCCTAACTCCTACGCTCTTAAATGCAATCCATTGCGACCGTCTTACTAAATAAAAACCTCAATAGTAAGTTCAGCAATGCACCATGACGAAAGTTAACAAAAAAAACCTCAATAAAAACATCTTGCGTGGCTTTCAGTAGATCTAAATGATGTTGAAAATACAAAACTTTAAAATGTTTTTTTCTTTTTTTTTTTGCCCCCATCATCAAAGGTTTAAGAAGAGAGTTCTCATCGAGCAGCTGGAAAACTTCCTCTATGAAATCCACAACCGATCCAACACCATGAACCACGTGGACATGCTCTGAGACCAACTCAAACTGCACAGACTAATAATAATAACAATAATAATAAACCCCGTAACCCTTCGCATCCCCGTGGAAACAACCACTCCCCCTCCACCTCAACCAAGACCCAAAGAACGAGACGCAACGGGAGTCCGGGATCCGGAATACCGAGAGGTCCCACATTTAATCTACAGGGCCGGGTATCGAGACGGGAGCGACCGCATCTCATGAACGGGGTGGAGTTGAAAACTTTTTTTTTTGTTTGTTTTTTTTTGTCCCAGGGAGGATATGATGATGATGATGATGATAACTGTAATGTTCGTCATTTTTTTTTGTTTTGTTTTCCCGTGAAGATGTGGTGGACGGAGTTCAGTCTGAGTGTTGCACGTTTCCAGATATCTCAGGGTCGAAAGGGATCCAGTGAAGATGTTTTTTTTTTTTTGTCCCTTCCACATTCATTTTTTTTTTCCATACTCCTCCCCCACCGCACTGTAGTAGGTATTACTCTCTCACATTTCTGATTGCGAGGGGGTGATGAGAGGAAAACCGATTTGCCCCAATCGAATTTCTACACTCCACCAACCAGAGCACTCTGCTACTCGGCTCTCGAACAGACGGAATTTGATTTCAAGGTCACCGCAGTCGATTAATATTATCGGCATAATGATTTAGGAGTCGGACAAAGTCGGCGGTTTTTAAGGATCCTTTAAACCTAGAAAGGTTTGTTCTGCGAAGCAGAGTTAACAGCAAACTAAATGCAAAGGAAGGTCATGCAAAGAGGGACAAAAAGCTCAGGAACCGTCATTAATGCATCAGCGTCAGCAATAACATTGAGTCCCCCTCCCCCACCTATTTATTTAAGCCCCGAAAGGGCTGATATGCAACGTGAGCTGTCGTCTGCTGGAAGCAATGATGAAGTGGGGTCTTGGTTGCTGCCAAATTACTGAACAAACCCCCATCAACTACCCTCCTGTCCCCCTCTCTCTGCCACGGATCTCAAACAAACTTCTTGTTGCTTCATCGCAATTGCACTTGTGTAAATTTGAGAATTATTATTTAATGTAATTTAAAAGACAAACATTTTTTTTGTTGTTGTTGCAATTTCTGAGAAAGAATGGGAATCTATATTCAGCGTTCTCAAATGTACACAAACAAACCCTCGTTTTGGGTCCAGAGGTCAAAAGTTGTTTTCCGAATCCAGTGGCTCCCCTCTTCCTCTGCAAACCTCCCCGGATAGGGACCAAAATCTGCCATACTTGTCTTTTATGTGTGAAGAGGCCGCTACCAAAAGAGTATTTTGAATACACTGTAAAGATGTAAATAACCCTAGAGTACTATTTAAAAGAAAAAAGAAATGTTCAGTAAAAAAAAATGGCCTTTTTGTAAGTATTTCCATAAATAAAGTTTCTATTTTACACTGTGAAGGGCCATGTAAATAAAGTGTTCCATAAATGTGTGACTCCTTGAGGTTTCTTTCGTTTATTAGTGTGAATAATAAATGCACCCACTGTGTAAAAACATTAAAATTTTATTTACAGGTATTTACAAAAATAACATCCCTCTTCCTGGAGTGTCCTCGTATCTTCCGTTTGGTCCATAAATAAATACCGAAGGTGAAACTGGTTGGAGTAGATTGGTGCGATTTGGGGGCGGTGGCGTAGAGGAGGGTTATATTACTTGGTCTGCTGGGTTGATTATTCTGCCCATAAACAGGATTGAACCTGAAATAACAAACACAAATGTTTTGCCAAAAACACAGAAGCCTGAAGGCAAAAAAAAAAAAAAAATCTGAAGTATTTTTGGTTTACCCAGATTTTAGCAATCTGTGTAAAAATGTCTTGTCATAAGCAAAATAATATAAACATTAAGGAATATTTTACTTACAACAAGTACCTATATCTTGCTGAAAAGTAACTTGTAAGTTAGTTTTCACGTATTTCAAGCGTGTTAAGATATTTGCACTGGAAAGTGGAACAAAAATACTGAAGTTGTTCCAGTGTTACCATTCAACAAAACAGATTTTTAACTTCCGTCCACTAGAGGTCGCCAAAAATATTGTTTTAAAAATACCGCAACTTCATAATTTATCTGTTCCATCGTGAATCCAAAGTCTCTGAATGGAAACTGTTACATTTTCTGTAAGAGTTTAGTTTGTTTTCATATTTTCACTCATTGTTGAATAATATTGTTCGAACTCGACTTATGATAGAAGGAGCTCCTGGTGTTTTATGGAGGCGGAGTATTCGCGGTGTACATACCTGTGTTAACCTGGCGAAGCAGAAATAAAAATGGCCGGTCCGCCTTGAAAACAGGAGCGCGCGACCGTTTGAGTAGCACCATAGCTGGAACGACAAAAACCAGCCGTTAAAACCTCCATCCGCCATTTTGACTCTGCTCCTTCTCAGGATTACTGACCTGTTGCTGCGGCTGCCTTCGTCCCGTCCTCTGTCACTTCTATTCGGACTTCGTGGACGGCGTCGGACACATAAAGACCCTCCTCCACTGCAAGAGGTGAAACCCATCAGCGGCCATCAGCGGCTGCTTTCTGTTGAAACCGCACGAGGGATCGATGGACTGACCTGAGATCCCCGTGAAGTCGGCCGCCGTCGGGTTGAAGGCGTCACTGACGCCCAGAGCAGGAAGCACCGACTTCAGGCTGAACTTGTTCTGCATTCTGAATCTGAGAAATAATAAGAATTTCAACATAAAACGCGTCCTATGCAGTCCGACCTGGGTTCTACTGCTACTCGAAAGCTCAGAACGAGGGACGTCACCTGGGCAGGAAGACGTCCATCTTGGTCCTCCGCAGGCCGGACTCCCAGGAGGCCAGCTCGCGGGCCGTGAGCTGGGTCTCCAGGGAGGACAGGGGGCTCTTCCTGTCGCTGGGCAGGACCACCTGCAGGCTCAGGGCGCGGCCCAGGTACGGCAGCTCCAGCACGGTGTAGCGCTGCTCCGACGCTGTCCTGAACTGACCTGAAGGGGGGAAAAGCCCCTCAGATTTTACATCACAACCATGAACGTCAACATATATTAGTGGTTTTAGCGGTTAAATGCAATGTAGTACATAGTTCTCAGTGGTCAATCAAGTCAGTGTAAGTGCTGCTGTTTGTTAATTGGTGAACATTAGTTAACACCAGTTAAGATATTTTTGGATAACATGTACTTTTAGGGGAATTTTTACTACCCTGCACTGACTTTCCTAGGAAGTATCGTTACTCCAATCAGTGACTACAATTCAACCAACTTTGAGTAGCCAAATGAAGAAGAACAAGCTTGTTTTAACAAACATTCACCAGACACACACACACACCTGCAGGTTTGTTAAAGTGTCGTAACTTTTATACTGAAACAAACTGATTTGTAAACATTTTGTGATTACGTTACTCATCTGAATTATTGTCATTTTAATCCTCGAAACCAAAATTTCCACACAACTTCATATTGAGGTGCGTCTGATGATCTTTTTTAAATATTAAGTAACTGATCAGTTATTTACCAAACACCTTGTTTTTTTTTTACTCAAGTAATTTCTTTTATGGTTGCTTTTTACTTGAGTAAACCTATGTGAAGCAGTAACTGTTTGACAAGTAGATAACACTTGAAAACCAGGCCACTTTCCATGTTGACGTCCAGCCAATAAGGGAGGATGTGCTCTTACCAAAGCTGACCTCTCCAGCCTGGTACATCATGGGCACCTTGACGGCGCTCCCGTCAGGCAGGACGAAGGGCAGGTTCTGGGTGTTGCCGAACATGAACTGCCTCTGCCAGACGCCCCTGAACGCCACCGTGTTGACCAGCGCCACCTGCGGCCGTTGTCCCCACCAAAGGGCTTCTGCCTGGGCTTCGCCGGAGCCGGACAGCTCCCCGCTGCTGCTTCCCGACTGGAGGGACCCCGACCCATCTTAAGGAAAACGACACAAAGCCGTTCAGTCCTCGTTTCATCGGCATGAGTTTGATTGAAACAGGAAGGCTGGAGAAACGGTGGAGTTTCCCTCATTGTCGTTCCAATACTTAAGACGGGCTGCAAATCCGATTCTGCTGTGTTTGTGTGTGAGGAGGTCTGGTTTGCATGACTCTGCAATAACAGGCCTCTGAGGAGCTGAAATGTCTGCCGGTGTTGACAGCTTAGTAGTTTCATCAGCAGATTTCGCTTCTCCTTGATCACATTCAAGCAAGGCAAGTACTAAATGGAGCAGCTTGTCTCCCGCTCTTCTACTCTGCTTTTAGTCAGCACAAACTGCTGTGAGTGATGCTGGGTCCAAATCCCATTTCTGATTGTGTCTGTGATTTGTGTTCAGTGTCTTGTGACGGCGAGGCGATCGCTTCACAACCACAAACCGGCGGTTCCAGAAAGCGAGCGGAGAGTCGTCACGGAGCGACCCTCGACCTCCAGATTGGTGCAATCAACCTCAACCGTTAAGCGTTAACCGCCGTCAGGTTTACCGTGGCCCGTCGGCTCCGAGTGGCGGCGGGCGTGACCGGGCTGGCTGAAGTTGGCTCGCACCACGCCGGCGTCGACCCAGGCGGCAGCGTGCTGCGTGAACTCGGCCAGGAGTCGGACTCCGCTCTGGACGAACAGCGTGCAGCTCTGCTGCAGCCACGCCCCGTGGCTGCTGTTGCTCACGCCGCCCTGGGCGTGCAGCAGGAAGTCTCGCACCTGAGCATCTGCAGGGAGAAACAGCCAGGTGAGATGGTGCAGAGGTTGGAAATTATTACTGTTATTGTTACTGAAATACATTTTCATTCTCTGTGAGAAAGCATATCTTAAAACCTAAAGAAGCCACCAGACATTCAAGCTGCAGCAGCAAATTGACTTATTTCCCCACACATCCCGTAAGGCTGGAAAGTGCTGCAGTCTGTTTGGAGCTGAGAAGGTGAGAGCTTTTCAACTTAAAATAATGCAAAGCCCATCTCCTGTCTATTATTCACCATCATTAGAAGCTTGTTGTAGGATATTTTCTTTTTTATATGAAGTATATTTTGTCCTGCAATAATTAACCGTATCAGTTTTTGGCTTAGACTTTACAGTGACTTGTGTTTTTGTTTTGTTTTGTTTTGTTTTGTTGTTTTTAGGGAGATTTTCACCTTCCTAATATTAAAAAATGGCTTTTCCCCCCCCCCCCCCCCAAAAAAAAAATCTTTAATTTCCTTTTGGGATCAATAAAGTATTTTTGAATTTCAATATGAATTGAACTAAAAATAAAAATGTAAAACTAAAAAGAAAAAGTTTGAGAGCTTTTCTTCAACTTTTTTTTTTTTTTTTAGTTTTTCATTTATATATTTATTTAAATTGACCTCCTGGAGTCTCTAGCTGACCTGTGAGCTAATATCCCTGGGAGGAAGAAAGAGAAAAAGATCCTCATCAGTCACATTCATTGGTAAGGAAACACGTTGGCCTCCTGACCCGTCTCCTGAGGCCAAGCCGCAGGAGTGGTTAATGAGATTAGAGCTGGTGTGGAGGCCGGTATTACGGCTCCAGACACCACTGTGCTCTGCGGGGCCCAGCCGGCAGCAGCAGCACCGCTCCACGCCACCTGGTACCAACAGCGCTGAGCGCCACCGACAAAACAAAAAACCCTCTCCAGCTCCTACTTCTCACAGCAAAACGTTTTGTCGCCCCCTTTCCACGAAGCCTAGATACCTTCGGCGTTGTATCCCAGCGTTCCCTCCAGCTGAGCCCGGGTGTTGCCCCGGGCGCCGAGCTGCAGCAGGGCCAGGGACAGGGACACGCTCGCTGGGGACGCGACCAGGTTGGAGCGGTTCTCCGCCTCGGTGAGCGTCTGGTAGAGGCTGATGGCGAAGCGGTTGTGGAGCTCCCGCATGCTGTCCTGAAAGCTGCCGGTGCAGTGGCTCCTCTCGGCCAACCAGAGGAACACGAGGACGGAGGCCAGAGGCAGACGACGCATGTCCTCGGCTGGAGGAAGTGTCCACAGGGCTCAACTCAGTGGTCCGACGATCGGAGCTGTGAGATGAGGGGTGATAAAAGTTATCGGGTCAGAAAGGTCAGACATTCGCAGGGGAGCCAGTCAGAGACCTGAACTGGCATCTCATGTGCGAGAAACAATGTGAGCAACTTTATTAACCGACTTGGAAGTTACAACGTGCAGCAGCCCCACCCGTTTGGAGTTTTGTGTTCTGGTCCTGGTTCTGCTCTGCGTCATGAGAACCAGAACCAAACACGTAGAAGTAGCATTCGTCTTCTACTCACCACAAAGTTGGAGCAAACGTCCAGAAAACTGCACAACAGCCGAAACCCCGAGTTTCTTTTAAATCAAGGCTTAAAGCCCTTCCTGTTTGGCGTCGCTTTTGAACCATAATCAATGGCACTTTGAGCAACATATTTGATGCATATGACAAAATGTCAAGCTTATTGCTCATGTCATAACTGGTGACTGTATTATGTAACCAGTTTAATTATGATTAAACAATTCTGATGATATAAGCACTCTTTTATCCACCGCTGCATCATTAAAAACCAAACCAGTGGGAGAAAAAGCAATTGAAATTCTTCAAGTTTCTCTTTCTAGAAGACTTTGTAACACTTTTGGACGACTCGATGGCTGAAGTTAATTCGGTAGATGAAATAAAACTTTACCTGTGGACAGGTAAGGCAGTGTGGTTCAGGCTCTGCAGCCGGTTTTCTGCTCCGTCCCCCAGTTCTCCTTGTCACCGAGTCACCGCCTCTGTCCCGGGTTATCAGCCTCCGGCTCAGTCCGCCCGAGCGCCTGTCTCTCTGAAACGGTCATGAGACGGTGTTTAAAGGGAAAACTTTCTTGTTTGCGGTTGCTGTCGGCGATGTCCGTACCAATCGTCCGGTACTCCTGCCTCCTCAGGGGCTATAAAGAGCCAGGCGGAGGGAGGCATGTCACTGACCAGCAAATCCCAAGCTGGGCAGAGGGGAGAGAACACTCCTGATAATGTGTGTGTGCGTGTGTGTGTGTGTAGTGTGTGTGTGCATATAGCTGGCATGCATGTTGCGTTGAGAAAGACATTTTCCCATTCAGCTTTATCAGTAAACACATTCCAAAAGGATCAATTTTATGCAAACTGGGGGATTTTTGTCATTGCATTTTCTGATTTTCGAATCAAGTTTGAAAATTAAACAAATCTTTCAGACATTTTTGCATTTTCTTCCTTAAGCTTTTGACTCATTTTATTGCAATTGACAATCATTTTTAAGTGTTTTAGTTGAATTAAGTGCATCTGATGAGTGTGCACACAGTCACACGGATCAAATATCAACGCAGCCTTACACTACTTTTCCATTGGTAGTATTTTCTAAAATTAAGGTTAACTATTAAGAACACTAAAGATTTACAGCTAACTTTGAAATAATGTTTTATCAGTGTTTGGAGAACATTATGTAAAGGTTACTGCCAATGTTTAATTACCCTTAATCAGTGTTCAGAGAACAATGGATAAAGGTTGAAGCTAGCCTTTAGCCAGACCAGCTATTGGAGAACATTAGCTAAAGGTGTCAACTAATGTTTAGGTAAGCTTTGGCTAGATGTTAGAAGTAACATTTAGAATAGCTAACCTTTGTGCAGTATTTAGAGAACATTAGCTAACGTTTTCGGCTAATATTTAAATAACAATTTAACAGTATTTAGAGAACATTGCTAAAGTTTTCAGCTAACATTTAACAATTTAAAGGTATTTAGAGAAATTAGCTAAAGGTTTCAGCTAACATTTAAATAACAATCTAACAGTAGTTAGTGGAAAATGCAGCTAACGTGTTGGCTAAAGGTCACACTTTCTATTTGTTCCAGTTGTTTTTATTCGCAATTATGAGACCAGAAAGGGATAGAAGACGTGAGAAAGAAATGCAGCAAAAGTCCTGAGCTAAGGACACCAGGGGCGTCGAGAGCTAATTCTCTGTAATTGGCTGCAATTCTACAGCTGGACCATGTGTCACTTCACTTCTAAATTTTTATTCACCTCCACACAATGTTCCAGGAATGTTGGCTCAAGTTTACAGGTAAACTTTGGAGTTAGTTGTCATCGTGGCAGAACATTGGTCGGCAACATTGAACTAACCTTGTTCGTTGGTTTGTGATAAACGTTACCCTCGATGTTTTTCACATCAGTTGCACATCAGTTGCATCATGTCCTTTCTGTTCTTGCTCGAAGATCGTCAAACACTACCTCAAATGGACATCACATGTGCGCAGTATTCCACAGACCTCTTCAGGATGTGGTCAAGAACCGCCACGCTTCTTTTCTGAAAGGTCACACCGACTGAGAAGGTCACGCCGACATTGTGTCGCTCAAGTGATCTGGCCTTTTGTTGCGACGATCAAAAGACATTTCCCCTGCGTCAGCGTTTTTCATTGGCATCACACAGTAGAATGTGGACTCATTCTTCAGGGGCATTCTGCTGCTCCAACCACTGATTTACAACGGCACTTCATTCATCAGGGAAGAGTATAACAGAGCTCTGATTCGGAACACGTTAGAGAAACACGAGCAGCTGTTATTACCGTTTCCGTTCGCGGAAAGTGAATGGATATCAGCAGAGCCGTAAAACCGAAACCGTGACCTGGCCAGCGTGACCACGATCGTCTCGGGACTGAGTTCTGGGGATGCCACACCTACCTTAACCACGCTCTGCTTGCGAGTGGGGAAACCAGTGGGATTTGGTGTTGTTGAAGCACATTTCTATCCACTTTTTGGTTTTGAGTTCAGAGTTGGAGGGAGAACTCTCCAACATCATTAGTAAGAATTCCCACTGGCTATACCAATGGATTTTTCCTACTGGGAACGACAAAATTCCAAGTTAGCCACTATTCGCAAACTAACCATCAAACAATATGTTGGTATGTGTATTTTATATGCATTTAATGTATTCAAATAGTGCAGGGCTTTACTTTCCACTGTTGAGTATCTGGATAATCTAAGTTCTCATTAAGTTAGCGATCTTTCAGTGAGCCGCGGCAAGAAAAGGATTAACGTAACATTAAACTTTTATCAGAATAGACTGGGTCGTTCTTATGTTTTTAAATGAGTATTTTCATCAATATAATCTTTATCCTGAGAGATCTTTCATTCAGTAATTGTGAAAAGCAAAGGCTGCCCAATGAATTTTGGTTCTTATTGTGAAGGTAATAATCAGACTTGTGCTATCCTTTGGCCACGTTTGTCGCAACTTTGGTGGAACGTAATTAAAAGTCTGGAACATTGTTAAATAATCAAAGTGCTTTAAAAACATGAAGAAAAAATAGTTAACCAAACAGATGGTGGTGAGCAATAAATCCGACCAACTAAAACCACCGTTAGTGATAAAAGACGTTGCTGAGCTGAAGAGCTCCGTCACTGATGGACCGATGCCTCCTGTAAGGCGTGTAAAGGAGCGTTACCGCAGCAACAGCTCCTCCCAGCAGCCATTAGACTCCCATCACCTTCACAGCTCTCATCACACTCCTTGAGTCTTCACACCTCTGCTGGTGTTTGCACTTCTCTCATTTATAGTTTGTCGTTTTTTTTTTTATTAATGTTTTACATCCATGCACTTTTGCACATTTTTCTCTGGTAAATTAGCCGACCTGCTCAGGTGCACGTTGCTTTTAATTCAAGCATGCTCTTTTTAAAATATCTGCAGTGTCATTTTTCTTTTTCTTACGTTGTAACTGTGTCCTTCCTGCAGTCTTTTATTCTTATTTTGTACATTTTGAACCTTTGCTTGAACACTCATGTTACTCACCTGAATTTGCTGCCATGACACCTGAATTTCCCCCAGCTTGGGGCAATTCTTTGTTCGACTCTTTTCCATTCTAAGTACAAGAAACAGGTACAAGGTTTTTTTTAGACTGAGAAATATATGTTTGCCTTTCAGCTAATCCTTTTATTGTGTTGATTTTACAATAACAAGAAAATCTGATTAAAATTCCATTTATGTCAACAAAGAAATGTGAGATGTTTGTTGCATGCCCTTTATTTACCCTAAAATACAACCACTCTGAAGTATCCCTGAAGTATCCCCCCCCCCCAACCCTGAGCCGTCCCTCCTAATTGGGGCCGTGACAGTCAACGAAATAAAAGTTCCTGGTGTTTTTCCCATGAAGAAGAAGAGAGCGTGATTGGTAGCCATCAGGTATTCAGCTGCTTTGTTTGACGGCAGATTCCGGCCATTACTGGAGTCGACTAATTAGAGAGAAGCCGTGGCGCGGGGGCTTCATTAAGCAGGGCCGCCGCATTCTTCACAAACTCTAAAGCTCCCAACTCCAAACGCAGGAATTTGAGGACTTTGATGGAGAAACCGAGAAGTCGCCGCAAAAGACAGAGGACGACGATTTAAAGCAACAAAAAAAAAGACATAAAGAGGAAAAGGTCAAGCAGCGTGTCATCTGCATGGAATGCACAGTTTTCCTGAGTCATCCTGCGGCGCCTCCAGTGCCCTACTTCCCTTCAGGCTCCAGGGATTCTAGAGGCGCTGAAGGTTCAGAGAGTGCCGTCGTGACGGGCTTCCAGAACAATCTGCAAACAAACAAAAGAGAGAGAGCGACAATGGAGCCCATCGTGGGATCAGCTCACACAGGTTCCAGCACGGGCCTGAAGAACCATGCAGAAGAACAACAACAAAAAGTTTTAACGGGATAGAAAACAGTCGAGAAATACGTCAGAAATTTGGGGTGCAACATTTGTGGCATGTTTGTGAAATCAGAGCGGTGACCTGGACAGAACGCTGCAGGTCTGTGACTCCGCAGCCCCACCTACTGATTAAGACGCTCACCTTCACGCAGGAATTTACCTCAGAGAAAAATGACAAGTCTGAGAAATATCTGAAACTCGGTAAATCTCCTCATCTTTGAAACGCTGCAAGAACAAAACCCTTTTTTTTTTTATTTTACAAAAAAAAGTTGTATTAGCCTCTGAACGGTAAAAGAAAATATTTAACTAAAAACATTCAGAAAAATTGATTATCATGTTTGGTTTAACAACCACCGTCACATCTGGGTCTCTTCCGTTAATCCTTCGCACATGAACACCTTTTTCAGTTACTCCGCTGAAATTTCTTGTACTAAACCAACTCAAAATACAACAAACTTTTGAAGTTTTATTTAATTATCATTATTTTTTTTTATTCTACAACATTTTAAACTCCTGATTTTAAAATCTGCATACTTACCTCTCTATTAATGCACAACAGAAGCAAGTTACTACCATGCACAAGAATGATATTATTGAACACACAGTTCAATTTATGGATTCATAACTAAAAACAAAAAAGTATTTATTTCCAGTTACCTTGCAGCCGTACTTCCTAGTGCAGCTTACAGCAGAGAAATTTCCAACACATCATGGCACATAGAAACACACTTCCATAAATCACGAAGAACTTTAGGAGAGTAATGTTTTAACTTAGAGATGAGGTAAGACGCATGTATTCCTGGTGGAAGTTATTAAACGTTTTGAAGGAAGCACAAAGTGAAACACTAGAGAGCAGCATTGCACTGCGGCCTCCGTAGGGCTTAACGCTTGTTTTATTTTTGCTTTTCTGACAACCAGTGGAAATGGATCCATCTTCCTCAAGAACCGTGGAAATATAGACCTATTATTTCAGAACGCCCAGCCTTTTCTATACACACACACAAACACAACACATACACGCTAACTGAATATTTAGAAAACCTTTTCTTTTTACGGATTGACATTTAGTTCAAAACTAAACAAGTCGTGATTATGTGTCACTTCCTTGATGACACATAATCAGCAAAGAGCAGGAGAGAGTAATGAGAAACATCTGAAAGTTGAATTAATGAGCCAGGTTTGTACCCTTCCTTAAGTTGATCAACACAAATCATGTGCAACTAAATTTGCACATAAATTACAAACAGCCTCTGAAAACCACCAAGGTCTCAGTTAAAAAAAAATGACATTTTCCCTGGATTGACCCTTAAACCACTTATTGTCTTTGAGGATTATTAGGATTATTATTTATTATTTATTATGATTATTTATGGAATACAACAAAACGTTTAGGTGACTGAGGCTATTTATGGTTTCTTTTTTTTTTTTTTTTTTTTTGTAGAATTGAACTATTTCAAAGAATGACGAGATTATAGTAATGCAGAAATCAGAAACCGACACATAACTGACTGGAAACCATTTCCACAGCATCTGTGACGCCACCTACGGAACTGTGACGTGTAAAGATGGGCTCGTTTTTATTTATATTGAAAGCGTACTAATGCAGAGCAAAGTTAAATCAATTTAAACCAAACTAGTTTCAGAAGTCATCTTGAGGATTGTTATGACTTATGAAGAGAGTAGAAAATGAACATATTTGGGTTTCTATGCTGACGTGCTCCACCAAAAAGTTGAATTTCTCTCCACGTTTACATATTTGCTTCAGAAGATGTTCAGGATGTAGGAAAGGAAGATTTTAAAATGTCATGATCAAAACAAAAAACAAACAAACAAACAAACAAACAAACGATAAACTGCACACAGCAAACCGAAGAGACTGACTGCTTTACGTTTGTGTTTATTTATCATTTTCTCCAGACCAGATGTGTCCTTGTGTTGCACACTGAAGAGATACAGTGCTCTGAACTTTTACATGTTTTGTAACATTACCACAAAAATGTGTATTTTTACTGGGATTTTATGTTACAGGCAGAAACAATATTGCTGTGAAGGAAGAAGAAGTCCAGTTTGAAGTTGCTACAAGCCATGCTAAGAAATACAGCCGGTCCTAAATCGAACTTTTTTCTTTAAAGACAAAGTGCAAGGATCAATTAACATTATCCACTTTGTGAAACATGGTAGCGACAGCATGATGCTGCGGGGATATGTCTCTTCAGCTCTTCCGCAGGGACGGATGGGGTCGTCGGGAAGCCATCTTGGAAGGAAATGTCTTTGAGGGCGCAAAGAAATTGAGATTACTACGACAGATCTTCACTTTCCAGCAACCAGAATGGTTTCAATTGAAGTATTTTGTGTTAGAATGATCTAGTCAAAGTCTGGTCCTGAATATAGTGGAGAATCCTTGGACAAATCAGATCAAAGGTGTCCTGACTGAGCCTGAGCTACTTTGTATCTAAAGATTGACTTTTTGGAAGCATAAAACTGGACATACTCTCCCTTGCAGCCGAAACTGAAGTAAAATGTAAACTTCAAATCCTTTTCCTTCCACTCTAAGAAGTATCGATACTTTTACAAAACATTGTAGATAAAACCAACTGTTCTATGAAAATAATGTTTCACACCCTGCAAAGGGAAGGAATTATATTTTAATGAATGAAGCTTCTGTACAGTTACTTGATCCACTAAATGAGAATAATATGCGACGATATTTCCTATAAAATAAAACAGAGGTTTGTGCTTCAGGTTCCTCTCTTCTACTGTAATTTTACTATCAGACACTAGGTGGCGTACTGGAGCTTTGCTAACTGCGTTCAGATCTACAGCCTGTCGTCACTGGCCACATTCAGTCCTCCCAGCTTCAAATCGGCAATCAAATGTAGAACTCCTGCTCTTCTTCTACCCTGTCTGCCTCTTCAATCGGAGCGCTGATGATGCTGCAGCTGTCCGACAGGTTGATGGAAACGTCACTCGAAGATGGAGCGGCGCTTGTGCTCAAGCTGCTGCTTTGGAGATGCGTCCCCAGCAACGCGGAGGGACTGCAGTCGAGGGGGAAGCTGTTTGGCGTCCGGCCCAGAGTGGCCGACTTGTAGGTGCCGTCTGTGATGTCGGGAGAGAAGGCGGCTCTGACGTCCTCAGGAGGGGCCGATAGCGGCCGGGGCGTCAGGGGCAGGCTGGATTTGATGTAAGCGGACACCACGGACAGGTCGGCGCTGCTGCCGGGATTCACCTTGTGTCCCGTGTCCACGTCCGTCTCCTCCGCCCCGATCAGGGAGTCCACGTTCAAACGGAAAGGCGGGACGAGCGAGGGTCTCCTCTGGAGGGAGCAGACCCGGTTGTAGAGGTTGGAGCCCGGAGCAGGGGGGTTCCGGGCGAGTAGGAGCCGGTCGAGCCCAGGCTGGGTAGAGAGAAATGCGAACCCGACTCATGACCCCTCCAATGGGAGTTCCGGCGGTCAGGAAGTTGCTGGTCGGACCACTCCTCCTGCTCGTCCTCGTCCTCCTCGCAGGCCAGCGGGAGGGAGCTGTGCGAGGTCTGGTGACCTCTGGGACGAGAGGTCAGCCTCTGGTGGTTACGGCGGTTTTTGTGGGAGGTGACGGCGCGGGTAAAGTTGGACGGAGTCGACGCGGATTCACCGACGGCGGGTGCCATGCAGCAAGGGTTTTGTCTGCTTCTGAAGCACGCACCCTGGACCTGGACAAAAACAAAGAGTCACATCTAAACGCCGTCCAAAGATTCAATTGTTCTTCAAGAGAACAAATGAATTTTAAAACAACAGGATAATGGAGACGTGATGGCAGTCACTTTGACCCGCTGTAGCTGGAAAAGCTACAGGGCCACAACTAGTAACAATAACACTGGAGCCGTGCCACTCAACGCTGAAGTCAGCCCTGAACCTGAGCCAACATGGAAAATAGCAGCTGCTTGGCGCTGTGCTAAGCTAAACGGATTGCAGTTTTTATTAGTTTTATCATAAACATATTCACTTTTGGCCCCTGTGGCTTATTTAAAAGCTCCCTCTTGAAGAGTTCGACAGACTCGCATCAAAAGCGTACTGAAAAACGGTCGCTATCAGCAACGCCATTTCTTTACTGTAACACAACATGTTGATGCAATTAGTCTGTGCCTCCATACAGACGTTTGGTGAGACGCTAAAATGAAATCTCACTCCTAACTGCAACTTTCCAGGGAAGCTGCTAGGAACAGGAGTGTAAATGTGGTCGATAGCTGAATAAAACTCGATAAAGCTGAAGTATTGACACACCCGGCAGCACAGATCCAGATCCAGAAGTTCTCTGCATCCGAGTCCCCGTCGTCACGTCTACCAGGATGTGCAATATCGCGAAGGGAGCGAACGGCTCGGGAGATAAACTTGGCAGACTTGAAATATCTGCAGTGCTGTCCATTCAGTTTCTGCAGGCCAATAAATACTCGGTCAGCTGGATGGAGTTTAGCTGCCTTTTACGGCCACATCTGATTTAGATTTAAGCAATCAAGTCTTTAAAGGAAGAAAGTGAGGATGACTGAGATGCCAGGGACACAAAACCGTATCATTCACATTATTTTAGGAATCTGGTTTTCCTTAATATCTGATGTGTTCTTCAACACATACAGCGATGCTCAGTGTGGAGTAAAAAAAAGAGACGGTGTTGCTGCCCCCTGCTGTCTGTGCAATGCGACCCGCTCAGACATTCACAGCTGTGTTGGACAGAGAGCAGCTGAAACAATTGTGATTAGATTTCTAGGAGCAGGAATTTGACTGGAATAAGACAGTAACACAGTGAGAGACTGTAATAATACAGAGGAGCACTGTGTTATTATAGCACTTCAAGAGCTACTGGGCTTTCAAGTGGCTCGAACCACACATTTAAATACAGTGAACACTCGCTATTGCTTTTCCTCAACGTGCTGATGCCAGTTAGCGGCGGATAAACGCTTTTCCTTTAATGATGAGTTGTTTCTCCGCCTCTAGCAGCGCGTTCACGAGAATGAGTGGCAGCGCTGAGACCGTCCAGCCCTGGCTCTGATTGGTCGCTTTTGGTCGGTACGTTTCTTCAGACAGCAGTAGCAGCTTGAGGAAGCGGAGGAGGCCGATCACGGATTACGACGCGGCGACAGCTTTAACAAACGTAAAATTCTTTATAAAAGTTACATATTGCAGCTTTTATCAGACTAAACTGTTTCTGCTTTGGTTAGATGGCAATACTAAAATTGTAATAATGAGTGAGATTTTTTTTTTCCCCCTTCAAATTGAAAGTTACCATGGTGACCGTCGCCACCCACTTTTTAACGCAACCATAACGCAGGACACGAGATGGCTTCTTCCGACCGGAGCGGCGTTTCATTCCCAAGTCAGGACAAGACTAGCTTCACGCCAGTTTCAGCAAGTCTCTTCTCTCTGCCTCATAAGATCCACTCAAGCCCCTTCCTGCTTTCTGGCCCTCCCCAATGTTTCCCACACAGATGATTTTCCATCTTTTTCCAGCATCCCATCGGTTGCAGTTTCACGTATCCAGCAGGCCAACCAGGCCTCTGCAGGTTTCCTCCCGGCCAGACAACATTTTTCATGGCCGGTGTGCATTTCAGTGCCATTCGTCTCCGTCAGGCCTGCTCAGCTTTAAAAGGAGTAGTATCTTCAAATTGTCGTGGATTTATAGCTAAAACAGGTGCCTTTTAATCAAATCCGCAATCCCCTAAAGTTCACAAGAACTTCATTCTTGCTCAAAAGCGAGGAATGTCGAAGAGTAAGAACTTCCTTATGTTATAGTTTGAGCACATCTGCAGAAACATAACTCCATCAAGGTTACCAAAACAGGGAGGAGCCACATTCGGGACCATGCACCCCCCCCCCCCCCGTACGCGGGGGGCCCCCACACAACAAAGCGCCCCTGACGCGACGTACAGGAGGTGAAAGACGCACGCGGGGAACCCCGAGAGCGCTCAGGCCGCACGCTGGCTGTTCTCAGGTCAGCCACTGCATGAATCAGAGACGCAGCTGGAGAAACCATCAGCGTGCAGACGAGCCTCGAGTGCTCACTTTTCAGAGCAGCAAGTGTTACAAAAAGTCTTGTTCGAGAACGCCTGGAAACTCGCAAGTCAATCATCCTCCGCGGAGAGGCCGGTCCGGAAACATAAGAACCAATAATTTGCCGCGACTGTAGAAATGTTTGTGTTGCTGCATAACATTTGCTGCGTCTTCAAAAAGAGGTTTTTAATCTCAGTGTGACTTTCCAGCTTAAATGAAAGGTAAAACGATACAAGCTCAAATATATACATACACCCTTACTGATATTTGATTGCCCTTCAGCAAGTTATGGGGAAACCAGACTGGTTGTGCAGCCATCAACAAACTGGTGCAATTCTGACAGAATATTTGATCATTCTTCTTTATCATTTGATAAACTCCATTCAAATTTATCGGCAATAATCTATCTATTAATCCTATTCCAGAAACTATCAATTAATGTTCTAATAGAGAAGCAAATTTTTGACTTTGCTAACTTTGAAAACATTTAACATACTTTGCTTCCCCTACAGTGTTTTCTGAATTAGATTTAAAGACCTTTACAATTTACATTGTAAACTTTTAGTTGAACAAAGTTTGATATCTGCAGTGAAGTTTTGGTGATTTACTGTTAAGAATCCTTCA
Source organism: Poeciliopsis turneri (assembly GCA_922788865.1). NCBI lineage: Eukaryota > Metazoa > Chordata > Actinopteri > Cyprinodontiformes > Poeciliidae > Poeciliopsis > Poeciliopsis turneri. Next base: position 1,958,039 of record CAKLNU010000344.1, read on the forward strand.
AATTCATGCTCTTATTTTGAAATGGACGGCCCACGAAGCGGTTCTCTTTCCTATGGTGCAGCGTATGGTGTTTCTCTGTACCCAGAATGCACCACTGTGCAGTTCGGCAGCAAACGGTTTCAGATCTACTGATGTCCTGCATGCTTTCTGACCAGAGCCTTTCTGTGGTCAATTAGGCAAACATAGGAACAGAGTTAGCGAAACTCAGCCGTCATAAAACTGAAACCATACGGGAACCACAAATGCCAAAAACTCAATTTTAGCTTGCTTTCTTCACTTCAAACCCAGTCAGACGATTGTTTTGAGACAATTATGCTGTTGGAACACCCATTAGTGTCTAAGAAAAATGTTTATTGTGTTTTTCATTAACACAACTTTGAAATATCTCTAGCAGCTCAAGGCACAAAACGACAGAAATCACGGAAGAAGCGGCAAAAACAAAAACGCTGAGCAGGGAAGCCAAGAATTTAACTAAATCTGCAGACAAAGCAGATCCGAGCTGCTGACTTGAGAGTTAATTATGGTGTTCAGTTCATTTGCTTGCATAGCTTTCACTTCAGAGTCTACATAAATCAAACACGCAAACTCAGGTCGGCCATTGTTTTCACACTGTCACTTTAAACCCTTAACTTGACGGTCACACGTTTGGCCTTCGTGGAGCCAGAAGTGGCAAGAGTTCAGATTAAACACACACTGAAACCCTGAAAAGACGTTTTAAAAATGAAATTAATGTTCTGTAAGTTGTCCACCTCTTTCAATTAATCCCAGCATTTTTTTTTTCTACGATAACAGCTGTTTCTCCTCTCAGCCTGTTCCACCATCCTTCATCATCTTCTTCTTCTTCTTCTTCTTCTTCTTCTTCCCTCCTTATCCTCTCACTCACATTGTCTCTTCTCCTTTGAGCCATGATGTGGTTGCATGGCCGCATTCTTGGCTCTCCCACACAGAGTAGGAGGCTGTAAGCGCTGTCATGAAGCTGTCATTTCAACCTAAGTGATACTTAACGGAGGCCAAAGCAAGAGCAAGCCTGTGTGTTGTTCCCCCACAACAGACAACAGGTCGTCTGCACGCAGTCAGCGCACCGAGGCTGATGATGAGCAGCGGGGGGTGCTGGGTAATGAGGTCGCTGATTTGGCAATAGTAAGACCCTCGGTGTTGTAAGCTTGAGTTATCTCAGGATAAGCAGGTCAGGAAGGCCGATGAACCTGCGAGTCACGTCCGACGTCACTCCAAACATAAACGGCTGCTTTGAACCGTTTGCTAAAATCTGGTAAGTCTTTTGCAGAGATCGCCATGATCTCTGCAAAAGCAGCTCAGAGTTTCGTTGCTAAATGTGATGCTGTGTGATAAATCGACCTGTGTGCTCTGTGCTGAAGATGTATGAAAACCAATCGATTGTGATAAAATCAACAAATAAATAAATGAAACAGTGTTTGAGTTGGATTCAACAGCCAAGTCTGAAACTATACATTCCTACTGGCAGAACTTTGTGGAAGAACCTCTGACCTCAGTCCAGCTGGCACTTTAAGCATCATGCATATGGCCCATTGTCACGACAGATTAGCTTGTTGTTTCTCCGTGTTGCACCAATCCCGGTAATGGACTGCTTCTTAATCAGCCTGAACTTTCCAAACCACTTATCTCACAGCGCCTGGGCACGCATACCCCCTCTGAAACCGATACCCCTAAAACAACCACTTTGTTGTGCAAGTCTGTCTCTCCAACGGAGAATCCACTATTATGCAGCCAACGCATTCGTACGAAATTAATGTTTTCATATTTTGTCTGAAAGAAATTATTTTTAATTGGATTTAACACAAAGCAGTTTTTCACTGTGAAGAGGATGAAAAATTGTATATATTTTACGACATTGTTTGCTCTGTTTTGGAGCTGCTTTTATCTCATTGCACATGAGTTCAGTGACAAACAACAAATGCTACTCTATTCTATTCAAGACCCAAAACAGCTAAGGGTATTTTAGCAGCTACCAGCTTTAGCCTTAATCGTCTTGAGTCACAGAATTAAGACATCAGAGTGCGACTCAAACATTTGCCTGGCAGAAATGTCCAGCAAGAAAAAATAAATATGGAACATATGAGATTAAGGAGTCTTGCCATGATGCAATTTAAGCTCTAGGATTAACGTCTCAAAGGCTAACTTGCCATTTTTTAAAAATTTTATATATTTTAAGGCCTTTAACTCAAGTAGAGGATTGACCTGAATACGTCATCACCACAATATAAAATGCTGGTGGGAGCAGTTTTCTGAGACGTTAAGGGAAGATAGCTGGAGCTAAGCAGGGGGAACTCCTGAGAGATTACCTGTTAGAAACTGAAAAAGATCTGTAGATGCCACTGAATCACCAGTTTGCAGAGGAGCAAACCAGTATCACCCAAAGGATTGCTCACCTGCAGCAGGATTTTATTCCCATCATAATCCTCCGTCTGCCAGCGGACATCGCTGATTGGGCTGCAGGGGTGAGGTAGCAGCGGGACCAGCACTCCGACGTCTCGTACCCTCACCTCCATCACCGCCGAGTCCAGCACAACGGGGCTCTGTCCCCGTGGGAGCCTCTTAAAGGACAACTGGATCTCCATGTCGGGGTTGGAGTACACCACGAAGAAGCAAAAGTCCTCCTTCTTCTGTGCCACGCGTCGCTGGAGAAGCAGCTTGTAGAGCCGGACCATGTCCACGTAGTTCTCGTGGCGACAGTAAACTGTGAACCGCACAATTTCCTTGCCATAGTGGACCTGCCGGACCGCCCAGAGCGGCGTGCCGGGGGACAGGACGAAAAAGTCCTGACTGTACGGCGTGAGGGGCAGCATGCTGCGGCCGTTGCTGACTTTTTCTGTGTGGTGGTACCGCCACGGCGGTCTCTGCAGGGTGCGGTGCAGCGTCAGGATCTGCTCCTCGCCGCCGTACGCCTCCTGCAGGAAGAGGATGACCGCCACGGCCGGCTGAGACCCGGCGGCGGACGGGCCGCCGTTTTGGTGCCGCTTCGGCCAAGGCCGCTGGGAGGTGGACGCCCGCTCGGAGACTCTGAAGAGCTGCAGCTCGGGGTGGACCCACGCCAGCACGGCGTCGGCGGCGCGCTGCAGGAACTTGCCCTGGCCGCGGTCAGAGATGAGGTGGACGCTGACGAGGAACGGGTCTTGGAGCTCGCCCATGGATAACTCACCTCCAGGAGCAAACATGCAAAGAAAGAACAAAGGAAACCAGAAAAATGCTGTAGGACTGAAACTACTATTTAGCATTTTTTTTTACCGTCCAACTATTAATCGGTTCATCAAAATGAAGTAATAAACACAGGTCATCCCTAAGTTGAGATAAAAGGCCTGAGCTTTTTACATGTTGACGGTATGCAGCTGGATTAGGCCGGCCAGTGAAAACACCAACACATAAGGAGCATCCTTTGCTACACATGATCAAGCATTCACTAGAGTGGCTTGTTATTGCATTTTAGCCAATAAAATGTTGATTTTATTTTAAAAAGGAACCAAATTGTTGGTTCATTTGCAACTTTTAATGTATTTCTAAAATTGTATAAAGATGACTTAAGTGGTTAAAAGAGAAATCTGCATTTTTTTTATCTGATTAACTCGACTCTCAGGAAAATCAGTAGATTAATCAATTACCAAAATAATCATTACCTGCAGCCTTCATATACAACAAGGACAAGGCTGCAAAATGTAACTGGAAAAAATATATATCTACGATTATTTGATTTGTTTTTGTTTTTTTTCTTGCCCAATCTGGAAACTTTGCACAGCTTAAGTTAATATGCCAACAAAGTATTTGGAAAGGTATAGGATATTTCCAGATAATGAAAACAGGGAATATTTTGGTATGCCAGGACAACGTTAATATCTCTCCTGTTATTCTTTTGGCTCGGGTTATTTTCCTCTTTCAAGTTTTCCATTCCCTCTGTTCCCTAACAAATCTCCTGCTCTCAGCTGTCTCTATTCCACTCAACCAAAGCCAGCTCCATCTTCCCCCCCCCCTGGTTTTGTTGTTTACCTTTCTACCCCCACCCTCCACCTCCTGCCTCAGCCCCTCTCCTCGCTAAAACACCCATGTGGCGCGAGTCTCCTCTGCGGAGGTTCATTAGTGCCATTAGGAGTCATTACTGAGGCCCGCAGGAATGTCCAAGACCACAGCAAGAGCGACGCTTTCAGGTGTAGCCTCTTCCTGAACCCCCGACCTGGAAAACCTCGGTGACTCAGACGCTGGCAACGTTCCCAGCTGGTCGTCTTTTACGCCAGTTTCTCTTCCTGCGCGTTAACATCTTATCTGTCTGTGTTTATTCCGCCTGTTTTCGAGGTTTATTCCCGCTGTCTTTATCGCACTTCTCTGGGGACTCGGCCCATTTCACTCTGCCTGTGAGAAAAGGACAAGCTCAGTCTGCTTGTCCCCGGCACAGCAGAGTGTTTGACTGTTGCCAGAGTCCCTCCATAAAGCGGCGAAGCCAAACAGGGACAGTGTCTGTCTTGCGATTTCCCCACTGGCCTTTACAAAAGAGCAGTTTCTGCTCTGACCAAAGAGGTGACATTTCCGAAAATGTCCAGATCAGGTTACTGTGAAGCGATGCGAAAAGCTCTCCATTAGAGGTCGACCGAATCGACACGATTAGAATATTCAGGCACCGAATTGCAAAGTGTATTTTGGTTATACTGGCAGCTGGATTAGGCCGGCCAGTGAAAACACCAACACATAAGGAACGTTGCAACTTTCTGTGAAGAAAACCACACTGAGAGAGAGAGACTATCCGCTGTGTAGCCTGCTTTTAGAGGGAAACTTCAGCAAAACCTATTCATGCTGCTACAAAACTGATGAAATACATTTAGTAGAGAAACGATGTGCAGCGGTGAGTCTTTCAGGAGTGGTTTTATGAGCAAGCGTCTCCCTCTATCATCTCAAAACCATTAAGTTTGCAGGAAATAAAAAAAATAATAATTGTGTGGGGTGATGTAAAGTACATATTGATCATTAAGCTGGGGGTTAAAACTCTCCATTTAACACATAATTGCTTGTCAGACACAACCGGTAAACACTTCTGTTTTTGTTCTGCGGGTCATTTGTCCCCTTTCTAATGCTGCCCTGAGAAACCGCCCAATATCCAATTTAAAAATTCACTAGGGATGACTGTACATACACAATGTATTCACAATTTTGTCACTATTTCAATGTAAAGAGCTTCAAGTAAATGTGATAATGGCACAGAACCCAACTCTTTTATTGCTTAATTTTTTACAATAAGCAATACGTCTACAGCCGGGCTGTAAAGTTGAGCTTTACATTTATTGTCCCCTTTAGCTTGACATATGTCCTGTCGCCTAGCGACAAGCTTGAAATCTTGCTGGTCTTTTTTTTTTTTTTTTTTTCTATTTACTTAGTTAAATTTATTCAGTTAATGAAAAGATTAAATACTTTATCCAACAAAAACTGGATTAAAAGCATGTCAATGCAGAAGATAAAAACCTAACAACACAACCGGTTCAAGCTTTTCGTTTTTGCGTCGGCCGTTGCCACTGTTACCATAGCAACGTTTTTCTGTTCTTGGGACGGGGTGGAGTATGAAGGACATGTCAGACCCGTCCTAAAAATCTGGGAGGAAAAGGACAACGTGGGCCACATTTGGGCTCGATCAAGCAGATGTTGGTTCTGCTACCGGAAATGCATCTTGTAGCTTTATTTAAATAGAAACGAAGGGACAATTCAGCTCAATTCATCTTTACTGTGAGCATGTGAAGAGTCTGCCAGCTGACTGACAGTGCACAGCGACGGACAGTTAGTCCAATTAAAGATTTTAAACCGTAGAAAATGAAGATTTTAGCAGTTTTGAGGTTGTAACTCATTAAGCCTTGGTGCTCAGACTCCAGTCGTACTTCAGAGGGAATTCCTGCGTCAGCCTATCACCATAGCAACGTGATTTTTGTTTATCTTCATTCTCTAAGCAGCAGCATGACAGGAACTGCTTTCTGAAAACTGCTGTGAACAAACACACTCATCCCGTCCCAGCTGCCTGACTACTGACTCATTAAAAGCCAAAACAGTGCAGGGCCGATATCAATCACGCTAATGCTAATAATTTGTTTAATCCAGATATTACGGCTTTTTTGCTTTTAAGCCATCTCTCTGTGCTTGTTTGTTTTCTGTTCGCACTGTCCTAATCCCATGATCTCACTGATCCCATGGTTCTTAGTAGCTGGATCAAAGAGGAAGGTTTGGGTTTGAAGCCAGGGAAATAACAGCCTGCTGGGGCCATCGTACCTTTCCAAACATCTGTCTAAGATTCAGTTTTATTCTCCTTGACATCCAGACATCCTCCAAACACTTAAACCCCGGGATAATGAGTAAAATGCAAGCGAAGGCGGAGATGCAACAGAGACGTGAGATGAGAAAAAAAATACACAAAACACAACAGGATCTAAGGTAAGAGAGAGAAAAGAAGTGGACTTTTTTGTTTTTGAGTCTTTAGTATCAATTTAGCCTGAATACGCTGCAGAAAAAAAACAAAACAAAAGAAAGTTCCTTCAACAAACGGATGGCCTGGACAATACTTTCTTTTTGCGGAAATACAGCGATAAACATCTGCAGCATTTCACAGTTTTAAGTAAGTCTAATAAACAACATAATTTTCCAGAACTTTGTTTTGGCAAATCGGCTAAATATGTGTAAAAAGCCTAAAAGCCTAAATTCAGGTTTTATTGTGAGAACGCAAATCACTCATTTCCAAAAGTCCGACTGTCGCATTGTTTGACATCTTTCCAGTGAGATGAATGTAACACTGATCATTTCTTTATCTTGCTCTGTAAAAGCAAAGCGAGGCAGATGTTTGTTCTTCTCTACAAACGGCGCTAAAAGGAAGAAAGCTTCTCCCCTGAACCCCAGGAACAGGTCAAAACAATCATTAAACAGTTTAATTTAACTGGAACCCAGACAAATTTGACCCAGTGAGGAGGCTGGTAAAATACCTTTATGCAGAAAGTGGCATATTGCAGTAACCAGCCTCCATAATCACTTATTTTAAGGCTGCTGACCTCATTCATGTCAGATGGTCCAAAAGCTGTGGATTGAGTTATGATTTTGGTTACCACCTTTCACACAGAATAGTCAGTGAGTTCTTGCTTTATGACAGTCGTAGAGTTTAGTTCTTGTTGCAACTGACCAGAAATGAATTCGTGTTGACATTTTGAAGGCGAGACCTCTCACTGCTCTTCGGTTTTTTTGGCCTTCCTGTTACCAAACTTTACCGTCCCAAAGTGAAATCGACAAGTTTTACAAAAGGATGAAAACATCTGGAAATATGACACAAAACGAGTGAGAATAAAATAGTACGAGAGAAAGATATAAAAAAGAATTTAGCATTTAAAAATGGCAGTCGACATATGGATATGTTTCTGATCGAGAAATGAGAAGAGATGCTGGAAAATTTTGGGCTCATCTCTGTCTGACAACCGATATAAATGATGTTCTTCACTTTTTGCTTTTTAGATTGTTAAGTTGTTGTTTTAGAAGAAAATTTATATTTGCTAGAAAGAAGGAAAGAAAAAGAGAAAGAAAGAAAGAAAGAAAGAAAGAAAGGACGAACTGGGTTGGAGTTAACATATAAAAACATTCCAATAATGTTTCTTACAGCTAAATCCTCTAAATTAGGGCCATAAAATTTGCTCAAAAAATTAAATTTTGTTTTGAAACTGAGAAAAAAAGAAATATTAAAAACGAGAAACAAAATATTTTAAACTGAAAAAACGCTGAATCTGAAAAGCAGTTTTAAATTTTTTTTTTTCAGTTTTAATTATGTTATCATTTGTTTTTCAGTTTGAAATTTTTGGTGTTTCAAAACATTTTTTTTCTGTTTCACATATTTTCAGTTGGAATGTGTTTTATTTTATTTATTTTTTATAAATCAATAAAACTTTCTGAGTAAATTTTTGGCACCAATGTAGACCCATATACAGTTTACTTATTGAACGTGATAAATAAATACATATTTGACTGATTACAGGATTTGGATGCCATATGTTTCTATTTATGGTGCACCAAACCAAAACGTACAGTTTGCACTATTCGCCACATTAAGCTGATGGTTTTTTTCTTGCTGTGCGATTTAATGGGGTTTTGGTCGAGGAGACTAAATTAGTGATTAAGTCAGCCTTTGCAGGGGGGAGTCGGGGTGGTTTGTGCACAAAGCCCGGGAGGAGTGTGTCTCTAAGCTCTTAATCCACTGAAGCTGATGTTCTGCTCTGACGGCGCGCGGCGCACCATCATGCCAGGGCACATCATCAACAAGCAGACTGAAGACAGACCTGTCTTCTCTAATTCCCAGAGACTTTTACTCTGGCTTCATGTTCTGGTGTTAACCGGGACCACATGCTCCCAGGCAAACCCGCAGATGACGACGTGAGATAACACAACAATCCCTCCAGTGGCCCCTCCACATATGAGAGTGATTAGAAGCGAAAGCTCGGCTTCGCCTCACAACGCGTCTCCGTCTGCGCGGGAGTCCCACAGTCACAGCTTTAGCTCGTCTGGCTCTCGGTCTGAGGGAGTGAAGGAGGAAATTCAAGATGGGGGCTTCTTTATTCTTCTGGTAAAGATGACAACAACAAAAACAAAGAGACAGAAACTTTATTTTCGTTTCACTTTGCTTGACTTGTTCCAAAAAAGATAAATATGTCGAGGCTTTAGTATAGCTAGTCTTTCAAAAGAGCTGCTTCCTTACAGATAGACAGATTTCCTTCTTTCCAGTTCACATTGTGTTAAAAAAAAAACAACAAAAAACTACTTTTCAAACAATCCCAGCTTGTGTTATAATGATTAACAGGCATCCAAGCCAAAAATTAGCCTTAATAACCACAACTACTTTACCATACTTTCAGCTCCTTTTCCTGTGGATGATGAAGTCCACATTACAACGTTGACAGCAATATCTCCAAACAGCAACACTGCCGAAGCAGATTTATGAGTGATTTATAAAACTGAATTATGCTACATTAAACTTTTGACTTATGCGCATGTTTTTAACAGACTTGACTGAACGCAACACAGCAGAACGACGTTTTAATCAATCCGATGTCATTATTGGAATGAGCTTCAGCGGCTGATCCAGAACTCCTTTTCCCTGCGTTGATGTGGGTCAGGCTGTATAATACAGTCGACATAACGATCTGTTTCATATCTACAGTAAAACTCAATATGGATATGACAGGAGGGAATATTAAACGTTTTCAGATTTGAACTGAATCTGTGGAGGGAGACAGGGATGAGGGTGATGGCAAAGGATCTTCCAACCTCAAAGATTAAAAATAATCAACAGTTGTTTTAGTCTATTATATCTGCTGTTGTGCTAAAGAAAAACTTTCGTAGCGCCACAGTATTGGACCTCTAAACGGTTCCATATGAGCCACAAAAAAATGTACAATTATTTCACAATATTTACTTGCTTATTTGTTTTTCCTACTACTTTGTAAAATCTTTCCCCACTGTTTCCCAAGATGTCGTTTTCAATTAGACGCCTCACATGCAATGAAGTGGGAGTTACTGTTCCTGAGGAAACCGTGCGTCTGCATCGATGCAAACGATGAAATTAGACTGCGTTGGCCGACACGAGAGAATGAACGTGGGTTTATTTACTCGCTCGTCTGCAAGACAAACCAGAACACTGGTTGGCACTTTAGCTTGATGAGATTATTTACTAGCGACATAAGCGCGGTCTAATAACGAAGGGAAGTCCAGACTTCTATTCCCACAAAGCGACGCACAAAGAGTTCTGTATGTCTGTGCTGCCAAGCCTGACGTTTCACAGAAGATAAAAGTCAGGCTGAAATGTGGAGCCGCTGCTCATGGCCTGAAAATGCTGCTGGTTTCAGACGGAGGAGGAAACATTTAGATTATTACCGGTTACTGCAAAGATTAGGAGACGAGACTTCGCACCAAAGCCAAACGTCATGAGTGCCAGGAAATCTGAGTTGGGTCCAGGGCGTTTGGCTTGATAGGGGAACAGCGGTGCAGTCAGATTTTTTTTAAATAACAACGTGAAGATCGTTGTCACTGCAGCTGATTTGACTTTAGGTAAATTAGTATAGATTCAGGGACAGATTGCCGAACAATTACATTTGTAGAAGTCTTAGTGAGCCATAAAAACAAGACTGACGAGACAGGAAACAGAGTAAGTTTCCTGAATCTGAGGCTGAACGTAAAAACATGGACCTCAAGGAGATTGTTGTCGTAACGTAGAAACCACAGGTCTGTTTTGGAACGCGTGTTCTGCACCAGATTTTGGGTGTGTTGTCAGGGAGCGTTGCCGAACTCATCGAAGCGTATCGCCTCGATGCGGAAGGGGGAACCGCGCGGCGGCGAGCGGATGGCGGCGCAGGAACCCCCGCGGAGCCCAATAGGCCTGATCGGCGCTGCGAGCGGCTTTAATTTCATTTATGCTTGGAATTTCTCGACTCTGTCCAAAATTACAAACATGCACAGCCCACATTGTTTAGGTTGTAGCCGGCCACAGATGGTTAACTTTCTATCCAAATCCACATTGATTTGAATGTCGGGGAATATTTTAAACTTAATCTTGCTGTGAGCAGTCCAGCTAGCCGTTTACTTCAAAATGAAAAGGCCCCAAGAAAAAAAAAAAAAACCTTCAGAAACATGAAAAAAGCTGCTCTAATTTACTATATTGCTACTAGTTTGCTGACTGAGTCAAAATAAGACTCAGAGTTATGAAACGTGGGCCCACGCTCGACTTCACTGTTCACAAGAATGAACACAGGATCACACGGAGACAGCAAGAGGAAAAAAGTGGCTTCGATTAGCAAACAGCTAACTGCAGCGTTTCGAGCTGTGACCCCAGACTCGTGGTTTGGATCGCATTTTGGCACATGAATAATTTGGTAGCACTTTACGTGAGCTGTCTTATAGCGGAATCTGGATCTAATAAGCTTAGCTAAACAGAAAGTACGTCCAGGTTTTTGTGCGAGTGTCTTGTTTTTGAACGAGAGAGCTGAAGCTTCATTCACACCGACGGCTCTCCAAGGAGCTCTGAATGACATCACTGCAACTCTTCTGCCGTGCAGAAGGAAACCCGGCGCTGTGAAGATGAGACGTACCATGAGGCGAATGCTTAAATCCCTCTCACAAGCAAACAAACGGGCCAGTCAATGATAATAGAATATGGTAATAACTCTGAAAAAGCAGCACAGCTGTGCCAAATGGTTAGGAAACCCGAATAAATCAAAGTGCGTGTGATCTATGAGGTACAAGGCTTGGAAATGAAACAAAGGCTGCAGTCTGACCCTCGGCACAGAGCCATTTAGTTGCAACAGTTTTGACGTTTTCACATATTTGGCAACCAAACACACAGTACACAAAAAAATGCATTGCTTGAATGCAGTAAAGCATGTTCAAAATGCAGGATGCAAAAACAAATTTACTGGGTTACGCCTTAAATATGGGACTTGGCTCCGCGAGCGAAACATCTGCTGGTGACGGTGAGATCCCTGAAAATCCGAACCTCCTCCGTGTCAACCCGCTAACCGCTATCTATCAATCTTTTCCGAGCCTCCGTGTTGCAAGAAAAGCCCTCAATAAGCTGAATCTCTTCTCCTTTTTTTTTTTTTTTTTTTTGCCACTTTGAAGATTTTCCTTCTGTTCCTCATTTCCTCTAATAAAGACACTCATTCGCCGTCTGTTGTTGTCCTTTTGGCTTTGGCGTTACAGCAAAGTTGGCCGTCGTCGACGCATCTCAAGTTATCTCTTCATCTTTCGTCCAACTTTCTGTCTCCTGGATATCAGCCGTTCTTCGGACCTCCACGTATAAATTTACATCCACCACATATTGGTTAGTGTAGCTGAGACAAATCATGCAGCACATGTCCTCTTCTGTCTGTTTTTCCGTCTTTGTGAGTTCATGCAGTCACAGCTCTTTCCTTTGGTCCAGAAACACTCATTACCCTGCAGCCAGCCTCATAACTCTTATATATGTGGATAGGCACATCAGGGAAACTAATGGAGACGGGGTCAGAGGTCACTCAGACTCAGCTCAATCGCACCTCCTATGACTAGCAAACTCTCTCCTACATAATCTCCTTCGTTGTGTTTAACATAGATGGGCTCTTTTTAAAGAAGATAATATCAGGCATGTGCTTTTTAAACACCAGCTTTCGTCACGAGCCTTGGGACTTTTCTCAGTTTCTCTGATTTTACTTTTTATAGGTATACGTTTGAATAAAATGAACGTTAATCTTTTATTCTATGAACTACTGATGACATGCCTCCGAAATTAAAAAGCAAAAATGAAGCATTTATTTGCGGAAAATGAGAAATGGTCAACATAACAAAAAAAGACGCAGCGCTTTAAGACTTCAAATATTGCAAAAAAAAGGAGTTTGTATTCATTTAAAAAGAATTTAACTCAGGAAGAGATCATATATATATATATGTGGATAAAGAATCCCTCTTCCTTCGAGAATTAACATTTTGTCACTAACAGACAGTCAGAAACTGCAAAAAATGATACATGGTTTTAATTTTTAAATAATTAAAAACACTCTTATTTAGCCACCCTGGAATTACAGCTGGAAGTCTTTCCTAGTATAACTACAGGCTTGTAAGTGTCTAGTTGTTCACTGACGTTCTCTAACAAACCTTTGCGGAGCAGCTGGGTTTAAACTGAGGTCGGCTCTATTTACTAATTCTGAAGGAAACTCGCTGCATTGGAGTTTATTTAGAGGTAGGAGAGTAAAGACGGATAAATAAAAGTGCATTCCAAGCTTTTTCTGAGTCTCAAACCTTATTTGTGAAAAGGTTTGAGACTCATTACGTATTATCCTCCTCCAGCATGTGTAACTTTGCACCACTTTTGTGTGCATCTCTTAAAATACGAACCACTTTGTAGTTTTCAACACGAAAGACTTGGAGAAAGTTGAAGAATAAGTGCTTTTCGCAAGGAACTGTGCAGGGTGTGTGTGGTCAGCATTTTGCTTCTGCGTTAATTGCCGGGTATGACAATAGTGAGCAGAAGTTCATCTGATACAACAGTGACAAAGGAAACATAAGAGGAAAACCAAACCAGACAGCCACTGATGAATTATTCTCTCTGTGTGTGTGTGTATGTGTGTGTCTTCTTCTTCCTGACTTGTGGGTGTGGTGCAGCTTGGGATAAGGCCGCGTCCTGCAGACCAGATTAATGGGCTAATATTAGATTTAATCCCTTCATTGTGAAAGGCCGAGTGACTGAAGGCAGGTCACGACCTCTGCAAACCAAGATCTTTAAATTAGCACTGCACTTAGTCACAGCTGACGGTCCACCTGCTGCAGCACTGTGTCAACTTATTGCACAAGTTATGAGATCGGGAAATATGCAGTAGTAGAAAAAAATATGTCTGGTTATTAAACAAAATGCATCCGAAGCATCTAGGTGGCTATATTGTCATCTAGATTATTTGACTTTTTGTGTCCAAACACCTGTTTATCTATAAACGAGACTATAGTAAAGAGGAGAAAATGTACAAAAAAAGTGCATTAATGTACAAGTGTATAAGCTGCAAAGGTATCAGTCAGCGGCAGTTTTTGAAGGATTTGGCTCCTTCTTAGTTAAGAACAAAAAGTAAGGCTAATTGCAATATGAGAATCTATTAACTTTCTTAACTGGAGCAAAACCAATAAAAAGGAGATAATTCAGCCCTCACTTATAAAAAAATATATATATATTTCAAAAAACGGCATGTTTTCTTCAGGAACAGGGTTGGTGATGAAGTTATAAGCAGTTCCAAATTAAAATCAGTGTCGCGCCGGGAGGCAGGCAGAGACGCTCCATGTCGTTTAAACATGAAGACGTGTGAAAATTTGGACTCGAGGACCAAAAAGAGAAAAAAGATGTTGGATTTTATGTGAGGTAGAATGTCAAATATGAACAAGATCAGCAACAGTTCAATTTGATTCGCCGTATTGAAATGAATCAATAAGTAAAAATATGTTCAGGGATGTGGAGCCAAGTTACTGCAACTTTTTTTTTTTTTTTCACATTTTGTTTTTCAGCTAAATTGAATGGGATATTTACCAATGTATCCTTTACAATTTAAACATTTCCCTAATATTTTTATCCTTTTGGGGATGTTTTTTGGATCAAATTCCATTGTGCTACATAAAATATGGTGAACCGCATGCTGGTGCAATGAAAGGAACTGTGGAAAGCAAGCTGATGCTGTTGTTTTTTATTTTTCTACACAAAAACCCTTTCCTAAAAATGTGCTCCTGGTTTCAGAGACCACTAAGCGCAGACAAAGCACACCTCCCCCGACCACCGTTCTCCCCTCTGAGAAGATTTATTTTGTCGGGCCGCATTAAGGAAATGAAGTCCTGCACCTGAGCTGTGAGTTTGGACGCGTTATTGTTTGCTCTGCTGCGTGTCAAGGTCACTTACTGCTCGTCGAGGACAGAGGGCTGTATCAACACAAATGAATACAGAGACGAGATGTGGACATATTGGGAGGGAGGAGGAAGAGGAAGACAAGAAACAGAGAGCAGAGACAGAAGTTTATATTACAGTAAAAATGCACTCTACATGCGGATGACCTGCTCCTATTTCAAATACCGACTTTTGGTTAAAGCATAGAAGACGTCCAGCTGGACAGGTCACAAAAATGCATAGACATCGCAGTGTGGTCAGGATAAAACACTGGGATGTTTACTCGGTTAGATATCATCCCCACCACACTCTGCTCCACCAGAGTGTAATTTAGGTGAGAGCATATTTCTGCAGCATTCCGACACAGGTCAGAAAGGTCGCTATTCACAGTGCGACACCATTTATTTGTTTGTCTGCATTAGAGAACTCATCTTTAGCATCTAAAGTGTCAATTTCTATTGAAAGAAATAAACTTATTTCTGCTTTCAGGTATTGAACCTCAGCGGTTTTGCTAATAGTGATGTTTCTGTATGGTAGATCTGTCAAAGTGAGGTACCGTTTTGTTGCAATCCGATCAAATTGTTTACACTGAATATAAGCAGCTAAGCTGAAACACATTTTAATGAGAGGGAACTAACATATTTGGGATTCCTGGCAGTAAAACAGCAACATGAGACATTATTCAGCTGGAGGCATTTGGACATGACTGCAGACCCAACGAGAATTCAGAAAACGGATTCCACTCGTATAGAAAAACTTGACCAGATGTGTTTTGCGTTTGGTTCTTTTGCTAACCCTAAAAAAAAATTACAGAAATCAGTTCTAATAAAAATGTGTTAATGATGCAAAGACGTGACGACGCCAACCAAATAAAGTCGTTTTCATTTCCTCTGCAAGATGACTTCTAGCAAACATCTAGAGCTCTCCGCTGAAGGGATTAAAGGAAATTACAAAGTAAAAGTTTTATCACTTGAAGTGTCATTCGATATCAGATGAGTCATTTTTTGGTTCATATAGATGTCATTATGAATTGGATCAAATCAATTCTTTGTACGTTATTAATGTAAATATCAGCTTTCAGCAGATCAGCTGACAAGTCTGCATTTCCTCTATAATATTTTTGCTATTTAAAAGTTTCTACTGTTTTTATTTTTACATTGCAGCATCTGTTTTTGGATCAACGTTACCACTTTTCTGCTCAAAGTTGTGCTTCTTCAGCAGACCAGCTGCTTGTTCTTCGTTGCTTATCTAAAGTTTCTTCCATTTTGTTAATATTCAACATTTTTTGACAGTTTTGCTTTTACTTCCAATAGTTCTGCCATTGTTTTGTTCTGCCAACTTCAGTTTATTCTGAAATTTTCTACCAAAAAAAGATTCAATTTACAGATTTCACCCTGCTGTTTTGTAGAAAATGCAAATATTTCCTAGTTGTGTATTTAATTAATTTCAAAGTTCCAGCATATGAAAGTCAACAAATTCAGATTTTGATCTGTGAACAAATTAAGAGAAATATTTTAATCACGTCCTTCTCAGCACCAGTCTGCCGCAGCAAATCTCAATACGCCACGCTGAAAGCTTGAAGCGTGACAGAAGCCGACAATGTTCTTGAGGTACGAATACAAAGACTGTAAGGTAATGCAACATGCTGGCGAATTTGACCGCGGCAGCTAACCAACACTCTCCATTATGTAATTACAGGAACCATCTGCGAAACCTCAGCTCACACATGGACTTTCCAAGCTGAGAATATTAGTCCCACAGGGTTTAGCTGACAGCCAGAGAACACCGTCCCTCCAACACGCACCTCCTGCGGCTTCGTCGCTAAACTAATAAGGGCTCTGGAGCAGCAGGAAGCAGAGGAGAGGGTCTGTTTCCTGCTGCAGGAGGTTTTCAGTCTGCCTAATGAGAATTAGCGCTGGATGAGAGTGATGTGGGTTGAGGAGGTGAAGAGAGAGAGAGAGAGAGAGAGAGAGGAATGGTGGGGTACTCTGGAGAGGAAACTGTCAAGAAAGAGAGGGAGAACAAAGATAATACACACACAGCAAAAGTTTAAAGAAAAGTTTGCTTCATAAAAGTAAAAGTAAACAAAAAAATTGTAAATGGAAATAATTCTGGAGAGAAGCTGGCGGTGGCGGCGTGTGCAGCTGACGTTTCCCTCGGGGCGCGAGGGCTTGGCAGCGGCGGCTCCGGCTAACATCTCGCCTGACGCTCCGAGACTGGAAGCGCCGTTTTGCTTCATCTCCCTCCAAAGACAATAAAACAGAAAGTGGAAGTGCAGACAGGCAGCAGCCTGGGCGAGTTAAAAACAAGGCCCGAGTGCAGAGTGACCCAACGTGAGTCAGAATGACCCCTGAAGGGCTGCACAGACTGAGCCTTCAGCCGCCTGATAAGAGCAGGAAAGCAGAGAGGCAGAGATCGGAAGGAGGAAGGCAAAGCTGAACTCGCTTTCATTTCACTACAAACTGGATTAAAACCAGCGAGCTATGAAATGAAAATGTAGCATGACCTTAAGGACCTGTGTGACTGGGGTGGAGGTGACAGGTGTCTGAAGGTCAGAGGTGTTGGAGGTGAGTGGAGGAGGAGCAGGACGGGACTCTGTGGTCATCAGCCGCTCTTCCTTTCTTTCACATCAGCACTTTCTCCGTGCTGATCGTCATAAATCAGATCTCTCAGCGATTCTAGTTCAACGCTAAAAATGCGACGCCGTGCCAAATGCTTTTATTAGGCCGATTTTATTCCAAAAACCATTCAAGACGAAACGGAGATACGGAAAGGAATTCAATGCCATTATTAATGTGCTCATCATTTTTTTATTTGCCTTTTTTATCTGTCAACTGCAAGAAAAGTTGTTACATTGACATAATAAAGTTTATCTAGAGCTTAATGTTTTTCTCGTTGGGTAAACAACCACGAGCCACATCGTTACTGCAACATCCATCAATATCATTGCACACCTGGGCCTGTTGCATTGAATCAAGTAATAAAATAAAACAAACTCAATAATTTCCATTTCTATGATTTCTCTTGTCTCTCCTTCTGCCAGACAAAAGTCTGCAGTCTGCTGTTTTCTGCTGCTTTTTCTGTTGAAGGACAATTTTGTTGACAATGTTGTTTGTTGTTCCTGTTTATTTATTTTGGACATTTAAGATGTCTTCCATTCCAGTGTTAAATGTCCATTAGAATCTAAAGTTTATCGATCTTTGACATTAAGGTTCATGCATTATTATGCTGTTACATTTATTATTATTGCTTAGTGACGTCTGGGACAAATTATCAGCAAAAATGTATTGCACACGTTTAAATTTTCAAACCGTGCGAATCTGTTGTAGTGCAGCAGCCTTACTGACAGTAATGACGTTTTATTCTTGGAGCAATAGTTGCTTTCGCTGTACGCAGCGTAAAGATTCACAACGCATAAAGACACAAGTTAAAAATCAATAAGTTTTGTGACAGAATGAGCGTTTTGAGTGCTCCAAGTTTTCACCCTCCGACCCAGACTGTGGCTAATCGAAGTATTCAAACACGACTTAAAAGCCGATTGAACAAGGACATAATGACACAAACAGGCTCAACAACAACTGTACCACCTTCATCTGAACTCTTTACATCTCTTGCAACAATTATGGCCAAACTATTGGCTATAATCTTTGTGGATTATGGTTCTAACACCACTTTTGATTTACACTTTAATTTCAGCGACAACAAAAATTGTGAATCCTCTGACATTACGCACTTGGTGTATATGGACCCAACATCTTTTGATTGACATCGTCTGTTTCCTTTTACAGTTTGAATGATTCCCCCACTAGTTGCACTTATTTTTGCAATGTTTAGCGAGACAGTCGCACTGCTGAATGCAGCTACTGTATGGATGCAGCCTGTTTGATAACGGGGAGGGTTTATTTTTAGAGCAGTGTTTGTTTTTGTAAAAGTTCAGACTGTCTGCAGCCATAAATTTCCAGCTGAGAAAACCGATTTTTGTTTTCAACCATCGGTTTCTTGGGCAATAAGTGCAACACTGTGATAAAACCTTAAATGCACATCACCCAACCTTAACGTTGATTTCTGTTTTATGTATTTATTGCTCATAGGGATCGAAAAGAAAATATGTAGCATTTCTGTTCAAAATATCCAAAGACATCAATCTGTTTTCTAAAGAAACAACACTGCTACGACTACTACTACTAAATGCACCACTATGTCACAATGTTCCAAAAGGTAAACAGCACTAATTGACGTCTACTGTAAAACACATCGACACCAACAGCGACATACCGCAGGAGAAACCGGAGCACGTCTCTTTTTAACAGCTGCAATAGGGAACAACAATGACTCTGGATACTTCATAAAGTAATTTGTATTTAATAAGTTGTCTGACATTTTCCTTATCGAAACCGCATAAGTTTAGTTTTTTTTGACAAGAAAATGTCTCAACACATAAAGGCTTTTCTGTATTTACCTCAGTTGCCTAATAAATAATAAAGGAAACTTTAAAAAAAAAAAAAAAAAAATTTCCAGGTTTTTGGTGACGCCGTCGAGTTTCAAACTCGCTCGCGCAGCAACACTCCTGGGATTTAATTTACATGCGTAAAACAAAGTCGGCGCCACTCCAACGTAAATACTCGGCAGTTTCGCTGTTTTCAATTAAGGAGGAGAAGCGACAGAAACACTCCGGCTTCGCTTACCCCCCGGTCTCTGCTCCCGAGTCCACGCAGTCATCTTCCGTGAAGGTTTTCTCCATGTCAGACTGCCGTCCCTGCTCCGGATAACTGCATCGTCTCAAGGTCTCTGCGTCAACCTGCGAGGCTCCAAGAGAGCAACGCCGTCAGGCAGAGCGTGAACGCAGCGGGCAAATGAGCGGCCGAGTTTTACTACATGGAGCAGCGGGCGGCTGATGCCGTGATAGGTTCAATGGCTGTTGGAAATGTGACCACTATGAGCCTAAACTCCTGCTGATTGTCTTGTGGAAGTGGGTCTGCTTTAAAACTACGTTTTTGTGATTTTTACAAAACCGAAAAGTTGCCTAGTGGATTTGGTAAAACTATTTTTATGAGTAGATTATAATGTAAAAAATAATGTAACTTAAAGAGCTAAAAGTATAAATTACATTTGAATTAATTGTCAAGATTATTTTGATTTATATTTGGTTTTACATTTTTCCTTAAAATACACGTTTGTATTGTATTGTATTTTATTTTATCAAGCCACTGAATGTTGAGTTATAACAAAATCGTTAAAATCAGGAACATTTCATTTCATGATCGGAAGTGATAAAATCTATTAAGCTCTTGGGTTTTTTTCAGCGGGCCTTGAAGGCAACGTGTGTAATTGCTCTGCTGCAGCGCCATCAACAGAGGGAATGAGGTAATGCAACATGTTTTCCCAGGACATCAAACACTAAGCAGGTAAAAGAGGAGGACACTTCACATACAACACTAATTATTTATGTGCAAAATTGATCCAAATCCACACAGGAAATCTGATCCTAGAAATATTGCTGCAAGGTCAAAGTTGATCACTGAAGGTCATTAAAAGTTAACCGAGTAAAAAGGACAGCCTCTACTTCACTTTATGCTATTTAAACATTCACAAGCATCATGTTCCTCAAATAACTTTTATATGGTGGATAAACGAGACAATTTTGGGTTATGTAGCTATTAATTTTGAAGAATAAAAATAAGAAGTAGATATAATAGTGCTGCACATTGGCAAGTGAGAGTTTGATAGATTAATAGGCAATATTTTTGTGTTTGGCATAATAATAATATTTTATAATAATAATAATATAATAACAATAACATTATATTATTATTATTATTAATAATAATAATATAATAGTATTTATTATTATTATTATTTTATTATTATTATTTTATTATTTTGTTATTATTATATTATATATTTTTTATGGACAAATTCTGTGTCATGGTTAAAGAAACTACCTTCATTGAGTTAACTAGTCCAACCTCAACAACTGCTGTCAAGTTTCTTGTTTTTTTTATATAGAAAAAAGCGGGATGACGTCACTGTCGGTGACGTCATCTCCGCGCGCTGACCAAAGCAAACCCAACGGTTGGCTCGCACGTTGATGTCGGGACTTCTTAGCTGCTAGCTGCTGAATTTTTTGTTTTGTTTTGTTTTTTGTTTTATATAGTATTATTATTTATTTATTTTTTAATTTTTTGGGGCGCTTTTATCTGGTAATTCCCCCGAGGTTGAGAAAATGTCTGTGACTGAAATGTTCAGCTACATCCAGGGCTTCTTGAGCGCCGATCAGGACGTCAGAGAGGTAAGCCGCTATCGCCATTAGCCGCTAAGCTAACCCGCTTCTGCCGCGGAACACAACGGAAATCTAGTTCACTAAGCGGCACCGCTTCAAAACGACTCGCTTCTGTGTTCCTTGTCGGTGCATACGAACGCGTATATATTTGCCTTCTGTCTGTTTTTGATGCTGCTGTGCTTGTGTCCGTGTTCGCCACAGGACATTCGTAAGGTGGTCCAGAATTTGGAGCAGACCGCCAGAGAAATCCTCACGGTGCTTCAGAGTGTTCACCAGCCGTCTGGGTTCAAAGAGAGTGAGTTTTGGAGAAGATTTGCAAGGCCTTGTCGGCTTTTTCTGAAATGTTGACCGTCTCAAAGCCATACTTTGACTCCCCCCTTGTCAGTTCCCAGTAGATGTGCCAGGGCACGGGAGTTATTCTGCACTGTAAGGACGCACATGGCTGAGCTCAAAACCAAATTTCCTGCTGAGCAGTACTACAGGTAGGATTCACTTTGGACACGATGCGTATAATTAGGACAAAGCATTTTATTGTGGAGGTTTTCTAAACTTAAATGTAAGAAGTTTGTGAGAGCTCTTGCTTTTTGTCTCTTAGGCAGTGTTTAGAAGATGTGATCTCTGATGTGTGTGTGTGTGTTTTTTAATGAGATTTAGAACCTTGCTTTGTACACTTGTTAGCCCGTAACATTTTAAATGTTTTGATTTCATTTGCCTTGTCAGGTTCCATGAACACTGGCGGTTTGTCCTGCAGCGCTTGGTCTTCTTAGCGGCTTTTGTCGTCTACCTGGAAAGCGAAGCCCTCGTCACGCGGGAGGAGGTGGCTCAGATACTTGGAAGTAGGCGCCATGTTCTCGTCTAGGGCCACGTCTTTATAAGTGAGAAGGTCCGCCTAACACTCCCTCCCCCCTCAATCTCTCTGGCAGTTGAAGTTGTGCGAGAGAAGGGCTTTCACCTGGATGTTGAAGATTTCCTGGCAGGAGTGCTGATAATGGCCAGTGAACTGGTGAGCGGTGTGCTGCTGACAGCGTTTTGTCGATTTCTGTGTACGGACTTGTGAGTTGCGGTAATTGTATTGAGTGACATGATCAAAGTCAAGAAATGGGTAAAGAATAAGTTGAGCACAAGGCAGCTGAAAGTTGCCAAACAGTGATGATCCATGAAACCTGGTCATGTGTGCATAAAACAATGTCTTCGGCTCACGCCTGATTTTATAAGCTGAAGATTTGTATGGATATTTATATTGTGAGTTGCAGCTTTGAGACCTAGTATAACGGAACTCATTTCAGTGCTTTATAAGCCCTCTGAGGTGAACCAAGTCTGTCTATAAACCGGCTTTATAATTCTGCAAAATATATAATCTAACAATTATATATTTTGCAGATAAATTTCATGAGATCAGATTTATATTTTTACTTTGTTCCATTCACCCCAGTGTTTGTTGGCAGGTTTTGAAACTCAGTAACTTCACATGGAACTTGTTTTGCTCCTCCAGTCGCGGTTAGCAGTGAACAGCGTCACAGCGGGAGACTACAGCCGGCCGCTCCGCATCTCCAACTTCATCAACGAGCTGGACTCGGGCTTCCGCCTGCTCAACCTGAAGAACGACCCGCTGAGGAAGCGCTACGACGGTCTGAAGTACGACGTGAAGAAGATCGAAGAGGTGGTCTACGACCTGTCCAT
Organism: Poeciliopsis turneri; assembly: GCA_922788865.1. Taxonomy (NCBI): domain Eukaryota; kingdom Metazoa; phylum Chordata; class Actinopteri; order Cyprinodontiformes; family Poeciliidae; genus Poeciliopsis; species Poeciliopsis turneri. The sequence goes on from CAKLNU010000344.1 coordinate 1,980,409, forward strand.
CCGCGGCCTGGCGAAGGAGCCCGAGTCCGGCGGAGACAAGTAGAGCAAGGAGCGTCGTTGGTTTGCTGTCGGAGCAGGAGGGCGGGGGGGGCGTGTTGGCAGCTGCTTCCTGCTGCGGGACCTTCCGCATGATCGCCGCATGTTGGAGACCTGGGAAGTCGGAGATCCAGGGATCTGCCTGAGGTCCCCAGCAGCCAAGGACAGACTGCGCGACGGTGTGTCTGTGTATGCGTGCGAGTGATTCAGCATGTATTTGTGCAAATGCATGCGGGAGCGGTGGTTCAGATGGATGTCAGTCTGTCAGAAGGGCAGCAGAGGCGGTGAGGGGATCTCGACGTTCTCATTCAGAAGTGTTAAGATTAAAGGTTCAGTTCGTTGCAAGTTTTGGAAACGTGTTCCTGTGTTGCAGCGTCATTGTATTTCAGCGTTCATTCAGGTTTGCAACAGGGCCCTGTTTGGGAAGACTGTCAGAGATGTTGTTTGTGTTTCAATCTTCTTGTCCTGTGTTGTGTTCTTTCTCTTGTCAAAATGTTAAATTTGTTTTTAAAAAAAAGCAACAAAAAAAAAAACTGTTTACTCAGTGATTTAATCAGTTGGAGAATTCATAAGGTTCAAAAGTTACCAGGTCTCGTTCACAAGTTTTTCATCCAATAAATACAAGCTTAAATCTTTGGGTCCACTAACTCGGTCAACTTTGTCCCGATCTTTTTTATTTTTATTTGTTAGTTCAAATTCTGATTGTTGGTTTGTACTTTTTATGAGACCCAAGAAGTGAAAAGCCAAAGAAATGACAGTGTTGCACTTCACCGTACAATAAGAACAAACTGTGACCCGTTAAAACGACCTGTAGTTACAAACCGTTCTGAAACTGTGCCAGTTGTCCGTTTAGCCGTTTCTGTTGTTCAGTGTTAGGAAATAGTGAAAAAAAAAAAGGTATCTTACATGGCTTGTGTTTATTTTTAAAAAAAAGATTCGTTTTTTTTAATTGTCTGTAGTGGAGCAAGATCGTTTTCTATGAAAAGAAAATAAAGTTTCTCATCTGTGCTTCAAAATATTGCAGCGTTTTGTGTTCTGTGTTTCTAAGAGATGGGGGGAAAAAAACCAAGAAAAAAGTGTAAAATCTTTTTTTTTTTAATATAATTCACAATATATTACACTAGAGAAATAAAACAGGTGTTTCAAACCAAAAGGGGAAAGTAAATCATATGCGACTCTACAGGTGTCGTTTTCTTACATTGAGATTTTTTTTTCTCCTCCCAACAGCAGATGAGCCTCAGTGTGGAGTCGAGCAGCTCTGCCCTCCGAAACACAGTGATATGTTCTTCTTAATGCTACTTCATAATAAACATAACAGCAATGGTCTTAAATTATCGGCTCGACCGACTTTGTCTCGCTGTGCCCAGTCAACCCAATGTCTTCGCCTATGAAGGAACACACATTTGGAGAGTAAAATCTTTCACTTAAATATAAAGTGCTTCAAACTAAAGCCTTCAGAAGTAAAAACACATAAGTTAAGAAACACACTGAGAAGGCAGCTCACTGTGAAAGGAATAATTATATTGCCTGTGAGTGCAGACAGAGGGCAGCCTCGTCTTGTCGGGTGGAGATCAATGCTACTGTGGCAAGGTTGCGGATTTGTCAGTCTTCGTCTAACAGTAATAAAGTAGAAAGGCACAACATCTCATTGCTGGTCTCAGAACACAGTTAATAACCTGTCATGGTGACATGATCGGGACGCTCTCTCCCAGCCTTGGGGTCGTCAGGTGAGCAGAGTTTTTCAGCCTTTGCAGAGAACGCTTACTTTTTATGACATGATCCGACAGACCGAGACGGGTCACCTCTTGGAACTAAAATGGTAAATTGTGATTTTTTTTTTCTTCCCCCTTCTATCTACAATCATAAAAAGCGTATGACTACAATACTTAAGGACTTTGGTTTTCAGGGTCTGAAAGTGCAATTCTTTCTCCGTGAACTTTTTGAAAGAGCTGAGGAAAATATTTTAATTATGTGGTGATAAAAACAACTAGTCGTTAATTAGATAAATAAAAGTGCGCCTGCTATAGTTTCAATCTATGCAGCTGCCGATGCACTGAGTGCATGGATGAAAAACTCTGCCCTTGACAAACAAAGAGGCCGACTAGTACTAGAGATGCACCGTTTTGTCGCCGACATACAATCCCCGGCATTTGTAAAGCTTTGAAATGCCTTGAGCAATTTTACACTGATTAAATTTCTCTAAGAACAGAATTCCATCTATTTTATTATCCATCCTGCCAGGAACAGATATTTGTATTTGGGCAGGGGGAAATGAACACACCGTGTGTGACGGAGAAGTCACAGAAATGTACAATTTTAAAATGACGTAAAATTCCCGGAGTTGACAATTTGAACCATTTTGAGGATCTTGTATTGGTGATGAGCATGGCTGACAGTACTCAAAGAAACCCATTCTTGAATTTCCAAAAAGGCAGCCAGCATTTATAAATCCTGCAATAAGTTTGGGCCATTGAATTACACAAAGCAACTTTGTTGTAAAACGTTCAGCCTTCCTGTTATCTGATGAAAGTCTTGCTCTCTCACGGTCTGAATGAATCATAAAACCGTCTCACAATATCATAGAAATTAATTATCGTTATTAAAAACATATTTTTCCCTCTTGGACTAAATTTTGAACATCTCAGATCGTGAAAACAGATTAAGTGCATTTTTGCCAGCACTGCAGTGTGGTGCATTCAAAAACGTTGGACTTTTGAGACTGTGACCACCTGGTCAACTGGGTTCAAAATGGACTGTTTCAGATCGGTGGCCTGAATTTCTTGGTGCATCTCTGACTTGTCTTGTGCGCTATCCATAAAACACAATTTTTACAAATTGATTTCATGACAACAGGATGATTTCGGTTTGAAAGACGAAAACAGAGGCTTTCGCAGTTTGCGAGTCGCGATGCATTTAACCATCAAACCTCACACAGATATCAGAGGCTGGGTCAACCTGCCGCAACATAAAACAAAAGGACCAGCTGCAGATTCAGAGGGAATTAACTGCATATAAAGTAGCTACTTTGTTAAACTGGCTGAGATTATTGCTGTTCCATGAAATCCCGTTGAATTACAGATATGTTAAAGGTCTGTTCTCAGCGTAATGGAGAGGCTCTGCTCAACTGCATTTCTGGCAGTGAAAGTTGTTATGCAGCCTACAGACAGTAGAGGGCAGCACACAAAGATAAGAGGGCAGTGACAACAAAACAGAAACCACAGGGAAGAAAACAACAGAAAAACAGAAGAAATCTTTACCGTCGCTTACCAAAAATGTCTGCAATCCTCACTGTCTTGTATAAAAATGACATAACAGTTTTTTTTTTTTTTTTTCTCTTTTTGCAGCCAGTCATGTTCAGTCATGCTATTCATCAAACACACCTTTAGGTACTCAACAGTCTTTACAATCAAGGCTCTCAAGAACAGCCCAAGTATATATTTTTTTTTGGTCGTTCAAAAAACTGGTATTTTTCTCCCTTTTTTTTTTTTTTTTTGTTTTTTTTTGTAACAGCTTCAAAATTAAATCTACATACAATTATATGGCGCGCTTACTGCTTCATAGGAAAGAAAAGTGCTTCGTTTTCTCACACACAAAGTGAGACGGAGTGCGTGATTGTTTACTGAAATCTAAGACGTCAGAGCAGCGGCGTTACTCGGGAGATGTAGCAATCGGATTTCTGGAGTCGAGAGATCTGGGGTTATTTACAGTGGAACAACAATGTGGTGGAGGCTAGCCTCAGGAACGCGTCTGGTTGGCGTTGATCATGATGTTGGGCAAAGCGTTGCGCCTTTTCCTCCAGGAGCCCAAGTCTCGGGCGTACCTCTTCATCTGATGGAACCACTGCTGGGTACGGGATTTGTCCGAGGCACGAAAAACAAACGACTCCCGCCGGATGTCGAGGACCTCGAAGGCGTCTTCGCAGTCCGGGTCTGATGACACCACGCAGTTCGCGAGACGGATCGGCTCTCTCAGCACCGCGAACTTCCCGCTGCTCTTGTCCTTGATTAAGACCAGCACTCCGTCTCGAACGCTCTCCCCCGTGCCTTCCCCCTGATGCTCGGTGGCCTGGCCTGGTGAGTCGCCGCCCCTCTGTGTCCGCACCATCAGGAGACTCTGCACGTTTTGGAACTTGAGGGCCTTGCTGCCCTTTTTCAGCCACTGACCGTCTGCCGGCTGGGACAGCTGGAGAGGTCCCTCCATGACGAACCGGGTGTTTTCCCTCGCCCAACCCACGGTCTTCATTGACACCTCTCGCATCTCGATGTTGATGACCTCCCGGTTCTTGCGGCTGTCGCGGCGGAACGAGCGCAGGGACCAGGTGACGCCGTTGCCCTCCTGCTTGGTCTTCATGTTGATGTGCTCCAGATGGGACTCCACTCGACTTTTGGCCTCGCGGAGGCGCGCGTAGTCCGGGTGGCATTCGGGCGTGACCTTAATGATGCGGCTCAACAAAAGCGGGTACTTGGTGACGCGCTGGAGCGGCGCCATGAGGAAAGAGCGCAAGTTCATGCGGCGCAATGCGGTGTTGTCGTTCTGGGAAACGTCCAGGAATATTCTGAAATGAGAAAGAGGGTGGGCATTTGTACAGCCATCGCACGTCTTGGGAAAATTAAAACTTTATTAATGGGTGTTAGAGAAGAGCCTGAGACGTGGTTCTGTCTGAAAACATGAATCATTGCAGCTCAGCTCTCAAAATAGACCTTCCTCTGAATAAGTGATAAGTCACTGTCCTATCCATTAAGAATTACACAGAGCAGCTGTGGCAGAAACAGGAGAAAGCTCCCAGAGCAGCTTTTCCATCGTACAGCCCAGCAGGGAGAACAAGCTACGGGTCGTTGTTAAGTACCTGAGCAGCTCTTTCTCTTTCTCCAGAGTGTTGAGCATGTTGACCGAGGTGGACTGCTGCAGGCAGTAGGTCTGGAAGGCCGGGAGCATGTTGACGAACTCCAGGAAGATTTCTCCGATGTATACGGTCAGCAGGTCGTCATCACCCTGGAAACCAACCACACATAACGCAGTTCAAATTAAAAGTCACTGCTGTCGCAGACTCTAAGTCATCCGGTCAGCGTCACCCAGAGCCTGAACGGCAGGTGGACATAAGTGGTGGACGTCGTTTGTGTGTTCATAAGAGATAAGAAGGTCACCTGGTCAAAGGCCTGGTCGATGCTGTCCTGCAGGTGTTCAGTGAAGCGGTCGTTGACGTCTATAAGCTCCTGGACGTTGCTGAACACCACGGCAAGCTGCTCGGCCGTCAGCAGCCCGGCGCTCTGCATGGGGCAGTAGAACTCCTCCTTGATGATCCGCAGGTCTTCGCCGTAGCTCGACTCGGTGTTCAAGAACTCCAAGATGGCCTCCTTGCGCTCGGTCCGCAGCTTGGAGCAGCGCTCGCACATCCGCTCCGCCCGCTCTTTGGAGACGCCGTCTCTCTGTCCGCAGTCGGGGCACGGCCTCTGGGACTCCCACGCCCTCAGAGAGGCGGACGGCCTCTTCCAGGTGCGGGACAGGCCCGGGCCGATGCCGCTGTCCACCCGCTCCACCTCCGCCCCCCTGGTCCTGCGGTGGCGCCGGGGCTCGCGGTCCTCCTCATCCCGCTCGTCGCTCAGGCCCACCACTCCGCTGTCGGAGCTCAGGCTGCTGATGGTGCTCCAGCGGTGCTGCCCGCAGCGGGTCACGCCCAGAACCGCCTGGCGCTCCTCGCCCGGTGGCTCAGAGTGGCCGCGGATTGCTGCTGGCGCTGGAAGGAAGAAATCACAGTACTCTTTAGGATCTGTATCTTTAAATTAACCGTCTGGTAATATGACAGTGCTGACTCCAACTGGCCTAATAGACGCAGATTAAATTCAGACAATTAATTACTAGCAGTGTCCAGAAGAACAAACTATTGCAAATATCATATTTCTATAATAGGCAGATGCTCAGCCCTCCAGTGGAAACTTAACCTTTGGCCATATGGATAAAAAAAGTCAATACCGTTGTGCTTCGACACATATTGACAGACTGAAGGTGTCTAAGCTCTAAATCTCTCCTGTAAGCTTGCATCGGCAAATAAACAAAAATGAAAGAGTGACATTTTTTACTGCCAAGAAAATAAATGTGCTCTCGACTTTCTATTTCTGAGAGAGAGACGAGGTCGTCTCAACATCCGTCGTGCCATATTGACTGGGATTCGAGCGTTCTGCGGCTGAGAGCTTCGATTGACGGAGAGGATCAGTGAATGTATGGAGGAGGGGAGGCGAGCGACTGGATGGAAAAAGTGGAAATACTCGGATGAGTAAACACCAAATTCCTTACGAGACGCTAAGACAAATCAGATGGGGGCAGTAACCGAGGGGTGAAACGGGGACGCAAAATGTCACGCGGTCGGCTCCAATAGGAGACCGAGCCGTGGGTTTTGAAGTGGCAGTGGGTTGTGTCTACGTGAAAGATGAATCGACTCGGAAAGTCAGTGAACCCTCAACGATGTGACTGATGTCAAGGCCGCGAGGGCAGACAATGGGAATTCATGAGGGCTGATATAAAACCAGGACAGCAGTATCATGACAGCACACGCTGCCTGGAAAATCTTACATAACCACTGGAAGAAAAAAACAAAAGCAGGCCACAACTCTAGTATCTGACAGTCGCCATCGATTACGCTCCGTCTGTGACATTTACGCGTTGTACAGTCGAAGAAAGAGTCAGGATTTGCTCTAAATATAATCAGTGTTACGCAAACTGAGCCTTCGCACCTCCAGCGGGTAAATAACTACATTTGTGACGTCAGTAAAGACATTGAAGTTTCTCAATTAAAATTGTAGCTTTTATAAAGATTCCTAATACAGATGTAATCCTGATTATGCCGTTTACTGTCTTCATAAAAAAAACCGTCAAGCCGGATGTTTTATGTCTTATTGTGTCTTCAGCACTGTTCATGCTAACGCTAAGGCATTTTCTCTCAACCTCATCATCTCTCACTCTCCACTGTTCTTCCCTTCAGCCCTCATCCCAACCTCATCAAGCGACAGCATGAACTCTGTTCCTCATCTCTAATTGCTTTCCTCAACCTCCTTCAGTCCTCATTTCTTATCCAAACCCTAATTCCTTATTCCTTAAATCCTCAACCTTTACTCCTTCAACCCTCATCTTTTACCCCAACCTCCTCACACCCTCATTCTTCACCCAATCTCATTCCACAATTAATTCCTTCTTCCGACCTACATCAACATTCATCCCTCTTCCAAACCTCATCCCAAACTCCTTCTGCACTACCCCTTTGACCTTCAGGATAAGTTCTAAGTTTTACTTGCTTAATCCCCCATTACCACTTATTTCATACATCATATCCTCAACCCAGCCTCTTCTTAGCCCAACCTACTTTTATGATGACCTATAACTCCATAACAACTTCATTGCTCCATTTGACACACTTGGTCTTTACTTACCACTGTCCCTGTCCCTATCTCGGCGGTGACTATGGATCCGGGCGGCGGCGGCGATCTTCATTTCCAGCTGTTTGCGTTTGGAGGCATCCGCCGGCATGGGGTCGCTGTAGTGGGGCCGGAGGCGACACTCACGCTGCGCCCTCACCGTCTCCGCCTGCTCGTAGGCTGCGTCCGAGCTGGAGCGCCTGAAACCCAGGCCTGCGTGCTGCGTTACGGAAAGGACACGAGCGTCAATGGGACGATCACATCTCTCTGGCAACAGGTGAAATGGAGCAACAGTTCTCATGTGCATTCAGGAACACCTGAAACGTGGCGTTCTTCACTCATTCAATCCAAGAAAGCGACTCTTATTGCGTAGATTCATCATAGTTATCCACTCAACATTTATTTTGTTTGGGTGCAGAACTCTGCGAAGGCCCAGCCATGTCTGACATCAGCTGTCTGCTGGACAACGGTGAGGTCAGCAGTCTTCTTCCACGGTGGCGTAGACGAATGACGCAACATTCAAGCATTCAGGCAGAATATTCTCCTTTTGTGAGAAATTGCATTTTGGGTTTCCATTAGCTGTTCCCCCACAATCGTCAGCGATGGAAATGGATGTCTGAATTGTATTACTGTGTGCAGTGAATATATATTTGTCTGTGGAGAGAGTCTTCCTCTGCGGCGTCACCGCGTCTCGCTGTGATGGTGGCGTTACATAACAGCTCTAAGTTATCCCTCTGATCCCGGCTCGCGGGAGTGACAGGAATCCAAATTTCATTCTCAGACGCAGAACGAACCGTCTGGCAAAGACTGTAAGCACACATAAAACAATGCTCTGATCGCTGATCACTTCAAACAGCCTTAAAGATAAAAAAAAAAAAAAGAGAAAACAGTTGCTGAGCGAGAGCCTCCTGGGCTTTTCTTTAGTTGTTGTGAGAGAAATTCCCAAAGCAAAAACACAATCCTCAGATTCTCTCATCAGGAGTCGACCCGAGGAGCAAAGTTCAGTCCTGCTTATCTCAGCACTCTACATAGGAACGGATGGATGACACTGGCTTTGCATTTACAGCTCTGACAGCTACCTGCTGAACGTGACAGGAGAGGGGCACTGAGATCGTCCTGCCGTTTACATCAGAGAGCTGCGATGCAGGCAGAGCCAGTTGTGATTAGGTAAAGACGAAGAAGAATAATTAATATTCCACCGAGCGATCAAACAGCAGCCATTGCTTTAGGAATGCAGGGGCAAGCTAAGCTGCAGAAATGTGAGATGGAAATTGAGAGAAAAATGCGCCTCGACATCTGCTCGCTCATAAAACTACCTCCAGACATGCAGCATGGGAGAAGCAAGTCGAGGGGGATCCTTCCGATCTGCAGACGCGGCGAGGGGCTCGATGCTAGCCGCGGCCAAAAGGAATGAAGAGGCGACTTATCGGCAGCAACCCCGGCGCCGGAGGGGCGTCCTAATCCTGCTTCTTATTCCTTCCTCAGACCGCGAGCCGCAGCTGCAGCTGCAGGACGGAGCGCTGCATGCTTGCTCTTGTCTGAGATGAAATACCTCTGCATAAAAAAAGATCCAGGAGAAATGTGCATATGTGTGCGCGTGTGTCGCAGTCTCCTTGCCCGTCCCAGCCATCCCTGAATACCAATAGATCCGAGCGCGTCTGCTATTCCTCTCTTTTTCTCTTGCTGCAGAACGACGTTGGCGAGCGGCGGAGGTGGGAGACGCACGCAGACAACATCTCAAAAGCAGACAACGCAACGGCAACAACAAAATGAAAACGGTCCTTACGCATTCTCCAGCCTCTTCCCTTTCTCCTGCAGGCGCCTCGTCGCCAGCCTCGGCTCTGCAGGCCGTTGTCGGCGTTGCCATGGCAACGGCGGGAGGCTGACAGTCGGGCGAGGGGGCGGTGATGTCACAGCCTCCGTCCCGGTCACCTGACAGCTTGACTGGGGCCTCGGCGGAGATCTCTGCACTGCAGCTGGCGAGGCGGTAGGGGGGGAGAAGGGGAGAGACGGAGGTAAAGAGGGATGGATGGATGAGGAAGAAAAGGATTTGAATGTGGGATAAAAAGGAGGGAATTTGACGGTGGGAGGGGGGGAAAGAGGAAAAAAAAAATACAGTGATTATGCAGCAGAGAGAAGGGGGCTAGGATGATCATTCTGGAGAAATGCTTGTCAGCAAACAGCTTACTTGTCATTCCCTTTCCTGAACTCACACACACACACACACACACACACACACACACACACACACACACACACACACACACACACACACACACTCCCTCTGCTCCCCTGCTGAGTCGACTGTCCTCCACACCCATCCTCCTCCTCCTCCTCCTCCTCCTCTTCTTCCGCCATGGTCCCTCCAACCCCCCCGAACACCTCAATCAATACCCCTGCTCTCCTCCTCCGCCTGCGCTCCGCCTCAGAGGGACGGTAATTATGGACATCAGTGCATATTAACACCTGAACCCCGGGACCACATGGGTAATTCCTGCATGCAAAAGAACAGACCTTCCCATCGCTCATCCTTTGTCTGACACTGGACAGTCATACGCTCAGCGCACACGACCATTAGAGGCTCTGATGCTTCCTCACCCCCCCAAAAAAGCTAAACAGTTGAGCTGAAATGACTCTGCAAATGTCCGAATACGAGACATAATCCTGCAAAAGCATCTGAATTCTGTACATCTTTACACATTTTGGTATGTTGTGACCACAAATGTGTGCCACTGGGATTTTATGCAATCAACCTAGAAAATCATAATGTGTAGTTGTAAAGAGGAATGAAATGATGGAAACAAGAACTTGTCTAGAGACAGAAATTCTTCCCTCCAGCTCCGACTCGCTCAGTTTTAACAATATCTTATAGTTTTTTGTTGTATTTTCCTTTGTTTTGTATTTACTGTTTGTACTTATTGACTAAATTTGTGTAATAAAGTCATTTTGACCTTGTCTTGTATGAACTTTGTTTGCTTTTAGCATGTTGTATGAAAAATAGCCATCTGGCAAATCCTGCCACATTCACCAAAATGTTAATTAGTGTGCTCTCAAATCAATCAGTACATTTCAAATTCCAATTGAATATTGAGCATCAATGTTCACGTCTTGCTCTAAGTTCTCAACTGGTTTGAGATCAGGACTTTGATTAGGTCATTCTGTCAGTAAAATGCATTAAGTTAGGATTTGGTGATTTTTTTTGCACTGGATATTGTTTAGGGGAAACAGAGTTCAGATATTTGCTCATAAAAAACAATGAAGAAAAACTCCAAATTCTTAATTCTTTTCTGGTATTGACGACTTCATGACCTAATATTTTTTTATAATAAATCAAAGTTAGCAATAGGAAATACTGACATGAACTGTCACAAGCCTCCCTTTCTCTCTCTTCGTTCCTGATTTGCATGTTTTTAAATCATTTATGTTTTGGTTTTAGCTGAGCTGCAGAAAGAAAAAACGTATTTGTGGTGTCTATGTTTTATCTTGTATGGATGTCTGCAGGGTTTTCAATAAAACTACCAGTTTACACATTTAACAAAACTATTATTAAATGCGTAAGCTCTGTAGTAAATAACTATCGATTAACGGAGCCATAAAAAAAATGCACACATCTTTAAATTCTGCTTGTAGCCTCATTCTCAGCTCTACATCCCACTAGCTTATTGATCTGGTTCTAAAAACCCCGGTGAGCTTTTGCGGACCATAAGTCACGACCGCAGAGGAAGATATTGTTGCAATTTTTGAGAGGGAAAGAAAAAAAAAATCCCCTCTGACATATTATTTCAGCGATTTCTGTACCACTTAAATTAGACATGTTTGTGTTTCTAACCGGATCAGCAGCCAGAGTGGTACAGCGGCACAGACTGTAATGAAGTCTAAGAAATGTCTGTGCCCTGAAGATGGAGATACTTTAAAAAATGACTTTCTTCTCAATATTGAGGTTGTTTTGTCATGTGGTTTGCATCCTGAGGCTGAAATAGATGCACCTGAGAGCCGATCAGAGACCTAAATGTGAATGTGAAGATAAATAATAGATGCCTAAGACATATTAACACGATCTGCTTCTCTTGTCCTCAGTATGAAACCATTTTTCACTCAGCTGCACCCGACCTGCACTTTCTCCGTTATCTAATCGAAAACGCCAGCGCAGCACGGAGAAGGTGCCCGATCGTCTTAATCAAGCCCGACCCAACGTGGCAGAAAGCCCGACGGCGGCCCACAGGACGCGGCTCGGATGAGTCCAGCCGGTTCAAACTGTGGTTGAAAAGGCCCCTCTGAGCTGTCACGACCTGGATGATGCATGGGGAGCAATAACCTGTGGCTTAATTGATCGGGAACTCGCTGTTTGTGATGGATCGCCTCTCGGCGCTCTGCGATGTGACAACAACATTAGGCGGGCTGTCATTTCACCCGACGCACGTATCGCCCAAATGAATCCCATGTCTTTCTCTTCAAGCGGTGACGTCGGACGGCGATGAGTGAAGAGGAAGCGCGTGCACACATAACGCCGCAGACACACCGTTTCAGTTTCACACACTGTCCTCAGCCAATGCGTTTTCATTCCAGTGTTTCGGTTTCCCCAGCGGTGCAGTTCTAATGCGTTAATCCATCTGAAGCCTTTAATAACCCTCCCAGGTAGAACAACATGCTTAATGCAGGGATTCTGCAGCAGGAGGACTATTATTCTCCAAACTCACAATGTGCTGCATGACACGCCTGAACAAAGAGGCTTATGGGTGAGAGCCAAACACCGCAGGGTGCGGGAGATCACAAAGAAGACTGCCATGTTTAATTAATAAATCTTCAAGTTTTGAAACGTGTCCTGAGCCTCAGGTTGGAGTTTAAACCACAAGAGAGCCAAGTGTGTTGGATTCTTTTCTCTCTTTTTTAACATAAAAGCAGAATCCGGTGGTAACAAACCGAGCTGACTCCGAGCGGCTGCATGTCAGAGAGCTCTGCTGACTGGGTGAATTCTGTGAAAACTGTAATTGTTTTTTTAGAGCAACCTCCGAATGGAACGATATATTGTGCCATGCAGTTCTCCCTATGGACCTCTGCTGTAATTTTCATGCCACTATTTAAAAAAAAAAACATCACTTGAACTATTACGCAGTGATTGCGCACAACTGTGATCACTTCCGCCGCTCTCCAGGCCAGTGCTCCTTGATCTCAAACCATCAGATAAGCTGAACGTTTATTGCCGTTTGGAAGCAAATTGCCGGCTTTCCAACAATCAGCCTCGCAGAGCCATGAAACACAGGACTCCTGGTCTCATTAAAACAACAGCGAGAAGCAATTTTGAGTCAGTCAGACCAAAACGGACTCTGTGACATGTTCGTGACACATCTTCCTGAAAACACAGCCTCCCAGTGAGACATGGTGGCAAACAGGATTGTGCTATGGCAGGTTGAAGGGAAGATGGATGGAGGTAAAGTCCAGCCCGTGGCAGAGGTGCACCTTGCAGCGTTCCCAAGTGTTGCTTGGCTATGAGCTTGGTGTTTTTCTACGCTTCGGTTCATTGAGAGGCTCTGAGTGGAACGATTGTTTCCCGGAGGCGTGGAGTCAATTTAACCCTCCTGTGGTCTTAGAAGAAGACGAAGAAGTTTTATTTATTACAAGAAGAAAAAAAACCAAACGCACAGCAAAAGAAAAACCTCACTTTAAAATGTTCCAGTCGTTCAGGGTGGCTAAGTAGACGGTACTTTCTCAGTTTGTTCTAGATTAGTATAAAGCTAAATGTTGGTTCCCCGTGTTTGATTCTTGTTCTGGATTGCTAAGAACTGCACAATTTATAAAGTAACTCAGGTCTTGCTCCAATATTAAAAGTATAATTCAAGTCTAATTGAATTATACCTGAGCGTCTTAGAGTGACGCTCAGGATGAGCAAACCCTTCTGGACCCGGCACAGGCCAGAAAGCGCCAAAACCCACGGGAGGATTCAGTTTTAAATTTTACCCAACTGCTAACGTTTGTCCGTGACGCCAAAAATTTCCGGCACTTCAACGCTGCCTGCGCTGTAAACAGACGTCCTCCACCGGGAAAAGGTAAGTACCAAGCCGACACTGTTAATGTTCATTTGACACGGACAGAACGTCTTCACTCATTTCCTCCGCTGCCATTACGACTTCTTGTTCTGCAGAAATCCAAGTGAATGGGTGAAAACTCAGACGGAGCAGTCAAGCAAGAGTTTAAGCCAGCAGAGTAGCGCAGGAAGGCAAAAGCCAGGCTCGTTGGTCATAAACAAAATACAGCTGCAGACCTATACTTCTGTTTTCAAATGTTCTGTGAACACAAAGTCTCCCATAGCAGGTGTTTTACTGCTGCCATCACGCAATATAGCCACAGACATCCATCATTCCTCCCAACTGAGCAGACAAAGAAGAGACAGTGAGAGGAGAGTCTTGACAGCCAGGTAAATATACACTAAATCTCCCATCTATCACAGGCTACGGCTGAGGCTCAGTTTTTATTACTGAACTGGCCAAACTTAGCAGCTCCTCCATGCTCAAAATAAATAAATAGCTCAATAAATACAGACTTAAGACAATGTCTTTGTGACATGTAAGATGCTACATGTAATGATGCCATCATCCTGTTTTCCCTTGATTGGGATGAATTACAATGGATACATCAATCTATCCAGCTAACAGCTGACACCGAGAGAGAGGAGCGGCAGGGAAACAGTGAGTGTGCAGAGGCACTGCCAGTCCTCCAGTCTGCTGTGCCTCATGTCAGCCTCTCGCCCACAGCCCCGTCTGCACAGCCAACCCTGTTAGCTCCGACAGCTGTTAGCACAATAACTGAGATAAATTGATATCGAGACAGTGTGCTGCTGTGTGCATACGGCTCAGAAATTAAGCTAAGATCGCTGCTGCCCCTGCATCCGCTACAAGGCTGGGGCAATGCGCGTCGTCAAAACAATGAGTTTTCCTGCTAAGCAAAGGATGTTTGGATGCGCTCAGAGCTGGGCAAAATGTCAAATGGAAAAACCTACAATTAGTTTTACAGAAATAATAACTGATTGAAAATCAGTTATTTCATAATAACAGATTTTAAATGTTAGGTTAAAAATCTAATACCTTCCACTTACAGTGGGAATCTTTAAATGTTTGCTAAAATCTAGTTTAAGTGATTTTTATTACAATATAAAAGCACAATAAAGGAGAAAGTTTTGAGCATCTCTGGCTTGAAATGAATGAAAATGTAATGTGTGACTTCTAGATGCGTCAAATGGGATGTAGAAACATTTTTTAAAATCATATAATGTAGTCAGTCCCAGTGCAGTACCATGCAAGGCCAGCAGGGTGCAGTAGACCTGCAGCATGTTAGGGTAAGTTACCAAAATGTGAACAGATGTTTAGTTCAAGACAACTGAGAAATGCAGTTAATAAAAACAATAAATACTTTAAAATAGTACTTTTACATTTTATTTGAGCATGAAAAGAAGATGTTAGGAAAACTCAAACGTTAGTATTTTAGCTCTGCTGAGTCTGTAGTTCAATCAGAACCTTAACAAGATGAGCACCAATGGTAAATCTGACTGACTGACCTTTTCTTGATGAGGTCCAGTGCAGATCCAATGAGCCCGTCCCTCATCTTATATATCTTGGCGCCGTACTTTGACAGGTCCGTGCCCTCCAGAAGTAGCGCCGGGCAACAGCTGGACGGACGCTCCCAGTTCTCTCTGCTGGCAGGGAAGGGAAGCGACCCAGCTGGTTCCAGACTGCTCCTCCTGCGCCTGGCGCTCCCTTCATCTCCTCCTACAACAATGGCTTTGTCCTGGGCTTGGACTGTGCAAGCCTGGGGCTGGAGGGGCGAACGTGGAGACGGGCCTGTTCGGATGGGGGAGTTCCTGCTGGTGACAGAGCCGCAGGGCAATGTGGAAGCTGTGGTGCTGTTACTGGCGGTCGTGATTGAAGCGGGTTTCTCTGTAGAGGTGGCGGTTTGCAGGGTCTCATCGATTCCAGCTACGCCGTCGCTTCCTTCACCTCCAGAATTACCTTTCTGTACTGCATCGGGTCCAAGCAGAGGCTCAGTCTGATCAGAAAAGGATTCATTATTTTGCAGAAGGAGTTGTTCACGACCTGTAGACTCCTTGCTTTGCTTTCCCTCCTTCTGCCTCATTCTCTTAAACTCCTCAAACGTTGGGATGTACAGTCGCCCCACAGGAGGTCTACGACGCTCACAGACAGACTCTGTCCCACTTGGGTTCCCTGCAATGTTGTCTGTTGTGTAGGACGTCTGGGCTACCTTTGCGCTGGACTGAGAGCTTTGGATTGTCAGGTTGGGGCTGCTGTTCTGCCGCCTGAGCTGTAATCGCCTCAAAACTTCCTGCTTGATCTCCTCCGGAGACGTACGCATTGTGCATGTCGGCCTAAAGCAAGTGCCTGCTGGGATTCCCTGATGCACAGCTTCTCGTTCAATGGCAGCAGCATTTGGGTTCACCTGGGGCCGCATTGGGAGTGGCCTCGGAGGCTCAACAGAGGATCTTGCACTTTGCAGGCGGAGTTTCTCCCTTAGCTCCTTCCTTGTATCCCATTCATCGACTCCACCTGGAAGCAGCAGCTGGGGGAAGAGTGGCAGATCCTTTCTGGGTAGCCCATGTCGAGGAAAGAATGCCAAACTCTCTGCGTTGGGTACCAGCCCGTGGGCACCTAGCACGGATCCATCCGGAGGTCCGTCGTACCAGTGGCTAGCAGAGGTGTACCGTAAAATAAACTCGCTGTCCATGCTGCTGCAAGGTGCAGCACTGAGTGCACACAAGCCAGAATCTCCTACGGTGTTCCAGTTCAGGTTCTCCATACTCCTGTAAGGCCTGCTGCCATTGCTTCCAGTGTCGATGCAGGAGCCCCGGACCATCCCCTGCCCTCGCTCTACCCCCAGAGTACCCTGGCGGCTGGAGCAATACCTCAACCCCAAGTTGGTGAGCAAGGTGCTGCTGTTGCACCTGGCCATCAGCGGGTACGACAGAGCGTGGAAGGGCCTGTGGCGGGGGAACGAGCTCAAGGGGTCGGGGGACAGACGGAGGTTGGCGATGCAGGGCTCCATGTCGATCCTAGGTGCAGGGGAGAGCTGGCGGAGAGAGCAACAGACGAAGTGGAGGGGTAGTCACATGGTGGAGGGAGCTTCACGTCTGGCATGGCTGTGGGCAGAGTGAGGGGCCCTCAGATGCACAGTCGGCAGGTAACAAGTATGGCCGCCTGCAGGGGCAAAAGCACATGATGATGATTATGAGGATGTTTTAAAAAAAACTTTTCACATTTTCTCATTGTACCGCCACAAACTTCATATATTTTATGCAACCGACCAGCAGATTTGCACATCAATATGAAGTGAAAGGAACTTTACACACTTGCAGCTCCATCCAACCGAAGCCAGACTGAATGGATAACAACTGTGCGCATTGACTTTTAAATCTCGTCACAAATGTGCAATGGGTTTAAGTCTGGACTTTGACTGGACCATTCTAACACATCAATATCCTTTGATGTAAATGATGTCAATGTAGCTCTCGGTTTTCCTGCCTGAGCTCCAGATCTCTGCGGCTCTTGGTCGTTTCCTGCAAAACATCACATCTTGCCAGGCGTACAGTTGTGCCGTATTTTTTTGGTTTTTAAGTCGATCAAAAGTCGTTGTATGATCTAACTCCCTCCAATATTGGGGTGAATTTCACAGGAAATTGGTTGGACTGAATTTAATTTAAGAGATTAAAAGTATAAAAGTGGCGCTATATGCTACAAATTTCCTTTCAGTTCGACAATGTTTCACATTATGTCAGTCTGTCACATCAAATCTCAAAAAATAGACTGAAGTTTGTGGCTAAAGTTGAAGGCTTTTGATTACTTTTACTGCGAACTGCACTTGTGTCAAACTTTTCAGGCTTTTGCATTGATGACAAGGATCTGTCAGAGTTCTTCCACAGCAGCATGACTATTGTATAACCACAGTCCAGGAGATAAAAATGTTGCCCCTTAAGAGTGTTTCTTCCACCAAAGCAATCACATTCATTGTGTATAAATGGCGCCCTGTCTACCCCTCTAGGGTTTTTTTTCCTTTCCTCTCCCTCTCTCTCTCTGCAGCTGGAATAATAATAGAGGGATTATTGCTCTGCTTGCTCGGCTATTAAAACACAACGATTGAGAAACAGATACAAAGAGACAGATAGTGCAAAGACGGAGCTGCTACAGGAGACAAAGACGGGACGGAGAAAAGGGGGGGGAAATGAATGTGACGGTAAAAGAAAGCGGTAAGCTGAAGGGACAGTAATGAAGATAGCTGCTCGGCAGCTCTGACTAATCAGACAGCAGCTGGATATCAGCAGCCAAAAAAGCGGACAAGATGGCACTGGGTGTACTTTGACTCTTCCTTTCTTTGTGCAATGAGAACAAATTGCACGTTGACCACTCAGCCCAAACCTCCTCCATCATCCAGGGCTCATATTCTGTCCGCCACATTCAACAGAGCCTGATTAAGGACGCGATTACGGAGCAGGGCCGATGCGTCATGCAAAAAGTAAAATTCAAATATCGTCCGCAGACTCTAATGCGCCGCTAAAACAAGCATCGCCTCGCCTCTAATAGATGCATTGCAATTCCTGACATGGACAGAAGCGAGCAGAGTTGTGATCAGAGTCAATCAGTGGGCGGTTTCCCTCAAATGTCATTTGCGAGCTGCTTACTGAATTAAATTATCTAATAAACAGAAAGCCAGGACCATAATTTATTGATTCTGAAACCGAGACTCGTGCTGCAGTTGGGAAGCGCACTCATTTAGCGTTTAGGAAATTATACATAATGGTACTTTTAAGTACTTGCATATAAAGCGCCTCCTGAAGACCTGCTGGCATTTGAACCCTCGACGTTGCAATGCTGACAGCAAGAAGTGAAACTTTATTGGAATCTTTTAAAATGATACTTCAATTGTTTTGAAAGCCTTTTGGTAACACTTTATTTGAAGGGGTGAGCATAAGACTGTCATAAACATGGCACAACACCTGCCATGAAGAAGTCCTCATGAAAGTTTATGACTGCTGACATGAAGTGTCATTCAGTAAATAATGACTCTTTTAATTGACTTTTAATTCAAATTTTCATGGAACTTTGCCTTAAAAGGCTCATTATTGACCAAATGATGCAAAGTTTACACTTTTATTGGACTTTCAATGCAACCTTTAGGGCAACTTTGCATTAAAAACGTCATTATTTACCAAACGGCACTTTATGTCAACAGTTACAAACATTCCTGAAGACTCCTTCATGTTCATGGTGTTATGTTGTGACAATGTTATGTCAGTCTTTTTTATTTTTGGGACTTAGTTTTTTTTATGCAGCTTTATCGCTGTACTTTGTTTTTTCAAAGTGAACTGTGACTTATCGTATTTTAATGCGTAAATAACACTTTAATTTTTATTTTCACTTTCTTTTTTTTTTTTTTTTTTTTTCCAAACTAGCAAAGATGCATAGTTTCACACAGAAAAATGTATTTCAACACCAGCAAGTTTAGCTACTAGCTGCAAGTTTTCCGTATGACAAACAACTGAGCAATAATAATGTGTTTCAGGTCACAGTGTCCAGTTGTTCCTCTGCTGAAAACACTTCACATTTTGTCTTTTGTTTTGCTCTTGTAGACTTTTATTATCAAAGTCTATCCTGCATAATAAGTCATCAGAGTTTGGTGAAAACGTGAAAAAGCAGTCAGGGTCCGAATTAAAACTTTTAAAGACTTTCAGCTATCTTGAGGAACGGCACATCAGAAACCCGCCGCTCTGAGTCGTCTGAAGAAGGAGATCAAAACATTAGCAAAGCACTTGATATCAATTAGTCGTGACATTCGTCACACACTGTTGAATGTAAATGTGAAATTAACGATAAACTGTACTTTTGTAATTTAGGGCTGCTGCACATTTTGCATAATGAAATGATGTATTTTACTAGACTCAAATGTCTGCAGGTCCAACTTCTGTTTTAGTCACTCTTACAAATGACCTATCAGTTTATGGATTATATTTCAACAAGGGAAATGCTTTAAATATGGAACTTGGAAATAAAAACACAGAATAGATTCCAAAATATTATTGTTTTTTCATACTCTTGTCTAGTCTTTCTAAACTGTAATAAAAGCCCTGATCCTCCAGCTTTACAATAAAATTATTTTGGATTTTCTCTCGTGGTTTAAATTCAACTATTTCATAACCTTTTTGGAAGGATCTCCACGTTTCCTTTGCTGCTAGCAGGAGTTGTTAAGTGTGCAGGTTCTCTTGTGTTTAACTGGCACAGATATATGAGTGTGTGCAAAAACCATTAATATGTGGTATTTGGTTTTAATTAGCCTGAGTGCAGCTTAGTGTATCTCTCTCTCCCTCTCTGGCTTTCTGCTTTTCTCCAGCTGAATTTTAAACCAGCGTAAGCGCTCCCTGGAGGTCGGCGCTCTGCCTTCTCCCTCCTGTCTCTGCGGCCAACTGGGGAATAACTCATCTCCACCAGCTGGGCGGTTTATCATCCACCGCGTCCCAGCAGGGCCATGAGCTCATTTTTCAGGGCAGGATTTCAGAGTCAATGAAAAACTAATAAATCATCAGGGTGTTTGAACTGATCCTTGGAGTGACCCGGATGAAAAACCTCTGAAATAAGTTCAGTTTGTCTTAATGCCTATATATGCACATGTCGCTGCATTAGCCAGAGCATAAGTCTGCTTGTGAATTTTGCTATCAGCAAAATCTCGCTGCGTCTCAGCTTGGCCAGCGGTTACCCAGCAGTGAGCGTCACGTTGCAGGGATCATGTTTGCTGATAAGTCCTGCCGCAGCTGCCTGAAGCTCCTGCAGCTATTGGCAACGAAGCGAAGTCTAATCTCTTAAACTTACCCCATTTTAATTAATCCTCCGTGCTTCTCGTGTTGTCCAACAGGTCATTGACTCAGATCCCAGGGCAGCCAGCTTCCTCTCGTTTGCCTGCGCCCCTCCTGCCCTCCTCTCCGGTGTTCGGTGATCCTTTTTGTCGAGCCGGACGGACGGACAAGGGTTGGCGCTGGAGGAACAGAGGGAGAAAACCGAGGGGGTCATTCATAAATGCGCCGCCGTTTCTGAAAGCAACACCAAACCATCAGAGCTCAGTCGATACCATTGACGAGCGCGGCCGCTTTCATCTCTGCTGAGCAAATGATCGAGGCCCAACGAGCAACAGAGACACGAGGTTTGAGAGGCAAAAGTATCCTGATACTGTAAAACAAACCCTGTCCACCTTTTTTTTTCTGATTCAATTAGATGCTGAGTCAATTACATAATTAGTTCTCCTCTGTCAGGAGAGGCCAGTGTTCGGTTACACACACATGCCGACACACTCGCGCTGAATCCGTGTGTCGGCAGAGTTCCTAGAAAACAGAGCAAACAAAACACAGCAGTGTTTTCAGATTAAATTTGTGGAGCTGGTTTATAGTGTATTTAGAAACACTAGCAGTTCAGCTGATGAAATTCCAAAATCTGGTCTTTTTGCCTTCAGGTCGTGGCGACAGCATCTTTTTTCTGTGTGTCGCTGCCGCAGAGAGACGACTCAAGAATCAGTGAGGTGTTTAAATTAAAGTCAGAGGAAGCAGAGATGCTTTTCTCTAACTGTGGTCCATGTTGGGGAAAAAAAGAAGAGAAGGATGGAGAAAATGCTGGTTAGTTGCAACAAATATTCAATGCATTCGATAATTTCGTCATTATTTCGCGTTTTCCTAATTGCTGAAAACAATGTTGTAAGGAATCTGGATTGCAGTGGTAAAAACCTGAAATATTTCAAAAGCTGCTTGAGAAACCTATGAGCTACAAGTAAGAGACAAACAAATGATCATTTTCATTGCATCTTTTTGTCTTTTTCGTACTTGCAGCAGCTCAATCTGTGAGAAATTATCTTTTAAAATTTAAAAGAGAAAATACTTTTAAGGTAAATTTCTAAGACAACAGGCGAAACAACAAAGCTTGCAGGAAGGATTTCCTCAACAAAAGACATTTGAATTACAGCAGCTACAGACTAAAGAGACAACTCCAACTAAACAAACAACAACAAAATAACAAGAATAATCAATAACAATACATATAAAAAAAACAAGCTCATCCCACCTCACTGACACACCGCCTGCTCCACTAACATCTCCATCCACCTCCTCTGTATCTTGTCACCCACATGACGAGAAAAGCGACCGAGGCTGAGCTCACGTGACTCCTGACGCGTGCCGCTTCTCGTGGGATGCTGGGACGAAATGTGCTGTATCTGCATCCTCCAAAGCTCTGACAAGTCGCTGTCACATAGAGACGAACCCCCCTCCGCTTCGCCCTCCTCCGTCCCCCCGGAGAGCCGAATGACTGACGGGGGCCCTCCGGTAGATCCTCCCCGGTTTCCCACGCACGCTGCTGCTCCGCCCAGGAAGCAGAGGATCAAACCTCCACTGTGTTTTATTCAGTGACTAAAAGACAAAAAAATACCCGACTTCTGCCTCTTCGACTTAATGGAATTTGTTTTTTACACTCAACTTTCCAGTGAGCGCCTGGATGGAAGAGAGAATAACGTCGCTCTGACAATCCCACTGAAACTGACAGGCTTATCAGGCCTGACTGAAGCGACCCATTTATTCTGAACATTCTCCTCTCTTTTCTTTTCCTACCAAGACACCCCACCCCTTTAAATCACCGAGTCGGTTTGCCATCGTTCCGGCCTGTTTCATCCATCCTCCGCTCCCTCTGAAACTATGCAGGGAGGCTTTCAGGGCTGGGTGTCTATCAGTGATGTGTGTGTGTGTGTGTGTGTGTGTGTGGGGTGTGTGTGTGTGTGTGTGTGTGTGTGTGTGTGTGTGTGTGTGTGTGTGTGTGTGTGTGTGCGGCGAACGCCGAACGTCTTTCACATCCCGCGAAGTTGAGGAAGAGGTGCAAATAGTGTGCGGCGTGGCTTGTTGACACGCTCCCAGCAGACACGCAGCCTCGCACGACCGCTTGTTTGGTTTTGCGTGCTGAGGGTGTTTTTTTTTTTTTTGCGTGGAAGTCTCTCTGCTTTTTTTTCCACATCTTCACACTTCACAGGCTGTGTTTCCTGAAGGTGACATCACCTCATTTTCATTTAGGAGTTAATATATTTTGGCTGTCTGGATCTGAGGCGTTCCATTAAGGGCTGAGAAGAGTTGAAGAGAGCGATAAAAGACGGCTCGGATGCTGTGAGAAACACGGACTGTCAGCGTAATTGGACTTCTGGAGTAAGAATTAAACGGATCTGGTGCAAAAAGGAAACCTAACACTGTTTCTTTGTGGTTATTTAAAAAAAAAAAAAAAACCTTCCATTTCAACTATGCAAAAAATATACACAGCAAAACTTGGAGAAAGATTAAAAATAAGAAGGTAGACATACTTTACCAAGCTGTTAAGGTGGAAATATTTGCTTCATTGCACTTATAAAGCATGTCGCTATGTAAAAGTGTCATTTTTTTAAATCGACATGTTCAGAAAGTCGTTTTGTCGAAAGTGTTTGTTTCACTTCAAACAGCTTGTTTCCACAGAATGAACAGTTTAATGAAGATCAACATGAAACCAGACCGCAGGCGGAGGCTCGCTGTTGTTTTTGGGTTAATCACAATGAACTCATATCAATTGGTGAGAAAGGATGACATTGTGTCCATTGTGCAAAGGCTTCGACAAAGCCAGCCAATCACAGAGCAGCGAGCTTTCAGGTCGCCTCATAAAGGAGTTCCTCAAAATTGAGCCATGTATGATGTTATCAGGAGGCGATCACTTTGTTATTATGACGACTGCAGATGTTGTCAAAGGTCATTTATATTCACAGGAATATAACGGGATCATAATTACAGGAAATCATATGACACGGTGAAAGGAGATGGTCTAAGCAGTCGTGTGTGAGGCGTATAGAAATTCATGCAAAGGTGGAGCAGGACATGTGGAGGGTCAGTGAGACGGTGGTGAGGTGTGCTGAGATTTCACCAGCAATGAACTCTGAGCTTCTTCTTGTTCGTATTGATGAAAGATAGGCTGATAACTGTAGGGCTCGGCAGGGACACTCTAAAACTATTTCTTGAACCCAAGAAATAATTCTGCTTTGACAGCATTTAATAAGCTTTAGCAACATGTTGAGCTAAGAAAACACAATCTTTTACCTGCTGGGTGCTTAACTATAAGCATGCCAGGCTTAAATTTCACATTTTCATCAAATAAATTGTCATAAACAGGAAATATTTGCTGCTACGTACTGAGTGTCGATCAGTCATCTCTGCCTTTGTTTTTTAAGACATAATTTTTCATGCAGTATTAAACTAAACCTTTATATTTTTTAATAGGATTCACTCTGCTAGTAATTACCTGACCTCATATGGTCCCTCGCAGAGCATTGAAATTTCATTCTCAGATGATCAATCAATCTTTAATTATAGACAAATCAGCCTTGACTGGTCACAGAACAAGTAACACACCCAGTCCTGACTGAGTCGAACACTGTGAATCGCTCGACCTTCATCCTAATGCACATGCACTATTCAAACAGGGAGCTAATCGAAAGCAACACACTTACTGCAAAGGTGTGACAGGGCTTTGTGTAGCACAAAATGCGCTTAGACATGCATAGTAAATGTTTTTCAAGATGCAAGGCAGAAAATAGTCTGAGTGGAACTTAAAGCATAGTGAGAGAAAGTAAAAAATAAGTCGGTGAGTCTTTCATGGCACAGCTGAAAAAATCACAGACAAATTTTCCTAACAAATGTGCAACGACTTGAAAGGAAACAAGCAAATTTGATGAGACGAAAACACATATTATTACTTTCTGCACAGCCTGCACAACATTAATCAACAGGATTTCTTTTTCAGTGCTATGTGAGGCAGTCAAATGGACAAGTGCAGTATCCACACGCTCCTTAAAACTAACTTGACATTAATGGGCTGACTTGGTGCCAGAGTGTGCTGCGGTTCAGCAGGTGTCAGCATGTGAGGCTGTGTGATATTAGAAACAGCCAGGCAATGTTGGCACAGCTGGAGGTCACAGCAGGAAGCCCACAGTCATGCAGGAGGGAGCCGGAGGACGAGGGGGACACTCGGTGGGATAAAACGAGATTGCGACTTTAAACCTGTCCGTCTGCAAGCGTTCTGGACCTACGACCGTAATTGCCCGAGGATTTAAAACTACAGCTCTTCATTTCCCAGGAGGCTACATTGGAAAATAAGAACGATCCCTGATTTGTCAGTGTGAGAGGGGATTTTAGGAACCGAATTTGAATGTTGCTGTCCTTCTGTTCAACACTATTCTGCGTCTGGAGTTGGACTGTCAGGTTAAACTTTTCTCACTGCAATAGAAACCAAGTCATCGTACTGTCTGTTAACAGCAGTCTTATATATAAACGAGTCATGATGGCACGCTGTTTGGCCCTCGGTGTGTGACGGAGGAATGCATGCTGCTGTCCACACACCGCGCACCAAAGGTAGCGCTCCAACCCGGACGCCTGCTGCGATATTTCACAGTTTCTCTAAAGACTCGGACCAACGGCTTTGCTCTGAAACTCGGCTGGCTGCTCTTGTTTTATGAGCCGCCTGAAGCAACAATAACTACCACCTGCCACAACAACGACTTACACTGTGGCTCTAAACGAAGCGGGGAGAGTAAATGCACGGCGGTGAGGTGGAATAAGACGGTTTGACAAGTGATGAAAGAGCTCTGAAGGCTTCATCAAACGCAATATAATCGCTAAAGCTGCCAGTGAAATAGTAATATCCTGTTTTCTAGTTTAAAGGCAACCAATTTAACTGGCGCTGTAGTTCTAGAAAAGCAACATGTTCCAAAATCAGGCTATCAAATATGTGTAGGGGCATTATATCATGGATGTAATCTATTTAATGGAGAATTATGGTAAGAATTGTTTGCCAATAAGTCATTGGTGTGTAAATGTGTACTTCACCTTTTGAGCTGATCACAATTTGCAGGAAATTTGAATTTCTAATTTTATGATGATAGCTGTTCATCTGTGTCATTCCCTTTAGAGATACGTCTCTTCCTCCCCTCTGTGTTTGCCGATCTTTCACTAATCCAACACTTTGCGTCTCTATTCCCAGGAGAGTCGCTTCTCCCGGCGCAGCCTGAGCTCTGGATCAGTAACTTCAGAGAAAAGCCCGTCTACCATTTCTTACACGAGAGAGAACAAACCGCTTCACAAAGATTGAATGATGCGCACCAGCAACCTTTGCTGGATGATGTTACTCTTCAAAGAAACAAAAAAAAAACCCCGATGCAGATATGTGACAGAACTGCTAAAGCCTGAAATGCCTTCATAAATGATAAAGTCTTTCATAAGTGCATTCATCTATGTCTTGTCTCAATGAAATGTAGGCTGACTGGTCACTGATGTCATGTTTCAATACTGGCATTAATGCTGCTGCTCTGTTGCATCGTTAGCTAATCATATGCAGAATATATATCTGTTGATATCTCTGGAAAAGTGGTGGAAAAAGCTGTACAAAAATATTTTATTTCAGTGTCATATTCTCAAAATAGAAAAAATATAGAATATAAAAAAATATTGAATATAAATCCAGTTTTATCTATCCATAAAATTGAATTTATTTAGTCGTTGTGGGGGAAACACACATTAAAATAGCAACAATAGTCTCCCTTACAATGAGTGCTTTGGTCAGATGTGATGACGTTTTCCTGCATCAATCTCTAAAGGCTGTGATGTATGGAGGAGGATCAGTGATCCTGTGGGCCGGTTTCTCTTCCAAAACATCCCTAGGGAGCCTATCATTACATTTTAATAAATAAATAAATGACAATGGTCAACTAAAATAGGAAATCTCTGGATTATTACAGATATATTGTTGGTAAAAGGGAGTCGAACAAACAGAATTGTTGTCTTCCGCAAATAAAAGCAGGGAAATAAAAAGTGAGATGTCCTATTTCTTTGTAATATTGTCATGTTCCGTGTTTTTCTGTTGTGTTTATTTGAGTTTTCTGTGTCCCAAGTCTCCTCGTTGTCCTGTCTTCCCAGCTGTGTCTTGTTCCCTTGTTGCCCTTTTTCCCCTTTTTCCTAGTCGGGTCCTTGTGTGTCGCAAGTACTCAGTCTTCTGCTGTCGTTAGTTTGTGTTTTCCGCCTGTTAGACCAGTTGCTACCGGTGTGAGCCCTGGCTTCCGCTCAACCGTGCTGCCTGGCCGTGGACTTGTGTGCGGACTGTGTTTTTGGACTTTTTTTTTTGTAATAAATCCTCACTATTCACTTTACCTGGGCCTCCAGCGTCTGCCTCACCGCCTCCGCCACAACCAATTCCTGACAAAAATTGTGCAGAAGCGAAAATAAGAGTTAAACATACTGTATACACGTTTCACATTCCGAGAGGCAAACATAGCTTTCTTTGCACCCTGCCCTCTCCTAACGCTTATATTTAATATGCAAATATTCTGGAAACGATGCTTTTCCCATTTTCCAACCACGGATGAATACTGCATTAGCAGTGCATTAGCCGGCTGCAACACACGGCAAATTAAAAGATGGAAATTAGCGGGGCGGGGAGCAATAGCTCCCAGCATCCATCGCCCTTGCATATGCTGAGGAGTTTCTGTATAGAGGAATGGTTTCCATTTTCTTCCCCCAGACGAGCAGAGTGAGAACCGCCTCCGAGCACCACTCCCCGCTCCGACGTCGGAGGGAGAAATGTGGGTTAATGAGGCCCCACCCGGGGGCCTCGCCGACACCGCCGCTACTCGTCGTATCCGTCGGAGGGACTCTGAGACGCAGGCAACATCAAAGGTGGGCGTGAAGAAGAGTGCAGTTAATTAGGCAGAGCGAGCGCAGAGATACGCAGAGTCAGATGCTTTAGGAGGATCGGCCTGACGCTCTGCTCGGCAGGGATCTGAGGGCTGTTAGTTTAGAAAGCGGAGATAAAAATAAAGACCTGATTGTTACTGTAGAAAAAAGCACCAGGGGAGAACATTGAAGTTCTTTAACAAGGAGTCAAAAGGAAGTTTTTTGTTTTTTTTTCTGTTATTCAGGCTACTGACTGTGTCACAAGGGGAGGGAATATATTCAACAAGCTCTAGAATATGATGCAGCACATTTCTGCATTTTCAAAACTCAAAAATCTGAGTCCCTTTCCAGTCACTGAACTGATCTCTACGTTCTCCATGCTGACTTTGAATCTTCCTCCCTGTTCGGACTTCCACACTGAAGACCCATCACTTGTTAAAGAAAAGTCAAAGTCAGCAGGAAGAGGAAACAAAGAAACACGTCATTTCTAAAAATGTCATATATTCCAATTTAGATCTTTTTTTAATCAACGGACTATTAAACATTAAAAAGTGTGCCACAGGGTCCTTTCGAGAGGGATCTTTTTCAACAGCAGTAGAAGATGAAAGAGGTACAAATATATGCCAATTTATGCACCAAAGTACAAATCTCTAACACAGTTACTGTCAAATGATCCAGCTGATGCAAAAACTGTTTTGATCCACTTAAAGGGGCAGTATTATTTGTTTTCCAGGCGCATAGTGACATTTTATAGCACAGTCAGGTAGCTTCAGTTGTTAAAAATGCTATACATTTAACACAACTTAAAAGAAACGTTGCCCTGTATTTTAACGTCTTGATATCGGGCCTGTGTCACTTTAAGAACTCCTGCTCTTTC
The DNA here is from genome assembly GCA_922788865.1 of Poeciliopsis turneri. NCBI lineage: Eukaryota > Metazoa > Chordata > Actinopteri > Cyprinodontiformes > Poeciliidae > Poeciliopsis > Poeciliopsis turneri. The sequence goes on from CAKLNU010000344.1 coordinate 2,008,484, forward strand.
TGAAACTCCACCTCCAGGAGTCATCATGACATCACTCCTCTACTGATCCTTTAACACTGACCTTACCAGGTTAATGAGCCCAGCAGGATGTGCGGTTCCACCAGGTGTTTGCTAATTGTTGCCAGCTAGTCTGAAGGAGCTTTTCAAAACACCAATCAGGTGTTTTGGAAAGCTGGATAGTTGCGATGGGAATCTGAAGGATTTCTCAAACATGCATGAAAGAATCAAGTCAGCAGTCCAGGTGTGTTTTGGATGAGAGAATGACATCACAGCATGATGTAAAGCTAAAAAACATCAGTTCTACACAACACTGCCCCTTCACTGAAAAGGAAAAAAAATGTTGATTATTGAATATTTGAACGAACAATCAAGGAAAACGATCTGATTCTAAATGAAAACAAAATTCTCCGATCTCTAAAAAAAAAATTACAAAAAATTAAATTAATTATTTTTAACTTCTGGAGTCTGTGAAACATTTTGAAATTTCTCATCAGTGGATCAACATAAGAGCTTTTATTTCACCTTCAAATAGCCCAATTAAAATATATATTTACTTATTTATTGAAAAGAACACGTGTAACTTTAATGTATTCATGCAAACCACAATAAAGACCTCATAAGTCCGTCCACACTTGTGTGTTTTCCTTCTTGGTCGCATTCACATTGCGTTCAGAAGTGGAAATGCTGCAGATGAATAACACAGGCAGCCGACGACCTCAGAGCAAACACTTTTTCTTTTGCTTATTCCATGAACGGCACATGTTCAAACGAGCACAAAGGAGGGAGTCTCTTCCGCCGAGGAGGAGAGCCGGTTCAAAGGACCCAATTCATGCAAATGACGACGCAAGATATGAGGCCGTTTAGACAAAGATGAAATGTCCTGGAAAGACCGCAGCTTTGAAGTGATCCCTGTAAGAAGGCCAGGCTATTATGCTTGATTTTTTTTTATTTTTATTTATCTCTAAATGGAGTGGTTTTCAGATGACCTGTTTACTCTGTTAGACGTCAGGTCAGCTCCCAATTCGTCTCAAAACCGGTATTTCCCCGGCCAGTTCACTTCGGTTTGGCATCATCGTATGAAAGCGACGTTCCAGGACTATTGTGTCAAAAAATATGTGTTGTCATTAGGAGGCCCGGTCTAAATTATCATGTCAGCAGCTCATGTTTAATTAATGGAGCAGCAAACCATGTAATTACCCTGCGATCAGGGAGGAAAACAAGGCTTGATTAAAAACAGGCCTCATCTAAATAACTTAGCATGAGTGCGTGTGAGTGCGTGTGTGTGCAGGTGTGTGAGGGCGTGTGTAGGTGTGTGAGTGTTTGTGCATGTGATCCAATCAGCAGAGTGGCTGGCTTTCTTTCACCCGTTTCTCCCACTGACTGAAGGAAGGTTATGGATACCTTCATCTTGCATCCATAACAACAGCTACACAGAGCTAACCTACTGAGCAACAGATATCCGTAAACACACACACACACACTCTCCCTATCGAATGATGGCACATCTTTCCACCGGCGGTGCCTGCGCCACGGTGTGGTGGCTCGACGCCTCTGAGACGTTCAGAGTTGTGATCTTTGAGCGAGACGCCTGGATGAGCTGGTTGGAAAAGTGAGATATCTCTGAGAGGAGGAGAAACGAGGCGACGCGTGATAAATGACAAAGACGTCAGGAAATAAGGCGCAAAAACTGCAGAGGCAAACAAAGATAGATAGTAAAGAGAGGATGTGGTACTAGGGGCAGCAGCGAAATCATTCCGCTGGAGTTTAAGCGGCACAGATAAGAATGAGCGATTGTTTCAGGATGAAGCCAGTTGCCTGAAGGAGTCTTCTGAATTACTTCAGGTTTTTTTTTGTTTTTTTTTATTGCGTACAAATTTTTACATCAGACAGCAACCCACACACATCACAAAGCTCCTGCTAAGGGTTCAGTCGTATTTTCTATTTCTATCAGCTGCTAACAACAGTTTTGCTAACAAATTATATCCGCTCATTTAACGTTACAACCACAAGCACCCCTCAAAATGTATATTACTTTGGAGTTTTTTTATACATAGACAATGTGCAGGTTGTCCTTGAATGCACCACAGAAGCCATCTGAGTCACTCTGCATTTGTAAAGATTGGGGCTAGCTGAACGCTACATGCAGCTGGACTTTAGCCTGTTTTTTCTTTGTTTACATTCTGCTCGACATTGTTTCAGCTGAGTAATTGATTTAATCACTACTGGTAAATGCAGTCAGTTTTGGTCCAGTTTTTTATTTTTTATTTTTTTTTTAAATCTTGGTCATCACTTTAACAAAACAGAGAAACCTTGCAGTTAAAAGAATAACAGACTTTAACGTTAGCTGAAAGTCCTTCTGCTTTGATTTGATGTCGCTGTTTAAAATAGCACAGAGCTAACAGCTGTACATTACAACACCTCCGATACATGGATCATTATGAACCATGAATTAGGTTCATACACCACAAATCTGGACCAAACTTCCAGAAAACTGTGAAACAGGTGAAACACTGACTTCCTTTAAATATCAACTAAAAACTCACCTGTTTAGAGTTGAAACCTAATCAATTATGAATTTAACAATGGCACTTGACTTAATGCTATGTTTTGACTGAATGATTTTGTGTTTTCATGTTTGTTGTGAAGTAAATCACTTTGAAATGCCTTGCTGCTGAAATGTGGTGTACAAATAAAGTTTGATTTTTGTGTGTATTAGATCTGAAGTATTCAAAACAAATGCAATTTGTGAGGTTGAAAAACCTCGGCTCCTTCACATAACTAGCCAGCATTTGTAAAGCAAGCTAAAGTCCAGGAGTGCTGTTTATTTTCGCTGGCACTAATTGCCTGTGATAACGATGTTAGCTTCTGCAGTAGCAAGTAAGTGGCCTCCATTAAGATAAATTTGTGTATTTTATATTCATATAAAAGCTGCAGTAAACAATAGCGCAGTCTAAGAAATGAAAGAAAGTTAAAGTACCTAAAACTTGAAAAAAGCTAACTATTATGATTTTTAACAGCATGTCAGTCAGGTTTAGCAAAAACACACCTTCGAACACACAGACCTGCTCCCAGAGTGTGTGTCCTGAGTCCGATGTTGTTTCATCAGAGAATCGCAACGACATCAGCAAACAAAAAACATCCGCACAACCTGCTGAAATTCATATCCATATGCTCCCTCACAGCCTGGCGCACACACGGTCTGACCTCATTCCTACAATGTGTCTCCCAGGGGCCAAAATATGTAGAGGCAGACGAGGACAGCGAAGTAAAAGAGGGAAGAAAGCATCAGGTGAAATGAAGTAAAACAAGCACTCGGAGACATGAATTCGACTTAGGAGGAGGAAAGGGAATAAAAAGGGAAAATCTGATAAGAGCCACACAAGAGGAGGAGGAGAAGGAGGGGAGAGAAGAGGCATTTCAGGGTGAGATATGGAGCCGATATGGATATCAGTGTCTCCCCAGGAGCGGCGTTAATACACAGAATGAGGGTCATGAGGCAGCGGTAGATCTGCTGGGCAGCAGATGGCTGCGTGAGTCACCTCATCACTGGGAATGAATGGAGACAGGACGACGAGAGGATGGGCTGAAGGTGACTACAGTGAGAAGAAAAACAGAGGTGACAGAAGAAAGAAACAGGAAAATGAAATCACTCGTGTAGCTTATTAAAGCCCCTTTGTCTCCTTAAACAGCACATCAGATAAGAAAGGATAAACTCGGTATGACGTCTCTTTTAAAAAAAAAAAAAAAAAGGACAAAATCCTTCATTTTCCATTATGCTGACCTTAAAAAGTGAGAAACCTATTTCAATGGAGTGAGAGATTAAAATGTAAGGGGAGGATAACACAGTTACATTATGGGAAAGAGACTGCAGCCCCCATGGGGCTCCGGATGTCGACTCACATTCACTAAATTACAATATTCCTTCCAATGAGGCTCGTTTATCGGCTTAAAAGTAAACCTGAAAAGATTTTGAAACGGTAATAAACAAACACTTCTGTAATAAAATGATTTTTACTCCTCCGATACAATTTTTTTTAGCTCGTTTTCATTATCTGAAATCATCATACTTAGAGAAATAATGGCTTGAGAGCTTCAGTCCTCTTGAGTAATATTAGCATTTTACTTGCTAGCAAGCAGAAGCTAATGCTAACTATGTCTGGACTATTTGCAATGGGAAATTTAGTTGTTTTCTGTTTTCATTATCTTAACTAGGGATGAATTAGCGAATACTTGACTCCCCACTGGGAGAGGAAAAACAAAAACATGAGTGGGTTACTTTTTATTAACATCACGGGTTTGATGGCCCTCTGAAGGTTTTAACCTCTGGTTTAATCCCGAAATAAAAACAATATAAAAGTGCCGAGTGTGAAATTACATCCAAACGTGATAATCAGAACTTTTTCCAGGGTCTCAAAGGAAATTACTTTGGTACATAATAAAATCTGTGCTGTGTTATAGGTGACAGGAAAACCATTTTGTTGATCAAGTATTTACAAAGAGCCTTACTTTTGACCTTATATGACCAGCAGTATTTGACAAAAACTTTACAAAACAAAACTAAAAGTAATTTCACAGGAGTATTAGAAGCTGCTTTCTTCTGTAAAGGCAAGTTTGTTTTTTAAACTTATCAATAATAATTTAGCATCTCATGAAATGAACTATTTATCATCATATGTGCAGTAAATAGTCAGTTTAAGTGTAAAATATTATTGATTTGTTTTGAGGTAAGTGGACTGTAGTTTGTAGTCTGTTGTAAATCCCGGTTTTAATAAAACCCAGCAGCATCGTTAAGAGTATTTTTACAGCAGCCGTGGATTACCGACCCTATTAACAAGTCATTTTACAGACACATGTGAGCCAGAGCAGCTTTACAGGGAATTTGCTTCTTTAAATATGCAAAACATGCGAGACCTGATAGAGGAGGAGAAGCAGATAAATGTTAGGAGCTGAGTCAGTTGCCTCAGAGCGAGAGGACGACCATGTTTCCAGGTCAATATTAGATCTTTTTAATGTCCAAACTGGCTAAGCATTCAGAAACACTGTTTCTATGTCAGAAACAAGTTGGTTTGGGAATTAAGAGAAGCAGTTATAACCAATATGTTTGAAATTGGGCACAATAAAAGCTACGTTTTATTATCTGCAGAGATATTCAGTTTGGTTATGGCTGCAGCAGCACTGGAGGAAAAATAATAGCTTTAATATCAATGACGGACTAATGAATGAAACCATCTGAAACTGTTGTTAATTGAGCTTTTTCCTCTCATAACCTGATAGGACTCCTTATTGCTTTTCTGACTAATGACGCAGAAACACGAGACGTGACATGATCCTGGCAGCGTTAGTGGAAACAAAACGTGTGTGTCAGGGTCTACAGAACAAAAATAGCCACTTTAAAAATCAACCATATGTTCTAACGGTGGCCCGGTTCCTCCGAATCGATAGCAAACCTTGACCTTCCAGAGGCGATGTCAAGGTTTTCCAAAAGGCTTTCAAGTCGGCAACATCGCCAGCGCTAACAAGGAGCCATCAGAGATACATCAAGGCCTTGGTATCGACCGTCTGGATCCTGCAGGCATCTACAAGGATCTGTATCTGCTGAAGCCCTTCTGGATGTCATCACACGAATCGTGCCTTCTGTACGGACGGGCAGCGCGAAGGAGGAGGGGAGAGAGCCCCCTCGTTTGTTTCTCCTTGACAAGTCAAGGAGAAACCTGAGATTTTATGGTGGGATAGGAGTGGTTACTAAATGAGACATGCAGAAAGGAAAAGAAATATCTTGAAAAGGGGAAGAGAAGGGGCGAAATGATTAGCAGTATGCCGGGGGGAAGGGACGGGGAATGGAAAGGGAAGGCGAGGCATTGATCAGCCGTCAGCAGAGTTTATAGGGACGTGATTAACAAGCGACAACAGCCACAAGATGTATGAACTCTGTAGTTAGTATTTACAGACGTGCTGCACTGGAGCGCGATCTATGATCGCCTCCAGCATGGTCTTTATATTCAGCTTCAACTTAGCTTTACTGCTGATTGATCACAACACACAACCAGCTTTGATCCCAGCTATACAAGTTTCTCAATTTGGCCCTCGGCCTGTTTGATAATTCATGGAGCGAATCCAATCCGAGTCAAGAGACACGGAGCGTTTTAAATGGTTTACATTTAAGGATATGGATAACTAACCATAGAAAAACTGGACAACTTTCATAACTAGTTGTCAGATTTGTGAGTGTGAGATTCTCGTTGTGGGAACATCTTGAGTTTACAGATATATTTACAACAAAAAATCATCATCTATCTGCTTCCCTATTGCTGCAAAAGTGATGCAAACATATTGATTGTTGAAGCTTTCGTCTAATGATCTCTATAGGATATGGTTACTAGTTTAATATAGCTTAAATTTGTACATTTGAAGCTCAAACTCCTTCAAATTCACAGCAATTTGAGCTTCAAATTGCCTGCGTCTATCAAAACACAAAGAGATGGAGCTACACAAGCAGAAGCAGCACTGGAGCCGCAAAGACAAAACAAAAAATTGGATCTGACTGTGAACCCAGTTTCATGATGGTGAAGCTTTCGGTGCTGGAATAAGGGCAAAAAAATGGCGGTAAACAAGTACAGCATTTGGAGTTTGTTTGATGTAAAAAAAAAAAAAAAAATACCGGCTCTTATTCGCAATGTTTTATCTGGAAACAGGAAGTAGAAGCCTCCTGAGAGAACAGCAGCATCCCATTTAAAGCCGTAAATAGAAGCCTGTCTAACTTCAAACGCTCAAAGAAAATTTGGTGGAGAAGAGAGCAGAAAGAGGAATAACAGAGTCACCTCACCTACAGCTCCTCTGAGCTACCGTACTCCCGGCTCTGACAATCAAACTTGACATCACACCCTGCGCTACCTGCTGCAGGAATAACCGTTTTGACTGAAATAGTCAAAACGTTTAATAAAACGGCTTTCGAGTTTCACTCCAGCGTTTTATCTTTTCATCAATGGCAGATGGAAATTGCTAATTACCTTCCCCAGGAAGCCTTTTGGTCGCCCTAACGGAGATGATTAGCCTCGCGTGAACCTCCTAATCCCCAAGTCCAAACCTCTCACTTCTCGCTCCGCCGCGTCAATATCTCTATGCAAACCTGCTCATGTCAACTCAATTTATTTTCCTACATCACGCTGGGTGAGAGAGTGTCTCTCTCTGTCTCTCGCTGAGTCTCCCATCCATCACTCCACAACTCTCTATTATCTGCTCCTTCTCTGTCGCTGCATGTGTCCAGGGCTCTTGTCTTTTTATTTTGTCTGTTTCATATTTCATCCGGGTTGGTGAGTGTCGCGTTGGTGGATTTCCTCCAGTTTTAGCCAGACAGGTGACTCATCGGCTCGGCAGACGACGATAAAGATGTGTTTGGTTTTCTTGAAGGAATGCTTCGGGATTTTTGAAGTGAAGTTCTGTGAGAAGGTCACAAGCTGTTAATGTGTCACCTGCAGTAGATAACCTGCTTGGCCTCTTCACTGAGGATAAACACAGACTAGTTGGTGCTTCGATCTTGACCGGATATTTCTACACAGAACAGAAATTCTTTAAAGTCATTTTTTAAAGATTTTTGAAGCCTTTGTTGTATTTGCGAAGCACAAAATTTGACATGTGAAAAAACTGCAACATATTGACTGATGAAACCTACAATTTAGAACAGATATTTTGAAATGTGACAAGGAAAAAATGTAGTCTTGTCTGATTTCATACAAGGTTTCCTCTCAGAAAAAATGTGGTTGGGGGCCAAGACAGTCATTCATTGTGTTTGAGTTAAAAAATGTTTAAAGTTGACAGGAAATTTGAAAATATCACTTGATAATCGTGTGTAATTGAAACCTGAACACCAACAATAAAGTCTTAGAAAAATGCAAATATTTTAAAAAGACTTAAATAAATAAGCAAGTTCAGCCTGGTGGCCCGCCAGGCTTATAATACAATGTTTATATGTGTTTGAACTTTGCGTCCCCATGTAAATGTGGTATTTGCAGATTTTCAAAGACTTCCTATAGTGATGAATATGTGCAGAATGGACATCAACATTGATAAGAGATGCACACTTTTACACAAAACTCTCTTCATCCTCACTGTTTCCATCAAACTTTAAATGTGAGCTGAAGAAGCAAATCCATGAGATGAAACCATAAGCTGAAGAAAACAAAAGCTACAATAGTTTTGACTAATCATGCTTTAGCCATGCTTAGTCTTCAATTTTAATAAAGTCAATGTTAATACTAATCTATTTCTTTTAATTCCAGGTTCTACCTGTGTGTCGATGTGCCCCAAGTCGCCTAGCGACCCGTGTATAAGTGTGTGTGAATTTGCCTCTGTTGTAAAGTGTTAGTATGACTAGAAAATTTCTTTATATATTCAGTTAATTTGTTATGGCGCATTAAAGATACTACAGCTATTTGAACCGGAAACCTGCCAACAGTAGAAGTATACAAAAGTGAGATTTCACCTAAACACCAAAAATAACAACAAATTATCCTGAAATCACGTCTAAGTTGGAAAATCAAAGCTTGGTTCTGACCAAGCTGGTTTTGAGGTCAAGTATTTAAACAGTAATGAAACTCAATTAGATGTCCTAATTATTAGGACATCTAATAATTAGACACGGCTAGCAGGTGCAACAAATAGTTTTGAGAACTCTAAAAATGCTTCTTTAGTGCTTCTATGCATAAAATGGAGGGAAATACAATCCCACTGCAGCAACAAATAACGTTTGGTTTTTTTCTGGTTAATACAACATTATGTGTCGCTTCAGCTCAACTGATGAATGACGAGCTGAACCTTCACAATCCCCAAACCTTCCCTTAAAAGTGCTGAAACCCTGTGGAGAAATGAAGCAGAAACAGCTGATTTCCTGTAACGGAAAGGGATCATAACTCTAATTTTCCTTTTAGTTTCTGCCTTTATCTGCACCTGATGGACTACCTAGATGCTCAATGTAGAGGCAGAAAACCAACTGATCACTTAGCATTGCTGGTAGGACTTAAAGAAGCTCAAATTCACCTTTAAGTCTTCCAATTGTTTGTCCAAGGTGTGGTACTGGGGCCATTTGCGGTCCTTGTAAGGATGCTGGGCGGCCATTGATCACAGTTTGAGATCAGTCTAAATTTGGTTTGCTAGTTCAGGCAGTTCATGGAGATAATAATTTTAAAAAACTACGTTGGGGTGAAATATTCACTGATATCCAGGTTTTAACTTTTAATTTAATTTGTTAGCAACAGGGACCACAAACATCCAGAGGCTTTTTACCGAAACGCAGACTTGGGCACGCCCATTTCATGACTTTGTCAAATTAAAGTGAGAGTGAGCCACATTTAGTTCTTGTTGCTAAAATGACACAAACAAATCCAAAAAAAGATGACAAATGTGCAACATGATTAGCTGTTTTCTTTTTAATATCATCATTATTACTGTTATTATTTATCTGTCAACCTGCAGCATCCAGTCTCAGTTTGAAATCTTCATTGATTTACTCAGTGCTTGTCTACAGAAATCTTACTTCATTGTGTGTTTAGATTCATTTAGAGGGTAAAAATCAAGAAATAAAACAGCTTTTGCGATAATAATTAAGAAGAAAAGTACTGAAAATGTTGCGGCCCACAGAGTGCTTCCGACTTGACATTTTTCGGCCCCCACGCCAAAAAGTTTTGCACACCGCCGTATTAATCTAACCACTTCATCCAGCCTCTCACTTTCCGATTACAATACGAGGCCGTTTTATATTCATGCTGCTCCTATATCAGCCGACAGCGCACACAGGCTCAGACACAAGGGGCCGCCGGGCCGGCTGCAGAGGAATACTCTATCGACCAAGCAGGAATTCATCAGCCACAATAATTAATCTTGTGGGAAGTGGCTGCTGAATCTTTTAGCGTGAGTGAGAGAGGCAGCGAGTGAGTCTCTTGGAGAGAAATAGGGCGAGACTACATGATAACGCTGGAGATACCTTTCAGTCTGACCAGCAGCTCGCACACACACACACGCAGACAGACCACGCACACACACACACACAAACACAATTTAAAACAGTCAGCGAGGCGAAAGAAGCGGCTCCTCACATTTCTTCTGCAGAAGATCAGGTAACATTTTGATTTTTAAATCTTTGTTTCTGAGGAATTATCTCCCCTTTTTCTTTTTGCATTAGATCATCCAAGTCAAGAGGCTCCAAAAATGTGAGACACACATCGCGAATAAGCAAAGTGATGGTTGTAAAATGGGCCAGCAGTATAAAGAGGCTAAAGCGCCTATCTGCGTCCATGCAAAGCATCGCGTTACACCTGCTGTCATCCTCCCGACTTCACTCCATACAAGGCGGCATGAATAATTCAGCGACCCCTCCGCTTTTGTCAACTACTACGCCTCTGTTTGAGGTGAAGAAGCGCTCAAACTGCAGACAACGCTCATGAAATTTCATTGCCTCGCTGTGCGGGAGATTCTTCACGAGCTCCGATGGGGAAAATAAAAAAGTGCAGCCCTGTCACTCACAAAGCAGACCACATGGTCCCTTCCTCCTCATCTTCAGCCTCTTCTCCACTCTGCAGCAAAGAACGCTACAAACTCTTCAGGAAAGGCGATGATACAGAAGCAAATGCAGTTGAACATGAGCAGGTCTGGGTGCCTACCTTTGTTCAGTGTGTTTCTGTGGGCTGGGTTGAGCTCAGCAGCCCGGCAGCCCCACAGCGTGCAGCCTCTCCTCTCTGTCTCGCCCCCACTGCGAGCCGGGGTAGACTCTGAGAGAGGGAGCGTGTGTGTGTGTGTGTGTGTGTGTGTGTGTCAGTGCGAGCCCTCTCGCTGGCTATTGTTAGGAGGAAGCGAGCCAAACTGAGCATGCTCCGGCAAAACACGAACAGCCCCTCGCCGTAGGCATGGAGACGGGGAAGCGGATCTCCCGGTCAAGTTGCTTTTCAGCTGAGCCCCGGCGCAGGGCAGGTGCTGCTGTGTCATGATCCTGGCCACATTTCAACACTTTGGCGAAATCCCCTAATCCTGCATTTACTTTTCAAATTCCCATCAGGCAGAGCGTCAGACGATGACCCCGGGTCGCACACGGAGCTCCGCACCGTGTCCAGTGGAGTCCAAACGCAAACCTGATTTGCGGTGCAAAAAAAAAAAAAAAAAGGAGGCCTTTTGACCCGGTGAATTGCAACCTGCTGCTGCCATAATTACTGCAGGAATGTGTCCCAGTCTAAAACCAAGAGACACCAGAGGAATGTGACCAAGATGAGCTGCATGATTCATTATATATTACACTGGGGCAAAATATTACCAATCTTAGTCTTACAGCGTCTTTGAAAAGTAAACTTTTCTCTTTTGCAGCATGTGAGCATATCTTCTTAATGTCTCAATGACTTTTAATTGACTAAAAACCGCAAATATTGTACTATAATTGGCGTCATTATTAAATGACAAATATTTTAATTTACCCAAATACACTTTAAATATTTAAATAAAGAGAAGTTGCAAGTTTCACCTAGCTTTATGGAGCATGTAGTAACACAGCGCTGCCCCTCCCCCACCTGTTGCTGTGCACTGCTACATGACTGGCTTAAACAAGGCAATTATATTGTCCAAATTTGGAACAGGGTGGAAAATCTGAATCAACTGCAAAGATGTCAAAGGACATCAGGAGTTGACATTTGCTTATAACAGTCAATTGGTGCATTTATTCATGTAGTAGTCATGAATACATCCTGCATCTATAACTTCTTTAATTGATTCCCAGACATCTGGTCCTCGCTCTGCTTTCAGCTCATAACAAGAAGTCAGGATTTCTTCCAACAAAGGCGCCGACTGGACAACACAGTTTCACCTGGTAAATCCCAACAGCACAGGCTTACGTCTGGCAGCAGATGACAGGAATAAAACAGCAATCTCTGCGTCAGAGCATTAATTATCCTCCTGCCTTCAGCCTCATGCAGCAGGCAGTTTGTCCCCATTTTAAGAGGCAAAGGAAATGCATCAGAAAGCAATGAATGGTGGGGTCCTGGGAAGCCTGCAATCATGTATGCATTTTGTTCAAACAATATAAACATAGCTGTGCTAAAAATAAAAAATAAAAACAAAAAGGAACTGCTCCGTTACATTTTTTTCATGCTTAAATGTTTCAGATCGTCAAACAGACTTTATCGCTGAGGACAAAACAGGATAAATACAAAATATTGTTTTTGAATTATTTAATCTCTTAAGAAACTAAACAAGTATCTAAATCAATATGGCTCTTTGTAGAGAAATAATTGCCTGTTATTAAATGTAATAACTACTTGTGCCAACCTGGGTGGCAGTAACTGCAGACCAGTGTTTCTGCTCCCTGGAAATTCATATTTTCCACGTCTGCTGTGGAATTTTGCCAAAGTCTTCAACAGTGAATTGACTTAGCAGATGCACTTTGTAAAGGTTTTGAGCAGCAACGACCTGATTTAGTTCATGCCACAGAATCTCGGGAGTCCTAAAGTTTGACTAGGCCACTCCAAAACTTTTGACTTTCCCAAATGTCACAGATAATCAAGATTTCTTTTGGCAAACGTGTGATTTCTGTCTTAAAACTCTACGACTAAAGCCATGTTTGACAGCTCAGTGGCGCTGTAGACGTTCCTCTGGCTTATTTTATGGCATCTTGGATGATTCATTCACCACTTTCTCCATAAATTTAAAATAAAACAATGGAAGAGTTTTCTCCTTTCTCTGCTGATTGATGTCAATAACTTCTGTTTAATTTGACAGGACTACAAGTTGTTGCTGCATCAGACGTTTTAGCCTACTTCATGCTGTCAGACAGGTCCTGCGGTTGTCTTATATTCATTTTTACTTTTATATTTATATATGTTTATTTTATGGCTATATTTGTATTATTTTAAACCTTCGATGGAGTAGTTTGTCAACGAATAAGCAATTTCCCCTTGGGGATCAATAAAGTATATTCTATCTATTCTAAATCATTTGAAAGACTGAAGAACATTTTTTTAGTTAGGTTATGTTTTTGTGACTCTAGAAAAACACATTTTAAAACTACAAGAGGTTAAATAAAGAAAAAATACATTTTGTTTTATCATCGGAAATATTAGGCATCACAAAAATAGAACAACATTTAAAATGGGACAATATTTTTTAGAAGCACTGATTGTGTCTGATGCACATTGATATGATGCAACATATCATTGGATCGGTGGTGAATCTGTATGGAGCATCACTTGTTTTCGCATAAATCCAAGATGGTGTCAGTAGCCTGCTCCGCATCTCAGGACAATCCAGCTTTCTCATACATATGCAAACTTTTTTTTTTAACCAGCAATATGTTTCCAGTCTAATCAATTCTTCTACTCTGGTGCAAAAAAATAAAAAATATATGGGCAGATTGACGACTATTTAGAGGCAGATTTAATGCATACATATCATGTAGCTGTGCCATAAAAAACAGGAGGGCTGGCTGAATTGTCAGCATGTTTCCCTTCCTGCAGTGAGGTGGAACAAGGCAACAGTACGAGTGCTTGCTGTCTGCTAACACTCAAGGCTAATCCATCAACGACGTTCTGCCAAAATATGAATGGTATGTTTTTGTAAGAGAACAAATTGAGTCGCAAATGAACAAAGCGACTAGTTCAAGGAAGCCATCTGAGGAAATTCACACTGAAAGCCACCTTGTTGTGAGATTTCTCACATCTACACACTTCCCCGTGGTTATTTTAATCAGATTCCAGCATCCAAACATGAAAGCAGGAGTTTTCCAGCCTTCGACGCGGCTCCTTCACCGTTGGGGGTGTGTTCTCGCTACGAGCGCCCGCTGCTCTGCATTTCAAGGCTGCTTTCCCCCTCTCAACAGAAACACAGCCATAAGGCCTGTAAAGTCTTTCTTCGACGGTTAGCGGCTCCGTCGCTCACCAGACGATCGATGAGCTGACTTCAGAGGGGATAAATCACAGGACGGACATAGTTGTGTGTATTTATGGCGAAGCACGCAAAACATACGCCGTGTAATCACAGCCACGGTAGCCATGCTGAAATCCATTTTCCCATTAATTAATGGCCAGTCGGAAGCAGTGATGACCCAGCGTACCCGAGGGGCCGCACATGCAGCTCGGCTTGCAAAAACAGCCGCGTGCTGTCAGCAGTTCAAGGATGTGCATAAAGCTTTTCCAAAGTGGTAAGGTGCCAAATTCAAAATCCTTCATGCTGGTTTTACTGGATCATCATCAATAAATCTTTATTTCTATATCGGTGTTCTTCCTTTTACTGTTTTGGACAATTGGCCGGATGTTCTAAATAAAGCTGGAAACTTTTTAAAATTGTGATACTAAGTTCTCAAAGGAAACAACATAAACATTTAAACTTTTTACAAGAAAGTTTTGCAACTCTAATTTGTTTAGTTGTTTGGGTTTCCTAATTTCCTCATCAAACCAACATCAGATCGACTATATAAGTATATAAGTCGGTCAATTTGAACTCTAACTTGCTGAGATTTATCTTCCCAAGCTTCCACTTACTTGACTTGTTAGTTTGTAACTTTATTTACGTCCTGGATAGATGTGGTGGATTCATTACAGAAAAAAAAATTCCAGCGAAGTGATATAAAGAGTACAACTTGACATTCAGTTCAGATAATGCAACAAACTATTAAAAACAGCAAAGCTGGAAGTTACTCCAGATCGGAAAGTCAGTTCATTATTCTGGGTGTATTTTACGCCTGTAACGTCTCTATTGATGAAAAGAAACAACTTCAAGCAAGCTTGCTTTTCTGTTTTGAACTCCAAATCAAATTTTATGCAAAAGAAACCAGAACCCAGACTAGATCTTTTTTGGCCAGCTCTACAAGTCAATCTATCCCCGTTACTGGACCCGCGCAGTACGAAGACGTGGGGTCAACGCGAGAAGTATGCAACCCCCACTCACTCGGGGTACACACCGTTGGATAATTCTTAAGGGCTTCACCATTGGCTCAATAATTCATCAGGCTGGTCTGCGCTGTGGGTAAGTCACGTACGAACCTTTTACAGAGGAAGCAGGTGAGCGGCACATCTGTGGGTTGAAAACTCAATGAGAACTCGCAGATTTTTCTAAATCTTCTAAATTTAGCACCACTTTCACGACTCCAGGGAATGGCCACATTTGGAAGTGAGGTAGGATGAGCCAGCTTTCTGTGTTGACTTAGTAACCCTGAGGACCTGAAAGCCTTTAGCATACAGCCAGCACAGCAGGAACCAGACACTGCATGACGGGGGTCCCAATCATCTGGATCCTTTGTCCGTGTTATTATGCATACATGCCTAAGAAGCCTAATAGAGTCAAAACTGCTCTCTGTGTTCAACCAGTGCAGTCCTTCTTGGCTACAACAACTGAATAAAGGCTCGTTGTTGATCATTTTTGGCTCAATGGAAATGTTTACATTTCAAGGGGCGAGGCGGGAGGACGTTAATACAGGACGTCTTAAAAAGAAAAAACCTTTCCCTGCCGCGTTTCTCCTGCTGCTTGATTGCTTGGCAACCACAATGGCATTGTGGGTCACAGTGGGTTCTTTTGATGCCTGACAATCGACAGAGGGATGGGTGACTGGGCGGATGCTAAGTAAGGTCACAATGCACCACAGAACACAGTGACACAGTTACACAAATGTAGCCACAGGCTCGACCCATTCAGCTACATTCACACCATTAACTGGGTCTTCTGTCCAGTAAGATGAGGCTTAAAGCAGTTCATCACGACACATCTCCATGCTAAATGGCTTCTTCTGTAAGCGCAGGTCATGTTTGCAGTAGCTTTCGCTTGCTGAGATTATGGTGACGTAATCTCAGCATCATCCAGACAGACAGATGATTTCTAAGACGTTTCAAGACGGGACTTCAACTAAACTCATGGTCCCTTCACACAAAAGCTGAGAAAGTTAATCATGCTACGCTACACATTTGCACTGGTGAAAATTCACCTCAACATGCCAGACGCTTGAAACTGAAAATGTAATTGACGGGTTGTCTCCACATGCTGAATTATTAAGCCAGTAGCCACTAGGGGGCCGTCACAAAACAGGATTTCAAGAAGGTCAAAAAGGTAAAAATAATAAAGAACAACACCAAGTAAATGTAGAGTTTTCCCTCCTAAATGCAGCAAATTCCACGACCCTCATCCTAATATGGATGCTCCGGTGTTCGGTGGTTGGGTCGCCTGCCATGTTTTTGAGTTAAAATATTTAAAATTGACAGGAAATTTGAAAATAAGACTTGATAATTATGTGTTATTGGAAGATTATTGATTGAATACCGACTACAAAGTAAATATATTAAAAAAATAAATAAATAATAAGTGCTTAGCCTGGTGGGGGCACAAATAAAGCCTGGTGGCCTGTCAGGCTTATAATACACTGAAGGAAATCCTGTGCTCTATTCAGAACAGGGGCATATCAAAAGTAGGGCACATAATACTGGAAGATGACCAAACTTTGAGTCCCACAGAATTTTTGTCACTTTCTCCAATTCAGACTCCCATGATGTGCAACTTTAAGTACGTCAGCATTTATGGCAAAACAGGTAATTTATGCTGCTGGTGCTAAAAACCTTTTATTGACTGGAGTTGGCAGTGTCCTACAGACATGGTTACTAAGCAGATGTGAAACAAACGGAGAACTGGAATCATCGTGACGCGTCAACCTACTTCATTATTAAATTTTCCATCTGCGGTCACTGGGTCCGGTTGGAAAGAGAGCGAGCGCTCTGTCGAAACTCCATTAAACAACTTTACGTGTCGGATGTTACGTAAAGGAAACACAGTTAAACCACCAATGATCTGACGTGTTTCTGAACGGCTGTTTGAGCGTGTGCTCACTCTTTGAGTCTGCTTTGGCTGATTCGATGCCCTCTGACCAAACCAGAACCTCTTATCATAATCAACATGCCTGCAGCCACACAGTGCACTAAATGAACACAGCCCTTTAAAAGGCAGCCCATGAAATCCAATTTTCCTTCCAAACTATCCGTTTTTACCATGCCACAATGCTTCCTAAAGCTTTCCCGTTCGTGAAGCGCCTAAACGGCCAGTGGCATATTCACTGTCATCTGCTTCCCTTCCAGAAGAGACTAAAGTACAGCAATGTCACCACTGATAGTCGGCTCGCTGTTCTGCTGCTGTTAAACGAATCTGCTTCAATTGGCAGGATCACGTCGCAGAACAAACTGCAAAGATCTGCTGGCACGCACCTCGATACATATTAATAAAACAGAAAAGTGCCGAGCAGATGAAGACACTTGAGTGAGTTTCCGTCGTTTGGGGAAAGAGAGCGTCTCCCAATTTTCAGCCTAAATTAATCACATCAGTAGATACGGTAAACACACAACTGTTGTCACATTGGAAACCCCTTGTGTAGTTGGCTGACAAGAAAATGAAAGCAACAGATACAGTCTGTTTGTTTTGCTCCGACTAAATCCAGGAATTATTAGCCTCTGGAGCGGAGAGATCGGAAATGTTTCAAAAACATACGACCGCTCCTGAAAACTGTGTTACTTTGGAGGTAGAAATCATTTAAAAAAGTACAGTAGCCATCAAAATTCAGCCCCAGCAAACTGAAGTCTACACATCAGTGGTTGCAATATAATCAGATTGCAGGCTTGTATTTCATGGATCTCAGAGGGATTGAACTCAAAAACGATGAAAATAACAAACGTTTGCTTGTAAACTGCTGGATGTATGCTCCAAGAGGAGGAGGCCTGCAGGAAGTGCAGTTGTTCAATCAATCTAATGTGACACCAAGCACAGACGTACTTGCAACAATGCAACAGTGCTACCAACCACTCCACCTTCCAGGCAACTGAAAGCTGTTGTATTTACATAACCAGCTGGCTCCCATGCCTCAGACTGAAACAGACCAGATTCTACACAAAGCCACCACTTAAAGCACAAGAAAGCAGATGTACAAAAACACCTTTTTTCTCACATTGACATGTAAAGTAACCAACGCTGGATGGAGAAGATTAAACAGAGAGGGATGGATGGGACACAACTAGCTCTTCACCAGACTTGATGGATGCAGAATGAGTGCCAACGCTGATGTAGTGATCTATGCTTCAGTAAGCATTTAGACACAAAGCATCAATCAGATAGATAGATAGATAGATAGATAGATAGATAGATAGATAGATAGATAGATAGATAGATAGATAGATAGATAGATAGATAGATAGATAGATAGATGTAAGTGTCTGGTAAAAGGTAGAAACAATAGGAAGAAAGGAAATGGAGAAATGATGAGCACAGTGGTGATTTAATCCATATTTTGCACCCAGTTGCTTGAGGCAAAGCAGAAACACAGGGAAGCTGCTCAGCCTCTTTATCCAGACAGCTTCCTTTGGGAGCCTGCTGATCAAGAACCCAAGCGCTCCGGCGAACGCACGCAAGTCGATCCCTCCGTTTTCAGAATGATCGGTACTGGTAAAAAAACAAAAACAAAAAAAGAAATGGAAAAAGAAAAAAAAATGCACTCTGACCTGAATCCTGATAAATTGTTCAGCTCTGGGTAAACAGATGCAGCTGAACTCCACAGAAACACGTACAAAAAAAATGACAGGTTGTACACAAGCAGCAGAGCGCCTGCAGTCTTATTAGCATTCTGCATCCAGACACACAGAATCTCCTCAGAGGGAATATTTAGGTTGCCAGAAACATGCTTCGGCCTTCGCTGTGTGTGCGAGTCGAGTCTCGGAGAACAATGGATCAGAGGGGAAAAAACCGGCTGTGGGGGTAAAAAAAAATAATAATTGTAGATCCTCTCAGAATGCTATTTTTGTCTTTTCATTTCACCAAACAGACACTCATTGCTAACGACTTTAGCGATCACCGCCAGGAAGCATCTGGAGAGGAATCTCCATTGTCACAATAGTAATAAAAAAAATAAATAAATCAACAGGCTGTATCTGCTGTAGCCTGGAAGCTGAGGTCACATCGGGTGAAACTGGAATAGAAAACAGCAATTTGATCCAGTTTCGCTAGAAAAAGGAATACCAAATAATAACTCAGAAAGAGGAATAAAAGACAGGGTCTTTGATTATTAAAAACAAGTGAAAGGGATTCAGGAAAAAAAAATATACAGCACGACTAAAAACCGCTGCTACTGATGGAGAGAGGTGAGCACAGCCTCTCTGCAGCCTTCCTCTGCATGATGCTCACACTGAGGGGCTTTTATCCTGCTGCAGCCTGTCAGCAAGGTTACGCTTTAAAGAAGTGACAGGATGCTGCCGCTTGCTGAGGGAGGAACCTTCGTTTCGTCTGCCAGAACAACGAGGAGCCCACCGACAAGTACGGTTGATGAAGTCTGGGTGTTTGGCGTGCAGGAAGCAACGCCGATGTCAGGAGGAACACGCACTTTTCAGACGGAAAAGACGTTTCTCTGAGGTGATGTGCAAAATCCGATGATAAGCGATATCTGATGGTACGCATCGGATATCGCTGCGTACCAGAGAGATATCATGGTTTAAAAAGACAAAAATAAATTTGTAAATTGCTTTAAACCTCCAGAGTACCCTGTGTTTTTTGGGGTTTTGTGTAGAAAGGAGTTAGCAGTCACCCTCCCCCACCTGTAGCTGTGTACTGTCAGCCAGCAGGCTTAAGAAAAGGATCATCCTAAAACAAAGTCCTTCATTTTGAAGGACTTTGTTCAAAATGTCCTTCAAACAGTGGTCCTGGCACCACAAACAGTGGTGCCAGGAAAACAGGCGTCCAGATGATGGAGTGCATACTTTATCAGAGTCGAGAAATGCATTTTGTGACTTATTCATAACTTTCATTTCAACGTTCACTCATTCAGAGTCCCTTGCTAATGTGCAGCCATCTTCTTAAGGCTAGCTTGTTCTAGTGGAAATGATGTTCATCTGTCTGCTCATGGATCGTTTTTGGGGAATGTTGTTTGTTGTTCTGGTATATTTTAATCTTCCAAATCAAATCTGTTCATTTCTGTCTCTGCTGGTCCTCTTCATGACCCGTTTCCATCATGTGTTGTTGCTGAAGTGACTGGAAGCCAAGTTACACTGTAAAAAAATATTTAAAAATCAGTAATTTACGGTAAAATATACCAGAAGCTGAGTTTTACCGCAACTGCCGTTATTTTACCAATATTGTTTTTACAGGGTATGTTTTTATTGTGACAATTTGGGCTGATATCAACATCTAACATTAATTTTAAATACTTATCTTTCTAGAATAGTCCTGACAAACCGGTGTTTTGCTGGACACTGGTTTTAAATGTAATATTTTTACTACTTTTAGTACTTGAGACCTTTGCCTTCAATCACTTTTTGATGTTTAACCACTTTAAAATCAAAAAGTTGCTGCACAAATGGAAATATTTTGCATTTGTATTCAGTTTAATTTTGAATTTTGATTTGAATACAGTTCCACTTTGATTAAATCTCATGCTGCCAAACGCTTAAGTAAAATAAATGCTTTAAATCCTAAACACGACTTCAAGCCACACTTTTCAACATGTTGCTGAACTGTAACAGCATTTTTCTTTCTTTTTTTTTAACTAATGCTAATGCGTGCAACAATGAACAATAAACCTGGATGGATTACGCCAGCTAATCCACATAATTTCATTATGGGCTAGAGGGCCTGCTGAAGATTAGACCACTCACAAAGCACAGAGGAGTAAAAACAGACCCACCAGCGCGAGAATATTGGAATATTAGACGAGGATTTCTCATTTAAAGCGTTAAAAACATCCTAAACAATAAAACGGGCGTGTAATAAGTCAAAATAGCAAGAAGTAGAATTTGAAAAGATGCTTCTTGTGAGACTGTCACAGTTTGTGATCGCAATAGAAAAAAACGTTTTACATTTTATAACTTTATTAAGTGAATTTCAATGTCTTTCCTTGGGATTTTATGTAATATAGCAAAGTATTGGCTGGTGACAAGACGGCTGCATGAACTGAACGTTTTGCACTGAGATGGATTTTATTACTAAACTGGTGATGTCTTTTTTAGGGGCGGCAGGGTAGAGAGACATTTTCATTTCTTATTTTGTAAAAAAAAAAGGAATCACACAAAATCCCACTTAAGTGCTAGAAATGCAACTAGATGTGTAAAGATTTTAAGTTTTAATGTTTCTGTGCAGCACAGCGTGAAACAATTTCACGCGTTTCAACATACAGCTCTGGTTATGCAATAAGTTGCATTAAATAAGTGACGACTGACTGACTTTCACTTAAAAGTGGGTTAAAGCCTTGCGCTGCGTGACAGAGACAAGTTTTCGTTTTTCAGTTGTTGTTTTTTTTTTCAGCACAAACTAAACCGGTAAGCAGGTTCTCCTTCCCTACACAAGGAAGTGTTGTTTTTCTGGATGACGCCGTCAGCGTTCATTTGGAACAAGTGCCAGGCTGGCTCGGGGAGAAGGAGACGTCGTTTTCACACGTGGATCGGCCGCCGCAAAGCACATCCTCACCGAAAAGCCCAGGAAGAAGAATTCACGCCCCGCTGAAACCCTTCTATCGTCTAAACACTGAAACTGAAGCACTTCTGGACGGAAAACACGCCTGTTGTTGCTCAAAACTTTAAAGCTATAAGTCTTATAATAATAAATCTATTGTGTTATCTTAAAAAATAGGTGTTTCTTTGTATTTTTTTCTTTAGTAAAAAAGTAAGTAAGACGTACAAAGTGAGTTGAAATACCAGGACTCGAACAGAAAATCTGACACATTATAACACAACACAAAGAGTTTGTTGAGACTAGTAGACATGTTGTTATCAAATGTCCCTCAGTCTTTTCAGTCTGTCTGTTTATGTTTTCATTTTTACTACAAAGATACCCAAAAAACTGAGCTTCCAGTCATATTGTACAACCAGTTCAAGCGAACTAGTATAACTACATAATACATATGTATATCATAGTTACCAGCCTGTTCAAAGAGTGGCAGCTGTAATTTCAGCAAAAAGCTGGTTTTACCTTGAGGGGCCGAAAAATCAATACTTGTCACAATTGGCAGATTTTCATTTTTAGAAACATGTCAGGAGGCCACGCATCGTTTTCTTTCAATTTCACAACACGTACTATTTTCTGTTGGCCTGTCAAATAAAATCCCAATAAAATACACAGACGTTTGTCCACTGTGACGTGTCAATACGTGGAAAAGTTCGAGTTCAACAAATCAGACGTGCAATAAGCCACAGTTGAACGATTCAAAGCAGGCAGTGGGACGTCTTCAGCGTCTCTCATATGCAGTTGGCTGTGAGCCGCAGCTGCCTGCTTCTTAATCACTCAGTTGGTAATTAGTGGTCGTCTGCACGGAGTCCAGATTCATCCAACCACAGTCTATTTTGTGTTTCATTGGTGGAAGGCGGACAGATACTCACGCGCTCGGTTACGCAGCCTTCACGCGGCGGCGCATGCAGCTGTCACCGACGCTCCAGCAGGACAGAGGGGGTTGGGGGGACGCCTTCCACTCCATCCTGCAGGCCGGACAAAAGAACAAAGGAGTTTTCTCGGGGGACGAGATTAGCTCGGCCGCCTCAAGTGCCATCATTATCAGCATTATCAGCCTCGAATACCAAAATTCTTTGAACCTTGATTCAGGGCAAACTTGGAACATTTCGTTTCTTCGTGCTCTGAGCAGGTGCAGCCTTCGTCCTCTGGATCCAGGAGCATTCCTCCCATCAAGGCTGAGTGCCTTTCAAATTACATCAGCAACAAAGAGGAGTCCTGTTTTTTTTTTTTTTTTTTAATTACAATCCATCATGATGCTGTGTTCTGTAAAAAGCTGCTTCTATTTTTTTTTTTTTTTTTCTTTCTGAGAAGTCTGAGATGTAATTTGTTCCAGCCAAGATAATGCTTGGTAGCGCTAGGCTAGGCGTACAGTATGACAGGCCTGCATGATGTGGATGAATCATCTGTTCTTTATCTCCTCTTTCTTGTCCTTTGGAGTCTGTTCCAGCCTTCACTGGGCGTCGCGCTGCTTGGACTCCAGACAAACTGTCAGTCAAGGTAAAATGACTGAACATTTTTTCACTGCAAAGACAAAATACTGCAGATTGCGAGAAAAATATATGTTTTCTAAGCTTTTCCAAGACGTCACAATGTGGCAAAAACTGACACGTGAAGTGACTTTTTGCATGTTTGTTCCCATGTGATCTTACTTCAACTAATGATTTCAGCATAAAAAAATATTTAACTTGATTGGTAAACAACCTCTTGTAAAGGCATATATAGAGAGAGAAGTGATATTTCATTGCAGTGGCATCATCTCAAATTACAGAGTTGATTCTAAAAATAAACTCTGGAAATTTCTTTAACTTTGACAGGTTTTTTTTTTTTTTTACTCTTCTACACAATGGCACAGTTGGTGGCATTGTTTCTTTGCAGTATGAGGGTCCTGGTTTCAAATCGCAGCCTGGAGACTTTCTGCATGGAGTGTGCATGTGGAGATGAACCAGGTGCATCACGTTTTCCTTGTTTTTGCCGGTTTTGTTTTTATTCAACAAATACACAAAAATAATATTTACTATCAAAGAAAAAATGTCCAGCTTTTTCTTTGTCTAAGTTTCTGATCATTGTTAATCACTAAAAAAAAAAAAACCTGTCAGACTGGCAGGAAGTCATTAAATCAAATTAGACAATGGCTACTGAAAGTGAAAGAAGGTTGATTGGAAAAAGTGGAGTGAGAAACAAAAATCGTGGTGCACTAAAAAAAAATTATTTAAGCTAAAAAAATGTAAGGTCAGATGAATGGATGACTGGATGGAAAAAGGCGCAGGGTGCTGGAAGTTGCACGGCAACAAGTTGTAAATGCAACAGTACGTTAAACATGCAGTTTGTTTAATTTGTGAAAATTTAATTTCCACTAATTTGCCTACTGTGACAAAAAACAAAAAAAAGACAGTTCACAACAGCACAAACACTTTAATGACCACAGCCGTAATGACTCAGGGCCAAAATAATTGGAAGGCAGTGGACTGAAAAAAAAAAAAGCTCCTGATGTCAGCCAATAAGTTAATGCAGGGTAATTACCCAGCTATACTCGGTCCGGCTGCGCTGAGCCGAAACGACAACAGTACATTGTGATGCTCGACACAAGTGTGCACATTAGCATTAGCCGCCCTCAGTGGCACGGCCCTCAGTGTACGTGTCACGCTTCTCTGCCGCCACAGCCTGACAGACTGATGCTGTCTCATTAAACGTAGAGAAACAGACTCCTGCATCACTCTGCAGATGTTTGTGTGTGTGATATTATGCTGGGAGGACCCAGACGCATACACGTTGTGGAGACCAAATGTTATATGAGCACTAAAAATTAGCTAGCTAAACAAATGGGGCTTTCTAGCTAGCGTGACTCTGTTAGCTAGCTAGGAAACAAGGGACTATTAGCTACTTAGTTAGAAAAGGGGAACCATTAGTGAGGAAACAAGGGACTATTAGCTAGTTAGATAGAAAACAAGGGGGACTGTTAGCTAGCAAGGAAACGATGGACCGTTAGCTAGTTAGAAAACAGGGATTTCTGGCTAGCGTGACTCTGTTAGCTAGCTAGAAAACTGGGGGACTCTTATCTTGCTAGCAAGAAAGCCCACATTAAATGGGACGGTCTAATTTTGTTTAAGTTAGCTTAGCTTTTTTATGAGCTAAGTTAATTTTATCATTAACGATAATGAAAAGACCTATTTGCATGATAAGGGCTATGTAAAATGAAGCAGTTCTTTTGCACTAAAGTGTGAGTCTGCAGGTCCACTGCTCGACTTTTAATCACATCACTGTGCTGATGGAGAGTCCATGCAGAGATCAGATAGGGAGCAACAAACCAACACTCTGAAGGATAATCTATGAGCCTTGACAAGGAGAGGTGTCTAACAGAGTTAAACAGCCTGTCACCTACAGATGCAGCACCAAAATTGTATTCATCCCTTTGAATGATTCATCCTTCTGAAACAGTCAATCGTGGTCAACAAAATGTTTTTTTTTTTTTTTTTTTACAAATGTACAAAAAAACCCCGACTTCAACAATTAAACAATTAAAAATATTAGACAAAATTAGGCATGAGTTCAAAGAAGCGTTGACATTTCTTGCGCAAAACACAGGTGCATTTATTGAAAATAACAGGCACATATTAAAAGGTTGTGATTCCATTACTTCAATTAGAGTCCAGCAGGAGAAGGAAAAGATACTACAAGTGTTTGTGGGCGAGCCAAAACCATTAGTCCAGAATTGGATTTACATTAATGAGCGTGTGTGTTTTTTTCCTCCGGATGATGAACGCTGTGCAAGCAAAAACTTTAAAGTATTTCAAAGCACAGTAATTCAGATCCTGGGGGACACTTTTGTGGAAGCACCCAAAGATAATACATGTCGTTTTATTTTTTGCAGTCCTATGATCACCCTCTTAGCATAAAGACTTGAAAAACGTCTGAATACATTAAATATTCATACACCTCAAGCCTGGAATCCCATTATTGAGCAGTTTCCAATCCTATAAAACAAGCCAACTGCTGCTGTGGCTGGAAATAACACAATTTTCCCGTATTCATTAACATTATCTGATTGCGGTATGGAAGTCGACCAGGATCGGAAGAACCAACTGCTGCGGTACTGACGGTCCCGGGAGCCTCTGGGAGCCTCCACGGGGCCCCCAAAGGGAAACGGGCATGAATGGAAAACGGTTCCATTTCATTTACTTAAATGAAGAGAAATGAAGACAAATGGAATATAATTTTGTCTATTGCTGGGAGGTTTTAAAGTCCCACAGATCATATGCTACATTTTTCTCCCAGACTGTTCCTGAGCTTTGCTGTTATACCCATAGAAAGCACAGGTAAGTCTTCAAAGTGAGCCCAGTGTCGGTTTCACATTTATGCTGGTCTGAGGCTCATGTTTTAAAGACTAACTGACAGATGACAATGAAAGTGTAGGTGCAGCCTCACTCACGCTATTATATAAACTTTGAAATTTAAATGCGTCTGCATAAAAAGAGGAGGTTTGACCTTTTTCATGTTATTCCATGTTCGAAGAGCCTCATTATTCTTCACAGGCGGCCATTTTGAATATAATGCAAGCCGATCATACTTGACTGAACCTCTTCCTCAGGACAAAACTACAGTCGCATTGAAATACATTAAAAATCTAATAAACCACACCAAAAACGTTGATGTATTCGTTCAAATTTCCGTTAACGCGTACATTTCTGGGAATATGATTCATTTCTGAGCTTTCACACATTTACTGATGTCAGATCTCAAGAAAATGCATTGTTACATCATAAACATGAACCAAATATGGTCCCGTCGGATGTTCCCCAGGAATGTTGAAAACCCTTTAAATCTTAAAATCTGTTCTTGCACTAGGATTTTTCCAAAGTGAAAATTTACAACAACAAAAAAAAAAAATCTGCATTTAATTTCAGTCCACTTACTCATTGGAGGAAACGAAATGGATGTCAGGAAAATACGTATGCTTTAATGCTGATTCCCCAAACAATCCATTTAACACAAATGTAACTAAAACATCAGTTTATGCTCTACTTCTTAGTATTAGCTCGAGTTTAGGGACTTTTAGTCGTCAATGGCTTTCTCCTTGTCTGTGCTTTAAATGCAACATATTTCATGCAAAAGTCTGCAAGAGAACCATGCACAAGAGGTTTTTGTGAAATTATTTCAACCACAGATGTAACTTTTTCCTCTGCTAGATATTATATTTGTGTAAAATACTGAGCAAAACTGGGTAACTTCTTGTTGAAACATCAATATGTGACTCCTTGGAGGTTTTTCTTTCACATCACCACATTAATATAACCACAGGAGTCAAAATGACGCAGAAACGTAAAACAACGACACCTGCAGATAAGTGAGAGCCAACAGTGTTGCAGGCTGAACCTCATCAAAACCACATTAGACACCATGAGACTGGAGATGTGCAGCTGCTGCTGTTGTGTTCCGAACCGCAGCATCCCAGCAGCACACAGAGGCCAGGTGAGCCCACCTGACGTCCACTCACTTCCGCTCCATCACGTCACAGAGAAGAGGTCCCGGGCGAGCCGACCGGGCTCCCGGCGACCAGAAAAGCCCGGCACCGCGAGCTCGGTCGGGTTCTGTGCGTCAGAAAAGTAGAAGAAGAAGAGAAAGAAGAAAACCTCACCTGCTTTCTCAATATTTACCGGAGGATTCTGACTGCGCGACCTGCTTCCTGTGCGGGATTCTCCTTGGGAACCGTGCTGCCTTCAGGAGCTGCTCGTAAAACGTGGAATTCCCCAAGTTGAATGAATGGAATTTCTTCTCCTCTTCCCTCATCGGTCAGTGGTCGTGAAGGGATTATAACAGTTTGAATTGTTTTGGTCAGAACTCGCTGAAGCATTCAAATGCAACACAAACACTACAGAGTTCATGAAGACATATGGAAAAGAAGAAAACAAAACACAACCTTAAATAATCATTTATAATTAAAACTGCACAGTGGATGTGAATTGTCACTATTATTATTACACTTAGTGTTAAATCTACAGCTTTTGTTCCGCTTTGAAGCGGAAATCCACATTATAGATCAGTTTTAGTTGGATTGTGAGAGACGCACACTCACACTGTGGTAAGTGAATGCAGCACAACCCCGCTCCTGATTGGTCACGATGGGACAGACGCAGCCGCTCAGCCCCACACGCCCCTCTCCTTCATCCCCCCTTTCCACTCACATCAGCAGCCTGATGAATGGCTCCTCTGGGGGGTGCAGGCAGTGACCAAATTCAAAGATTCAAAGAAGAGAGGCTGATTCAATACACATAATGTTTACGTCACTTTGAAGAGAAGTGCTTGGGACGGATGGGAACATGGACTCAGACAGAAAACACTGAGGGAGAGCAGTTTCTGAGCTCAACCTCAAACACGTTTGGGTTATGCCGCAGGACAGTAACTCAGAACACACCAGCAAGCAAATGAATGAGTGGATTAAAGCAACAAAACAAAGTTTTTACACGGCCTAGTCAAAGTTAAGTTCAACTGAGAGATCTTGGCAGGATCTTAATCAGGATGTTCAAGCTTTAAAATCAGCTGAATTAAAACGAGTCTACAAAGCAGCACGGGCCAGAAATGTATCCACGAGATAAAACACTTGTTACCCTTTACTTAACAAATTATTGATGACTGTTATTTTCACAAACATTGTGTGACCAGTTATTGATTTAACTCATTCATTTTTCACGTAGGTTCCAGTTTGGCTTGGACGAGTTTTATCCTGATAAATAAAATACCATTTGAAAACTGCATGTTCAATTTTCTCAGGTTATCTTTGTCCAGTATCGAACTTTGATTGATGACGTGGAACATTTAAGTGCAGCACAAAAAGCAAAAACTGAGGAAATCTGGCAAATACATGTATGCACTCGGTGTCAGAGCTCTAAACTGGAGATCTGGAGCAAACTCAAAAGAATAACACGTGACATGAATTGAGGATTTTACAAAACTTGTATGTAAACACTGGATTTCAGATGGATTTCTTAACCTGGATGCACAGGCGAAAATCTTTGAAATGTGAATTAGTCCATAAATCTTCCATGAAATGATTTAATGTGCATATCTTTCAAAAAACAATTCAAAAAGTGACTGCTTAATTATTTTTAAGGATATGCACTTGAAACTCATAAATTCTGGGCTATTATAATCCAAGTATAAGTGGGTGTTACATACTTTTTTGTTGTTGTTGTTCTTATTAGGACTGTATGAAAGTACCCAGCGTTGAACTTGTATCAAAGTATGCTTTTTGCGTTGCAGAATATGATGTGGAACTCAGAGTTTGTACCGTTTTGCAGCATCAACTGCAAACCAGCTGCATTAATGAGCTTTAATAACAGGTCAAGGGCTCCCCCAGCCCCTGCAGGCAGGTGTCATTATTTCACTCAGGACTACCTCCGGGTTACAACCGGGGACTGCCCCGCTGTGGCGCGAGGATACGGTTGCTCAGAAACCACAAACCTCTCCTCCCACAGTCCAGGGGCAACCCCCTGTAGTAACTGATATCACAGGAGGACAGTCGGTGTTTGCCTCCAGCCATGGAAACGGACCCGCGCTGGCGTCTTTTCACGTGGGATTCAGACACAGTGAAACAGGATTCCAGGCCTATTGTTAACTTCCCCGGTCAATTTTCAAAGCTCTGTAATCTTTAAAGGGTTTTGATCAGGAAAGAAGAAACGGATGAAAGTCACGAAGATTGCCACAATTTATCTTCTTCCTCTTCTGAGTCCACATGCGTTTGTGCTCCTTCGAAGGCGCGCGTTTTATGTCGTGTGTTCAAAATCACTTTTCAGCTGCTATCACTACTTCTCTTCCCACCTAATATCGTCCCCTTACGCCCACCTCGGTGAGTCGTGCTAAACAGGAAGAAGACGGGGAACCAGTTGGCGATAATCTGTTCATGTAATCTTCACATTCCAGTTGCCCTGGATGCTGATCCTTTAATGTTTGAAGGCAGCAACGCATATGGCCTCAACAAATTTCAGGCAAAGCAGGATTTAAGGCTTAGGATGCATTAACACTTTAAAGCAAGGAAAATACATTATCTTTACTGCCTCAAGGTTCATGAAGCTTTAAGCCCCCGAAGACGGCAACACTTGCAAATGCAATCAGCGGGTTATAGCTCTGGTGGCTCTTTAGTTGAAGGCCTTCAGGAGACGCACAGTGAATCTGAGCTGATCAGTCAAGTCAGGCTATGCACTTAGTTTTGAAATTGGGATTTCCACCCCACCCCCCTCCTTTAAGGGTTATGGTTATATTTTAATGGTTTCTTCATCCTGCAGGTCTGACAGCAATCAAGCTGATCTGTGGCCTGTGAAACTAAAACAAAAATATACTTTACCGCAATTTATTCACGTTATAACAAGGAAGGTGATTCCATTTCTATACAGGGCTAGACCTGTAATGTGTGCCAGTACATATAAAGAGATTAAAAGAGATTTCTACTTTCTTATTCAGCTTCTATTGTTAATTGTTTAATAAACAGCATGGACATAGCATTTGGTCTTTAAAAAAATACATCTTAACAATTGTTGACATTTGCAGACAGTCACTTAGGTATTGAGAGATGTCAAGACACATGTTCAGCAGCCATTAACAATAAACATATCAATTTTTTTTTTGTTTGTTTGTTTATTTTTTGGCTTTGTTTTGTTTGCTTTTGGTAAAAACTGAAACTTGATAATTTTCTGAGAAACAAAAATGACCATATCTAGGAATACTTTCTTAATTTCATCACTACTTATATCTTCTAGTCTTTTTAATAACTCTGAAAATATTTATAAATGCAGGCAACTTTGCCTGTATGTTTCACTTGTCTTAATATAAATATTGGGCACGAAAACATGACGACAGGTTGAATTGAAACGTCACATTTTAGATGACAGGTGTTTAACCAATGACAAAAACATACAAAAACCACTCTAACCAATCATAATGAAGTAGCTATCAAAAGAGGCGGGACGTAACGGTGTACCTGGTTATCGCATTAAAAAAGCCCAGAGGAAACTAAAGTTCACTGCCAATGAAACTCACAGAATGAATGGGACCGCTTATTCCAACTTTGACAACCAGGAACATGTTTTGAAACTAGGAGAGACGTTTGAGAAACACCCTAAAAGTGCCTACCACACGGTCCGATGTAAGTGGCGTTTGGACTCAGTAGGTGACGTCTGCCGTTTACTTTGGCTAGCGAGCAGCACGCTAGTTAGCCTGTAAGCTACACATCCGGAGTTTGTTCTTGGCCTGGACGGCTGCTAGAACAACCTTCCTGGTGATTTATCGCAGTCGAACGGCTTCCCCGGTCTTCTTGAAAACTGATAACCGTTTCAGACTTATGTGTCATTTAGCTTTTAGCTGTTAAAAACTACTATTGTTTCACGCTGTCGAAATGGAAGCTAATGTTACCGCTGCCTCAGACTGTACTCTAGCACCTCCTTGTGGTAGAGGCTTTCCACTACACCATTTGTGGTCGCTCTCGTTTGAAACAAACTTCAAACTAACCATCGCTATAAATGTCTTCTTGCTACAATTGTTCAACTAAATATTCTCTTTTTCCCTCGACAGATGATTTCAAACCAGCTTCTATTGATACAACATGCGAAGGAGAGCTTGAAGTGGGCAAAGGAGAACAAGTCACTATCACTTTACCGAATTTAGAGGTTAGAAATGACAAAAATGAGTTTGGCTTTGTCAAGGTTTCACTTCAAAATTGGAAAAAGAAAATATTGTAAAATGTTATAATTACTAGAAGTAGGTTACTTAACTAGCTGAAAACAATTTACTGGAGTTATTCTTTTATTCTTTGCTGATTTATGATTTATTTACTTCCCTCTTGACCTGTAAGGGTTCGAGTGCTCCAGTCACAGTGTTCAAGGGATCCAAGAGACCGTACATGAAGGAGTGCATCCTCATCGTGAACCATGACACAGGAGAGTACAGGCTCGAAAAACTCAACAGCAACATAGCTGTCAAGAAAACAAGGTGAGCTAAAATAACTGGAGCCATTCTACTGGCCAAAGTCTTTCTAGAATTGCGGTATTTATGGTTAAACGTATGTAAAAAGGGAGCGATTTTTGACTTTCTTCCAGAGCTGAAGGCAGCAGTAAAATTCACTCTCGGCTAGAGCAGCAAACAAGCCGTCTGAGCCAGCAGATGAAGGGAAACGGCAACAATAAGACCTCAACCAGCTCCAAGAGCTCTCCTCCCAAGGAGAAAACGTCTCCAGCGTCTCCAATGGATGACATTGAAAGAGGTGGCGTGCCAAACTACTTCAGTGAAACGTCAACATGCACAGGAGAATGCTGCCAAGCCTCCTGGATTTTATTTCCCTCTTTAACTTGCGTCGCGTTTCTGCAGAGCTGATGGCGGAAGCGCGCGTCATGGATCAGATGAGCAGCAGCG
Organism: Poeciliopsis turneri; assembly: GCA_922788865.1. Lineage (NCBI taxonomy): Eukaryota > Metazoa > Chordata > Actinopteri > Cyprinodontiformes > Poeciliidae > Poeciliopsis > Poeciliopsis turneri. The sequence goes on from CAKLNU010000344.1 coordinate 2,040,359, forward strand.
ACTGCTCCTCGGACTCCAACAGCTCGTCGTCTTCGAGCAGCGAAGACAGCTCCAGCAGCAGCGACTCGGACGACGAGCGTAACACTGCGCCGCCGCTGCCTCCCGCCCCGACCAACCCGAGCATGCCTGTGATAAGCACCGGCACCAATCACGTGACAAGCCTTCACCAAGAGAGCGGAGGAGGCCTCATTATGAACACGCTCAGTAAGTCTCGCGGACCACTTCTGAAATTGATCTCATTTGTGTTTTTGTTGTATTGCTTACAGTGCAAAAACAGTCACTGATCATTTGTAGCAAATGATGCATCTAGCTAATAAAATACTTAAAACATCAACATGTGAGAAGCTCAGAGCTTTCTGCTTGACATCAGTACAGTGTAGGGCAACTTGTTTTTGATTAACCAATCAAAAGTTGGACAGCGTAGGCGCTTAGTTGGAAGATTCTAGATTGAAAAGGCAGACAAAGTCGTTTAGTTTTTTTTATCAGAAGTTCAGTATATATTTTTTTCTATACAGTTTTGGCTTTATTTCTGCTCTGACTGTGTTCTTTCTCCAAATGGCCATTTTTTAGCCTGTGCTCCAGTTAATGATTAATCAATTACTAAATTAGGTGAGGATTATTTCAATAATCTATTAATCCGATGAATTGTCTCAGCCCTACTTCACTTGGGCCCCATCATAAACCTTTTCTCTATTTGCCGCATTAACCTCTCGTGTGCTTTAGTGCCTCACTGAGCCGCCAGCTAAACATTTTCCTGCTTTTATTCAAACTGTTGTAGAAAGGAACATTGCGTTTTTTTCCCCCAGTTCCTCCAGCTTAGCGCTGTTGTTTGCCTCGTCAGTTAAAAAGCGTCTCCCAGTTTTTTTCCTCGATATACTCAGGATGTTAACAGAGTTTAAAACTTCCAGCTGCCGCTTTTTGTTTGGTCAGGTGAGCAGCTGCAGGGAATGGCTGTGTGTGGTCATGCAGCCAGAAGAAAAGCAACAATTGTAGCAAATGTGAATCTTTTTTTTTTTTAATGGAAGTGAGTTATCTTTGAATAATGTTCTAGTTTCAGTTATATAAAGATATGCATTATTGTCATTATTTTGGCAGTGAACGCAGGATGGGGGCGAATGGCTAAATAATATTTCACTGTCTAAGAACAAACTGTACCAAAGAGCTGCCAGGAACACTGGTTAAATGTTAGCAGTGCTTTAATCTGCAGGACGCAGCACTACTCGTCGATGATGAAACATTAAAATTGCGCAACGTGTGCAGAGTTATATTTCAAGTTTGGAATTGATTGCTCCAGGTTCATTGCTGTGAAGTGATGTTTACGAGCTTGTTGACAAATTGTTGTGTGAATTAAACCTCAGGTAAGAAAATGGGTCTGACATGTAGCTGGGTTATAAACTCCCACTGACAGGTTCTGTCAAGCAGATAAGCACTGCATTCTGGGATTGGTAGTTGTAGCAGGAAAATAAACCTCTATGTTTTTGTTTTCTCTCTCCAGAGAACGACCTCCAGCTCAGTGAATCAGGCAGTGAGAGCGACTGAAGATGGAGTCCAACCTGTTTTTGTGCCTCCTGTGAAGTGTGACTGTTATTTACATATCCACTGTTCTGCTAGACATGCTGCTTCTCTGCCAACAAACATAACATTTCATCTCGCTCTGCTCATGGGAAAGTTTGTGTGATGCCTCTTTTCACCGTGACTGGTGCTGGAAATCAATTTTTAATTTTTTATATATATATATATATCATCACTCGATGCCTTAACCCCCAGGTTAAACTGATCAAGGAAACAGAAGGGGCATAATTTGAGAAGCAATTGTGAAACAAAGACCGATGTGGTGTCATCTTAAGACGTCTTAGACTTTTGCATTTCAGCCCAACAATATTACCTACCACTGTTGTGCCTTATGCTTTACCATCTATTTGTGTGGCATGACTATATCTGTTGATTTTTTTTAATTTTTTTTTTTAATTATTATTATTAGTTTTTTATCTTCAGACATTGTACTTTGCTACTGCCTTAAAGCGCTGCGGCTGAGAGTGTTTAAATCCAGTTAATTGTTACTGCATTATCACTCAGTGGACTAAAGCGGCTTTGTTGCTTTAAACCTGCAATACTTGAATCTAGTTATTTATCTTAATTTTTTTTTCTGCTTTTTGACCAGAAATTAGTTTATTTTATATTTAGTTTCTTACCCAAGAAATTGGAAGTGTAAGTTTCAAGCTCTACTGCAGAGACAGAGGTTTATTCTTCACCGGAGTGAGTCTTAAAGTCTTAAAGAGCTTAATGCGCTTTATTTCCTTGGGAAGTTCTTCAGGACTTCCTGCCATTTTTTTTTACTTTTTGGTTTTTTTCCAAAAAATCCTCTGTCACGGCAAAGTTGTCTCGGCAAACAGGAATCTGAGAAGTCTTTGGCATCGAAACCATCTGAACACAGTTGAGACGTTGCAGCAGATGTCTTTTGAAATGGAAAAGTGAAATGTATATGTAGCATAAAGATCTTTATTAATATTAAAGATTTTAATTGTTTCTGAAATGCAATCCTTATTTTGCACATTAGTTATTTTGGTTTTTGACTTCCTGAATGAATGCAAACCAATTTTGACATCAAAAAACACTTTTTAAAATTGTTTTTATTTCACAGGTTTGTTTTTTGTTAAATGTAGCCCGTGATACTAAAACAATTTAGAATCTTAAATCAATTTAAGGAAATAATCTTCAAGAACTGCTTTGAGAAAATTTTCATTTAGAGTAGGATACGTTCTCATTTGGCATGATTTATATTTTGAAAATTAGTAAATGGAAAAATACCAAAGAAAATTGGAAGCTGGTTTGAGTGCTTGCATCTTTTCTGGAATCTACAGATAACTCGGCTTACCGTTTAAACGGTTTCAAGTTTACTTCGTCTTCAACTTTTCAAAAACCTAAAAAAAACTGAAGGGGTGCCCACAGTTTGCTCATATGACATGGACGATTAAAAGTTATCAAAATTTTGAGTTTTTGTGCATACTGAAGGAGAGTTGCCTGAGGTCAAAGTTCGCCTATTTGCCATGAAACATCAAGGTGCAATAACTTCCACAGGCAAGATCACAGCTGCATCATACTTTCCATGTCTCATTATCAGCGTTTTCACACATATATCTATATATATGTATAATATGTACGCTGCATGATATTTAGGTTTATTTTGAACGCAACGATGCATAGCGCCTGGCGAGTGGCACTGAGCTGCAAGGGCCGTTCGAGGCTTCTTGCAACTTTCATTTTAATAATAACTTTTCTGCAGCGGTCTCATACCTCCCATCTGCCTTGCTAATGTACTAAGTTCAGAAGGACTATCTCTAGTTGGATGCCAGCAGCCATGTTCTCACTTTCTCAACCTATATTTACAGTATAACCCAGCACCCATTAAATTAAAGAATATAGAAAACTTTATATAACATGTGGATTTACTGCTATGACAGGAAAGTTTGAACTGACAACTGTGTAGCACACACTCATCACCGGCGTGCAAGTCAAGGCACTAGGTGTTTTAAATGTTTTTGCATAACGAGGTGTGGCTCCAGGAGTAAAACTCTGGCAGCTGCTGATCTCTGTCACACTTTTTGACACGATCTAGGCATGTGGAATATTTCAGTACATTTGTTGTGAAATCCTCTACTTGTCCAAACCTGTGGAGGTTTCAAGTTGCAGGCTGTGATCCAATATTTCAGTATCATGTCTATAGAAGGAGACCAGCATGGTATTAAAAAGAACTATTTTCTTTACAGAAAACTCTTCTGTGGCATTCAAATCTCAAGCTCCTCACAAAATAGTAAAACGAAAAAAATTTGACTATGCAAAGATTAATTTTGCAATATATTAAAGCACATTTTGAACTAATCCTAACAGCTCATATTTTTTATATTTAGAGGAATCAGATGAATAGCTACAGATCTGTGCTTCCATATGATTTATTCAATGACTGTATCAAAGTTCAAGTATAACTTTCTCAACTACGTGCCATGCTTTTATATCATAACAATCTCATCACACACAAAAAAGTGAACATGAACCAAATGAAACGACGCGCTCTCACGCGTTTGTGGTTCTAGTAATATTAGGGTTTTGTGTTGACATCCACTTATTTTAGTCATTTGAGCCTAACACCAACACTTAGCCTAATCTTACCCAATCCTCACACCACAGCTCCATCCCTAACCTTTAAAATGGGGATCGAGTAGGAGAGCTGAACTCAACAGGAACAACAAACCAAGAAAAATAAACCTAATGAACAAACCAAAACACAAACACTGGTGGAGCGTGACAGTTGTAGAGTCTCCTAGCGACTGCCCTGTTTGGTTTGTGAACTTGGAAACCGGTGTGGAGTATAGTCCACACTGTGTCCATGCAAGTTTGCAGGCTTCAACATGAGAGAGGCCAAAAACAAATGTGTGAAGCAGCAGTGATGAAATCTACCTCATAACAAAGCAAATGTTTTCTAACACATCCCACAGGTAGCAATGGACAAATTACCGTGCTAGGAAACTCTGATGGACTCATTTTAATGCAGTACCTCGACAGTGTTTGATAATATGAAAGCTCTTCGCTGCGCTTCACCACACAAACTACGCTGAACATTATATGTGGCTATTGTAGGTGAACTGATGAATTTCCTAACCATTTTTTTTGCAAAATGAAAGAGAAATGTATGGAGTTCCATTAGAGCTAAAATATATATTTGTGTCTACGGAAGGCGCATGTTATGTGCATTTATAATATTCATATATAAGGTTTCAATAATTGTGTTCATAAGTAAAATACATATTGTAACCTGTTTATGTACTGTGTTGTGTGGCTATGCATAGAGTGAACACTAAGATTAGATAAAAACACAAGTGCCGTATGAAAAAGAAAAAAAAAAAATCCAGTAGCAAACTGTCAAAAATAAGTACATTTATAACAAACTCCATTGAACGATTTAAAAGTTGAACGTAATTTTTTTTTTTTTTTTCTTTTGGTTCAACTTAAAATACATTTGTTGAAAAAAAACACACATTGTGATGCCATTCGATCAAAAAACGTTTTTTATTGTGGCAAAAAGTTACAATGATAACTTAATAAACTAGAAAATTCCAGAAGAAATTTAACCAGATGTAAAAAATGATCAAGGCTTTTATTTTGAATTTTTCAGGAAGCTTTATTTCAAAGGGCCAAACTAATCCCATGTATACCATGATTGGGTTAAATCAGTTAAATAATGGCCAAAAGAGCAATTATTTGATGTAAAAAATGTCACAGCTTTTATTTGGACATTTTCATTACGCTTCTTTTTAAATTGCCACACTAATCCCATGTGTAACAGTTGGTTGGATAAAATCAGTTATAAAACTCCCAAAACACAAGTAGTTCTAAAGGCCATCTCAGTAGTATCTGACAGTTCCGCCATGTTGTAGTTCTAACCTTCAGTCATTGTAGTTCTAAAGAGCAGTCAGCTATATACTGGCCAAAACAGCAAGTAGCTGTAAATGGCAGGTCAGCCCTCTGTTTTAACTGAGTGTTCCGCCATAGTGTGTTTTGTGGTTCTAAGCAGCTGTTCTGCCCTGTGTTCCGTTGCTATGGTAATGAAACATGTCTGCTAGCCGTGAGTGAGACACACAGGGGGAGACAGACACCTACTCAAAAACCGTTAGAAGCCTATGAGTGGGCTATTTTGTCGTGATGGACTAAATAATCCCAGATATTTTATTTTGTCTTATAAATAAATTTTGCTGGCCCAATCATAATGATAAAGACTCAGATCATGAACTTTATTTTTTTTTTTAATTCAAACGAAAAGTGAAATTCACTTCACACCAAGCCAATATGATGTAGTTCTGGTGTTTTGTACTGTCGGCGCAAACCTGCAGCTCAGACTGACCAGCTTCTCTGCTTTTCTCTTCATTGCCGTTAGCTCTTCAGTGAAACGAGCTGCTAGCAGCGATGCTAATTAACGGTCATTCCGTTACGACACTTAACGGTTTCTGTCGCTCCCCGCGATTAAACTCTGAACTACGATAACGGTGTGTCCGTAGACAAGCTTTACGAAATATTGTATCATAACCAAAAAGAGAGATGTAACCTCTCTCATGAATACAGATTAGCAAAATAACCCTAAAAATAACGATGAACGACTGCTACTTCCGGTGGGCGCCGGAAGTAAGACCCATAACCGTTTCCCCAATGAAAGAGAACAAAAACAAGCAAAAAGCGTATTTTTGTGAACCTGTTGCATCTCTACTAAACTGGATTTAGATAAATCAGACAATTAGCTGTGTCAGGTACAAATACCTCTCTGATGTGGTGGGTAAACCAGCAAAGACAAAACCAAAGTCCACAGTGTTGACTGGGACGACGGCAGGGGGGTACCGGGGGTACACAAACAAGGAGCCATTATTTACAGCCGCCTTGGCACACACCCACACACACACACACACACCCACACACACACACACACACACACACACACAGAGAGAGAGAGAGAGAGAGAGAGAGAGAGAGAGAGAGAAACACACAGTCGGCGGACTGAAACGTTGGAGTGGAGGTCTGCTCCTCGCTGCCGCGGATAACTTGGCGCTGGAAAATGTTGAGGAAACCTCTGGTGAACATCTGTCTGCAGCTGAGCCGCCGCCGCCGCCGACCCGGCGGGATGTGCGGAGGTCCGGCGGCGCTGAGTCCGGACGTCCTCCGCCGGCAGACATCCACCAGCAGCAGCAGCAGCAGCGACACCTTGGTGGACGGCAGCAAGCTGAAAACCATGGATGAGTTAGGCGGACCGAGCTTCGCCACTACGTTGTACTGGCTTTTTATCAAGGGATATTTTCAGACAACGCAGCAAATGCAGGCAAGTTGGAAATGCGACGCTGAAGTTGGTCTGCGATTCGACACATGGATAAAGTATTGTCTGCTAAGACAGAATCTGGAGGACATTTGAAACCTTCATAGCTTTTATTCTTTCTGCAAATTACAATAATAATTGAAATTAAAATATAGTATTTTTTAGGGACTTTTTTTTATTCGGTTTATTCTAATGAGAATAAGACAATTAGTGATTAGAGAAACCTTTACAATAGGCTTGAAAACTCTGGCTTTTCCTGGACAATACACATTGTCCAGGGAATTTCAAATACATGGTAGTATTATCCCGATTATATGCACTTCAAAGCAGTGAGCTGAAACTTATTAAAAAACATTTTTTTAAAAAATGTTTGAAGCAAAAATAGTTGGAGTTCTGTTGAATTTTGTTTTAAATTGTATTTGATCAGAAGAAGACTGACTGATTGGTGCTGCCCTAATTTTAGGACTTTTATTTATTTATTTACTTCTTCATCATCGTCAATGGGGCCCATCTTTTCAACTACATCAGACAGATGCAACATGAATTTTCAGATTCTTTCATGAAACTTCAATTGCATTAAAACTAGAAGGTGAAGATGTTTAAAAAAACCAAACCCTTACATCACATTTGAGCCTGGTTCAAGTTTGAACAGATTCATTTATCGATGGAGAAATAAATCATTAGTTAAAATGTCGCATCGGACACCGACTTAAGTGTTTCTGGGAAACTGAAGGCTCCTTTGTATTTCATCTGAACTGCTCGCCTCTTCTGTGGAGCTCTGCAGTCAGGCTCCACCTTGACCTCTGACACCATGTCAGCTGATAGCACCTTCACAACTGTTGGCGTTACTGCCTGCTCTTTATGTCTTTATATGGCTTGCAGATTTTACTTCCTCATAATGTAATATTTCCCTTTTGAGAAAAGAGTCGCATATGGTAACACGGCGCAGACACAAGTAGAATGTAAAGAGGAACAGATGTGAATCGGTGGTTTTCTGTTTCTCAAGCATATTTTCTGAATATAAAATGTGTTTCTGACTTGCCCACTCTGCCAACATCAACAGCCCATTTCCTATGCAACCTAATTTAAGAAACCAGGAGGGTCTTGACAGAAATACCACTTTATTTATTTATTTTTTTTTTATCCCAAGTTGGTTTGCCTGCGCTAATTTGTTCCACAAGTTATTTTCCAGAATCCTTCTGCTTTTTAAAACTCCCGCTCAACATTCATGACCTGATGAAATATCTTCTAACTCCTTTTATTTGCTCCCCAGATCGAGCACAAGAAGATCTACGGGAGATTGTGGAAGTCCAAGTACGGCCCTATGGTTGTGGTGAACGTAGCCAGTGCTGACCTCATAGAGCAGGTTCTGAGGCAGGAGGGCAAGCACCCCATCCGGACCGACATGCACCACTGGAGGGGCTACAGGGAGCTCAGGAACAAGGCCCACGGACCCCTAACGGAGTGAGTCCAACACCCCCCACCCTCAGGCCAAGAGCCACACTCTTCAACGCCTCCACAAAGAGTCCTCGCTGTTTTATTTCTTTTACAGATCAATCGCGTTTAAATATGTTCTCGTGGAAGAAAACCGTTTTCACTTTGACTTTGAAAGAGTTTTATTCTTTTGGTAAAAGCCGTAGTTTTGTTAATCAAGATTGCAATGAAACAGTGAAACATTCAAGAACGGAAAAACATTTTAAAGGTGCCGTACAATTAACTTGAATGGAGCAACAGGTGCATAAAATCACTCTTTTTGTAAAACAAATCAATATGTTTTTTTTGTTGTTGTTTTTTTTTGTTTTGTAAAGAACAAAGCAGACATGCCAAAGCAATGTTTAATACTCACTAAACCATATTAATCAGATTAGGAGTCCACTGACAAAAGATAATTACTCCAGTATTTAAAATTTTGGCTTTAAAAACAACAAAGCTCAATCCAACTTTTTTTCTCTTTGCTCATATTGTGAACACACTTTGTCTTCTAAAATAGCAAGATTACGTCTAACTTCGCAAGAATGTCTTGCCGAAAATTGCTCCTATTCAAAAATACGAACAAAAACAAAACCGAGGAGGCGTTCCGTTTCAAGGATGCCACATGTGTGGATCTTCAACACGTACAGAACCACATTCCTGCGGCATTTTCTCTGTAAGGCAGTAATTAAAACCCTTAAAACAGACGGTGACTGTGTCAAATAAAACTGGACAGGAAGCCGAGTCTATACAGCCGCTGTGCAATATAGAGAAGGATGGCGAAGGAGGAGGGAGGTAATTATTACCGAGAACATGGTGCAGAGCTGCGCATCATGTTCTCACCAATTATCCATTTACTAAGTGTCATCTGCTCTACATGCCAAGGAGACACGCTTGCTTTTGCAAAAAAAAAAAAAAAAAAGTCTGGGAATTAAACTGAGACGAGACCAAACTTGAGCTTTGAAACGTCGGAGGATACGTGATGCTGAGAGACTGATTCTCCTCCACAAGCCACGGGAGGATTGTTTTGATCCAAAATATGTTTGGAAATCAGCGTAGACATCGACATTCTCAGTTGCCCAGACTTTCATCCTGCAGAAAACCTGCAGGTTCAGCCACGGAGGAGGCGGACTGGGACGTGCGCTGGTTCTGTCTGGACTGGAAATAATCAGTGCCAGAAAAAAAAAAAATATATATATACCCCCAAAAAGCATAAACCCAGAGCCGTGTTTTATTAGTACAACGGAAAATTGTGGTGAAACCAGTCATTCCAGTAACCACCTTGTTTTACGACGTACTTAAAGAAAAAAAAAAGCCAATTAAATGTGTACCTTACAGCACCCAAAGTAGAGAGGAGCAGACGCGGCGTGGTCCAAGGTGAAAAAAAAACAAAAAAAAACTCACCAGAAACAGACATTTTTAAATAAGGCTTTCCGACTGGCAGCGTGAAAGCTTTACGCCTCGAATGCTGTGAAAACGTTGTGTTGATAAAACTGAGGGTTATTATATGAAACTATAGGAAACCCAGTTTCGTTGTCTTGATGTTTCCCAGCTTCAACGTGTTTGATTTGGGTCGATGACTGACAGACCTCTGCAAAACAGGACGACGAACTGTTCAGCGTTAAGAGTCTGAGACAGTATGGAATTTGGTTTACCTACTTCCAATGTTAGCAGAAGGCATGAAAAAGACATCCTTTCTTTTCCTTCTTTTGGCCCCTTAGCCTTCCTTCCTTTCCAGTGTCTCGCTTTGGCGGATTACATATCCAAAGTCTGCCTGCTTTCGTATTTTATATTTAAAGGTGAACACAAAGTACTGGAAACCCTGAAAAGTTGCACTTGCTGCTACAGGAACGCTTTTGGGAGATAACAAGCTGCTTTTGCAACTCAGTCTTACAACAAAGTGTGTTTTTGCTCCAGAAGTGAAGTTTCTTTTAAGCACATTTTGTGATTTGTAAAATCTTTACGACAGGGTGTGGAATCTCCGATTGAAGAGATCGGCCTTTTCCCGTTTGGTTTCGTTTTCCGGTTTCCTTGACGTGCAGCACGGCCGATTCCCATATTCAGTCTCTGTTGCCAGGATTGAGTCTGGGCATGCAGCTCATTCTTATCCTAGAGACTCATATAGGCATCTCCATTTTTTTGTTTTTTCGTACGTCTGGCAAGTGCACAATTTCCAGTCTGCTATTTCTCACAAACCTGCTGAGTCCCGTATCCTTCAAGCAACAGATTCCACAGAGGGAGTTGAGCCAGCTTTCTGTCTCAAAATACTATTAAGAAATCAGATACCCGAGGAGCTTTCCTGTCTCAAAGGCAACATCATTTTATGACTGCTTTCCATGTTCTGTACCTGCAACACTTATTTTTCACAATGAGCAATTACCTCCTTTTTTCCATAACATACTGTCAAAATGACTGTCATTGTGTGAAACAACTAGTGTTTAAAATTCATTTAATCTCCCGTGAAGATATTGCGTTACAGACTATTGCTTAGAAAACGTGAAACCCAAGACAGGAGCTTTTGAGTGTAAGGCACAAACCTAGAATTGAACAAAAACCCCCCAACATGTCGTCATAAGTCATGCTTCAGTGTTTTTGGGATTTAAATTGTTTTTTTTTTTTAGCTCTCTGGAAGGCGATCTTTGATTTTTGCCAATCCCGGTTTGCAGGATGGGAGCCAAGTGGCTGCGAATCCGCAGCATCCTGAACCCGCGGATGCTGAAGCCGAAGCACGTGTCGTCGTACTCCAACACCATCAACGAAGTGGTGACGGACTTCATCGATCGAGTGGCCTGGCTGAGGGAAACCAAAGGACAGGGCGTCATGGTTAACGACCTGACCGAAGAACTGTACAAATTTGCATTTGAAGGTGAGCTGAGAGGAAACAAGCTGACTTCATTTACATTGTGCTCAAAACATCTCTTTAGATTCCAATAGTGTCAATCTTTTTGCTCCTTCCTGTTGCACTCTTTCTGAAAATAAGGGATGGACCGATATAAAAATTCTGCATTTCACGTACCCCTCAATTTTTAAACGATATTAAATGTAACCATTTTTATGCCGTTTAATTGACATTCAACAAGTTGAACAAAGAATCCAGAACCCATCAAACATCGAACAGAAGAACACATCTGGCTTTTTCTCCGCAATGACAAAAACTGCTGACTGTGGCCCCCATCCCTGCATATAACCAATTAAATTAAACAACTCCACTTCACATATTGTTGGATTTAACATTTTACTGCTTTCATGTTTTTTTGAGAAGTCGGTGTAATGTTTCTTGTTTTTAGCTTTGGCTTAACATCTTCCAGCTCCGCTGTGTCGCTTGCTGTGACGACAGGGTGAGTCAGGTGCAAATCGGCTGGGATGTGTGGTCAGGTCAGGGTGGAGCTGCATGCAGCGCGCTGCGCTTGTTACGGTCTCATTAACTTTCTACGCCTTCCTTTCTTTCTCTTCCACACAAGGTAAACTGCTTACTCATCTTTTAGATGAACACCACCCAATGTTCCCCTGTGGTTTTCTGCTCTGTTTTTGCAGTCGGCTTACAAATGCGTCCATTCAGCCAAAGCTTTGAGTGCGTTTTGGAACCGGAGCGTCCACTCTTCCGCATGTCGTCAGCTTCCAGGCCAGCGAGACGCATTTAGTTCAGTGTCCACGTCGGAGATGATACCCAGATGGGAATTTTGTTCTTGATTTAGTCACCTCTGTGACGTGCTGTGTGGGCGAAGCTGAAAATGACGGACAGGCTTCAGATTTTTGGGGAAAAAAGAGAAAATATCCTGTTGTGCGTTTCCCTGCTTACAATCCCCTCTCCAAAAACACTTATCTATCCTCCCAAGTTGAAATCCGTTAGAGAATTTATGAAATGAACAAAACGCATGCTATTGCCGCCCTCAGCTTCTAAACATATTTCATGTAAATTGCCAGAAGAGTAATGCTAGATCCAGTCGGACTGGCTCTACTTGTCCCTTTTGCTGCACAGCTCTACTCAGGTGTGGATCAGAGCATCACCTGTGCAGCAACAGTTTGCTGATGAGCGAGTGCTTGTCATTCACAACGTTCTGTCCTTGACCCGGTTTCTGACCCTCTGGCCTTCAGAACCGATTAGATACCGAGAACGAGCTCGCATGTTGGATTGTTGTACTGCGTTAAGTCACACTAGGAAGCAGCTGACTAATATTTCAGAGTAGTTCAGGTGGAGTTTTGCTCAGCATTTCAATAAAATCTCCCTAATCCGTAATGTGGATTCTAAAAACATTCGAAAGCTAACACAGTTGGGTTTATTTTTTACATCATTGTTACTGACTACAGTTTCCTTCAGGTTGGGAGGAGGGTTATATACGGATTAAAGTATAACTTTAACAAGTGTAGCTCCCATTTTCAGTTGTCTTACGTGATTGGTCCAACAGAAACGATTATGTTTCTTCCTTCGTGATGTTGGATAAGCCACTACTGCATTTTCCTTGACTGTTTCTTCGCCTTTCGATTTTTCTTTGTGAGATTCAACTCAGTTACGTTGTTATTATACTTATTTATTTCAATGCTTAGTCATATCTTTGAGGCCTATAAAGGATTAGCACCGTGCCCTGAACTTTCATTGTTTACTTTGTGTGATCAAGGAAGGCCAGCCCTTCAGAGTCCGGGGTAATTTGAAGCGATTGCTCCGTCTGGATGTTGCAGTTCACAGAGTGCATGTTGACATGTTATATGCTTCCAAAGATTTGAACGTACCAGAATTAAAGATGATTACAATAGTCTTCTTTAGCTGCTAAAACAGCCTTTTGGTGCAGTTGTTGAATTCAGCTTTCATGAACAGTAAATTCACCTAAGGCCAACCACTAGCCGCTACTCCTCACAGCGGAGTCAGAAGAGAGATGACAGAAGTTAAGAGACGATGGCAATTTTATTCTGAGAGCTTTAGAAAAAAAATATTGGAGTTAGCTAAAAATGTTTTCTTTCTCCCATAGAAATAGTAACTGATGCACTCATTTCCAGTTGCCTCTGTTCACACTCACTGCACAAGACTCCACTGCTGAAGAAGAAGCTTGATGAAAGCTGGTGCTGAACAATCCAACAATTCATATGCTTAGAAATATGTTGACATGTTCAGAACTTTCTTTCCTCCCTCTTAACTTGAAATCTGGATTTTCAGATGATTTCTCTGCTCGATCCTCAGAGCTAGTAAATATTTCAGAAAAAAAGATCAACACAAAAAACAAACCTGCACCATGTATCTACTAGTTAATGTTTTTTTATTATTGTTTTTCTGAAGCTGTAGCGGCGTGTTCGTACCGTGGCATAATAAATCTCAACAAATCGAACCAACCAGCCCTGTCCAAAGAAAACAGAACCTCCTGCCAGCACCTTTCAGACCCAGCTCTGGCAGACGTGTTATCTTGTTTGCCTAATCAGTTTCCCAACTGAGTTGAAACCGTTTTATGTTCAGAAGGAGTTTGTATTTTAGCCAGATTATCCGAAACGACTGCAGACTGTCGACCTGACAGCTGAGATTTGGATCCACCTTCCAGACCTTTGCAAAGTGTCGAGCTTTTTATGCATACAGATGCTTCGGTTTGGCTTTACTGATTTGGAAACGGTTTGAAATGTTTCCAACGACTCTGGACCTTATTTCCAAATTTTGTTCCGTAGTTGTGTTTTTTTTTGTTTGTTTGTTTTGTTTAACGCTTTTAAAAGTATGTTAGATTTTGGGCTAATTGTCATACTGTCATGCTCAGGTATCTGCTCAGTCTTGTTTGAGACCCGGATGGGCTGCATGAACGAGGTCATTCCCGAGGAAACGCAGAAGTTCATCTTCTCAGTCGGGGAAATGTTTCGGCTCTCCCCCATCATTGTCCTTTTCCCCAAGTTCCTCTGGCCCTACCTGCCTTCGTGGAAACAGTTCGTCGCCACCTGGGATCATCTGTTTGATGTTGGTAAGCAGCAGCCACAACTTTTCTCTTTTCTTTTCAGTTTTAAGGTTGAGGCAGTTATACACTTACACGTCCGAAGTCAAAAAAATATGTAAAACATGGGAAAGAAATTGAGAGTTTCCTTCCTAAAGTTGCAGAGGTCATGAGACAGGATTTATGTGGTGTAATGTTGGTCGCAAGAAGTAACTTGAGGCAACTGTGCCACCAGAAAAGACACTTTGTATTGTCTAAAAACACTGAGACAGTGAACGGAAGCAGCTAAAAAAAGTCTCAGCTTTTTCAAATATTTAGTCTGTTTTCCTTGTGTTTAACCACAGGTTAGATGCAAAACACTTTCAAAGAGAATAACTGTGAAAGGATTTGTTTCTTTTTCTGCATGGATTTAAACAGAGGTATTCATGTTAGATGTGCGCAGCTATATAAAGTATAAATAAATTATCTGAAATGCTACAAACACAAATGAAAAACCTTAGCAGCACATCTTTGAAAAGTGTTGGAAACATGTAAACTATGCAGATAAAATACCTCAAAGCTTCTGAGTTTTTAGGTATTTATACTAGATGGTACAGGGTTCCTATGCAATTTTGAAAAATAACTTTCTAAATATTTATTCAGAAGTATTTCCAGGTTTGGATTGATGTTTAAAAATGAAATTGAGTATTGATTGTTCTATGAATATAAATTCTCCATTTACCATCCCGTTGTCGTAGCATCCTTCTTCTTCTTCTTTGTACTTTTTCTGCCTTTCTTCTTTACTTTGTGTGTTTTTCTGTAGCTCTTCTTTCCATATTCACTCATGTCTTTCACCTCCCCCCATTTATCCCTCTGCCCATCCTTCCCTCCTTTTTGGCAGGTAAAACTGTAGGAACATCTAAAATCATCGTATTTATATTTCAGTGTGAAGAAAGAAACAATCTGGAGTTCTGCAAGAGGAATCCTGGTTGTAATTGAAAAATTAAACTAAAATGTGGTGAGAAAGTGCACATACTATATGCTGTATAAGTAAAAGAGTTGAAACAGCAAGAGAACAATTTGAAGAAACAAGTTGAGTTCAGACTCCGAGGCCATTTCTGGGGCTCCACTGTCAGTCCATTTCAAGGCTAAAACACTTTTACGACTCTGTTAAAGGGCCAAAGTCCAAACATCCAGGCTCCTCTGACCATAACCGAGAAATCATGAATCCCCACAGTGTCTCTTGGTCGCCATCTAGTGGTCAACATGTCACATCTGTCTCCTGGACAAATGAACGGCGTGCTTCCTCTGTGTCCTAGCTGAGAAGTTGGTGAATAAAAAAATCGAGCAGATCCAGCAGAGCGTGGACCTGGACAAGAACGTGGAGGGAGCGTACCTGACGCACCTGCTGCTCAGCGAGCAGATGACGGTCACGGAGATCCTGGGCAGCATCACCGAGCTCCTTTTGGCCGGAGTGGACACGGTGAGCGTTTAGATGAGGCGTAGACTTCTTAGGAAACAAGATTTCAAATCTGTTTAGCTTAACTAAAGACTCTGTTCTCCCAGCTGTATTTTTACCGCGGCGCTGAAAGGGGAAAAGCGCGATAACTCTGGGCTACGATCGCTGTCCTCAGTGCCGGTGTTGTGTTTGAGTTAAGATGACATTCCTCAAACCCCGCTCGTTTGTTTTCCCTCGCAGACGTCCAACACCATCTCCTGGTCACTGTACCACCTGGCGAAGGAGCCGGAGATCCAGGACCGGTTGTACCAGGAGGTGATCAGCGTTTGCCCCGGAGACAAGGTGCCGACCAGCGACGACATCAACAAGATGCCGTTCCTCAAGGCCATCATCAAGGAAACGCTCCGGTGAGAGAGAATTGTTCTAAAACTACTTTTTACATTTTAATTAGTGTGTGTAAGTGGTTGTGTGTGTCTGTGTTGTCTGGTGATGGACTTGCGTGTTTCCTTAATCTTGTTGGAGTTAGCAGTGATTAAGCAGACGTAGATGGATGGATGGATGGATGGATGGATGGATGGATGGATGGATGGATGGATGGATGGATGGATGGATGGATGGATGGATGGATGGATGGATGGATGGATTAAAGCATATATCCACACACAGCGAAAAAAAATAAAAAATTTTTCCTCACTGACATTAAATCAGGCTAAACTAAATAATGAAAGAGGATCGTTTAGATGTCTTTTATGTTACTTTCTTAAACGACAGAAGTCTACAAACATTTTCCCGGCTTTTAAGACGTTTGCGAAAGTCCGCATGCCGATGATCTCAGACGGCTCTGAACATCTGATTGGCTCATTCACGACAGATGAGTTGAATGGACGTACGTCTGTGGACGATCGCTCTCTGGTCGCCGTTTGGCAAATCGAAATCACTTTTGATGACGTCAACCGTCGTAAAACGGGAAAAGTTCAGCTTCGTTTAGTGCAAGAAAGTGGGGGGGGGGGAAAATGTCGACTGTCTTTTTGTAATCATTTGGTTGTACTTGTATGTCAAACAGCAAGGTGTCTGGCACATGAAGCCATGTGTGAGTACATGTGCATACGTGTAAGACCTGTATGTAAATTATATCTGTTTTTGAGTCACGTATAGCAGAAACGTGAAGAAAACTTAACCGATAAACTGACAGAGATTCTCTCAGAAGAAAAGGCGAATAGCAACTCTACATTTTAGTGTACTTAGCTGCTCCACATGGTCTGAAACACTTCATATCTGGAGGTGCTGATTATTTTTGAACCAAAGTGTCTTATTTGATTAGATTACTTTGGAAACATTCTGTGGTCCTGTGCTGACTCCTCAGTGCGTCCTCTGTTCTCCAGGCTCTATCCAGTGGTGCCAGGAAACGCCCGGGTCACAGCTGAAAGTGAGATCGTAGTCGGGGATTATGTCTTTCCAAAAAAGGTGAGTCGCATTTTGCACCTAAAATCAAAGATACATTTGAAACCAGTTTAACGAACTGCTTCCTGTCCCTCACAGACTCTGTTCCACCTGTGCCACTACGCCGTGTCGTACGACGAGAGCATCTTCCCCGACGCCTACACCTTCCAGCCGGAGCGCTGGCTCAGAGACGGGGACGACAAGGTGAAGCACCACCCGTTCGGCTCGGTGCCGTTCGGCTTCGGGATCCGGGCCTGTTTAGGACGCAGGGTGGCCGAGCTCGAGATGTACCTCCTTCTGTCCAGGGTAAGAGGATCCGAGTGGAAACGACGACCAGCAATCGCTAAAATGAAATGCCAACGCGTCGCGCATGAACCCAATCCTCTACTTGCTTCTTGTCGCAGGTGATAAAGCACTACGAGGTCGGGCCCGACCCCGCCGGAAAGACGGTGAAGCCGATCACCAGAACTCTGCTCTGCCCGGCGACTCCAATCAACCTCCGGTTTCTAGACAGAGGAGCAGCGCCGGCCGAGGAGAGAGCGACAGCATGAGAGTTTTTTTTTATTTTTTATTTTTTATTTTTTATTTTTTTCCCTCCCTGGGTTGTTTGGTATTCAGACTGAGCTCCCGTCGTGTCACCGAGCTTTTGTTTCTGCAGAGTTCACAGAATGAGCTGTCACTGAGGCATGCAGCACAGGCTGCAGAGCAGAGGAAGCACAGCCAAACCGTCTCTCTCTCTCTCTCTCTGCAAATACGATGGCTTTATCCTGGAGTTTGTCTCCATCCACCGCTTTGGAGATGCTAACGTTGTCAGCTGGTTCCTCCTTTTACGTCCTGACTCTAGTCCAAATGTTTTCAAACAGCAGGAAAGTTCTCACCGTTTTTCTACTTGGAGCAGTTCGGAGCAGAAACAGGCGCGTTTTCACCGGGTCGTTTCACAGCAGTTTACAGGGACAGACGATTTATTCTTCAGTTCAAGTATTGAGCTTGAACTAAGCAAGAATATCAATACCTTGTGAGGGAATCGCATCAAAACCATAGGCCTTAATGTATGATTTTACCTTATTTTATGGGATGTAGCTACAAAAAGAAGAGCATTATTGTGAAATGAAAGGTAAGGAACACATTGCGTCCCCACAGGATAATCCTGCTGCCGCCATGTTTCAGTATAAGAGACTCAAAGTGACAGTGTTTAGCATGAAAGCCGTAAAGTTCAGTTATCAATGCTCTCCCTGCTGAAACAGGCCGGGTGAGTATTGATAAATTTACAGTTGTGCCAAAGTCTCTTCAAATCCCCGTAGCATGATGCTGCCACCACCTTGTTCCAGTGTGGGCATGCTTTGCTTCAAAAGCTCGTCCCAACTCATCCCTGCCGGTGTCTGCTATGCTCCTTGGTCGTCATGACGCCGTCTGTTCATCCATGTTTTCCAACAGGCATCCAGTGAAATCACACTTGCTGCAGATTCTTGGTCAAGACTCTAATTTTGAAGACATTTGGTTGCACTGAATTGTACTTGGGGGGTATCAGAGTAAAGGGGGGCTGAGTCATCTGGAAAAAAAAAAAAGAGTCTGTAGCTGTGTATTTATTATTCTTTAAATATTAAAAGCACCGCCTTGTTGATCTGTTTTCGTCAGATGATGGCAGCCCTGCATCTTCACAAAAGGGCAACTTTGATGCGTATAAAACAAGTTGCATTTAGTCTAATATCAAAGGATTGTCGTTTTCTTTAAATGTTGCGTTTCTTTGAACTGTTTTTAAGATTCATGAAATTAAAAACATACATATATTTTTTGTTCTTCCAGTCGGCTTCCTGTTTTGAGCTTAAGATCAGTTTGAATAAGAAAAGTTTGGTAACTTCCTCCTCCCTCCTTACTTTGAATCAAATAGTAGAAAATGGGTGAGGATCCCATGGAGTGATCCATTTCCATGCACTAAAGAGTTGATGGATGACAGCTAAATGTGGTAAATACTGCAAACATGGAATTCCTGCATCTGTTACGTGTTCATGAAGTCATGAGGAAATTCATGACCGGTAAGTCACAACAGTTATTTCAGGAACTTCATCACGAAGCGAACCGCAGTGTGTAGATTAATCACTCACAGATGGATGTTTTAGAGCCGTTACTTCTGTGTTTTGATGACTTTCAACTTGCAGATCATTGAAAACATGACGTTTAAAATTAGAATATTACATCAGATGGGGGGAAAAAAAGGCAGAAATGTCGCCTTAAGAAAACTATGTTTAATACTTGATCAAAGGTTGCCAACTTTCTAAAAGTATCTTTAATCTGACAAATGAGAATTTTATCATTTATTGTATATGACTGCTCAATATATAGTTGTTTTAGGTGCTATTCAGGATATATATATATATATATATATATATATATATATATATATATATATATATATATATAGTAGCATTACTGGGTGTGTTCAGGTTACTTGTTGACCACTGGTGCTCTCTTGTGGATGTACTTGGTACTGCATCGTTTTATTGCTAACTTGACAACCTGACTTGTCTGCTTCTTGTCTGCTTCTTGTCTGCTTCTTGCTCTTCTTGAAGCTTTTCTTTAATTTGCCACCGAATGCAAAATGAAAGCTTGAGTATCCATTGCAGATCACTGAGCGAGAAGACGAGGGACTCGCAACATTTACACGCCGTCACCGACTTTAAATGACAGATTAACCTTTGGACTAAGAAAAAACAACAACAAACCTGTTGGTTTGGTGCAACAAGGCGAGCTTAACGACCAACGATGTCCTTGACGAGTCTCAGGAGAATCTGTCCAAGGGACAGCACAAAATGTCTTCTCGAGAGCAAATCCGATCGAGCTTCAGTTAAACTCTGCTGTCTGAAGGACAGTTTCCTGCAGAGATTTTAGTGTATTGAAGGGATTTTATTGCATAAAAGTATCAGTGGAAGGCCACAAAGGAGTTTGAAGACTCAACACACAGTATCTGAGGTCACGGGCCACTTTCTATACGGTCATCTCAGAGCTCATGTTCAAGTTCCCATGAAGCACCACATTTTGTTGCTGCTTGTTGAACTCATTGTTCTGAAACTTGTTGCCTCTCCAGGCCGTTTGGACCCAAACAAGCTGAAGACCTCCATCATTCAGCAGCCTGGTCTGAACAGAACTTTGTTTCACGTAAACCAAGATCATCAGGTCATCTCCTGTGGCAACATTCAGAGTCTCTGCATAACTTTCACATGAAACGCACCTGAGGTGAGGCGTTTGTTTTTATCAATGTCAAACAAGATGAAATGTGAAATGCATTCTGATGTGCATATTTTCAGGCCCAACATTCTCACATGGGACGTCTTTAAACACCCTGTTGATGTGTAGGCTTATTTATCAATGTAATAAAATTTAAATCAAATTGATTTTTCAGGTATAGGGCACCAAAACCCACCTCAGCCCGGGGGCCGCAGGGGGCCCCTTATCGTTCTGGCTGCGGCCCTGTGCTAAGCGCGTCACTGTGACCGCAAAAGCAGAATCAGAAAACCAGCGTGAGCTCAGGACTTTATCTCTGTGGTCAGCCTCGCTCAGCATGACGTGATGACCGCAGTGGCTTTCGGCCTGCAGTGACGTCACTGGTGAAGACGGGAAGTCTCATCCTGCATGGTTTAAAACCCTCCATCGCACCTGACGTCACACTTAACTTAACGTGACACTTTTATTTAAATCAGGTGAGATGAAAATAGGAACTTTATCGGTGACATGGAAGAGGCTGCAGCGTTGTGACTAACACACACACACACACACACACACACACACACACACACACACACACACACACACACACACACACACACACACACACTCAGAGGGAGTGCCTGTTGCTCATAGGGATTTTAATCAGCATGGCTTTGAGGAGAGGCTTTGACCCTGGATCCAGGACCAGGTTTGCGTCCGAGCGCAACAACAGCGCTATTGTGCAGCCAGAGCCGCTACTGCTGCTGCAGCAGCTGCTGCTGCCCTGCTGCTGCAGCTGCTGGGCCCCCCGCCCCCCTCCCTCACTGCCACTAACGGGCCTCCTGATCCACAGAAAGTGACTTTCAAACGCTTTCTGGCTCTTAACGATCAGAACTCGAGCTGTTTGGATCGGATCGGACGGACGGGAAGGCGCAGTTCGTCTCATAAAAGTGGCGATAAGTCCCAAGTTTTCCTCCCCGGTGGTGGAAGATTAACTTTAAAAGTGTCCTCGGAGGTTTTTACGAGCTGCGTGATCGCGTGTTGTCGTCTTCTTCTGATTTATTTCAGAGAGAGAGAGAGAAACAGAGAGAGAGAGAGAGAGAGGGACGGACTTGGAGGTGAAGCAGGAGCTGCCAGATGCTCCAGTAAACACAGATCCACAGAAACTGCAAAAGTCGCGCAGCAGCGTGGAAAAAAGAGCAACATGGGGAAGGTAAACACGACCGCCGTGTGTGTGTTTGTGTGTGTGAAATGTGCGCATCAGTTTGCACGTTTCCGTTACTTTGGTTGTGTGCGCGTTGTTGTGTTTTCTTTCGATTTTTATTATTTTTTTTTAAACTGGTTGGTTGAAAAGTCACGGGTCTCCTTCTGGGCCCGTCTGTTTATCTCTCTCCCGGCTCTCCGGATCCGGATCCGACGGGGTTCGGTTTGATCCGGGGTGAAATGACGCCTTCTCTGCGAAAAAAAAAAAAAAAAAAAAAAAGTTGCTTCTGGTAAAAGCCGATTGCCACGCGTGTAAAAACGCATGTCTGTCCTCACTGCTCCACCGGACTCGGTCTGTTCTGCCAACATCGACGAGGCTTCAACACCACATGACAGCTTGATTTTGTTTTTGAGATTGAATTCAGTTAATTGCCGAGTTGCTGTCAGGGTAGGGTAGACAGGTTTGGCTGGTCCCCAAACCTGTGTGGACAAGTTTCCTATTGCTTTAAAGGAGCATGTATAGGTTTTGTATATTTTGATCACCTTCACTGCATCCAACCAGTTGATGCATGTGATGATAACTTTTTCTTTTTCTTTTTTTTTTTAACAAATACTGACCTTATCATTCATCCACTCTGCGCTCAGGGCAGGTGATGCGTCCGAGTGATGAGGTGTTGCTGTGCAGTAAGTCGTGCTTAGAAACTCTGTAGAAGTTTTTGTTGTTGTTGACATTTTAAAAAAAAATTTTTTTTTTAAACAAACAAAAAGGTCAGCCGGTTCGATATTTGACGCTTCAGGTGAAAACCAAACTTGATGTTTGCTCTCTGGACAGACTGAAGTAGTACATTCGGAGTCATATGACCAAATATGTTTGATATGACCACAGTTTTGCTCATATCAAATATATGGTGACCGTATGACCAAATATGGTCTGCAGAATTCTGCTGAAAACTCTGCAGACCAGATTACGTCTTGCAGTTTCATCACGTTGCTTGAATAAATGTGATGAGCACAGAACCGAGGGACTTAAACGAGGTTTAAGTTTAAACCTCCCTGGTTTTTCCTGCTTGGTTTTGTTTCTGGATTATTTAGTGCTACTTTTAGGTTTTTATTTTGGTAAGTTGGCTACTTTTTTGTTGTAAAATGATCATCTACTAGAACAGCATGCTTCTTTTCTGCCTGCTGCGTTCGGGTCAGCTCCTAAAACGCATCAGGACCGGCGCCGCGTGTGCCTGAAAACACGCACAGCGTTGACCCTTTAAAAAAAAAATGCTTCGTGTGAGACAAACGCAGCCGGAGTAGATGCTGTTTTCTGACGGCTTCATTTAAAATCCAGCTCTGTCGTGTGTGATTACCCACTTCTTAAGTCACACACTGAACACATTTTGTTTTGCCGAATGAAATTTCGGACCAAAAACTCCTCCAGGAATTCACCTGCCAACTCTCACTGAGTCTTTTTGTGCTGAATGGGTCGCGGGCGGGCCCGGGCTCACGGCGACCCAACTTGGTTTGACCAAATCCAACTGTCAAGAAAACCCGAGATCATCCCTCTTCCCCATGCTGGAGATTTTAGTTTAACAGCAGCAATAAATAAAGTTGCCTTCAAAACGAATCACACAAGGGACATCTGGACCCAACAGTACTGAGACTTCAGTGAAATAAATCTGGTTGTGTGTGTTGTTTTCGTCTCCTGCAAACTTTGCTTTAATTCTGCTTCTTTTTTCTATCTAATCATAAGAAATCATAGTCAGACAGGAAGAGCAGGTTTATAAAAATAGTTGAGATTTCTTATTTCAAAGCATGAAAGTAAAAAAAAAAAAGAAAACAAAACATTCTGAGTAATTTGAAAACGTTTAAAGTAAAATACTTATTATTGGTTTACTTGCAAGAATACTTACAAGTAAAACAATTACAAAAATAATTACAATAATAGATTATTCTTGGTTTCTTTTCAGAACGTCTGTAATAACTCAGATTACGATTATAATAAGAGTGATAAGTTATGCTTATCATAATATTATAAATGCATCCTACATCAAAGAAACCAAAAGGATTATAGATGTGATTTTGAATTGGTGTAAAACGTGTAACTGCAATTAAAGATCACTGATGGTGTGTTGGAGGTGGATAGCAGGTGAAAGGTCAGGGGTGAAAGGGGAACTAACAGGAGGGCAGAGAGGATCAATGCCTTATTTGGAAACAGATTGTTGAACAACTTAAACGTTGCAAAGAAAAAACCTGGGAGGAACGTTGAGCAACCCTGAGACGTTAGCACAGACATCAGGACAAAATGTCTCTGAGACAGTGATGGACATGAGATCATCTGTCCAAGCAGACAGACAATGAAACGAGCACAGCAACAGTGCTAGGCAATGCAAACGCACCAAAATGGTGGATAAACCCTATAAAAGGTGAGAGCAAAAGAGGAACCTTTGGTTGGATCTTCCAGGCAGCTTGGAGCCAAGATCGAGATGGACAACGAGCTCTGCAGCTGAAGAAGAGCCGGGGCCACAGGGCCAAAGACTGTTGGGGACCAACCATCAGGCCCCCAACATGTGGCTTCAAATCGCACTTCTCTCATCGGCTGGGTCCAGACCCCAAAGGCAAAGATGAGGATAAAGACAAAGACCAAGGTAACAAGTCCTGTGTGACCTCACCATCGATGCAGAGATTGAAGCTCATCAGACAACGACTCGACACAAATCAAGCAGAAAACTAACACACACAGACTCATCCAGGACACAAGCTGCGACCGTGGACTTCCTCCTGTCACTGAACCACAAGCAGCAGAAGAGTCTTACTGGGCTAACGTGATCAAACCTACGAAGGCAAGCCAACATTGCGTATGCGAATGCTTATTTCTCATGTTTACGGCTCCATTGAAGCTGTTTTTTCAATGCATTTGCTCAGGATGTTGTCACTGCAACCAGTGAGTTAAACAGAGGGAATGTGAATGCAATGCGGCGTCATATTTTATGGTGACAAAATGGTGTTGCTGATCATATATTTTCCACACAGCGTCTGATCCTATCAGATCTCGCCGCCGTTAAACTTTCATAAAACCGCTATTTGTGCATGATAATTAACCTGGAATGTCACATCGACAGCATTCCTCTCCCGTCACGGCAGGAGCAGGAAATGGAGACTTTATCGATTGGGTCTGTGTTTGTCTAGAATTGGCGAAGGGCAGGAAGATAACGTTGGCGTGGATTCACCGTAACCCGTTAGCTTTCTTTTCTATTGGCGTGCTGTAAAAGTGTGGGCTAATTTATTCTGACTGCACGTTGTTGTTGCTGCTCTTCTTTTTTTTTTTTTTTTTAGAAACTATGTGGAACCAACTACCCAACCAGCATCTGCTTCATAGTGGTGAATGAGTTCTGTGAACGCTTCTCCTACTATGGCATGAAAGGTAAGTGATGCTTCCTGCAGATTCTCCCTCCTTCTCGCACACGACCCGCCTTCATGCTGGCACGTTTTGTCACGGCACAAACCTGCAGCCTGTTGCTCAAAGAACAGACTTTAAAATTTAGAAAGCGCTTCACAATAGAAAGCCAGTCTGCATTTCTGATCTCCTTCAGCCCTGTGAACCACTCAGACCTTCAAGACCATCAGAATCAAAACCTACTAACTGTTCCGAGAGTCAGAAGCAGCTTTTGGTTTTTATGCTCCGACGCTCTGGAATAAACTCGTTAAAAACCTTATTTGAAGTGGCCTATGCTTAAATTTTTAATTCTACTCGTTCACTACATTTAACATTTTAATGTTTGTCTATTTTTACTCTGCTTGATCTTCATTTTTTTTCTTCTTGTAGAAGCACTTTGAATTGTCTTCGACTGACAGGTGCTATGTAAATAAAGTTACTTGCCTTTATTTAAAGGCAAGTAACTTTATTTACATAGCACACTTACAGGGTGTTTCCTGCTGTTTCTGTTCCTGCTGAACGGAAACAGCAGTTTCTCATAAATACCGATCGATAAGACTTGAAATCTCCTTTCAGACGGCGTTCGCTCTGAGAAATCTGGTGGCTTTTTTTTCCGGAGTTTCACTTCTGAACTATATAAAACCCGAGCCCGAAGTCGGCCTCTGAGTTTATTTATTTTTTTCTCAGTCTGTTGTAAAATGTTTCAAAACACTTTTTTTTCTCTCTCTCTGTCAAATGGGATAATTATAGAACCACAAATTGCTGTGAAATGTTTCTCTGCAGAGTTCCAGATTTCTCATGGTGATGAATACTGGAGGTTTTCCTTCCTTCCATGTTGTTTTTTTTTTTTTTTCCTGTGCAATAAACTGTGTGTATTTTACCTGCTTTCGACACCACAGTCACTCTGAGTTAAGTATTAAAAAAATGAAGATAAACCATGTTTGACCTTTAGACCTCTGCAACGTTCAGATTGCGTTTTCAGCTCAGCTCAACAAATCCGTGGCTTTTCTGCACAACAGTCACGCAGTTTCTGCTCAAGCTAATGCCTGTGCGCTCTGATCGCAGCGGTGTTGACGCTGTACTTCCTCAGCTACCTGAAGTGGGACAAGGATCTCTCCACCGCCATCTACCACGCCTTCAGCGGCCTCTGCTACTTCACCCCCATCCTGGGAGCCGTCATCGCCGACTCCTGGCTCGGGAAATTCAAGTGAGTTCGCCCGCCGCCTGGCCTCTGACCCCCGGGGTCATCGCCAGTCAACGGCCACGCGGGACTACGGCGTCCCGGTCGACCCGCGTGTGGTGAGGGTGGCTGTGGTTAGATTAGAGGAGCATGGCGCCGCTGATGACTGTTCATTCCCAACAGGACCATCATCTACCTGTCCATCGTTTACGTGATCGGCCATGTGGTCAAGTCTGTGGGAGCCATTCCCACTGTGGGAAGCACCGATGTCCACATGTAAGTCACAGATTCTGGACCTTTTGCACTCGTTCTGACGGTAACCTGACGTTACCGTCAGAACGAGGAACAGAAACGGTCGTTAACTGAACCGGAGAAAGAACCGCACGCTAAAAAATAACAAGAAAAGCTTTCCAGGGTTGTTCTAGAGTTAAGGAGCCATTAAACTC
Source organism: Poeciliopsis turneri (assembly GCA_922788865.1). NCBI lineage: Eukaryota > Metazoa > Chordata > Actinopteri > Cyprinodontiformes > Poeciliidae > Poeciliopsis > Poeciliopsis turneri. The sequence goes on from CAKLNU010000344.1 coordinate 2,066,911, forward strand.
TGTCTTAATTCAGTCCAGGACGCTGATGACGACGGTCCTCTGGACCCAGCAGTGTGTCTGATTCTTGTTGTTTGTGCTCCAGCGGTCTGTCCATGTTTGGCCTGATCCTCATCGCTTTGGGCACCGGAGGGATCAAACCGTGTGTGGCAGCGTTCGGAGGAGATCAGTTCGAGGAAGAACACGTAAGCGTCCAATCAGTGTGGGTTCATGGCATGGCTCTTTGCCAAGGGCGGCGTGGCCGTGGGGGCGGCCTGACAAATGTATAATAAACGGTTTCTTTATCTATATCAGCTGAACGTTTATTCACTTGACATATCGGGAATTTAGCACTTTTGAAGTAAGACCTTCTTAATCAGGATAAATGTGCAAAAATGTCAACTTTTAGCAGAAAATCTGCAGCTCTGCTCCGGAGTAAAATATTAGACTTTTTTTCTCACAAAGCTCTTTGGGTTTTAAAAGCATCATTATTGTTCAGACAAAACTAAAAACGAGTGCAGCGCTTCCTCAAGTATTAAAGATCCAAGTCACATTTAAACTCTTCCTAACTCTTTTCTTTACCTCCAGGTAAAGGAAAGACAGAAATTCTTCTCAATTTTCTACATGTCGATCAACGCCGGGAGCGTTTTGTCCACGCTGATCACGCCCATCCTCAGAGGTGAGCGTTCGCCGCCGCAAACGTTCAGCAGCGTGTGTCGCGCTTCCCCGCCGTCGCTGAACGCCGGCCGTCTCCCCCTGCAGGTGATGTGAAGTGTTTCGACGACGACTGCTACGCCCTGGCCTTTGGCGTTCCTGCAGCTCTGATGGTCGTGGCTCTGGGTAAGGGCTTTGTCGGCGCCGCGCGGCCCCCGGTGTTTGAAAAAGCAAGTGAGGGGGTGGGGGGGGGGCGGAGGGGGCATTCAAACATTTACAGAACAGCCTGAGAAAAGTGTGATGGAATCCGGTGTCTGGCTTTCAAAGGCGATAAGAGGCCAGAATAATGTTTGTTTTTACACAAAGTTTTTTTTTTCTTGTTTGAGCCGAAATCATATTTGGTATGAAACGTGTTTGTCTTAATCGCTGCAGGTTTCAGCAAGTAAAAACAATGTGCAAACTGCAGTAGAAAAAAAAAAAACCTAATGCCAACGCTTATAACCTCCGGGGACCCGGACGGCGCTGCAGGGCGTGGGGGTTCGTCACGGGCCTGCGACGCGCATGTCGGGGCTGTTTTCACAAAGCCGGGCTTCACCCTGATCAAGGCCCGTCCTCATCCGCTGTGACGGCCAGTTTTCTCTGCCCGCCAGCGATTCATGCCTGGTCGCCTGCTCACTGCGGGAGCGAACCGGGGACACGGATGTGGAGTTTGGGCCGAGGAGGAGCTTCGGCGCTCGAGGTTTAATTTGTGAGGAAAAAAATCAAAATTGTTCTTTTCAGGATTGTTTTACTGTGTGTGAGGAAAAAAAAAAAAACCATCTTCAAGGTGGTTCTTAGAAAAAAAAAAGAACACACACAAAAAAAGAAAAGAACCCCTGGAGAAGGTGGAAAACGGTTGAAAAGAAAAAGTTAGATGGACGCAATGTAGGTAAAAACTTTAGGACCTAAGAGATGAAGTGTGGCTGCACAGTGGCGCAGTGGGTAGCGCTGTTGCCTTGCAGCAAGAAGGTCCTGGGTTCGATTCCCGGCCCGGGGTCTTTCTGCACGGAGTTTGCATGTTCTCCCTGTGCATGCGTGGGTTCTCTCCGGGTTCTCCGGCTTCCTCCCACAGTCCAAAAACATGACTGTCAGGTTAATTGGCCTTCCCAAATTCTCCCTAGGTGTGAGTGTGTGTGTGCATGGTTGTTTGTCCTGTTTGTCTCTCTGTGTTGCCCTGCGACAGACTGGCGACCTGTCCAGGGTGACCCCCGCCTCTCGCCCGGAACGCAGCTGGAGATAGGCACCAGCAACTCCCGACCCCGTTAGGGAGAAGGGTGACAGGAAATGGATGGATGGATGGAGATGAAGTGTAAAAAAAAACAAACAAACAAAAAAAAAAAAAAAATCAAACAAACGTAGCACGACTGCAGAGAATTTTATTAGAGGACAGACTTTTCTGTGTCCTCTGCTGTTTTGAAAATAAATCTGAGCTGATGCTGGTTCTCCATCTGGTCCTCCACAGCTGTGTTCATACTTGGCAGCGGTATGTACAAGAAGACGCCGCCTCAGGGAAACGTCCTCGGGGAAGTCTGCAAATGCATCGGCGTGAGTCGTTGGGTCTCCTGTCAGGCGTGGGATCGGACGCGCCGACGGAGGATCGAGTCTTTTTAATTCTTTTTGTCTTCCTCTGGTCAGTTCGCTATCAAAAACCGCTGGAACAACTCCAAAGACGAGCTCAAGAGGAAGCACTGGCTGGACTGGGCCGAAGACAAGTACTCGGTAACGACCCGCAAAACGCCGTCGCTGCTTCTTCGCGTGTGGGGAGGGGGGGAGCGAGACGATGGGGACTCGCCGCACGAATCCATCGGCGTTTCTGCTTCTCTGTTTCACAGAAGCAGCTGATTCAGGAGATCAAGATGGTTCTGCGGGTTCTGGTGCTCTACATCCCCCTGCCGATGTTCTGGGCTCTGTTTGACCAGCAGGTACACGCTCACATCCACAAGTCCTTCCCTTTTACAAGCATTTTCATAAGAAAAACAGAAGTTCCAAGAGTTTTTCTGCAGCCACTTTTTAAAAATCTCTTTCGACAACTGAATCGTTTTCTCTTCATGGTCTTGAACTGCAGCCAGTAAAACTGCAGTTCAGGAAACATCCAGTACAAAAAACATCATGAGCATCGAATAGCAGCTGTAAAGGGTAAAGGTCACTGTGCAGAAGCTTTATTTATTCATTTCTTTTGCCAGTGAGTGCTGCTTGGACAGAGCGTAACGAAACTGGAAAATACTGTTGATTGTCTGAATCCATTGTAGATTTTCCCAAAACTTGGATGTCCAACTTTTGGCACAGGGGCCGTTTGAGGCCCTTTGAATGATTGTGTGTGGTCGTCCCCCCCCCCCCCCCCCAGAGCAATGTGCGAATGTGACGAACCAGAACAGAGAAGCTCTATTTTTACTGACCCTGAAACAAAATATCAGTTTGTTTCTGGTCAAAAGGTCAAAAGCTTCTTTTATTTAATTCTCCACACGGACCAATGAACATTTGACGACATTCCCGACTTTCCTTTTGATGAGCTCCTCCCTCACTTGGTGTAAAAACTGTTGGGGGGGGGAAGAGTTTTAAAAAATTAAAAATGTCAGTTTCCTTCAACGGCATATGAAGTGCTCACTATTTTTCTGTTTTTGTGATTGTAGCGGCGTGGCGTTCTGCTGACGTAACTCTGCCTGGCTTCTTTTTTGCAGGGTTCCCGCTGGACTCTCCAAGCCACACGGATGAACATGGCTTTCGTAAGTCTGCCTTTGACACAAGGCGAACGTGCCACGAAAAAAACAAAAACAAAAACAAAACAAAACCGAACGCTGACATTTGCGCTTTGATATCTTGAGGGCGGCTCCTGATGTGACTCCGATAGCACAAATGTGACGCCGTTTTATCCCTGTAAAGTTTTATTGTTTACGGCTCAGATGACCCTGGCGGTGCGCCGTTTTGGATTCACGGAGTTAAATTTTAATTTTTCTGTCTCACCACAGGGAGAATCCTTCACGATTAAGCCCGACCAGATGCAGGTACGTGCAGCTCTTCCTGCCCGCCGCTGGGATCAGTGTGTGATGCGTTCTCACAGAGCCTTCGCAAAGTGACGTGATTTAGTGTTCGCGAGTGGAAATTAGGGGGGTTCGGAGTTTATTTCTCATTTGGGGAAAAATTGAAACGATTTCCCATTCTGCACCATTTCACCTTCATCTCATTCTTTGTCGAAAGCCATCGCCATTGCCTGCGTCAGACTAAATTTCCTTTACACTCCACTCTGTTTATGCTGCTTTTCCCGTTTTGAACCATAACTGTTTGAAACCTTGGAAGAAAAATGTACAAGAAAAGATCAAATGGAATGTTAACAAATTGTTAGATGACGACATTTATCTCAACACACTTTTTTAAAGTGTTTTAATTTGTATTTTTTTTTGCAATAAACTCTTTTTTTGTTCTTGTTTGCCAAAGATAAAGTAAAATGCGACCAGCTATTTGCGCCTCAAGATGTGAAAAATTAAAACGCTACTTTCACTGAACAGAAGCTCCACAAATGTCCTTATTTTTATGCTCATAAATAACAGAAAAACAAATCAAAGCATTCAGAATGTCAAAAATAACAAGAGAGAAAAAGAGAGAGAGCTGGAAATAATCATGAAAATGTGCCTCAGGCCTGCAGGAGTGAAGTTTCAGAGGAAACTCATCACCACGGTGATTATAGCAGACTGCTATTGATTAACTGCGTGATATAAGATGTTCCACTAATTCTGATCTACTGATCTCGAAAGAAAAAAAAAAAAATGTCTCGTTCTATTTCGTGTTCAGTCGATTGCTGCGTTTTATTTTTGTTTGTCTTGCGGCTGATTTTGTTAGGAGCCATTGAAGCAGGAACTGCGACAAAGACAAAAACGCCACATGATGTTTACGTTGATGTTGGCATAAAAAGTCGGCCGGCCGGCAGAGGGGTCGGTTCCTGGTACCTGGTTTTCATTTCTGCATTTTATGGATTGTCAGTCGATCGGCTCGACCGATCCAGTGGGATTCCCGCCTCAGATTGACCCAAAAACATCACAATGAACGGGAAAGTAAAATTTCACAGAGGTCAAATAGGTCGATTTGTACGGTTGTTGTGTCACGTTTAGGCTTTTAGTTTTCTACTAATTCTGCTGCGGTTTAGTTAGTGAGGTGAGTGACAATAGCGCCCTCCCTGCTCAAAACAGATCTATTTGTTTTATGCGTTTGTCTGTCGTTCATTTGAGTTTACATCCATAAGACACAAACACACTGTGAGCTTGACGTCATGTGGCTTTTCAAAGGTTGACTTGTCTGTAAATGTACTGCAGAAATCGGTGTCACATTAAACCCCAAAGACCGTAAGTGTTGTTTTAGACGGTCGACCGTGACACTATAAAAGTTCATTAATCTTGTTTTACTTCTCTCCCCCCTGACAAAATCCTCACATTATCTTTTTCGCACATCTCAAACAGTGTTAGTATTTTCATTCTCAATTTAACAGCCAAACACTTTTTCTTCTCCGCTCTGCGTCCAGCGCCGGCGCTCAACGCCGCGGTCGCTGTGGCGGCAAACGCTTTTACGAGCAGCTTATCGCCGCCATCTCCTCTTTAAGCTCATTATATTTTGGCAATGAAGCGTTTATGAGTTTTATTGAAGTTTTATTGGGCCATTTAAAGGCTGGTGTTCCTCATGTCCGCTGCCCAGATGCTGAACGCGCTGCTGATTCTGGTCTTCGTGCCCATCTTTGACCTCATCGTCTACCCGCTCGTCGGCCTCTGCAGGATCAAACTCACGTGAGTGGACCGCTCTTGTTTGTTCTGGACGCTCGACTCCAGTGCGGAGCGTGAATCAAACCTAAAAGCTACGACTCAACAATCGATTCAACGCCGCACAGAGAAATAATGTGCAGCACTCAAACAGTACTACTTTGACACCAAAGTAAAGGACTGATTTAAAGAAGTGCATTACTTCTTAAAAGAAGAAAGTTCTTTTAAGAAGTAAAGGACTTCTTAAAAGTCAGATTGAAGGAGATTAAAGGGGATTCATCAATTCACATCTGTAGGCATTGACGGAAACGTGATGATTAATAGTGTTTACTGCATGAAACTCTCAACCCACTTCAAATTATTGCTGTTCAACTAATGTGGCGATACATCTTACCTTTTGTTTCTGGGAGGGTTTCTCAATGAAATCAATGTCGAGGCGACTTTGAAAAGCCGCGTTTTCCCTGAAAGCGTAGAGAAACGGTCAAACAGATGAACTGAAGTCATAAACCGGTTTTAAGAAAGAGACATAAAGCTACCAAATACAGGAGCGGCTGATTGACCCGGACGAGTGACAACACTATAAAGACATGGAGGTTCAATTGTTTACAGTACGATCTTATTGGACTAACAAAAAAATAAAATAATGGCAAACTACGTCATCTGTGGTAGAAGTCTATTCTTTTTTACATCAGAATTTTGATGTGGGCAAAAATTGTGACAGGTTGACGTTCAAGAATGCTGCGAAATGAACAAATAAATGATGATGCAGCATCAGCTCAGCATCAGCTGCTGATTAAACCAGCAGATGGGTTGGGGAACCCAGTGGGACTGTCGAAATCAAAAGTTTGAGTAAGGAGAAAAACTGGGGGGAAGCTTTCAGGACTCTTTGTTTTTTGCAGAGCTTTGAATAAAAATGTCACCTTGGATCAAAACGGAAATATTGACGAATGTTTGTGCAGAAAAACGTTGCAACGTCGGTCTTCATAGAGACGCCGACTAAGCTGACTGAAAGCCATCGACTCTTGTTTTTCGATGCCTCCGATTGCTTCGTGGTGCGTGATGCTGTCGCTCTGCTTCCAGGCCTCTGAGGAAAATGGCCATCGGGATGATCTTTGCGGCTCTCGCCTTTGGAGCAGCCACCCTGGTGGAGATCAATGTCGTGGTACGTCTGAGCGCAGGATCTCACTCTTGACGCGTCATCCTGACATCATCCTGTATGAGAAACCGATTGTGAAATGTGTTTGGCCTCTCAACGGTGATGAATCGACGGGGTGTCGACGCGGCGGCGTTCTGTCTGTTCACCGCCGGGACTGTGATTGTGTCTGCTAGAAAACGGTGGTGGAGCCCGCGCCCGCCGAGCAGAGTCTGCTGCAGGTCTTCAACCTGGCAAACGGTGACGTCAGCGTGAAGGTCGCCGACGGCAACCTGTTTCCAAACCCCATCGAGAAACTTCAGGTAACTGGAAGAGCCATTTCACTGTTTTAGTTGGTCTTTATTGTAAAAAGCAATAATATTTATTCTTAGGTTTATGGGTTGTAGTTGTATTTGTTCATTTTGTCTTGGTGTCGTTTTTCTTTGACATTAACAAACGAGCCTCAACGCAGGACAGAGACGCCATGGAAACGATTATATGAAACATTTCAACAGTTTAATTTGCTGTTGGAAAACTCTTTACTGTTCTGTTTTGGGTCATTGATGGGATTTTTTATTTTAAAAGTTGTGGTTTTGCATCCATATTTTGACGACTAACATCCTACTCTCTCTCTCTCTCTCTCTCTCTCTCTCAGGACCCCTCGGCATACGAGCGTCTCCCACTGGGGGCCCCCAACAAGGACCTGAGTATCACTGTCACGTTTGCAGGAACGTCGTATCCGTGCCGTCATGAATTTGAGGAACGGAGGGCTTACAGTCTCATCGTTCACCAGAAAGCTTCTGGTATTGAGTGCAAACTTGTAAGTGACTGTGATTGTCAGGGGCGGGAGACTTTATGTAGGTTTTGTTGTTGTTGTCGCAATTTATGAACAATAACTGAGTGTAGTTCCATGTCCAGATGTCTGAAAACTGAACAAATACCACAGAGAGGCTAAGAATAAAATGCTAATGCATGTTAGTGATGTGAAACTGCCTCAGCCTCCATGTTTGTGTTTCAGGTGGAGGACAACGTCATCAAAAACGAAGACGGGAACCCGAATGTGCGGTAAAAGATATTTATTCCTGCGGATTACATTGGTTTTCATGAGATCTGGTCGAAGTAAAACATGTGGCTGGTTCTGGTGGATTCTCAACAGCTTCTTCAACACGTTGCCGGAAGCCATGAACATAACTGTGGGAGAAACCGAGTTTTTCGTGGCCCCAGACTACAGCGTGTCTGCAAACAGCAGCGTGACTCGGGGATCGTGAGTAGTGCGATCGGAATTATTGATGTCCTGAATAAATCGAGCTCAATGCTTTGGTTCCAATGCATTAAGCTTTTTTTTTTTTTTTTTTTTTTATCCCCTCCTTGTTTATGTTAAAGCTTCGTGGCCGTCCGCTGCAGCAACCAGTCGAAGAAGTGTGAGGATATCAACCTGGGCCTGCTGGACTTTGGAGCTTCTTACACTTTCATCCTCTGGGAGGTAAAGACTCCCCTTCTACTACAACTCATTTCATTTGTGTGATTCTTGTGTCCGCCGGTTCTGATTTCTCTTGAAATGCAGCGACATCCTCAGACACAAGAACAGCATTCATGATGTCATTTCTGTATGAGTTGAGGTGACCTAACAGAGCAGTTGTTATGAAACGAGCATAAAAACAAGGGTTGACGTTTAGCATTTCATTTTCATTTTATTTTGGTAAACTGTCCACATCACCAGAAACAAGAAAGAAATAACAATAAACAATAAATAACCCACAATTTACCAAAAAAGGAATAGGCTGAAGCAAAGCTTTTTCTTGCCTACCCTATTTTTACCCTATAACCTACCAGGATATTTCCACAATACATATATAAATCTAAATAGTAGCGTAAGATTTTATCATTTTACATCTTAAAGCTCTTTTAAAGTTCACCAAAAAAGAACATAACTTAAATTCATCATTCAGTTCATTCCACAATTTCACACCAATAACTGAAATACATCTGGACTTTATCTGGCTCTTCTCTTTTGCACATTCAAATATAAACAAACCTCGCAAATTATATTTATTCTCTCTTAACTTAAATAATTTCTGAATACCTAAAGGAAGACTTTTGTTCAATGCTTTAAACATTACTTCCAATATTTTTATATAGACAATATCTTTAAATTTGAAAATATTACTTTGACTAAAAGGTTCATCCGTCGGTTCCCGATATCCCACTTTATTAATAAGCCTTACAGCTTTTTTTTGCAGCTTAACTAAAATTTCAATAGCTGTTTTACTTGCATTTCCCCAGATTTCTGAGCAATAAGACAAATAAGGCATAACCAAAGAAGAATAAATAATATGCAACCCTTTAATATTTATTAAATCTTTTATTTTAAACAATATTCCAATAGTTTTTGCAACTTTGTTTCTAGTATATTGTATATGAGGTTTCCAGCTAAGTTTATTGTCTATAATAATTCCTAAAGATTTTGTCTCATAGACTCTTTCAATTTCAACTCCATTTATGCATAACTGTACATTATTATAAACCCGATTACCAGAGAATAGCATAAATTTAGTTTTCCCTTCATTTAACGACAACTTATTGTAGTCAAACCACGTTTTCAACTCTAGCAGCTCTTTTTGTACTATTTTAATTATTTCATCCATATTTTTTCCCGAAAAAAAAAAAAAATTTGTATTTTGTATTGTACGTATGGCTGGAACTGAAAATGGCTATAAAAGTGGGCAGTTAACAACGTCCACACTAAAGAGTGTTGTACCTGAAGATCGGTGCGATCGCAGAAAAAGGTTTCCATCCATCTCACCCCCAATCGGCGTTAAAAAAAAATTGTTTACAGTTCCTGTTGTTAGGCAAATTCTGCACATGCTTTGGCATAATTGTGATATTTTGCACAACGTCACAGATCTCTCTCTCTCTGTTTATCTCCATCAGAAAGATGGTAAAGTTGTGGCTGAAAAGATGGAGGACGTGAAAGCCAACAACGTGCACATTGCCTGGCAGATCCCGCAATACGTCCTCATTACAGCCGGAGAGGTCATGTTCTCCATCACGGGCTTGGAGTTCTCCTACTCACAGGTTTGCCATAAAACTGTTAAATTAGTCTGTATGTATTGCGTTGCAGAGTAAGTGATTAAAAAAAAAAAAAAAAAGGAATGGTAGAAATCTGTAGTTCGTTGCTACCAGCTTGCAGCCCAATCTGCAAACAGAAAGTAACGAATCCAGTCACTAAAGGTGATTGAACAGTAAAGAAATCCAAATAATCTGGAGCTGCAGCTCTTAAAGGTGTAACAAGAGATGTTTTTTTTTTGTTTTGTTTTGTTTGCTGTGCCGGTCATTTTTGTTTCGTCCATTTTAAGCTTCAGGTCGTTGGGATGTTGTGTTTTTTTGTTTTTTGCTTACCTGTTTTGTCCTCCAGGCTCCGAACAACATGAAGTCGGTGCTGCAGGCCGGCTGGCTGCTCACGGTCGCGTTCGGGAACGTGATCGTCCTGATCGTGGCCGAGGGGGCGGGGCTGGAGCAGGTATTCGCTTTGGGACGCCGGCGAAAGGAAACGGGACGCCAATTCTTTCGAGGCTTCAGTTCATTCACCGCTTTTTTTTTGTGACGTCTCCTCAGTGGAAAGAGTTCCTGCTGTTCGGCGGCCTCCTGCTGGGCGTCTGCGTCATCTTCTCCTTCATGGCCCACTTCTACACTTACGTCGACCCCGAGCAGCTGAGCAGAATGTACGCCGGAGACTCGGAGAAGCAGGAGGAGGAGCACGAGGACGACTGCGGCGACATGAAGAAGAAGAAGAAACATGACAGCATACCTCTGAACGAAAAAGGAGTGAGCACCAGAATGTGATTTTTGTGGCACTGGGAATAGTTTTGTTTTTTTTTCAAGAATTTCTTGGTTATTAGACACTAAAGGTTCAATATTGATGACATTGTAAAAATAAATAAATAAATAATAAATAATAATTAAAAGATATATATATATATAATCTGTGAAATACTCAATCTTGAGCTTGTAATCACACAGGAAGCACTGGAACCGGCTCATGTATGTGTCATAACGTTTACCAGACGCAGTGATTTTTATTTTTTATTTTCCTCTGATTGACAGTGTTTAACTTTATAATCTGTATGTGTTTGCTGCTTACTTTGTCGCACAGTGAAATTCATAAAATAACGTGGTTTGCAGTGGGTTCCTGAAACAACACTCGACAGCAAATGAAGCTTTACTTTGATGCTACCTTTTTTTTTGTTTTGTTATTAAGCTACATTACAGTTTCATCAGGCTGGACTGTAATACATGATCACATTTACTGTAAGTATTATTAAATGGACACCTGCTGTCCATTTAGCTTCTGCTTTGCCCTGGTCCTTTACGCTCATGCTGCCTTGATTTATAGGAAGACTTTAATTCTGGCATTAATATCACCGCTACAGCAGCATCGTTCTTCTTCTGTGGTGTCGTAATCTCCGGTGTTGTGCCAAAACCAAAGCTGCAGACTGAATCCGTCAGGTTTCGTGACCATCTTTTGGAAAAACAAATCAAGCTGCTCCCAATGAACCTCTGTAACAAATATACGACGGTGAACCGATCTTAATCTTTGTAAACATGTCATTTTCTCTTAAAAAACATTAAAAAGGAAATAATTTAAAACTATTGGTACTCTTGAATAAATATCAAGAAGTTTAAGTAATTAAAAAAATTGCCTGATGTTGAATCATTGAGCCCAGTTTTATACACACTACTTAAAGATATTTAGCTTTTGACGGAAATTTCAAGATGAACCTAAAATGCACTTTAACCTCGACATGTGAACTTGATACGATCGTCTCTGAAACTGAATGCACATGTGACAAATTCCCTGGTTTAATCAGAATCTGTATCTCAGTCACTGAACGTTCAGCTGCTCACTGCCTTGGGTACTAACACAGCACCCAAGGCTGTTATTAGAAGGTTTAGAGGAAGGAAAAAGTCCACAAGCAACATGCATTCCACACAGACTGGTATATTTCAAGTGTTTATTTCTGTTTAGTTGTAGCTTACAGGCAACGAAAACCCAAAATTGAGTTTCTGAAAAATTTAGAATTGCAGAACAGTCCTAATATAAGGATTTTTAAAACAAAAAGTCAACCTAGCGAAGGATAATTCCCCTGTACGACACATTATATACGCTCGATGCTTTTCATGATTACTGCATCAATGCAGCATGGCATGGAGGTTTTAAAGAAGCCCAGACTGCTTCAACAGTTTAGTTTCTCATCCTATTCTTGAAACACACCTTGTTTATTAGGTTTGTTTAGTTTGCTGGCCAATCAAGCAAAGTGGCACCACGGTCATTAGGCAGGTTTTTTTTCTTTTTTTGCCTAATTGTATTAAAAATTTAAATCTACATTTCCATAAGCTTGTCAGTAGAGGGAAGCTGATGTGCTCTTCAGTTTTTCCTTCCGCTAAACTTCCCACCTCATATGAGTGGGCACAGATTTTCATGAAGAGCCTTGTTCTTGTGAAGGTTGTAGGTGACTGAACCATAACATTTCTGTTTTAGAAACCTTTTTTTTCCCCTTATTGTTCTGATGTAATATCTGAACTTTTCAATGATATTCCAGTTTACAGAAATGGACTTTTAGGCGACGAACAACACGTAAAATCAAATAAGAAGTCTGAAACATTTTGGTCAGTTTCAGTCACTGACCCCTCATTGGGCTCTCATACATCCTGAAACCATTACGATCAGGAAGTCATGGAGGTTCAGGCCCAATTTTTTTCTACCGCTAAATGACAACAAAACATCAGAGAGAGAACAAATGCTTCCACCAGAGGAATATTATTCTGAATTACTTGTTGCATTAACATGCTAAATTGATGGAGGTGGTCATTTTTCCTCTGCTAAACCAGATTAGCATGTTCTGGACGACACAGGGAGGAAATGTCAGGGCCACTCGTCGCCATGACTCACCACATAATTGCGTTTACTCAAATTTGGGAGTCTGCAGCGCGTGGATCCCAGAATGAGGGCACAAATGAAAGGCGTCACATAACAGCAGGAAGTGAGCAGTTTGCTGCTGGAGATCCATGTTCGACACCGAGCGCCTCCCATCTGCGGCAGGTGAAGGCTGAAGATTAAAGATTAAAGATGGCCGCCTCCGTGCCGCTCCAGGAGAAGCTCTGTCACAAGGCTGACGACGTCGGGATGGACCAGGCAGTCTAACAGGTCGTTAGTGGTAATCGGCGAAGGTCCCGAGCCCTGATTATTCCCGCGGTCCGTCGCTGAATCGCATGAGCTAAATTGAGTTAAATCAGCACCACGCGTGTGTTTCCCCTTTGCGCCAGCAGCACCATCCTCCCCGGCCGTTTTCTCCGGTTCGTCTTCCTGACACGTCACGGGGATGAGATGTTGCCCGAATGGGAGTCGGGCGGACGCAGGGACCTCGACCCCGTCTCCTCTGAGCTTCAGTCGTCCACATGAGTCCCGTTTGGCAGGCTGCGTGGCCCTCGGGTCCGGGCCGGGCTTCTTTCTCTGAGCGAACACTGCCAGGTTCAGATACTGCATGTTTTCTTCATGGGAGAGTTTTGCTTCCTGGAAAATATTTGAACAAATCAAAAAATATATAATGGTTTAAACTTCGTAATGCTTTTAGAAAGATCTGGGAGTTCGCTGAAGGCCCACATTTCTTCAGAACATGCCAGGATTTCAGCTAATAATCAGACAAAACACTTTATTTTTACTTTACTCAGTGTTGTGTGGAAATGTCTGTGTGGGAAAAAAAAAAAATCTAATTGTTAGAATAATTATGTTTTGTTATCATTCTTACATTTGTAGTTTTAATAGATTTAGTATTCACATTCCTGAGAAAAGGAACTTGTTAGACTTCGGAGCTGCAGCCACTTTTTTTCCATGGGATCCTCCTTAGACCGCCTCCCTCCACATTCCTTTCCTGCTATGCTTTGTAATAAAGGTCCAGTTCTGATGCAGAAAGTCAGAACGCACGGCAGACACCTTGAGGAACTGGTCTGCTGTGTCTTCTCCTTTTGCAAAAGACTTGCTTGAAAACTCAAACGTTGTCTGTGGTTCTCTTTTTACGTAGGTTGAGAAAATACCCATCACTAATCTGTATTAACAGATCAGGCTTGAGACTCTGGCAAATGGCAAAGAGCAAAAATCTTTAATTCAGTCGTTTGCAAACGGAGAACACACAGCAAGCACAACACAACAGCTGTACCTACAATGAGTTCTGACAGTATATAGGACTCTCTATACAATGTATACAATGGGCTCCCTGGCCCAGAGCCAGTTGAACAGGTTTAATGCACAGTCAGTAGCCACAGGGTGGACAGGATGCATCTCTCCTTACTGAAAGGTCAGTTAATTATTTAGTTGACAAACATCTTCTTGTTCAAAATATGGGAGTTTCCAAAAATTAGGATGCTAAAGGAACAATTTTCCGTACCAAAAACATTGTAAGACCTTGTACGTCTAACATTCAAAGGAGAAATTTGTTAGACCTTAGAGCTTATTCCATCTTACTGTGTTTACCTAAACTTTCTGTTGTTATCTGTTAACAAACACTGGTGCCTTATTTTAGTCGCTAACAGCCTACTGGAACTTTTCCAAGGAGAGGTCAAAAGGAAACCTATCTAACTGATTCTGCAGAGACTCCTTGTTTTAACAGACTGAACAATACTAATGTTAAATGACTAAAGAATTAAAATAAAATTCTTAAAAGAAATAACACAATTTTTACTGCACAGTCTGAACTTGCAAAAGCTTTACACCAGCGACAGTAAATGAAAGAAATCAAACATCTTCTAACTGCAGGAAGTAATCAGATAAAGTATTCACCCCCGTTCTGTCATATTTATTGACATTTTATGTGTTGGCCAACAGAAAATAATCCATTAAACATAGTTTTCAACTTTTGTCTAGGACCTAAACAATTAGTCGTGATAAATCGATTATTGAAATAATAACTGTGAACTAGTTTAGTAATTGAATAATTGTTAATAGGAGCGTAGAAACGTAAAAAAAAAAAAGAAAAAAGAACAATGTACTAAAAGCAGAAATTAAGCTAAAACTGTACAAAAAATATATACTTTTTGCATTTAAGATACAAGAAAAAAACAATATAAATCCGTCTACTCGAGTGGCATATTCAAATTCAGTAAAAATCTCCTTTTAAGCACCTTTTGATATCACATTATTAATTGGTTAAAAAAATATTTCAAGCTGTAACATTTTCATTTTCTTACTTAAAAAAGAAAATGAAGTAGTTGTTTATCCGCATCTTTTGTTTCTGAAGTTATATAGAAAGGCTTAAGTGGTTAGTTAAGGAAAAAAAAACAAAAAAACATGTCAGTATTTGGAAACTGGATTTTCAAATCCGTCCCTTTGTTTCGTATTTTATCTCGCATTACGAGTTGCTTCGGCTCTTTTTCACAGCAGCACGTATTTGTTACCTCGGTGGGGTTCAGCCAGGCGTCGGCGTTGTCGTCACCCGGAGCGCTTTTCATCGCACACACAACCGTCCTGGTCACGGCTTCGCCGACTCGAGCTGTGTCGTCCACTTCCTGCGCAGCAACGGAGGCACGAACAGAGTGAGCAAAATCTCAATTCCTTTATTGTGATTTTGTGACTTTTGACATGTGATGCAGACAGTTTTCTCGTGTTTGTGACCTCTCTGGAAAAATGCTCGGAAATTTGCTTCTGTTTTCATTGTCAGAATAAAACGCCTCCAATCAAACACCTTGTAAATTAGACAAAAATAATCTGAGCAAATATAAAAAGCAGATTTTATAATGATTTTAATTATAAGGCAAAATAGGAATAAATCAACTTTGCCCCATTTGTGAACACATTTCCTAAAGAAAGAAATGAATACGGAAGCAACTCGGATAATAAAATTGATTTTATCAACTAAAAATATTTGTTCTTTTTGATTATTTTTCCACCAAAGCACTTCTTAAGTTTCGTCAACCCACCCGCGGCCACCATCTTGTTGGACAAGCGTGTTTGACAGCTTCTGATTATTTGGAATATAAATTCAGGTCAACTCAAGAGAGGGGATAGACGAGTGTCACTTGTATATTGTAAGATAATTATATCATTTTGGAAATTTCAGCTATTTATTAGAGAAAATCACAGCATTTAACTTCTTTTCCCTACAGAGCTACAAAACAATCAAATCAAATTCCTCACTTTCCCAGACTCCCAAGGAGTTTAAAAACCTCAGAGCGCCTGGGCGAGTTAGAGCCTTGTGTCAGAAAGGTTTTAGGTGAAGAACACAGGATGAAGGAGAGACGTGACGGGGCGCCGGTACCAGCTCGATCCAGGAGTTGACGCTGACGGTGATGGGATCTATTGACTCCACATAGTGCCACCAGTGCATGGGGACATAAAGCACCTGGTCACAACAGATAAGAAAGAGAGACAGAAAAAAAAGCCCATTTAATTCATCAAGAGTTCAATGGCAGCAATTAGTTTCTAAACTTCTGTTTCCAAAGATAAAAAGCTACTAAGTACAAAGATAATCCAACAGATGGCAGCATAAACCAGAACTTTGGTCGGTTCGCGGTCCATCCGTTCATAAGGCGACTCTATTAAAATAAAAATACAACGCAGGAGGTTTATCGATTTCAGTCCAGGAGAGATGGAGACCAGCAGGCTCTCCTTCCATGTCAACAAGTCATTTCTAAATGTAGAATAAAACAAATCTCAGGCCGAAAGCTGTCCGCAGCAACCAAAGGTTACTTATTATGTGAGCTGCAGCAGAAAACGCAAGGAGGCCAATGGAATCGATGGTTAAAGGTGCAAAGGTCAGGAACGCCACACACACTCGTTCCGGACTCGTTTATGGAAAAATGTACCGTGATGATATTCATCCAGAAAAGAAAAAAGAAAAACGGGGATTCTCATGATATTTAGGTCATCTTTCTCAGAAGAGATTTCCAATTAAGCAGGAAACAGTGACTTCAGCTTATGAATCAACTCGCATCAACATGTCGGCGGGTTTTTCTAAAGGTTGAAGAGGCTCAAAGGAGAGCAGATACAAAGGACTGATTTCTTTGAACCAAACAAGTAAAGGAAAAAAGGAACTGTACGGTAAGAAAGAGGAAACGTTAACTCCCCCAGAGTTTACCACAACTCTCCTGTAATTTAGAGCTCATCTTTATTTGAAGTGGGAAGTGAAGCCAATTGTCACTCGACCTGCTGACCTGGACTTAACCCTCATTTCTTCCCCCCACTAGAAAACATTATCCATAGAGATGGTGAGGTTTACCTTTACAAAGCTATGAGCTCTTGCTTTCTTTGACATAAAATCCCAAATCACCCAAAGGAGAAGCAGAACCACAACAAAAGTGTAATTTCATACAGAGGAGAGATTCACAGAGAAATGAAATCTGTTTTATTACTTTCACATTTCTATTTGATTTTTTTTTTTTTCCCCAATTTCCACTTTTAATGTGTTCATTTTTTTTCTGAATTCCATTTTAATATCATGGGAAAAATGTCTCGTTATAAGTGAAATAATCTGCCAGTGGAACATTTTCATCAATATTAAGGAATTATTGATTTGAAACGAGCTCCTATATCTTGCTGAAAAGTGACTTGTAAGTGAGGTTTGTCTTATTTCAAGTGTAGTAAGACATTTGCACTAGAGACTAGTCGGCGTATGTACTGCGTAAATAAGGTTGTGAAAGTCTGAATTTCATAGAAAGTGTCCATTGACTCATCAATCAACATAAGAAAAAGGAAGTAAGGAAGATTTAATTTGGCCATGAAAAAGAGTCTTTAATTAACTTTAAAAATAAATCAATCCAAGCCTTTGTTTGTGCATCCTGGATCAATAAACTCATCAAGTAGTGTCATCTTTGAAATTAGATTGCGTTTTTAACCTGGTCACATTCTGACCTGCCCGGGCTCCAGAGTCACAGTGTGGGCTCTGGCCCCCTGGAACTGCGGGAACTTCCTCAGGTCTGGGTGGAGAACGTGGACCTGGCTGAAGACGCTGGACTCCTCGTAGGGGATCCGGGTCGGGTAAAGCTTCGCCGTGTCCTCCGGAGGGAACAGATTCCAGCGTTTCCTG
Organism: Poeciliopsis turneri; assembly: GCA_922788865.1. Lineage (NCBI taxonomy): Eukaryota > Metazoa > Chordata > Actinopteri > Cyprinodontiformes > Poeciliidae > Poeciliopsis > Poeciliopsis turneri. Next base: position 2,084,529 of record CAKLNU010000344.1, read on the forward strand.
CAGAGAAGGGACAGCGTTTTAATCTGAATCCAATCTGTTGCACTGTGTTTCCAAAAAGCCAAACCCAATCCAAATTCCAACTCTGCTCTTATCCTCTAGCAAAGGCAGCTGCAAACCCATCAGTCCAAAACAATCTTTTCAAACCTAAAACCTAAACTACATTCCCTAAATAGTTTGTTTAAAAACTATTTGACTTTGCCAATGCTTTTTTTTTTTTTCTAAATTTCCTGTTGATCTGATCTAGCAGAAGGCCAAATGTTACGATATCAATCAACGCCGTTGTATTGTCATAGATCAGCAGAGTTAAAAGACTGCTGGAGCAGCATTTCATTCCTTCGGAGATCAATACCAAATAAAAGAACCCGAGACCCAATTACAAGCTGTGAGACACAACTGTTGCTCCCTGAGAGGCCGCCAAAGCGAGATAACGCAGACCTTTTCCTTTTCATTTCTTGGCCCGCTCTGCCCCGTTATTGTGGCTCGCCTCGTCGTCTGCTCTTTCCTGCTCCTCTGGAGAGCAGAGGGACAAATTAAATCTTTTCCAGAGGGCAGAGCGCGGATCGCTCCGAGTGTCAGCAGCCGCGGTGCTCTTCAACCTTCACTGTTGAGGAAGAGAGTTGGGCACTTAAGAGGCTGAAAACTTTCACACGAGAAATCCTGCTCAGCTGCAGGTCCTGTCTGTTAAATTTAAGTGCGACATTGTTTCAGGTTTAAATGGCAGGGATTGGTTTAAACACACCCATTAAATCCAGCTCAAAAACACTAATTTCTCAGATGCCTTCACCTGCATTTGGTTCAAAAACTTTATTTTCAAAGTATGGAATCTTTTATTCAGAGAGGTAAACATTACCTTAACCATAACTGTCTGACTGAAAATAGTACAGATGAACCGATATGAAAGTTTGGACCGATGTCAATATCCGGTATCCGGTACTAACTGTTATTGTCAATAACCCATAGTTACCAATATGTATATTATTGTATATTTCCATACACTTTTGACACTGTGTAAACGTGACCACACCAGTTTGGTTAATCAAATATCCAGCTACTTCCACCTCCTGAAACAAAAATGGCAACAAAATCCAAATAAACATTGGTTGATAATATTGTACCACTTTTACCAACCGATGTCAAAAGAAAAAATTACTAATGAATACCAATGTTAATGCAGCTGTATCATGCATCGACAGAAAATAAAATTGTTGAGCATTTTTACATTTTTAAACCTTCCTTCTGTGCATGTTCTGTTTATGTCTTCTTCGGCATGAATTACTGCAAGGTTAATTTTTATTATTTTTTTTGACAAGAAAATGAATGGAAGAAGATTCTAAATACATATGAACTTAATATTTAAAAGAACCTGGACCTGGAAGAATTGCATCTTTTAAAATGGCTACAGCTTTTACAGGATTTAGCTGAAGATCTCAGCTTGTGTCTTTTTTTTTTTTTTTTTTTTTTTGATATGTTCAGGTGTTCCTTCTTACCGTCCTTGAACCTGCAGCACCAGGTTACAGCCGTAGGTGTCCAGGTGGCACGGCGTGTTAGCTCCTTCTGTGCCAATCCAAAGAGTGCTCTCCTTCCCGTTACGCCCCTCAAAGCCAAACTCAGACCACTTTACATCCTGGAATGAGCAGCAATCATTTATTCCTTTCAAAACTGTGTTGAAAATATAACTAAATTTAGTCCATAATTATTTCAAAAACATAGAAACATGGCTGATATTGTCACCAGAGGTACAAGCCTGCCATCTCATTGCTTATTTATAACCTTACACTGTCACCTGCAGTGAGAGAGCACATGTATGAAAACAAATGAAGTTGTTCAAGCAGAAAAAAGTAAACTTAAGATTGGTAATTGTTTCGAGGAAAACTGCCTCGTCAGTTATATACTACCAAAGCAAAAATACTAAATCCCACAAATCCCACAAATACTAAATCCCTGCTGAAAGCAGCTGGAAATTACAGACTGGTCAATTTAGCCTTGAGGACGCCTTCCTCCCAGCACCATGATTCTCTTAAGCCCATGTCTGCTCGTCTCAGAGCCATAAATGTCAGTAGATAATAATTGCAGGTGGATACCCAGAAACACTTTATCACACAGACTACAAAATTTAATAAATTCCAGGACATTGCTAAAAAAAGAAAAAAAAAAACAAGAAAAAAAAAAAAAGAACAAGTGACACTTATGTAATCCTGGAGCAGAGGATGAGTCAGTTAATTAAAGAAAAGCTGCTGGTGCAGCTTCATATTAAAGACAAACGTAAAAATGTCAAACAAGAGGCTCAAATTAAATGCAAGATGGGAACTGCTATTTTGGCTTTTAAGGCTGTGTTTTTTTTTAACAGAATGCTTAATATTTGAATTGTTGGACATTTCAATCTCTCCCACAAAGTTTGGCAGGCTGAAGTGTGCAGCATATTTTTATTTATTATTATATTAAATTAAATTATGAGTTAAGATATCTGAGGAGTCTGCAAATTAGTTGAGACTAAATATATAAAAAAATAAATATTACGTTTAAATTAAGAATATTTATTGAGTACATTTCTACAAAAAAATGTCTGAAGACTTTTTTATTTTAATAAAACTCACAGGTGGTCCAACTATTAGCATCCAAGATGCTCATAGGAGAGCACTTATTGTTCTTCTATAACATTTCACAAGGTTAGAGGAAACACGGAGAGACCGAGAACCATTCCTTTGTTACATCATTCAGTTTTGGGACTTATGTTCTGTTCCTTTCAGCTCACCCAAAAGTTTTTTTATTTTTATTTTAGGATTTAGGCCATTGAAGAAGGCTGTGTTTTTGTCTGCTGATCCATTTCAGCATTGATTTGGCCACATGCTTTGAAACATTATCCTGCTAAAAGTTGCAATAACAAGCTGTTTTCTATTTATTGGTTGAGTCCACCAGATTTTTTTGTTAAAATCTCAAGGTACTCCTTGGCGATACTGTATCCAATAGTGTCCAAATACCCCAGGGAAGCGAAAAGCGGGGCATTACGGTTACCTCGAACATGGAAGGTTGATCGTGAAACAGCGTGCTGATGTACTTGTAGTCAGCATAAGCCCAATACTCTGAGCAGGGGTATTCAGAGAAAGACCCCACATCGGTCTGATGCTGAGTCCAGCGCAGAAACTGAGCCACTGTGGCCTCGATGTACGAACACTGAGTCTCAAACAGAGGAGCTACAAAGAGGGAGGAAGAAACAAGAAAGTTTGGATGTAAGAATTTCAGTCCTATTCATAACCCCTTTGTTTTAAAACATTTTAAATTAATTATATAAACAAACAAAAACCTACAACACATTTTTATAAGTCCTTCTGTCTTTTCTCAATACTTTCTAATGGTTTTCTTTCCAACTGCATTTTAAACCTCAATTCATAAACAGCTGTAGCCTGGTGAGAGCCAGAGTCGGCTCACTGTAGCTTGAGGTCAGTTTTTTTGCTAAACGTGGATTCTAGATGATTTATTACTGAGGAGTAGAAAAACGGAACTAATGATGCTAGCTGTTTTTTGGTGGATTCTAGATGATTTATTACTGAGGAGTGACGCCTTCCCTCTGAAGGGATCCATCGTCTGCTCTTACCGTTTGTTGCCTCTTTCCTTCCGAGTCTGAATCGGATCAGCCTGTCTTGGAGGCAGCCTGACAGATGCTGTGCAGTCCAGTGCAGGACAGGCCAGCCCTGGGTCATGTTCAGGAAAACTGCAGGATGCCGCAAATGATCCAAAATCCGTCTGGTCTCCTCTGGGCTGAAGGGCTTAATGGGGTTCACGGCAGCCATTGCCTGGGGGTCCAAGCTGTTCACAGGTTGCAACATGGGAATAAGATACGGTATTAGCAGAGTCAGAGTTTAATATTTGTACCAAACACAGACGGCATGCAGAAGGTAGAGAACGATGTCTTCTTTTTGGAGGCAAACAGCAAGTGGAAAATTAAAGGAAGCAATGATAATTCTACTCATTATGAGATTACGATACATTCTGTAAAAAGTATCTCTCCGTTTCCAATACAGTTTATTTGGATTACTAATAAATTCACTTGACTTTTGAATCCGACGATAAACAGACTGGTCTTGGTTTATTAAATGCACTTTTCAGTCATTTGGATGTCATTGATTTGTTTGGTCTTTGCCTTCATTTCTTCTTTGCATTTTTAATCTCTATTTACAACTATGCAATTTTATAAGCATAAAATAGAAAGACTGTTAATTCCTTCCCTGGTCTTTTTGTTTAAAAACTTTGCATAACACACTATTGATATTTGCTTTGGTTCTTCTTCCTCTTTGGGTTAATTGACTCTTGACAGATTCTGACCTCAAATAAACTAAAATAACTCAGAAAACCCAGCTGCTGGTAGATACGCTTTACTGTAACATAACCTGATTTCCTAACATAAAACTACTTTTGAATAAAAAGGGTACATCAGAAGCGATTTCTGAAATGAGAGCAAGATGACATTGTATGACCACAAAACCTTTACATACTCTATCAGGCAGTGGTGTCTTTGTTAGCAACAAAAGGTCTTAGAAGATTTGTTCAGATAACTTGTTGATTTTTGAAAATATAATGTACGATTTAATCACATCCTGTTTGGTTTGCCAGGTTAGTCATCTTGTATCTGTTTTGAACGTCGTTCCTGTTTAATGGCTTTTTGTTTTCCGGGACGTGTTTGGTGTACTCTGAAAGCAATTTCCCGAAAAAACAAAATAACAAAAAACTATTAAAATTGAACCTTGCTGGGAAGCTAAAGCTAATTTTGAACTTCCGCACTGAATAAGAAGGGTGAATAAGAAGACGTCAACTCTAATGTCAAACTAAATACCAGTTGAACGGGACTGTACTTTTGTTGAAAAAGAAAAACGGAACTAATGATGCTAGCTGTTTTTTGGTTAGCACAGATTCGTGTTTTCCGTTTAACAGTGAACTTTTCCAAGTAAACCCAGCTCCAGCTAGCTTCACGGAGACGTACGTATCTGTGGAAAAGCAACACTCACCTATCCCTACACGTGGAGAGGTGCTTCTGGCGGATGTAAACAAAACTCACATGACACAGCGCGCTCTCAATTTACATTTGGCCCTTTCCGACATGAAACTGCTCCATTTTGGCTCTTTTTCCGGCTCCAACGTCCCCAGCAAAGCTCGCGCGTGAGCGGCGCCGTAATGGCGGCAGTGGCGCACCAGTTTCCCACGCCGCGAACTATTTCCGTTTGGACATGCGCAGTGGGGCAGTTTCCCCAAAGAAGGGGGCTGTCGGTTCGGCTGTCATTATTTTTGTCCACGACAATAGCCGAGCAGCGCATCTGTTGTCCTCCGAACAGACGTAAAAGTGAGCTTTCGGACGACACTTGACAACCGAGCGAGCGGCGACGATGGGTGCGGCCTCGAGCAGCGAGGCAGAAAGGGAGCCGCTTCTTGCGCCGACTTCCGCCGGGACGACGAACAGCCTGCCCGTAAACAGCCGGGTGTACGGCAGAAGATGGCTGGTTTTGACCCTGTTTTCCCTGCTGGCGTTCATGCAGGGGATGGTGTGGAACTTCTGGGGACCCATCCAGAACTCGGCCGTGAAGGCGTACGGGTTCACCAAGTCTGACATCGCGGTTCTGGTTCTTTGGGGCCCGGTCGGGTTCTTCCCCTGGTTGCTCTTTATGTGGTTAATGGACAAAAAAGGTGAGCTGTTCTAATTTGGTACAACGTGTCCCGTCTCGATGTGATATTGCTGCTTGATCCCTGACCCCTGTCAATACCGTGACACACAGATTATCGAAGTATCGATAATCAAAACACACAAAAGTTTGGGTGACGAAAATGAGATATTGCAGCATTTAAAGACATCAGTATTACCTACTGCCACCGGTTTTTTATTTTTATTAAGGTATGAATAGTCTTTGTATGATCATTTTGAAAACTAAAAAAAACAAACACATTTTTGCTCATTTTTTAAAATTGATTTCATTATGTTGTTCAAAGATCTGATCACAGTTTAAATTATGCAATTAAAGTACATTTTCTCCCCTACACTTTAAAATATTCTTGCATTGTAAAATAATCAATTTCAGGTGTAGCCAGTCTGGACGTTTTAGATTTTGAGCTGATAAAATGCAACTAAACAACAAGCAAAACAAAATGTGAAGCAGTGTTACGATGTGGCCTTGATTTAGAAACTGTAAACAAGCTGGCATCTTTAGATGCTTTAGATGCTTTCGTGTGCACTTGTATTTTCTTACAGTGCACATTAGAGAGGAGGTGTCCATTTTCCATAGACAGGTCATGTAAATAAGCAAGAGAAGGCTTCATTTGACGCCCCCTAAAGCTGTGCTGCCCTGGGTAAAGAGCCCATATCAAAGCTGTAAATAGACGAAATGATGAATTAGTCATTCCATGGTTTGCTTCAGTAAGTTTACAGCTGAAGCTGGAGCAATGTGAACATAAACACAATGATGCATTGGAACATATTGACATTTTAAAACTTCAGACGTCAGCTTTGAGAAATTCCTGAATATTTCGGGAAGCACTTTTGATTTATTATGAGGAAGTTGAAGAACCCGATTTAAGCCTCTGTGTCAGAGTGGGCCCCACCTAAACAGCTCAGTCTGCATCACCTGACACAAAGTGTGTGATATCCACACTGAACTGGTTAGTTGGTTTGTCTGACGAAGTGCTGCGTTTCATTACCCTGATTGTAAACATGCACAAACCTGAGTGGAACAATTCTGCCAGTCTTGTGATCCTGAGTCATCAGCATTTTGGGAGTTCTGTTTTCAAAGTTGGTTTCAGTCTGCGTTTCTCCTTCTAAATGTCAGGAAATTCATAACGTTGAGGCAACGTAAAGCTGACTTATAAAACCTAAAAAAATAATGTTTAAAAATGAGGACAAGATGTCCCGTTTTCTCAAATTGCGTCGTCACATGGTCTGATTTTGTGTACAAGAGCGGTTGCTACAGGTTTCAACCTCGCCTGCCTTCACGGACGTCTGTGCCGCACATATGCACAAGTCGGCATCCACATGCAGGGACACGAATCAGTGGGGGAAAGGCTTTGGCTCCCTGCTGAGAGCTCCCGCTCACTCAGAGGTAGAAACTGCTCGCGAACAGCGAGGCAGGTGTCGCCATTTAAAGATAAATCCAGCCAATCCGAAGCTACAAAAGATGCTTCGAGAGTATAATTATTTGGTGATGCAGACTGCTTTCCAAAATTCCGATCCCAACATTTTACTTGTAATGTTATTACCACTTCGCAGTCTTCTTGGAAGCACGTGTTGGTTATAAAACCTTTTCTGTCCGCTGATAACTGTTGCTCACGTCCTTTCGTTCAGTTTTAGATCAGAGTGCATCCGCCGGTTTTATTAGAAGACTTTCATATGAAAGGCTGGTCACTGTGGACGAAGGATTTTTATCTTTACTCTCTAGGCAGAAAGAAAACTTGAAAATGAAAACATCTGACTGCAGACCGAGTCAATAAATTAGAATATTATGAAAAAGCACATTTATTCTAGAAACTGTACATCCATGATGAAGACGTAGGAAGCTTTTGACAAATTTTATTTCTGTTAATTATGATCATTTTCCACTTACAGGTGATCGAAAACGTGAGCTTTAACATTAGAATATTACAGCAGACCAATACAATAACTACTTTTAAAAACCGAAATATTAATAGAAAGTATGTTTAATTATTACTTAAAGGTGCATTCCTATAAATGATATTTTTGAGAGGTTTGCTTTACAAAACACATTTAAAGAGCAGAGAGCCTCTTAAAATATCCGTTTCTGCAAACGTTTATCAAGAAGAATGATGAAAGCCTTAAGCAATAATGCCGTGAGTGAGATTTTAAATGGTTATTTTCACTTTTGGATGTGCTGACATTTGGTTCCCGATAAATCTGTTTTGTTTTTATTTTGTTCCGCCTGCATAACTCAGTCATGTTGAATTTTAATTACACTTAATGAAAAAAAAAAAAATTAATTTCTTTCATCTGAAAAGGTGAAATGGTTGGTTTTGAAGTGTTTGAAAAATTGTAAAACAAACGTTAAAATATGTATTCATCTTATACATATTCTCCTTAAAATTAATGACAGATGTTTTTTTTTTTTTTTGATGAAATGCATCTTATTTGAAGCTATTTCTCATGTTTCCTGGACAGCAGGAAACATCTTGGTTTTTTAGTCCTAATTTTCTTGACTTGTAATTGAACCACAGACGGCGAACAGCCTTTGAACTTGGTGCCGTGCCTTTATACCACACCTATTAATGAGATAAAACTCTATGGTCACTGTATCAACTTACAGTGTGCAATACCACTACGTAGCTGGTCTACTGACCCACATAAGGAGCAGAGAACAATGCTGCCGATATAATTGGTTTCTCGCGTAAGTCAAACATGTTCTCACACGCAGCTGTTTTGCATGCAGCCTTTGTTGGATATTACTTTCAGGTGTCAGAAATGCATTTCGATTCTCTTCATGGCCATGATTTGTCGTCGTTTGGACAGCGTTCACTGGAGCACATGGCCGCATTTGGCCCGGTTGACACTTCTCTACCTGCTGAGGTCACAGAGGTCACCGGAAGCACCAGGACATCTATTGCAGCATCTACATCAGTTCAGACACAGCAAACAACGCAACATATAAAACAGCATGTACAGGACAAATTGTGAACACGGCGTCGTGGTGAAATAAACCACTCACTCGTTTTAGTTGCTTCCTGTCTATCCGTCGTCTTCTTTAACGTCTGTGCCTTTTGCTGTCCAGGATTACGGGCTTCCCTCCTGCTCTCCGCCTTCTTCATGCTGCTGGGATCGACCATGCGAAGCATCCCGCTGACAGACCTGCACCTCAGACGGTGGTAAGAGTCCTGCATGCGTTATGGAAGCAGATGGTCTTAGAGGGCAAACGTGACGCTGAGGGTGAAAACGAGGCACGGAGCGACTTGCAAACTGCAGTGCGGTCATTTCGGAAACTAGACATATTTTTATGGCCGACCTCCAGCTTTACGGGAAAAGAGACCGGCATGCCAAAGTCGGGACCTCTTCTTGTCTGACGAATCTGATAGTGAGGTGCAGCTGCACCCTTTTTGATTCAGTGTCAATTGAGAATTTGAGGCATTTATGCTAAACTAATTTAAAGCACAAAATCTGAACATGAACCTATCGCAATAGGTGATATACTTCTGATTCGGTCTTTTATGTTCAATGTACAGTAATCATGTTTGTCAGTACTTCTATCGATCGGTATCCTAAGTTAAGTAGGCGAGGTCAGAGGAGGTTCAGAGTGATTTATCTCTTGCTGCTGCTTTATTCACCCTTCCAGGAAGGATAAACTCTGGACTCTTCCATACTCACTCGTCTGACTCAATAGCTCCTAAGTTGTTAACACTAGGCAACACGGCAAAAATATTACCACAGCTTTTTTTATTTCACTGGAATTCTTGGTATTAAGTTGATGGGTACAATAAAAGCACAGCGACACATTTTTACCTGAAGAGGATCGATCTAAGAGTACAGCATGCAGCTCCAGTTATTACAGCTAGAAGCTAATCGGGCCTGAAATCTGACCTGAATATTCAGAGCCACATAAAGATGGTTACAAAGTCGGCCTTCTATCACCTGAAGAACACTTCCAGGATTAGAGGACTAACGTCTCAGCGAGAGCTAAAGAAACTTATCCATGTGTTTATCTTCAGTCCCACTGACCTCTGAGGTCTTCAAGTTCTGGTTCTGCTCTGCACCTCCAGAACCAGGACCAAACACAGAGAAGCAGCATTCAGTTTCTATGCACCACAAATCTGTGGTTCATAAAACTACAAAACCCTGAGCTCCTTTAAATGTAAACTAAAAAACCTGCATCAATCAATGTGTATTTGCTTGATTTGGATGACGGCATTTGACTAAATGTAATCCTTCTTGCTTGTTTCGTAATTGGTGACAACATGATGCTTTTATGATGTAAAGAACTTTGAACCGCCTTGTTGCTGAAACGTGCTGTACAAACCTGACTCGATTTGAGCATCAGCAAAGCGCTCGGGCGTAATGCTGATAGTCGCAAAATGTCAGCAAGCTTACAAGTTAAGCAGGAAAACCACATTTACCATAGACCGCAAAGTACAGCGGAGAGCTTGAAGCTTCTCCATTGGCCAATCAGCGACCGGCAGGCTTCTGACGTTGCATTTCCAGTTTGATTTTAGCATTGACCAGTCAATACTAAATAGTTTCTGGCAGCTTGTAACAGTATCTACTGGAAAATCCTATAAACTGAGTGGAGTCGACTGTTCCGTTTTGGATGTGGAAGGGATTACCAGATATTGGAGAGTCTTGCAATGGTGATGATACTGGTAACTGTTTCGATGCCAACGTCAACCTGTTTTCCTCTTTCCTCTGTTTTCCACCTGTGAATCCTTCACTCTGTGACCTTTAGCATTTTGGGTAATTTTTTTTCCGCTGAGCATCTACTGTTGCTGGAACTCTATCCAGCGGACTCGATATTACATGAAAAATGCAAGCTTATAACACTCGGAATGGATCAGCCAGCAAACTGCTGCACTCCAAGCATTGCACACAGTGATACTGCAGTGGAGATATATTTGTGATGTACTGTTGCATACCGCTATGATTTAAAAAAGGCTTTTCTCTGTCTGTTTTTAAACCACTTCTCAAATCTTCTCTTTTTGTCTTTCATGCTAATCTCACTCTTTTTCTGTCTTTTTCATTTAAATTTGTTTTGCTTCCTCTTACACTAGTCTTATGTATTTTCTTCTGGGCATTTACTGTAAACTGCACTTTGGTCCTTTGTGGTGTTTAAAATGTGTTATAAATGAAACTGGTACTAATTAGGTATTGGATTATCCCTGCGATGCTGTCAGTGAATAGGATTTTAGTGGTGATTTAATTTTAAATGGTATTTCACATATTGCGTTTTTCGTCTTATGAGTGAATATTTTGTGAACGTTTTCCGGCCGAGCATTTCATTCCTCAGTGGAGAGAAACGCAGCCGCACTGAGGAACTTGACTCTAAACGCAAACCGCTTGTGTCTTAAGCACAACTCTCCTTTCATATAAGGTGGCAAAAATAGGGAAACAAACTTTCTATTTAATTTTTTGTAGTCGTCTGTAAGCTCAAGGTTTCTCTTTCACGGTATGCAGGTTCTCTGAAAAGTTCATTTCGGTTATTAAACTGTTTCAAAAATGCATTTTCATTGTGTGGATAATTTCCTTTGTGCTCCACCATGACGCAAAAATGAAGCCTGCAGAAAATTGTTTCTGTTAAATGAGTCATTTCAGCTAATATCAGTCAAATTGTTCCTAGTAAGCGCTAATAAATAATATCTCAGTTTGTGTCTCATTGGGGATTTGGTAAGATCGCAGTTAATGAAGGGATTTGCTGTGCACAAAAAAAAACAAAAAAAAACCAGCTCAATTCAGTGCCCCTCTATATAATAAACTTTGTTTCTAATCATTTTTAAAAGAAACAATTAAAATGCAGGAACTGACATTTTAATGCATTTATTTTTATGGATTAAAATAATATTTATTTGTCAAATTATTTTATTTATTGACTTGTTGACAGGCGCATCTGTTTTATACGCTTAATTCTTCATAAAATATCTTCAGTCAGAGGCTTGTTGAGATTCCCTGCGATACAGACTGCTAGAGCTGCTCACAGCCACCATCGCCTAACTCCTTTAAGAATCTTCAATAATGAGTTACAAAAGCATTTACCTGAAGTATTTTCAAATTGAAAATGAACAGAACAGAGATTGGAACATTTTTCTGCTCACATGTTTTTTTTTGTTTTTTTTTTACTTCAAAACTGACGTGGATGACGTATAAAGAGGAAATGAGCTGCATAGAAACCGCGCTCAGCCAGCCCGTTCTCCTTTCGAATGCACCCGGAGCTGGATTTTCACAGACTGTCAACACAAGCTAAAACTTTTTTTTGGATTTTCTCCTCCTTCTTCTTCAGCGCAGCGTGCCTTACGTCTCACCTCATCTGAGTCCAGCCACGCGACACCATACATCATCCGTTGGTATCTGACGAGCTGGAGCTCGGCGGCGCGCAGCCGCAGCCGCCCGCTGTTTCCTTTGGCAGGAGTTGCCCTGCGCGGCCGTGACCTTCAGCTCTTTTGGAGTTTTCCTTCAAAGGGGGGAAAACAAGAAAGCCCGGTGAAAGCCGAGATAACATTAATCACACCGCAAATGTTGGCGCGACGCGGTCCAGATCCATCTGCATAATAAATGTAATAGGTCAGAGCTTGCGAAGCCATGTTTTAATGGATGACCTACTGCATTCTCGGAGGGAAGAAGAAGTCAAAGGATGCTGTAGCTCCATGGACCACCAGCAGGTGTCAGTCTTTCCCTTGCACCAGAGGAGATTCGGCTCTGCTTTGTTGCGTCGCTGTGGCGAGTGCTGCCTCTCCTGTAGCCGCCACTTGTTCTGCATCAGACATATGGAGCTGAAATGACTTTGATTATGTGATGGAGGGGAAAAAATATACATTAAACATTCAAATAGCTGAAACTGGCTGGCCTACAAATTGCGAATGAGTTTTAAATCAAGGGCGTTACATGATCAGTCGAACCCCAGCAGGGACTTTTCCCGTTTCTGTGATCAGTGTTGTAGTTTAGAAACAGTAACGTTCCCTCAACCCTCCCTCCCCGCAGCTCTGTTTGTTCCAGACATCTTTTCATGTTTGATAGGCGAGGCCCTTCTCTTTGTGATTTACCTTTTGATTTGCCTCTTTGTCTCATGTTTACAGGAATGTTTTTAGGGAATCAAAGGAAGCCGGGTGATGCTGACCGGTCCAACTTCCTTTCTCTCTCTCTCTCTCTCTCTCTCTCTCGTGTGTGTGTGTGTGTGTGTGTGTGTGTGTGTGTATGCGGAGCTACTTAAAAAGATCTTTGATAACCAGGCCAAATGCTTTGGTTTTTTTTGTTTTTTTGACAAATTTCGAGCAAGATTCAGGATTTGCATCAGTGGTCACTGATTAGACCTCGCCGTGATCTGTTCTTACTCTCAGATGAAAAAGGTCAGCCTTTTTAACCTTTTCCGTCTCGTTTGTTTTCAGACGTTCGCTCATTCTCTTGCCATTTTCGGTCTCGCTCTGTCTGTCTGGCATTAACATACGGAACAGCTGTGTGATTAGCGCAAACCAGGCAGATTCCACTTTCCCTCGCAGACTGTCTCATTGGCCGCCGGACCGCTTTCCGCCGCTCTCGCAGGAGGCTCTTATATTACCCCTGATTGCCGCGGTGCCATTTTCCACAGGAGAATTGGGTTGGCCTTTTTTTTTTTTTTTTTTTCTCGCAGTGGGGCAGGTTTTTTCTGTGTCTCGTTCTCAATCAAATTCGGCCTGACAGGGTTCATCGACTGTGATTAATCGTCACTTTTTGAAATGGCCACTCCATTTCTCCCCTCTTCCTTCCATCAAACAGGGCAGCGTCCTCAGCTGACCTCTAATTCGTCTTGTTTGTCACCATTTTTCTTCATCTGCTGTCATTCCGGAGACATTTTTGTGATCACATTCTTCCTGTGATTTAATAGACAGCAAGGGACCAGACTAAAAAAGATTTCACAATCTCTGAGGTCCTGAACGCTTCCACCCCCCCCAATTTGCTGAACTGTTTGTTATTTTTGCTCTGTCTCCAGTTTGCAAATAATCAATTTTTTGTAATGGATTAGCTGTTTGGCAAGTAATCGTATTGCTGAAAGATATATGCAGAAAAACAAGGAAATGATTCAGATCATTTATGTAATGCAAATTCATAGCAAATGTCAGTCTCCATTAGATGCAAGTACTAAGTAAATGAGTGTAAGCAAAGTGTGTTTTTGTTCAGAAATTAAAAAAAAAAATCATGCAAGGCTTCATTATAGGATAAAGAATAGAAAAACAATACGAGACAAGAGACTAAATTACACTGTGGGAAGAAAACGACTTCTGCTGCTTTTCAATCGACAGAGGAAGTGGCTTCCCAGGTGTTGGTGTCTCAGATAAATCCTCTGACTTAAACATCTAGTGCAGCCATTGGCTTGTCCAAATTACTGAGGCCTGGTTTAACAGAGGAGCCTATAAAATTGAGATATTGCTGGATCAATGGCTCTGTCTTATATTCATTTAGCTGGAGAAAACGGCCATTAAACCCATTTTATTTTAATTCCGACAGGCACTAAATTAACTTAGACAATTTATGAAACTGAATAACCGAAAGAGAAAAAAGAAAAAGAGTAGAGCTGGACGTCACCAGTGGAAGTCCACAGAGTAGGAAAAGAATGGGGCCCAGAACTGAAGCTTGAGGAACCCCACAAGATGAGGCTTTCTGATGTGAACAGATTCAGATGAAGGCTATTTCTCAGACAGATGTGATGCAGGGGTGTAGTTTATTTTCATATTCATGACCTGGACATAACTGGTCCAATTTATGTCATTGGTTTATGAACAAATAAGCACTTAAGCCTACTTTCTATGGGAATAAAACAAAAATAAAGAGTGCGCAAAGTTAATCACTATCTACAGCTTCATTACAAATCGTTATTTTATTCACGTCACACAAGTTTGATACAAAAATAAATGAAAATTTAACTGGACAAATTCCCAGTTGTCTGAGAAAAAGGAGTTATCCCGGTACAAGCTTAGAATAATCCAAACCAATCTAACCATAAGATTTATCAAAACAGAAAGTACATCACACTAATATGAACAGATGTGACTTTATTTTACTTTCTTTCTTTGTTTCAAAGGCTTGGAGGTAAAGACAAACTGATCCATCAGGTTTGTAATCATTATTTTCTGACTGGACTGGCCTTTCCACGTTTCCTATGCGTTTGTTGCCCCTTCACAACAAGCCAAGTCTGCTTTGCCTGTTGAGTTTACAATAACAACAACAACAAAACACAGTGCGAGCCAGCTGGCCGTTGGTTCAGAGTCCTGGAGCAGCTTTGTTCGAAGCGTTTCAAAGCAGCCACTCAGCAGTCCTGAGTGGGACAAAGTGACTCAGGTGGACCTTGGACTTTTAGCTCTGACACACTGAGAGCGTTAAGTAACGCAGTCAGGAAAGACACAGAGTGCAAAGTATGTCCTCCATGAACTTGATGTCCCCTACCGTTTTTCTTTTTTCAAACTGCATCCCGTTTCATATATAGAAGGTTAACACTTAAATATAAATAAATGATAATGTACATTTTTAATAGATTAATAGTTTTTGCCCATTAATGTCGTCACTAAATTGCTGCAGCAAATGTTCCCAGCTTTATCCAACGTGAGCTGTGCCAAAAGCATAACCAAAGTGAGCAAACCTTCGTCGGTGTAGACCGAGCACAGGCTTAATGTATGATGGTAGTAAGTAGCATTATTACAGTGTTTTTCCACCGCCTGCAGATGGCACTTGATGCCACGTTTGATGGGAGTAGACCATATTTTGGGGGTTTTCTGACCTCTCCAATAACATCTGTCTGACATAGCTGGTGATCAAATTAGATAAGGTAGGCTATACGATCCTTAAAAATTACATGCTGGATAGTTACTAACTTTAGACTTTGCATCCTCAAACACCTGTAGTAAAATTGCCACTTTGTTAGTAGGGTGTATTTATAGTTTTGAGAGTTTTCTTTCAATTAAAACTCAGTTATGGTTTGAAATTTGAGGCATTGTTGAGATGTGACTTGAAAGACCACATCAGACCCACCAAAAGTGTCAAAACTTTACATTTATGTCGTTCTGTGGTAAATGTTAAAGTTAAAAAAAAGTATACCAGTCAAGTTGCTGGTGATGTTTGAAAGTTTTAAAGAGGAGCTGTAAAGACCAAGAGTGGGACGAGTGAAAAAGTAAGGGCCACAGAGTAATCGAGGAGGTTCTGGTGTGTAGGTTGGGATGTCAGGGGGTCTAAGATGTGGGATGAAGATATAGAGTGAATAAGTTTCTCTCCTAACAGTCTGCCTCTGACCACAGCTCCTTATGGTCTGCTGTGACATATTCGTCTGCGGAGCCTAGAAGCTGTGGACAGCAATGGTAGAAAGAGCTCAAATAATTGCATGTGAAACATAGTGTACATTTCGCAGATGATTTTTTTCAAGTGTCACGGTTAAATGTTGCTCGCACGACACCCTCCGCCCCTCTATGAAGTGTGGGCTCAGCTGAAGTGAACATAAAGGTTTGAATGTGCGGGGTACATTTGTATCTCTGAAAACAACAACAAGATATTGATTTTAAAGGCATTTTGCTTTCCAAAATCAATTGTTGAACTGATTTGCTAAATGCAAAGCAGAACTGAATGGTAGTCACAAAGGTACAATAGAGTGAAACAACATTTCAGTACTTCACCTTTGAAAACAGATTTTTTTTAAAAATGTATTTATTCTTTTGTAGTGAACATTGCCAAATTTCTGCCTTTTAATTCAAAACGTCACATACGGTGATGGAATTGTGGGTAATATACGTCACCAAAGTCGATGTGGGCTTAGCAGAAGGGGCGGGGCTAAAGACGGATGTGGAAAACTGGGACCCACTAGCCACTCAAACCCCTCAACACAAATCTGGATTTGAAGGACACAAGAGTGGAAACGCAAGTATTGGGACTGAAGCTATATGACTTATCGTGGGGGCAATATAGTAGTAAAAACTCTCTTTTACAGTGGTGAGATTTATAGAAATTGAATGAGACTATTTCTTTTCGCTCAGTGGTAGCCCAAAGCGTAATGCATAAATCCCTGATATATACACTTATCACCAAAGGAATCGGTTTAATAAAGTTTATTGTACTCTTTGATCGTCAAATTTCCATTCTGATGGAAAACTTGCCGCATGTGTTTGAGTCTCAAAACTCTCCACATAAGCACGAGATCTCCTCCCCTCGTCGCCTTTGTTTGCCATCATTTTCTCTCCCCTCCTCAGTCCCCACTGAGCCACCTCAGACCGCTGTGAATGAACGGTGTCTTTACCGAGCTTAGAGACAATCAATCAGCCGTGAGCCGCCTCCAGCGGCTGGCTGTCTCTGTCAGGTCCGGAGGGGGCTGAGGGGTGGCATCGGGTGGGGGCGATATCTCACAATGCATCCGTCTCGCACAGTTGGGTCTCAAGGTACGAAAGTGCGACTGAAAGTTGGACTCAACTTGCTGAATTAATCCCTGGAGATAATTACATCTTGTTTTTTTTTTTTTTTTTTACTCCTTGGCTTGCCATTTTTCTGTCAGACGCTCATAAACAAACAATTTACTGGATGTCTTCATTTGTTTACTTTATATTTCATGAGCGCACTGATGGAACGCCTTATGGTGCAGCCATCTTTAACTTGGTTATTTATTAGTGGTACAGACATTGACAAATTTGTTGAAGATGTCTAACAAGCACAAAAAGAAATTAGTCTTTTACTACTACCTAATTTCACACTTAGCATGTCTTGGGTGGGGGAGAAATCCCATAAATATGAAAGAAAAATAAATATTTTAGCAGAATAGCTGGAGGCAGAATTATTACTACTCTCACCATTTCCCTTAAAATAAAAGCAGCTAAAGATTGTTTCAATTTAGGCTTAACTTTTCTTTCGGATTCTTCAATGTTTCTAGAAATGTCTAATTGGTATTTTGTGACTCTTCATCTTGAACCTAAAAAGACGGGCTGTCTCTGTGCTTCCTCATAAAGTAGATATAGTCACCAGTCATCACTATGTCTAAAATCTGCACTGTAACTCCCTACGTGTTATTTTGAAAACGGTAATTGAGGACAAACTTAATGTGCAGATCTTCTTGTTGCAGGACCAAAAGCTTAAGAATATCTATCACCTTCTCACCCTGTAAAACTCAAAAAACAGTTTTGCGAGTCTCCTCGATGGAATGAGTCTACGTCTGGCATCATGAGCTCTTTTTGATACTAAAACATTTCAAATTTAACAAAGCTGAAGAAAAGAGAGCCGTCTCGAAACCGTGGCCAATCCAGAGGGACGGTGCAAAGAGGTTTCTTCTTTACTGCTCAAACGTTACTTACAGACTGTTCTGGTGGAGACTAATGGCCGTCCTATTGACAAAAGACACTTCCAAGGGTGACGCAACTGTGCTTTTGTTAAAAAAAACTATTGTTTCTTACTGTAGGATTTCTACTTTTAAATAAATCTTTTCAAACAAACCGTTGGATTTCTTGGACAATGACTGGATGTGTGCAATAGGGCAGTCGCATAGAACCGTTTGGATGCAATGTAATGGGACAACCAATGGGGATTCATTTTTTGAGGGAGCGAGTAAACAGCTTTACTGTCTTTTTGCACAATTTTTCTCATTCTTTTCTTCTTCTTTTTTTTTTTTCTTGCGTGTTTGAAATGATCATATTTGACCTTTTTCTGTTCCAGGTTAATACACGGAGGCCAGTTTCTAAACGGTCTGGCCGGGCCAACCATAATGAGCGCCGGGCCTTACCTCTCCACCACATGGTTCGCCCCCGACCAGAGAGCCACGGCAACAGCCGTGGCCTCTCTGTTCTCCTACCTGGGAGGCGCCGCGTCGTTCATTGTAGGACCTCTCTTCGTTCCGGCTCCCAACGACTCCCAGACGGGCACCGCGACCGCCGCACCGCTGACCACTGCCTTCATCCGGAACAGAATCCAGCTGGTCATGTATGCAGGTACGGGCGGAGGGCAGGGAACTCACGAAGGCACGCGCGATCAATGGCACATTATTTTGACATTGTGTCTGCGCTGTCAGGGGACAGAAACACAATCAGGCAACAGGGTTTCAAGAATCTTACACAAACGCCAAGAGCTCCAGCTATAATCTTCATAACTGTGCCTCTGAAAAATAGCTTGCTGGGACTGTTATGCTTAACTGATTCAGAAAATTAAAAGCATGATGAAAAGAGAAACAAGTGTGCTGTGATAGACTGAAGCAGCGGCTTTGTTTAATCTAAGGTAGTGTTATTAATTTTTGAAGGACACAGCAAGCATAATTTATCAATTGGAAGTTTTTGAAGGTCATGAAAAGGAAAGAAAGATTTCCTACTTGAGGTCCAACAGGGCAATATTCGTGGTTCACGCCTATGGAAGAGTGAAAAGAAACTATAAGAAGTCCCATTTGCGCATCATGTCACAATCCCACCACTCTTGGCTCTGACTCCACATCGTTCCACATCCAAACAGACTTCACTGCAGAAGTTGCGGTCGATGCTCCACAAAATGCCATTGCTATTAGCTGCGCTTTCTTTTTATTAGCTACCGTCGTCTCGTGTAACAGTGCCTTTGACTCGTATTGCTCGACAATCATAAAATTGATCAATAGATGACGACGTCCATTATTACCTCGGTAAACGATGCCCTCCCAGTGACGTCCACATTCCCCCGTGAAAGTGGGTAAAACGTTCACACACAGAAGTGAAAATCGCATACCAAAGATGCGATTTTGCGATTGCATCTTTGGTAAACACGAGCAGCTTGTAGCGAAAACAATGTTTTGCACAAAATTGGAATTGCGCATCAAGATCTGCTGTGTGAACGTAACCTTTGACTTGTGCTTTATAGACAGGAGGCTCGACTTAAATAGCTTGTCTGACACTCAAGTGCAATAAACAGTCTTTCTCTGGTGCGATCAGTCGTAAAAGCAAGGCAGTGTTTGAGTAGCAAACTGCAGCTCTAACAGGTGACGCTTATATTTTCCTACGAAAGGAGGGTGCGCTTCATTTATTAGCCGGAGTTACATACTCAGTAACGAGTTACTGAGTATGTTTATGTTTGATGGAGAGTGATGATAAGTCTCTCCAGCTGAACACGATATTAAGTGACTTCAGGTCATTTTGAGACAAACGAAACGTACATCTTATTCTGTCACTGCTAAGCTTGCACTTCAATTCACTTATGAATTATCAGAATAAAAGTCCCCAAGAGAAGTGCCCAAGGACACATTCATTTTACTGTCGTGCTTTCTAGTCTACAATTTTAGAGTCTTCAGAGGACTCTTCAGAAATGTCATTGTTGACCTTTTTAAGTCAAATTGTCGAGTGTCTTACTGTATCCGTGAAACTAACTTTCAGCGTCTCTGTGCCGTGGCAGAGTTGGCGGCGATCGGGCTGTTTTTTGTAGCTGTCCTGCTCTACTTCCCGTCGCGCCCGCCCGTGCCCCCCAGTGTGGCCGCCGCCAGCCAGAGGCTCAGCTACAGGAGCAGCATCTGCAAACTCCTCAGGTAAACATCCTCACGCTCACAGACCTACCCTCACCTCGTGTGCAGCATTTCGCTCTCCTGACTGTGATCGTGGAGCTCCACTTCCACAGAAACTGCTTTCCCACTGCTGTATTGTTTCATGGCCTCATTTCAGTCAGTGGTGAGTGTTGGGGATGTTTTTGAAGAAGCTTCAAAGTTTTGTCCGCAGAGTCTGGCTTCTCATTTGCAGATGCTAGAGGCTCCTACAAAGAGCCAGTCCAGCAATGGATGGTGGCCATTGATACCAAATCAAAGTTGTTATCAAAGAAACTCCTCTGCCCTCCCTCCAGATTCTTAACGGATGATAAAGTAGTTGCTGTTTTATATAAGCATTATTCCCAACACACGCGTCTATTAATGTTCAGACAGAGATGGTCTATTAAGACAAGGCCCTGGAAGTCAGTGGCATCTATTTGTTGTTTGTCTATTTCCACCCACAAGAGACTCAAAGAGGAGGTAAAATTGAATCACACTTTATTATAATCCTGTGCACCCCCCCTTCCTACCCTCGCCCCTCTCCCCTCTCTTCACACCATCACACTTTCCATCAAGGGCAAGTTTATCCCACTGGGCCACAAGGAAGCAGCAGCGCCTGAGAATCGGTGCTTGGCTTGTTAAGGAATGACGCCTGCAGCAGTGGCCGGGGAATAAAGGCTGCAGAGGGAAGAAGACAAGCCGGGCGACGGCAGTCGGGGAGTTGGCTTAACTTTCTTGGCTGCATTTGTCATCCTTGAGTAAGAAATCACTCCACTGTGGCAGCCGGATTTTCAGAGGCTCGGCGCCCCCCACTGTAGGAGTTCCTGTTGACAGACGACAGAGACCAGGCAGACAGAAACCCAGTGGGGCGGTTCTGGACAGAGGTGTACACATTTACACGAGGTTACAAATGGGAACTGGAGGTTCTGCTGCAGTCGTGATGGGTGGCCTGCACATTCTGATTTTAGCTGATAACAATTATTTTATTTTATCTATTTATTTTTGCAACTGGCATCGTCGGTCAACAAATGGATTAATGCGCCCATGATTTCTACCTCTGAAATGTTTTACGTTTGGCTTCATTACAACCACAAGCTCCAATGCAACCTCCAAGAAACAGTAGTGAAAAGGAAAAGCCAAGATGTTTCTGTTGTTAAAATTGACTCTAAAAGCTGGTCATTCATTTGTATTTCGCCACATTTTCACTAAATCTAAACCTTTAGATTGTGACACAACAAGCAAAGCGCTGGCTGTTCTTGTCAGTCAGATTGAGGCTCTATGAAGTCTCTAGTAGTTTGGGGGAATTGTTGGCCATTCGTCTTCGCAAAATATCAAAAGCTCACCGAGATTGGATTAATTTTTTTTTACTTAACCTTTATTTAACCTTGGATAGGAACTTGGTGAGATTAAACATCGTGTTTGTTTTGTACATGCGTTAAGAGGAATAGTTTTGCTTCATTTGTTGCATGCCTTGACAAAACTCCCATTGGAATTTTATATGGTTTTCTTTCAATAATTGATTTCCTTTTGCCACTTTTCCATAACATTAACACTTCATGCACGACTTCTGTCGGTTTGAGATCTATGATTGGTTGATCCCGCATTTGTACATGTTCCCATTTCAAGTCTCTTTTAAGCTGGTCCAAAAGTTACAATGTAAATGACCATTAATTCACGATGAATATTAGTCTGTCCAACAGCCGGAGTTGGCGAGTTTGAATTTTGAAATGAGAAGTGCAGGACTACACGCAGTAACTTTGAAGGCAGGTGCTGCACGGCAGATCGCTTAGTATTCCTGACACCTTCCCACTGATGTATCTGCTCATCCATTTACCCTGTCAAGATCTAAGCACACGCTAATGATCTTCAGCTTGATGCGAGCTTCCAGTTGCTCACATCTGCTTCCACAGCAGCCGCCTAATTAAAACCCTGGCTGTGTCCTCGCATTGTGTGTGTATATATATATAAATATATATATGTGTGTGTTTTTTTTTGTTGTTTTTTTTTCCCCCATTTTTACCTCTGGGAGATCAAACTGCTCAGACCAAAAAGCTTGAGTATTGATCATCCCTCCTTTCCGGTCAGACACACTTTAGTTTTGAAAGTTGTCATCTTGATGCATTCGTCTCCAGCCTGCTGGGCCAAGGACAAATGGCACTTAGCTGATGACACCTTCTTTTTGAGACCTCCTTGGAGACTCCTGCAGAGGCATTTCATCACTGCCAAAAAACTGGAAAGTTAAAGCACACCTAGCATGTGCTTGCTTTCCTTTGGATGTCTATATAAGGTCATGTATAAAGATAAAGGTGCTTGGGTATTGATTTTCTGCTGTTGTGGCAAGGTTAATGAAAAGGGTGCTCAGGAAGAGAGAGAGAAAAAAAAAGACCCACAGAGTGCTCCATCAGAGGGCTTTTATGATTGCCCCGCCACGCTGTCACCAAGGCCAAGGAGCCTCGTGTTGCTCAGGCCGGAGCGCGCAATCTGCAGCAGGGAGAAAGCTGGAGTTTTCCGTTGGTTATTTTTGAGGCGAAACAGCAGGCGAGGTCCACTGTTGCGAGAAAAGAGCGCGCACGTTTTCCCAGAAAGTTCGCCTTTGTTCTCCGCTCAGCATTTAAAGCCACGGAGTCTTCCTTCTGCAAAGCGCGGCTCAATAAATACTGGAGTTAGTATATGAAGCAAAAAAAAAAGGAAAACTCTTTGAGTCTGCCGTCTGCTCTGCCGGCCTTGCCTCATTTGTCAACCGCTTAGTGTCTCTAATCGCATTGTTTGGGCCGAGTAGGTGGCTCTGATTTTTAAATTAGTTTGCCACCTCACTGGGTAAAGGTGATTAGATTTTTGTGTTGCCAGTGATTGTATTCAGGTGTCATGTGAGTGGAGAGGTGCCGCACGAGCCGAAAGAGGAAAGTGAAGTGGGCACGCTTAAGTCATTGGGGAGCTGGTTTTGTTTTCCACTGATGGCAAATGGCACAGACTTTGTGTTAAATACTGCAGCACGGTACTAGTAGTCTAACCATAATGTGGCTGTTGGGTAGTTTTATTTATTTTAATGAGATAGGAATAAGCCAAACCAAATCAATCCAGTTTGTTTCTCCAGAAGGTCTTTGTAATTTACCGTTGTGGTCAAATTACAATCAACAAAATGTCAAAGTGAAAATTGATTTTTGATCAAAAATAATGACAAGGTTGATAAAAGCATGCAGGATAAAATAGTAAAACATTGTTGATCATGACTAATTTATAAACTAAATTAAAGGGTGAAAGATCCATCGGCATTGCCATTTGAACGATTTTCCTCTCTTTCTTTAGAGACGATCGTTTATTTTGTTTGTCAGCTACACGTGAGTCGAGGTGACGTCCTTACGGTATGAAAAAATTTAGTACAAATACCAAGGATTTAAGGAAACACTGGCAAAATATTTGAACAAAGGTGATCATAGGATGATCTAATTGTGTTTATTCCTCCAGATATTGCAAGTACAGTGATCTTATCTGTAGCATGGATATAATATTTGACTTTAAAGCATCGGTGTGTGTTGTGGCAAATGTTAGTTTTGTTATTGTTGATCAATTTTATTAAATCTCTTCCGTTCATGTTCCTAACCCTAGCCCTACCCTAACCCTAATCAGCCAATTATGTAAAACTTTCAATTTTATATTTTTTTTCAACCAATACCTTATGAACTAGAACTCCAACTCATTGACTCTGGATGGTTAAATACTTTTGGACGCTGAAAATGAAATCGGTAATAATGAGAATTTCATGGGACTGTGAGCTCTTTGCGTTCAGGCTTGACTCGTTTTCTTTCTCGCCTTCAGTAACTTCCGTTTCCTGATGATCGCGTTGGCCTACGCGGTCCCTACAGGAGTGATCGGCGGCTGGTCTGGAGTCCTGGACATGGTTCTGACTCCAGCCAAAGTCAGCCAGGTAAGATCCAAATTATTACAGCGAGAGCACAAAAAAAAACATGTTGAATTTAAACAGACTGTGATTTTATGTGTCCTTTTGATTTGTGAGCCAAAAAAGCGCACCATTTTTCATGGTTTTAAAACGTCAGTTATTTTAAATAATAATAATAATAGCAGGGAAGTATTGATTTGGATGTCAGCCCTACTTTTCCGCAGCTCCACAGTGTGTCCTTGTCTTAATTTTATTCCTGCTGGGTTATTTGTTCACATTTCTCACACCTGTCAGATTGTCATCTTTGCTTTCCTGACGTCGCCCAGAGTTTTGGACACGTTGAGTGGGGACGGGGCTTGGAGAAAAACACTCTGCTTGATTTGCACCTCCCTGCCTTCCACCCATGTCGAAACAGGCATCATTTTGAGGTTCTCGTCAGACAGCCGCTGCTTCTGGGGAAATTACACACAGGAGAGCAGAGGATGGGACGTTTCTTGTCACACCTCTGCTTTCTGCCTCTCTCGGGAAAGAAGGATGCGAGTCTCAATTTCAGTTCAGTTTCCCCTCGAATTTATCGCAATCTTTTCATCAGCGGTCATTAACGTCGGTGAACTTTATTGCTGGGATTTGTATTTATTTCATGGAGGGCAAACGAGAGAGCAGAAGGGCGGAGGTTGCTAACGTGAAGGAAAAGGGGGGAAAAAATGTTTGTTCAGTGACATTTTGGGGTTGTCTGAATGAATAAAAGATCATCTTTAGACATCTTGTGGGCTTAAGTACTCCAGCTACATTTCAACTCACCCTGTCTGTCGGTGAAAGCTTTGGAGGTGCTGTTCAGATCCATAAACTACGCAGATAAAAGCACATCAACACAGGCGTCCTGTGAAACAGTGAAGGCATCGTGTCAGTCACCCTTCGTGTTCCGAAGTGAAATTCATTCATGTTGCATTTCTAACACAGATGACTTTTTCCTGCTTGTGCCCACAGAAAAGTCAGCGTCACAGAAAGCATTAGTATAAATGTAAGAATAAAATGTTTTGCTGCTGTAGGACTAATTATTGCTTTCAGTTTAAAATGATAGTATTTAGACTGTGTCTCACATTTGTTGTGTGTGAATGGCGTGATGGGGTTAAACGGTTGTGCTTTTGCACATGAATCACGCACACACACTCCACACAAACAGGTGTGTGACTTTGTCTCTTCGGCCATTTGAGCCAACAGCACGACCGCTGCGATACCTTCTGCTCTGCTCTGCTCTGCTCTGCCCTTCACTAGTGTTGAAATCCACGTTATGTCGGTCATACTTTATACTCCACCTGCATTTGATTTGGCTGCTTTCCTTGGAGTGTGTCCATTAGTTATTTAATCTGCCTTTTTCATAATTGAACACCAGATAAGACAGGAGCTGCTGCTGCTGCTGAATGTTTTTTTTTCTGTGCGTGTTTTGATAGCATCTAAATAAATGCATCAATAAAACAGGCCGGATCATTTCGTCCAAAGCCTCCTGTAGATGTAAAACAGAAGCATCGACTTCAAGACATATTGTGGCAAAGTGGCTCCGGTCTCCCTGCGGTCATCTTTGAGACGCAAGCTCCCACTGAATGACCTGGAAATGCACCCAAACAGATTAACAAGTTGCATAAATTGATTCTGCAAGCAACAAGCACAGAAGCAAAGGCAAAAAAAAAAAAAAGAATAATGTCTCACTGGATGGTAGATGATACACCAAGAGGGATGTGAGAATCCAGAAAATTAATAACAAACATGTTTTTTTTGTTGTTTCAGTCCCATAAGTACCTGCTGTCTTACATGACCATGAGCAAGATTTTCAGAAGGAGCTAAGGTGTTTGGGGAGTGTACTAATCTCTCAACAAGTGTTTTTCACAAGTTGTGTAGCCATTAATTAAAGAATTGCTTCTTTTTTTTTTACTTCATCCATCAGCGTATAGCCTGCAGCTACACTGGAAATGCCTCACCTTTGCCAAATCAAATCATTTTAGCCAGGTTTGATGGGCTTTAGGAGCCACAACAAAAACTCAACAAATGTTTTAATAGCTGCAAATATACCTCATTGTGTCAATACTCACACTAGACACGACCACAGAAGCTGAAGCCTGGTTCATATGGTGAGACTTTTATGCCAGATTCAGACCTGATCTTCCCCTTGCACTGTCTTATATGATGATATTTATATCGTCATACGTGAGCTCTCTCGGGTTTTGAAAATCACCTGACAATTTTCAAATCTTGCTGTGTGGACCGGGCGTCGCCCCTCGGTCGGCACAAAGGACAGTGATTGGCCCTTCGCAATTGGCTGCTTTGCAAAGGCCAGCCAATAGCCTTTCAAGCAGCTTTGCGATTCCCAAGCTGCATTTTCTTTTGAATATTTCCCACATCTTCCACAGGAAAATCCCCGAACGGGCAAATCTTCCACGTAATTTAGAGTAGCATTGCACAAAAAAAAAAATCTGTGAATAGGTTGGGCTCTACTGTATACCATGCCTACAGGTGTGTATCATCATAGGACGTAGATATGCAAGGTGTATTTATAAGACTGAAATGGGGGTACTAAAATGGGCGTTCATAAGAATAGCCAAAGGTTTCACTTTCAAAGCGGTTCTTTTGTCTGTGCATGTAAAAGCCCTCATTTAAGCACAAAATGATGTATAAAGTGACGATGCTTTCTCGCATCCTAAGGGACTAGTATACTAAAGGTTTTTTGGTTTTTTTAAAACATTGGAAAGTATGCGGAATCTGTGAAACCTGTTGACGGGCCAATTGAGCGCCGAACTTCCCGTCACCATAACGACGACGTTTCAGGAAACAGGTGCTCCACTTTGCTCATCAGTCATCTGCTTTCACCGCTTTAATGGATATGCATTTTCAATTCAAGCACCCAGAAGGCTGATCCAATGTGTCTGAGTTTCTTTTAGTTTAATCACCTCGTTTTGTTTCCCCTCGGATTCGATCTCCAAAACGCTTCCCGAGGCCCAATTTGACCAGAGCACAGAAGCTGCCTTTTCTTACCGAGTTCAATCCGACGGTTGGCTTTTCAAGATTACATGAAGCCATCAGGAGAACGAATGTGTCGTCGAAATACAGCTGATAGTAAAATTTGTTTTGACTTTTGGTGCGAGTGGATTATTGAGAGAGCAAATTAAAGACAACAAACATGGAAACCGGTGTAAAGCCCTGAGCCTTGGATTTACCTTTTTATCTCGGCAGTCGCCTGAAGCTTATTAACACACTTTAAATATAGAAGAGATGATTAGGCGTCAAATCTGCCCTTTCTAAGATTTCCAAGGCGCTAAGAATACCGCGGTTAATTAACTCTACATCCGCTCATGGTGCACAATAATTCAGATTTAGGAATTGGAATGTCTTAGGAGCCTATTTATGTTTCACTTCCTTAATGAGGGTGAATTTCAAAAATAAATAAATCTTGCTATTGTGCTGCATAAGCTTGCTTTGACAAATCATTGAACCCAAATATTTGAATGTAATTTACTCGATTAAAATGTGTCTTTTTGGCTTTTTGCTACACGTCTGCGTTGGAGGATGCAGTTCCGTTTTGAGAAACCCGCAGGTCCCCCGAAGGACACTCCACAGGAAGTCATTTACACCAAGCATAATGGCATTCAGGCATTCATCACTCGCTACGCCAAAACACATTTTATGTTCAACAACTATGGCAGTCCACTTTTATTTATTATCGCCTTCGGTGACACGTGGGCGCAGAGGATGATCAAGCAAAAAGCGTCGGATCCTGGTTTTGACTCGGTTCCCTCGCCGTGTCGTCCTCCATCTGGTCGGAATTGGTGAAAAGTGAGTTATTGCCCCGGGGAGGCTAAACGGTGCCGCTGGCACTTGCTTGTTTTCATCTGGGTGCCTCACCCTGATTGGTTGTGTGTTGGTTTGCAACAACTGCAGCATTTTACCTGCCATTGATTCTCCGACAGTCCCCTGGCCATAACATCCCGTGTCCTGACTTTGAGCAAATGTTCCAGCCTTGGCTTCCATTCCTCTAAATAGAAGCGGGACAACAATCCTTTTTACACGCACACACACACACACACACACGCGCCATACTGTCAGACTAGGCAATTTAGCTGACATGGTGACTGAAAGGTCTCAGTAGGCTTCAAACACTTAGTGCTCGCTCTCTGTCTTGCTCTGTCCTCCCTCTCTTACCTTCTATTCTCACTGTTCAATTTCTTTCTTTCTTTTTGCTTGCAGGTGAATGCAGGCTGGATTGGTTTCTGGTCCACTGTTGGCGGGTGTGTGTTTGGAATAGGAATGGCCAGGTAAGTTAAATACTGCTACGTTTACTGTACATCACAATTTAGCCTGTAGAAATGCACAAACAGGTCAAGACGTTTGAGACTTAAGTATGATTATGCAACATGACTAGAGTGAGTGATGGACTCTGCCAAGTTTCAGCAACCAAACTCCTTCAGGCCGCCTACAGTGTAATGGTACTCTTCTCTATCAACACTTTGAATGATAAGTGGAAGCAAGGGGTTTTTTCAAGTTTTTGTTGTTCTTAAATTTGTAATGTGTAGCATAAATGTCTTTCCACATCTGGAGACTGGTATTTGTGCCAACGTGTCTCGCAAAAACAGTTCAACCTCTTTCAGAAATGTGTCTGAACACTTTTGCGAGCCGCTGTATGCGCACCCTTTCCGTCTACACCGAGCGTCAAACGAACGCGGCCCGCAAAAGCAACTCGCGAGACAACCGGCCTCTCGCATATCTGACTTTTAAAATGGCAGTTCAGTTTGTTTATTAAGCTAATACAAGCCAGCTCAGTAGAAACTTGATGGAGCCACTGAGGCATTAAATTAGAAAATAAGCATTCACTGTAACGCCTCATTAACAGCTGCACTCCTTATTCGCAGTTCAGTTGCACACACTTTCTGTGTCTAATCCTCAATGTCGTGCTGTGTCAGTTATTCAGAAGAAAAGGTCGTCTACAGCGAAAAGCGGATGCAGGCTTATTCTCGCTGAAAGACGCGCTTCGTAAACAAGAAGAAAGTCACCAGTTACAGTTGGTGAACTGTAAAGACTGCGGTTGATTCAGATCAGACCTTGCTCAGTGGAATTGGGGAATTGGGGTTTGGTGTCGATTTTTCTCTAAAATGTAAAGGAGGCCGTCCAAACGTGAAACGGTAGCGACAGAAATAGACGGCGACAAAGTGGATTTCAATTTGGGAGGCAAGACAAGGTGGCAAACATACAAATTTATCTTTCAAAACATCTGCGACTCTAACACACATGACAGCTGACACACTGTCAAAACAGTGCGGAAGCACAAAAGGCAAGCCGTCAGTGAGGTGGCGTCTGAAGACGTGCTCGAGACGCGAGAGCCTCGGCTGTCGCTACGCTGCCGAACCGGTGAGACGAGCCGCTTCTCTTCCCGCACTTTAGCAGCATTATTTACAACATCAGTCGCAGCCGATAAGGCCCATGTGGAGAACAGTGGAGCGTCCACTTGAACTTAACAAAGAGGATCTGTCTCTTTTGTTCCCCACCGCCCCTCATGTCATCTGCTCTCCTTTTTTTGATACGAGAGCCGAGCCCAGTGACAAAAGAGAGAGTGGAATTGATGCTGATGCAAGTAGCTCTCCCCCCCTCCAGCTGATGGATAGAGAGCCATGGCGTGAAGACAAAGCATAGAGTCTGCAGAAGACGGAGGGGGAGGCGGGGGTCGTTCATGCTCTGATGAATGCAGGCCGACGGCCAATCGTCGCTTCCGGGCAGTTCTGGTGTTTTCTTTAGGTTGTAATCAAGGAAATGAGCCCATCGCCCCCCTTTCCCCCCTCCCCCTCCTCCCGATGTTAATCAATATGGCTGTTTGCAGCACGAGATGAAGGCATGTAAACAAAACTGATAAATTGTGGTGTAGATTATGCATTCTGAGAGTCAGGGGAGGGAATAATTCCTCTCTCTCGTCGGGAGTTTATAGTCAAATGAATTTTGTCTCTGGCAATTATCCCGTCGCTTCTTTCGCTGGAAAAAAATGTGTTGAACAGGCCTGGAATCATACTAATGAGGTTTATTAATCTTCCAACAACTCAAATATATAAATATATCAATATATCAATATTTTATGCTGGGCAATTTATTTTTTTTTTTTCAATTGCTATGTAGCGCAACCCATCCGCATGCAGCCACCGTTTAACCACACTTACTGGATTTATTGCACGTGAGGCGATGGAGGAAAGCGAAACATGATCAAAGAGCCGAATCGCTGGTTCAGTGTCTCTTTATCACAGAAATCTGGTGTTCTCTTTATCCATATCAGCGCTCACTGGGACTGTATTTATTAGAAATTAATCTCAGAGACGCGACTTGACAGCCCTTTGATTTTTACAACATTTTAGCAAGAGCTGTTTCACATGAGATGAAACAAACGGGAACTAAATAGAATTTTAATTTCTTCTTTGACGTCCTTTGTTCATCCTCTTGTATCCAAATATGAGCTTTGATTTAGATTTATTCAATGTCAATATACGATCGCTTAACACCTTTAATTAAAATTGTGTTTTCTTTCCACTTAATGTAACTTATGCTTATTTTACAGCCCCTGCAAAGATATTTATACCCTGTAAAAGTTTAGAAGAAGTTCACAGCGGGGCTAGATTCTAGGAAATATCCCAAGCTTTGGAGATTTCACACAACAGTCTGTAGCCCAGTTTATTATAAAACAGCGAAAGCTGTTTAATCTGCTTTTAATCCTGGATTGTTTCAGCCTCTTTGGGAACAGAGAGCTCAGCATTTACCTACAAATGGGCTCTTTCCAGGGGGCGCTCTCACGACGGCGTTTGTTAAACCGGCCGCAGTTCCGAGTTGTGAAACACGCACGGCAGAAAAACCAGTATCTGTTCGCCAGCTGACGGGTCTTTTCCTTTTTTCTGTTCTTAAACGAAACAAAGAATGTGGAAAGAGCAACTTAACAAGCTGCAGCAATTATCCTCCCATTACAATCCCCAAGAGAGGCGTCGGTGGCAGAAAAGCAAACCAGGTCATTTTTCTGCACGTCACGGAGGCCTGAGGTGCGCAAATCTCCAGCTTGATGAGTCGATACAGAGCAAATACAAATGATGATCAGCTTCGGCCTAATAGGCTGCGCCTGTAACCAGGGACGATTTGTGATTGCATGTCGGCCATCATATTATTCCATCTGTGCTCGCCACGCTCGAACTGCGGACCTGAACGATAATATTATCGCCTGCATGCACCAGAGAGCAGAAAATGCAATTTGATCTGATGCTGCTTAGATGAGCCTAACAAGTTTATTGGTAATAAAATCTGTTACAAAGATGGAAAATGCTGACTTTTATTTTGAATATTACGTCACAGATTTAAGTCGCCTAATTTACCATTTGGTAAAATTTGTCTCTCTCATGAGAGAGAGACAAATTTTTAACAATATGTTAAAAGAGAAAAGTCTTTTTTTTTCTTTTTTAAAGGCTTCACAAATCCTGTACTGTATTTTGACAGATATATATTTAGTGATGGCATAGTTAGATTACTGATTACTTGATTTGGAAAATAACTAAGTTACGTTAAAAGTAACTTAGTTATATATAGCTATCCAGTCTCTCTCTCTCTCTCTATATATATATATATATATATAACTAACATCAGGTGTCATCAGTCCAGTCTGGGACATGTCTTCACTGCAGTCGCTGTCTGCAGTGAAGACATGCTCGTTCTCTGCCTTCACGGTTTGTTCTAACCAAATAGAAATTGGCTGAATCCTCACAGATAATGGAGGACAGGTGGTACGTCTCCGTTCCACCGTCGCAGACCGCAGGAACAGCCAGCGTCCGATTGGCCACAACTTGATGTCTCCTGGTCAACCTATGAAGAAAAAACACCAGAACGTTGTTATTCGCCAGGCAGTGTTTTCTCTTTAAGGCTGACCCACAGCTTGAACAATGTCGTTTGCCCCCCAAATCCAACCAATTGTACAAAAGGGAACCCAAGCTTGTTGAAAACAGTACTGGTGGAAGGGCGATCAGGGGGCCGCTGTTCAGTGGCTCATGGAATGAAGTTAGACAGTTTGGCACAATAGTTTTCATTGTGCAGCTCCCTGACTGTGTCTCCACCAAGAGAATTCAAGTTGGCCAACAGAGACTCCAGCAAACATTTAATGTCGTCGTCCCTCCCCACATCCGACGGCAGCTGCTCCCCAAGCTCCGTCAGAACTGGGGAAAGGTCGTTCTGACAAAAATGTTTGGCGGACAGTGGAGCGAACGAGATCCCCAGAACAGGGGGTGGACGATGCCTCCAGAGGAACCCTGAGCAAAGCACCGTCTGGTGATGCTCAGGTTCAGGAGACTCTGGAGGGCAGCATTCACCCAGCTGTTGTTCTCGTTGGAGAACTTCTATAAGTTCTCCAACGAGAACTTGTCCGTGTCCTGCAGCCGCTGTCCTCCGTACAGCTGGGAGACCCAAGCCAATTCTGTCTTCTGGATTCATGTCCAGGGACCGACGTTTAAGAATCAGAACTTGTTTGATCTACTGTGATGGACATGATGGCATCTATGACCTCATCAGTGAACTCACTGGACTTCTGGTGCAACATCTTGCCTCTGACTATTGCTGTGGAAACGATCAGTTCAGTTCTGCATTACTCAAGCGGACATAAATACTTAATTAAGAAGTAATATATTTTTATTTATTTAACATAAAGAGATGAATAGATTTGAATATGATTAAATTTTTGCATTTGTAACTTAGTTACTTTTCAAATCAAATAATCAGTAATCTAACTAAGTTACTGTTTCAAGGAATAATCAGTTACTTTTAAGTAACTATGCCATCACTGTTGACATGTCATCTCAAGCTACTTCACAAAAAAAGTGAATTTAGTCCAATCATACACAGATTCTGCAGTCAAGTTCATCATTCAAATTAGGATGTTCTACCGGGGGAAACCCAGCAGGTTGTGTCGAGTCCTTGACTCCTCTTTGAACCCTCAAGTTCAGCTGACATTTGGCAAAAACAGTAACAAACATCTTTATTGAGGGTACTCTGGGACTAGATGGGGAACTATTAAGGAAAAGCTGCTCGGTGTGAATAAACGAGCCGATTAGAATTCATACAGCTTGGCCGTCAGTGATCTTCTCCGCAAAAGGGTCGAGAGGCTTTTGCGGGGCGCAGGGGGAAAATGCTTTCGCACATCTCTGGCACCAGAAGTGCGTGAAGAGCCGTGGACGCGGGCCAGCCTCTGGCAGATGGTGAATGCAGATTTTAGTGGCGCGACTGTGGGCTAGGAACAGGGATCCATGGGCTTTTGGCAAGTGCGGGACCATGAACTCCTCATTCGGTGTTTCGTCAGGTTAGGCTCTGTGGCCTGTCACGGCGGTCCGTCGAAGCGTTCACACGTTTCTCTTGTCCCGCGAACACAGAACTAATTTGTCAGCGTATAGAACGCATAAAAGGCATTAGTCTTGCAAAAATGCCACGGCGGAGCACAATGCGTCTCTCAACGCGAAGGCTGTTTTCTGTCATCCCCTCGCTTTCAGCTCATTGACAGAACTCCACCACCCAGCCGAACCGATCAATCACTCGCAGCAGGTTCCTTTATTCTCGTATCGGGTTGCTTGTCAGGTTCAGCCCTCTTTTCTTCTGCGTCTCGTCTGTGACCAACGAAATGAAAGCAATTAGCGGCTGTCTTTGCTACAGGCAAATCCGGCCTCATCTACTCTTCCTCAAGCATACATATGTATACCCAGAGGAGAAGAGAGGGCCAGCTGAAATGAATTTAGACGGGGCTGCGGAAAGAAGTCTGGAAACTTGAAAGATCTCTTTGTAAATATGGCCCAGTGGCTTCCCTTCCACACTATAATATGCTGCGTGTCTTGAGTTTGCCTGCTCAGTCGGTGAGACAAATTGAATCAACTCGACGCTTTTTGTCTCCCAGTCTAATGAGAAGTAGAACTGACGCACTCAGAAACAAGTGGGAGATGGAAATGATCTATCCTTCCTGCGAGGCAGTGCGTGTCCTCTGTAATATATTTTGACACTCGTCACAGAGGAACCTGAGTCGCTAAAAAATTGCGCCGTATCATCTCGCGACGTGAAAGGATACGTCTTGTTTCCGGAGAACCTATCTTTTTAATCTTGTCAGCTTGTATGTATCTTTGAATTTTTACACAACAGGGAGTTTTATTGTCGTTTTCCCCCCTCCTCCCCTTCTTTCCCCGAACCTCAGATTTGCAGACTCCATCCGTGGGATGCTGAAGCTGATTCTGGTGCTGATGCTGGCAGGAGCCTCGCTGTCCTCGACGTGGTTTACGCTCACCTGTTTGAGCACAATCACCCACCTCCCGGTCACTGCAGGTAGGCCCGCGCTAACGTCACCATCAAGGTGACTCTCAGACTTCTGTCTTTTTTTCTCCCAGTCGCTGAAGCTTAGTCACATTTTCCAGCCTGTAGTCACTGTCTCATTGTGCGTGTTGGAGCACAAAGTCAAAATGATTAAAGGAAGTAGGTGTCACAAGCTGAGCTATCAATCAATTCACATCAGCGATAACAACCTTTAGGGATGTTAGTGGATTTAGCTCCCCTTCCCTAAGCCATCTAATAAGCATATAATCATGTATTTCTAAACCACAGATTGTAATCACGATCGTCCATCATCATTCTCCCAACCCCTGGAACCGCTCCCTCGCCCTCTCTCTCTGTCTTTCTCTCTCTGTCTCTCTCTCTCTCTGTGCCTCATGTCCTTTTATACACTGGCAGGCTGATGCAGCCTGATGCTAACAGTCTCATTTGTCTGGCACTGCACCTAAGAGGGCAGCAAGACATTGTGTCGTGACACCAAGCATGCCTTTCTATCCTCACAAGGACTTCACTTTGACTTTAATTCAATTTTCATTAATTTCTATAAGCTGGACCTTCACACTAAACTTAACCATTACCAGGCCATGCCTAAACTTAAACCTAATCTAAACCCAGTTCACAACTTAGTCTTAACCCATGACCCTATCACAGGGAGGTCCACAGCATTAGGACTAGGGCTGTTGTAAACTAATATTTTAGTAACACACACACACACACACACACAAAGAAGTTAATGCATTCTGTTTAAAAGGAAGTATCATGTTTTACAACCAGAAAACATCCCATCATAAAAACGTATAAAACATAAATTATTCACAATTGGGTATTTCACCGTTTTTCAAGCAGAAACATGAAAGGGATGTTAAAACACATTTTTCTGACACAAAAGCATTTGTTCTCTCACCCATCACTTCCAGATGATGTGACATGTGGAACAAAAGAGCATGGAAGTGTATTTATAATCCAAAAATCACTTCTCTTTCTGAAGGAAATGAGGTCTACTGATTGATGGTCGAAGGTTAGAGAAATGAAAGGAGTTTATGTTTATAGCAGATGCAACATTGATCTAATAAAGTGAGTCAAGCAATTCAGATATCTTTTTTTCCTAGAGTAATACTCCCCTGGTACATGTGGGCAAGTAGCATATGTCCAGTTGTACGCCTAATATGCCATGTGAAAAGATTGATTAGTTTTGTCGTATTGGACCACTTAGGAGGATGGAATTACCCCATTTACCAATAGCAACATTTCTGTTGGAAACATCATTGCCCCAACTGCTAGAACCCCCCCCCACCCCCCCCGAAAAGTTAGCTTTAAGGGAAGCAACAACTCAAGGCTAACGGACAAGATCACAGCAGTTCATGTCTTATCAGCAGCTGTTTGTAAGCATTCCTGGGTAGAAAATATGATGTTTCAATGTGGTTTTTAGATTTTCACTAAACATAACTTATGGATAAATCAGCGGACATTACATTACTGACGGACCTGCCCAAGGGGCCACGCCCGAGGCTAACAATAGTTGCCAACTTAGCAACTGTGTCACTAT
Source organism: Poeciliopsis turneri (assembly GCA_922788865.1). NCBI lineage: Eukaryota > Metazoa > Chordata > Actinopteri > Cyprinodontiformes > Poeciliidae > Poeciliopsis > Poeciliopsis turneri. Next base: position 2,120,470 of record CAKLNU010000344.1, read on the forward strand.
AGCTGGCAACTTTTCAGACAGAAAAACATTGGTATCACTTTGGTAAGGCTTTTTTAAAAAAATATCTGTGATCGTCCAGAAAAATGCAATTGGCGCACCCCTACTGATCTACCTTATTACCAGCCAGAAGTCGGTGCCTACTTCCAACTAAATACATTAATAACTCAAAACCTACTTACCAACATAGAAACCCATTCCAATAATTGGTAAACGCAGAATCCACAATTAAAACATTGCATCTCAACATGTGCTAGATGCAACCCAAGCACCGTTTTATTACGGGGTGACAGTCCACTCACTGAGAAGGCAATGAATGGAGATAAGTCTTTCATGCAAACAGATATTTATAGATCTGTAGCGCTAAATTCTGGCCTTGTTCTCATTTTTACATTTTCTGCCAGCTTGCAATATTCAAAGCGTTCCTCAGAGATGATTAGTTATCGTCTTCCCTCAAAGGGTCTCCTCCTACCTTTTGGGACCCGACGTACAGGAAACACTTCTCCTTTTGAAGGCAGCCTCTTGGGGGGGGGGGTGAGGATTCCCCGTTGCAAACCTGTTCTCAGGAATGCGATGGACCTCAGAGGAGCTGTGATGAAAGGAGCACGCAGACAAATGGGACAGTCATTGCCGTCGTTTCGCTGAGATCAGGAAGAACTCTGGCGCGATGAGTCTGTTTCTTCACATGTCGGCGTCACCTCGGACCGAGTCGGTGGATGTCGAACTAAAAAGCTCGCCCGCCAACAATTCCAGCACATTTTGACGATCCTGAATGTAGCTCCCGTGAGCTGGTTTCGCGCATCCTCGCCGCGCGCAAGGAGCAAATGAGACAAGCTGTTAACCAAGTGGACACCTGTGCAGTTTGGCAAAAGAATAAGAAATTTCATTTCAACGTACCGTAGGATCCGTGACACGAGCTGCATCTTAATGTGGCGTGCGCAGGCGAATGAAAACCAGTGATATATTGCAAAATAAATTGAAACTGAATTTGTCGGCCAAGGCAATCAACATGGTTTTGTTGCACGACATGCCAGACTGGTACACACTGTGGAGAGTAAGAATTAGGACAGGATACATCACACCTCACTCAACTTTTAGCAAAAGGTAGTTGCAACAGTTATGAGTCCGGAGCTAATACATTCATCAGTGAATATTTCAGCCCAAAGTTAAAGATGAATTATTTAAAGATTTAAGTGAGGAAGAAGAAACCGAAAACACAATTTGGTGGAAAAACAACTCGCTGCCGTTCGAGAGAAACGTGTTTTATGCTCGCATGTTCGATTAGCTTGTGCACCTTCTGCCTCCAACCAATTATTTTTGAGACGGCGCTCGTGAAAGAGAAACATCATAATTATGAAGTTGAGCCGGAAAAACACATTTCGAGTGACAAACTAATCATGTCACACCGAGGAAAGGGGGCAAAGGCACGCTGGAATTGGGTTTGAGAAAGGAAGCCATTTACTGTGCAAAAACACCTACAGTATTTTGGTTTCCTGTTAAATTGCCACCTGGAGGCCTCGCTTACTAAATGGACCGTTGTGTCGTGGCGTAGGTCCGTCATAAATCTGGGACGGTTTAAAAAAAAAAAAAAAAAAGTGGTGGAGCAGGAAGCCCTCAAAGGTTGAATATATCACTCCTGTTCCACAAACTGCATCCTCATATCTTTCTTTCAAAAGAATTGCTCAGGTTCATTTTATTAATGTGCTGCTTTAAAATATATGTAATTTTCTTTTTATTTATTTGGTTCCGCCGTTTGTTTCATCTCTCCGCAGCCATCCTCTACACTTCCTGCATCCTGGTGGGCATATTCGTCAACAGCAGCGTGCCGATATTCTTCGAACTCTTCATTGAGACGGTGTACCCGGTCCCTGAAGGCATCACCTGCGGTGTTGTCACCTTCCTGGGGAACTTGGCTGCTGGACTTCTGCTCTTCTTCCTCACCTTTTACCCAACGAGTAAGACCAAAAGGGCTCAAATGACCTGTAAAAGGTCAAATCAGGTTTATTTGCGCAGCATATTTCAGCGACAAAGAGATTTACACGACGAAAATGCAACACAATAACAAACAAGCGATATACACATCAGTTGTATTAATCGATGTTGCAGTCGTTGTTAATCAAAGGCAACTCTGAACAGGTGGGGTTCGAGCCTTGATTTAAAGGAAGTCAACGTTTCGGTTGTTTCGTAGTTTTCTTGAAGTTTGTTCCAGATTTTTGGAGCATGAAAACTGAATGCTGCTTCTCCATGTTTTGGTTCTGGTTCTGGTGATGCAGAGTAAACTACAACCAGAAGACTTTATCATTTTAATCAGCAGAAATTTTGAGGTGTAGCACATTAACGTATTTTTTTCTTTTTTTACTTAATTCATTTCTATTTTGTTTTTTTTGACTGTTCAGTGCATTTCATTGCAACTATTATGTTTTGCATTATTTACATAGTTTCTTTCTTTTATTTATTCATGTTAAGGGTTAGATTTTTACATTTTCATTCAGGTTAATCAATTGCAGAAAACTTAAAGCATTTAATCTCATTTTCTTTCACCAAAAGCAGAGCGTTTGTCGTTGCCTCGGGGACGGGGATCGTCTGCAACCTTATTTATGTAAACACACATGTGCCACACGAACTCCTGTTTAAATGGGTAAATATTAGACATCCTGGTGCACCTGGAAGGACATTTGATTTCTAGGGTAAAGCTAACCTACAGAAAGGTGCAAACGCTTTGTTGCATTTCTCTCCTTTTGTGTCTTTGAGCCGACTATAGAAGTCAGCTTATGCAACAATTCGGGCAGCGATGAGACAGCTTGTCATTTGCATTTCTTCTGAAAAACAAATATGATGCCATTGATGGAAGCTGGTGCTGCTGTGTGAATACTGGTGCGAACTCGGAACCATATTTCTGTTTGGGATACTTGATTTTATTAAATTTTTTTTCCTCCATATTTCCTTGCTTAAAGATACTAGAATCAGATTTACCTTTGATACCTTTGGTGTTCGATTGGAGGCTGTACCACTGGTCCGCGTGTCGAACAGCAGTATGAAGGGTCGATGCGTCTGCGAGATGTTGCGCGGATCCATCTTGCGTCCATCTTAACGGGAAGCGTTAAGGGACGACTTAATCAGAGTGAAAGCGGTTTTGATATCTGTGATCTACAAGACAGGCAATGTTTTCCGATTTATTTGAAGTGACCTCACGCCAGAACGAGGATGAATCACGGAAGAGACAGAAATATTATCAGGTGTGCGTTGATCTACTGCAGCCTGACAGGAGAGCTGGACTTATAAAGTATACATGATGCATCCTCTGCTCGGTGTATCTCCCTGCATCTCTGAATGATTGACTACCCGGTGTGGCTGAATGCAGGTCTCGGCACATCTAAGTGTGTTTGTGTGCATAGAAGTGTTTGTGTGTGTGTGTGTGTGTGTGTGTGTGTGTGTGTGTGTGTGTTTGTGACGGGGGAAAGCTCAGGGATGCCTAAGATAAATCTCTACAATCAGTGTGTCAGGAATTGAAAAGATCAGGCACATTAGAAGGAGGCTTTAGTTTCTCCCTTTTTTGCACTTTCCAACCTTGAAGTTGATAAATAGATAATGATGCAGCCAAGGTTTCTTGTTAGAGACGTATCCTTGCTTCAGGCATAGCGAGGGGAGAGTGGAGACGGCTGCCACGGTGGTGGATTGCTCGCTTCTTACTCGGATAGCGTCTCTGAAAGTCTACTCCCACGTCACCTCGTCTCAACAGTCATCGTTTGGTGCTTCGGGCTGAAAACTAGTTACCTGTTAGCACTAGTTACCTGTTAAAAGTTACATAAGGGGAATTGCAGAGATGTAAAATAGCTTTTGAAATGGATACTGTGTTTTCTACAACATGTTGAGACATGTTGTAGAAAACAACATGTTTTCTACAACATGTTGTAGAAAAGTTGTACAAAATTTATATCACAGAAGAGGTATAAAAAAAGTTTTTAATGGACCCATTGTATAATAAACAACCTGCCATTCTAGATGTGAATACATCTAGAATGGCAGAATGGCACCTGAGGGGAGGCAACGTTGTCACCTCATCTACATTAAAGGCGCTTCAACTGACCGTGCGTAAAGATCGTGCGTGTCGCGTTAAACGCCACGCGCCTTCTGTTTGGGTTTAAAGATCAAAAACACTCTCATTTGGGCTGCGAGAGAGTGAGATGCTTCAGGCAGCCACAAATTTCAATGTTTCTTGATGGGATTTCTTTCTTTCTTTTTTTTTTTTTTACTGTGTTTTTGACGCTCTTCTATTAAATAAGAGTATTTTGGCAGCTAAAACTTTTCCTTTTAGTCGATTTTCCCACCTGAGCTGTGGATCTTTCTGTTTTTTCATGCTTTCTAACAAACCCCTGAGGCATTTTCTGAACATCTGTGTTTACATAGCGATTAGATCACACACAAGTGGACTCTATTTACTAATTAAGTGACTTTTAAAGCAATTGGTTTCACTTTGTCTTTGTTACGTAAAATCCCATCATGATTCATTGAGGTTGGTGGTTGTAACGCGACTGTTTAATGATCCAAACAGCTTGTAAAGGGTTTTATGCGACGTTGCAGCATATTTTCTGTTCCAGTCTTATATTTCCATTCTTTATAAGACGCATTCTGCTTTTAATTACACATGCAAGTTGTCCAACTTGTGAATGAATCCGGTTTTGTCTTTAAAACAACATTCTGTTCTCCGCAAGAGATCATTCGTGCAAAAAAAAAAAAAAAGGAAAATTGGATTATCCAAATTCACTTTGGAGGTATTCTCGTGTGTGGGCTCATTAATATGATTTCATCCTCGCTGTGGTCTCATAATGGACGAGGCAAATAAGATTCAGACTTAGAATCGAGTCAGCGTCATCTTTTCGACACCCGGTAACCTCTCGCTGTTGAAAACTTAGCAAAACGGACCTTTTTAAGAAACAAACAAACGAACAAAAAAATCCCCTTCTATTAAAGTTTTCCCTCCGGTTGCCCACTTCCTCGTTAAACAGTCAGAATTACGGCGCTGGGAGCAGAGAGGGCGGTTATGAGTTTACCCTCTTGTTCGTTGTAATATTTGTTAGGCGTTGGTCGTGGATCAGTGAGCTTTGATAACGTTCAACTTTATTGACTAAACATTTCCTGAACCACATGACTCTCAAACATGAATGCAGCCCCCCGGGCCGCATGCATATATCGCCGCTTTCTTCGGTTCCATCTGCAGAGTGTTTGTGTCATTGAACACGGAGCGCAGGGTGGAATACAAAGCAGCGGCGGGGCATGTAGAACCAAAACTGCATGTGGAGGAGGAGGAAGACGAGATGAAACTTGAAGGGTGGCGTTGAGTTTTTCCCACAGAGCGCCGGATCTCCTACACGTTGGAGGGGAAAACGCGTAGTATTCAGCTCTGAGGAATAATTGCTGCTCTCCTTTAGTCCCGAGACCAATTCCTTTTTTTGGTTTCTGCTACAGTTTGCTTTCAGTTCTGAAATGAAATCGTCTTTAAAGCTCCCATAAACACTGTGGAGGTTTTCAGGGAAAAAACTTAACTTTTAATCATGGACTCAAACAATACAGAGACAGTGATGCTTTTCTCACGAAGAAGTTACACGTAGCATTCAGGAGGACTTTCTATACGCATCTCATTGAAAAGTTAACTTAAGTGTCAAATTAAATTACTAAATAAAATGTACTTTTTTGTGAACTAATTGTATTTTGATACACTTGTAAGATGAAATGATTCTTTCTACGTGATCTTGTTATTACACCTAATCCATCTCAAGGTCTGACCCCCACTCTTTCCCTTCCTGTGCTTCCATACAAAAGGCCAATGCCATAAAGAAGTGAGCGTCATTAATCACATCCTCACTCTGACCTCAATTAAGGCTCATAAAAGCCGTAAGATGGCCGCCGAGACCCGATCAGAGAACCCGTTCTGCTGACGCAGGCAGCAGTTATGATTGGCTGTTAATGTGAGGAGGAAGACGTCCTCTGAATGCGATCCGACAGATCAGCCATTTCCTGAAACGATGTTCTTGCTCCCCATCACGTGACTGACCTGTCGCCACGTCAGATAACTGCATATGGTATCTGCTTATTTATTCACTTACTTTGTGCTACGACTCTTTTAATCAAACTTCATTTACTTAAAAGAGAAAATGGACAATTATTCCTCCTTCTGCTATAAAAACAACAGCAGATTGGCCATTACAGTTATAGCTGTGTTCACCAATTAAATCGATACTTTGATTTTACAACATTTTATAAAGTCTTGGATAACAATCTACAATTATTGCCCTACGTAACCCTTGATCTGACAGTTTCCAGTAGCACACGCTACAAACTAGCGCTGGAAATCAAAGTGTCATTAAAAAGTAAAACTTAATAGTTGAAAACATTTTATGTGGCCCAGGTCATTTTGTTTTATCATCTTAATGGTCATTAACCAAACTTCCTCACTAAACTATCACTGCCTTCTCCACATGGATTAGTTTGTTTTAACTTTGTCCTTCTTATAGGGTATCTATACACCTGCCTGTCGTCTTGTCTTTATATAAAACAATGCGTGTTTCTGTCAATCTCATCCTGCTTATTGTGAAATTTCATCTCCAAAAATGACTATAAAATGTAACTCCAATCTTCCCTGCTTGGATCCCTATTTCAAATTTAGCATAATAAAAATAAAAACCACGTTGACTTTGTTTTATGCTGGTCATAGTAGAATGTCAGAGATGTGAAGTTCAGCTGGGCTTCATGTATTTATGTTAGGACTTTCGTGAGGTTTCAATCTCTTCTGGTGTTATTGGTTCCTTTGTCGTCTCTTTCCTTACAAAATGAGCAATCGTTGACCTAAAGAAATTGTTCAGAATAAGAATGATTGTCACTTTGTCTTTCCGTCCTGCTCGCTGTCCTCCTCCCCTGTTCAGTTTATTAGGTATTCCAGCTGAGTTTCTTCCAGCCTTTCTGACAACTCTGTCCTTAGAAATCAGAGATCTCGTAAATCTTTCAGCGTCGCATTAGCATTCCTTTAATGCCGTTGCCGCTCCCCCCCTCCCCGACAAACACGCTGAGTTTCTCCAACTTCGGATGGGTGAGCCTCAGACAAGAAAGGGAGAGAGTTTGCGACGGAGAATGCTCGTCAGATAAATACACTCCATTAACCTACGTCCATGCCCGGTCTCCTGCGGTCCAACTCGCACAGTCCTGATTAATGAGGCCGCTTCTGGAGCCTTGACTTCTCTCAGCAGACACCTGCATCCCAATCCCTCAACCCTTCTCCTCTTAAACCAGTGTGCGAGGGTGTAAGCCCAACAGGTTACGCTAATGATTTCGAACCAGCCAGGATTCAAAGTGGAGACCACACATCTGTGTGCTCATAGACATGGAGACAACACTGTGTAACTTAAGCTGTAGTTGAAAAAATAGTGTTGTCTTAACTAAGACTTGTACAGCGTGACACCTGAGATACACCTGGTTCACACGGCGAGATTTGAAAATCGTCAGCCAGCTTTCCAAAAATCAGAGACCACACACGATGATAAAAAAATCTTTGGGATGACAGGTTTGGTAATATAGTGTGGCGCGACACACTATATCACCAAACAAACCGATTTCACTCACTTAACGTTCTGATTTCAGACAGAAAATCTCTCAAAAGAGTAAACGCACATGGCCAGCTAGGAAGAAGCAATGACGATAGTTTGTGGACTATATCTAACAGAGATAAAACAATACAAAGGCATTTTCAATGTCCACCAGCCGTTCTGATGTGCCATAGCAGTTGTTTTGTTTTCTGTGTATTTTGAATTGCCCTCAGTGTTTCTGTCACTTCGATTTCTATCCAATTTCGTTGACTATCCAATTTAGAATATTCCCAATTTTAGATCTCAGCCGTCCCAACGTTTCCCTGAGTGTAACAGATAAATGGTAAAATGGTAAATGGACTGAACTTATATAGCGCTTTTCCAGTCATTTGGACCACTCAAAGTGCTTTACACTGGAGTCACATTCACCCATTCGCACACACATTCATACACCGATCGGTAGGCAATTTGGGGTTAAGTGCCTTGCCCAGAGGCACATCGACATGTGGCAGGAGGGAGTTGGAATCGAACCTACAACCTTCCGATTGCAAGACGACAACTCTGCCACACAACCACAGTCGCCCATTTCACTTAGCATCACAAGTCACTTGATCAACAACTGGATGTTGCCACAAACCACAAAGAAGAACATGACAGGAAGTAATTGGAGGATCATGACAGCATTATTTTTAATGATTTACTGCACAAACAAACTTACTCACATCTGACTTTAATTCATGTGTATTTCATGGAAACATCGCTATTGCAAAACTGTGTGTTTTGCAACTCCAATTTTGGAAAAACAAACATTTCTTTTCACAGTCACATGATTGACGCTCGATGGATAGCTGCCTGCAGTCGTTGTGGCACATAGTCCTGGCATGTGTCCCAGACCCCCACTGTTTGTTTTGACCTGATTTTCCTATATTTAGTTTGGCCTGCTCTCTGGAGCAAAGCACCACTCAATCTCTACTGGCTAAGATTCCCTCGCCAAACAGGTCATGTTTACCAGACATGTTTTTTTTTTTTTTTTTAAAGAGACAATCAAATTCTGACAGATGTTTGTGCTTTATATGTTTTAAACAGTCTTAGCATTATTCATTTTGAGAAAGAGAAGCGCGTGTCTTAGGTGTGGTAAGATAATGTGGAATTAGGGGTTCGGTGGTGGTGTGAACTTCCCAACCAGTCCAACAAATTCAGCTTTAACGAAGACAGTAAGAGCAACTCTCCTGTGCCTAATGGAGCCTGAACAAACCGGCGCAAATAAAACGGCTCATTCTACACAACATTAAGGTTCAAGTGTAGGTCAGTGGTAGCAGGGAACACTGCCAATACCATTGAATTATTCAGAATGATTATAAAAGAGCAGCACAAGCTCATATTTACTTTAGGGTATGTCAGAAATTCTCATTGATTATATGTTAGCCCTTTGCATAAATCACTTTGCATCTGACTAACTCTCATTTGGGTTCAATATATATGTTGATGACTCTTTCTAAAAGTGCACATATCAATATATTATGGTGTATTGCTCAGGATTTATGTACGGCTAAACTTGGGTGCCCTTTTATTTGTGATGCGTTGATAGGTTGCGTCTGCAGACTTGCAGTTCATTCGGAAATGATTCATTTTGTCCACATTCTGTGACGTTGCAGCTTTGTTTCAAAATTACCGCTGCTAAATGAAATGGTAAAACCAGGAGTCTGTGACCTTTACGACCCAAAGAGACATTTTTTTTACCGTCGGATCAGTAAATAAAACTTCTTTAGAGCCACAAAATTTACATGGGTTTAAAAAAAAAGGATAACATAATTTCTGATATTAATTACAGGATTTTTTTTGTTGTTGTTGTTGAGAATTTAAAGAATTAGCTTAAACTTTTACATAAAAAAGATGAATACTTTTTTTTTTCTACGTCAGCATTTGTAAAAAATAAAGACCGTTTTCAACATTACAAATACTGTTAGTGCCATTCTGTTGTGGATATTCAATGTAAATATTCCATAGAAAGGATAAAAACTACTTTTGTCACTGTATCTATTAGTGACAGGCATTTTGTGACAAATTTCTTAAGTAATTTCTATCGTTTGCAGCAATGGGTGATGGTTGAAAACCCTAAAAACTGGTTGTACCATCAGTATTGTGTATTTATACTATTTTCCCTGCTGTTGATTCCATGAGAGCCTCAGTGAATATAAAAATGATTGAATGCTGAACAATATTTTTTATTTGTGTAGCTCTGACTGGGTCACGGTTTGTGACAAGCACAATAAGTTGTACTTTTTTATTGTCTCTCATCAATTACAATAAATGCCAATGAATATCGTATTATCCTTCCTCTAAAATCTCCATTTTAGCATGTTTGTTGATTCTTTATCATTTTAGCCAAAGTTTTGGCTCTAGAGCCTCTGGTTGGAGATCCTAGCTCTAAACTTGTACTAAAATCCTTATGTCTAAACTTTTGTCTTCTTTTTTCTTTCTGTCTCACGCAGACCTGTCGTGGCTGAACTGGTGCGTAACCGGCTCGTGTCTCTTCAGCCTCGTCCTCGTCCTTTTCTTCAGGGAGTCCTACGATCGTCTCTACCTGGACGTCTTTGTCTCCGTGTGACACTTGCGTGGAAAAAAAAAAAAAAAAGACGAAGAAAATCGAGGCTGTTTAAACTCCTACTCTTGCACAGTAAAGAGGAGAAAAGGGACACGGAGAGCAAGTTGGGAAGCTCTGTGCTCTTTGTGAGATGTAAAATTTTAGGACAATTATGTATATATAAATACCTGTAAACCCAGGGTGAGGGTGATGCACGTTTCTACAGAGGCGTTGTCGTTTACATCTCAGAAGTAGTTAACCCGTAGGTTTGATGATGGTGCAACCTGTTTTTAACGGTTTCCTCCGTTTGTCTGTGAATGAGTTGAGGTGGACCCGCCTGAACGAACAGTTTGCCCCTTCGCAGATAGTTTTGAGTTGGAAAGTCACTCTGGAAGCTCCCACTTCCCTCATCTCAAAAGACGAGGCAAGGAAAACTCCTCGAAGTTTACAAAAGGGACGTCAAACGGGGCCCAACTCAACACCGAGCGACTTCCATGCACATTGACGTAAGGACTAGTCCCTTCAGGAATTAAACTGGGACCTCCTCGTGTTTCAGTGCCGGCCATGACTCACCGGGAGGCTCAACTGACCCTACAGCGTTAAGCGACCTGTGATATTGCCTGTCAGCAAAAGGCGAGGCACTTGAATTGTGTTTTATCGCCCTCTCAAAATGAATATTATGCAAAAGAAAAAAAGAGGGATTCCGTCAGATCGACAGCTGGACGCCAGCCAAAGACGTGGACTCACCAGCGCTTCTCGTTTGGATGGGAAGCGCGTGACGGAGGGTTTATTTTTTTCATTTCTTCAGCAAATTTACAACTAATTATGTTTGTAATTTTAACGTAACTTTAATTTCTTTTGTACAGCTTTTTTTTTTTTTTTAAATTCACTTTTCTTCCTAAGCGGTGTGCCAGTATTTATTGAAACAAAAAAAAAAATGTCTCAACACTAACAACAGCCAGAAACAAGAAGTTTGATGACAGACCTTTCTTTGAATTTATACAAGCTTGCGTACGAACAATGTTTTTGTTCAAAGCACCAGCAGCGTCCTTTGCAGCAACTGGCTTTAAGCCAGTTTTTTTTTTAACTGGCTCAAAAAAAAAAAAACAGATTGAAAAAGTAGCCCATCTCATAAATGTTATGCCTCATAAAACCTACAACAAAAGCATCTCCATATTAACAAAGTGAATCTCTGCAGTAGAGAGAAAAAAATAGATTTTGTCTAACATGCTTATTTTTTGGTGTTTTTTTTTTTTTTTTTCTTTCCAGAGTTTTGGAAAAAGGAAGTATTTTTATGTTTTCCCTCTGGAGATAAAGAAGGTTGTGTAATTTGTTCCTGGTGCTGTTTTTCCCTCTCTCGCCTTGTAAAGAAAAGGTTCTCTTTCACCCACAGATGTGTTGCCTTAATTATCCAGTGCAGTGCATTCAACCTCCTCCTTCTGTCCACACTGTGAATATTTTATCTCTGGATTCTGTCAAAAGATCATTTTCTGGGTTTTTTTTTTTTTTACACTATGTAGCGTTCTAGGATTTGGTTATTACTGTGTGTTCCTTTGGGGTAAAACAAACACGACAGTCACAAATGTTCAGCACCTTATTAAAGTGAAGATTTTACAAATTATAGCGCACATTTTTGTATATTATTATACTTTGCCTTTGTTCTAAGCTGAACCCCTCGGTTGCAACGCTTCGCTAAAGTATTACAAGCCACAAATCTTTAGTCTTATCTATTTTATGTGATAGATTTACACAATGTAGTGAATGATTGTGGTTAAAAATAACTGTAAAAAAGTATACATCGGTATGATTATCAAAAAATGTCCCAAGAGTTGCATGCAATCTATGTTCCAAACATGAAAAATGGTTGGAACAACAGTGCATCTACAAAGGCGTTCAAGTTTTGGTTATAAAAACAGCTTATGAATTCTGGAGGAGTCGAGGGCATCCGCAACGCGGGTGGACAACCGCTGTCAGAACAGCAATTAATCTGGGCTTCGAAGACGAATGAAAGGGGGGGGAAAAAAGCCACAAGAAATCCCTTTAAGTTCGGTAAAATTATGTAGACAACACAGAAAACAAGTGAAAAAAGGTTCTCTGTCCAGATAAGACTCAAAGTTCTCTAAGTTTTTATACTTCAATACTCACAGTGGAAACCGAAGCTAGCGTCCACGATCCAGCGTCCTTATGTTCGTTCTTGGGGGAAACAGTCAATCGGTGTCAACATGACATCCATTTTCCTTTGTAAACGCAACAAAAGCATGCCAAGCACAAGCTGCAGTTTCTTTTTGAATATTTGAGAAATGTTCATACAGAAAACTCAGAGAATAGATACATTTTCTGCAAAGAATTTGGAGTTGCATTTCGCAGAAAAATCTGAATGCTGACCTGCGAATAGGCCTGGCTCCACTGTATTGGGCTTAGATTAAAATTTATGTTTTTTTTTTTTTTTGTTTTTGTTTTTTGCTGTAAAGAGTAGAGCTAAAGCTTAGCTCAAAGGTACCTACCTGCAATGATAAAGACTTTCACACGATAGACTCGGGTGATTAAATACAAATGCCTGTCATACTTTTTTGAGTTTCGTTTACTCAACTTTACAAGATCTACTTACTTTGTGTTGGTCGCTCATAATAAATCATATTTAAACTGCCATTTGTGTTCCTAATGTGACAAAACGTAAAAGTTTGAGCGGCGCAAATGCACTGTGTAATTTCCCACCGAATGGGAAGATTTTTACATGCTGTCTTATTTCTATTTGCGTCCGTCGTGCTTCATCTGACTTCTTGTTGGAAGTTTCCTTCCATTATTATCAGCCAAAGCCCTTTGTTTGCTCTCCACAGAACCACTGTTGAAGATTCTCTTTCATGCGTCTCTCACGATTAATTCCTTTTCAGCTGAATACCGAACATATTTAAGAGTTTAGAAATTGCTTTTGCTCCGTTATTGTTATTCATTATGTAATTTCCCTTTGTTGCTCTTTTTCTCTCCATTGTGCACCGCTGCAGTTGAAATGTTGCATTGAGCTGCACATCCACTTTTTAATTATTTTTTTTTTTTTCTGTGACTCTCTTTCTCATCCACGTCCGATTCACTGCAGTTAAATCAACCAATCAATTCCAGCTAATGGGTCACTTAGGAGCAGTTACTCATAAAACCCTTCCAAGCCCATATCTGCTGAAACTTCTCCATAGGCTAATTTTGATTTAATACACGATGTCATTGCTCCTCCATAATGTTGCTGGCAATTTTGAAAGAAAATCGAAGTAACAAAGGCAGAAGTTTTTGGTTTTTTTTGCTTTCATTTTTTGGCATGGTTCAATCTATTCATCAGAGCCTGCCTGGCTGGAAAATGTTGTTTTTTTTTTGTTTTTTTTTCTGACCTCGACATCTAGTTCCTATTTTCCATTAGAAATTTCATGACATCAGCATTTCTCGCTGAGGCTTGGCGGAGCTCGGCAGGATCTGCGGTGACATCCCTTAACTGATTGCACGAGCCGAGCCGATCTAACCATGACTGATGCTCCAGACCCTGGAGTCGCGAGGAGGAACTGCCACCAACTTTACATCCTCTGTACTTTGTTACACACTGTGACTAATGGCCGAGCTGACTATGAGTAAAAAGAAGAGACTGCCCAAGATTTTGAACAGTGATGCCTACACACCAGAAAACTTTAATTATTACTGTTTGTAGTTTTTGTTTTTTTCTTCCACTTGGTGAACACTGACATCTTACTTGGTGAGGCCAGAACTAACTGCCTTGAGTCACTCGATAACAAACCAGCAGAGTTGCTCATAGTTGTGAAGCAGGAGAATGTCTTTATATACCCCCCATAGCTGAAATGTGTGGAGAAATGGCTGCTTAGTCGCTTCAATGTACACACACACACACACACACACACACACCCTCCTAGCCCATTCCTCCCCTGTCAGCCCAGCTGGGGATGAGCTCATGCTCCATTGCTGGTGAGAACAGAACTCTCTGCACGCTACAATCCCATACAGCATCACTTATGTGTAGGAGATTATTAGGATGCTAATTTGTTGAGACCTGAGGCAAGATGTTTTTTTGTCTTTTGTTGAGAATTAGATTCAGAAAATTAACAAGTAGGAAAAAATGAAAAACATCTGGATGGTTTTAGGCTGGGTGTGACCTCCAATTCTTGCACATAACCCAAAACTGATGGGATGTATAACGAATCCACTGCACGGAGCCTCTCACACTATAGTGCATTCATCACACCGACTGAAAGACAATCAATGGCTCCTCAGTTTATCGACGTTTCATTGACAGCGTTCCAAGTTTTTGCCTTATTCCACTGGGCTTTTTAGTTCACTTGATGATGCCAAAATAAATGTATGAAAAAACCCAAACTTTTGGTAAAGCTGACAATCTGCCAAAGACAAACATTTTTAGTTCTATACAAGAGTTTGTATGGAGAGTCCAGTCCCAACTAACGGCTTCAAGGAAAGGTTGCTGAACCAAAAAATAAACAAACATTTTTTCCGTATAACTTCAGTGTCATTAGAATGTTCATGGTGACCAGACAGACACAGGTATTCCAGCTGACCATGGAGGTTTTCATTTCATAAAATGGATTTTGGATCTAAACCTCGTCAGTGTGCAGCAAAAATCTGTTTATGTAAAAAGGGCCCATCTATTTATTTAGTCCATCTTTCTCATGAAACGGAAGAAAGTGAGATTGAATCAGAATTCCTCCGAGAAGAAGAAGACTCCTTCAGGCTTACAAAGCCTGAAGGAGTCTTACAAAGAAAAACTCCTTCAGGCTTTCTCCGGCAGTCAGCCTTTGGGGATAATATTAATACAATTTGGAGATTCAGAGATGATTCCAACGTCTCTTATAATACTGGGCTTTTCTGAAATAATTAATACTTTATGAATATTTCAGTTTGTGAGGTTATAACTACAAATTCCAGTTATTGGGACTGTATGAATTAAAACACTGTCCCAATGTGAAGTGCAAGGAAAGTAATAAATGTTTCAAAACATTTTTTTATTTTTATATGAATAAAGACCTCCATTTTAAATATTTTTGCTGCAATTACAAGAATTGAACCTCCATCTCAGCCTCCAGTTATTTTTGCAGCGTAATCAAAGTTTAATTATGCTTCAGTTAAATTCAAAAATATTAATCCCAAATGGAAATTAAATGACGTAACTCTTATCATTCGCGTTTCTTCAAACAGTTGTTGTAGATGCTGGTGACTACAGGCACAAAGCATCTCCTGTAGCAGTCTGTGTTACAGCGACTCTGAAGAAGCCTCTGACTGAAGACACTCTGTTGTGTAACAGTTTCATCCTTCAACACACAATCATCTCCACATGTTCCAGCCTTCTCTATAAACCTTTCTGATTATTTAGATTGCAATACAGTGAGCCCTCGCTATAATGCGGTCCACCTTTCACGGCCTGTTACTTTGCAGATTTTTTGTAGTTTTTTTTTTTTTTTTCACAGTGCATTGTTTTTTGCGACCTGATTGGCTAAACAGTCTCCGCCTTCTTCTCTAAACACTGTGACATAACATTATGGTATTTAAATATACCTCATACAACTTGGCAAATTTTGGCAAATATTTTTGCCCAGAAGAAAAAAAGAGCGACAACATCTACCGATAACTATGTTCTTCTGTCGAAAAACACACCTGCACCACAGGCTTCAGAAGAAAAAGACACTGCAGATTGGAGTCAGGCTGCAGTTAGAGGCACAGTGAAATACGCGAGTCACAATTTGGCCTACTTCGTGTTGATGATTAAAATGATTATTTTACTGTAGTTATTTGTAAGAAAGCGTTATACTTGTTAAAAAAAAAAGAAGCTTGGGCCTGAAAACAGGTTTTGTTGTTTGGTTTCAATGTAGAGTATTTATGCTGTTTAATAAATGTAACTACTTCACGGATTTCACGGGTTCTTTTCGGAACGCAACCCCCGCGAAAAACGAGGGTTCGCTGTAAATAATTTAATGGGGTGAATACCTTTGCGAGGCACCATTACAAAGATGAGTTTCTTTTTCTTTTGGTAAGTAACTGTTAACAAAAGGTCTTCAGAAAGGTAGTTTCATCCTGTCAGCTTCCTCTTGTCAGAACTGGATCTGAGACACGATGAACACAGAAAAATGTAACATTACTCAATTTTTTAACTGCAAGCAGTTTGGGTTTCACGCCTTTGTTCCTGTCAGAGCCATAAAACCGACAGTTGGGGCAGACAAAAACTAATGTTGCCGTCTCTGTGCCTGGCACTTTTATGCCACTTCTATTTTACACACTGCCGTTGCGTTTTTGTTTTTTTCTTTCTTTCTATGTTGGCTTTCCTTCGAGACGTCTTCGTTTTTCTTCTTAGACTTTAAATTTACTCGCATCTCCTTTTCCAGCGTTGCACCTCGGTGTATCCTTCGGGCTCCCTGAGCTCCAAAAGTCCCTTAATTGACTTCGCCAGGATTATGAAAAATGAGTCATGCTTTCAAATGCCTCATTTAGCAGAACAGCTATTGCAGCCCCCGTTACTTTATCATCAGCATATTAAAAGGGCTTGGTGTGCTTGATGAGGAGCGATGGGCTGCAGAAGCCCAGGCTCTCTCTGTTTGACATCTGGCCACTAATTTGGCACTTCATCACTGGTGAATCTGAGCTATCTGGCTGCTCCTCTAGGAAAACAAAACATACATTAGAATGAGTAGGCCACTGGTATTTCAGTAAACCCACTGTAACACTTTTGTTAAGTGAAAAAGACGCACACAAATTCGATTCAATAATATGACGTTTTACCAACACTGTTTTACAGAGACACCATAAACGAATGGAGTACATGGCGCCAGCGCCGTCTCCATGCTGACGTAGAGCAACCCTCCCCGAATCATTCCAGGGCATTTGTCAGCAACTGACCAATCAGCGTTCCAAGTACAGTACTCCTGACAATATCGGCAGTATATGTCAGAAAATACCCTGCAGTCAGAGAGATTTTGAGGAAAATAATTGATAATCACGGTCCTAGTTGTCAGTGGGTAATACGCAATCCCCACAGCCGTCAGCCAGAATATATAGAGGGCGGAATACATTTCCAAAATCATTGTGGAATATGGATGGATCATGGACTTAAGCCCGGTTGAATGAAACTGATGGACGGGAACTACTGTTGGTTAGCATTGGGCACATAGAAGGTAACTGGTAGTGAACATCCCAGTTTTTGTCATAAGGATACTTACTGATAGCTCCGTGCTAACGGCTCACATCCCAGTTAAATTAAAATAGCAATATTAACCATCTAATAATTTCCAGATCAATAAGTGAAGGTAGTTATGCTGGATTTTATGCGTGTAGATTCCAACGGCTTGCTCTATGGCAGCATTAAAAATATAGCTAATTGCTATAATGACATTTAAACACCGTTTCATACTCTTTATTCTAAGTATATTTCTTTCCTGAAAACAGGTTTTCACAAGCCGGTGTTATTTAAGTAATCACTCATCCATTTAGTCCGCAGCGTTCACGCTTACATCCAATCAGACTTATATGTCCCTCGTTTGTCCTCTTGGGCTTTATCGTTGATTTCTCCATTATTTCCCGGCAATAACCTAACAGACCTGATGTAGGACTAGTTACAGAATTTAATTAAATAATTTTTTGGTAGTGCTCCCTATCGATAATGGCTATTTTTAGAAGTAGCTCCGCAGGCGACTGACAAGGTCCCTTCGGGCGACGTGTTGGTGACCCCTGCTCTATTTGTTGCGCAATGGGTACCTCATATCTTCAGCAGTCACTGGGTGAGAGACGGGCTGGTTTAATCCCTTCTATGTGCCCAATGCAACCCCCAACCTCACCACGAGCCCCCAAAAATCTGCTGTTGCTACAAGAACTACAACGGTTAGAACGCCTCATCTGTTTTACTGATATTAACAGTGAGACAGGTCTAAAATAAGTTATTTTAGTCGCAACCATGTGTAGCTTGTGATTTTCATTCGTCAAAATCATTGTGCTTTGGCTTCGTGCAAAACTTTTATTCCAAACAAAAATAATGTGATCAGTACTACCTTAGATTTTTCAGCGTCAATCAAGATGACTTAGCATTGTCCGAAACTGCTGTCACATTTTGAGATGTGATAAATTGCGTGAATAAAAGAAAAATACATTGTTAAAATTGTAAATGGCTGTCACCTTGTTTGGATTGAGGTCGGACCAACTTAAGTTAAAAATAAACAAAAAAAACCCACTTCTGCAAAGGATTTGTTTCATAGTATTTTAAAATAAAATACCAAAAGTTAATGCTGAATGCTCATAAATACACCACACAATCACAGTCCATAGCCTGAACGACTTTTACTCCCAGTTTTTTCATTTTCTGCTGTTATTTTTGAAGCCTTCAGTACATGGAAGACATATTCCGACATGGTTCCTTCTAAATGGACATAGCTTAACGTTATTATGAAGAGCAGAGAAATATGTTAGAAATATCCGGATCTGGATGCCCGTAGGTGTCGAATCATGAAGTGTTCTCTGATCCAACACGCTTTCGTTAGTTGCAAAACTTGCCACTACAAACTTTCTGAGATGTTCTGAAGAGAGGGGAGGTTGTACCTGTTACGCCAGGTTCTGCTTAGCCGAGCCTCCACGTTCCTAATGCATCAGGACATTGCCCTTTCGGAAGCAGCATGTCCTCTGAGCAAGAGCAATTATGATCACCATGCAGGCGGAAAGCCTGTAGCCAGAAGAACAGCAAGACGGGCTTTGATCCAGCAGGCTGCCTATTTAAATCACAGCTCCCCTTCGCCGCAAACTCCAGCCTCAGCTAATGTGGAAGGACCGTTAAAAAAAATAAGAAGAAGCCTGCGCTCTTTGCTGGCTCCTGGGAGTATTTTTGTATTATGACTTAGAGCTTTTTCACCTCTTAAAACATAATTTGCTTCCCCCAGTCCTTCCTCCTCATCAAAAGGTGATTGAAGCTGCTTTTGTGTTACACGGCGCTCTGCTGAGAAACTTCTCCTTTTAGTGGTTATTAGGCAGAACGGCTCTGCGATGTAGCATTAAACAGCACAATGACTTATGAAAATGTTCCCATAGCTCCTTTTTTTTTTTTTCATTTCGGCCACAGCGTTTTGAGGAGAAAGAGATGGTTTGGCCAGAAGATGACCTTCAGATTGCAACATCACACGCTGAAGGACATAACAGTTTGTGTCCTACTCTGTTTTGTCCCCATATGAATTGTAAGATAATGTAATTTTTTTGATGATTATTATTAGTAAGCATAAATTTGGACTTTTTACTTTTAAATTGTGATTTTTCTGGAGTGGAGTTACTAACAAGAACTGCTTGTGCAAATTTGAATGTATTAAGACGTTATTGATTGTGACATTTACACACATATGCTCAAAAAATACAATCACGTCCCCATTAATGTTTGATTGATTGACCCTAACCTCCACACTCTTCGTGTCAAAAGTCGAGTTTATTTATATTGATTTGTTTCCTGGCTCAGAGCTTTCCTGACTTTAAAGCATTACTCCATCCATTAGCTGGAAAGAAACAGATTATGACGATGCAAACAAAAACACACAGTGCCATGAACCATAAGGTTCCGGAACATGAGCGAGCAGAGTGAGTTCAATGCGAATTGAGAAGGACTACGAAACAAGTGGTAGATCTAAAATCGACGCCTTGAGCGGCAACTCAAAAGTTGCCACAAGTACAACCTAAATCCTTTCCGAAAAAGACGTTTCATGGTCAGAGAAGAGAAAGGTTGGAGGCTTTTCATATCCAAGAACACTGACTGATGGAGGTAGTGTGTTGAACGAAGGAGTGAGAACAATAAAAAAGGATGTTTTCCAACAGTACCTCATAACGAAGACCCAAAGCTTTTCCAGCAACTATAACTTAACTGGTTTTAACTTTATATAGAACCTTAAATGTCCCAAGACATATTCAATCTTGTCTCATTAGTTACTTGGTTCTTTATTCATGCATTTTTACCTTTAAAACCTGAACCAAAACCTGCTTATTTTTTTCCCCATTTCTTTGTGCACCAAAATCCCAGAGATTTATTTTCCTCTGTTTTACCACTTCCTTATAGTTTGAAAAATGAAAATTACGTTCCACCTGCAGCAGCTCTGAAAGAATATTATTCATTTAGATCAGCTCCTCTCTTCGTGAGGACATCTGTTGTTGCATCGCAAGTTAATCTTTTTTTTTTTTTTTTTTACATTGATGTTTTTTTACCTTCTTTTTTTTTTTATCCTGAACAGTGACAGAAAAACAAATTAGTTTCTGTGTATCTATTTTTTGGCAGCAAAAAAAACCAGACTTATTTTGCATTTTAATCCTTTTCACTTCATCTACTTATGTTCTTTTTTTTTATATAAACAAGATCCATAAAAACAAATTTGTTGACTAAAAATGTTTCTGATGTGTGTGAGCACACAAAACAAGCAGAGATTAAAAGGCACAATATACCAAAAATGTGAACATCATATTATTGTGTAAGAAAAGATGATTGAATAACTAATTGATCGACTTCTCTAGTTGCTGAAAGTTTAAAATAACACAGAAAAAAATAAGGATGGAACATGCTGACATATTTCTTAGTAAGTACATTTCTAATTGGACTACGGGTATAAAATTCTCATTTCAGTTGTGGGCTGAGTTTTAGATTTAGTTAAATTTTGTGTTTGATTCTTGAGCTGATTTGTTAAGTAATGAACTAACAGGAATTTCTCTATATGTTGCTTCGATATTAAAAGTACAAAGTTAAATGTCAGACTAAAGTAATAAGTACTCCATAATTTCTAAAAGTAAGAAATGGAAAAAGTATGGCAATTACATAAGATGAAACGATATATCATATGACACAAAAAGGAAAACATTTTCTTCACTTCTGATATTTGAATAAACATGCAGAAAACATTCATATGGTGAGCCAAAAAGGATCAAAGTTTATCAAACACAAAAATGCATACACAATGTAACTCGCTAAAAACAAAAAACAATGTTAGAATAGTTAAGAAAAAAAAGTTAAACAGTGTTCTGTTGAGTTTCAGTTTAGATTCTTCCGATGAAGAATCCTCAAAAATTCAGCACATTTTCCCCGCTGTAACATCCTGCTTTCACATCCAGGTCTATTTGGTCATGGGGAACATTGACACTTTCAAAAGCATCAAAATCTTCTGATGTGTTTTTACTTTTTATTTCTGTATCCCCAGAGCAAGCTTCCAAGTGCAGCTCCATTTTCCTATCAGGAACACAGTCACTTTCCAAAGCAACAATGTCTTCTGATGCCTTAACTGTCAAATCCATAGTAGTGGATAGTAGTTTTAGTAGTAGTAGGACTTAGAGGTATGAAACCATAGGGCCTCATTTAGTAAAATACCCTGTCAAGGTTTTACCAGCACCAGAAAAAAAGCCTTGTAATAAAACTGCCCCTCTTCTTCTGGTGCTTTTCTAGCTGACTTACAAGACACAACATGATTATGTTGTCGACTACCTGATGCTCCATGAAAGCCAGAGTTCATCCAGCAGAACAGCCTAAGGTTTTAGTTAGGTCCCTGAAAACCCTTTTTGGTCAGCTTGGAAGCCATTTCTACTGGATTTCCTTTGGTTGTCCCTCAATGTTAGTGCAGATTTTCTTGACAACGCATTCCTGTGCCTCCTTCAGGAAGTCAAGACAGCAACATGTCTTGGATTCCTTGATGCCTTGACATATCAACAACTTCACAAAAAGTTGTATTGTGTCTTTTCTCTGTTCCTCATAGGACTTTCTCAACTCTGATCTATTAAGAAACGGTTTCCACCAAAGAACTGAGCCCTAAACCCAGTTTGAGAAACGCTATGGGATCTTCCTCATCCAGAGGAGATGTGACCACCTATATAACATACAGAAAGCATGTTACATACCTGAGTACACTCTGCCTGAATGTTCTCTTCGATCCCCATAGCCTGGGCAAAGGCCTGAGAAACCAGGTTTCCAAATATGGCTTTTAAGTCGGCATATTTTTTTTCTTCAAATTCTCAAGTACGTCCTGAACGAAATCAGAGAAAACCTCCGTCAGGTGGAGCAAAAGGTATTTGGTCCTCTCTTTGATGCACTCGTCCAGGTGTAACGATTCAAAATCCTCCCAATCTTCCTCTGGAATTTGATAAATAAATTCCTTGTTCACAGGGAACAACTTTTGCATCGTCATTGACTAAAACCTGCAGATCTCCTCTGGAACTGTTGGAATGTGGCAGAATTTTACCAACAGGAGTTATATAGACCCCGCCCAGGTGTTACACAACAATATATATTATATTAATTATCAGATATTATTAATATTACATATATATCACCTATATTCACAGGTAATAGTAATATAACCTGTGAATTACGTTGAGACCTGTGAATGCACTCCAGAAAACTGCAAACATTGAGACTAATATGAACAGCTTGTCATATTAAGATGCTACAAGGAACCAAAAATGTAATTATTGAGACTGAGACCAAGTTGACATCACAATAAATCACTCTTTACAAATATGTCATTAAGATATATTAATATGTGTGTCACTGTAAAGCAGGGATGTCAAAATCAAATACACCAAGGGCCAAAGAACCGAATTTGCTACAAGCCGAGGGCCGGACTGGTTCTACATTTATTAAAACATATTGAAATGATTGCACATAGCCTATTGAACCACGACCTAACACAGTGTTTAATAATTAAATGAATAAAGCAATATTTTCTTATGGATCTGTCAGTAACTTCAACTATTTTTCAACAGGCAAACAGACAAATGTCCTTTTGGTATGTTTAGTTTTTTTTATTTTTTTTTAAAATCTTTTTAATCTTTGATACATTTGGGATACAAATGAATGAATCTGAATCTGAAACTTCCTTCAAAGAAAAATAGCATGCTCTGTACATTCAAAGAATAAAGCAATATTTTGTTATGTCAGTAAACTCAAGGGGAAACATTTTCAACAGGCAAACAGCAAAAATTTAATTGTTTTTTGACAAACTACATATGTTTCTTAATATCAAGGTAAATACATGAATTAAAGTGCATGCATTATAAACTGAAAATGCATTATTGTATCTGTGATGTCCATGCCTTCTGAGATTATATTCTTTCATTACAGTCAAACTATCTCCACACAGAAGACACATATGCAGTGATGGCACACTTACTTTGAAAAAGTAACTTTAATCGGATTACTGATTACTCCTTGAAAAAAAGTAACTTAGTTAGATGACTGACTACTTGATTTGTAACTAAGTTACATTAAAAGTAACTATTTTAGTTACTTTCAGCAGCTGCTAATAACAACAACAAAGCTCCACCACCTGTGAAAATCACATTGATCTTTGCCAATACTTAATTGAAAGTTACTTTATAAAGATTACATCAACAATATGTCTCCACTTATATGGTTGAACTGAAGGGGAGATTGTTTAATGCTTACAACAGTACAAAAAAACTTTAGTAATTTGTGTGTGTTTTTGTGTGTTTCTATTGTCTGGAAAACTATAAATAGGATTTTAGACCCCCCTCCTGTGCCCCAGCCTCCAGGTTGTGCGTTACGGCCCTGTGGTTGCTATAGCAGCGCACAGAGCTCCTCCAGCTGCTCCACAACTCAATGTCCCGCTGCACAGATTAGTGACACTTATCTTAATATTATCCATCCATCCATCTTCTGCCGCTTATCCGGGGTCGGGTCGCGGGGGTAGCAGCTTAAGAAGGGAGGCCCAGACTTCCCTCTCCCCAGCCGCCGAGAGACGTAGTCCCTCCAGCGTGTCCTGGGTCTTCCCCGGGGCCTCCTCCCGGTGGGACGTGCCCGAAACACCTCACCAGGGAGGCGTCCAGGAGGCATCCTGACCAGATGCCCGAGCCACCTCAACTGGCTCCTCTCGATGTGGAGGAGCAGCGGCTCTACTCTGAGTCCCTCCCGGATGACTGAGCTTCTACCCTATCTCTAAGGGAGAGCCCAGCCACCCTACGGAGAAAACTCATTTCGGTCGCTGTATTCGCGATCTGTTCTTTCGGTCATTACCCAAAGCTCATGACCATAGATGAGGGTAGGAACCTAGATCGACCGGTAAATCGAGAGCTTCGCTTTTTTGACTCAGCTCCCTCTTCACCACGACGGACCGGTACAGCGCCCGTTTCACGGCGGACGCTGCACCAATCTGCCTGTCGATCTCACGCTCCCTTCTTCCCTCATTCGTGAACAAGATCCCGAGATACTTGAACTCCTCCACTGGGGGCAGGACATCTCCCTTGACCCGGAGAAGGCACTCTACCCTTTTCCGACTCAAGACCATGGTCTCAGTCTTGGAGGCACTGATCCTCATCCCGGCCGCTT
This sequence comes from Poeciliopsis turneri, assembly GCA_922788865.1. Taxonomy (NCBI): domain Eukaryota; kingdom Metazoa; phylum Chordata; class Actinopteri; order Cyprinodontiformes; family Poeciliidae; genus Poeciliopsis; species Poeciliopsis turneri. The sequence continues at coordinate 2,144,963 of CAKLNU010000344.1, forward strand.
CACACTCGGCTGCGAACCGCTACAGCGAGAGCTGCAGATCACGTCCCGATGAAGCCAATAGGACCACATCATCCGCAAAAAGCAGAGATGCAATCCTAAGGCCACCAAAACGGATCCCCTCAACACCCTGGCTGCGCCTAGAAATTCTGTCCATAAAAGTAATGAACAGAATCGGTGACAAAGGGCAGCCCTGGCGGAGTCCAACCCTCACTGGGAACGAGCCCGACTTATTGCCGGCAATGCGGACCAGACTCTGACACCGGTCATACAGGGACCTGACAGCCCGTATCAAAGGGCCCGGTACCCCATACTCCCGGAGAACCCCCCACAGGGCACCCCGAGGGACACGGTCGAACGCCTTCTCCAAGTCCACAAAACACATGTAGACCGGTTGGGCGAACTCCCATGCACCCTCCAGGACCCTGCTGAGGGTGTAGAGCTGGTCCTGTGTTCCACGACCAGGACGAAAAACCACACTGCTCTTCCAAAATCCGAGGTTCGACTATCCGACGGACCCTCCTCTCCAGTACCCCTCGAATAGACCTTGCCAGGGAGGCTTAAGAGTGTGATCCCTCTATAATTGGAGCACACTCTCCGATCCCCTTTTTAAACAGGGGGGACCACCACCCCCAGTCTGCCAATCCAGGGAACTGCCCCCGATGTCCATGCGATACTGCAGAGTCGCGTTAGCCAACACAACCCTACAACATCCAGAGCCTTGAGATACTCCGGGCGAATCTCATCCACCCCCGGGGCCCGGCCACCGAGGAGCTTTTTAACTACCTCGGCGACCTCGTCCCCAGAGATTGGAGAGCCCAATGAGGAAGCTGAGCCTGAGGACTTTGGGTATAAGAATTGAGCTAATAAAATCACAATTAAATTAGGAGTGTAATTAGGAGTGACGTCAGAGGAGTACGAGTCATGACAGACTGACTTTGTGACTAAACAGCACAAATCAATATGCTCATTAAGAAATACTACTTATACTTCATCAACAATTTATCGAATAAAACATTTATTTACCTTCGTATTTCCTGCTGCACCGACGTCTTTTTTTTTTTTTTTTTCATGAGGAAAGTTCCAGAACGCCAAACCCAACAAGCGACGTGATTGGTCCACGTTGAACACGTCCTCGTGCGTCCAGTTGTCGCAGTAGTAGATCAATGAAGAGTAGAAAAAGAGCCAAGATGTGTTGAATTGACAGCAACTCAAAAAGCGTGTTCAAAAATAACATGTCTTCTACCAGTGCAACAGAGTTTCCTGGCAAATGAATAAATAAAAGCAGATTAGTTTAGGTTATGTGCATTAAAGTGGAGTGAAATGTGTTTTTTTTTTTTGTTTGTGTGTGTGTTTTTTTGTTTTTTTTTACGTAGGAGATGCATACTCTGTCCACATACAAATAAAATACTTTATCATTAAGCATTTTTTTTTTAATGTGTCCAGTAGATTTCTGCACTTTTCTATTTTTCTACAAGTAATTTACGAGCAAATGTATTTTTATTTCTTTCTTTGCCAACTTAGCTTGTGACTGACGTCGATAGCCCCTTTGGAGATACATTTACTTCACGTTCAGTAATTATTTCCGCCACAGTGTTTTCAACGTGGCGATCTCAGCAGATGACACGTGCAGAGCTGAAGATTAAAAAGCAAAACAAAGACTCTGTGGAGGTTTTTTTGTTTGTTTTCTTTCTTAAATGCCTCTCCAAGTGTTAATCCCCGATGGTTAGGTTGTCTGAAATTCACGCCTGAACAACACTGTATTTTTTATATATATATTTTTTTTTTATCTGAACAGAACATGTAGAGGAAATTTTTCTATTTCTGTCTCCACGGATCAAGTCATGAAAAACAATTCTCGACACTGCTACACCTTCCTCCTACAGTGTTTTTGACTTTATTAGAAAGTTTGCTTTTTTTTTTCCCCCCCCTTTTCTCTTCCTTGTCACCACAGTGGAGGGAACTCTGCAACCTTTTAAATCAGTTTGCGATCATTGAGTCTGCGAGACGAGCTCGCCGCCGCTGGACGTGTCTTACGTGCAGCCGCCTGGAAACTCGACATGAAACAGGGAGGGAATAACAACAGTTTAATGAGAAAGCCGGAGCAGAGGGGTGTGTGTGTGTGTGTGTGTGTGTGTGTGTGTGTGTGGGATCAACTAAATGAGATGGTGAAGAGATGCTTCTTCACACTTAACCGCCGGACAGCGGATACACACTGCGGCCGCGCTGCTTTGGGGAAAATCTGCACCGCTGCTCATGTTGACAAGAGGCGAACAAGTTGCTGAATAAACATCTCAGATGAATGAAGTGTTTCATACATAAATATAATTATTGTGTCATAGTGAAAATGAGAATGAGAAATGCTCCCAAATCTTCTTATGTTAGCTGCAGTTTGAGCGAAGAGATAAGCCGTTAGCATCTATTCCAGAAAATGTCCACATTGTATGATTTTGTTGTTGCCTCCCAACTAATCTAAAAACAAGTGAGAACAGTTACTGAAGTGAGTATCGGATGTTCAAATATAGCATGTTTGTTTGGCTGGTTTCCACAAAAATCAGTTTGTTGCTACTTTGCATAAATTCCTAAATCCACCGATGAAAAATGACCTATGACCTATGGTTGCAGTCATGTCATTACAGTCAAAACAGCAATTCTGGACCGTTTTAGCAAACACTTTGAATCTGTTCAGTCTGATTCAGTAGCACAGGATTTCCAGTCAGCATCTCTCCTCTGTGCCTGAGGCTCTCCGGGGTTTTTTTTTTTTTAGCTTCACTTCTTTTTTTGCGTCTGAGGTTTGAGGAGCTTTAAAAAAAAATGTCGACACAAGCAAATCTGCTGGTGCAGACGAGCTTGATCCTTTCTTTCTTAAGGTGTGCTTGCTGATATCATCGCTGAACCTTTAATTTTTATCTTTAATTTGCCTCTTACCAACAATACCATTCCTATAGTGTGAAAGCTACTAAGAGATGGGGATAGCTGGACTGCTAACAAAGAAAGGTTTAGTGTCCGAGCAAAAATCCTGGACGAACTGGTCCATGAGCGGCTTAGAGATTCCTTTTGATTGAAATCATATTTTGTCAGATTGTCGGTCTGGTTTCAGTTGAGTCCATAGATGCTGTTGAAACTAAACTAGGTCACTGCTGATCCCTGCAGACAGTGTCATTGTCTTGCCAAGTCGCTCTTGAAAAAGGGATTGCAGATATCAATTAGTTTTTAAAATCTGGCTAAATAAAGGCAATTATTTGCACTTATGGCCTACTTTTGAGGAATGCAGCAGGTGACACTTGGAAGCATTAAGTGCCATTCCAGACAAATCTTTGTGTCACTGCAACTGCGCCACGTGAAGCGTGCCACGTGCTCCGAACAAGAGCTAAGAGGGATTCAGTTTCGCCAAGGGATGAAGCGAAAGATCCATCTGTATAAAAACGGCAATGACCGACCGTAAACAATAAATCCGCCTGAGATCTGAAATACTGGCTGAGAAGCAATGAAGAAAGTCCTGGGCCGAGTCAGAGCCCAGAGACGCTAGAAACAGGCGGTACAGAAACGAAACCAGTCAGACCTCTTCCAGCTTCAGCTGAGAAATGGAGCAAATTGTCCTCGGACAAATGTGACAGACTGGTAAATGTAAAAGTAAAGAAGTATATGTTTTTCAAATGACTGCTGCCTCAGTTCAGAGAGTCCAAAGGTTAGAAATATAAGAATATTATGGAGGTTTTTTATTATAGAGTGTCTTTTCATGCTATCCAAGTTATAACAAAGCAAAATCACCAGAATATTCACTTTATTAGCAATACTGGAGAGATCAACATGGTGATGGAGGTGGCTGAATTTGTAAAATACAAGCACAACTTGGTCAGGTCAACAATCTATCAAAGGGACCTGAACAAAGATAAATCACTGCAAACATGCTTCCATTTAGGGTAAGTCTAGATTCACCCCAACATTAGAGTTAAAGCAGGACCATAATTACCAGTGTGCTCATTTGAGTTCAAAATGTGGAACTCCTTTTGCTTAAAAACTGCAATGCTCTCTCCACAAAAGCACAGCGCTGACTTCACAGTGGATTACTTTACCTTTTTACATCAATAAACTGCCACGACGTGAGTTTATTAGAAAGTCAAGGCAGCCGTCCTCCCATTAAATCCTCCCAAAAATCAATTCCTACCTTGGATCAGAGCTTTCAGCCTCCACACCGGTCCATCGGCAGCGCAGTTCGTTTACCATTTAAGGTATGATTATCTTTCAGCTTGCAAAGGGCAGACAAGAAGTAACGGTAACATTGGGCTTTTTTTGTCTTTATGGGCTTTGCCTGTTGGACTCCAGCGAACATCCCATGTGGATTAATAGTTTCATTAACCCCTCCTTGTTCCTGAAGTGCAGGGAAAAGGCACCGCATTTTTGTTCAGCTGCAGTTAACCGGCAGCGGTCTGGACTGTTGCTGCATCGCCACCTGAGTTAAACGAACGACCGCCGGGCTTTCAGGGGGGCCGTGACGGAGCTTGAATGGATGTGTCTCCAGCGAATGATGAAGTTAAACTCAGGAAAACTCTGCTCCAATTTAAGGCTCAAGTGGCCCATCCTAGAAACATTTGTAAGTTCTCTAAAAGGAAATGGTGCCATTTTTTCCTCATTTTGCCCCCCCCGCATGAATCTTCCGGGCGCCAGGACTGAGAGAAACAAATGTTCGCTGGATGTTTCACACTTTCCCCAAGAACAATTATTCTTGAAAGCAAATAAGAAATTCTTTTTGTGAGGATTACAGATAAAATAATACAAAGCCCAAACTCTTCAGAGGCTGTGGCTTTCTTTTCATTTATTTTTCATCCTATATTTGAAGGTCAGCTACTTTCTTTGGTGAGTTGTTTTGCCTACAAGGAGAGCCTGAAGCACAGAGTACAACCAAGAGACTTGTGGGAACTCTGGAGGAGCTGCAGAAAGCCACAGCTCAGGTCAGGGAAGATGTTGACAGGAGAGATATTTGGCCCAAAAACCAGAAGAGTGATGACAGTGTTTCTGTCGTTTTCACCAACTCAAATTCCAGACTTTTCAAAAGACATTTTTAATACCACTATGAGCTAAATTTAAGACCTGTATCGCAACAGAAAGTGAGCCAAATCCAAAGGCGAACGTCGTCCAGACTAATTTGTCTAATTAGTCTTAATTAGACGAAGGAAAAAGCAGGTTTTAGTTGGTTCTCCAGTGATTTCAGTGTCCACTCCATTTCACAGCAGAAGCAGGAGCATGTTGAGAAACCCTGCAACCTTAAACCAGTTTGTTGTATTTTGGGCAAAACGCATCAGAGGCTTGATTTGTCTCTTCTTCGGTTGTGAGTGCCGCGCGGCTCTGCAAGGGCTTCACCTGAAATGGAAACAGGGGATTCAGAGATGAAAGTTGTTGCCAAGTTCTTCCTGTGATGCTCGAAACCTGAAAGCTCGCAGCTATTTTCTGGACTGACTGGTTCCACAGCCGCACACAGTCAGACTGTAATTCTGCACATCTCCTGGCTTCGACGCCCACGCGCCGCTGATCTCACCGGAGCGCTCATGAGCAAGATGAAAAAGGAAATCTGCTTCTTTTTTTATGTACTTGCGAATGGCAAGAAAAAAAAAAAGAAAAGAGGAAGAAAAAAAAAAAGCCACGTTTTGCAATGCAGCAGGTAAGGAGAAGAAACACAACTGTAGCTAATTACTCCGCAGTCCCCTGAAGAATTGGATGTTGAGAGTCAGAGGGACGAGAAAGGCATGCAGCTGGAAAACAAACCAAACTGACCACAACGTGAAAAATAAAGAAGTTGCAACATTGCTACCTTGTTAAAATGCCTTTTGTTTTGTTTCGGCATCTTAATCCAAACCTACAATCGATTATAACGAACCAGATCAATTTAAAACTCAACTCAACCTTCGGATCTTTAACTCATGGGTGGCCAGTGATGGTCCTCCTCATCTAAATGACCCTCTGATCTACATCACATCTTCCTCAGCTAGAAGGCAGTTAGCCGGATGAAAAGGATTTATTTGTGCGAAATGGAAACAGGTTGATGTCAAGAAGCTGAGCTTAGAAAAAGAAATGAGACAAAACGGCTGCAACATTTAGGTCGGGTTCATTGATGCAACGTTTCCGAGGACTCACACCGCACAATATAGCAACTAATACCAATAATGATGCAGTAAATATAGAAATAATGAAGAAAGCTATACAATAAGACATTTTAAACCATTAAAATAAGAGCAGCGGAGGTTGTTAAAATAAAAATATACAGGTCAGCATTTCATGAAAATGTGCCTAAAGTAGAGATTAAAGTGTTCCAGTGTTTAGTGCAAATCTGATATTTAGAGGTATACTGTTTCAGTCTGGGATAGACACAAAGATGTAAAATGCATATATTTATAGTCAGATAACCTAACATACTTTCAGCTTCTTGGCGGATTGATGGATGGATATTTCAGGCCAGTCGGAGGAACAAGTGGACCTGGAGAAACCCCGCAGACGTCCTCATCTCATCTCTGAAGCGACACGATACGCCATGCAGCCTTTACAAATGGACATTTGATCCGCAATTGCACTGCCAAACGTTTGAACAGCTAAGAGGAGAAAAGCTCCCTAATTGTCCAGCAGCAGCGTTTTCTTTGAAATACATCGCGGGTTAATGGAACACGCTGACTTTGACTCACATGCATTTGTGCTCCTGCTCTGATTAAGTTGCACAAAATGGCGACAAGCAACGACACTGACGGAAAAATGACTTCAAATCCTTTTAGAGTGTGGAGAATGCCGGACCAGAAAACAGTTTGCAATTACTCTGTCAGTCTTTCACCCCGTTGAAACTTTAATAACAATATTTTCTCATGTGTTCCTTTATATATATATATATATATATATATATATATATATATATATATATATATATAAAACTTACACTGTGACGAGAATAAAGGATTGCTCAACTTGTTTTCAATAAATAAATAGCTTAATTTTAAAGCCCAGGGTGAAGTTATGTTACACATAGCCACTATAAAGATATCAATAAAAGATGATAGTTTAAATAAATGTGACACAAAGGCAATAAAACACTGAAAATGTTCTCACAGCAGGTCAATGTCAACCAGCGTCAATCAATCACCTCAACTATCCTAGTTTGTTAGAGCTACACTGCTTTGCATTAGATTTATTTTATTTTTTTGTTTTGTTTTGTTTTATGGCCAGAAACTTTTATCTGGATTTTATGTGATTAGAGTAATGCATAATTGTGAAGTGGAACATGAATTATTCACGTCTTAAACTTACATTTAGGAACCCAAGAATCCAGAAAGGGTGGGATGCATTTAAATTGGTTTGCCCTGGAAGCCCCGTACTTTGTGGAGCTGTCTTTTGAAGTGACCCCCTGCAGGTCTCCACCGGCTACGCACGTCTAGAAAACTTACGTCTAGGTCCGAACGCTCGCCACTCCGTTTTAACGAGAGCGCCTGCCTCAGAGGGTTGCTGTTCCTCTGCGGGTTTTTCTTTACTCTGTGCATCAGAGTAAAGAAAAAAAAAAAGCAAAAAACAACAAAAAAAAAAGCTCAGCTCATCTGCTGTAACTCACCGACTGAATCTATCCAAACTAATCACTGTCAGAGGTCTGAAACTGCTTTGAAAGAGCAGAAAATGCTAAGATTTACTTTTGATTTTACTGCTTATCGCAGTTATTGAACGGCTCCATAAGCTGAGTCAATAGCTTATACGATAGAAGTAGATATAGCATTTATTGCTCCAGAGTGAGAAGATTCAGTTGTAACAGTTAGATCCTTGGTATCTGATAAGTTCTGCTAGTGACATGATTATTGATCCAGGTGTGTTGATTAACAGACACAATCAACAGTTGGAGGACACGGGCCCTCATGGTCTGGGATTTGAAGTTCTTCAGTCAATTTCGTTTAAATCTGTGTCCATTTTGCAGTGTTTTTTTTCCTCCTGTATTTATCCATCCATCCCATGACCGCTGACCTGCTCTGATCTCCCTGCATTATACTTCCACCACCGTGTTTCGCACTAGCGATGATGCGTTCAGCAAAAAAAAAAAGTAACCTTGGTCTCATTTGACCAGCTCATTCAAAAGGCAGTTTTTTGTTTGTTTGTTTGTGTGTTTGTTGTTTTTTTGTGAAGGATTTGATTTTGCTGTATCAGAATAATGTGGAAAAAATGAAAACCTTGCAGTTCACCGTATTTCTTTAAGTTGTCACATAAATTTTCAACTAGAAAAAAAGAAAAAATTCATCGTAACGTGACAAAATATGAAATGCAAGCCGCTGTGAATTTAAGAGGATGCCAAATGAGTCATAAATATAAAGAATCATGTCAGATGAATTCATGGCTTGGCTGCATAAAATATGAGCTATAGAGACTACTGCCCATAATGATTTATGCATAGCATTGGCTTTCATTATAAATTAGTAACTTAATATCTATTAAAAACCTACAATATCATTGGAATCATTTTGTAAACTAGAAAATTTAGGGTTAGGGTTTGACTTTAACCGTTTTTGTTAAAGAAATACTCCCATGACCTCATGACCTCTCACTGCGGTCTCTTCAGAAGAACTCAACGCAGGTCGTTTGAGCCTGTAGCATCAGAACTGAAGCTGTGACTTTCCTTAAAGTCTGTCAGGTTAGCAGCTGCACAGCAATCATTAGATTTTTTTTTGTTGTTTTTTTTTTCTTCAAAGTGCGGCTGATACCGGAGGAGGAGTTCCCCCCCCGTCGTTACGGTAACGAGCTCGACTCACTCAAGTGGTTGGACATGTTTCTGTCGTCGTCTGTGCAAACTGAGGATTATCTCTTTTGAAGAAAATGAATAGAAAAATAAGGAGCAAATTGATAAATCTTAAGGCAAAATAGACAACAAAATACAAAAGCTTGTGTTTTAAAACCTTTTCGCCCTGTAAGGTCTTCCAGTAGTGTTTTATACAGAAAGTCTTGCACAGTTTCTGTTCTTTTATAAAGTGCCTTCCATGTTACTTCCATGGCTGTTTGACTTTTGTTGAGGTCCATTTTCTTTGACGGTGATTCATAATCCACAGTTTCCACCTGATGAATTCTTTCCTTCAGCTCTATTTTCTCAGGCTCTGCTTGCTGAACATCTATGTTATTTCCTTTAAATTGTTCCTGTCAGGTTCTTCTACTGTTTGTGCTTCGGTCCTCTTTTGTGTACATCGTTGTGATTTGTGTCATTGCTGTCCCTGGGGTTTGGTGTATGATGTTTGCTCATTCCTACATGTTTCATCTCGTGTATTTGTCTGCTTCCACAGATTAGTTTAAGGTGTCTTTCTGTCTCGGCGTCCTGCGTCTTTGTGCTTCACGTCGCTCTGTTCCACCTGCCTGTTTTCATCTCCGCTCATCAGATTCATTCCATCCACCTGCGTCTGGTCTGATTGTCTTCCTGTCTCACCTGTTTGCTGCTGTACTTGAGCCTCGCCGTGTCAGTCGTACCCTGCTGGATTCCTTATGCAGTTTGTGCCTGTTTTTTTTTTATGTTGGGGATTTTCCCTGCCTCCAGTAAATTTTCTTTTTTTTTTACAAGTATTTTTCTTTTATTATTATTATTGTTATTATTATTATTATTTCATTATTGTTAAACTGTCTGAGTTTTTGTTCTGCAGTGGCGAATTTGATATTTTTTGATATAATAAAATAATCTGCATCAACTGAAAAAAAACCCAGTCGTGTCAATCCCAAGAAATGTCAGACCTGGAAGTCAAGAAGTCATGAAGCCTTGTTTAGTCATCTATGTCATTTGTTCAGCTTTGTCTGAACGACACGATGGAAGAAGTCAGTGAATGGATGGAGTTATGAAGCATACCTAAAATTTTGAATATTACTTTTTAAAACACCAAAGAGAAATGAAAACAAAGACTTTAATGCAGTGAGATTATTATAAAGTCTCACACTGTGGCAGAGAAGTTTTGCAATGACAATTTGTAAAGAAATTTGTAATCCATACTCATAGTCATCAGCAGTTTTATTTACGGCGCCGTCGTCAATATCGCCTGCAAGGCCTTTAAGACCTCTGTCAGCTAGTCGAGTAGATTGAATAAAACGCACAACCGCCATAAACCCAATAAACCCAAATGTTTGTCGAATGAGATTCTTGGAAGCGGGCCCTGAGCTCCGATGGTGAAATCTCCTGTCTCCTGTTCCGTCTCCTCAGTGCGTCCTCTCCGACATGCAGCCATGTTTAATAAATTAGAATGTGTGCTCTGATGAAGCTCATTAGTCAGATTAAAAGTATGTTTTTGAGATTTCATTAAATCAGGCATCGGCTACATTTCTCTGTTCATTGATTTGACGTAATCTCACTTTAAATGTCATATTTTCAGCACTAAGTGGAAACTCAATGCGACTGACATAAACAGAGGCTTTCGAACGTCTGTCTGTGTGTAATTCATCTACACGACGTTTTTCTCCGGAACGTAACTCCAAGTTATTTCAGAATTCACCTGTCGACCGAAGTTTTGTTGTTCTTCAACTTTTCTGAAATATCTGAAAGAAAACGCAGCAGAAACACATGTGGGCAATGTTACTTTAAACCCAATTGGATGGTTTTTGCAAGCAGCCAATCCAGGAGGCAGTTTTTAGACGAGGTCTAAAGTTGAACAATTGTAATTTGTAGCTCAGGCTGTTATTAAACTTTGCCGACCACAATTTAATGTTACACCGAACCTTTCCTGTCTGATTTGTTAGAATTTTCCACACATTTTCCTCCATTAGAAGAATGAATTCAGCCTCTACGCCACATTAAAGAGAAAAAGGGGTAGAAATCCCACTTCTAGTAGAGCAAAGTGCAGTTAAATTAAATTTAAAGAAGGCCAACGTTGAGCTGCAGGAATATTGAATGTGAGCGGCGAGGATGAGAAGTACAGAAGCGCCGATCTACTGTAGAGTCTACAGCGGGATTTCGACCTTCTTGCTCCTTTGAGGCTGAACTTAATCTGGAATTTAAAAAAAAAAAAGTAGAATAGCAAAGAAAATAAGTTGTGCAAAAATGACTATTATGGCAGCCAACAGTGTAGATTTCAGGAGCACAAGTTTGAGGACATCTTTCTTTAAATGTTAATAGACAAAAATGTAATACTTTTTTTTTTTTTTTCATATATTCATCCATTCAAGAAGTAGTTGGTGCGTTTAGAGCTCCTGAACGGTCACTGGCTCAGGGACAAAAGGCGCAGACCCTGCAGCGTCTCCATCCCTGCAGTTTTTGGCCTGAGCTCCAGACATTTTGTGATCTGCCCATCCTGTCTGGCTGAGCCCAGAACAAGGCCGCGCCTGTCCGTCTGCCGGCCTGCTGCGACACGCGGCTCAGCTCACATCAAAACAAGAAGCTGTTTACTCTGTTAACAGCGAGCGTCTGATAATCCTGATACGCCGCTGCGTAGTGTGACGGCTTCCTAAACGGGCTGAAGTTGAACGAGCCTCTGCAGCAGCTCCTCTGCAAACATCATCCACAAACATGCACCTCGGGCTCTGTTGCTGTATTAGCATAAAATCCATTACCACTGCTGACCTTTAGATCAGGATTATTAGCAAATATTTAATTAGCCAATCAAACCACAATGGAAATCTGCAGATATTTAAAGAATGAGAACAATCATTTCTTTTATTCTTTTTTGGCATTTTCTCTTCTTTTCAGACTCGTAGCTCAAACTAATTATATACATTATCACCACGTCAAAACTGGAGAAATATGTAAAGAAGGCATGGAAGTGAAACAGCTGCTACATTTCAAATACGGTGTTGTGAGGAAAGATACTTGCAAACTTTGAGACATTACGAACTTTTTTGTTTTTGCTTCAACATCGTAAGTGTGAGTCTCACAATTTGTGGAATAATCTGAGATATGTGTGTTGCACTGTGTTTTTTCTTAAACACGGTGCAACACATTGCCCATGTAGTGAACGCCCCACTTCAGTCTATATTACCATAAAATTTATAACTACTATTTACATGTTATATATAAATATAATACGGTTTCAGTTTGTGGCTGTAACAGATCAAAGGTTGTATCTGTGGCATTTTCATCTTTAATATTAAAAAAAGGGTCGCAGAGGTCACCAGAGGTCAACCTCTCAAGGTATCAAGATTGATGGGTTTGCAAGACACTGTAGCTTGAAATATACATTTACATTTATTTACATTCATTTACAAAAAAAAAAAAAAAAAAAAAATTTATTTCCTAGTTTCTATCCCTTCATTTGACATAAAAGGTGTTTCATCATGTGAAAAGTTTAAAAACCTGTAAACAATTGCCCAAAGGCAGGGCATCACTTCCAAGATAGTCAACGATCAACCAGTGCAGTTCTGCTTTTGTCCAAGATACGGACTCAGTTTTTCACATGACTGTTCTCTTGTTGTTTTTTTCCAACACAACTCATTCATTTCGGCGATCATCGGGAACCAGTACTCCCCTTGCTTACATGTCATCGTCTTCAAAGTGGATGGCAGGGTTCCCACAGGCACCACCTTCGACTCCTCCTCCGGCACCACCGGCTCCTCCCGGTGACCTCCTCCTGGCCGCCAGCCAGCCAGCCAGCCCATCTCTGCCTCTGTTGGCAAGCAGAATCCCACTACTGATAAATACTTTCAGCGGGGCCCATTAATAACACTCTGTAATTGAGAGGTACAGCGTCGAGTTAACTGAACCAGGACGTCGCGTTCCTGTGCGTTTATTGGTTTCTAGCTGTGCGTCGGAGCCTCTTGGCCTGACAGTCACCGTGACGCCGAGTCGCAGTGAAACACAAGTGGTGTTCTTCTCCGTTATTTATGTGAGGGCTAAAGACCGAGAGCGCTTTATTTAGCGTCTCCCCTGCCTGTGACGGATGCGGTTCTTCGGCTCCGATCTTGATTTCCCTGCGCAGCAGCGGCAGAATCATTTGTGGTGTGATGATGAAGCGCTGGTGTCTGGGCCACTGGCACCAGCAGTGATCCACGGGCACTCTGCTGGACACACCCTGACTACTTGGCTCGTTTGTCTCATCCATCTCTTTCCTCCCCACCACCATCTCTCTCACACAGCCAAGGATTTCGGCGCTGCAGTCATTTGTTGTCTCTGGATAAAAAGGAGAAGATGCCCTTCTGTGACACGTTTTAGGCTCATACTGTTTCCACTTACCTGCTGGGTAGCGGGGCACGTTTTACAGGCAGGGTAGTCTCTTATTTATAATACCACACTTAATGTGGGTTAGCTTTATTATACATTTCCCCTAATGAATTCCCTACTTTGGAGTCGATGCCACTGCTAGGTCTGCTACTCCCGCTGCCATTTTTCGCCCAACACATCTGCCAGTTTGTGCAACAAGGAAGTTCAAGATGTTCGTCCGGCTTCCTGGTGGGATCAGTTTTTGTGGTGTTTCACATCCCAAACTGGGAATGAAAGTGAACCGCTCTTTTCAGAATGCGTGCCTCTTTACGTCTTCGAGAGGACAGAGTTAAAAGTATCCCGATCCTTCGAATGTCACAAGATGAGACGATGCTTTGCTTCCTGCCAAGCAGCTTACTCTGCAGCACCAAGCATGCATATGCGGTTGTAAAGATTGACCTTACCCTGTTCGGCGGATGTTCACTTCAAATCCACCAAGAGCGTGAATGCCTTAAAACAAGGCAATTATTTGCTATTCACTCTCACATCCCTTAAACAAGTCAAAACAAAACATTGACGTGTGGAGCGTTTTTCACTCGGGGTCCTGGCATCATCTTTACCCGTTCTCTCATTCAACGCGATCACGGTCCAATCCGTGATTGCGATTAGGCACGATTAGGCACACACACCCAGCTAGCCATAACAGTGATGTGTTGGCATCAAGGTTTATTGTCCTTAATCATGTACAATATACAAAAATATAGGGTACAAAAAAGTTCACAGTGTCTAAAAGGCAGTGATTATAGTCTACACGACAGGTCTAACAGTACACCTGGTAAGTTGCATAGAAGGGGCACAGAGCCTCACATCGCCGGGGGGCCGGAGCTCAGATCGACCAATCGCATGTAGAGCTTTCAGACCGGGGGGCCAATAGAAAATCGGAACGATCAAAACGATCCATTTGTTTCCAGTTAGCTTATTTCATTTTGATCCACATAGTTTTTGATTCCCGTCAGTGGGACAGCCAGTCGGTCTCGTTTGTTTGGGCAGCTGGGGAAGGTCGCGTTAGCCGCAGGTGGTAGGTCACATCACGGAGCTCCGTCCCCAAACAAACCGCAGGGTTTATTGTGTACTTAGCTGCTGCACTTTTTTAATTTTTTTTTTTTTTAAAACAACTATAAGGCTTCTCTCTTCTTTTTATTTTTAAACAAAATGTTAGCTATACAGTATACATAGTCATTTACACATTCCTCTTCAGGGACATTGACTGGGCAGAAGGCTGCTGCTCCTATATACAGATAGAGCTCTGACGTCGTGCACGTACATTAGCTTGAACTTGAGTTAGCCTGGCCGAGTTAGCATTCATTGATCAGGCAGTAACAATAAAATACTCCAGTGAAAATGCCCTTTTACAAACCAAGCCATAAATAATGTACATTCCACCAAGAGGTGCAACGCTTGACTTACGATTAACATCTCACGACGTGAAACAGAAAAAAGCTGAAGATCACACACACACACACACACACACACACACACACACAGATAAAAACCATCTGATATGTATGAAAGCATTTACATGGTACAAAACAAAGCAACCCTTTTTTTCTTTCCACGCCAACAGGTCCCACTTTCACACATTCATGCGTTCATTTTCCTCTAAGCAAGCATGAGTTGTTGTTTTTTTTCTTTTTTTTTTAAATCCTTCCTCTGTTCGAGTCGGGGGTGAAAGTGATTGGTTTCGTTAGTATTCATATAAAAGAAACCCCCAAAAAAGGAGACTTTAAAATTCATTGTTTTATTTTTGTAACATTTCACGTGTTGACGATGCATTTGTTACGAAACTGAAATTAGAGAAGCAAGAATTATCAATCAGTTATATTCTTATTTAACAAAATATTCTCCTTCTATGCTACAGGTCGTTGTGAACAGAAAACCGCCGTAAAAACCAAACATTTAGAAAAGAACGAGTGCCAGACTGCTAGCTTATTCTACCGTCATAGGAAAAAAAAACAAAAAAAAAACGATCCAGTTCTTCAGCACACTGGCCATATTTGATATGACCACTGAACTATTTAGCACTCAGTAGAATTGCATTCATTCAGTGGAGAATTAATTGGAGAATCAATCAATCCTCTTCTGCGGGAGTCCTTGTTGTTCTCGGATGAAACAAAAAGAGAGAAAGATAACCAAAAAAAAAAAAAAAAACAGAGATGGGAACAAAAATCTCCCCAGGCACCCGCGGCATTCCCAAAGCTTTTGCAGTTCCGAACAGCCCCGCCGAATTCCCGGCTACGACCTTCATACAAGCACATCCTCGCCTTTCCAAAACGGGATGGGGGACTTTGATCGAGAGCAGATTTAGACAGTAATTCTCTCCAGCTGTGGGTGACGGCGCTTCATGTGAGTTTTTCCCAATCAGGCTCACAAAAGCTTAATCAACTTTAAACTCATCTTTCCTGGTCACGTGAAAATACCAACAACAGGGAGGACGAGAGAGCGAGCGCATTTCCTCTCCCACTCCACTGCGCTGATATCGATCTGTAATTTATTTTGTCATCGACTTCATTCGGTTTTCTCTTTTGTTGTCGTTGCCTCCCCCCTGTGCTGCGCGGCGAGGACGAGGAATACGTGTGCCCTTTGTTCTCCGAAACGGCTTTTTGTTGTTGAGGGACTCAAGTTCATTACAGGCCAAGAATGATGTTTGTAATGGAGAGACAAAAATAAAAAAGGTAACTCTTATCCCGTAAAAAAAAAAAAAAAGCTTACTTTTTTGTTGTTGTCCGATTCCCATCGGTCTTTGCAGACGGGGGGTCGTCGACCCGGCACCTGCACCGAAGCGGTCGTGACAAATCTCCTCAAAGCCAGAGTTCGGCCTTTTGTTGACTTTCTTTTCATTTGTTCCCCACATAAAGCGCTGGCGTTGACACAGCGACATCCCCGACAGATTCCTTACAAAAAACACACATCCCCTCCCCAACCCCCCCCAGACTGGTTGCATAAGTTCTTGACTTTACCAGGAGCTGGGCTTTTTGTGGTCCGAGTCCGCATCTCTCGACGGAAAGTTCCAAAAACAATCCTGAAAACACAACACGCCGCCAGGCAGAAGAGACTACGGGTTCAGGGAGGTGACTGCGTGGAGCACAGAAACGTTGCCAAGCTCTGAATAACATTTCAGTTCACACTGGTTCACTTATGTCGCCATGGTGCCGGCGTCCATTTGGGGGTGGGGGGGAGAGAGTGTCAGGGGGGATAGAGGAGGGTTTTCGGCGGGCTGCGTCTCAGCTGTTGTTACTGTTGTTGTAGGTTCTGCATGGGGACGGGGAGGAGTTGGGTTGGTAGTCGAACTTGCCGAGCGGTGTGGGGTAGTAGGTGGTTGTGTAGACGTTGGTCTGCTGGAGCGGCGTCGGGTAGAAGTTGGATCTTTCGTCTGGCAGCAGGTTGTTCTTGTTCAGTGTCTGAAATGAAACAACAGAACGGATGAAGAGTTTAACGTCTCCTCTTTTCTTAGTCGGACATATCTGCTTTGTGCTATTCCACCGTAATACAAACTTTTCCTGTTTTCCTGTTTCATGAGTTACAATTAGAGTGATGTTTTCAACTTTCTTCAAATTAAGAACTTTATATCTGTGTGATAGGGTCAAACTTGTAGGTTAACTGTTCAAGACTTTCTCCAAATTTTCTGTGTGATTGAGAACTTTGTTATGGCTGCTGTAAAACATCGGCTTTATTGTCCCAAAGCCTATTTGAAATCAATGTAGAAGTATAGTATTGGTCTATGTCCCCTAGGAAACCCCATTTGTAACAAAGCTTTAACTTGATTTCAAGATGGCGGCCTTAATGCTTTGCTCTCTCGTACTTTGAATGTTTTCTTTTAGGGTGTTTTCGGTCCGCTGGGCATCGACATACACATTCAAACTGCGCCAGAGTTCACTTCAGGCGGACCAAATTTTGAGGAGCCGGTGTGAATGCACTCCCACTCTTTGCTGCTCTTCTCTGGCTACTTTCCCCCCAGAGAAGGACTCCTTAATCAAAATGTCCTCTCTACATATTTCTTCTCCAATTTGCATCGTTGGCGGCGCAGTGCTCTGTATGTGATTTACCAGAAATGAAGACAAGGTTAGCAGGAAGGCGACCTTGTCAAACTTTAGCAGCGGAAACGGTCCACACCCTCGCCCTCGATCCATCTGGCTAACGTCCGCTTCCTGGCAAACGAAAAGGTCAAGCTGCTGCTTCTAGACTCAAAAACCTACAGCGCAGGGAGTTTTCATTTAGCTCTTTTAAAGCTCACTTGACTCAAGTAACGTAATCTCCTTGTGGTATAGGAAACAGACATCTGGAAAATCTTTAGAGTACTATTGAGCATAATGAAGAACAACAAGGACTGCAACCATCCATCGCTGTAGGTCGGTACAGAAAAACAATGTCTTGATGTTGTTGCTGCTTGTGTATGAATGCGCGTGTGTGTGTTTATAAGCAAACAAAATCAAGGTAACAAATCTAATTTGAATCTTGCCAGTCGTACTCAGTGCTCTAATACTGAGGCTGACAAGTATGTAATGGAGCAATCAAGAATAAAAACGAGTCCAAAGCCCACGTTTGGTTTTAACGCCGTTGCCAACTCGCGAGTAAAAGCCGAACGTTTTCCAGGGGAGGCTTTGACTAATGTAATCCCATCTGAACAACTCTGGAGACCAAAGCAGGCAGATAATCAGGTTAGAGTCGGTCAAACACCATCGGGGAGCTAACATAAATCGGCCTGGAGTCGAGGGTATCTGGCGTTGCGGTGCGTAGACACGGTCTGCGCATCCGGCGGCGGGGTCCGGCCCCCGGGCCCCCGGCGCCCCCCGCCTCCGTGGTCGTTAAAAGCTAATGAGTTCAGCTTTTAACACCGCGGCGGTTTTCGGTGCCGTGTGCAACCAACCGCAACGGTAACCCCGAGGATTCGGGAGGCTGCGGCCGTCGTGGCACAGAGAGCCGGGAATCGGGGGGGGAAAGCCTTTTTAGTGCCACGTTTTAAATGTCGGGCAAAAAAAACCGAATGGAATCGGGATTCGGTCTGAGACGGACCTTGACCGCCGCAGTGTGGATTTGTCTGCTTTTCATCAAACGGTTTGATTTGGGGGACACGATGTTATTCGTTATTTAATTGCACCGAACAAAATACCACACCGAACCATCCCACTGTAAAAACAGCAACAATGCTCACCAAGGTTGCTGCACAGAGCAACATAACGGAAGACAGATTAACGGAGAGAAGCAAGGAAACAGACACATAATAATAATAAAGCAATTCAATAAATGAAATAAATAAAATCAGTCTCAGGCCACAAATGTGACCCAAATCCAATATTTTTTTCCCTCCTAAGCGCCCCACATCCAACTTTCACATGGCGATCTGAATGACCCAGTTTGGATTTTTTTCCATCCCTCACTCCAAAAATAAATAAATAAATAGTAAAAAATCTGATCTGTGCCTCTTTCATTTCTGGTTCTTATCCTGGTTCACATCCAAACTGGCTTCTGCAGTCGATGCACCAGAAGAGGCCGGAGCCATTAGCTGTACTTCCTACATCTGAGCTTCCTTTGTCTCCTCATGATCTCGTGATGCGTCTTGTGTCAGTCACATCGTTCATTAGAGAGAATGACCAGCAAAAAGAAAAACGAACTTCATTTGGAAGTGAGCATCAGTCAAAGTCTCACTCTGGGTTGAATGTCAGGGAATAAACGTGTCCCAGTCGTTGGGTTTAGGGTTTCGTTTGTGTTCTGTATTTTGAGATTTTTGTTTATAGTCAATTGGTTTTTTCCACATTTTGTTTGTTACTCTTTGCTTATTGTTCTTCCAAAGGTATTGCTGAATCTGTTTCTTAGTCCGTCCGTCTGTTCTGGACTTTGTGCATTTGGATTTTGTTCTCTTAGATCAGTGTTATTCTTTTCCCCCTGATTTTTTCCCCCCGCCAGTTTTACTCCATCACCTCGTTTCCTCCCTCAGTGTTCAGGTTTTAAAGCTCTCAGTTCCCTTCAGCCACCTTTTCTAACACTTTCTCTCGGGCCTGAAGCTGAACCCTAAGGCCACCATCAGAGAATAGATGAACTCACCCATACAAGTCGCGAGTTTATCATCAGTTTAACACAGTTTAAAGTGTTAAAGTAAAGCCGCTGTGTAGTAGCGTACGGCCTGTAGCCTTTTGAAATCAATAAAAATGACTAAGCTGAGAATTGGACAGCAAATTACACAAGTATATGAACAAAATAAGAATCTCTGTCGATTCAAAGTAGATATGAAGCAATGGTAGCATATTAAAGTTGACAAAACATATATAAATAAGAAAGTTCAGGTGCAGCTACAAGGTCCCACATCAAAGTTTTGCAAAAAAACAAACAAAGAAGAAGCACAAATAAGAAGTAATCGACCTGGTGTGGGATGCAGTATTTAGATAGCATTAAATCGAACCGGACGCCACTTGGAGAAAGATTAGGTGAACCAGCGTTCACCGAGCTCCTACCTTAAACTCCATGGGCGTGTACTTCTCGTTCTTTGGTGTGGTGTTGCCTTTGTAGTTGAGGTGGTTCGGCGTGGTCGGGTGAATGACGGCGGACTCCTGCGAGGGCTTGTGGAACCGCTGGCAGTAAACGTAGACGAGGAAGGACAGCAGCCCCGCCCCCAGGAAGCAGGAAACGCCGGTGGCGATGAGGTGGATGGAGGTGAAGGCTGGCGAATGAGAACGACACGGGAATGTCAGCAAAGGTCTGAAATGCACTTTTATTCAGGCGAGGAGATTTACACATCAGCCAACATCGCCGCAACGATCAGCGTATTACCCTTTCACAAAAGTTGGCGCTCGGGTAAAAATTGGGTGTGCTCTTCAGGCCGGACGCTGTGATAATTCATCCCGACGCCACGACTTCATTCCCTTTTCATGAAGAACAATTTACAGCAAGGACTTCTCCCGCTGGAGCCATTTTACTTTAGTATCGGTTCAAAGATGACATGCAAGGCTGCTCCCGGTCACTTTATCCATTCACAACTCTGAACGAACATCTATAATTGGTTGGGGGTGAAATTTGAAAGAGAGATTATGTCATATGCCACCATCCTATTTGAATTTTTTATTTTTTTTTTTCCTTTTCTTTTTTTGGAGACATAAATGAAGGAAGAAGGATGACTGAGAAAGCGAGGACCGAATCAGGAAGCGGCTAACGATAATAATCCCAACCTGGGATTCGTGGGGAGTGTGTGGGGTTTTCGGTCTGGACACATCGTCGGACGATCAAAGCCGCGTAAGGATGAAGTGCATCAAACACTCCCAAGTGAGAGGGTATTGGTGGTTTTGCAGATAAGGAGCTTTAGGAAATAACAATGTATCTTCGAGAGAAGATCTCAAGGCATTGGAAGAAGGACAGGTCAAAAAGAAAACCACAACAATTTCCGCCGGGGTTGATCTAGCTTTGAGACGATGCAGATTCACCTTCACGGGAAAAGTCTTTGTGAGGGAATGAATTACTCTGACATTGGTGAGAACAGTTTTCACGTTTCCACAGCCTTGATGAAGTGCTGACGTCTTCTGTAAAATGTCAAACTAAGATAACTTTTTATATAGTATTAGCACGACACGCTAACAGCTGAATATCTGGGCAACAGAAACGACATTTCACAGTAACTCGTCCTGAATGACTTGGTGGGAAACTCTAAATGAGTTAAATTGACTTTCATACTTTTGAAAAATTCGCCTTTTTTTTTTTTAAAACATCCTGCATATAAGAGGCTATAATAAGGAAGCTCAGCTTTTCATTAAGTTCCCACATGTTATTGTACAATATGCTGAAAAAAACCCAAACTGTTTACCAAAACATCTGTTTTGACCCGTATTCCAGTGTCATCACCTCAATTACTCTGCTCCACTATAACACACAGCAGATCCTAAATGCCTGCTTGAAAGTTTCCACGCTTGGGTTGTCAGGTGAATAACATCTGAATGATTTATTTCTTCTTACAACCTGCTTTCAACAACTATTCGGGGAACTTTGGAAGCACCGTTTTATTTGATTTTTATTTTTTTTTAAAGTCTATCGACAGTGGACCAGACTCGCAAGAACGCGACTCTGTCTCTGGAATTTCACAGCGAGTGAAACGGCACACATGAGAATGCGCATTCGATGCATGAAGACACACACGGCGTTCCAGACATCTGTGGGACACACAAAGGGAGCCAGAGGGGCAACGCAAAACCTGAGCATGCGCCGAGCTCGGACGAGCCGTTAATCCACTTACCTCCGCACTGTTGGTCCTTATCAAAACCAGATGCCGGGAGAATGACTGTGGAGAGGAGAGGAATACAAGTCAGACACACAAACAGGCATGCAGACACACACACACACACACACACACGCAGACACATGCATGTGTTCACTGTGCCCCGGAGAAACGGGCTTCAGAGCACAAACGCCGACTGTGGAACATGCAGGAATGAGAACGAGACATGAGGAACGTGAGGAACTGGGATGAGTTCACCGTGTTGTTGTGCAAAGGGTCTGCAGGGATCAGCTTTAATTTATCGTATCGGTGAAACTCGACACTCCCTCCCTCCCAAGTTTCGTTCAGTCAGGCTGGACCTTTCTTTACTGGTTCTACACCAGGAAAAGTACTTCACTTGTCCAGTGCATCCTGTCTTCCTGCAAACTCGAAGCAAACAAACGCGTGCGTCCTTTTAACTGCAGAACCTCATTTGCTGATTAATTTTCTTTGCTAAGATTTCCCCCTCGACTCCTCCTGCAGGAGGAGACACTGAAATGTGCAATAAAGCCTAATGTGATTTGCTGTTTGTGACGTCCCATTAATATTAATCGCCTTCATCTCGACTCGTTAGGGATTCAGAGACTGGAGGGTCCTGCGCTGGCGGCCCACCAGAGATCCTTGCAGGAGAAAGTTTCTGAGATCCGCATCAGCATGACAAGGTGTGCTGAGGGCCGAGCGGGTGAACTGCTGACATGCTGCATTTCACGCAGACCTAATTATGCGCAATTAACAAACAGAGACTGGCTTACAGGGCCAGGATGTGAACTACACACACACACACACACATTTGTGTTTACCGAAGCTTAGACTGAGGTTGACAGTGGGGATGAATCTTAATCATGATGATTTGTATTTAATGACAAGACGAGTCATTAAATACTTTTTAAAAGAAGCTACTTGCAGCATTTTATAAAGAGAAACTAACAAAAGGATGCGTTGAACATACAATCGTACGACTAAGAACTGATCTCTAAACTTCAGAGCACAAACTACTGCTTAGACCAAACAGCTTACCCATATTTAAATATGGATAAGACCTGGTCTACTGCTTCCGCTCATGACTAATGTAAAGGAGGTTTTCAGCTTTAAATGATACTGGAAAAATAAATAAAAAGCGCACAATTGCGTAGAGTCTTTCTTTCTAGGTGAGCAGAGTTAGTATGTGTCGAAAATGTGTGAAAAGAATCCAAATAAATGGATTCCTTTTAACGCCGTGTGGGACGACACAAATATTTAATGTGTCATCTGGTGGGACTAAATATGCAGTTTTAACAAATTAGCACGTTAATCAGACTCCCCGCTGTTTGAGAGCTATAAGAGCGACAAGAGTATTTTCTATCGTCGTAACAGAAACATAAATTTGGCTAAACTCTGCAGGAACCATGTGCTTCCATCGGTTGAAGCTACACATTGTGAGGAACAAACACTCCAGGTGAGAAACAAAAGGCGAAGATGTCGAAAAGCATCAGATTCTGATAATATGGTGGATTGTCATTGGTATCAGAATATCAGATGCTCCCAAACGCCATGGAAACCTTGTTGAAGTGCATTGAGGAATCAGGACAGAAATGGTTGAGCAGATACAGAATCACCTTTCATCACCTTTTTATACCGATAAAACCATTTTCCCCTGTTGTCTCACGATCTAAATGGATAAACTATGTGATGTGCTGAAGAGAAGAGAGACTCATACGATCATTTTTGGGTCAAAAAAATCAATCTATTGGGATGGTGGAAAAGACTATTGCTGCGTGCTAGTTGTACTAAAAGGAGTTACCCTATCACAGAAGCTAATCAAGCCTAAAATAGCGTCTGAATGCAAAACATTTTGCAGCGATAGACGTCCTCAGCGCCCACACAGTCCATATTTTTATAGAAGTTTTTTTTTTCAAAGTTTAGTGAATGATCAGGGGTTCCAGAAACAATCGGAAGCTGAGTGGGTAACCTAGCACTTTACAGCAATCTGATGGTTGAACAAATATCTTTGCTGTTCAAATCATGTGTCTGTTTATTCAATGATTAAGCAGCAAAAAGGGTTTTTTTAAATTGAAAATGTGGCTCATTTTGTCCATGCGATTAATTGGGATTGATTGGGATTGATTGGGATTCTAATCGAGCCCAACAGCTTCTCCTTCTGCGTCCGAACAGCCGACCTTGTGACATTGTGGAAGGAGAGTACAGGAGAGTCGACTGGCTCACCAGGTATTTCATTGCAGTCCCTGCGCTGGGTGCTGTTCCCCACGCAGGGGGCGCTCCCCTGAGCGCCGCATACCCGACTCCTGGTTTGGAAGCCGGAGTCGTCGCAGGCCGACCAGAGAGACCAGGCCATCCATCCGCCTGAAAACAGAGAAGAGAAATCACAAATAAAGACATCCAGAGGGTTAAGTTGGACCCAGAATGGCCTGGAAACCATGAGGCCTCCCCCAAGCGCTCACCACCAAGCAACCCAAACACACCACAAAGAGGCAAAAAAAAAGTGAAACCTAAAGACTGTTCAGTGCATAGCAGAGATATTTGTCTCCCAAGCCAGGCTTCAGTCCTGTTTCCCCGCAGCAGGCAACCAAGCGGTAAACAAAAGCTCCTATCCAATAGGAAAAATAAATAAAAAAACCTCCCGCTTTCAGAGCCTCCCTTTGAACTATACGCTTGTCGCACTCTTCTGCCCTGCATCCAAGAGCAGTGGAGTGGAGGGAGCACAGGGCACAGTGATGAAAGACCGATGAACAGAGTTAGTTTGGTGCTCAGCTTGCTCCACAGCTTTGGCAGAAGGAGTCTCTGTCAAAAGAAAGAGGACGGACCGCTTTTACCTTTCCTATCAGTCCCGGATCGACCAACCCGCCGCTTTGTCAGCACAATCTGTTCCCTCCTGTCAGCGAAAGCCTCTGGGCAAATAAAAACACCAAGCAACGGTTACAAAATCTCCCGCTCTTGTCGGTGTTCCATCCAGAAAAGCCAAGCTATGCACAGCTCACATGACGACAATATACCAGAGAGGCTCCTGGACGTCTGCTGGCGGCCGGGTTTCAACCTCGATCGACTCCGACCGGACCAGCCGTCGAGAAGCGGCACTGGGTTGCACTTACAGCAATCTTTGGTGGTAATAAGTGAAGAAGAAAGGGTGATTTTTAACGTCGGTGAGATATTTTTGGTCACAGAGACGGTCGAAGGTCTGGAAAATGTCGAGACATGTCTGCCATTCATTCAGGCTGCAAGACGGCGAGAAAGAGTGAGACGTACAGAAGATAGCGAGAAAGCTTGGGAGTTATTGCAAATGGTCAATTTGGAAATGCTGGCAAATTTAGTAATTATGTGAAGTGTGTAATTTCCTAACACATTAGCATCTGACATCATATGAAGTTTTTTTGTGACACATTAGATGCAAAGTACATCACGACTGTAGGATTTAAGCTTCACCTTCAGGGACAAATAACACAATCAATAGCGGCTAGCATCGTGCTACTTAGCCTGTTTAGCTTAGCACAACTTCTGATAAGGTACATCTATGTTGTATAGCACTTTGCTCTTGGACACAGGTTACTGGTGGAAGCCAATGAGGTGGAACCTAAGTGTTGAAAAGCTCATGCGTGTTTGATAACGTGCTAAAATCACAGCGCCATCTAGTGGCCTGGCATGAAAACTACAGCTAGTGCAGACTAAACGCTGAACTTTTTTCCAATCGACATCAGAAAGCAGTTTGCAGGCACAGGTGGGCTGAATGAACTGATTGTTGCCTGACATGTGAGCCGGCATGCACACAAACAGACTGAATATTATTCAGCATTATAGATCTTAAGGAGAAGCTCGTAGTGGCACAAAAACCAACGATCGGAGGTTATCCGACAAATCTGGATTGTTGTATGTTTTGACTGACAGCCCGTCAGTATTTACTCATGCACAGATAGCTGTTGCAGCAGGACGACGCCAATAGATGAGGGTTTTTCTGCTCGCCAGCGGATGAGCAGAGAAGCAGATGGATCGGGCCTGATGCAGGGCTAACCGGATGTATTGGTTCATGTCAAACAGGAAAGCATTAAGATGATATACCAGAGCCTGATTAGTGTCTAGCAACGGAGGGGGGGGAGCCACAAAGCCTTTAGGTCCTCTTTGTAATTACCAGGGAGGCTGGCGGTGTGCATTAGTCTGTCTGTGAATGACAGTTCAACTGATTCAGAATGAAAAGCATCTGAGGGAAATGACAGCTCAGGAGACGCAGTCGTTTAATTCAGACGGACAACAACAAATGCAAGTCAGGCGTCGAAACGCAAGCTTCACACATCAACGACTCCGGGTCATTTCTGATTTCCAGGAGAACACACAGTGGTCATTTGATATTAAAAAAAGGGAAGAAACCTGAGGAGATCTGATGCCGGACTTCTAATCATCTCGGATTAGGAAACTGATGTCATGAATCTTTCAGTGACCATGTGGGAACAGCAAGGAGGAAGACGATTCTTATACTTCCCACGTAGCATCTCGCAAGAGTCTGAAACATGTGCCAGTGCATACGGTATTTATTCAACCTAATTTACTTTGTCATCTGTAAGGAAAATGGGTACAGTAGGGAAGCAGGAAAAACAAATGTTTGATACACCAGTGATTGTTTTTAAGTTTCCCCAATTTCAAAGAATGGAGAGGTCTATAATTAGGTACACCTCAACTGTGTATGTATAATCTTTATGTTCTGCAATAAAATGCGAATGAACGACTTAAATATTTGACACAACAGAAAATGAGAAGTTAAAATTCGATGCAGTTCAATTTAAAAATGTTTAATTGATCCCGAAAGGGAAATCAACTGAATTAATTTGCAGACAGCGGTCAGATGTCTCCTGCAGTTCTTGACCAGGTTTTCCCCACAGCAGACATCTTGGCTCCGCTCCTCCGTGCAGATCTACTCCAGGTTGCTCAGGTTTTGGGGCTGTTGCTAGGCAACGCAGAGCTTCAGCTCTCTCTAAAGGCTTTCTATCGAGTTCAGGCTCGGGGGACGACTGAGCCACTCCGGGTACCTTGACACGCTTTCTACTGGGAAGAGGCACCACGATTACTCTGAAAAGTTGTAAAGACCCACCACTCAGGTGCAAGAAGCTCCCAACAGGTCAAGGAACATCATGCACTCGGCAAATCTGGCCCGACGAGTGACGAAACAAAAAGTCCAGAAACAAGAAGTCCAGTTCGATGTTTGGGACACAGAGCGGTCAATAAGCCTGAACCGAGTGACAGCACTGATGCTGCACCTCGTGGCGTTCTGCCACATAGAAACACAACAAAGCATATTTAATAATTGTGGTTACGACGACGACAACACTGCAAAAACACAAAAACCTTACCAAGGGTTTTTGTCCAGTTCTCAGTGAGAATATCTTGGTACACTTCAAATAAAACAAAATGAACTTAAACGTAACTTTCCAGCAAGATACAGAAGCTTGTTGAAGTAAATAATTCCTAAATATAGATTTAAAAAGCTCTAGTGCTACACTGGCAGATGATTTCAAGTATAAAAAGGGGAAAATTGTCTTATTATAAAGGAAATCATCTGCCAGGGGAGCTAGGACTTTTTTTCAACAATATTAAGGAACGACAACAAACTCCTCTACATGTAAGTTAGTTTAGTCTTATTTAAAGTATACAAAGATATTTTGAAGTAGAAACTAGATATAAAATATGTAAGATTCTGTGTTTTTATAGTAAAACTGCAACAACAAAAAAAGGTTCAAGGGAAATTAATTGTTTCATTTTGCTAAGGAGTTGTTAATGCATAACACACTGTGAATGACACAAGTTAGCAGCTTTAGAAAACGATGCAGTCGACGGCTAGTTTTATTTATTGATTGCTTTATTGCTCATCTCCAACTACTGCTTGCATTTTCTTGGCCACTTATAGCTAATGTGGCTTCTCAGTGATTCTGCAGCCTGGTAGAAAAACCCACTTTAAAATGTTTCTGTGTTCTGGAGCCTACAAACAAAATTCAGTTTACTTCCACAGCGACTCCAGTGAGAGGAGAAATAGTTTTTAGGACAGAGTGAAAGAAAAAAAAAGTTACGAGGCCCTAAAATAAACTAAAAAAAAAAAAGTAAACATTTCGCTCTGATATTTTTAGTAATATCAACACCCTGCTCACAGACACAATTGCCAAACATTCGGATGTGTTATGCAAAAGTTTCCATATGAGTCCCAGCAGGAGGGAGTCTCTTTTTGAAGCTCCTCGGAGGCGTTGCCATGGCGCTCAAAGCTCCAGCTGCACAGCGAGAGGGGCGCCTTGTTTTCTCAGCATGAATGTTTATCCACCCATTTCATGTAAGACTCTTTTAACTCATTAGAAAAAAAAAACAAAAAAAAAAACAATTATGAAGCTGACTCATACATGGCATAGTATTCAAACCCTTCTTAACCTTCTGTCATGTCAAAGTCACAAACTTCAATGTGTTCCAGTGGGATTTGGTGTTTGAACTCGACACATATGATGCAAATCTTTGCATTGTGAGCTTTTCACTGGAAAGACGGGAGCGTTCAAACGTCTACAGACATTTTTGCAAGCTGACTCTGACTGGAGGAAGTGTGTTTGTGAACATCTTTTCGAGTCTGGTCACAAATTTTCATTTGGATATTTACGTGTCACTCAAGCACGTAAATATCATTTGACATAAACCACTGCGTCGTTGTTGCTCACATTTTAATTCAGATTATTTGTGTCCACGTTAACGTACCTAAATAGGAGGCCGAAAATAAATACGTGTTGAGTTTCATCTGTAACTATTCGCAATTTTGGATATCTTTTCTCTTACGCTATGCACCATTTCTGTTGGTGTGTCACTGGAATTTCTGGTCATAATGAGGCAAAATAGAGAGCAACACAAATATTGTTGGGAGGCGCAATGACTGGTCAGATCTGAGTTGCGGCGTTGACCTTACCGTCGCAGGTGTGTGTGTTACACAGGGCCTCCTCGGTGTGCAGGCCGATGCAAATGTCTCCTCCGTTGGCGGGGGCGGGGCTGCTACAAGAGCGTGTCCGCTGGTAGTGGCCGCTGCCGCAGCCCACTGAGCACTGAGACCAGGGAGACCAGCAGGACCAAGCGCCTTTCACTGCAACACACACAATCACACACACACAGCTGCATTAGTTTATGCTGGCTTTGTGTATGGTGCAAAGCAGCATGGAAGCCATTTAACACTGGAATATAGCGCTCTGTGAGGAATGGCAAGCTCTTATCACAACCGCGGATTCATTTCAGTTTCTATCTTGTAACAAAATGTCCACAGGGGTCAAACGACTGAACTCCAGGAAGAGCAGTTCAAGGGAGATGTTATAGAAATGAAGCTGCGAATTTAAAGGGCAAACAAAAATAAAACAACTGTTTTCTGATTTTCTACCCAGCTGTGCAACACTCTGCACAGATGTGGGTTTACTTTCAAGCGATTTAGATCTGAAGGTTGCCCTGTGTCAGTGTTTTCACATCTTCCCCACCGAACACCGTCCAAAGTGAAAACAGTAAATAGAGTTTGGAGACAAAACCGGTTGCTGTCCTAAAAACAAGAGTTGCTTTGGTTGTTGTTAGCATCTGACACACTTTTAGCAGCAGACCAAATATAAACAACTCAGAAATAACTGGTTCTGAAGTCAAATCTTCACAGATGTCTGTGGTTTGTGAAACATGGAGGATGGCAGTGGATGAAGGTGTCATTTAAATCCTTCAGTTTGTATAAATAAACACAAGCGGATCCTTCAGCAGTGTGTGTGAGCAGAAATATACTGTTGAATGTGTGACTGGTCCATGCAAATGCTGTTGCCGTTCTTCACCTAGACGCCTCTGTCTGCGGTGAAGGAGTGTCGCTGCGCACAGTCGCTCAGCTGGCTGAAAGAAGACTGCTATATGTTTCTTTCTTACAAGATGGAGCAATTTGGAAATATTTCTGGTCGGTCTGACTGTTTGACTCGTGTTCTGGATCACTGCCAATAGCGGTTCATTTTAGTTCAGATTTTGGTCCAGAAACTCAGGCAGGACTCTCAATGATGGATATCTGCAATTAAAAAAAAATAACAATAATAATGTAGGTACAAAAATACATTAGTGTGGGAATCGTTCAAAAGGTACAGCATATTAATACAACGGATGTATTTCTCTAGTTAGTGTTTAAAGTCTCTGTTCAACTCAAATGTGCCTAGAAATATGACTGAAAGCTAACAGATTCACTGGACAGCTGCATCTGGTTTTATTTTTTTTTTTAAATCAAAATTTAGCACAGAATTAAATTTGCAATGCATGACAAAATTAAGCCTAACAAAGCTGCACCCATTCTAACCCAACCCATCAAACTGGGCTTTCCATATATTTACATGTGTGTTTTTTTGTTGTTTTTTTTTGGTAAACTAGGGACGACTGTGGGACGTAAACGACACGTTGGTGCTCTTCTGCTGGCGTCTCGCTGATCTCGCCTCCTCCTACCTGAGTAACGCACTGATTTCTTCTTCCCGACTGCTAATGCCTCGTCTGATCTAATCAGAAAAGTGTGGGTGACTCAGTGACCGTCTGGTTGACTGGCTGATGTCTGTCTGACGGAGGCAGGGAGGCGTCGTTGCCAGGTAACCTGAGAGGCAGACTGGAGGCTCGTTTAGCAGAGAGGACGGCAGAGAGCAAGGCAGGATGTTACTGTTTAACGTTAACCGGCTCTCGCGGCGAGCCACATCTCTGACTGATTGACTCTAACCTGACTGGATGAGGATCTGACTCGCCGAGTTACAGGAAGTCACATCGATAAACTATGAAAACAGCAGCTTAGCTAGAACAGATTTATCAGGGAAATCAAGTTCTACTCTTTAAAATTGACACTCATGCTTTTTTTTTTTTTTTTTTTTAACTGCTTTTGCGTTGGTGCTGCAGTTTTTGGTTCATCCAGGAAGTTTCATACCAACCAAGTGTCAATTTGTACCTGGGAACATTTTGTACCTGCTCTGACAAACAATTATCTCGATATTGTATTTATAGTCTGTAATGAGATATTAAATCAACCAGCAGGTACGGTTAGCTGGGGACTTTGTCCGTCATCATATTAAGAAAGTCAACAGAAATCAGGACAAAAATAAATTGGAACATAAGAGTAATAAACAGTTTTCAGTCTAAACATTTTGAGCACTGCTTGTCTCCTATGTTTATGAAAACACTAAAAAAAAATCAAGACTTAATGGGCAGCGACAAACAAATCAGATTTTTTAAAATTCAAAGAAAACCTTATTGAGAATTATTGTTGGACGTTGTCACAAACGGAGAACAGGCAGCGCTTCCCTTCCCCCACCTGTTGCTGCACACCACTGGTCAGCTGGCTAAAAGACAGCTACCACACAGAAACGATTTGGCTGCCGGGAAACTCTGTGGGTTGCAGCCCAGCGCGTGTTCAGCATTTCACTTCAGAACCCAACTAATATCAGCCTGTTAGCCTCCAACAGTTACGGCTTAAAGGACAGACTGGCAAAAACTAACTGCAAACATATTAATGTGGCTCATGTTGGCGTATTAAATTGAAAAAACGTTTAAGAAATCCATCCATCATCATCAATCGTGTTTAACATCATGATGTCATAAACTGTGGTATTTCCAACATTGTTAAAAAATGCCCACGTTTAGTTAGTTTAGATTTCCTTTGCTATTTTTCTTCTTCGCAGGCAGAAACAAGTGTGGCACAAATTATTTTCAGTTCACCCCACAATGTAAAAGTCATTGTCAAAGAGCAAAACTTCAGCAGTGAGGTTTTGAAAATACTGTTAGATGTTCAGAGTTTTTACTCTCGGCGCTGCAGAGTTCATTTGATAACTCCTGAGACTCAGTTTGCCTCGTTTGACAAATAAGAGGAGCGGCTCTGTTACTGAATCAAATACTCCTCTAGAGAAGAGGGTTGGCGTGCGCTTTTAAAGTTTAAAAAAATGCTGCTGACGAATTCACGCTCGACTCTCAAAAGCGAACTGGGATTTGTACTTTTGGAGTTTAACTTTAGGTTGAACTGCTGTTCGGTCCAAACTTCCCGTCATGAACGTCGGAGCTCTGTCCTCTCACCGCCTCGCCGACCGCACCCGCAGACAACTGCTTCCACTGCACGGACGTAGACGCCGATCGTTACATCTTAATCTTTTCGGCCATCCTCATGGCCTCCGTCCTGCCCTCTAACTTCATCGTCAATTACTATTTCACACTCATTCTCTCCTCTGTCACCGGCCTCGTCCTTCTCACCCGCACGTCCTTTGGGTGGGTCACGCGGAAACGTGACAGAACTGGCAAAACGACTCCTCGCTGCAGTCTGGGCTACCCGAGGTTACGTCTCTACGGCTCGGCCACAGAGGTCTTCGTCTGAACGCCGACAATTAACATTCAAACGCAGATTCAAGTGGCCAAACACAAATCAATAATTCATAAGGTATCAGGCGAGAAGATAAAGGTCCATCTCTTCAGAGGAGAGCCTTCGCCATGGTCCGCTCGTTTTATGTGTTTGTCTGTTTTAAGGAGTGTGCGCGTGTTTAATAAGACGAGCCGGTCCGTGGCTCCCGGGTCAGCCGCTTATGACGGTTTGATGAGGAGTTTGGAACAGATCACTTCATTTGTCCACGAACTCTTCCTTGCTCGGCTGCGGCTGCTGGTAACCATTAGCTAATGAAGTTAATTGCCCACTCAGCAGTATTCTATAACTACCATTGACCCCCAGCACTCTGTCTCTATAACCTTCTCTTTTTTCTGCTTCCCTTTTCTTTAGGAACCCATAATGTGCTGGAGACATCAGCATAAAAGACTTTACATCAGCCTATTTCTTGCATTTTCCCCTACAGTAAGTACATCATTAGAAAGAGCTACTGTTGCTAACGAGTAAACTTAATGCTTTACATTTGGAAAGTATTCTTTAGACATCATGTGTAAGAAAATTAATCTGTTTCCTTGAAGTTAATATTCCATTTTCAGGACATTAAAACTTGCCACTTAGTACCTTGGACAGGAATTGATACCCTTTGACCTTTTCGCCATATTGCCATGTTACGAGAGCAAATTTCAACTAACTGAGAAATGTCTGCATGCAAATTGCTCAGACAGACAGTTTGGATCTTGAAAAATTGGAAACATGTTTCCCCCACTGAAAAAAATAGCAATGTAAATAATGTTGAACTCCTTGTCCTACGTGTGAAATGGACCAACCTCTTTTACTACAAGTTTCAAAGGATTTCGGACTGGTAGAGGGCCAGAGTTTCATTTATGATTAAATCATAATCACGTGTCAGGATTGTCTAGTCAAAGTCCAGAGCTAAATTCAATTGAGACTCTTAAAAAAGCATTGTTCGCAGGCGCCATCTCCCCAGCATATGTTGGGTATTTTGACCTGCACAGCTGGTAAAGGCATGCATCCAAGAGTGAAAACAATCTGAAAACCATGCATCATTACCCTTCCATTTCATAATCAGACACTAGATTTTAGTTTAAATATACCATAACAATACAACTAAGATCTCTGAGGCTTTGGTCACAGTGTGGCATAATGTGAAAACCATTAAGAGCCATGAACACTTTTGCAAGTCCCCTCTAAAATGACAGGTTTTGTTGAACTCTTTTGGGAGTCGACCCTTCAGCACATTTCACAGGAAACAAGTGCAGTTCAGTCTATAATTCACAAAGTGCAATAACAGTATTTTTTTTTTCATAACAGGACCTTATTGGGCTTTTGGGGGGGGGTTCTGTGTGCACTCAATGTGTTTTATAGCTCTTTTATACCAAAGGGAGTTGTTCTTTCCCAAAATAGGTAGTCATCCTGAAATGCCTGAAATATCTCACAGATACTGCAGGCTCATCTGCACCGCTATGTCTTAAACAAAGAATAACCAGCAGGATTACAAAGGGGGCAATTCAGAGATGATGTGACAAGAGGTACTGCGATGTGAATAATGAAGGATATTCTAGCTGATCCTCAAGTACGGTTATGAAACTAAACACATATTTGGAATCTGATCTGAACGACCTGTTTAGTGTTTCACTCACCGGGACACGCCTGCACGTTACAGTCCTGGTATTCCACCGGGGAGCCACGGCATGCCACGGGGGCGCTCTTCCCCTCCGGTCCGGAGCACGTCCGCCGCCGGGTGCGGTAACCTTTGGCACAACTCTGAGAGCAGCTGGACCAGGTCTCCCACGACAACCAGCTGGTCCCTGCCGGTCTCACCACTGGGGTTTTTAGCAACTCTTCCACCAGGCCTACAGATAGAGATAAAAAAAAAAAAAACCCATTAAAGTACCCAAGTTTGATTCACGGTGAAGAATCATAACCACTGCTGGTATATTCAGGGTTTAAACCAACGAACAGCGACAGGAAGCACGCAAATCGAGCAGGATGAGACCAAGAGGCGTTTTTCACCGTCTCTCTGTATCTTTTGCATCCCACAGTTCCCTGCTGTCGGTGTTTCATCAGTTTGTTAAAGTCGATGCAGCCGACCCGCGGGAGGCTGACAGGGGGAGACAGATAATCAATGTAGGAGAGGGCTCTGTGAAAAGGCCACCAGTGGCAAACATCAGTCTGCCGCTGTGTGCGACTCCCTGTGTGTCAGTGGGTGTGTTTAGTACCGAACTGTGAGCCCGTCACTAACAGCGTGTAGTGGAGCTATCGGGTCTGACGGGGCGGAGGGGAATTTGTGGGTGTGTCATGGATCTGCTTGCTTCTCATCTGCTACCTCGTCAGACATTCCCGCTGTAGTGCGTCTCGGTCGCTGTGTCTGTGTCGGTGCTACTTTTTCAAACACCTGGAACAGCTGTGGATGGTTGTAAACAGTTAGTCTACATCTCCACGCCCTGGTAGTTGCCAAGGAGATAAATATAACTGAATTTGCAGCAAGGTCTTCTTGTCGTTAGCTCTTCATGCTACGCAACAGCCTCTCTGTCACCACATGTTTACTGCATGCGTCTCTGCTCTGCCCCACTGCGCGCTTCGCTGGAGGAGCGGGTCGTTCCTGACTGCCAGATTTTAGAACATGGACGCCGGCGTGTCAGAAACTGCCAGCAGACGTCCAACACAGTCAAAAGTTTCCGTAGGTTTGTTGAACACAAAGCGTCACGGGATCATATCATTAACATGGACAAAATCTCCCTCATGTCTGACAACTTCTACATAAATGCAACTTATAGTCCAGTGAATCATCATGTTTCTTTTTCTCCAATTCATAACATCTAATTTGACTAATTCAATTTATTCTCCCAAATGACTTACAGTCTGGAAAATACCAATTCATGGTTGTCGACCTAAACTGAAAAATCAGGCAAGGAAAGCAATAATGGGCCAAAAGGCCTCTAAGGTAGACCAACTGTCTATCTGGGAATCTGCTCCGCTGTCAATTGAAAAGGAGTTTTTTTGTTTGTTTTTTTGTCTCGCTGAGGATTTTATCTTGGTAAAATAAAGATTAAATAAAATAATAGAAATAAGCTTACAAAGGATTTCACAATTGTTACCCAATGACTGCATGATATTTAAATGTGGTTTTGTAAGAAAAAGTACATCAATTCCTTAAAATCAGTAAATTGTTGGAAAATAACTGACTAAACGAGAAATTAGATAACCAAAAACTGGCCTTCTTATGTCCACTTTAATTAAACTGGAAAAAAAAATCTTTATTTCAAATGAAGAGAGTTTTCATTTATTCAAATTGTCAACCATTTTCCTGTTACTGACGCTTAGTTTGTTTTACTTGATCATTTTTCTCACGAAACTGGATTTTTTTCATTCTGCTTTACTCAGGAAGCAACAAATCCGTCTAGCAGATTATTATTGTGACACTCAGGAGAACAATAAGATGGCAGGAGTGGATGCCACAGCATGTTTCTGCAACTTCATCTGTCCCATCGCTACTCATACAAAGATGTAAACAAAAAGCACTTGCTTCCACGATTTTTATTTATTATTTATATGTCAAGCTCCTGCCGCCTTTAGCTCAGAGTCCTTAAAGTGGACGTCTGCTCTCTGAATGACAGCTGCTCCAGGTCACTCGCAGGTTTATCACTAATTCAAATTCTAATTCCCGTAAACTGTAAAATTAATCTTCATTACTGACCACGATGTCATTTTTAGGGCTTGTTTTGGAATCTGAACGAATGAAAACAGCTGCAGCAAACAGACGGACAATTTGAAATTGGACTCTGGTTCTACCCTGACCGCGTTTCAAATGGGAATTCACAAAGTGGTGCAATCTGCTAACTTTTTATTTATTTATTTTTTTTGCAACGTTTTGCATGTGGGGTTTTCTTTATTTTTGCATCAGAAAGTAACACAGACTCCCTGGATACATGCAGATGCAAACTATTATGGTCTTTTAGAATGCAAACTAATTTTCTACGGCTGTAATTTACACACAAATAAATGCAGAATTTCCCCTAAAAATCATGGAGAGTCCTTCATTTCAATGTGGGACGTATGTGTCAGTGGAGAGAGATGCTATTCGCTAGAGAAGCGCTACACAAAGTATAAGATTTGTCTATTGAGACCAGAAAAAGTCAAATTTCAGCTTAAAAAGTCTCTTTTACCATCTGGTTTAAAACTCAAACGTCCCGTCTTTTTCTGAAACAATCAACACGCAACATAAGCGCCACCAGCTCACGTCTTAACAACACTCTTTGGTGTAGAAGCTTTTAAACTGAAGAAGACTGATACTCCCATTATTACAGTGAAGTCAGGAGACACAAATATGTAAGAAGATGTTTAAAAGGAGTTCAGGTTCAGCAGATAACAGGAAGGCTGAATGAAGCGCATTAAATATTCTCCGTTTTATCCCTTTTGAGCTTTAGCAATGTGTCTAAACATGTTGGGTTTGGCGATGCTGGAAGCATTTTAGCAATATTAGCATTACATGATCTACATTGTCTGACAATAACCCACAGAGACAGAGTGCTGTTTCATAATTGGCACGGATCGGCAGCTCAAGGTGTGCACAAACCTGAAGACGAGCCACAAAATGCGCCGCAGCACGTAAAATAGCCCCAAAACCGTAGGCATCAAGATTCCTTCGGTGAAAAAGATATTAATTCATGACACTGATGTTATCTGATGCTTGGGGAAAAGAATTATGGAAATGTCAATGGGCTGTAGAAAGCCAGGCAACGCACCATCGATCACAGCTGCATCAAAATAAAATCCAATATTAGGACAAATGTATTCAGTCCGGCTCTTCGAAAGCCGCGTCTGGTTTACATGGCAGAAAACCGCTGCACATATGAAACACGGCAAAATGTAAAACTCCAGTGTGACTCTGTGAATACAAATATGCTGCTTATCTCTTTGTGTTCTCTGGACATTGAGTGGGTGCAGTAATAGTCCTTATCTTTTGCAATACCTCAGAATCTATCTCTGCGATCTATAAGCGAGCCGTTAAACCTACGAAAAGAAAAGCAAGCTGAGCAATCAGACATCTCGGTTGCCTTATTGGCGGCTGTAAACACAGAGCCGTACCTGCGTCTGCCACTTACTGTCCGTATCGCAGGCCACCGTCCCGTCATTTGGACAGAAGCGCGTCTCCACCTTCCTGCGCCCGATCTGCAGCTCGTGGGGGTCGGCCAGGTGGGCCCGGCACATGTAGCGCATCCTCTGCTCCTGACGGGCTCCGCCCTGCGTCATGTTGACCGGCATCCAGGGTGTCCAAGGCGTGTTCCTCTTCACCTCTGGACAAGCCTCCAGGTTGCAGGCCTTATACTCCTGCAGGACACAGTGGAAAGTTACAGGCAAGTTTTATCCAGCCATCCATCCATTTTCCGTCACCCTCCTCCCTAACGGGGTCGGGAGTTGCTGGTGCCTATCTCCAGCTGCATTCCGGGTGAGAGGCGGGGTTCACCCTGGACAGGTCGCCAGTCTGTCGCAGCAAGTTTTATTCATAGGTGAGAAGCAGAAAAGTGGCATTTACCTAAATCAGATTAAATTGGGACGCAAAGAAATTCTGTATTCTGCTGACATAAAAACTATCAATTTGGTGTGACTTTAGCTGTCTTTTATATCACTGCAGATACATTTTCTGTTGGCTGAGATTAATATTTTTGTTACCTATTCTGCTGCTGATTCAGCATCCTATAAACTTGCGGTTTTTCTTAAGTTGGTAAGCTGGTTTTAACTCAAATCATCACCATCACAACAACTATGTGTGACAGCTGGTCTGAGACGTGAATATTAAAACTACGTGTTGGATTTTCTCCAGATGTGTTGCTGTGGCTACAACCTCTAAATTGGATACAATAAAAGTCTTATTTACATTTAGAAGAAGCTTCGTTCGCCTTTTCGCACATGAAAAGATTTCTTTCTAACGTTAAAACAACCCAGACTCGTTTCAAAAGGAGTGCCTTTTCTTTAAGAAATGTAGAGTTGTAGAGTGTGAGATAAAGTTCATTTAATTTTATTTTTGATTCAATGGTTTTCTGGAAAAATTTCCTTCTAAAAAAATGTTCTAAGTATTCAGTCTTTCTCCAGCGAGGAAGATTGAAAATATCTTTTAAAAACGAAAACCTTTAAGCTTCAAATGGGGGCATGCATGTTCTTTCTTTCTTTTTTATTGCACACTGATATAAAAAATGTTTATTAGAAATTAAGTTACTTTAACGTAAACTAACATTATTCAGCTGTTCAGGACATCAGGACTGGGTTATTCTCTGTCAATCTGTACAAGAAGCATACTATGTGCCGCATTTATTGTCATAAACATTTGTAGTTGTGACTGTTTCTTGTGTCGTATCAATGCTGCATATCATCAAAACCTTCATCCGTTTTGTTTCTTTTCAATATCTTGATGATGGTTTATTAAATTTTTCTTGCTGAATCAAAACTCATGTTTAACACTAAAATACCAGGTTTTGCATCAGTTTATTTATTTATTTTTTTCACATTTTTCTGGGTCAGAGTGTTTTTTTTTGTTTTTTGTTTTGTGAGTGTGTGTTTTCCCTACCAGCGCACATCCTGGACAGGTGTTGCCATTCTCACAGGACCGGACCCTGGAATGGACGCCTCCACCGCACTCTGTGCTGCACTTGGTCCAAGAGGCCCACGGCGTCCAAAAAATGGGCTGAGGACATGACACCCCCTCGTTGCAGAACCTGTTGAGAAGGCAGTGGTGGGAGGGGCTCAGTCTGCAGAATGTGACTGAAAATCGCCAAACTTCACCGGAAAAAATTCCCTTTTAGTTTCCATCGCACTTGATGGCGAAGTTAGATCGACAGCTGGTCAGGCATTAAATTACCTGCCAACATATTTTGAGACATAACATGACATAACTCAAGTACCTTTCTTTTACCATTCAGCCCTAGTCTGTCTTCAAACCCATAACTGCAACATTCAAGAAGTTTGTATAAAAACATTTTTTGGACGTAATGGAAGTAAAAATGGTGATATGAATTGTTTTAAGGAAAGATAAGAATAAATAAAGTAAAAATTAAAACATTATTTCATATGATGCACAACTATGTACGTTAGACACATTGTGGAAACTTCCCTAAATATGATTCAGTCCAGTTGCAAAATATGACCATATTTTGTGGATTTTAGGATCCACAAAGCTTAATTGCTATTTGGTACCAATAGCATAAAAAATTAATATCTTAAGTGGAGTTAAAGCTCCTTCTATGAATTAAACAACATGTATCAAGCATTTTTGTTTGTGCTTATATTTAAACATTAAACTTTAAATGTAGTTTTCTAAGGGAATCATTGCAAAAGTGTATTTAAAAGTGATCATTTTACCGTTCATCCCTGGTGGGCCCCACGCACACCCGCCCACCGTGCCGGGGTGACGGGTTGTTACATGAGCGCTGGCGCAGCTCAAAGCCTGTGCCGCAGGTGGTGCTGCACTGTCCCCATGATGACCACGGCGTCCAGCCTCCGTTTCTATGGCAACAGACGCACGGGCAAGACGTCAGCAACCAGTGGGGCTGCTTTTATCCGGAAACCTGATTTTTCTACCAATGACTTAACATTGTTTTCTCACAAGGCGCTAATATGATACCGAATTAGAGAATACAAAAATAACTTTTCAGCTCTGCCTTTTAACTCGCTGCTCTAATTCTGAAGAAAAAAAAAAAAAACGAGCTAATTCTGACTAGGAAACATTCCCTCAATTTGCTTAAGTGCTTTGTTCCTGGGAAGCTCTCCTGGTGATTTAATTGCCATTCTCTACAAAAGCACAATTTAATTTCCATACCAAGGATTAAATCTGCCATAGCTATCCAGTGGAATGAAAAGGCTTTAACTCTTTGTCTCTGTTCTGTGATTGGCCCATTCCGCTGCAGACAAAGGAAGTGAGGAATTTCTCAGGGGGAAACTTGATGTCACCTAAAGGGCAAACTAGAACCTCCTGTCATTAAAATCAATGCTACAATTATGGTGTGATGCCAGTGAAACAATCTGTAATCGTAGCTTTGTGATTTTAGTGACGCACCGAGTCCGGTTTGTTTGGATTTTAGACAAAACAACTCTTGCACACTCAACTCTTCACAGGCGGCCATTTTAAATTATACATGCAACAACCACATTTTACTGAACCTCTGTGTGATAAAATAAAATGGTAAGATGTATATCTTGCGTCAGGGACGCTAGCGAACGCTAGAGAACACTTGTTTAGTTTAGCTACCTTTCTTTTACCTTAGTTAGCCCATGCTAGCAGCCTACTAGCTAAATGAGCTGGAATCTGTTTCTCCTCTGAAGTGTCATTTTCTGAGTTTGGAGTTGGAAATTCAACAACAACGCTGCCAAAAGTTGGAATTTGAGGGAAATTTCCTCCACGCACTCCCGAGGTCAATTTCCAATATGGCTGCTCAGAGATACAACATGGTCAAAGTAGTATGAAATAAGTACCAGCTCAATTTACATCCCATGTAATCAGTCACGCAAATTATACTGTACAACCTGAATTTATGAATGTTTTTACAACGCAAAGAGAAATACATCGCTGTGTGTGTTCTTCACAGTATGTAGCACAACTTAATGAGTGCTTTTCCAATTTGCTACTGGAACGCCCCCGACTTATAATACCACACTGCAGCTCCAACAAGATGCAACGATAATGTCAGTTATATTTCATGCAGTGATCTGAACTGAAGATAAATTCTCATATGCAGATTCAGAGGTTTGTCAGTAAAGTGTTAATAGACATGGCAGGGCGTTCATTTCCTTAATTATTCAAGATTTAAAAAAAAAATTCATTCTAACCAAATTTTTAGCAATCTAGGTAATAAGTTACGTCTTTTCAACCTGGACTTTGGTGGTGTTGATGTCGCTTTAACATATTTTTTTGTGTTGTGTTGTGTCAAACCATGCAGGCCAACGCTGCTGCACGAAATCAATCCATTGGTGGATTTGCTCATTTATAACCAGACACTGGGTTAATAGAATAACTCAAACTGTGTTGAACTTAATCCAGCAAGGTCTATAGTGTATGGGTCTTACGTTCATAAAATCTAGACGCAGAAAATAGGCCGAAAATGCCAAACTAGTCAGCTAAGTTGACTAAGTTGCTACAATAAAAAAAAAAAAAAACAATTTAAAAAAATGTATCATTAATGAATTAATGGAGCAGTTTGCAAAATATAATATGTCAAATGTTTGTAAGTTGTTGAATAAAAATGCAGTTCAGAGATTGGTTGGTTCTTCACAGAGGACTTAAAAGTAGCATTGGCAGGAGCATTGCCTTAAAGCCGCCATCAAAACAGGATCAATAACACAGCAAACAATCTGGAACGTGTTAAAATGAAATGTTTCTACAACAGTTTGAAAGCAGCTTCAAAATCTGAAACAAGTGTCACATCTGTTTCTGGTCATTGTTTTAAAGTCCTACAGTCTGACTCTAACGCCTTCATTTCTGCAGAAGCTGGTAGGTATATAGAATATTCACACTTAACTGTTCACAATCTTTGCTTGGCTTTCTTACTTTCTTTAATTTGAAATGCATGTGTGCGACTTTAAGCCATTTTAAGTGGCTAAAACTTTGCAGATGTCTCAAATTTTATAACTCAGCACGAATTATATCACGGTTGCAATAAACACATTTTTTTCTTCTGACCTGGAGCAGTTTGAGACTTCAATGGTTGGCCCCTCGCAGGTTCTGCCCCCGCACCGAGGGCCGGGGCTGTCGCAGGATCTGGAGCGGCACCAGCAGGAGCTCACGCCGTCCAGCGCATCGTCGTTGCTGCAGGGGTGCCACGGAGTCCAGGACCCGAAGCCGCCGTCTACGGTCTGGTTCCGCAGCTGGAAGACATGCGTCACTTTCACGTTGCACCGAAAGAGAGTCTACTTATCTTGTTATAAGTGATGTGAGTTTTCGAGGAATGAAAAAGCAACTTACTTCACTCAAGCTACTGATGGAAAACTTAATTATTTGATATCGTTTCATTTTTAAACTTGTCAGCAAGATATTGACGTTTGTTTTGAGTAATAATTCCTTAATCGTGGTGTAAAAGTATTTGTCCAATTAGCAGATTATTCCACCTATAACAAGGGTAAATTGTCTTGTAATAAGTACATTTATCTGCCAACGGAGAAAATACTTTTTCACCAATATTAATATTTATTTAAAACGAGCTCCTTACTGAAGAGATTCTTGTATATTAAAGTGTAATAAGATAATTGCACGAGAAACAAGACTAAAATCGCTTGGTAAGATGTGGTGGGGTTTTTTTGCAGTGCATTTACATTTCCAGTGATGCAAAATCTTAATTTTCCTGCTTTATACTTTTTTGTGTATCTCTTTGATATGAAATCACATAATTGCCAAGAAACAGACACTCGGTAATTACATTGAAAAACAAGGTGAGTCCAGTTCACAAGCCCAGTTCATTGGGTAAACTAAACTAAGCTCCCAGATAGAAGGATAAGAAAAAGCTTCATGTGTTCAACACATGGCGGCTTCCTGACGTCTCGAGGCTCAGGGCCGCCCGCCACTGTTTATTGATATTTCAACAGAAGACAGATGCGGTGGCGTAAACGCTGCCGCATGCCGAGACAAACGATCTGCTGAGTTTGGGCCGAACGGCACGGAGCCCAGTGGATGCGTGCAGTAAACGTAGCGAGCGAGCGAGCGAGGTCAGCCTTACCGGACAAACGGTGACGTTCTGTTTCCACTGGCTCATGTTGGAGCTTTCCTCCAGCGTTGTGCATTTGCGCTGCCTGAAGTCCCAGCCGCAGTACGGGTCCCTGGCCTCCAAGCACAGCCTAGGAAGACGAGTGAAGAAACGATAAAGATTGACAACAAGGAAGACAAACTATCCGCATCTGTTTGTTAAAAGTGAAACGTTTATATTTTCCTATTATAGGTATTGAAAAATGAGATTAAAGAAATGAAAATAAAAAAGGACTTTAGGTTTAACTGTATTTCAGCCACAGTATTTACATATAGACTCTTTACGGTAAAAAAGCCCAAAAAAGGTTCAAATTCAGTTTGTTCTTCTGAGAACCACGTCAACATGTCAATGATTTTCACAAGGCTCACAAAGTGTGAAAGCAGAAACAAACAACCTCACAGCAGCAACATAAAAAAAGAAATTGAAAAATGTCTCATCAATTCCAACCCTAAAATTTCACACGTCAGCTGTGTTCAGATAGTAAGAGATGTGGACTTTATGAAAAGCTTTTCCGTCTTCTTGTTTGACGTTGAGTCGGTGGCACACAGCAATCTGCACATGCATGATGACAAGATCCTTTGCAGTTTAAATGCAAAGAAACTCAGAGTATGGATTGGATTTTTTGACTGATTGGGTCTGCTTAGGACTTTGGGTCGTTTTCGTTTTTGCCTGAGTTCAGAGCTTTTGATAATTTGTGCTCTGTGTTTTGATTACGTGCCGTCTCTTCCTCTCTCTCCCTCAGCTTGCCTTCTGCTCTCTCCTCACAGCTGCACCTTGTTTCCTAATTAGTACCAGTCCATTGTTCCAGCAATCAACATCCCACTATTTAAGCCCCTCTCCTTCAGTCACTCCTTGCTGGATCCTGTTGTTAACGTCAGAAACCCAGTTCCCGCTTGTTCCTGCCCCTCGCTCCTCTTCTTGCACTTTAAGTTCTTGTTTCATTTTTCTTTCATTAGAAAGTCACCTCTGCTTGTCTGCCTTTTGGGTTCCAATCAACAGATGAAACATGACAGCAGTTAGAAAGTTCCACTAGTTTGCAAACTTGCAGCTGAAATGCAAGTTAGGGGAGATGAACATCTCAGATCCAAGTTATGTCACCTGTAAAGACTAACATATAATCATCGCTGGCCTGGAGGCCTTTGCATTGACTAGATTTGATTGCTTTGCTAGCTCTGCCCCCCTTTTGTGAAGCACCTCCAACAACAATGTCATATTTTTTACCATTATGTACCTTATTCATTTGTTCAGTGTCAAATTTCTCAGGAAAGAAGAAGAAAGTTGGTGAACGTGAAACCCTGGTGTAAGTCTATCTGGTACAGATGTGGCGCACCGATAAAAGAGCATTAAACGAATAAAAATGTTTCGCCCCTTTGGATTCATATCAACAACGCCGCGCATGGTACATTACCCAAAAAGTGATTAAATATTTGTGAGCTCCTCCAGTAAAACAGAGGCTTAATGACTGCTAATGAAATCCAAAGCTGTTAATGACGAGGCTAAGCCGCCAGAGCCGATCAGGACGCCTGAGGAACATCGAATAAAAGGAATCAGCTGAATAACTCCTCTTCCTCTCAAAAGCTTCCCTTCGCTCTCTGCATGCCGCTCTCTGTTTACCCTCCTTCCCTCGCTAAACTCACTAATTACAGAACTGCAGCTTCGCCCTCAATACCTCTGGAAGAAAAAAAAGAAAGAGAAAAACAGTTCTTGTTTCTCCTTTCCTGGCTCAGGCTCTCGCAGTTTATTTGGAGAGAGGCCTGAACCGGTCAGCCCAGAGACGTTGCTGTCGTTGTTGTTGGAGGCCTTCCTGCCAGCAGTGCTAGAGAGCCCTGGCGAACCCCAGGTCAGTTTACGTCTAATGAAGATGTGACGGCTCAGTCGGCACATCTGACAGGACCGAGGGAGCGCACACGTTCAGGGAACCCGAAGCCCGAATGAAGACGGCTTCCATCTTGGCCGACCGACTGTCACCTTGCATGCGTGTCATTCTCCTTTTATGAAGTGACTCCATTACATCAACGCCAAGCGCCAACTCGGCAACAAATGGAACAATAATCGTAATGAGGTCGGCCACGCATTCGCAGTTCAGTGAACATAATCGTTATTTCCCCGCGACGTCGGGAGGAGCTCGCCGCCGTTTTGGCTCAAGGTCGGCCATATTGCGTTCACATTGACTTTGATGTGTGTTTCTG
This sequence comes from Poeciliopsis turneri, assembly GCA_922788865.1. Lineage (NCBI taxonomy): Eukaryota > Metazoa > Chordata > Actinopteri > Cyprinodontiformes > Poeciliidae > Poeciliopsis > Poeciliopsis turneri. The sequence goes on from CAKLNU010000344.1 coordinate 2,189,646, forward strand.
CTTCGTCATCACGGCCGAGGATTTCTCATTTGGCTTTCTGATTACCAACACACTCTACTATAGCACACGCCATTACAGGGTTCAGCTGAGCGTAAAAATTAATAAGTGCATAATTCATGGATGGGGCAATTATTAAAGAAGGATGGTGGCAGGACTATGAAGCTTAGTAGCTTTCAGAGGGCCTGGAGGCAAAGTGAAGGGCTTCTGGTGTTAGGGGAAGATACATTTACATTGAAACTCACTAAAAAGTGGCATTAATTAAAATAAAAATGGAAGTAGAAACACAGAAAGGAGTTTAAAAAAAAGAGATTGCCCTCATTGCAGTGCAATTGTGAACGGGAATCGATAGTGAGTCTCACTTTTTGAACAAATGCGTTTACGCATGACGCATCAGTAAATGTTTTGGACAGCGACAGCTTCAGGCAGAATGTCGACAAAATGGCCAAACCAAAGTGTTACTTCAACGTTTTTGTGAAAAAAAGTTAGTTTGAGATAAAACTTAACCTTTGAGGGTTTTTTTTGTTTTGCAATATTTAAAGCAGAAGCTGAGAGCAATGTCAGACACGGTAACAACAGGAAGGAAACTAGAACCAGTAGAGTGAATAATCTACTGGTTCTGCTAATGTAACATATTTAGCCAGAGTTATGTATTGCAACTGCACTGTCCTTCAAACAGTGCAGGTGCAATATGCTGCTTTTGATCAGCTTATTCCATAAAATTACATAACAGGGTTTCCCCCAGGCTATGATGAGCCTGGCAGGCCTCAAGGCTTTACTTGTCCCCGCACTAGGCTAAGCATAGTTTGCTTATTTTAAATCGGGCTTTTTATACATCACTAACCGTAAAGACGGTTCATGGTTGACACATTGAACTGGGCATAAATTCCCAAATTATCATGTCTAATCCATGCATGTTATTACTTGTAAAATTCTTTTAAAAAACAACAACAGCAAAAAAAACATCTGTACCACTTTGTTCATAAAAATCCCCCCCAAAGAATGTAAAGTTTTGTAGAAACGTTGATACTTTGGCAAATCACTCCAGTCTGTCTCCGAACGGCCGCACAGTTTATAGAGTTTCCATCATGAAATCTAAGAGAAATTGTAATTTCTCTTACACACTGTTTATACATGGAGACTCTGGGACAAAATAAAACTTTACAGCTATTTGATTTTCTTCCATCACCTCTTCCCCCAGAGCCCACTTCCAGCATTTAAAGGCTCAATAACGAAGCGTTAATAGATGTTCAGCCGTCATGTCCCTGTCTCTCTCCTCCTGACCTTTTCTCTTCAGCTGGCTCTTCTTATCCTCTCTCAGCCAGCCAAACACAGCGACTGATTTTACTGCAGCTCTGTAAAAGTCCATGTGGAGGAGAAGGCCCTGAGAAAAGCTCATTCCTGAGACAGATACTGTGAAGCCATGTCAGCCAGGTTGAGAGAGAGAGAAAGAGCCTACAAATATGGTGGATGGCAAGACATACGTGCGAATGCGTGCGGCTGTCAGCTCCCCGAATAGCCTTTAAATATATGTTATAGGAGATATATTTGAACCGCAGATTCATGCCCACCTGGGAATCGCCTTGACAAGCTGCTGTTTATTTCAGAGCGGCGGACAGCCGATGGCACGCTACATCAAAACAGATGAGCTGGGCCATGTGGCCGGATAAATTCTGAAGCGAGGCGCTAAAACTCACCAGGCCGTTTAACAATGTGTCCGGAGTCTGGCGTCAGAAGATTAATCTGCCGCTTTCGCGCTGGATGTTTAATTGGCTTTTCAAATCGTTTGTGAGTGCTGTAAAAATACACGTCTGCTTTTATTACAGCGCCTTCCAAAGACTGGACATAAAGCAACACTTCACCTCAAATGGCAGAGTGCGTCGCGGGACGACTGCAAATATGAGCCGATAGATAATGGATCGTAGTCAATGATTATTAGCTGGAGGGCTGGCGATGTTGGATCACTGCATGCTCAGCTGCCCAGAGAGTCGAACTCAGTTAGGAAACATCTTCCTCTCTGCAGGAACCCAGTGTTTCAGAGAGGAAAAAACCCCAAAATCTCCTGCTGGCGCTCTCAATAGACCAGCGCTCAGCCCTCTCTGCAGGGCTGAGAGTTGGTCCCCGGAGCCTTTTTTCTCCCCACTGAGCCGGCCGTTTGGGAAGTCTGCTCATGATTAACTGGAAACACACTGAACTCCCGCTAGCAGTCAAAGCTAATACATCCAATTAAGCCCAGTTAGGGACCGGCCCGCAGAATGACGGGGGCCGGGAGAGAGAATCGGGGGAAACAAAAGTGAGACGGCTGTCGGAGAGGAAGCCCTGGGGGAGGAGAATCCCAGGAAACCAACAGGGAGGGAACGACCAAATAAGGCAATGTGACTTGCAGGTGGACATGTAAATTGCATTTCCACTGTCCCGTCAGGTTTTAGGAAAAAAAAAAAGTGCTGTATATGTACAGCATGTTTTACTGTCTGAGGAACAGAGTACACACTGACTGGCTCACACTTTTATCATTTGTAGTAGAAATTATCACAATCTTCCACTTTCTCGTCCTACTAAATTCATTTTTAATTTAGTAGTTTTGGCAAGCATTACACTCATCTGTACATAAAGGCAATAATGGTTTGTCATTGTATTTTAATGTATGTGAAATGACTAATTATTGCTTGTTTCATTGGAAACCAGGCCATCTGGATATTCTTACATAGATCTAGACTGTAATATTTAATATGTCTCGATGAAATATCACCAGAAAAGAAAAGTGTTTCATGACAACACATTCGGGGTGTTGATCATCTTGAATTATAGATATGTGTAAAGGTTAAAAACGTCTTTGCAGACTAAAGGAAGCTTAAGGAGCGGCGAGCTGGAGGTAAAGATCTGGCACCTGTGTGAATTTACGGACAAAAAGGGGGAGAAGATGGAGAAAGCGCCACAGAGAGAGTGAAACTGGAGGAGAGACCAAAAATGATTACACTGAGCCTCAGCCAGAACAAAGCCAGTAATAAAAGTAACAGCATTCTGGACCAATAATAAATACATCCACTGTGTGAACACAATCTCTCTCTCTCTCTCTGTCTCCCTCTCTCTCGTCCCCAGCCTCCCGGCCGGTGAACTCTTCCTGTGATTGGTCATACGGGCTTAGCAGGCAGTGGGCTCCCGTAACCCGCTGGCAGCCGGAGCCGACAGTAAATTAGGTTCGCCGGAGAGCGGCCCGTAAGCCGCACTCACACAGAGACGGGCGGGCAGAACCTGCGGGAATCGCCCTTACGCGTGGAGGAAAACGGCGTTCCGGCGCGCAACGAACACGGCAGCCGCCAACAAAGACAAACGCATAAAACATTTGTGCAGACGCTGAAAGTCAAACGAGACTTGGCCTCCTTGGCTCACTGCTGCTGGGTCAATCCAGTCGTTAAACCCACTCTGTCTCTCTTAAAGAGCAACTTGAGTTAAATCCCTTCAGGATGAAAGCAGCAGGACTTTTGTTTTTATCTTGTGGTGAAACTTGACCTTTTGAACCAAAGACTACATTTATTCCACTTCTCCCTGGTATCAGTCGGGTGTATCTTTTTAGTTATATATTCCAGTTTTCAAAGCTGTTAACTATACGACACACTGTGATACACGATGTGAAGCACGTTGAACTGCCGTGCTGCTGAAATGTGCAAAACAAATAAACTTGATTGATTGACTGACTTCCAATTGTTCAATCAAGTCATTAGTATCTTCCACGTGGCTTCAAATTTTACATTTTTTCAGCACAAAGCAAACATGCTTAACACTATTTGTGCCTAATCTCTTTCAAACCAAAGTGGAAGTGAGGAAAAGGCAATATTGGCTGAAAACACTTAAATATTTCACTCCTCTACAATAACTGTATGTTTAAGTCAAAGAACAAATATACCTTCTTCTAAATTTCTTGGTTTTGACCTGAACAGAGCACGTTTATTGTAACATTGTAGGTTAAAGGTCGTTCCAGGAGATTATTTATGTTCCTAAGATGCTGCACACATCCTGTTAAGCTTTGGTGCCGATCTTAAGGCCATTTTCTCTATCGAGTATTTGGATGTGTTCAAACTGATCCATGATCTCTGGCTTAATTTTTTTTTAATAGGCCCAAAAAAATAGCATGAGAAGCATCTTTAGCCCGTCGTGCCTGAGCCAGAGAGCTTCACATTGCATGGAATGCAAAATATTGGTTTCATGGCTCGACAAGATGTTGCTCCATTTCTCAGGCGGTCGGTGTGTTCCTTGGCAGCGCATCGTCCCTTCAAGCCCACATTGTTTGTTCAATAACTGGACGTTGCAGTGGGTTCGTGCTGGTTGTCGGTGAATCTGATTATTGGCCATTTATATTAGTAGTTTTCAGTTTTCTTTCGCATTTTCTGATGCCTCGCTTCCATTTCAAAGCATGCGAGGGCTTTTCAGTGTTCTTCAATGTTCTGCTTTTCTTTATGCAACCCTCGTCCAATCAAATTTTTATTTAAAATATTCATTTAACAGCATCTGGAACAAACCATTTTATTCAGAAAGGAACGCACTGCAGCCAGTGAGCCTTGCATTGCTATTATTATCAGCAAATTCCTTTAAATAAATAAAATAATTAATCACCCATGTTATCAGTTTATTTGGTTTCTTGTTCATTAACCCTTTAATACCACAGTTTCAAATGTCCGCCTGAATATTTTTACTTCTTTTAATTACGCCGGGAGTGAAATTACCGTAATAACCCAATATTGGCTGGAAAGCGCAACATCTCCCCTTTTCATAAACCACATCTTTCACAGAGCACAATGTGAGGCGGAATTACGGTGCTGAACGGTCGCCGATCCGTTCAGTCTGGAGGGTTAAGATAAAATACTATTCTGTGTCAGACATTCAGAATTTGGCTTCCCAAACCTGGACTTTCCAAACAATGATTCAAGTCACAGTGTGAATGTGCGTGCACTGTTCTGTTTTTGCCTCGTATTGCAAGTTTATTTATTTCTATTTAAGTTAGAGAAGAAACCTGCCGAGTGCTGAAAGTGTTGGTGAAAGTTTGTTATTGGAGAGGAAGGAGGACAGACGGAGGCCATGGCTGCTTCGATTTATTTATTTCAGTCTCTCCCTTTCGGGAGCAGAGTTTTACTAAAACCAGAGCCCTGGTTTCTGCTCAACAGGCATAGGAACCAGAACTGATGGCTGCAGAATTTCAGTGCATACGGTCGAGTATAGTGGTTAGACTTTGGGTTTTCATCAGTGCTGTCAATCCATTAAAAACCAGATTAATCACTATTAATCAGTATGCTTAACTGTGAAAACGTGAAATGTAAAAATGCACTTTGAACAAAACAACTCGACGTGGGCGAGCGTCTTTTAGGTCAAACTGGGCAGTGCGATCAATCCGCACCATGTCATGAACATTTTAGATCAACGCATTAGCAATGACTGCCCTGATTTTAATAGTGGTTCAATATCCCAACATGGATCCTTGCAAAACCAGTTTCGCCTCCGTCGTTCGTTAATTAGATCTGGTGCGACAGAAATTCTGCTCACACTTATGTTGGATTTTTTTTTCCCGGACAATGAAAGTGAAGTGAAGTGAAAGATCTGATGAGCGCAGTCAGCACCAGCGCGCTACTGAGGCCAAAATAAATCACTTACCTAACAGAGTGAGATAGAGAGATAGGAGCTGCGTGGAGGACAGAGCGGTGCTGTTAGCCAGAGGTGCCAATTGGCCGGGTCAAATGCAATTACCACAAATAGAGAACAAATACACACAGTTATGTCCGCGCACACACACACAGAGTGTGCACACGCTAACTCACAAGCTGGACCATTTGTCTGCAAGCTGCCACTAAAAGGAGATAAATCAGTGGCAGATAAAGAGGTTTAGCAGCGGAAGAAAATACACTTGAGTTAAAAAGGATGATGCAAATCTCCATTCTGTGGTCTGCAGGCAGAGTTAAGATAACAGTGACTTTTAATATACCAAGCTATGAGTCAGCAAACGGACTTTAGGGATCATAAAAACCAACCGTTTTTATGAACGGCCAGCGTCAGAAAACAGGAAGTCGGGCAGGATGTTCGAGAACCTTGACACAGGCGAGTGTGACATCACCGTAGAAAAAGAAATGATTGACAAGGGCTGTTGTGAAAGAGCATTTTAGTAATCGATTATTAGGATTAATCGAGTAATCAGAAGGAAAGACAGAGAGGGAGATTTCCCGACCAAAACTTGAACTTGGAGACAATTTAATATTCCAACGGGATTTGAAGCTCGCATTAAAATATTTGACCGGAAACCAACTAATTTAAACAATGTCATTTTTTTTTTTTTTGCTCCATGACCATTCCGCTTGGAGGGAAAACGGTTTTAAAAGCCTCAAATCACTGTGACATTAAATCATAAACGTCTGACAGACGAGGCACGTACACTGCAGTCTATCAAAATTCACTCGGCTCTTCAAAACTAAGCAGCTCGCCGGTGAATAATGTCGCCTTAATGTGACTGAAGTGTTTTTTTGGTGGGGAGAACGACGTGTGTGGCTGCCTTTCAGCTGCCGATGGGTTTAAAAGCCGCGGAGAGCATCCAGCTGTTCCTCCGGGTGTGAACGGGGACGCCGCATGTCTTCATTTAGGCAGGACGACCGCACACAATGCAGACGAGTCAGGTGGAAATCCATTCAGCTCATTCAGACAGCAGCACAATAACAGGAGCTGGATTTAGTGAAACAGTAGGTGGGTCTTTGTCCACAGAAGCCTGAGCCGTGCGTCCCCGGAGAAACGACTGAATGTCGGCGAACTGAAAAGAGAAAATTGTTGCCGACCTCTGCGCTCTAGTCGGTACTTGGTAAGACAGGTAGTTTTCTTTTTCAGCTCAGAATTGTAAATTATCTCCTACAGCAATGATTTTTGCAATATTTAGAAAAGCTGTCGGCTACCAGGTTAAGATTAGCTTGCTTTTTATGTCCTTCATATAATTCCTCACTTTGACTGAGTCTTGCGGTAGAAACACTGCCTTTCTGTTCCTGTGAATTGAAGAAACACTGTGTAGCAGAAAATGCTCCAGCAAAAACCACCTGAAATCCTTTTACATCGCGTCCCGATTGTTTCAAATCAGATGGCTTCCGGCTTTGCTTTGTCCTAGAAAATGTTGAAAGAAACGTCCTCCTGCCCACCTGAGCTCTCTTAGTAATCGAGTTCTCGGTAGAATGATTTTACGCGCTGAACTCCACAAATACTGATCCGGGCGGAACACGGTGCGCCACATAATAAAACATAATTTGATGAAACTTTGAGGCAGATCAATTTTCCTAGAGGACTTTTAATAATGGAGGTACTCTAATCAATCGAGGAATCGGTTCAGCATTACTCTCCGTAGCTTTTTTTTTGGAAAGATACGATACACTCAGCAAAGTCAGTCCTTCACAGCAGCAATAATGTCTACTGGAATGTGAGTGTTTTGTTCGGCTCCTGTGTCTGCAATCTGAAAATGACCTTTCAGGATTTTTGGAGTGATAAATAATCCCCTTGGCGACGTCAGATTAGATGATGCTCAAGGCTGATTCTAATGACTTTTCAGTGACCGACACCAAAGAGGGTCGCTACCTTCCTGGAACAACTCCAATCACAAAAACGCTCAAGCAGTTTATGCAAAAGTTTACTTAAAACCCTTTAAATCCTGGATGTAGCGCCGGCGATCCAGTAGAATCTGCAGTTCCGCAATTCTCCACATGTTGCGCTATCTGACAAAATGCCAACGGTTTCTGAAAGCAGAGACTTTGAAACAGGGATTTGGGTTATTACTCTCCCAAGTCCCTGTAGTCACTCCACTCAAATTTGCCATATTAAATTTGGGTGGAGTTAATAAGTGAATTACTCGCCTACTAAGTGAGCAATTTCACCCCCGCCGAAGCAGGCAGTGAAAATAATCTGATGAAACGCTCTTTTAATAGACAGTAAATTGCGAAAATAACTTGCTAGTATGGAAAGTTCCAGTTGTTATGGACAAATGGGCAAATATATTTACCCACAGGACATTTAAAGAGCTGAATACAATTAAAATAAGCAAAAATATCCAGGCGGAGATTTTAAATTTAGGACTTAAAAGGTTAAAATACCATCCTTTTGTTTTTTTTGGGAAACTCAACACACAATGCAGCTGGTGATACCAAAACAGAAAAAAAGAAAAAAAGCCTGGTGAAATTGCTCTGAGAAACATCTTATATATCTAACAACTCAGCAAGCACAAACTACACCAAGGCCATGGCTGAGGATTTTGGACGCCGGCAACAACTGACAAGTTTTTAGCTGTATGCCATCGAAGATGAGGCACATGCTCATTATCTGTCTGCAAACATTTCATTCCACTTCAGAGTGAGGCCATGAACCGCTCCACTGCTCTGTCTTAGGCGTAGGTGTGTTTGTGTGCGTCAGTGGTTTGCTGCGCCTACACCGTGGGCTCCGCTGTCAGCTGCGTTTCTGCACTGCGGTCTGCGAGCACATGTGGATTTCTGACTCCGGGACTTTGGAGTTGGTCTGTCTCCTGGGAGAGAGCGCGCAGGCAGCGCGGCGCGGAGCAGAAAGGTGAGGGAGAAACAGGTGAAGTGAAAAGGAGCTGAACTGACAATATGTTGTCAAGCCTCAGCTAATGTGGCGAGGCGTCAGCCTCAAACATAAGACCGGGCCCCGTCACTGGTGCTGTGGGGGAGTGGGTGAGGTGTGTCATAGAAAACCTTCGAGAAAAATCTGCTGCTGAAGAAAATGTAAAGTTTTTAATCCTTTGGGTTGTTGGGAGATTTATATCGGCAACTTTACCAATTGGTGGTTTATGCTACGTACACATAAATGTCACAACGCCAGACAAGTGTGGAGTGTTTTCATTGTTCCAGCAGGATATTTGACCATCTTCCATCCCTGCTTAAAGGGGCAGCGTTATGTGTTTTCCAGTCAAACCGCATCACTTTTTAGCACAATAAAGTAACTATGTCACCTTCAGTTGTTATAAAAATCCCTATATATCAAATATAACTGACAAGAAATTAGATTTTGTAATTTAACACCTTGAAATTGGCCCTCTGTCTCTTTAAGAAAGTTTGGGTCTTTTTAAAACTTTGCTTTCAAGAAGTAGAAGCTCCTCTATTAACCTCTTAACAATGTTTTTTTTTTTAATTTTTTTTTTTTACCAGCGTCGCATTGAGACATGGCTCATATAATGAGCTCAGCAGATGCTCAGTTCCACCAGGTGTTTGCTAATTGCTGCTGGCTAGTCTGAAGGAGCTGAGAGGGGGAGTCGTGGGATGCAGTGCTCTGTGATGCTGGAGCTCAGACATTTGGGAACTGCAGCTTGGAGGAGGAGCTTCATCACTGGAGGCGGAGCTAGGTCCACCCGGCTGAATGGTTGCCATGGGAGACTGAAGGATTTCTCAAAAATGCATAAAAGAATCAAAGCAAAACAATTCTAACATAATGTAAAGCTGAAAAAAGTTGATTTTACATAATTGTTTCTGCCCCTTTAAGAAAGGTATTTCCACAGCATCCTGCATCAACCCAACCCCTCTCCACATTTATTTCTCTGCTCTGTCTGCCTTGTTCACCAACAAAACTCCAAAGCCTTCATAGAATTATAGGTTTATAAATTACATTTCACACTGTTGGGATCTAATACAGTTACTTCTAAAGACAAATAAACTCAACAGGAGGCTTATTCATGCTCAAACGCTTTGAGTGCTGCTGCGAGCTGCTTCACTTTCACATCCATCCTTTGTTTCCTCTCCAGTCTCCTGATCTTACACCATCTCCTTTCTTTTGAGTCTGACCAAATACGATCAGCCGTCACCTTCATTGGCAGGTTGACGTCTGTTGTGCTCTGGCGTTCCTTGAGCTGCTGTGCATTTAAACGATTGTGAGTGCAAGTGAGCCACATAGGTGAAGTGAATGTTGCAAAGTAGGTCAAGGATATTCTGTCTTTCCTCCATCTCTCCCTCTTTTCCTTTCACGAGTGAAGGGCTCACTCTTCTTATAGTCTTAGCGCACATTAGCTTTTTTATGCTTCTAATGCCCTTTGTCTCCGTATTGCTGTCCTTCTCCGTCTCTGCCTCTAGTCCTGAGGATAGATATTCAAAGAGTAGCTGCCTCTGCTATTCCCCGTTTTTAAGAGTTCAGATCTAAAAGAAATGGTAACCTGCCGCATGCGTCCAGGACCAAGCCGAATACAAATCGGGCAGACTTTCTTTCATGAACACGAGCACGCTAACATGTGCACCGAGCGGGTTTAGCGTCTATTTGAATGCCAAAACGAAGCAGAGAGGCCAGCTGCAGATCCTGATCAGGAGACCTGACGAGACAAAGACAGTTGGACGAACAGCCAGTGAGCCTTTCACCTCCTCTGCTCATCCACAGCACAGGGATTTTCATTTAAATGACAGTGGAGTTGAGGATTCACTGAGTACAGAGAATCGTTCTTGTTTGGGAAGTGGCTTCAAACAGCGGCAAACAGGACAAAGGAAAAAAAAAAAGAAGAAAAAAAAGTATTTTCTTTGTACTTTTCTGGACTTCATTACAGCAAAAGCACAACAAATTTATTTCTAATTTATTTCCTCTAATGAGCCGAAGGAGATACCGCCCTCGTTATTTGTCTGGTACCATAAGGACTTTAATGATTATCGGTGATGTCTTCCGGACATTAATCCCTGTTGCGGACAGATAATTGCTTTCAGCTGTAGACCGAGCAGGTTGAAATAAATCAACTGCCCAAAGGTATAAAATGAGCACTAAGACATGAACGCCGTACACCAAATGGTGGCGTCAGACGGAAATAGTTCGCGGCCTAAATCCTGGTTCTAAAAGTCGGATCCGGGATTTTATTGTGCTGAAGACGTTGAGTCCTGCGAGCGGCAAGACAGGATGTGGAAGTGAAGTGAGTTATGGAAGCTGCTATGAGGTACAAGCTTATTAATGAAGAGGAGTTCTGCTAATTCAGCCACGGCGCTGCCAGCTCGTCTTTGCGGGGGTGAGAGGTCGTCGAGGCCCAGCTGTTAATTACGGGAGATGTGGAATATGCCCTTGGCAGGTTGCCAGTCCATCACAAAGCAGCAAATAGACACTCAGGGCAAACAATCATACACACATTCACACCAAAGTGTTTTATAGGCAGGCGGCTGAACCGAACTCATAACTTTTATCTTTGAGAGGAAACTGGAGTACCCAGAGATAACCAATGCACAATCCTCCTCGCTGATTAAGTACTGTTGACAAATTGTAGTGATAAACAATCATTAAAATGTTGAAATCTCACAAATACTTTAATTCTCTTCTATTTTTTTGCCCTTAAGACTTTAAATCGCAGTAACGTTTCTTTGGTAATGATTCTAACTCCACCATGTTTCGAAGTGGAACATCCAAATCGTGGCAGTCGGGGTCACAACGGAGGTGATGCCCTTTAACGAGAGCTGAGAAGATGACGGCTGGGAAGAAGCCACTGTGTGACGGAAAGACTCGACAGGGACGGAGCAAACCGGGAAGGAGCAAACCGGGAAGGAGCAAACCGGGACGGAGCGCACACAGAGGGAGGATGGTCACTGGCACAAAGGAGCCGCTTGATTAACTGAAGCATGAACAGCCACAGCATTCATGAGCACAATGAAAACTATCACTAAATCGAACATAGACTGTAGCAAAATAATGCAATCAAGCAAAAGTGACAAGGCAAATCAAGAACAGGTACTATGAGAAAACACCAACCAACCAACAAGCACAAAACAAAACCTCCCAGTGGAAACAGTCATTCAACTCAAGATGGAGTCCCGTTTCGATTCCTCAACTTTTGCAAAAATTGACAGGTTATCTGGCCCCTGGGAAACGACAGCAGGCTATGATATGACAAAATATAGATAAGGACAAGATCACATTTAGTAAGTTAATGTCTGGTCCGTAAAAACAGCTGAAGAATCCGGGCCAGACTATTTCTCAACAGGTTTTAGACAAAAAACTCAATAACCAGAAAGGCTGATCTGCACAACTAAAACCAGAAAAAAACCAGGGAAGTAAAGAATCACGGAGAAAAAAAGCGATGAACACAATTAAACGAAACGTTAACTGAACGATGGGAGATTATGTTCGCAAACATCTGAGCATAAACCAAATCTCCACAAACGACGACAAGAGGAAATCTGCTTCCACAGAGACCTGCTGTGTGTTGGTCTGTTTTTCAACACTTAAGATTATTCGCAGGAACAAAATGCATTGATCCATGCAAGAGCATAATTATTTTCTTCAGGAAACAGTAACTGCAACTTTATAACATTTTTCACATGATTTCGAAAGCTTATATTTGGAGATACAGCTGACAGCAGTGGAAGCTAAAGAGGATAATGCTCCACGGTCTTTCATGCATGTGACAGGGCCGGACGAAGGCTTCCACTAACTCTGTGGACACTGAAACGTCCTGAACGTTTTGGGTTCGTTGCTCTACTCACGTCTCAGTTTTGTAGGAGGAACACCTCTCGAGAGGAATCTTCAGGACTCTGTCTTTGAGGCCAACGAAGAGCGACCGGTCGCTGTGCAGGATCTGAAGGCTCAGGATCGGCTCTCGGACACCGGGCGGATGGAGCTCCATCTCCTCCAGGTAACAACCCTGCAGGTTTTTGTTGGGCGTGGCCAGAGCCTTCAGGATGGTGCCGTATTCTGAACAAAAACAACACAAAACAAAAAGACGCGTCTGTAAAAAAGAAGAAGAAAAATCAAGCCTTCCTTTCAGACCAACACATCATCCGATTTGAGGCAAACCAAACCTGTGCTGATGTACATGACGTGGAAAAGGGTGTCCATGCCCTGGACGATGTCCACCACCAGGTTTGAGAAGCGGACGTCGTCCTGCATGATCAGAGGATCCACGGACTCTGGCTGCACCACGTCGTTCATCAGGTACAGCCGCTGCGCGTCCTGCAGGCTGCGCTCCGTCAAACCCTCGTTGGGACCTTTGTCGTTTATGGTGCCACACTGCAGAGGGGAAAGCACAAAGCCAAGAGGCGTTCGCAAATTAGATGCATAAAAGACTGTAAAGCAAACGAGAAAACAAGATTTATTTAAATGATAAATGTACAAAGCCATGTTCTCGACGGATGTTTTGTTGATTTTCAAGGAAACTGCTGGAGCTTCATCATTAACACTTTTTTTTTTATTTTCATTTTTATCTTCAGTAAGTTTAAAGACACTTATAATTAAAGAAAAAGGGTTTGTAGCTAAAATTGTTTTGTGGATGAGAAAAATGTCCCGAGTTTTTTAATACACTGTGTGAAATAAATATTGCAGACCAGAGAAGTACCAAAAAATGATCTCAGCCCTTATTTATTTTTTTTTTTCTGACTATCGACCAGCAGGTCAAAAACTGAAAAACGTGAACCTTTAAGATCCAACTTCGAGCAACTATCACTGCATTCGAACCCATTTTAAAGGAAACAATTCTTCCTATAATCCGTGGAGAGATATCTGAAATTCATTCAGGCTGCAAGACAGCGAGAGATAACAGTTAACAGGAAAAGTTAAATGGAGAAGAGCGTTAATCTCTTAGAGGTTTCTGTCTGCCAGGAAAGGAACACTGCCGATTTGGAAATGCTGGCAGCTCTTTAGAAATCCCTGATTTAAAGTGAGGAGGCTGTTTTACAAAGGCCAGACCCACTAGCAGTGTTGAGAGCTGATGCTAAAGACTGCTTCAAAAGTCAAGCCCATAATTATTTAGGCTTCGCATGCGTAGTAATTTAAAATAGCTGTTTAAACGACTAGATTTCCCCTGCTAGGAAAATACATGATTAATGACTCTGTCATGACAGGAACCTTAGAAAAACATATTTTTGATGGTGTTCCCAGATCCTCTGTTGTAGTTCAAAAGGAAAACTCTCAATCTAATTCAATTCTAATCAAAAATACTTTGAAATCTGAAATGATTTAATATGTGGCAGGGACAATTTACGTTAATAAACATTGCAGTAAATGCACCAGAATTAACCAAATAGGTCATTTCCATCCACTGTCCCTGATCAAAAGGAAATATATATAAATTGAATGACTTGTCTAAATAAAATAGTCCTCAAGCTGCACTTAAATTGAGAACCTCGCCAGACGGGTGAGGCAGAGAGAAAAGCCCCATGCGACTCACGGGCCGAGCGTTAGCCACTCCCGCTCAAGCTGACGAAGCCCTCCCCTCTCTTCCACATTACAAATGCTGGTGTCGCCTCGGTACCTGCCCGTTATAATCCTTGGACGGCAAGAAATTCTCTTCTCTTTGGACCCTGCTCTGAATCCGCGAAGCCCTGTTTCTCAACCCGCCTGGCACTCGGGGGGTCGTAGTTCAGGTGTCGGCGATGGCTGCAGCCCCATTACAGATGCATCGACGGACTGCTGCATCCATACTAATTTGAGGTGCCAGATTGAACCATTACACTGACATCAGACTAATTTAGCGTAATTGTGATGTGTGGGAGTGTCTGATCCCGATCCTCAGAGGCTGCTGTCCTGCATATTTTAGACATGTCTCTGCACCAAGTCATCTGATTCAATCATTGTGGTCGTCTCCTGCAGGTCTGCAGGAGCCTGCGAACGAACGACCCATTCATCTCAGTCATGCACGTTGAAGCAGGAAAACATCTAAAACACGCAGCCCTGGAAAACAGTTAACGCCTCCTGCACAGCTAAAAACATTGTGTGACGATGGTTTTGTTTTTCTTATTATTTCTTTATTCCTCTGTTAAGTAAACAGTTTGAAACTCTGTCAGACTTTCTGATACATTCTTCCTGACATAATAATCCGTTTGTGGGTTGTTCTGTTTTACTCACAGCCAGATGTTGATTTAATTGGGATCGTATGAGAGAGACTAACGAATGAGCTGTGGATCATCGTGAAATGAAAGGAAAATGACGCAGGATGTGAAAAGTTTTCACAAACATCTGAAAAGTGAAGCATGCTTACATGTACCATCCCCCTTTCCACCGATACCCATAAGTGAAATTCAACACAACAAAAACAGATTCAGTTAGTTCAGCTGTGTGCAATTTAATCTCTGTAAATCCAGCCGTTGTGTGAAACAATTAAGATTTTAAGACAACACTGGAGAGCAACGCATCAGACAGGCTGGTGACAAAGTTGTGGAGACATCATGGTGGTAGTATTATGGTATGGAAAGGATTTTCTTCAGTAGAAACATGGAGTCTTTCCATGTTTGGGAGATACAGAGCAACTGCGGAAGAAAACACGTTGGAGGCGTCAAAAGACTTTTGGATATTTACCAACCAGAAGGACGACGATCCTAAAAAGACATCAGAGCTACAACAGGACAAATCACATCAAGGTGTGTGTGCTGAAATGGCTCAGTCAAACCCCAGACATGAATCCAATTGAGAATTTTTGACAAGTCTAAAAAGAGTTTATCACTGGTTTTCATCCAATCTGTCAGAATCTCTTCCAACTTGCAAAGAAGAAATGTTAAACGCAATAGAAACACAGACCAGAGGTTGTTTCTAGCAGCTTGGCGCAAAAACAACCATCAACATTTTAAATCATTCTTTGTGCAAGTCGGATAAAACTTGTTTGTGACCTACTTTTTAGATTTTTGTTTCCTTTCCCCTGGTCACACCTCATGCCCAGCTGACATCGAAATGACAATTGTGCGCCAATCGCCAAGAGACTGTGCGTGGAAACCAACCTGGAAGTTGTGGATGGGGTTGGGCGTGGGGAGCCAGGTGGAGCGGGGATTCTCCTGGGAGCGGAAGGGCCCGTTGAAGGTTTGGGTGATGGCGCTCAGGTTGAAGGCACACACTGCCGAGGCTGCGATGCTGTTGCTGTTGCGGCGAGACGGACAGAAAGCAAGAAATAAAAATCACAAACAAACAAAAAAAACAAAAAAAAAAAGTCATGCATTTCAAATGTGATATTCAGAGCAGCTCATATGCTGGAGGTTTTTGAAGGCATATCAGAAATCAGCATAATGCAGATGTGTAAGAAAGCCATTCTGCAGCGTCTTCCATCCGCCTAATGGAAGCCGGATCCTTTATGCCTGCACTAAACAGCAGATATGTGTCTGGCTTGCTTTGCTGCAGGCTAATCTATGCTATTGCTGTTGCACAGTGACAGTGGATGGTATTAAGCTGAGGAGATTGGAGGAAAGTGTACAGATGATGAGCAAACAACACGCACATATACACAGAGTTGTTTTTATAGGTCACTACAGCTAAACTACCGGTGTTTAGCTGCTCTCTTAGCCGTAACAAGCCGTAAGCCGATGAGTTTCTTAACCGCCCACAACTGTTGACAGATTCTTCGCACACAGAGACGTCAGAGACTGAAGGCATATCAGACTGGACTGGCAGCCATGGACTGCTGCCATGGACTGGCTTCTGAGAGACTGATATATCACCACTTATCGACTGGTAATGTTATGATGAAAGACTGAGACAGATGCAGGGGGGAAAAAGGTCCAGAGCATCAGAGAGAAAAAGGCTGTGCAACTGTCAGCCAACATGAGTTTTGAAAATCTTTTGAAATTTTCTTCGAAAAACAGAAAGACAAAAAAGATGCGTCGACCTTTTTGAACGTCAAAGGCTTTTGGAAAAAGGAAACAAATGAACAGATAAAGTGTAAAACCTCAAAGTGCAACTATAACAGCTGAGTTACACTTTTAGAGCACACATCTTTGTATTTTGCCAATCATTTGAGAGGTTAAAGTTCAAGAATTTCCTACTTCATGACTTCTCAGCTAAATATCAGCAACAATGGCCGTTCTTCTCCAACAGCCAAAGAAAATCGTCTCTCAGAAAAGTAGAAAATCCCTTGTAAATTAGACTTGAGCTCAGCTCACAACCGGGTGTGAAAAGTGCAACGCAAAGACCCAGAATGTCTTTAATACTTGGCTTTATTTTGTTCTTCTTTGCTCTGAAAGGTGAGATCCTCAGAGAAACGCTCCGTTATCACCGCGGGGCAGGGAAGCGCCGTGGAGCTCTAAACGGGTTCTGGCTCAACACAGAGGGAAGTCAAACAGGTGGCTCATTCGCCGACTCCCAGGCTACGGAGCAACACAACCTCCAGACTTTCAATTTTTAAAAAAATCAGTTTCTATCCACTTGTCTCGGATAGAGACGAGCACGAGATGCAGAGCTGAGCGAATCTCTGCGGCAAACTGACAACAAGCACATCCCATCCGAAGGGAAACGACGGTAAAATAAGATGGTGGCGCCCTGGGGGTTGACGAGGGGTCGGCTACTACGGTTTTGCACATTCACAAACTCAAAGAGACAGTTTGACGTAACAGGAAGCAAAACTCCAGGCTCCTGGGTTGAACTGGAGCTGCGGCTTCTTCCATTTCTGCCTGGCAGACTCTAACACTGTCCAGACTGTTTAGGAGGCCTTCTCTGACAGCGGGCTGCCGCACACGATGCCAGGAGAGCATAGCGAAGGGTGCGCTAAAGGAAATACAGTCAATTGCACTAATGGATGAGACCCATATGACTGGAGTTGACTTAAAAGCCTAGGAAAGTGACGGGAAAGATGTTTGACATCTGCTGTGTTGGTTGCTGTCGCTTTGCTCTGCGGCTCTCCGGGGCCCGGCGCCGCAGGGACCACTGTCATCATGTGGGAGGACGCTTCTTCTTCTTCTTCTGCTTCTTCTTCTGCTTCTTCTTCTGCTTCATGTCGGTCCGACTGAGCCGCTGCATGTCCTCTTACACTCCGCTCTTGATTTCCCCGTTTTGATTTACAGAGCTCATCCCCGTCTCCATGGTTTCCCCTCGGATATTTTCATTCTTCGATGTAACCAACAGAAGACGGGAGAAGTTTGTAGCCTGGTATTTTATTATTGTGATTTTATTTAATTCTTTTTTCTTAAGCGGCGCACAGAGAACCGGTACAGAAAAATTACTGTCGGGTTTATGAAAATGCTTTGCGCCGACTACGTTCCAAGATCTACGGACTGCGAAAGAATTCTTCTTCTCTTCTTTACAGGCAAAAGAAGCGCCGCGGCATCTCAATGAAGTGCCGCTCGTCTGTCATGTAAAGAACTCCTTTAAACAGCAGCCGGGGCGGCAGGAGCGGCTGCTTTCCTGTAGCTCAGACAGAGGCCAACAAGGAGAACCACAAACTATTGTTAGACACAATAGTTGAATATTATTGAATTTTAAGGGCTGCAAGGTGGTGCAGTTGGTAGCACTGTTGCCTTGCAGCAAGAAGGTCAGGTTGAATGGTCTCTTTGTGAGTGTGCATGTTTGTCTTGTCTGTCTCTGTGTTGCCCTGCGACAGACTGGCGACCTGTGCAGGGTGAACCCGCCTCTCGCCCGAAACGTTGACTAGAGTTAGGGGAGCCGCATTGCTTTGTTTATGTTGCACACCGAAATGATGTTGAATGGAGCATCACAAGCCATCTCCTCTCAGTTGTTGGGGATCTTTTGAAAGCTCATCTCTGGCCTCTTTCATGCTGAAGTGCGTCGAGTTTCTTCACAAGGCGAGGCTGGTAATGTTTCCTATTTTTTCCCGTTATTAACCAAACACTTGATAGACCCGAACCAACAGTGAACTGACCTAATTAACAAGCAACGCAAGTGTATCTGAACTATGTTATTCATCTGAGCCACAGGACTCCACCGAGCCACACAAACTCTTTATCACGATCAACTCACACATACACACGCAGCAAAGTTTATTTTGACTCCATCCCTGCTCTTCGCAGCCCTGCTGCCAGGAGCAGTAATTACAGTAATTAGAGGACCTGATGAGAATTTATCCGCTGATGAAACCGATCCCCCGACGCATTCACTGTTCACTTCTGTTTGAAGAGCCAGCTGTTCCAGGAAATTGAATATGAAGTTGTATTCAAACATTTTCTTTTACAGCATTTATTAATTCTAAGAAACCCACGGCCCTTTCCCAACTCTCGGAGCCGGCAGTGACGGGCGATTTCACAGCAGATGAACCTCAGAGCGTTAGGAAATAAAGGGAGTTAGACGAGTAACGACGCCTCGGCAAAAATCTGTGATGATCTGCTCACCAGAGAGACTTGTTAAACAAAAACAAGAGGCCGGTGTGCATCGCCACAAATTGTTTCGATCCCACCTCAAGCTCCTGCAAGAGTAAAAAATTTTTATTTATTGTTTATTTCTTTGAGATTTTTCAAGCTGAAATCATAAATGTTGATGTATTTGGTTTAGTAGACAAAAGCACAACGCAGCACAGAAGAGGGAAGCGGAAAGAAAACGTTTAAACTCCAGACAAAAACCTGACGATGTGACGAGTGTCACCGTTTGACATGACATTCTGCATTTCATGCGACTATAACTGCGGGTTTATTGGAGCCATTTTTTCTCTTGGTTCCCTGCAGACTGAAATATTTGCTCGTTTGTCTTTGTCAAGTCACTTGAGCTCGATCATTGTGGACAAATCTGTAGCCGCAATTTTACCCACCGACGTCGAACTGCGATCTATACTTTGTCTGGGCCATTTTAAAGGAGCAGAGTTTATTTCTGATTTGACTTGCATTTTTTATTTATTTTTTTTAAACAAACCTTTTCATGTTTACATCACTGCTGACACAGTCTGTCTATGTTTTCTAGTTACTTCATATGATATATTATGGGGAAAAGGCAACGGCTAAAATCCACATTAAGGCCAATATTTCATCCTCAGTAAAATGACACCATTGCAGCAGAAAAAGAAAAAAAAAAAGGCCCACTCAGCAGAGCCACAAGGCTGCAGGGACCAGAAACCGAACAGAGGCCGCCGGCATTAGCCATACATATTTTTACTCCGCAAACCCATGTAGGTCAATATGCAGCCAGACGGAGCCGGCAGCATCAACTCTAAACAATAGAGATCTGATCGGTTTAATGATCAGGAAAAACATCTCAGTGAAAGTTGAGGCAGAGATACAGTCTTTGGTCAAAACAATGAGCATTTTATCTATTTATTTTTATTATGATCCACCCGCAAACTGCTCCACTGCTCCGCCTACTGTTGCACTAAAGGCTCGCTGTTAGCTTTAGCTTCAATTTGAAACCAGGATATTGTGAAGAAATCAAATCAAATCAACCATAGTTGTAAAATAATTTATCCTTTTGCATCTGGGGGCGTTGTGTTGATGCAAAGAGTCGCTTTCACACTTTGAAATGACAGGACGCAGCGTTCTGTATTTGATGTGCAGCTCCTCTTCCATTAAGAACCGAGACACATAATAACGTTAGGATTGATTTTATTTTCAGTCGATTTGGTTAAGTGTCTGTTTGCTAACACCGACATTAAGGGCAACAGGAACGGCTGGAAAATGTGACGGAAGGTCAAAAGTCTTCCAGGCCAAATTTAATAAAACACCTTTTTAAAATTCTTAAACTCCATGATTAAAGAAATGCATATTTGTTTCTTCTGTTCCTTAATTTACTTCAGCAGTGACAATATGTTGGACGGTTGGCAAAATGAGAGTTTCAGTTGCATTTTTCTTCATTAAGATGTTTCTGGGATCATTATGTTGTAAAATCATGATGATAATGTTTAATTGTGAGCATTTCATCCGGAGAAACGCCCAGTTAAAAATGGTCGCAAACCTAAAACCCTCCAGGCTGCATCACTTAATGCATTGAATGTACTGCACTAAAGATTTACAACAATTAGCCTGACTGTCATTTTCCTTTCCTAGCAAAAGATTTTCAAATTTAGCTTAGCCAAAAAAAAAACAAAAAAAAACAAAGGAGTTTATGTGGGATTAAAACAAAAACACAATAGTTTTTATCTAAATAATAACCGAATCTAAAAACTCATGCATTCATTTCTTTAAGCGCTTCCTCTTCTCCTCCTCTTCTTCTTCTCTTTCTACCCTCTGCCTCTTGGATACGAGAACCTCTGACGAGGGGTGAAGTGGGGGGTCAGCGAAAGCGCCAAGAAGATAAGGATGTTCATAATTAGTCGGTAATGGCAGGTGATACACGTCCACAGGAGGGTTTCGCTGCCAGGCAGAGCCCACCGCATCAGGGTCCTACCAATAAGGCCCCAGAGTTAATTAACAGACCAAGCTCGGAGGACTTGAGTGGATTTTTTTGTTCTTTTTTTTTTTTTTTTTTTTTTAGCAGAGAGCTAAAACCTTCCTTCTGCAACAGCCTGATGGCTCCAGCATTCGGTCTCGTTTTACTTCTGTCCTCTTGCATGGGGTGAAAACCAAAACCTGTTGACCATGTTTTTCCTTTGGATGGATTAAATGAACAAAATGACTTTAAAATAAAACACATCTGTTTCCAGGTATTTTACATAGATTCTCGTTTAGATTCAGGTCTGGACTTTGACTTGGCTTTTATTTACTTATTTATTTACATTAAGTTATAAAAAAAAAAGCTGGACTCTATTTACTAATTAGGTGGCCTAATACAAATTGTTCTGTTGTATTTTGTTTATGGGTGTCCAAACGCATGTCCCACTTTTCAGGTGTTTTATTGGTGACACTTTGTCTGAACACTGATACAACATCTGTCAGAAACATGAAGGCGTCTTTATGATTGTTTATGACTGTTGTCACAAAGTGGCATTTGATAAAATAATGATACTATTATTGAAAGGTTGCATTAAAAGTGTTTTTTGCCTAATAAGTTGAAGAGAAACAGTCGTGAACATTCATAAAGATTCCTTCATGTTCGTGACAGGTCATGTCAGTCTCATGCACAACCCCTCAAATTAAAGTGCTACTGATTCATTGAACCATCCATTCTTTCCCTTTCCCTTTTTCTTCAGCTAAATAAAAGATGAAAAACTTATTTTTAAATCAAACTAGGAAAACTAGTCAGCCACACAAAGCAGACAGCGTGTCACTTATTTGCAGGATGGACGCAGGAAGCGGGTCGGACGCGGCGCTGACGTCTTGGCCGCAGCGTGAGCGGACAGGAAGGAAAACCAGCGCCGTTCCAACTCTTCCCTCCTCTGCTTTACAGAGGAACCCCTGGGAGCAGCTGAGAGGCTGCTCAATGTAGGCCAGACAGATGGAGGCAATGTTTTCTGGTGATTGCATTACCATACACCCAAACCCTGACGAGGGGAAGCGGGCTTTGGAGAAAAGGCCAGCGAGTCCCCTCAGGTAGGCGAGAAGAAACAATGGAAGGAGGACAAAAAGCTCGGAGCTTCGTGATTTTTCTCATTACGTCCTCTCATCTCGCTCCTCTTCCTCCACCGCCTCTCTCTTTACACGCCCCGACTGCGTTTCTCTCCGTCTCTCTCTCTCCAAATAGCTGCTGCCTCTTGCTTGTTCTATCTATCACTGAAAATGGCTGCGGCCTGATGGGAGGTAGCCATGCAGTGTCAAAGACTGGCAGATTAACAGGTGAGGGAGCAGAAGGTTTAAGACACAATTCAGCTTCTCCCCTGACAGAGAGCAGCACACGCTAGAATACCAAACACGGGACGTTCTCACATGCACATCAACAGTCATTTTAAAAATCAGACGAAGGTAATTTGAGCCAACACAAGATGCAGTTTTCAAATGCTGAGTTGATTAAGTTCTTTATCGCTTTTTTAAATGTAGCACTTGAGATTACCAATATAATCAAACTACCCTTTTTTTTTTTTTTTCATTGCTAATTTGGCAATTACTGTGGAGATCTTTGTTTCATATAAAAATTAAGTGTGATATCAATCACAAAATCTGAGGAGACAGAGTGTCTTTCCAGGTAAAGTGCAGACGATGTTGCAAAAAAAACACGCAGCGAGCAACGAGGAAGCACTCGGATGGACTGCGTTGGATTTTTAAATGTTGCTGACATTTGGCGGTGATGGATGTTCGACGCCATAAAGCTGTGATGTAAAACGCCTGTGATGTACAGCCAATCAGCACCCAGAGGACTCAACAGCACTTCTTCTGACCTCATTGCGAACGGCAGCAAATAATTTATCGAGTCGAGTCACACTGAGGTGTTTCAGCTCCCGAAACCGCATTTTCTTTTGATGAAAGGTATTTTGAAAAATTGCATATATATTGAACCGCACACAGAGGCAGGGATCCACCGCTGAGGCCTGTATGCAAGCAATGGAAATGTGAATGAACACGGAAAAACTGAGTTATGGAGGAGATCTGTGTGGGATCCTTGTGACGTCGCTGGGAAAAATCTTTAAGGCAAACAAATCCAGGAAACCCACAATCAATGTTGAAAATATGACAGACCTGGGTTGATTTCGGAGCAGACTGGGGCAAACGGGACAAGAACAACGCAAAAAACTCTTTTTTCCCAAAGGATGATTTAGACGAAAAAAAAAAAAAAATCCCATCATTTTGAGTTTGAACTAAATTCAAAATGCAAAGGAGACGTCTGCGGCGTTCAAACTTTGGATCTGGGTGCTTCCTGTTTGTGACGAAGCGTGCGACGCCACCAGCTGCTGCTCGCTCTGCGGCTCGTCTCGGAGCCGTGCTGATCGACGCAAACAGCTCGGAGGCTGAAAACTCTGAGGATTTCTCAGAAAAAGAAAAACACTGGGCCGACTGCAGATGCAAAACGTGAAAGGCCGACGAAAAGACGTCGCCGTGCGGCAGCTTGTTTGAGTTTGTGTGAGTTTCCTGCAGGCGAAATGCTCAGTGGTAAATTTGAAATGAATAAGCAACATATTAGTCTTAACTTTCCCTTTCTTAAAAATGTTCTTTGTTTCATAATATGTAACCTACAATAGCGTTATAAAGCGTCTCGCCTTAAGCTTGCAGCAAATGTAAGTAAAAGTATCCCTGGACGCTGATGAGATTTCAGTATTTTTGTTTTTTTTTACGTAAATGTTAAAAAGTATTTATGTTTCTTTTGAGGTATAAACGCTCAAGGATTATTTTCACAGGTTAATAAAAACAGACTATTTACCTGGTTGCTGCTTCTACTTGTGTTTACGGTGATTAACATACGGTTCAAGAGAAAAGAGCAAATCTTGCTGCGGAGAAAAATAAATAACAAATAATAGCAATAAAGTTGATAGCAAATTACTGCCCACAGAGGGCTTACAATCAAGGTAACAGATTCGGAAAGAAGCTCCAAGTAAGGAAGCAACATGACTAATAATTAGTGTGAGGCCTGGCAGATTATAATGAACTGTCTGGGGATACGTAGCGCCGTTAAATCCCACAAACTGACATCTTGTTATTACAAAATTCTCATTAAATTGGTTTCCTCTGTGTGCTCTGCAGCACACAGAGGAATGCAAGTGCGTAAAATGAGGGAGTGTGTGTGTGTGGGCGTGTGCGAGTGTGTTCAGACATGAGAGCCTCAAGTTCACTCAAAGACATGACAACACCGTTTGTTAACATGTCAAACAGTGAAGATCGTAAAGCCCGACCTCGCAGGGAGCTTGTTGTGACTGTGGCGCCGCTTCACGGTTCAGTTTTCATTCTTTAGTATCCATTTTCTCAATACCTGAGAATCTGCATGATCTGATTAATGAGAAGCTCCGTTCAGATTTCTTTGAAAGTTCTGAACTTTTTTTTTTTTTTTTGGAATAACTGGATGCTCAAAAATTAAGAACTGGACTGATATTGATGTCTGATAGTAACATCAGTGTCACGCCAGATTTACCAATATTTTATTTTATCCGATTACTCAATTAATCGTAAGAATAATCAATAGATCACTTGATTACTAAAATATTCGTTTACAACAGCCCTCGCTTGCAGGAAAAGAAACAAACAGACGTGCGTCACATTAATCAAACAGGAGCCTCTGCTTCCAGTGAGATCGTAATAAATACTAATGAAGCTGTTGTAAAGCCGAATGCGCATTTTGTCTGAGCCTTAAATTTCCACTTGGTATCAAACGTGGGATTTCAGCCATAACTCAGTTTTAACCGCGCATTAGTATGTGCAGGAGCAGCAGGCGTCCTCAGTGCTTTTATTTCCCCTCAGTGGCACTTTATGCTCCAATCTCAGCGAACACTAAACATCTGTCAATGTGGTCACGTTTCCAATAACACATTTCAGAAAAGATGCATTTTGGCGCAACCGCGTTATCACGGAAATCTTTAAGGAATCAATATTTGACGGCCGCAGGCAGCAGTGTTTCTACAAATCACCGCCGCTTGTTATTCTGTCCAGAGAGGCGGAACTAAGCTACGCAGCAGGCCGGTCCAAATACGGTTCGAATACGGTTTGAATAGTGCGCAGACAGGAGAGTGTCACGGCGAAACTGGCTGAGGTGTAATAACAGGAGAAGAGCAGAATTCCAGCTCCGCCGGCGCCTTCAGGACCACGGACAGGTCCATGAACGCATCAGCGTATGAAATTGAAAACAAATGAGAGTCGTTGCCACGTATCCGCTCTAGGAGCAGCGGCAGACTTCAGCTGAAGCAAACAGACGAAACGAAATGTTTAATTCATGTTCATAGTACTGCTATTGAACAATCGGAGCTGAAATCATGGACTAACAATTCCATGACTTCTCTTCATTTCCATACTTCTCTGAAAACAGTTTTTTTGTTGTTGTTGTGGTGTTACATTTAGTCTCTGCTATCAACTTAAACTACCTGGCTTGTCCACCTAAGCAGCTCTTATTTTATATCTTTTTTTTTTCTTCCGTCACCAGGAGGCAAAACAGAGTCTGAACCCGAACCTGCAGTTTGGAGACCTGGCGAAACTGCAGGTTCGGTTTTTTTTGGAATAACTGGATGCTCAAAAAGACCGCGGCCATCTGGAAGAGCTTTGGCCAGCGCTGTCTGGCTGACGCTTTCTGCAGCAGAGGACAAGCACAACAAGGTGTGCAGAAAAACTTGAATGCAATCATTTTGGTAGGTACGAAAAAGTCTATTTGATTGTTTATACCAAGAAGGTCCAGTACTTTAAAAGTCCAAACTGGATCGCGAAACCGATTTCTGTCCCAAACAGGAAGAAAGGCACAAAAAGGTGAGGGGAGCACTTGCAGAATCCAGTCCCCCCAACAGCTGCAACCCGACTGACCTGAACCTCCTTTATCTGCTTATTCAACAGAACAAAACAATCCGACACCCAGGACTTGATCCTTTTCAAACTCGGACATCCAAATGAAGTCTTAAAAGTGCTTGAAAGCAGAACGTCACCAAAGAGCGAAATACAAAAGATATGAAGTAGCCAACTAAAGCACAAAAAATAGGGCCAAGAACAAAACCTTGTGGAACTCCACTCTTGAAATTTTAGCCACATTTTGCTTATTCAAACACAAACAGCTCTAAGTGCTAAACAAACCGATCCAGACGAACCTGCTGGACTTCTTAGTTTCTGGAGTAACACTGAATGACGCAGAGAGTGAAGAGATGAGCTTAAAATGCAGCCGAGAACCAAAACATGAAGTCAGGTCGATCATGACGTTTAGAATTAGTCCTGCATGTACAAAGAGTTGATGAATTTTAAAGGAAGCAATTGTAATTTCTGAATCATTTAAAATGATGACAAGACCTCAATTAATTATAGATAACAGCGAAGAGAGAACAACATGGAAGAGTAATAAACCAACATTTTGATGTGTAAATGACGACACTTGGAAAAATGGAATGTTTCGATTGTTGTGTTTTTATGAAGTGAATGCCTTGAACCTGAAATGTGCGATACTGGAAGTGGTCTATATTTTTTTTCCAAGTGAATTAGGGCTATTTTGTACCACCGAATCCAAAAATGACGTCCACTTTTCTCGGTCAGCTCAAGTTTTCTGTTCTGATTTAATTTAGAGAAATCTGATGTTTCGACTAAATCGATTATGTTTTTGTGACATCATCAGTTCATCTCTGTTAACATTTCTCATCCAAAAAAGGTTTTAGGAGGGGAAAAGAAATTGTTTTCTAACAGAGAATTATTTAAATGACACAAAAATTGGATTTCTGTAAATTGAGTGATAAAAACTGATAAGGGTAAGTACTTAGAAACTGAAATTTGAATCTTCGTTGTGCAAAATTCAGGGCATGAACTTCTGTTTCTTCGAACGGCTCATATGTTCAGCAGCATATCTCTCTTCAGTCGACCCGATTGAGCAAAACCAATGTGACTTTTGGATTCAGGGCCTCAAAACGACCCTAAAACAGTTGAAAAAAAAAAACAAACCCTGGACCAGTGTGACGAATGCGTTGTGACATACGTCGAAATCCACTCACACATTGGTGGTGAAGATGCCGTAGATGAGGTCCTGCTCGGGGAGGTAGAAGGTGCTCTGCAGCTCGTTGTAGTAGAAGGGGATCTCTCCGGACCGGGAGCAGTTGAGCCGCGCCTTCATGAAGGTGGTCCAGGTGTCCTCCAGGAGGAAGCGCCCGCCGATGTCGTTCTTGCACACCCGGGCCACGCGCGAGTACACCGTCTTGCCACAGTCGTGCTCCACCGCGTTCTCCCTCAGGAAGAAGAAGGTGAAGAGGCCGATGTCGTAGGCGGAGATGAAGTGGGGCTCTGCGGTGGGAGGTGGGGGAGACACGAGGGAGAGGGAGATCATTATGTGGATCAGGAGTCTGGAGGTGAAAAGGCAAGAAAAAAAAAGATTTGCAACATTCATCTTCTGGACGCTGTTGCTTTGACCTTTGTTCGCATTACTGATTGCAACAAGGACTTGAAATTTCTACGGGCGCAATCCTGCTTGGGCTGGTTTTGAAAAGAGGAAATGAGTAAATAAGAGAAGATGCTGCAGAGAGCGAAGGAGAGTGGAAGATATAAACATGGATTCACATAAATCTGTCTTGAGGTTTTGATGCTAAATCCATTAAAACTGGATGCCTGTGTTGCTTTTATTGCCCCTGGACAGTACAGGGATGAATAACGTCCTCCTGCTGGACGGGTTGCCAGGTAAGAGACTGCAAAACAAGGATGAGGAGAAATTAAGTTATAGTTTTAAAGGAATTAAACGGCTTCAGCCAGTATATCGGTTTCTGGCACAAATTTTTAAAAATTAAACGATGAATTATTAATTTCATTATTATGTTTCTGTCCAGGGACTCTGGGGACTTTTTGTGAGAAACATTTATCAGGAACTTCAGAACAATCTCAGTTCCAGTTAAATCCTCTTTCTGGACCTCACAGCATTTCTGTGAAATCCGGAAACCCAACGAGCCTCCTCAAGTTTTAAGATTTTAGCATTGCTAAAAACAAAAGGTTTTTTTTTTTTTGATTCATGGAAACTAGAACTTTTAGAGACAATTTGATTTTACAGGAGAGATCAGTCGACAACAAATCCATGAGAGAATCCAGGACCAAGAGAAAGATGTGAAGCTGCAACAAATTATGATGATTCTATGCATCATAATGTCACCAACCCTGAAATTATGATGCATAGAATCACATGTCTAAGTTATGTTACAGAGAATAAACACAATAATAACATGCTTTATCTGTGGCTATGTTCATTATAATGGCACATTACCGACGTATTAAAATTAAATAGGATAGGTAGACTTAATGGTATTGTATTAGCGATTAGGTAATGCATTCAGCAAGTACTTTCACTTTTAATACTTAAGTATTTTTAAAAGCCAGTACTTCTTTACTTTTACTCAAGTAAAAACGTCAATGCGGTACTTTGACTTTTACATTTTCGAGTACTTTCTCCACCACTGCAGAGCAGCGACAGCAAAATTATGAGAACCTTAATTTGCGCACGTATACATGCAAATAAACAATAATAGCGAGGCTGATTTCGCAACAGAGTCACTTAAACACATAAACACACACACACACACTCAGAGAGTGTTAACCATTAATGCTGGACATTAAAAAAAAAAAGAACAAAGAGGTAATCAACTGCAGAAGGGATGCATTTTTAATTTTTTTCAAAAGCTGTAATCAAGTTTTATAATTCTCTCTCCCTCTTTGATTACTCTGCAGAAACGTGGAGCGGGGGTCTTTAAGCAGCGTCGGCTAATTTAGCAGGTAATCTAATCAACGTATCCAGTTTAGGTTTAATGAAGTGAACGTCCTAATCAGTTTGTTCCCAGTTTGTTTTCTAAATAACGACAAGGAAAAGTCGCACTGAAAGCAGAACAGACTGGGTGCATTTATCATTCTTAGACAAAGCAGTCAAAGGCGTCACTTAATAACAATACCAACAGTAAAAACAAGTTAATTGAGACTATTGTAATTTACAGAGGGTTAATTAGTGTCGACATGTCGTCACCGCAACAATTAGATCAACAAGAAGCATCAGTTTTTCCTTCCCTGAGGCTAAAGCCGAGCTGAAACACTGCTTTCCTCTTATGTGTCTATTAGCTCAGCAAAATAAATCATTCACCAATGACCTGCCTACTTAGAGTTTTGTGTGTTTATGACACAATACACACGTCAGGCAAAGAGCGGAAAAAGATGACATGTTCTGGTGCACAGGCGCTTCCTGCCAAGCCGTGAACCCGTTTCTCCTGCCTGACCGGTGAAGCGCTGGGGAAGCAACGTCAGGTAATGTTGCCGATCCGACGCAGCGGCAGCAGTAAATTAAAGGCGACTTAACAGTCAAATGTGGAAAATGTTGAAAGAATACAGCATAATCCATTCATATTTAACAGACGAGTAATGCTTTTTGGCTTAAGAGGGCAAAAGTAATACGCACGATAACTGCTGGATTATTTCTAAAAAAAATAAACCCAACAAAAAAATATATTAAAATTTTTTATAAAAAGTTTTTTTTTTATATATAAATGTTGCGACAGTACAGCATAAGACTAATTATCTTGAGTGCTGCCAGTGTCAAGTAGAAACAACCAATCAGAGGCAAGAGGCGGGTCTTAGTCCTGTCAATCACGCCTGTATACACAATGCTCCAAACCGCTTCCCCTTTGCTCTCTGCTACGCTACAGCGACTTCGCTGTGGGTAAACGTTTTTTCCTGAAACGGTAAGTCGCTTCGCCAGCAATAGCAAATTTATCAGCATGTACACGAGCTTGAGTGACAGCACTAAGACTCTCCTCCCGCCTCTGATTGGCTGTTTTTGGCCGAGAGCTAATTGTGGGGCAATAGTAGCTCAGCGAGGAGCTGAATCCTTTCACAGACTATCTGTCTGACATTATGCTGTCAAAGCAGTGCCCATTTTAACAAACATGTAAAGAACATATTTTATAAAAGTTACGTATTGCAGCTTTAACCCAAATGTTATTGGGAAAGAAGTTGGATGTTTTGAACCCAATGGAAATAAATATCTCCTTTCTTTATTTTGAAGGAAATAAATAAGCTTTCAAATTTGTTGCCAACAAGCGTTGCTGCAACAAAAGCAACAATCCGCAATTGCCTGGCTTTATATGCGAAGTGCACTGAGCGTGAAATTTATCCCCGAAATCAAACTGCATGTCAGGGAAAATGCGAAACATAATGAAATTTGCATGGTCGTCTGATCATTTTTATCTCAAAAGCAAACGTCGCATAAAAATCATCCAGAACTGCATGGCAGTACAATTGGTAGCAATAAATCTCCCCCTGGATTTCTAGGAGTACTTTGTATCTTCTCTCCTTATAATAGTGTGTTCTGGCTTCCTCTGACCATCCAGCAACAGGTATCTCAGGTAAATTGGTCCCTCTAAATTCCCCTTAGGACGACACTTTGTGCGTGCAGCATTATTTGTCATATTTATGTCTCTATTCCATTGCAATGGATTGGCCATCCAGTATATACACGTCGTTCCTCCCCCGTTGACCTCGGAGGATATTACCACCCCAAATGGATGGAGACACTTAAAAAATTACAGCAAACCTTCCAAAATTGCAGTTGGCGAAATTTATACGCAATAACGTGTCAGTTCTGTGTAATTAAATAATATCTTGGCAACATTTACTGGTGGTCTGGCGGCAGAGGGGATTCATCACTACCTTCACAGAGGGCTGCTCAGTTATTGAGCTTTATTGTCCTTGTGCCCAGCGCTGCAGAAAGTAAAATAAAAAAAAGAGGAAACGTGAGATTCAAGCCTGTGAGGCAGCAGGTTCTGAACGGAGAGCGGAAAAGACAAACCTGTCAGCATTTCGCTTCCAAAACAAAGAAAGGATGAAAGATCTCCTCTTCTCTATATATATTGACCTACTGTACAAATGAGAGAAGTTCTCGACATGTTTTGTTTTTCTATTAGGCAAACATCATGCGTCAGCGACACTTCAGAAAAAGCTGAGTGGGAGTAACCGCAATGTAAATCAATATTTCATCACACTTGAAGCCTCAGGACTTTCA
Organism: Poeciliopsis turneri; assembly: GCA_922788865.1. Lineage (NCBI taxonomy): Eukaryota > Metazoa > Chordata > Actinopteri > Cyprinodontiformes > Poeciliidae > Poeciliopsis > Poeciliopsis turneri. The sequence goes on from CAKLNU010000344.1 coordinate 2,220,741, forward strand.
GACGCTTAACATGCCTTCAGGAAAAACCCAAACTTTAATTTTAATTAAAAAATATTCAATCAGCAGGGAAGGAATGTCTAATGTGCGGCTATGCTGTCTGGACCGATGAATGCTGGCTCACCCTGGCATGCTGTGTGCTTGAAACTGTAAGTAGATTTACAGAATATTTAATGATTTCAGCCAACACGTGTCTGACCACTTTCAGACGTGTTGCACATTATGGCGTCTTTCTCAGGCGGTAATCTGATCCTTTAGTGTAAAAAAAAAAGACAGTAACATCGGGCCCCATCCTAAATCCTCACCTTTGACCCCAAAACACACACACTATTCAGAACAGCAACACATTAAGAGAAATGTACTTACTTCAATGTCATGAAAGGCTTCACAAAATCCCCTTTATGTGTCAATACAGCTGCATGCTTGGCTTGAAATGAAGCTTTATGGCAACAAGAAGCGAGTCACGATAACTCTTAACCACGACCAAGGATATGCTAGCAAATCTCTTTTCCAAAGGTGCTGAAACACTTCATGGAGAGCGAGAGGCTACAGGTCCATCTGTCTGTACACAGCAAAAAACTTGCGGCTGTCCTGAAAGCTGAAGCAGGCGGCACATAAAATATGAGGAGCAAAGAATTGCGATTTTTGTTAAAAGCAATCATTTTCTCAAAGTTGCTTCCAGATTAGCATTTTCTGCTAATCTGCAGGCTGAATAACCTGAACAACAGTTAAAAAGCATATTTATTTTTGTGCTGATATGTCTGTTTATTTAGTACTTCAGTAGCATGCATTATTTTGTCAATGCATGGTTTCTGATTAAATTCAATGAATTCATATTTACAGGCCCTGCAATTGAATTATTCCTCTTTCCAAGTGTTGCACAAAATAAAATGTACATTGCATTTGACGGCAGGCCCCAAAGTTCCTTGTGACATTCAGATGTACGACAGAAAACAGTCGGTCAGCACCTGGCAGACGACCAATCCAATAAGGGAACGAATAGATTAGATCTAGGACACCCCCTCCGACCTCCCTACCCGCCGGCCCCTGCAGTTTTCCTGAACCAGCGAGAGCTTAGAGCTGGAAATGAGATTTTCATTCACACCCTGAAATCCACCGGGAACGCCGTATCGCCTCACAGACGCCGCCACGACAGCAAACAAACAAAAATAAAAGTTTTAAAAAGCAGGTTTTTGCGCGCTCGGACAGAGGCCAACATGTGCGTCTGACTGTCTGCCCATGCAGCTGCGGTTACGCTGATCGGGACGTTATCTACTTTGTTCCTCATCTTCCTCCGTCGCGAATCATCTCACGTTCTCCCTTCCCGCTCGTGCGTGCGGTTTTAAAGCCACGTGCCGCCTGATTACTGTCTAAATACTCAGTGACAAACTCTCACCTGCGTGGTGAGACGCATGCTGTAATTTCACCCTCTCTGTGGGATGAAGAATAATTATATCGCTCACTGACTCCCCGGTCTGTCGTCTCTGCATCCAGCGCCGCCATCCATCCTCTGCGATAAGTGCACAAACTCACAGCCTCGCCTGTCATCCATCTTTAGTTGGACTCCATCTACTGTGAAGCTTCACTTTTTCCACAGGACAGCTGAGGACGTGGAGAGCCAAGCTTTGTGTCAGGAGGGTCCCGAGTTTTAAGAGTCATGATTTGCAATGATTCACAGTTTAAAACTCGAGTGAGAAAAAGTATTTCTTTTTAAACTGACTTATGCATTAGGCATTAACTACTAAATCCTCCTCCGTTCACAGACTATACAGGCTGTGGAAGATATATTTCCAGTGGTTCCACCCAAACCACTGAACCAGCTAGAACTGGTTCAGGTCTTTAAACTCTGCTGGTGTGATACTCGCTGTCGTTTCCTTGGCTCCGGCCGCCATCTTTTTCTGCCTGAACCACGTAAAGCGTATCCTGTCGCTGAGTCAGAGAAGCTATCAGGATCAAAAGCCTTCGTGCAGCATCCAACTCAACCCTATATGACAATTACCTGACTGACAATGTGCTCTCCATGGTCCTAGATTGTGAAAAATAAAGCAAATAAACTCACAAAAACCAACAAATAAGAGCATCCAATCATATTTGTAGCTAAATTTACTTGTTTTTTTAAGAAAACACAGCAGATTGAAAACATTTTTGCAGCTGGCACCGTCCATGTTCACAGATTTCTGTGAAACAGCTGCAAGCAGATGCTCTAACATGATCATCTATTTTATCAATTTTATTAATAATGTAGTGTCGTCGCTGAACAACAACCAGCGTGAGTTTTAAACCTTGAATCAGGCAATCTACCTGCACACTTACTGTACAAGTATCTTTGTGTTACTGCAGAACATATGAAGGAAAACTGGACAGGAATCTGACTCACATCTACGTTTCTGCTGAATCCAGGACAAAATTTCTGCTGTCGCATGTTGTCCCAGGAAAAGACCCAGTGTCAGCAGCAGAGAGATTATTGACACTAACCCCTGCAGGACAGACAACATTCCAATGTTTCTTCCATTTCATAGATCCCGCTGAGTCCCGGACCCAAACGGAGCCGTATTCCACATGCAGCTCTGCACCAAAACAGTCTCTCTAATCCTTTTGCAAACACCGCTGCCGGACAGGTCCGCCTCCGCTACGAGACACAATTGTTTTGGAAGCGAAAGTGCGGACTTGGCCTCGTCCGCCGCGCCGGAGAGGCCAGTGAAAATGTTTGAAGGAACGGCAAGAATTTTCAGAGGTTTGTTGAAACAACTTGTGCGGATTACCGGGGAATCCAGCAGGCTTTAGAGACTATCAGATGATACGTCTGTGGAGATTACATTTCTCTCGGGGTGTAAAAGACAATCACTGAAATACTGACGGAGATAACACCACCGGAGCAGCTAGCAATTTCAATTTTGATGTGTTTTTTTTTTTTTCCCCACTTAGGGAATTGAGTGAAAATGAACTTTTCAATAATATTCTAGTTTATTGAGATGTCCTTGCTGGTGTGTTTTCCTGGTCTGGGTAAGCTTGTTTAGACTCTCTTCACAAAATAAGGAGACATTGTTGAACTGGTTTGCATTTAGGGTTGTCAGAGTGGGGGGGAGGGGATGGGAAGCATGCCACACTTTAATATATTAATATTTAAGGTATATGAATGCTTAGTGTTATCCAGTTCGTACCATTGAGCCACTTGGAGTTGTACTGGGCGGTGCGCAGCGGCGGCATGCCGCCCAGGCTCCTGTAGATGACGGGGTCGCGACCCGAGAAATCGATGACGGTGGCGGCGTAGAGCTCCCCGCTCTCGGTCACCACCGCCGTAGAGTTGTGGCGAGGGTCGTACGGGCAGCGCGCCACGCCGTTGACGCGCTCCAGCACTCTGCTGATGTTTCCCACCTGCAAGAGAAACACAAGACCGAGGAGTGAGCCGAGTGCCAACAGAGCAGGGGAGCAGGAAGTGACGTCACCGACTCCATATAGAGCTGCTTCCTTGCTCTACCTCTCTGCTGATGCATAGCGGCTGGAAAGCATTAGTCCCGCAGGTCATGACCTCTGTCTTGTTCACCAGCAGGACTCTGATGTAATTCTGGCATTCCATCTGAGAAAAAGAAAAAAGAGAGAGATGAAAACGAACGTCTACAAATCTGCATCGGTTCGCTCAACGCTATTGGACGTGTTGCTAAGGAGAACAATGCAGCGAGTTTCCTGGCGCAAAATTGGAACGTGGCGTTTGCAGCTTGTGCATTGGGTCCATTGTTGAGAAATAGTTGCGAGTTCGGAAGAAATTGGCTGATTATTTGTGGCATCGACAAAAGACTCAAAGTCAACTGCATGTTTTTCGGCACAAAGAATCCAATTCTTTTCCAACAAAAGCGAGGCATTGATTTATAGGCCTTGCTCTGCAGAGAAGTGAGGTAATTGAGCAAAGAAAATAGTTTTGTGCATCTGGTTTTAATCTTCACCTTACGGGCTCAGTGGGAGATGCATATGATTTTTGCAATCAGTTCCTAGAAAACAAGGGAGCAACTGAACTGAGCAGCTGCTCTCAGGCATTTTACAAAAGACGTCCTTTTTAAGTGTCCCAACATGTCCCCACGGCGCTTTCTCAGACATTTCCCTCCCCTTCCCGTCTGACTTTTCTCTCCTATAACATCGAGAAAAACAACTTTTGATTGAAGGTTTTTGAAATGGCGCTTCTCCGCCGAGGAACCTCCCGAGAGACTAACAAGCACCGAGGCAGAAGACATCGAAAAATGGCGCTGACACGGAGCGCTGTAATTGGGGCCGTGATTGAGGTTACCTCTGTTTTGCCTTTGCTCTGACACGACTTCCTGGTTTCCTCATCCGGTGCCCACTCCGTCGCCTAGGAAACAAACACAAGATTGACAAAGCGGTGACAAAAGAGGCCGAGAAGCGGCGCGCGGACTTCCCCGAGGCGCTTCGGGAAGTTACGCAACGGCCGACTTCCGCCCAGCGCCCCGGGAAGAGCTGAAGACGACGCCTTGAGAGGACGTCAACCTCCGTGCTGTTTGTTTTATTGTGGACACGTTGCCATTGGCTCGCCAGCAAAGAGCCCGTTTGAGGGGCGAGGCGCGCAACCGGGCGGCTGAAGGGCTGAGGACGGCTCTCGCATGTAAATGGCTTCCTTCTTCTTTGCCCCTTTTTTTCTTCTGCTCTTTCTGGAAAAAGTTCGCAGCGCTCACCTCCTCTGCCCTCAGCCTCGACGAGCCAATTATTTCCCTGTTGATCGTTACCGTGGGTGCTGGGCTTAATTAGGGATGCGGGCGGCAGCAGCAAACACACTGATGCACACACACGGGAGCTGCACTGGAGCCCATTGAGTTGAGAGATGGCCCTCGTTTGGCCCGCACTGGGCATGTGCAGGAGCCAGAGGGCCCACGTTGTAGCCAGTTAGCATTCAGGTGAGTGTTAAAGGTTGTTATGGAGACTTGGTCAGCCCAACGTGACACACTTTGTTTCATTTCTCCTAAAGTTTGCTTCACCTCTCCATCCACCCTGTTCATGCGGTGCCAAGACAAACACGGTCCAGAACTGGACCTCAGAGTCAAATGTAGAAACCACTGATCATCAAAGCTGGGGTGAGTAACTTGTACAAAAAATAAAATATGCCGTTTAAATATTTGTTGAAATTATCACGATGTCGTGGCGATACGGCATGAGCTCCTGTCTCAAATTAAAAGTTGCATTTTCCTACAATTTTCTGTGTGAGATTGTGCCATAGGAATCAAAAGGTGTGTGCATTTTGAAGATTTCCACACTTCCTCACCCGGTGTGCTGACAAAACTCATCCTCCCTATACGTCTTACCTAAGCAGATAACTTTCCCAGGTGGTCAGACAATTTTCAAAGTTGATGACGCCTGGCAGTGACGGGTCAACTTCAAGCACAGAATAAATGCTTTTCAATAAAAACACAAATAAATGAACCTGGTTCACTCCGGAGCTCCTCTCTAACACATTCTGTGTGTGCAGCCTTGAGGTATTAAATTTTTTTTTTTTTCCCCCTGCAGCGTCTTGCAGTTATATCACTCTTACTCTCTTTCTTCAGTTTTAATTAAAGCTCAGCAGAACAGCCTCACTGCGTCCAGCCAGACTGTCAGAACCGCAAATATCGCAAGTATTTCCAAATTATTACCACAAACACTTTGATGTTTCTTACAAAAAAAAATAAAAAATCGCAAAAGTATCATGAAATCCTGGAGGGACTGAAGAGATGTTCAATAATATTTAATTTTGAGAATTCATTGATATTTTGATCAGGTTTTATCAATACATTCTGGCACCACCGGCCCTTTAAGGGAACTCATGATCTTGATTTGGCCCAAAACCAATCTGAGTTGGACACCAGCAGTGAAAGTCACCAGATGTTTGCTGAACTATTTAAATTGAAAAACATGGCCGACTTTCTGTCCCGGCTTCCAATTTAAAAAAAGCAACAACTTTCTTTTATGAAAGGTATCACACATGTGCAAGTATCACCAAGTATCACCGCTCACACTCGCTGAGACACTGACAACATTTGAGCGAACATCAGAGTGTGTCATCTGAAGGCTTGCGTCACATGTCACATGTCAAAACATCGTTAAGAGTGCAGGTTAGAGGTGCGTCTGAGACAAATCCATTAGTGTGGTGAAGCTACATCCGGCTCCTGCAGCCATTAGGACGGTGGGCTCTGACCCATGCTGAAGGTTAAAGCTCGTCTCCCACTGCAGGTCCCTTCAATTAACCCCTGAAGGTTGAGTGGAGGAGGAAAGCGCAACCCGATGAACTCTGGTTGACGGGGAAGAAACGGCACCAGTGTCTGACGGGGTGTGCAGGAGCTCCATGTTCTGTTCACGTCACTGCGGCTGCTGAACGGCACGCCGACCGTCAACAGCATCTGATCCAGTTCCCACCCAGAGCTCAGCGAACAGCGCGGCACCTGCCAATCAGAGCGCGGCTCCCCCCTCCACCTCTCCTCCTCCTCCTCCTCTTCCTCCGCTGCAGTGCATCAATGTGCCGGCTGAAATGAAAACACTGCTCCTCCACAACCTCCGTCTGTCAGCGCCTGTCAGCCAAGGGGACTAATGGAATGACGTCATCGTAAACACACACACACATGGACGGATGCCTTTCTGGTGATTCACAGCTTGGAGCGTTACCATCTCTTTCTGCGGGGCCCCATCTACAAGAATCCCCGTCGGCTTAACCCGCTGACCTTCACCAAAAAACTGCCGCCCTCCTCCCCGTCCCTCCTCTCTTAATTCATTTCTTCTTTCTTCACATCGCTTTGGAACAAAGCCACACTCTCTCTCTCTCTCTCTCTCACACACACACACACACACACAGGCTGGGAGAGTACCAGGCTCTGCCTCGAATTCCTTCCCTCCCGCTCCAAAAAACGTGAATGGCCCGCCGGCCGCCAGCTGAATGGATCGAAGCGAGACTCTGGAGTCTCTGTTTTTGTCGGAGCTCTCGTTTATTTTCTGTCATTTCTGAAGCAGGCAGGCAGCAGATCGGCTCTGCATAAATTTGCATTGCGTTGATTTCAAAATCAGGTCTCAAAGACAAATCTCTTCATATGTTATCAATTATAAACAGCTTAAATAAGAAAAAGAAATAAGGGGAAGGAAATCACAATGCTTTTTTTCTTTAAAAAAAGAAAAAAACCACAGAGTCCAAATGAGCAATTTTCCAATTAATTGCACAAGACAGATTTAATTAGAAACGCTGACACAGCACAGCAAGCTGCGGCTAAAAATGGCACAAACAAACACTAGCGACTTGGGAAAGAAACACATTTGATATTGATACAGGATAAACAAGGCAAGTGAACTGAAATCTCACAAAGAATAGTTTTTAGGAAGGTGCAAATTAGAAAAAGGAAAAAAAATCAGCGCAGGCACAGCAAACAGAGAGAGTTGCTGTGGTGTGTAATTCCTCGGATACGTTCTTGAGCTTCGGCTAATTTTCAGAGCAACTAATAATTTAGGCGTCTGGGTGTGAAAAGCTGCTGGAGTCTCACTCCCCAGAAGAAGAGGAGCGCATGACTGTCGTATGAAATATTAAATGGAGGAACGGAAACGGAGCGCCGCACGTTTGGTCCGTGACACAAAACCGAAATAAAACATGCTGGAGTTCTGGTAACTGTGCCGGAGTTTGAGGCGTAGGAATAATTTGCTGGTCCTTTTAGTTTTAATAATCACACAAACTTCCATGTGTCTGATCCCCCTGGCAAGTCGGTGAGGATTTTCTCCTGTTTTTCTTCACTCTGGTTTGTTTCTGTCTCCTGCCTTCGGGTCGCTTGTTGACCCGCAAGCTTTGTTGTTGAACTAACAGCGGCCTGCTTGTGTGTGTGATCCTGCATCCTGCATGTTTTCCTTCCACGACATAAAGAGCCACGTTCACTGAACACATCGCACACAGTCAGATTTAATTACATGAAGTAATTGGAGACGAACAATAGATCGATGCAGCTTTAGTACAACGAATACATGAATCAGAGGGAGCTTGTGAGTAGAATCCCTTCATTTGCATTGATGTCAATCAGATGTCCAGATAACATGCAGCTTAGTGTTTGAAACGCTTTGGTTGGAAACAACCTGAAATTCATACTCAGCAGGATATTTATTTTCTGAACAGCTCCTGTCAGTTTCTTATTAAAGGTATTAGAAGGGAAATTATGCGGCCGCACAATGCGCCGTCTTTCATCTGTTTAATTTTCCACCATGTGAATTGATAGCAGCATTTTATTGAGTTAAAAACATTAAAAAATGGGACCTGCGTGTCTTAAGGATCTCTGAAGTCGTTCCGTGAGATGGCATTTGAATAAGACATAAGACATAAGAGTGACTCTAAGGGTTTTCTTTTTCAACAACTCCTTTTTTTTTTGGTCTTTAGTTGCACATGAAGCATAACCGCGCATCAGCATTTCTACAGGTTTCTAAGTATCTTCACGTTACGTCGCGTTAAGCCATAAAATTCAATGCAACTCCTCGAAAAGCAGCATAACTGTAAGGGGAACTTTCAAAATAAAATCCACCGTAGCTTAGGAAGACAATATTTTACCGTCCCGAGTCATCAGATGTTTGTGACTTAATCTGTGTGAAGACCTCAGATGATTGTTAGAGAACATTTGTACAAAAAAAAAAGACAGCTTCACAAAAATCAAGGAGCAAAGCAGAAAAGTCAGGAAAATCAGGGAAATCAAGTTCTGGACGTGGAGAGTAAGGTGAAATATTTAGGTCATATTAGAAAAAAGTGATCTTTGTGTTGACGCGAGCTAATATTTTGGCAATGACACATAAATTTAACATGATGCTGACGTGTCCCTTTCTCAAGCCTACTGCACTTTCTCCTCATACCCCACAGCTTACACTGAAGCAGCACTGGAGAATAATGAAGAAGCTGCAAGTACCCAATCAGGACGCAGCGCTCGGGCCGTTGAGACGACATCTGCAAGTCAAATGTTAGTCATGAGCGACGTCTCTTCTTTTCACGCCTCGTTCTCGTACAAATTTATGCACCGTTCCGATGCGTAAAACTACTTAAAAGTTAGACGCCTGTCAACTGGAACATGTAGCGACAGAAGATGTACCTCGAGGTTTTATAAGCATTATAACTGTTCATATGCTTTATGATGGGCGTGTTTGTCCTCTTTTTGAGTGATACGGACTACTTTGTCTGGAAATTAAGTAATTTAATTTAAAGAAACAGACGCCACCTTCCGTTTTCCACCAGCAGGGGGAGACCAGAGAAGAAGGCGCTCTGATGAGATGAGAGTAAAACTGACGATCTTGCAAATCGCTGTGTAGTGACAAAATCAAACCGTGGATTGAACACAATGATGTGAGACACGGCAGTGGCAGCATCATGCTGTGGAGATGTGCTTCTCCAGATGTGCTTCTCTTTCAAGCTCCTCTGAAAGTCAAAACATGTGGAAAATGTGTTAATATGTCAAAGGTTTAAATATTTTTCCCAATATCTAGATGTCCTGTTTCACCGCTGACCTCCGATGTTTGAGGAATAAATGAAAAGTCTACAAATGTGACCTAGATAACAAATACCGTAATTCAAGATCTACCCGCTCAAATGAATTACTCCGACGTTTTATTTTCAACCTCAGGCCAGAGAGGCTCCATCGTTTCAGAGCGTTTTCAGAGCTATGGTTCATTTTCATCATTTAGCAATCTGCAGCCCCCGCCATCAGTTCTCTGCGCCAAACCCAAACTTGACACCCCATTTCTCCCCATTTCACCTCTCGTTAGACATGGTAAAAATATCCTGCCCTCTGGCAACTTTCCCTAAAGGAAGCAGGATATGTGGGACGAGGGGGGAACCAGAGAATAAAAAAAAAAAAAAAAAAAGGATTTTATGGGCAAATAAAATAGCAGATAACACAATTAGCACCATGATCGAGGATTCATCACTTTTACGGCGGAAAGATGGTCTCTGGGCTCGGAAATGAATTCTATTTTTATGAGACGTGGAGAGAGAAGAAGGGGGCAAATGATGGAGAGCTGGAGACGCTAACGAAGTGAGGAATCCGCTGCTCGCAGCTGCATGACGCAAACCTGGCTGGATCCTGACGCATGACGCCTGCGTTGATAAGGATCGTCTCCCGCCGACGCGCCGCTAACGTCACGCGTGACGACTAATTAGGATTCACGAGTACTTGCAGCGTCTTGTTTCCCTCCTGAAAAATAAGCTAAAATTAAAGGTTTCGTTTTTTTCAGGCTTTTGACAGGGCAGTGAGTTTATACAAGTCTGTTTCCGCACCATTACCTGACAACCCAACAGATGAGGTGGGCGGTTGGATTTCGTTCATCATCTTCATGGGACAACATAAAAGGGATGAATGAATTAATAAAAAATAAATAAAAATTGAAGGTGCAACATGTGCTTACACAGCACATGTAAGGAAAGGGCAGCAATATTCACAAAAAAACCTGCGACTTTCTGTCTTCTTTTTTCCTTCTTCTTTGACGAATTGTTCATGTCGTTAAGCAGCACATTCAGGTTCAGAGACCTGCAAACAACCAGCAGCAGGAGGTGAGATTAACTGTGGCTGAAAGACGTTCGGTCGTGAAATCTACTGAATGACTCGCATTGATCCAAACTAACATTGAGCTTCAAAACCACCATGGAGACAAATGTGTAATACGCAAATTTGTTTTAGTAGATCCGGCTGGAGGATGGTAAGAAATGTTTCTCTTTCACTGCAAGGAAGAAAGAATAAAAAAAAAACTAACTACAGTGATATGGAGGCAAAGCTACTGCACAAAACCAAACTATATCTACTCATATACATCTGTGGAAATTATGTTTAGTGTCTGGCAGATATATTGTCAGAAGATTCAGGTTATTTCTGAAGGTTACAAAAGACCTGAGGTTCACCCTCCATCAGAACAATGACTCCCAATACAGAACCAGCTGTAGCAGTGCTTCATATAAACGCATATTCATGATTGAATGGCCCAGTCCAAGTCCAGGAAGAAATTCAACACTTAAAAATTGATGTGCAAGAGCTTCCCATCACTTCTGAGGATGGTGAAATACTTAAATAGATGTGCAAAGCATGCAGAGAAATGTAGGCAAAAGACTTGTGGTTTTCGCTATTCTAATAAAAACAAACAAACAAAAAAAAACAATGTACAGCTTATAATTCCTCTTTTAAAGGTGTTACTTCTGCACATGCAAATAAAAGTTATTCCTTCCCAGCTGCTTGGCCAAGCTGTGACGCATCACAGAGAGATGAGTGGCCCTCGCACCCGCAGTTCTGCAGCTCACTCTCTGATTATCCCTCCGTTCTGACAAAGGCTGCATCAATAATTAAATCTGCGGCCCGACTGCAGACGGAAACTAATGAAGGATGTGAATGAAATCAGCCGCGACTCATCAGCCTTGATGCTAAGCAAGGGAAGCAATATCACAGCAGGTCAGCTTAATGTCTGCCCCCTGGCCTCCTTTTTCATTTTGAATTTCTACTTTCCACTTAAAGCCGTCCTTGAGCTTTGCTCATAGCAAAGGCGGGGGGGAAAAAAAAAAAAATCACAGATATGCGTATCCAACAAAGCTCGCTTTGGTGTAATATTGTCGGCGTGAGAAAAGGTCGGCGTCCTCGGCCTTCAGCGGACGTCAGCTCGCTCTGTCCCAGAGGAACGTCCAAGTCCAACAAAGACACCCACAATAACAGATGGATTTATTTCCTCTTTTGGTGAGCGGGGACGTTCTCCATCATCTCTGCTGAGGAGGGAGTTTGGACAAGGCACCTCCTGTAAATAGGAGCAAGCAGTAGCGGTTGACCTGTTGACTCTTTGGATCAGCTGGAGGGAGCTGAAGACGCTCAGAAGGCAAAAAAATATATTAAAAAAAAATCAACAACGAGCGAAGAAGCAGCTGCTTTCACTCTCATTTTGCAGTTTTCTTGCCACAAAAAACTGGCAATGAGATATTTGCAGATTTGAACGTGCGGGATGGAAGAGTATTTTAGGAAATATCACGCCTTGCCTAGTCTGTGAAGAGTTGCTTTTTAAATATGTCTCTTATGTTAGGTTTTATAAATACATTCTGTCACAACCGGGCCTTTAAGAGCATTCAGGAGTCTTGATTTGGCCCAAAACCAAAATGAGTTGGAAGGATTTCTGCATTTTGGGAAAAACTGCAGGACACAAAGACATAGAAACTAAAACAGAGTCATCCTGCAGTTTAACTCAGATGTTAACGATTACAGAAAATATCAAATATCGCATTAATATCACAAACCAATTTCCTAATATCATGTAGTTTATTCATCTGATGTTGTCAAAACTAAAGTGGTTCTGTTTTTGGAGGCTGACTGTTGTTAACCAGAAGATGAAGAGACATTAAAGTCTAAACTGGGCGAATATGTGCATTTTTTTTTTTTTAATGGAAAAACAAAACTTTGACTTTACGACTTGATTTGATACCCGTTTATCTGCAAAACTGGTTAATTTTGAAATGCAAAAATAAACCAGTTTTGCAGATCTCGGGGCAGGAAACTCAAACCTGTATTATTCTTTGTTTATCCGAATTCTTAGCTTTGGCTTATTTTTTAAATTATTCATAAAAATGACTAAACTGAACTTAAATTCGTACAGATCGTGACAATAACGTCTGCCGTATTCGACGTTTTCGCTGCTGACTTTCGCTTGCTCAAAGGTCCATGTTGGGACAGGCAATCTAAATCAAGATTGACTGATTGATCATCAAGTTAGATAGTAAAAGTGTAAATGTACAGGAGAGTTTACAACAGTTTGATAAGCAAAGCACATCTGATGGGGAAATGTTTTTAGGACAAGCTACGTTTCTGTTGGAAAACATTTAAACCGTGTCACACAAAGGGGGGAAAAGAACAAAATTGTGTGAGTCGTTGTGGGACTTATGTTTTTATTTTTTCTGCATTGCAATAGCGGCAGAACCACCTTTAGCTGTCATATAGCATTTTCATTAAAATCAGAAAAGCAAAATGCTTTGGTGAGCCCCACAGAGAGGAAGTAGTTGCTACTCGGAGTTCTGCCATTACCTTTTCATTTGCTCGCCTGGTTGTGTATTTATTTGTTCAGATTTACTCCTGTTCAGAGTTTGAGGTGGGCTGGAAGGCAAAAATAAATAAATAAATAAATAACTCAACCGAAGGAGAGAACAGATGGACGTAAGGTAAACGCAGAGGCAAACGAGACTGCGGTTCAGACACACACCGACAGCACAAGTGACTCCGGTGTCAGAAAGAAACCGATGCGGACGCGTTTCTGACGCTGGGAGAAAGCTGGGCTCAGAGGAGAAACGGCGGGCGGCGAGAAACAAAACAACGCCGACCGTAAAGCTTCCTGCTGATAATTAGCAAAACACAATCCCGCACCCACATCGTTTTCAAAGTTAGGATGTCTGGCTGGAATATTACACAACTTAGCAGTTTTTCTTCATGCATCGGATGTTTGTTTCTTAAAGGGGCAGCATCAAGTAGTTCCCAGGAACACGGTGCCTTTTTATAGCACAATCAAGAAGTTATGTTTACTTCATACTACATCTCAAATATGACTGAAAAGAAATGAGACTTTTTAATTTAACGCCTTGAAATTGGGTCTCTTATCTGTTTAAAAACTGTATGTGAAACGTAATCAATCACAAATTTAACGATGGCACTTAATGCAGTGTTTTGATTATTGAATCTACATTGCATGACTTTGTGTTTTTGTGTTTGTTATAATGTAAAGCACTTTGAAATTCCTTGCTGCTGAAATGTGCTTTACAAATAAAATTTGATTGATTGATTTAAAAACTCCTGTTCTTTCTGACACAACATGGCTTCTCTCTTAACCTGTCAACAATGTTTTCATACCAGCGTTGCTCTGAGACGTAGCTCCTTTGATGAGCTCAGCATGTGCTCGGTCCCTCCAGGTGTTTGCTAATTGCTGCTGGCTAGTCTGAAGGAGCCGAGTGGAGGATTTGCGGTGGAATGCTCCTCCGTGAGGCAGAAGCTCGGCAACTGCAGCTCAGAGGAAGAGCTTCTTCCGGGGAGTTCGGTCGCCCCCAGGCTGTCTTACACAGATGAATGGTTGCCATAAGAGATTAAAATATTTCTCAAACACGCATGAAAGGATCAAGGCAAGACCCCAATTATGTTTTTGACGAGGGAGTAACATTACAACATGTTAAAAAGCTGAAAAAAAAAAAAAAAGTGGATTTCCCAGAATACTGCCATACTGGAGTGGAACCAAACGCATCACCTTCAGCTGGTCGTGGGAGCCTGAGAGCACAACTCAGCTGAAACAACTCCAAACACCAACTCCGCCCCGAGGCCGAATCCCAGGACCCAAACATGCAGGGGCCCTTCTGCTGATTCCAAAGTTCTGACATTTCTCAGTGGGAGGAAGCCTGGAAATAGTCTGGGGGAAAAAGACAGAAGTGACCTGAGAATCCAGAGAGTCTGAGAAGTTGGGAGCCTTCAAACCAGACGAGTGGTGGACGGTTACTCTTTTCCACCCTGTCACCCCCCCTCCCCCTTCGTTCTGAAAGGGCAAGGCAATCAGAGGAAAATCTGTGCCCCATTTCATGGAACACTGCGATCCGACCGCGCCACACACCAGAGATCAGAGACAACACACACAGGAGTCACGCTGGCCTGTTTTCACTGGTCTGCACCGAAGAATGTTTTTCAGACTCTCCCACAGCCTGTACGGCCGTCTGAGTTGCTCGTTTGCATGAATGAAAAGTGAGAAGAAAAGGTCCGCAGGCGCTTTGATGTACGTCCGATTGCTGAAAAAGAAGCACGCGGCAAAACGAGTCGCCGCTGCAGAGGTGCCCACTTAGACGTGGGGCACCATGTTTTTCCGCCTGCAGGACGTCAAAGAGGGAGAGAATAAGGCTTTGGATCTCTTTTTTTCACTCAACACCATAATGTGGTGTTTACATTCCACCTCCATGTTGCCGCCGTCGGATCTGCGCCAGGATTATCTGATGCACTGACAAAGACCTCTCCCCTCCCTCTCCCCGTCGCCGCCGCTCACTCCGACGCGCTCGCAGCTCGCGCCAAGGGAAGAACAAACACATTGTGTTTACCTCCGTTGCTCTCATTGATAAACCTATTGGAGCGAGAGCATTAAACTCTCTACTTCATGGAGCTGTCAATGCCGGCTAAGATCAGGCTCGGTTTCTCACCAGGTTTTTGTGCAGCCTCATGTTAAGACATCTTTTTAAATTAACCGCTTACCTCGTCTGAATGTGACTTTACGCTTTACGGTTTTTAAAATCTGTTTGTCTTCTGGGATCTGGTGTGATGCGTTTCATTGACGCCTGCAGGTGTTTTTATCTCGATGTTGGGATTAAACTCAAAAGTTTGAAAGTTAGTTTTAAATAATGACATTTTCTTGCTAACAGAAGTTATTGCTGACAGATTAGCAGAGGTGGATAGTAACTAGTTACATTTACTACAGCAGGTTGTTTGAAAAAATCTACTTTTAGGAGTATTTTCTTTTTTTTGACTATTTTTACTGCACTCTACTTTTTCACTCTGAGTTGAGTACTTTCTTTACTTCTTCTAGATTACATCTATGTTGAAGTGTTGCTACTTTTACTAGAGTCCATTTTTTGGGTGCCCACTTCTGAAGATTGGTAGATCCAGCTCACGTTCCTAAAAAAGGCTAATAACTCTTTGCTCGAAGTTTCGAATCAGGCAGAAACTTTCTCGCACTGCCTTCACATACTTGTTGTTTGGAGTGCAAGAAACGTTCAAATGCTCGAGTCGATCCAAAGGCAACGCCACTCCGGGCGATGAGCCACGTCAAAACCTGCCGCTCCTGATCGCCGATCCGAAAGCCCACCAGTAAAAAAAACAAAGAAGAAAAAAATAATCTAATGTCACTTTCACATCTAATACGTTTTGCTCCGCGGTGGTGTGAAAACACTTCCAGGATCCAGCCGAGGGAGGAAGCCTCAATCTGGATCAAACTGAATCATTACTTTGTTCTTTGTTGATCAACCGTTTGGAGCTGATCCACCGATGACAGCGAAGCGACAAGAGAATACAGTCTGAGAAAGATGAAAGGAAGGACGAACAGCGCCGACATGCCGGGAGAGGAGGCGGCTGAAATTTTCATGAAAAACGTCAGAGCTGTCGACGTAAAAAAAAAAAAAGTAGGCAAAAGGGTCGGGGAGATTGCAAGACGTTCATGGAGGAAGGTGATGAGAAAGTGACACGATGAGAGTTTTGAATAAACGATCGGTGAACGGAGACCACAGCTGGATGTAAACGGTCTGAGCACGTTTACCTTGGGGAACTTTATTTGAAACGTGTCGTCCTTTCTGGTTCGCCACGCCCGAACCTGCTGGGATTCGTTCAGTCGTTGGCTCAACATGCAGGAAGTTGGCAGGTTTTGTCCTGTTTGTCATTCTGTCCAGTTCTGATCATTTTAGATTTCACTTGTCGAGGCACAAAAAGACACGTCTGCCACAGGACTCTGTTATCTGTTCATCAAATCAGGCATTTTGTACCCATTTTGACAACTTGAGCACAAGTGAAAGTACTATTGAAATATATATATATATATATATATATATATATGTATTTGGGTCACAGATTTTCCTTGAATACCTTAAAGCAGCGGTGTCAAAGTCATTTTTGTTTTGGACCAAATCAGCATCATGAGTGCTCTTAAAGAGCCTTTTGTGGCAGAATGTATTGATAAAACTTGATCACAAACTGTTCAAATATTGATAAATTCTTAAAATTAAATATTACTGAACATCTTTTCAGGCCCTCCAGGATTTTGTGACTCTTTTTGTGATTTTTTGCAATAAAAACCAAAGTGTTTGTGGTACTAAGTTGGAAATATCTGTGATATTTACACTTTTTATTCCTCGCTGTGTAAATCGTGAACTGTGTAATCAATCATGTAAAAATTTTTGACGATCTGTTTTTCTCAAGATTTCTAATAAACTCCCAATTATTAGTGCAAAAAAAAAAAAAAATGCGGGGATTTGTTTTTTTGTGTGAATTTTCACAATAATTCTCAAGAAACTGGAGGGACTGATTGATATTAAGCACACTTACTGTTTAGTCTAGAATCTAAAGGGCCACTTAAAAAGTTACGGCGGGCCATATTTGGCCCATGGGCCTGGAGTTTGACACACGTGCCTTAAATATATAAGTGCGTCCACTTTTCTCTGCACAACTGGAATATCTGAGGGCTGGCAGGGCGGGTCACACGGCCAAAACGTTCTCTCCTTCAGCTTTACTGTAAAGCATAAAAAACATGATTTTCATAAGCCACTTTAATAAAAACTGTTTTAATTTTTATTAAAACAAATAAATAAAAAATCGGAGGTGCAACTGGAATGAAGCCACAAGCAGAACAGCAAAAGCAGGTGGTTGGGGTTTGAGTTTTGTGCGAGCATCAGCTCTTCCCTAAACTCAGCTAAATGTTTTCCATCGACCTGCAGTCTGGCACCAGACGTCTCTCTCCCCACACCGTTTTCCTCCATGTCCTCCTATTTTTCAGACCAGCTTGCCTTCTTTCTTTTTTTTCTCTGACAGTGCTGGTACTCAGACTGGAGCATCACGGCCTCTTACCCAACAAGGGTTCTGTACCTGGAATGATGAAACTCCTCTTCAACTTTCAACAAAACTTCAACCCTTTGATGGTGTAAGGCTGTCACACAACCTCCGATCTGGAAGCGTATGCAGCAAAAAAAGACAAAATAAATGTGAAAAATGCTCAGTTTCAGGTTCTGGTGCGAAAACATACAAAGATTTGATTGGACGAGTTGAAGAAGACACGTTAGTGCTTAGCACAATAATAAGATATGACATGTACAATGCAATTTAGACAAAGATAAAACACCATTTAGAGCAATTCTACAACTCTGAGCTCATAAGTAATTATATTTGCAAGAGACAAATCAATAGTCTATCTCATTGTGTTAAAGATAGCTCAATCCAGCGAAATAGTTGCATTCATGAGCTTTAAAATAGAAAACAGAAGAAGAAAAAGAAGAAGGTGAGAGACTGTAAGACTACACTGAAGTTTGCCCATCAAAAGTTGCCATCGTTCCATTATTTTTCCTCTGACAGAAACAGAATTGCTCGGAGCACACATATGGCAGAAGTGCCTCCTCGCACTGAGGGGAAAAAAAAAAAAAAAAGCGAACAAGAGAAACAGGAGATGATAGAAAACAGAGCTCTTACTTCAGCTTTCCTTTCCCACTCCCACCCATCAAACACTCGAGCTATTCTGTCCTTCCGCTGTTTTTCCGCCACTCTCCCACTTCTCTGTTTTTCATCCCCCTCACCGCTGCAAATGCCGCCACCGCTCGCACATGTGTGCGCTCGCACACGCCTCCTACCACCTTCCTCCCCGCCGCTCTGATTGCGGCAGAGATCAGACTGACCCTCACATCAGAGAGAGCGAGAGAGAGACAGAGAGAGAGAGAGAAGCTCTGTCTGTGGGAGCCGCTTGGACAGTGCATGTGGGTGGATTGCAATCAGGCCCACCTCCAGCAATAATATCAGCGCTATATCCCACTAGAAAAAAACAACAAAGAAATAAAGAGATTGTGAGGAAAAAAAAGAAACAAAGGAGGAGAGGTGGAGGAGATGGAGGCTGAACTCTAGGAATGTGCAGGAGTGTCTGATGTTGACAGTCGGTACCCGTTGGTCCCACAGTGGGGTTTATTGTTGCAACGGCGTAACATATTTTTTTGCTTTATTGTTTTCGTCACTTATTCGCTACATTTGCTGTCGTGTGAGAAGAACCGTTGTTGTGCCGCTCTTCCTAAAAATGCATCTTTTTCGGCACAACTTTGGATTTTGATGTATTTGTTTGTCTGTTTGGCTTCCCATCAGCTCTAACAAGCTGAGTTTTCATGACGCTGCTCGGTCAAAAATGTTCTCTGACAAAACTGCACAGAATCATATCACCCAAGAGATTATATTATAGAGAAGTGGTCTAAATTTACCGCTATATATCGTATATAGAGTGACCTAGTTGTAACCAATCGGATCCTACGTCCTAGAAAAAACAAGGCGGGATTTTTTTTTTTTTTTCTATGTGAATTGATTCTTTATGCTGCACTCACAACTATTAAATCCTAAGCAATAATGACTATGGATTCCTGGATTAGCTGCTCATTTGTTTTGTTTCAGTTTCCATTCTGACCGGTAACGCATTAACCCCTCGACCATCTTATGCAATTAGATCCTGTGGGATCGGAAGGAGATTGGGCATCGAGGAAACTATTGTGTTTGGCACTGAGACTCACCAAATAAAAAAATAAATAAAATAAAATAAAACAGTCCATGCAGGAGCAAGAAGAGAGCTTGTCACCCGCCTCGGGTCACATCCTCTCCCTCCTCTCGTTTGTCCTCTCAGCTCTGAGGCCTGTGTGATTCGTCCAGGTCAATGCTTGTGCTTGTCATTCCTTTCTCACCTGTTATCTTCCCTGTCTTTCATTCTCTGGCTGCTGCCCACCTTTCTTTCTTTCTTTCTTTCTTCTTTTTTTATCCGTGCTGCTTCTCCTCTCCATCTTCCCTCCCCTCCCTCTCATTTTTTTTTCCCTCCACTGATTGCCTACGCATTCATTCTTCTACGCCTGCCTGCTCACTAATGGCAGTGGCAGGTGTTCTCCCAGGTGCCTGAACAGAATGGTCTGGGCTGAGCCTTTAAAAGCCCTGGCATCAGCACCTCGGCATAACACCCAACCCCTCCTACCCGCCTTTTATTTTTTTTTTTTAACTCACCGTACCCTGCAGAATTGACTATCTTCAAAACTCTTTTGTCGCTGAAAAACTGCAAAAGCACGCCGCACTGATTTCTTCCTCCCGGTTTGACTCAGGTGCTAGAAAAGAGCCGACTGCGACAGGCAAACAATGTGATGTCCGCGACAATGAGCGCGCTCTTTAACGGGACCACGCTAAAAGGAAACATGACACAGCAGTGTGCGGTTACCGGCCGGGAGCGTGGCCTACTTAACAGGAAACGGATGAATGAGGCGGCGGAGAAAGAAGCTTTGTGGTCGGACCACCCTCTCTCTCCGGTTTGCTTCTCCATCCATCAGCAGGTGAAGTCTCAGCAGCGCGACATAAAGGGCGACCTCCATCTCAACGTAAAGACAATGACGCTTACCGTCCCACAGGGATGCCTCTAATTCTGCAACACAGCTGCTCACAGTGAAAAGAAATACATTTAACTTAACCCGTACATACTGTACGTACTTCTAGTGAACATAATTTACAAGTGTACAAATTTACAAAAGGACATTTAATGCTATGTGGATTTATGGCAAGTGTTGGTTAAAATGGCCGTCATCGTTTCCTGCAATGACCATTTTTGTCCCCCAAACGAAGAAAAAACAAAATGAAAACTTGTACTGAACTCAAGAAGATGGCATTTAATTATTATTTTTTTCGATGACATATACATTACATTGACATAGTCGTGTGCAGCAACATAATGTAGGTCTTGCTGTGAAGCTCTTTTGGTGAATCTGCTGCTGCTGCTGTGTTTGACACTGCAGAAGCAGCAGTTTTCCGTTGACCTTTGACCTTCTAAGCACCTAAAACCTGTCCATTTCTGCATGCTGCGTTTACATCAAGCATTGAGAAAGTATTTTAAATATGTATATGAATAGTTTTGTGTGTTTTCCAGCTGTTTTGAAAATTGACATCGTCAGCGACAGACAAAAATGTGACCAGAATAATAACCAGTTCTTCTGGGAAGGCGCGACAAGACGGAGAAGTGAGACGACCTGAATAAAACCGCTTACAGAAATCATCATGATTACGCCAAGTGTCAGAAAAATGGTTCTGCAAATTGCAAAACTGTGTTGTTGTTTTTTTAGTCCATGTTAAGACAGATATTCACAAATGCAAAAAGAAATACCTTATAAATATCTGCCACCTAAAAGATTCCTTTCTGTCATGCAATTCAACTAAAAACAAAATGATAAAAAAAGATGATTAAATTGAAACTAAGCTGCATTTCAGTTCACTGACTAAAACTAAAACTAAACTGTGCTCTCAGAAGTGACGTTGATAAATTGATCTTTGTGTAGGAGAGTTTGGGGTTCTCTGTCGTTTGTGTTTACAAATTGACATTAACGACATCTTCTTATGATCATATGGAAAAGTAACAAACAAACGCAACTGGCTCAGCTGAGACTAGTAACGATGCGAAGGTCAGCCTGTGCTTGTCAGGGTGAAACGTAAATGCTTTTTAACTTTCTTTTTTTTTCATGAATCTGGACTATAGTTGATGTCACACACAATGTTAAATGTTACATAAATATCCCTTAAACCAGACCTGCATAATGCTACAATATATTATCATATCGTGATCAGAATATCGTATATCGTATTGTGAGATCGTAGGATTATATCGTATCGTAGGATTATTGTAATCCTACACCCCGAGCAAGCGAGTACATTATAAAGATACAAAACCAATCAAAACAAATTAATATTAAATGAATTATTTGTAGAACAAAAGTGTAATAATCAGCTTCTGCAGGAGCTCGACGTCTAACGTCCATATTTACAAATTGACATCCAGTACATCGTCTTATGATCATGTGAACAGCAAACACCTTCCTAATGACAATAACAAAAACACACTGAATGCAACAGTCCATTTACTATAACCTATTATTTCAACAAGATCCTACAGGCAGCCAAGTCCTAATTAATTGCTTTTGGCTGTGGAGAAGAGACAAAGCCTTGTGTTTTATAGCAGCACAAAGGACAGGGATTATATTGGGATGCTGCCCTCCTCTGTCCTTTTGGACAGCTTGGTGTTCTGGCAAAGGGGCTCGAGGGCACAGACCCTCGTCTCTGCTTCAGCGGCCGGTTTGCACAATGTTCCCATTGATTTTTAGCCCTGGCATCACAAAACGACAACGAAGGATTCGTGACACACTGCAGATGTGCGTGTAAAAGCGAAGGGTACGGAAACGCAGCGCCGTTTTTGCACGTGTGTACGCGCATACGTCCTTACGTCTCGCAAGAAGAGCGAGGTTGGCAGACGACTTTGTTTAAGGACAAGATAAAGAGCTCGGATGAGCCGAAGGGAACGACACGAGCAGAGAGACAACAAATGAAAACCCTCTTAAATCAACATCCCTCCTCAGAAAGCAGACAAGCGGGACGTGCAGACAAAGGGCGCATTGATATTGGGAGTGACACATGGGTGGCAGCTGTACACACCATGTCATTCAGCGGTGGCCGCTGTGAAAGGAGACTTTGTCAGGCAGGTCGGGCCTGGTGATGGGCCCTCGTCTCCTATGGAAATGCTGCGCAAAGTGACACGAACCGTAGTTTACACCACAGAACAATGCGGGGGTTATCTCAGAGCAATAAAATTAATTCAGTTTCTGTTCGTCACTCTCTGTCACACCGCAACCGCGAACTTTAATGAATTTTAGAGATTCTGAGAGAAAGAGCGATGTAAATCAGAGTAGGATAGCAAAGCGAGATTGATCGCTGATCACTGGAAAACCTGCCAAGACCCCAGATGTTCACTTAGGAGCGACATTCACAAAAAACAGCAACCAAGAATCCGACGGAGGAAGTGAGGAGGTGCAGGGATCAGGTGGGAGAATCCGATGACAGGAACGCACGCGGTTGAGCTCTCCGTAAGTCTCGCCTGGGAAGAGCGCCAAAAATAAAGCCGCCGTTGACAGGAAGCCAATAGGAGTCCCGGGTCCAGCTTGTCACCACTCATGTAAGAGGGGACGGCAAACAAGAGGAAGAAGGTTCTCGTGCTGCGACGAGACAAAAGTCAGACATTCAGACAAGCTTTGTGTGAAGGCGCTCAAACGCTCCACCTCCACCCCGGGCTGAGACCACGACAACGGCGTCGGTGGCGGCGGAGACGGATGAGGAAATGGAGCGAAACACAGAGCAGTCCTGACCAAAATGGGTTAGATTGACACATAGTCAAGATCCGGAACAGATGTAGAAATCATAATTCAATTTGAAAGTGGCAATTCAATTAAAACATCTACCAAATTTGAAAAGACTCGAGTGATTAAACAAAGCAGAAAAGGCAAAAATCTCAGACTCCAGCATTCAAAAGCTGGTAGAGATAAACCCAGTAATACCAGCTGCTGTATTTGTGGTGGAACGGGGTTTATTTTTTACTTGTTTAAATTAAACATACATCATTTTATTTCCGGTGTACAGTTTTGTGTCGGTCGATTCTTTAGGTGTACCATGCCCAAAACAAAACGAGAACAAACTCAAACCTTTTTGCACCACGTTGTGTTGGTCGTATTTGTGGTATTTTGTCGGCCTGAGCTGCTGCTAAAAAGCTTGAAAACCTAACAACTGAATGAAAAAGGCTTTGATTGCTGAAGTGATGTGAAACCACAAATCCTGGAGCAATTAAAAGAGTTAGCGCGGCGCCATCAGCAGGTCGTGGTGCTGCAAGCTGCGTCAAACTGAGCTGCATGAATAAGGGAACAAAAATATTTAGTTTGGATAATCAGAATCAGATTCATGTTGTCTTTTGAAATAAAAACTGCATTCACTTTGGCAGAAACTTCTCAAGCTGAACCTTTTTACAGTTCATCCTGCAGACGTGATTCTTTTCAAATCACAAAATTGATTCATATTTACACTTTCTTAGGCAAAGCCTTTCTGATCACGTGGCTACAGTTGCGTTTGATGCTTTGTGTTCTAATTATTTACAAAAATGAGTAGAAATTAAACTCGTCGTTTTCACAAGATCATCTAGAGAAACTAGATACACGCCGGGAAAAACCCAAATCCTCCGTCAGCAGCGGCATCTTTTCAACACCGACGTTTTTCCAAATGTCTTCGCGTTCGACGTCAAGCTTTAAGCAAACTAAAACCTAAAGCGCGTTTAGTCCAGAGATTGAATCGGCTGTGAAGGAAAGTGATGTAATTGCATTACTGGGTTGCCAACAGTAGCGGCTTTTAACGCAGGAAGTTAAATTACAACAGCGGTGTTTAGGCTGATCCTATTATACTCTCTGGCATGGAAAAGGAAATAAGCCTGCAGCGCGAGGAAGATCTTCAGTCACACAGTGCCGCGGTGTCAGACACATTTACTGGCGCCCCTGATAAAAAGGTGGAAAAAAAAAGTCTTAAAATAAGCCGATCTTTTATGTAGCAGCAAAAACCCCGTCATGTGGGTTCGTTGAGTTCAGGATCCAGAGTTTAGAAATGAATGTTTTCACTCGGCTGGAGCACGAGGAACGACCTTTGACCGCTTTACTCTTCACATACTTTCTCTGGACTGTCAGTAGCTCTGGATGCTGCTGTATGAATGCTTGTCTTCAGCTCAGCCCACAGGTTTTCTCTAGGACTTGAATCCGGTTATGATTCGTTTTGTGTTGATCTGGACGTACGTCATAATTGCTCGGGAAAGTTCGGCAAACTAAAAGCGAGACATCCAAATTCATTTAGAGAACGAAACCCTGCACGGCTGCACAGCGATTCTCTTCCCACGGTGGCAGAGATATTTCGGTCTAAATCACACAGACTCATGGAGAAACCCGGGGCTTGTCATTTTTAACGTGTGATGCAACAGTAAAGCAACCTTGTGCCCCTCCCCCGGAGCACACACTGCTAACTATACCAAAGCTTTTTCCTGCCGAGTGCCAGTGTTACCTTTCACAGAATGTGCAAAATCATCCATGAAGCTCTGCTGCTTAATTAAACTCTCTCTGCAACGTGCTACAAAAAACAACTAAAAATAAACACAGTAACGTCTCTGCCTCGTTTTTCCAAGTGATTCAAGCTATTAGCAAAAAAAAAAGGATGCATGTCGAATCCTGGCTTCTTCGCAGCCCGAGTAGCAAATACTTTTATTTTTTTTTCCTTTGGTGAGCACTGAAAATAATCTTTTTGGCTCTTCACACAAAGTGAAGCAATTAAATTTGAAACTCTCAGGATGCGAGAAGAGTGGCGAGGAAATGACTCGAGGAACCACCGACTGTCTACCGGCTCATCTTGAACATCCGCGTCTTCGCAGCAGGATTTCGCATGTTCCACATTTCAGGTCGCATTCTGTCACCATCTTGAAAAGGTAGCGCTTCATCCAAATCAACGTTTAAATTCGCTTAGAGCGACGTCGGAAGAGGGATAATAAGAAAAAAAGAACATCTCTGGAGAGATGAAAAGCAGCAAAAAAAATAAACACCAATTCATTTTTTTTTTTGACAACTTCCTTTTCAAAACATACATTTACCTTTTGAAAAGGAAGTATTTTCACTCACGTGAAAATGTTTATATTTATCGTTTTGTATTCTAACTGCAGTAGATCAGATAAGTAAAATGTGCTTCGCATGCAGATGTTCTTCACTTTAACATGTTGCTGGACAGTAAGAGAAAACAAAAGTAACATAAATCATCTGCACAATAATCAGACCTATCAGATCAGTTGTCTGCATGGTGGTGGACGGGTGATGATCTGGGTCGGCCTGGTCTTTTAGAGTCAAATGAGTCAAAAATACGTCATAACTGCAAGTGGGTGAAAGCTACTTTTATTTATTTTTTTTTCTTGGCTGATACCAGCTGATGAGGGTGAGATGGAGCCCAGTTGGTTTTGTTTCATTAGCTAAAACGCTTCCACGGTGCCAGAAAATCTGCTTCGTTAAAAACAAATCAAAGCAGAGACGCTTCATCTGTGTTTCATATTCAGACATGGACTAAATCTTGAGTTCATACTTCATGCTTTCACTGTGTTACAAATAACCGATCAGCAAATATTACGGCTCCGGTTGAAGTTAAAATGCCTGATATTCTGCTATAAACGGTCGAAACTTTCAGGACATTTTCTGTGCGACGTTTCCTCCAGTTACGATTCCTGTTTTTACAAGCGCTAAAATTTAGCATGCCAAATGATGCTGCAAAGGAGGCATTTTCAAGCAGAGAGCAGAACTGTGCATGTGAAATAACAGCCCTGAAGTAAAAAAAAAAAAAATCCCATTAAACAAAGCTCCCTTGCTTGAAAACACACATTTGAAGTGAATATTTTTAGCAGAAGGGCTCCGTGCGACTGCAAGCTGCAGACATCACAAACATGTTAGACAGAAAGTCAAACAGAAAACTAACAGGTTGTTCAGGAAGCGGGAAAAGAAGAGGTGCTCCGTCGCAACCAATGACACAAACCGTCGTTTGTGTCATTGGACACAAACGTCCAGTTTGTGTCCAATGACACAAACAATTCATGATATTTGTTTGTGTTGAGACTGTTGGATTTGGCTAGTCTCAACAAGCCAGATCCAGACTCCAGGTTGACGTGTGGTTCGTTTCTCACTGGAGGAATAAAACCTTGGATGGACGTTTGTGTCATTGGGGGAAACATACTTGTTTCCCATCGAATCAAACCGTCTCAAGACGCAGCGTGTTGTTGCTGTGAAATGAGTGTGAGGCTTCAGCGAGTGCCGAGGATACGGAGTCACGCTGTCGATTCATCATTGGCCTGTTGTGTTGAAGAGCTGGCGGACGAGGTTAATGACTTACAATGCATGATAAGGAGCGTATTAAACGAGCTGTCGATGCTTAATTCGTTTGCCAAGCAGCATTTTGGACAGTCTAAATGCCATTGCAAAAAATATCATGAATTGCTAGCACGCTAAAGTTAGCCTCTACTTCAGAGCTTTTGGTTGCTGCTAAATGAAAGCCCTTTCTAAATGAGTCAGGATGAAATTCGTATTATTATTATTTTCTCTTTCTCTTTTTATCAACTTATTTCATTATGTCGTTGTCTTGGCACGGCACTTTGGTGCAGTTTTTAAAAAGGCTTTATACATAAATTTGACCCTGACATTCATAATCAAAAGTGAATAAATCTGTATAAATATTTAATTTAGGCATTCTACTGGTGAAAACCCAAAGCTTTTGGCTTTAGTACCACTCCAGATTGAGAAAAGCATAAAAATAACAATCCAACCAAGACAGCGGTCAAACGTGAAGGACTTATTCCAACTTGATTTGAAACTCAGTCTGTGATGTGTGAAACTTATTTCTTCTGTTCGTCCTGTTCTCCTGAAGCCAGCATTGTGAGACAGATACATATCATCACAGCCTGACTACAAAACCACAGACATCTTAAATCAAACCCACGGAGACCAAATGAGCAAAAGAAAACCATGGACAAACAAAACAAAACAAAACAAACCTACCTGTACTACAGAGAGGTTACGGAGATCCAGCCTGAAAAGGTAGTTTCTGGATAGAGAGGATGAGAAAGGAAAAGAAACGTCTGAGTGATTTTTGTTTTGCTGCTCAGTAAATTATTGTTTTCAGTTCAATTGAAGTCGGCGATATCACACATTCATGAAGTATCCGTATTACTAAACCAGGCACAAAGCTTCGCTCACATCCTTCCATCAGAACACACACAAACACACACAGCCAGATTTCTCTCAAACTCCTTCCTCCTGCCAAAATCTAAAGCTCAACTTGGTCCAGGGGGGCTTCAGCGGAGCAAGTTAGAGGCGTCATTATCCGAAAACCGCGCTGGATGAGTGAGTCAGAAAGGGTATCAGTTTCTCAGTAATGTTCTATGCAGGGCGAGAAGCTGAGTGGATTTACTGTTTCTTACCTGGCACCCACAATAAGCTCATCCCTCGTCAGGTCAAGGGTGAGCTGCGAGTAGTCTCTCACGCCGGGGTGGGAAAACGCGGAGATCCACGGGCTGAGCGCTACGAGAGAGAGAGAGAGACAGAGAGAGAGAGAGAGAGAGACGGAGGAGTTAGCAGGAGCTAAAGAACGGCCGGGAAAAATAATCCTGTGAAAAATGAAGAAGAAGAACCAGATTTTCTCTGACAGTTGCTCACATTTAAAGATTGACAATTCTAGCCATTTGTCCTTATAAAGAAGCTGAAGCACAGACAGACTGGATGGAGCATGAGAAAACAGAATTCGGGCATGGACATTGACTAGGTCACGCTTTTATACTAACCAATCCGCTGAAGTTCTGACAGTATGTTTCAGGGTAGGAAAATAACTCCCAGGATTTTGTAATATTTCCATATTGTCCTGTATTTAGCTCTGATTTGACAGGAACCATCAGCAGCGCAACGCCGCCACCAATTTGCACAGCCACACTCGTTGGGTTTTGATTACAGCCAGAAACGCATGTTTTGTTCTCGCCCGACAAGAGCATCTCCTTCCACATGTTTGCTGGGTTCCCAAAAATAGCCTATGCCAACCTACAAACATGACCTTCATAGGACCTTCGCTCAACAGCAGCGTTCTTCACCTGAGTGAAGTTGGCCCCCCCACCTTCTTCAAATCAGACAAAATTGGTGTCAAACATTTGTGCTGCGTTTGTGCTGGTTTGTGCAGCAAATTTTTTTTGTTTGTGCCGCTATCATTTTCAAGATAAAAAGGAATGTTTTTAGAGGTCATCAAAGGTCAACCAACCCCCTGACCTTCTTCGAATCAGACGAAATAGGTGTCAATCAACTCGGCTACGTTTGTGCTGGTTTGTGCAGCAAAAATTTTTGTTTGTGCTGCTTTGGCTTTGAAGATATTAATGAAAGGTTAAAGGTCAAAAGGTCAAAATGGAATGACACGATTTTCACCAATTAAATTATAGCTAATATAAATGTGTTTGTAAATGTAGCCGGGTGGTAAACTTTGGGTGAATAAGCGTACCGTTCCAAAGTGAGGGTTTTCTTTTATATTACAGTATCAATGCTGTTGAATTACTTTGGTTCCAGAAAACTGCAAACGTCGAGACCAATATGAGCAGCGCAATAAGCAGAAAAGCAGCCATGAATGAACGCGTCCGTAAAGCTGCACAACTAAACGCCATTATAATCTGGAAGATTAAGACAAGTGTCGCAAATCTGTGCATCTTGAGTCGTGGAGCTGCTGTGCTCTGACAGCAAACCCAGGGTCGTCTACGTGCTGGTCGTCGCCGACTTCTCCCATCTCCCTCTGTGCTAAATCGGAAGTTGAAGTGACATATTCCAAATTTAAAAAAATCTAAATCATTTTGTAAAATACATTTTTATCCGTAGAGGGGTCACAGGTGGTGCTGGTGCTTAACAGTCATCTTTTTAGACTGGGAGGAAGCCGGAGTACCCGGAGAGAACCCACCATGCACAGGGAGATGATGAAAACTCCATACAGAAAGACCCCGGGCCGAGAATTGAACCCAGGACCTTCTCGCCGCAAGGGAACAGTGCTACCAACTGTGCATCCATTTTTAAGTAACATTTAAAGTTAATATGATTGAAAATAATTGCTGTGGCAATTATTTAATTTAAGGTAAAAACCCAAACATGGCAGAGTAATAAAGGAACCTTGTTATCAGAATCAGACGTGGAGGCTTCTTGGGGTCGGGACCGATGAAGGCACGGAGAGTCGTCTCGGGGGAGAGATCGACGGGGGAACTGGGTGGCGTCTCTTCACCAGGACCGATGGAGGAACAGAGGGGTCTCGATACCTGGAGCGATGGAGGAGCAGAGGGGCGGAGGCACAGGGGGGGCTTTCATGGAGCCGAGGTCGACAGACGCATAACATCTTTTAAAAGGTATGTCACTTGGTGACATACCTTTTAAAGATGTTATGAGCACCAGAAAAAAGACGCGTGAAAAATCCAGCTGTCTTTTTCTGGTGCTTCTCCAATCGGCTCAAAAGGCAGAGCGCGATTGTGTCGTCGACGACCTCGTGCTCCATGAAGCCCAGAGCCCATCCGGCAGAACACCCAAATGTTTTGGTCAGGTCCCTGAAAACCTTTTTTACAAGGCCAGGGACCCAATCCACCTGGATTTCCACCGGATGGCTCTCGATGTTGGCGCAGATGCTGTTAACCATGCGCTCCTGTACCTCCATCAGGGAATCCAAACACCGCCGTGTCTTGGACTCCCTGATGCCCAGACACAGCAACGACTTCACAAAAAGTCGCACTGTGTCCTTGCTCTGCTCCTCTAAGGACGCCCTCAGTCCTTTGGCGCTTCTCGCTGTCATCAGTTGGTGGACTAAACTGACGACAGCTCGCACCAAAGAACTGAGACCTAAGCCCGGCCTGAGGAGTGACACGGGGTCGTCACTATCCACGGGAGATGTGACTGCAGTGATCAAATGCTTCAAGAAAAGCATGTCGACCACTGCAGCACATTCTCCGTGGATAGCCGTGTCTTCTCCCATCGCCCGGGCAAAGGCCTGAGAGACCTGGCTTCCAAATATAACTTTTAAATGGCCATATTTGTAGGCCAGGTTCTCAGAAACGTCCTTCACCAAATCGGAGAAAACCTCCGTCAGATGTCGGACCAGGTATCTTGTCCTCTCTGTCACTCCCTCGTCCTGGTCCAAAAGGTCCAGGTCCAACCAGATCTCCTCTTTAGTTTGAAGAATATACTCTTCAATGGCTGGGATGGCTTGAACGTTGACTAAAAATCTCATCTCTCGTCTTAAATCCATTTTTTGTTGATTGATCCTCACTAACTGTCTTTGAATGAAACTCCAGTTACCAACCGGAGTTATTTATACCCCGTGTTACACAACAAAGCAGTATGTGACATCACAACCGATGACATCTCAGCACAAGAATACACGCAGCGCTGTGATGTAATGGGCCGACAAATCAAGTGTTCTGACGATCCGTGCGACCTCGGCACTTTGTCTTAACGGACCTCTTCTTTCAGTAACGAGTAATCTAACGCGTTACTATTTCAAATGCAGTAAACAGAGTAAAGTTACTTATCCAAATCACTGTTTGTTACTATTTTCTTTTGTAATGTTATTTCCTCTATGCGTCTTGGGGAGCGACCGCCGTTTCTATGCAACAGTTGTCAGCAGCAACAGAAACGTAAACAATGGAGGGAGGAGAGAGATGCGCATTTTGTTGTTGGACAGTCAGGAACTCTTTTGAGTTTCTGTCAAGTCCGATTGTTATAAGTGATTTTAGGCTTATTTATTTATCTATTTATTTATTTATTTAAGTCGCGGGTTGTGCATTTTTTTCCTCGGCTTGTTTCTAAACATGAAGTTGCTCATTTGGGCCTGGAAATAAGCAGAAACACATAATGAGACCCGGATGTTGTCTGACATCCAGGAAGTTTTAGTTGCTATCATTTGAAAGATATAAAGAAATGTTTTTAGAGGTCATCAAAGGTCAACAGACCCCCCCCACCTTCTTCAAATCAGACAAAATTGCTGTCAATCAACTCGGCTACGTTTGTGCAGCAAAAAGTTTTGTTTGTGCTGGTATCATTCTGAAGATATTAAGAAAAATGTTCTCCAGGGGTCATCAGAGGTCAACCATTCCCCTGCTCACATTTGCAAAAATAAATATATTTGGTGTCAATCAACTCTCCTACGTTTGTGCTGGTTTGTACAAAGTGAAAAGTGATGTGGCCTAGAAAAAAAAAATCACTTTTCACTTTTACAAATTTTTGCTGCACAAACCAGCACAAACGATTGACATGAATTTTGTCTCATTTGAAGAAGGTTGGGGGGCCAGTTGACCTTTGATGACCTCTAAAAACATTCCTTTATATCTTGAAAATGATAGCGGCACAAACGAAAATTTTTGCTGCACAAACCAGCACAAACGCAGCCGAGATGATTGACACCAACTTTGTCTGACTTGAAGAAGGTGGGGGGCCAACTTCACTCAGGTGCTTTCTTCTGGACATTTTTCCAAATCCAGACTCGAGGATTGGGAAAGCGCAGCCAGCGTGAGGTACAGATGTGTACGATTTCTCCAGAGTTGCTTTCCAGTATGAAAACAAATAAAAACCTTCACATTTGCTGCAGGTCAAAGATGTTCACATCCTAATAATTTCGCCCAGTGCTGTAAATATTAGCGACAGCCTTTATTGCTCTCGTTTTGTTACATTGTTCTCTACTGTCTCCTATGTAACAGAAAAGACACGGGGGGGCGGAGCGGGGGGGTTTGTTGTTTTTGTTTTTTTAACACTAAACAAGTAGCTTTTCTACAGACTAATCAGCAGGCTGGTTATTATTGAGAGGAATAACCAGAGCAGAGGAAGTCTGCTCCAGACTAACACGTTCAGGGTGTTTCCTACAGAGGAGCCCTTACAAACACGGCTCCGTAGGGGGCGCCGCGCTGAATGCTCGCCGCTGTTTGAGTGTGGCATTTACAAATCTGAATTTTAAAGCGGCCAACCGGAGGGGCCGACCGGCGAGGCTTTCAACGTCACATTTTGTAATATTTCTCCCCCCCGTCTGCGTGGGGATCCTCTGTGCTCGTCTCTAAACGGATTTGACCGAGTCAAAGTTTGTGCAGCATGAAGGGATTTGCCATATCTCACGCCGGACAA
The DNA here is from genome assembly GCA_922788865.1 of Poeciliopsis turneri. Taxonomy (NCBI): domain Eukaryota; kingdom Metazoa; phylum Chordata; class Actinopteri; order Cyprinodontiformes; family Poeciliidae; genus Poeciliopsis; species Poeciliopsis turneri. The sequence continues at coordinate 2,252,998 of CAKLNU010000344.1, forward strand.
ACAATTAGAGCTGTAAAGCGAGGACAGACACTTTCACGGCTTAAACAGCTGTGGTAACCAGATTTGAGATCCTTTTCTTTTTCTTTTCTTTTCTTTTCTTGTTCGCTGTGTTAAAACAGAGTTGAATGACAACTGGGAATAGAAACAAGAATGACAAAAATGTATTTAAATTAAAAAAAAAAATGCAAATGTGCATTAAAAGGGAAAAAGTGTGGATTTTAAGGGAAGAAAAAAACTGATATAAATCACCACAAATTACTCATATAGGATGTGAGTTCTCTGCATCAGTGTGTATGTATACATTTGAGCCTGACTATTACATTTAGTCTGAGATAAGAAAACTCCACATTAAAAGGAAATTTCCATTGATTAATGCATCATAAATAGTGTAACTTCAATTGACCAAGTACAGAAAGTAATGAGTTTTATTTTTTATATTCAAGTCCTGAGCCGGATTGTGTTGATGATGATCAACAAACATCCGCAAACAACAGTAAATATGTTTGTCCATTTATTCAATAAGTCAGCAGCAAAAACGGGTTTTTGAATCGACGATGTTCATTTTGTTGATGCATTGTTTTCGATTAAAATGTGATTAATTAATTACTGACCCACCACTAATTATAAGTCATTAAATCTCCATTTCTGATCAATTTATCCTGGGGAAAAAAAAGAAAAAAGAAAGAAAAACAAATGTTTAAATGAATCACGAAAAGCCGGAAAGCTATTACAACGGTTCTGACGAGTGCATGTAAACTTCTGAGCACAACCAGAACCGGAGCTACAATATTGATCTGAAAAATCAGGGTCCATAACGGACAATCACTTCAGCCGGAGGTTAAGCTGCGGCCCCTGCGGCCCTCTAAACTGAACCTGCTAGAAAATGTGCAGCTAGACAAAAAAAACTCATAAAAATAAAACAAGAGCAGTAAAACCGAAGCTGTCAAATAATCTCGCAGCAATAGAAACCTCTCAGCAGGCCCAAAAAATAAATAAAAAATGGATGAAAATCCCCCTCTTGTCTGCAACAAAACACGGCTTACAAGCAAAGTCGGTGCAGCTCAGCGCTGACCACACAGGGAGCAAAACCTTTCGCTCGGGGGATTTTTTTGTTGTCGTTATTTTTCAAGCTACAAAAGGCGGGTAGAATCCCCTCCTGCAAAGAAACAGACTCACACCACCATATGTACGGCTAATAGCAAAACAACAGACGGCTTGTTGTGTCAACAGCGGCTCTGATCCGATCAAGAAGATAATAAAAGCGTCACAAGTCAGGTAGTAGAAGAATGCCAAGCGATAACAGACTGCAAAACACTTTAACAGATGCAGAAATCATAAACAATTCATTAGAGAATTGCTCAAAATGTGTGGCATGCCTTCTACTGCTCTCATTATAAACACTGGGGCTGATACAGGAAGGTCCGCACTCTCAGGTTGATGGATGTGGTTTTTTTGGTCCTGCCATCTCAGGCCTGTAGGGTGGATGTGGAGGTTACTGTGAGCAGGTGAGTGGAGCCAGAGCTGCAGGACTGTCTGATTTATAGCTGCAGAGGCCGAAGCCGGAGCGGGAAGGAGGCAACAGCCGGTGCACTTTTGGGCACCTTTAGCCTCGTAGTCTTCGGTAAACACACTCGCAGTTCATGTAAAGAATCCATCATGCTGGACGGAGAGGTAGCATAAACATGAATAAACACGGTTCTGATGTAACGCATCGTGAGATTACAGAAAACTTTCTCGCATTAGCAGTCCAAATGCCAAAATACTTAAACCACCCACCGACCGCTTTGCTTTCACATCAAAATGTCTGCAATTCGTCTGACTATGGATGGGCTTCAGGATTTTTTTCTCTCATTGTGGCGTTTTCTCACGTCCCGTTGCTTCCATATGCTCCTAGATAACAAAGCAGTCATACAAACCGAGATATCGTCGCTGAACATGACACGCTACAACCCACAACCCACCCACGCCTCGACATCCTAGCAACAGTGCAAGTCATTTCTACTCTGATGTCGATGCAGGCGCTCACAGATTAAGGCTGATGCCGGCTGTTGAGACACGTGTGAGGCGAGAGAGCCAAGTGTAGTGTGAGGAGTCCACCGTTACTGTCGGTGCGTTTCCATCCAAATAACATGTAGGTGACACAGAACTGTTGAAATGTTTGGAAACCAGGGTACGTCACTAGCTGTTGACGCTACGTACGGCTGTAACAAACAGGAAGTAGAGTTTGGACGCTACTTTACTCTGAAAAACGTTTTGGTTTTCCAGGACTGTGTTGCTATTGTCCAAGTTGTAGTTGTTCTATCATGTCAGCTGGTATCAGCGATGTTCCATGTTGTCCCGAGACATGGAGAAGGAAACGCTAGTCTACCGATTACAACATGGGAAGACATTTTTGCTCAGGTTCACGTATCAAAGCAAAAGAAACAATAATTGAACATAAATAAGGATCAGTGGTTTATGCTATTTTAGAAGCAATAAAAATAATAGTTATTGGAATTATTACCCAAGTTTCTTGTGAAAATACTGTGATAATTTTGGACCACGGTTACCTACATGTGCAGTAAATTACACCCAAATCCCATCCTCGCTTCATCGCGTTCAAGCTATTTTAGTCAATCACTTAATTTCAATGTCCAAGCAAGTGCAAGGAAGCGGCAAAACTTCTTTTCATAAAACCAGAAAAAACCATTTATCACATTTCGACATCCCTAAAAGCTAACTCCCCGTCGGAAAGCTAACCAAAGCTAATCTAATAGCATTGACTGAGCGGGATATACGGCAGGCCGTCAAGAACCCCCCCACCCCCTCCTCCTCGTTAAATCCAAAATATATCCAGGAAAACATCCACAAATTAAAACAAATGGCACTTTGGGAAATGTCAGACAGCTTAAAGTGACTTATTCTCTCCATATAATAAGGCCATTAAAACTCGAAGCACGCGACACAAACCGAAAAAAAAGAACAGGGGGGAAAGCCTGCGCGGTGGAGGAACAGATAACAAGGAAATAATTTTCACAGAGGCGTATTGCACCTCGCCATAAAAACCAGAAGCTGTTAGTGTTCAGTTAGAGAGTTTAATGCAAAACATAAATCTCTTGAAATCCATACAGGGGCAGCGAATAAAACATTTCAACACATGGCTGTAAAAAATAAATAAATAAATAAAGAGAGCAGAATTTGATTAAGTGACCTACAGGAGAGCTCACAAGCATGTTTATTCTTTTAAAGCAGCCTAAGAGCAACCAATGAGCTTTCACTAAGTGACATTTATCCTCCTGCTAACAAAGTGGCTTTATGTTTCGCTGCTCGCTTCTTTCCCCTCGTAACCGTCTGAGTGGGCAGCTGGGCAAACAGGGGGAAATATTCCAGGGAGATTATGGCGGCTTCTTGTTTTACGGCTAACTGGGGTCTCAACCCGGACAGGAGGAATGACGATGTCTGTCTTTTGAGGACATTCATTTCACCCAGGTTTGAGTCAAATTCCTCCAATCTGCTCTTAGGTTTTTCCAAACATTCATTCCATCCAAACGCCTGGAAAGAATGAAAAAGGAGGCCAGGTCTGGATGAAGAGCAATCAGATCTTTAAAATGCCAAGCCATTACGCGGCGGGAGAGGAATGAAAGGCGGAGAATCGGAAAAAAAAAAAGACTGATTCTCCACCGGTCTGAGTTTACCGAAAGGGTCATCCGATAAAGATCCGATCGTACCTTGATCTAATCCCTGGAAATTTGAGCTGTCAGACTGTGTTGGACTCTGATCCGGGAGAACGGTGTCAGCTTTTAAGGGTACGGCCTGAAGTGAAATATAGGAAAGAGACTTTAAAGTATATTTTCCATTAAAGCCGTGTGATAAATCAATCTGAGACCTAAAAGTTGTGCTTCCATTAAGGTAAACTTTTTATCTTCTGGAATCTAATTACCCCAAACCCTCAATCTGAACGGTATTAGCACTGCGGCGCTGTTAAAATGCCTACTATCAATGGTTTAAACCCTTAAAGTATCATTTTGTGAACAACCAAGAGTAATAACAAAGGTTTTAAGTAATCAGGAGTAAATTATTCCCTTGGTGTCTAAAAATACAGTATAAATCTAGATTAGTTGCTGAAATCAGCACCGAGATGGATAAGGACCAAAACCAAAGGTGACTTATGTCATCCTAAAATGATTCAAGTCTCAAAATCTTCATAAACGTTAATTTCATCAAACTCTGTCCTAAAATCTTTTAAGCCACTGCCGGGTGTTACTTGCACACACGTTATTTGTGATTATTCGCGTGATGGATGGAGTTGTCAAGCGGTGCGCCACCATCAATCTTCCTGAGTGAAACGCAAACAGACAACCAAGCATGTGCTTTGTTTCCCGTCAGCGGAGCTTGGAACCCAACGCCGCGTACAAATCAATGAACTGCCATTTATTGATTAAACGGCTACAAAACTTTGCTCTGCGTTAGGGAAGTTAACGTGGAGCAAAGGTAGCAAGCGAGATGTTGCCATCAGACTTATTCTAGATACGATGAGTTTAACTCTGATAGACATTTTACCAGTATCTTACTTCTAAAATCCAAAATGTCTGAAAAAGAAATCTTTAAAATGGGGATACTAAGAGCATTCCTCCAATCAGCTGCACCCTAAAGGTTCAGGGTTCACTTATTTAAAATTATATCAATTACATATCAAATGTAGCAGCTACGCATGCAAACTTAACTGGCCACCTTTTCTCAAAGAATGAGGTGGGTTTTGCACCATTAGGCCAATTATGTTTTTTTGTTTTGGTTTTTTAAATGGCTGCTTTCGTTGTGATGGTTGCTGACTTTCATGGTTTTTCTTATGAAACTCAGAGATGTTCAGGAAGCCCTGAGAGGCACCAGTCCATCCATCCATCCATCTTCTGCCACTTATCCGGGGTCGGGTCGCGGGGGTAGCAGCTTAAGAAGGGAGGCCCAGACTTCCCTCTCCCCAGCCACTTCCTCCAGCTCCTCCGGGGGAATCCCGAGGCGTCCAGGAGGCATCCTGACCAGATGCCCGAGCCACCTCAACTGGCTCCTCTCGATGTGGAGGAGCAGCGGCTCTACTCTGAGTCCCTCCCGGATGACCGAGCTTCTCACCCTATCTCTAAAGGAGAGCCCAGCCACCCTACGGAGAAAACTCATTTCGGCCGCTTGTATTCGCAATCTCGTTCTTTCGGTCATTACCCAAAGCTCATGACCATAGATGAGCACGGACCGGTACAGCGCGACCGGTAAATCGAGAGCTTCGCCTTTTGACTCAGCTCTCTCTTCACCACGACGGACCGGTACAGCGCCCGTTTCACGGCGGACGCTGCACCAATCCGCCTGTCGATCTCACGCTCCCTTCTTCCCTCATTCGTGAACAAGATCCCGAGATACTTGAACTCCTCCACTTGGGGCAGGACATCTCCCTCGACCCGGAGAAGGCACTCTACCCTTTTCCGACTCAAGACCATGGTCTCAGACTTGGAGGCACTGATCCTCATCCCGGCCGCTTCACACTCGGCTGCGAACCGCTCCAGTGAGAGCTGCAGATCACGTCCCGATGAAGCCAATAGGACCACATCATCCGCAAAAAGCAGAGATGCAATCCTAAGGCCACCAAAACGGATCCCCTCAACACCCTGGCTGCGCCTAGAAATTCAGTCCATAAAAGTAATGAACAGAATCGGTGACAAAGGGCAGCCCTGGCGGAGTCCAACCCTCACTGGGAACGAGCCCGACTTATTGCCGGCAATGCGGACCAGACTCTGACACCGGTCATACATAGGCACCAGTCCATCCCACTTTAAAAGACTAAAGGAAAACATAATGTAACCCTCAAGCAGTACTGTAAAAATCACTCAGGCGGCGCACCGAGTTTTACCTCAGCAGTGATTCCACTTGAAGTTATTTTAGCCTCCCTATAAGATGCACCGAGTCCTGAGAATCAGACAGGGATGAAGTGGCTACTGTCTCAGACCTACGTTTGTCGCTTTTGTCAACACAATCCATTAGACTGAAGGAAGTCTTCCCTGAAAGGATTTACACATCCGGTGGGCTGTTTGCTGCGTCGTTTAGATATTCAACAGGTTTGTTTCGGGCTCCTGCGACAACGGTTCCCTTTCGGACAGACGTGCAGGCTGCGCATGAACGCACCAGATGACAAGACGCTCATTTTTGTGTGTCATTTTCGTTCAGGGTGTTCACAGCACTGCATCGATGCTACCTGAATGCAACAGCAGCTAAAAAACCCCCCAAACACAATAACTGTACTTATTGAGTTATTTTGCAGGCTGTTTGGCTAAATGTCGCCACTCTTTAAGCGTTAATTCGTTCGGATTGGTTTCTTAGCCTCATCAGTTGTTTCCCCTCTGGCTGGTCTGACTCGACTCCCCACACAGATTAATGAGGCAAAAATCTTAATGGATTCGCTCAATTTCAGAGTTCGAACGCTGGAAGCTAAAGGAAACTTTTCACGTGGATCAGAGTTATCGCCATGACTCACTGGAGTCCAATGATCTGACTCGTTTCCTTGAACCTTTCCGCCCATCACATCCGTTCTACGTCTCACACGCTGAATTCGAAACAACTGATTAGGGTTTAAAAACATCTTACAATCTTAATTTCCATTAAATTTCATTCAGTGTTTCCGTCCTCCTCTCTTAATTGTTTTCAACCCCGAAAGCGAATCCAGTTATGGGACATTTTCACTCCTTTTACGGTTGAGATCTTAGCGGAGGAAATGGTTTATTCTTATTGTTATTGGTCGTAGTGTTTTTACACAAATCCAATTGCGAAATGTTACGACTTCATTTCAGATATGAGGTGCGGAGGAAAAAAAAAAAGAAAAAAAAAAAGCCCAATCAGCAGAAAACGGATTATGAAATCTACACTCAAAAAATAGCGCTTTATATTTGAAGTGAGTTTCTGTAGCATTAAAATTTGAACAACTGTTACATTTGAAGTGAGTTTTACACAGAGCAAAAAAGGGATCAGACGCTGGTCATGAGTTGCAAAAGTTAAGACTCCAAACCACAAAAAAACAAACAAAACAAAAAAAACACAATTGAACCATCATTTCTGCTTCAATTAAAAACTCTAGTATACATAAATATTACATAGGAATGCAAGCTACAAACTGCTGGAGAAATATTAACAGGGTTTTGTTTCGCTCTCACAATGTTTCCACCAATTAACGCTTCGGCGCCACTGCAAAACTAATCCAACCAGCCAGATATGTGAGTATGCTGCAGAATTACATGAAACCTCCAATAAAATATCCCGTAAAGCATTGCACCGAAAGAGTTATTTGCTACTGAGATGTTGTAAAGAATCATTTTACAATAAAAAGCTGACAGCCTGTGCATTGTGCAGCTCTAATTCATATCGACACGACTGGTCCAATATGGCTTCCATTTTTGTGATTGTTTGTCATCTTAGACGTGCTGAGAAATAAACATCGGGGAATAGTTTGTTTCTGGCGTCGTATTCTGCATAAATAAAATAATAATAATAATAATAACAGGACAGTGAAAACTAAAGAAGAAGCAAAATGAAAGGACGACACAACAAATGAAGTAGCCAGCAAGTTGATTGGGATTAAGGGGAGTTCGACGATGTGAGTTTATTTAGAGAAGTCCTTTTTAACACAGTTCAGCTGGACGAAATCCAATTAAAACCCCCACTTGGAGAATATTTGTTTATTGTATTTTCATAAAATTAGCTTTACCCACTTTCTGTGTCAAAGCAGCTTTTGGTGTGAAAAAAAACAAAACAACAACAACCCTCCACAACAGTCATGTTGCCGAAATAAGCAACATAACTGATGTTCATTTCATTATTAGTATTTTAATCAGGCATCTTGGTCGGCTTTCCTTCTCAAGTGCTCTGTAGTTTAATGAGCTATAAATGACAAATATTGTTCTAAAGGTGAATGTCTGTCATTTTCTTTCGGGGGGACGAAACGCAATAACAAAGGGTTTCGCTAATGGAAATGAGACAATTGCAGAGAAGCGATACTAAAAAGAAGAGGCTATCCGCAGGGCAGCGTGGACGTTTCCAATGTTAACAAAAATGGTCACAGGATGTGTGGCTGCTCTCAGCCATTTGGCAGATGAGTCTGAGAGAGAGAGAGAGAAAGATCACTTCAAGTGTCAATTATCACACACTTTATGGTACTCCAAACAAATTTTCCCGCAGCTATCATTAGTAAGTGTGAAAGTAGAAATTGGGAAACACACAAGTGGAAGGAAAGACACAAAGAAAGCAGGTCCTGTAAAGCACAGATTTACATTCAGAGCAGACATGTAGCGTGTCTTCATATTTCTCCAGGCGTTTTTCTCGTGTTACAGCCACAGCCGTCGATGAGGCGTTGGGATTTTATGTGACAGACCAACATGAAGCAGTGCAAAGTTTCGAAGTGGAAAGACTTTTGGCTTTAAAATGTGGCTTAATTTTGTTTTCAGTCCCTCTGAATGAATATCTGTGGAGCCAAATGTTGCTGCGGTTACAAGAGTTGTGTGATATTTCGTATTTTGGTATCTGATACCAATACCAATACTTTTTATTCAAGTTTGATGGATCAAACTTTTGACTTTAAAGTGTTTCTGTGTTTTTCCTACGAATTGCTTTGTTTAAACCTTGGACGGAATTTGAACAAACTTTGTAAAATAAACTAGTTTTTGTATGACATACTTACATGACAACCAGAAACATTAGAGAAGCAAATCCGTGTACATCTTCCCTAAAGTACAAAAAAATTCAACAAATCAAAACAAAATATTTATTTAGGTAGAGTTGAAATTTCAAGAGGAAATTTAAAACTAAAGTACTGATCTTACCATGCTAGAATAGATCTGCCATTGATATTGTATTGGTATCGATATTATTGATGATTTTAAATATTTCGATTCTATAGTATTTCAAGCAATTACTGCTGCTTCTTTCACATGTCTACAAGGATGTGCAAACAGAGCGATCAAACTTTAAATACATTTTCCATTCTTGAACAAAACAACTTAAGTGCAGTCGTCCCTAAATGGATTTGAGTCTGGACTTTGACTGGGCCATTCGAACTAATGAAAATGATGCATTTTAAATTAAACAGCGTCACTGTGACAATTTGCTAAATGTCCTCTTCCTTCCACCTCACAATCATTCACTGCTTTGTGATGGACGCAGAATAAAATAATAAAAACGGCGACATTTTGAGGACGTGACAGAATATGAAGCTAAATGCTCATTGGGTGTGAAAACTGTTGCCATGCACTGCAAAATCCCATCAAATCGGATTTGTTTACTTTAGTTCATATCAGTCTGTGCTGGTCTCCTGTTCTTCTCTTATCTCCCCTATAACTTTCGATTTTCTCCGTGGCTGACTTACCGAAGGTTATGTTTTGAAAGAGGCTCGTTTTGCCTCAGTGGAGCTCCGTTCTCCCGCTACTGAGCCGCGCCACCCACCCCATTCCCTCTGCTACATGACTGAACCCAGATAGAGGGCTCGGTAAAGGAGAGAAAAAGCCCGGAGAGCCCGAGACCTGAGCAGCCACCGGAGGAACGGCGCCGGGGCCAGGAGGCTAATGGCCTCTCAGGCAGTGACCGGTAAAGATGTCTGTCAGCGTTTCTACTGACAGGACTCCAGCACTCTTGCTTTGGCTTAAAACTGACCAAAAAAAGGCAAAAAAAATTTATATATATAGAGGAGATATTCAATTTGAACAAAAGAGTCACCTTTATTAAGGTCGGTAGCATAATGACAATCTTAAAATCCCTACTCGGCCGCTTTGATAAGGCGTTGAGAGGAGCTCCCTTTGCTGTCAGACTGGCAAAGAAAGTACATCCTGCTCCACCTCAGATTAGAAGGAATCTATTCTCTTGATTTCATTCTCCTCCCACTTTCTTCTTCAAATCCTCAAGATCCGAGTCTTGAGGATTTGACTCAATACCAATGAACAAGTTATTGGTATCTGTTGGGTCAAATCATCAACCCAACCCAGTGGCTCGGTCTAAATTTCACCCAGAACTGCGTTACAAATTGGATTATTTTTAGCCCAGCAGCTTTTATGTGCATTTTTAAAAAAAAGAGAGCAAAGAGACAAAAACTAAATCCAACCAACCAATGCTTGTTGACATTTTGCAGAGTCAGAACATTTTCCCAACTTTTGAATAATGTGGCGAAAATCAAACACAAGAGAACAAAAGTGTGTGAGAGAAAGACTGAGCGTGTGCACACACTGGTAAACACGTCTCAGACTAGAAACTGTCATCTGAGTGAAGACTAATTTTTGGGGAGCTGTAATCCACGTTTCTTCCCCCCCCCCCCCGTCTCGCAGTCGGTCTGCTTAAGGTGACGGATTGAACGGTTCTCATCAGATCATTTGTCACCATTCTGAAAAGCAACAGCTTCATTTGAACACGACAGGCCCATTAGGAATTGTGACACGTTATATAAAAGATGGAGCGGTGGCGGCGTTAAAGCAGAGCTGTCATGTCAGCCGAGGATGACTCGTCTCACAAAAACGTGTCGGTGGAGGATTTAAAAAAAAACAAACAAAAAAACAAAAAAAAAAACACAACTATCCTGCAGGTGGAACATTTCTAGCAACACGCTGCTTGGTTAATCACTGCTGCTTTCCCAGGGTTCTCAGCGACCTGGAGAAGCATTTATGAGAGAGCACTTACTGAAATGTCACTTCCCTGAATGCCGTATATGTAGATATTCATCCTAAAGTGCTCTTTCTTTGATTACTGCTTCCCATACCTACTTCCATTTAGAGGACCTTCTGATATTTTCAATAATATTTACGTGTCGCATACTGTATTTAAAGCAGTTTGATGGTTCCTACATATATGAATAGAAAAACTCTGACGACTAGAACTCAGTTTGCCTTGTTTGTGTCAAAGAGACGGTCAGATGTTCTCAAGCCCCTTTATGTCTTTTTGGGAAGTCGTAATCTGTCGGAGAAGCGTATTTTTACATCTCACTGCGGCGGGAATGTTTCTCATTTTAACGAGATGTAAAATTCTTCTGATTAAAACGGGTTTTCGCATCCCGCTACGCCGCCAACGTTTATGTCGTAACGGGAAACCGCTCCGGGATTTATCCCCAAAGTTTGGCTGTTAGAAGCTTCCAGATATAATTACACATGAAAATTGTGTTGCATTTATGATCGGACGGTTCTTTGGAGAGCGGTCAGACTCTTCACTAATTATAGTCATCAGGAGTAGAAAAGTTGGCACCCCCGGTGTTGCGGCGCATGCCACCTCTTATGCAAATATGTTGGTTTTTTTGCCACTCTGACTTATCTAATGTGAGCCTAAATGCTAGTTAAAACGCTCTCCTACTGCAATCATGAGTCACTAGCTGTTTTATCATTTGATAAAATGGTTTAAATGAAAAGGGGATAGAGGATGGAAAAAGAGGGAACCCCCCCCCCCCGCGGCTGCTTTTCATTTCTGAGTTAAAATGCCAATAACACAGTTAAATGTTTTCTCCTCTCTGATCCGCTTCTGCACTTTCCCAGGGCAGCATCAGATATCAGCCTGGCCCCCGCGAAGCCACACGTCCGGCTCCGCTCGGCCTGGAGATCGATGGCTGCAGACACTCCCACGCGTCTGATGCCACGGCTCCAATCAGACCCACCACTGTAATCACGAAAGAGCCGAGAAAGCAGAGACAGATAAGGCCGGCGCAAGAGACCGGAGTTACGCGGCAAAAACAAACGCGATAACGTTCGCGCTCCTCAAGATGGCGACGCGTCTCTAAAAGCCGTTAGCCAGACGAGGAGAGAAATGGAACGGCAACGAAATAACTAGTGCCTTCTTTTTTTATGTGGTAAAAAAAAAGAGAGAGAAGCTTTATTTTTTTTTGAAATATTAAATAAAAGGTCAAATAAATGGAAAGAAAATCAAAGAGGAGGAGCTTGGGGGGGGGAAGAATTTAAAAAAGAGATTATTTAAGAGAACTGCAAATATCAGTAACTATAATTTCAGCGGCCGACAGAAACTGTGAAGCAATTTCTAGTCATAAGAAAAAAAAAAAACTCCTCCTCTGAGATTCGAAAAACAAACTCAGACCTGAGCCAAAGGTCAAAGGTCCCCACCATTCCTGTTCGACAAACAAAAAACACCACTCCCCACGGAGTCGCCACGACTTTTACGAACAAGCCGACCCCTTTTGCCCATAAACAATTTACGGAGCCTGATAACATCGTAATCCACAGCATCTCCATGAATCCTCACAAAGCCAGAGTCCGAACCCTGGAGCTCGGCCCCCATCGCGCCGCGCTCTTATCAGGCCCGCAGCCTCTCGCTCCAGGCCCGGTATCATCCGTCTAAATCAGGCGCTGGCGGCTCGTACGGCGCGAGGTCGTGGGCGGAGGAGGTTACTCGAATCCAGAGCCGTCGTCATGAAACACCGCCACGGAGTCTGGAACGGCGGAGATACAAATATCAGGCGGCAGAAGAATGTTAAACTACGAGAGCGGAGAGCCACAAGCGACGTCACTGTAAACCTGGAGTATTAATAGATGTGATGAGTAAAAACTTGTTTCACCGGGGAACAGAGACATTTTCTTTTTTCTTTCTGAAAACAACACATATGATTCTGAGACTTAAAAAAAAACATCATACTTCTTTTTTGTGAACAACTTAATGTGCCGATCTGATTCTTGGACATTTTTTTCAAAGCACATTTTTCCATACAGCGTCTGTGAATACTTGGTTTGTGGCCAAAAGAAGCGGTCGGTGTGGCGGCGGCCATGTTGACTGTTAATCAGCAGCTCTTGCTCAGTTTACCATCAGGTCCAGGTAAACATGTGGGCCTAATTTGATGAGATTCCTTAAAGCGTTTACGAACGGGAACCTGGGACTGCTGCATATTTCCATAAACAGCTGCGGCAGCAAAACTGGATATTAGTCACATATAAGACAAAAATATAACTAAATCAACAAAAACTGAAATATCAGCCCATCTTTTTTGCAGTAGGACGTCTCAAATGTGCAAAGTGCACCATTTCATTGCAGCCTTCTCAGAAAGTGGAACCTGAACTAGAGTAATGTATTCCAAGCCTTTATTTGTTGTACTTTTGACAATTATGGCTTGGAGTTAATAACAATAAGAAAAATAAAATTATTTTGGTTCTTTTGCTAAATAATTTTTTTTTTTTTTTTTTTTTTACTGAAGATATAAAAATAATTGACAATGACGATCAATACAAGCTGAACCCAATTAAAAAGGGAAAAGTTGTGATGACGATAAATTCCCTTTTTCTATTTAATGTTCTTTGTGAGAGAAACAGTCTGCTACCAACACAGACGTCTTAAACGTCCGATCTGCTGTCTGATTTCTGCGACACACCAGCTGATACGCAACTTTACATTCAGACAACACAAATAATCACATTTGATTTTGCATCAGCCTCTTTTATTGTTTGGTGCGCAGGCTTGAGCTTGAGCCTAAAGACGGCTGTTGTCTCCTCCAGGTGACTGCTGCAGCGCTCCAGCAAGCCGGTGCTATAAAACGCTCATCAATCACAGAGCCTAATCTCAGGTTCTCGCTGGCACCTTCATTGTGCGAGGCTTTTCTATAAGGCTGCCTTCACATAATGCCCCCGCTCAGCCTCCTTTTGACGGGGCGGCGGCCCTGCAGCTCCCCGCCATGAGGGCCGTTCTCAAGTGGCACGTCTTTTTGAAGCGAGGCAGCGGTGGCGCTTCGGCTAATCTGGACATCTGGAGGCCCAGAGGGTGAAGGCGGATGAGGGCCAAGGACGTGGCATATAGGTGGCCGCAGATGGCTGCTTGATGTTTAAACGTAATCATTTGGATCTGAAGCCGAAGGGTTATTTGCAATGGTAATCAAGAGGAAGAGATTTTCTCTTTTTTTTCTTGCCTTTTAATTTGTTTCGCTTGACTCAGTTTACATGCGCCAATGATAAGTCAGTATCTGACCCAACATTGTTGGCGTGGATCATGAAGAAAGCGGTTTATTAATAAATTTAGTCTTTTCTTGTCCTGGTGAAGCTTCTATACTCCACAAACGGCAAAACAGCCGGAACACCGACTTCCTTTAACCCTTTATTTTTGAAATTTCAAATCTTCGCCTGAATATTTTTGCTCATTTTAATTGTTCGCAGTTCTTTAAATGTCCTGTGAGAAAATATAATCGCCCGTTTAGCCATAACAACTGGAACCTTCAACATCTAGCAAGTCATTTCCGACTATTGAAAGCCTCAGATTAATTTCACTTGCTGCTACGGCAGGAGTGAGATTACCGTAATAACCCGAGATTAGCCGGGAAGCGCAACGTCTCCCCTTTCAGAAACCATTGGAATTTTTCAGATAGTTGCAACGTGTGGCGGAATTACGGTACTGCAAATATGGCTGGATTGCCAGCACTTCATTTAGGACTTAAAGGTTTAAATCAAGACTAAAAAAGCCACTTGTTGCCTTCGAACCGTTTCACTGGTCAACAGCCAAAATACTGACTTGAGTTTTTCTCAATCTTTTCAATGTTCCTGTCGAGGTTTCAGTCGCCATGAGGCACTAAGACTTCGTCGCGATGCATTTAAAACATCTGCTTTGGTTTTACTAGATGTAGACAGAATGAAAAAGTGAGTGAGTTTGTGCGGTATTTTGTTAAACATGTTCAGATTTTGTTCCACAGATTAGGACAATGTGTCATTTGGCAGTTGTAATGACTCACGTGGGGTTCCTCAAGGCTGCTTTCTCGAGTCATTTTTAATTGAATAAAAAAGAAAAAGCTTCTCTTTCCACAAATATTACTGATATTACTGATGATGTGATGCTTGATGTTTCTGTGTCAGCACAATCACTGGGAGAGCATGTCTGTAATGTCAGTGAGACAGTTTCATGAATAAACAAATATTATTGTTTAACATTCCAGCATTCCAGAGGCAGAGTACAATCTGAACTGGTAGCTATTTCATCACAGATTCCTTGAATCATGAAATGCTCAGGTTTTCCTGGCACTTTTCATGCATTGTCTGTCGAATTTGATTTTTCTCACCCTCTGTTTCCTTTTTTTTCCCCTTGTCAAGCGCATGAAATTGCCGAGAATGTGAACAGAGCTACACATATCAAACTGTCTTCCCTTGTCTCGCTTGAGCCGAAAATGAGATTTGCAACATGGATGAACTGGCTAAAGAGAAGAAAGAGCAACTTTAAGATTCAATGAAGACACTGAAAAAAATAAAAACCAAAGAACATGTTTGCAGAATTGCTCGGAAAGGCAGAGAGTCTTCCAAAACAGCTCCCTTCTTTTTTCTGTGTGTGTGTCTTTATCTGCGATCCTCACCGCTGATCTTTTTTTTTTTTTTTGTCTTTCAATCTTTGTTGCAGCTCTTGGCAGATGAAACGCAAACAGCCCCATTCAAAAATAAACACAGCAATTTTGAGCATTTTGACATTTCATTCTGCCATATCTGGTAGTCTGCGCTTCAAACCATTTCATTTTACACTGCGAGGACAAAAAAACAAAAAAAAAACAAAAAAAAAAAACAGGTTTCTTGTGCTGCTGTGCAGATGAACAGCCCAGATAGTGGGTGGGTTTTTAACTCCACAATCGTTTCTACCTGGTCATTTTGTGCTTTTGCGTGTATTTTTATAGATGCAGCCTGCGGCGAATGGATCCCAAACAGTGGGCTTTTATTGCAGCTGACTTGATGATTCTTTCATTCGTATACATATAAAGATTAAAAAAGCCAAATCCATTCAGTGATTTAATTAATACATTTCCTTCAGCGTACTATAAGCGTGGTGGGCCGCCAGGCTTTACTTGCGCCCCCACCAGGCTAACTAAGCATTGCTCATTATTTAATTTTTTTTTTTTAATGTTTGCATTTTTTAAGACGTATTAGTTGGTTTTCAGGTATTAATCTTAACCCTAACACAATTATCAAGTGATATTTTCATATTTTTTGTCAACTTTAAAAAATGTTTAACTCAAAAACATTTTGAGTTTTTGAGTTGACAGCTTCATCAAACAAATTGATGAAGCTGTTTTGACGTTTTTGTCCGGTATTCTAACCAATGCAGAGACTGCTGCACCAAATAACTTAAGTACTGAAGTTTAAGCTTGAAACAAGTTCTTTTAACTTTACGTAAAAGTGTATGCAAAAAAAAAAAAAAAAGTTTGGATGTCGTCAGACCTTGGATGGAAACCTTTGGATGTTCCTTCTTTGTGCACTCGGGCTGGGTGAGCGGGTCGAACAAGGGCGTGGTCGGGCTCGTCGGGACAGCCAAGCTCTGCGTGCAAACAGCTGGGAAGAAGAGGAGGAGGAGGAGGAGGAGGAAGAGACCAGCCAGAAACGAGGGGTTGGAGTCCTGTGAGGACGCTGTCATGGTGATGACCTCTCCTCTAACTGCCAAGGTGGGCCTCTGGGGAAAAGCTGGAGAAGAGGGGAGACGACGTCAGATAAAAGGGCTGAATAGACTGAACACCGAAAAATGAAAACGAAAGCGGGAGAACTCAAGGTACAGAGTCTATGAAGGACAAAGAATTGAAAAACTGCTCAGGAAGCAAACGAGTCCTGTCAAAGAAGTGCCTGACCCCTGACCTCGGAACGACGAGTCACGCTTGCAGTTAAACTTCGGAAATCCATTTAACGTCCGATTAGGATGATGAAATCGAGTGGTACGGTTGACCATTCAGTGAGATTTAACGATGCAAAAACAAGCCGATGTGAAATTCTCCTTCGGAAAGAAGAAAATGTTTGAACAACTTTGATTTCTGCCCGAACCCCCGACGTTTTTACGGCCAGTGATACATCTCCCTGCATAAAATGACTTTCCATAATTCTGTCACTCCAGTATTAAAATATTAGTCCAGCAAAGCTACAAGAAAACGACAACAGCTCGAAACACGCGCGCACGCACTCTCAGGCGCGCTTTTACTTCCTCGCTGAATGTAATCTCTCCCAGTCATAACTTATGAGCCTCCGGTGCCGAGCCGAGACCAGCAGTTCATCATCTTCCGCCCGGCGCTCCTCACGCTGTTAGCATAGCGAGGCGTAATCTCATTAACGCAGATTAAAAACCCAGAGCGTCAACTTTCCGGAGCACTTTGACTCGGTTACATCCCCGTGTTGTGTTTTCCTCGCTAATGCTTCCATCAATAACAAATTATTAGCCGGGTTGAGTTGCAAATCAACCATATTGGCCGCCAATCAATTATCCCCGCTTACAGTGGCGGCGAGCTAATCAGGCGAATGGGAGGCATCGACTCCCGTCCTGAACCAGAAGCGACTCTTTCCGCCTGTATTTATCGATTTGCCGCGTCGCTTATCATTTATTGCGGTAAAAATTCAGATTTATTCTTGTCACAATGAAGTCCGTGTCGTCCAGGTTGCTAATTTGACCATTTCTTTTCCCCCACAATTTCTTCAATTGCTTTTCTGAAATTTGAACATAAATTTACGAATATGAGCAAATAATATTTTCCACTGATATAATCACACAACGTTCGGAACTAACGCATATTTTAAAGCAATTTCCTCTGGAGATTTTTTGTTTTTATTACACTCTTTCCCTATTTATTATGATTTTAATTCCACTGCAGACCAATTGGATCCAATGAAATATCAGTTTAAACCAAAGAAGCATTAATCTCCTCTTCACCGGGTGGTTTTTGATTAGATTTTTGTGGCATTTTAGCTACAAGTCAAAATTCGTCGCTTTATGTTAAGACAAAACTTAGAGCGTGATCTGATTTCATTTGGAACAAAACCACATTAATAATTCCTACTTTTCCTCCCTCTGCTGTCTTTGTGAGCTTATGGCGAGACGCGTTGCGTGAAAAAGGTCTTGAATAGAGCGACGGACGGCGCTGCTTCAGTTTCCACACCATGACGGCTGCGAAAGGTTTGCAAGCAGTTAAGCGAGAAAAAGCTGGAGAAAACTCCCCCGTTTAACACGACTTCATATCATGGAGTCACAGTGAAGGAATACTTCTGCGGTTTTCAAACTAACTTTTCCTAAATCTTAGCGCGCGCCTTTAGCAATCGCACGTTGCCGAGTAACAACGGCACCCGGCCGCCTCACAGCGGATAATGAGTAGAGTAAATGAAACAACACTAATGTGCTGTGAAACGTGAGCCAAAGGGTCGGTATGAAATGTCCAGCGGGAGACGGGTCAGATGTCAAACAATCAGCTCTACAGAAACGCAAAGCAGAAAGCAAGAGAGCCCAAACTGAGGAGAGAGCTGCACAAACGAAAACCCTTCCACAGGTTGCATTGTGTTTATGTGAAGTAGAAAAATGTACAAGTACGACTTATCGTTCTTGCTTTATTTGAATCATGAGGACATTCACCACAGACACGCTTGGTTGGTGTTAGATTCTGTAATAGTGTCGGCTGAACGGGAAGGTGCTGCTCTTCCTTCCTACATCCTTAATCAACAAGAAGGCCTTGTTTTTTAATACAGTAGAGTAAATGTCAACTTTTGGTAAGTGGATTTGCGAGAAGGTTTTTTTTTTTTCTTTTACTTTGATGCTTGTATCTTATTTGGCCAGCAGATTTTTTTACTGCCAGCGTTTTTATTCCACTTTGTCCATGTACGTCTTTGTTCAAGTAAGGCACTTAGTTTGCATGCAATGACGTGAAAGACCGAGCATGACTAAATCCTGTTCAAAGAGTGTTTTGCCCAAACGGACTGTGAGGATGAGGAATTGCATTTCCAAGCCTCTTCTCTGTCTGTCGGACTGCGAGTTGCACCAGTGAGCTGACGTCCTCGGCCGTTTATTTGACGTAAACACTGGTTCTGTTTACATCTTTTCTTTCCGCTTGATGAAAGCTCTGAGATGATGATGTGAAAAGGTATTTGCTCCCTTTGAGATTTCTTCTGTCTTTTTTTTTTTTTTTTTCCCCCCTCTTCTGTCACATTTAAACGTTTCAGATCGAACGGATTCTCTCATCACTCGGACATAATCAGGGTAAATACAGATGATGATAGAGGAAATAAACTCGGCCGTGAGTGAATCTCCCACAGCCCAGATGTAGCTAGTTTTCATTGAAAAGATGGGTTCAAAATTCAACAAGCAGGTGTGAGAAGCTTGAGGAAGGATGCACAAAATGTTTGTTCTGGATCGGTTCTACCAAACAAATATAAACTAGAGTAAAAAAAATAAAATAAAAATATTCCAAGCAAAACATTTTTATAATGCTAACTCACTCGACACAGAAAAAAGTCTAATCAAATTTATTGTGAAGCAGAAAAAAATCCATCTGCCTTAATAATTTGGCTTTAGCCTCATTTAACAAGATAATGAAAGAGATAAATTTCTCCTTTAACTAATAAAATGTTCATGTTCCTCGAAACACAAGGTGTAGTCTAATTAAGAGCCTAGTGAAGTTTATTTTGTGCCTAATGGTATTATTAAATCGCAGATTGTGTCTTTGACTGGATCATTAGACTCTATTAGGCGCTGCAAATCTCAAGAAAATATGACGCAATGGCTTTCCGTACGTCCGCCATTGTTCCCACTGCTTCTGTGTGAGAAAACTTCCTTTTCCAAACGTGTGTTCAGGTATCATCTCTGCAGCTCAGTTCAATGTTCCTGGTATCTTTCTACATTAAAAACTTTCCTGCTTTTGATGTAAACGTTTTACAAAAAAAAAAAAAAAGTATCGTTCATTTTCTGACAGCGACTGGCTGGATGTGCTGAAAACATTTTGAGCTTTAATGTTAATTATCGAAGCATTAGTCCTGGAAGTCAAAGACTTGAGTGTTCGAGGCTGTTTTGACTTTACATGCACTGAAATGAAATGTCAGCTCAGGAAACGGTTCGTTTTTGGCTTTAAGGCTTTAGACGGGGGCCAGTGAACTCGGATGCACAGCAATCTCCACTCTGGAAAAACTGGCAGGGCCCAGACACGGACAGCTGGTCACACTCCACAACATGCGGGCAGAACTGATGCGTGCTGCGTGCCAACATCAACTCCCGAGAACGAGCTCTGCGAACAGAGCGCGCGTGAGGCAGGAACTGCAGAGACGCCTCAACAGGATCCACCCAATTTCCCGTCCAGCTGCGTCGAGAATCGCCAGCAGTCTGTCGTCGGCGAGGGAGCGATACGCCGGACACGCCGCTGATAAAGCTGTTTCAACAAACACCGTGCGGCGTGCAGGTTCTGCTGTAAACGACTCGCAGAGCCTCTGATAGTCACTCAGTCAGACGCGGCGAGTCGATGACGGCAGGCTGTGTTTGCCGAGAACTCATGGATTTATGAAAGAAAAGTACAAACACTGCGCCGACAAAACACGGGAACATGACAGGATTTATTTAACCTTCACTGATCACAGAGAGGGGAAGAGATCATCTCTCTTTTCTCGCACTTATTGGAGGTTTGAATTACAGATTCTCAATGAAAATGTTGAATTGTGCACATTGTGTGTACTGTGTATGTTGTGAACATGTTAAATACTTTGACCACAGTGCTTATTCCTAACCTGTTGCCTTTTGTCTTGTTTGGTTAAAATATATTTTCAAAAGTTGAGATCTGATTGTACCACACATTATTATGGTCAAGAAAATATAGTGTGACTGTAACAGTAGGAATAAAGTCATTAAATGACTAGAATAAAGTGGAAATTTTTGAGAATAATGTTGTAGTTTTTTAAGTATAAAGTCATAACTAAATAAACTGTATTCTGGTAATATTATGACTTTGTTGCTGTAATATTGAGGTAATATTTATTCTCAAACTATTTCTACTTCATTCTAGTATAATTATGTCTTTATTCTCAATTTTCTTTGTATTCTGTTTTGTACTTTTCCTTGAATGCAAATGATTGGGGCAAAAATAACGAGGGGAAACATTTATTTATATGTCAAGCACCGGTGAAGGGCCTCCATACGCACTTACTTTCCTGTTTACTCTTTCGCGTTATCAAATTTGAGTTTGTGAAAAAGAGAAGTAAATTTCAAGATAAAAACTTGGTATATGTTGCACAGCATGAACCCTAAACAAAATGGTTTCATCTAACAGGAATCCTCTTAACATAGTTTAAGAAATAAACACAGAGAAGCTGAGTAACAGACTCTCTCAGTCTGGCTCTCGTACAGTCAAACACCCAGATTGCTAAGTGCTTTAGCGCGGAATAGAAATTGATTATCACATTCCTAAAGTGCTCCGGCTTAATTATTCTAATAAGACGGAGAATCTGAAATGTAAATTGTGCCGTCTCCCCTGTGGGTGTGTACAGTGGGAGCTCACGGCAGAAGCTCATTTCGGGCCCCGCGCCGGTTGAGGCTCCAGGCAGAACGGCTTCGTCCCTGACAACAGTTTGCCGTAAACAACCCAGAGCCACACGAACAATGAACCCCGGTCTCTTCCCTCTGTGCGGCTCGCAACACAAAGTGCGCGAAGTGAAGACAAAGATATTTCTCTCAGCTTTTCCAGATTTATTTATCTGGGAAAGCTCGACCCAGATAAATAAAGCAGAACGCAGGATGATCCAGATGGCGGTCTGTAAGTCTCGACTGTTCCCGTGCAGGCTGTCATAAGACTCTCCCGGCGATTACAAACGTAACTATGGCAACAGAGCGACGAGCCTGAAGTGGAGCGGCGGGGGATCCGGGTCGAGTGCGTTTCGGCTCCAAAGGAAGCGCCGAGTGGAGGTCTGCTTGATGATGCAACACGGCGACAGGAAGTGAAGTGAAGGGCTTCAGACCATGAAAACAAAGGCAGAGGAGTCGTGAGAAATACACTATGACTCTGTGAAGTGACTGGAGTGTGTGATGATCTGCAAGTTCATGCACCAAAATCAGAACTTGCTCAGGGTCCAGAGAAAAATCCCATCACGTTCATGAGATTAGAGATACAAGATTCTGATTACAATTTAAATATAACTTCTTCACTTTTGTAGCAAACATTTCAACAACTTTTATAGAAGTTGGATAAAAGTCGTCTGTTTGTCGCATCATGAAACAAAATCGTTTTGAGTTCTGATCGGTTGAACAGATTCACGACTGAACTACTTCAAATGAACGTTTAAAGTTTTTTCAAGGCCGTCAAAGTCACAAAAAGCCCTTTGACCGTTTAATGAGCTTCAGTTTACTGTGAATGTCAAAAGCCAAAATAATGATGACCAAAGCTTTGACCTAAATGCAAATCTAAACACAAGTATAACTCAAAATATAGCAGATTTACTTTTCTTTCTTTGCTGTAGGAAACTAGGAATGCAGATGATCTTTTACTGAAATAAATCAGCAACAACATTGAAGTTCCACTTTGGAAACCTGAACTTGGACTGGCTCACCAACCAAAGCTGCATGTTTTTGGGGCGCCGGGCGGAAAGACCTCGGGTAAGAAATCGAACCCGGGGCCTTCTTGTTGCTAGGCAGCAGCGCTACCCACTGTGCCGCTCCAACAAAACCTTCAATATTTTGAAAAAAACAAAAACAAAACTGGAGCAGAATTTAACAACAACAAAAAAAACAACCTAATGGTTTTAAGGTGGACCTTTATTTGTCAGACTCTACTTTTTGATCCAGTTTGCCACTCGGCAGTCGTGTTCATCCTAATCACACCGGTCATAACACTCTCTCTTCCTCCTCCTCCTCGTCTTCCTCATTTGCTTTGGACGGTGGAGCGGACATTAATAGACCAGGAGCTTCCAGAGACCAAACACGCCGCGCTCGCCGCTTCATTTCCACCCATCTAGTGAGGAGGTTGCCTCTAATTACAAGTCAGCGCCAACTCCCTGAGCCCAATCTCATCAGACTCTGTTAGCACGGTGATTAAATTGCTTCTGGTCCGGTGGGGAGTGGCTTTATGCGGCGCGCGGAAAGGAGTCTGCGTGACCGGAAGCTGGGGAGGGAAGAAAAAAAAAAAAAAAAAGAGTAGCGGTGACGGTTTTAGATTAATTTGTCACTCCGAGATAACACATGGGAGGAGTAATTGGTGATCTCGAAAGCATAGCTCCCACAGGACGAGTCTCCCCTTCCCTTCAATTCGTTAGAAGTGATTAGATGTCGTTACGAAGCGTCTTTTGCGGTGGCGTTTTTTTAAGTCGAGCCCCTCTGGAGCTCTTTGTGCATGAAAAATGGCGCAGGCCGCCGCCAACCTCCCAACGCTAGTCATGAGCTTTTCATTGCGCACAAATAGTAACGCCTCCTCCTCTTGAAAGCTCTCAGGAATCCTCAGTCTTGGTGCAAAAGGAAAAAGAATTATAGCAGGAGGTAATAGCACCTTCTTCCTTCCCCAAACTAAAACGGCGATCGATGCCTCTGACCCCAGAGAGAACATCAGCAGAGCTCATTCCACACGCCTCGTTTTGTCCGACCTCCGCAGAAAGGAGCTGGCGAAGAAGGGAAATAAAGTGCGCGGACGTCGATGTGTCTCCGCTAAATCACATTCCCGTCCCAGTCAGACTCCCATATTCTCGCCCTTGGGGATGGGCTGGTTTCAGCCAAAGCCACACTGACCATGTCGAATCGACTTCAATAGCCCGGCCCCACTAATCTCCTTAATGCCAACCTTTGTTGGGGACGTCAGGGGAAGATATGTAGGAGCAATGTCCATGAGCGTCGTGAAGGAACTGGGCCGAACATGAAGTTCAGTTTAATGGGGGGAAGGACAGTGAAATGAGAGGTGAAGATGGTGAGACAGTGGGTCTATTTTCTTCTTTTATGACAGGAGAGGGTCCTGCAGGGGTCAGGGCAATCAGCCCCGTCCGGGTTCCTCTGACGGCCCTCAGGAAAAGCCGAAACAGACAAAGAAAGGATCCTCTAAAAGGAATTAGAGCTGGCTGACCTCAGACTGGAAAGGCAAAGGCTGTTTGGAAGAATACAGAGCGACTCAGGATGAGCCGACATGCTGAGACGTCGCGTCTGCTATGAAATTTAGCCGAGCGAAAATTCGTGGAGCCCAAACGATTGCTGGCATCTGGGAGATGATATATGTGTCGGACAATCATAAAGTGTTACAATATTAAAAATATATCAGTTTTTTTTAAAAAGCAATAAGGTTGAAACCAGCAACCAGATGAGTAAACAAGACTTGTTCTCTCTGCAAGGTCTGGTAGGGAGGTTTTCTTTTTTTCTTTATCACTTGTGTACATAATTTAGTCATTTGTATCCTTGAATTAATTGTCAGAGAGCACTAATTAGCTATTTGTTCCATTAAATTAATAAAATGTGCCCTTGACTTGCTTAACCATGTCCTTACGTTATATAATTTGCTCTCAAATTAGCCTAATAGCATAAAGCTACTCCATCAGCCAGGGGATGATTTAGTGCGGCTGATCAGTATGGAAGATCAGATGGAGCGTCTGGGGCAAATCAACAACGCTTTTCATATAGACGAGGCTTTGGTCTGCTAAACTCAGGCCAAATAGAGTCAAAAACACGTCTAGCTGTGAGTTTCTGTGTTAATTGGTGTTGAAATAAAGTTTTTCCTCACTTGACGAACGCAGCAACGCAGCTGAAACGTCTCCTCTCCGTCCGTCCTGTTCGTTCTGTTTCATGTTTCCCATATGAGGTCGCAGGCTCCACCTGTAGTTTACTCTGAGGTAACCCGAGGAAATTAAAAACTTCTGCGTTTGGTCCAGGGTTCCCCCAACCCGCCCCAGTGGGACATGCAGAGATTCCCTCCATCGTCTTAATCCGACTCCAGTCCGAGGTTCCCACCGTCAGATTCTCTACGGCAGAGTTCGGCCAGAGCTCATTTCGGCAGCTTGTGTCCGTGATTTGTCACGGATACAAGCATGGCGTCACTTTTTCATGACCACAGATGAGGCCGGAAACGGAGCTGGAGCATAAAATCGTCTGTCCATCTCCTGATTCTCTCCACAGCTAGTTGTAGACAGGAGTCCACTTTGATTCTCAAGAATTTCTTCGGCATTAATGGCCTTTATTCGAAAGTGGTCCAACAGGAAGGGCGCAAAGAGAAAGGGGCAAAGGAACAAGGACGCGAGTCAAACCTGCCCCACAGTGATCTCTAGTTTTATTCAATTCACCTTCTCCAGTTGAGAAACACGACTTCAGACTTGGAGGAGGAATTGACTCTGGAGTGAGATCCCAAACAACACACCGTCTTTGTTGTGCAAAGCCAGGACTGGTTGTGGAAAACCAACACATCACACGTTCACCTTATATCAATATTTGAAGATGAAACCAAAATGAAAGCGTAAAACCTTAAATATGTACAAAAACTCCAGAATGAGTAGTTCATCACGTCTCTACAGTGCAGCGTATAGGGATATATAAGTTACACTGGAAAACCCAAAGGCCTCCACATCAATAGATAGTTTCTAACCTCTCCTGTCTCCAGTTTCAAGCGCGGTCACCGGCACCGGCCCGGCCACCTCCACAGAGCCGTGGCGTGTAATGATACGCTGTGTCTGGCCCTCCGAAACTCTATTATGATTTCACTTGGCACTGTCGGCCACAGTTCCGTACCTTCATTCACTCGCACAGAGAAGCTATAATGCTGTATTACTGACTGCATTTCTCAGTGTGTCTACCTGATACCGTTTCTTTGTGCGCGCCGGGAGCCCCCCCGGGGGCACCGATTCATTCAGACCGCCTCGGCTGGTTCAGAGTCGCTCTTGGGAGCGAGAGGAGAGGGTTCAGGCCCGGCCACCGGTTTCAAGTTAAGAAGTTATTACAAAAGGACACGGCGACTGCGGGCCGCCACAGAAAACGACAAAGTAGCTTTAAGATCACCGCAGACGTACGGTGAGTCACATCACAAATGCAGGAAATATCTCCAATTCAACACATGAACGTAGCACCGATAAAAGCTTGAGCTGTCGATTCAAAACATCTAAAATAGATGAGATTGTAAAGTTTTCATTTAACATTTATACCTGAAGTAAGAGCCGACAAACGCTTCACAAACGACCAAAAGACGTGAAAAGGTGATAAACTGACTTGAATCCACTCAAACAGCCTGCAAATGTCTCTATCTCTGATTAAACACAGGAAAGTTTACCTGGTCTTATCTCCCTGTTTGAGGGAGACTCTTAACCAGATAAATGCTGTTTATTCAGCGAAGAAAGAAATGTGGAAAATTCACCCCATCTGGATGGCAAATAATCAATAGTCCTAAAACACCGGACCTGCTACCACAACAACGCACACGAGACAGCAAGATAAGCTCACAGTTGGAAAACAAACAGGAGAACAAAGTAAAAAAATCAAAAATAAAATTAAAAAAAATCACCATATGCAGTGCGGTACATCCACACTAAAAATGTAGCCAAATCAAACCATGTGTTGACTGAGTAATAAATTAATAAGACCGGGTTTTGCTAAATTGTTTTCAGCCAAAATAATAATAATAATAATAATGGTACAATAATTGGCAGCTCTGTTGTTAATTCGTTAAAAAGCCCAGTTTAGTCTGCAGCTTTTAGCTACAAAAACACATTTCACCAGGTTGCAGCAAATCTTTGGTTTTGTCTCAGGTTCTCTCTCACGCTCCGTTTCCTGCAGGTCACCCAACAGGTTTTCTAAGTAATTTATGACCAAAAGCAAAGGCTTATATTGGGGCTGCTGAACTATTTCTGTTTTTATGTTGTCCCTCTTGTACTTTCACCCTTTTGGAAATTCACAAAATGTGATGGGAACACAAAAAAAAAAAGCCTTTTTTTTTTTTTTCTGACATGGCTCTGAAACAACAAGAGAAAGAGGGAAAGAATGAAACAAATAAATGACTGAAGCGTCTCAAAAATCGAACGATCAAGAACAAAACTGAAGCTGGAACAAAAACGGTAGCATTTTGTTTGGTCTTTACACTGGAGACCGACTGAAGGAGCAAGAATCCAAAATATAGTAAAGTATGGTGTACAGCATAACATGGAGCCGACCAGTGGCTGCAGTGTATTATAAGCCTGGCAGGCCACCAGGCTTTACTTTTGCCCCTACCAGGCCAAGCGTTGCTTATTTATTTCATTTTTTTCTATTTAAATGTTTGCATTATTGAGACTTTCTATATCACGCTGAATATATGACATAGATTCCCCGTCGTATTTTTGTTGTTGTTGTTATACGTAGTTTATGTCTCACTGAGTATCGTTTGTCAAATGAAAAGCATTTTTTGAAAATAGTAACCAGGTAGTAAACATACAGTTGATTTTAAAAACTAGTGGTTTTATTTCCCTGATGGAAACTCATAGTTTTAAATGTTAGCTGTTTGCAGAAAATCATCACGATGAAGAGAAATATTGATTGTTTTGGCTAATCTGCCGATGAAGCAACTGAAATAAATTAACTTTTCAGCAATATCCTAATTTACCTCGGGAGTCTGTGCAGGTTTTCTGATCTTTGCTCTTTTTATCAGTCAAACTGCATTTTTTTTATATAAATCACACATAAAAAAAAAAAAAAAAGAATTATTAAAAAGCTATTATACACACAGCAAAATTAAATTCAGATGGAAAATAAAAACCGGCCTCAACTTTTCATCTCAGCCCGTCGCACAGTCGGCCAGAGAATGAGCTTTCTTGTAAATACGCAGTCATCCAGAGTCATAACCTTCTTCTTGTTTGGCAAAGTGATTTGCCAGAGGGTCAAAGGTACAGTGCCGGCATAATGGGCTATTATGGGAAGTAAAAGGCAGGAGCATGAGTAACCACTTCAACCCAGGGCCTGATCCACACATTTCCTGCTGAACAAGAGGGGCGCCAGACTCTCTGAGGTTGTTAATTGAAGCAAAAGGCTGCAAAGAAAAGATGAGCTTCTATTGCAGATGGAGCTATGGAAAGCTTTTATGCTGGTTTTGCTGCTTGTGTTCTCTATTCTCTAAAATCAAATGAAATGTGCAGGAAAGTGAGTCTTTTTTTATAAAAGGCATAATGAGGTGATTTTTCACAGCGCTAGGATGATGGAGGATTTTTTTTTCAGCTGGCTCTTAAACTTGCCTGTACCTTGCTTTCCCTCAAAAATAGAAGAGGGGGAAAGAGGTTGAGCGACATGCACACCTTTGGGTTCTGGGAGGAAGCTACAGTACTTGCATGTGGACAACTTGCAGCCCAGAAAGACTCTCGTCTGTGATTCGGACCTTCTCACTGCCAGGCGAACGATGGCCGACTCTGTGTAGCCTGTGATAGTTATCGATCTCTTCAAAAGGTGATGAATGCAATTCATCACCTTTTAATGATATTTTAGGAAAATATCATTAAAAGAGATTCGGCAAGTCAGAGTCAGACCAAGAACATGAATGAACCCAAAAGGTCACCAAAGGAGGTACCGTGGTTCAAACTGGACCCCAATGAATCTGCATATGGCGTATTAAAGATAACGCCTGAAATGCTAAGAAGTGTTTTGTTTTTCTTTCACATTTTGTTGGATCCACTGCACAGTTTAGATCTTTTAGCAAAAGACAGAAATGTGTTTTTCAAGCAATCTTCCCTAAAGACGGGGTTCACAGGACCTCAGGGCTCTCTGACGGCGCTGCATTCGGACCAATCATCCCACTCCGATCAAATGGCTCAGGAGAACCTGGGAAAACACGCCGTCATCCACTTCTATTAAACCAGAGATGGAAAAATATAAGACCTTCAGATTGTTTTAGGTAATCTGTGCAAAAGAGTCTGTTGACGGCGTGGGCGTGCGTTAGCGCCCAAGGCATCGCTGGCTCGAGTCTTTGAAGCCGAGGCGTGCTTTGGGATTTCGAAGAGACATGTGCTGTCAAAAAAAAAAAAAAAAGGCAACGGTCCTTATAGCATTAAAATGCCAGATCTGCATGTGAATACAACATTGTGGCTTCACGCAACACAGACTGGCATGTTTGCAGTCCAGATATGTTTTTCTGTTTCTGTTGCGTCATGAAGAAGACAGCAAAAATACATTCAGAGTCGAGAAGCTAGAATCTTATCCTCTGACAGTGGTCCAGTTCCTCCTGGAAAATCTTTGAAGCTAAAGCACTGATTACAAATTTATTATGTTTTAAGACCAAAGAAGTTTCCACGTCTCTTGAACGCTGCTTGCCTTTACTGCTGGACTGATAGCGCCTGATAACGCGAGATGGAAGAACAAGGCCGTCTCGTCAAACATCAGTGAACCCGGACGCCGAAGAATCTCAGCAGCATCGCTCGTCAACATAAACATGACAAACTTTCCCTAAATGCCACGCAGTGCGTCTGCCCGTTATTTACGCCGCACCCCTTTCCAGACGCTTCCCGCCTCCATCGAGGGGAGACGAAAGCAGACATTACGAGGCACGGATTCAGTCGGCGCTCTCTTATTACCGCGCTATCTCAAGGACGACGTGGAGCGTTCTGTTGTAATTAACCGAAGCAGACACCGGAGGAAAACACACAGACGGCAAAGCCAGACAGTGTAATTGACGGGCAAATTCATCACGTCCGTGCTTCAAAGACAGACAGATTCAAAACGTATTCAGTGACAGAGGAGCATGACGTTTGCAAACAGCATGCGCGTGGATGTCAAAACTCAGGCGACCACGCGGGTTTTATCGATATGAAGTGTGAGCAAACTGCCTTAACGACGGCGTTTGATTACATTTCCGTTTTGACAGGTTGCCCTGAACTTTCCAGCTTCTGACCCACAAAATAAAAACATAAGAGGGTCATAATGATCATTACTCATTGCTGAACGGTGTGTTTTTTTTTTCTTGCAGGTACTTTCTATCATCAGTTAGGGTCATTTCTGAATAGAACCTGAAGATCCCAGACTTACATATTCACGACCCGAGCGGGACAGATCAATAGTCGTCGTATTAGATGTTTTTAGCGACTTTGAAATTATAACATTATAACAACTCTGTAGGCCTCAACACCACCGACTTGGAGAACAAGACTCACATATACTGAAGGCGCTAAAGATTAAATGAAAAGTCAGTGAGGTGAACAGAAACAAAACTAAAGGCAGATCTGCTAAAAACAACGCAACGTATGTTGCACAGGAGGAAACGCGTTTTAGTGCTTCCTGTAGCGGGATCATGCTACACCAAACCAGAACAGGTCACGTTTAAAGGGATGAGCAAATGGCTGCATGGAGTGGACGCGTGTTTTTTCATTGCAGCATGAGCACTTCAAGGAGCCACCGGAAAAGTGACGCTCGCTCCTGATTACCAACTCAAAATCGCTAAAACCATACAACAAATTTGTTTTACTAAACTGTTAATGCACAGATAATATGACAGTGAGGAAAAAGCCCTTCGTGAAGCTGTACGTTCTCGTGTCCTTTCATCGTTGCCGTCGATGGAGTCTGCCTTGCCCTGACAAGGCAATTAAGCGATGTTTGCGAGGGCGATGCAGGCAATTCCTCCCCCCCCCCCGCCCCCGCCAATTAAAACAAGGGGAGGAGGGCGAGTGTTATTAGCGGAGGTAATCCGCCATCGTGATCCCATCAGCAGCCGCCATGCTCGGGGACGGACACGGGGGCAATGGAGGCGCCCTCAGCCAGCAGCGGACGAGGCCGGATCCAATCTGCCGGCTGCCCTGCTCGCTCACCCCGGACGCTGGAGCAGGAGAGCGTTAAAGCAAACACACATCACATGCAATAACACACGTCTGCGGTGGTGCACTGCCGAAACCGAGAGGGACAGAAAACTCACACGTGAACTGAAATGAACAAGAAGTTATCCCACCTTATTGGACTTGCTGACAAGTTTCAACTATTTATTGCAAATGCTGCGAGAACTGCTGGAATATTATTTACAACTTCGGGGGTTTTGTTTTTTCTTTCCTTTATCTTTTTCTTTTAAGAATATTGTAGCAGCTGCTTATTCGTTTCAGTGTAAAGCCACCATATTGTCCAACAAGCTTCGGTTTTCGTCTATTGCCGTCCATTAGCTTGGCTCTTAGCTGACGCGTTTCTGTCCCACGATTTGCTCTTGTGCATCTATTAGTGCATTAAAGAAGTACTTATAAAATCCACACAAAGTCTTTACTTTTCTTTGAGTGGACATGAGATAGGATTCTTTAATCTTGGACAGCGGTCAAAGAACTGCGCAGCCAATCAGACACGTTCAATTTCCTTTCTGAACTGACGTCGCAGCACTTTTCACAGATTTCCAATTACGTCCATTCGGTGGCGCTTTTCCAGAAAAAAACATAATAAAATGGAATCTTCTTATTAAGAACATATCTAAATATGCAAAAGGCATGCACAATGTTACAAACTGACACTTTTTTGGCTCTTATATCTAATACCGAGCAGCAGCGAAACTCTCCCTTCCTTTCTCTCTTCTTTGCCTTTGACATTGAGCTGAGAAGGGAGGAACTAATGAACCCTTCTGCTCCTGCAGCGTCGCCTTCCTTCCTCCACTGGTGGATCTGAATTGTACATCCCCATCTCTACACTCCTCCTTTCCTTCCCTGAACAGCTTTAATCACTGTGTAGCAGGAGAGGAACCCATGAATGCACCATGAACACGGTGCGTTTTGTTTGGGGTTTTGTGTGTGTGTGTGTGTGTGTGTGTGTGTGCGTGTGTGTGTGTGTGCGTGTGTGTGTGTGTGTGTTTTAAACCACCAGGCTTCGGTTACGTCCAGTTCTGTCTCCGACGGGTTCTTCTTGAGAGCCGGAGAGCTTTTTCTTCCCCAAGCATGTCTCATTATTAATTCTATTACGTAGGGCCTCCACACACGCTGCCCCATTAGCCGCTGAAGCACGGCAGGCCTGGAGCTTAATTGACACCACGACGCACATGGGAACGCCGGCGAAGGCGCGATCTGAGCGCATGGCTGATCCATGCAAATGCCCCCCCCCGCCTTCTCCCCGCAGGAGTCCCAATATAAAGAAAGAAGTCGAACAAATGTTCGAATATATAGGAATCGTCTGGAGCTCCGGTCAATTTCATGTTCGGCGGCGACGAACAACCGGAGAGAGAGACCGCTTTCGGTTTTCTGAGTGAATTAGTTATCTTCGGTGATATTGAATGAGGAGGGAGCGTTTATTTGAGAGAGAGAGAGAGAGAGAGAGAGAGAGAGAGAGAGAGAGAGAGACATCACCAAGTTCTCTCACCGTGATGACAGTGAAGCGAGCCGAAGTGATCAATTGCAGACAGGCTGATGAGGAACCAGTGCCGAAAGTTTAAAGAGCTCTTTGTGTCTGAGCTGTTTGGGACGGCAGAGCTCTGGTCATTCAGACCCAACACACACACACACACACACACACACACACACGTTTTATGTTAATTTTTTTTTATTTCCTGTGTGATGCTTATATTGTTTTCATCCATCTGCGGTTAGAGGGCCGCCAAATTATAAGCCCATTAACACATAAAGTTATTTTGTCTTTATTTACAGCCACAAACTTCACTCTGTTTCATTTGGATTTCGTTTGATGAACCAATACAGCATAACACAAAACTGTGGAGTGGGAGGAAAACGAGCCAAGCAGCCCACTGACACGCGAAGGACGCGCAAGACAGGACAGCATCACGCACAAGTTGTGAGAATCGTTCAGTCTTCGTTTGAAAGCAGAGAGAGCTCAAATACGCGTGTGTGTTGGCAACTACAGAACTACTAAAACATGGTAAACGTTGGTAAACCACGGTTAGGAAATGAAAGCTTTGACGAGCAAATAAATCCAATCGGGATTGGATTGGATTGAGCTAAATATACGAGGCAATTCCAGTTAAAAAAAAAAAAAAAAAAACTGTTGAGGAGCTTCAGCCTTTAGCCAGCAGCCTCCTCCATCTGTCGCAATGGCCCAGTCAAAGTTCAGACCTAAATCCAATGGAGAATCAGCGGCGGGACTTGGTGCTCACGGACATTTCCTGTCCAACGAGCATCTGGTAAGATCAATGACGCAAGACTCTCATTTGATGCTTCTGCAGGTTCTTACAAGCAACAGACGAGCACAGAGCAGAAATAACACATCAATATACACCTGGCATCCAGCGACGTTATGGGGAAAACTGTTCCACCGGTTCTTTTAGTTTCACTAAGTTGCACTGTGATTTCTTTGGCAGAAATTAGGCACAGCGTGGCTTTTTCTGTTTTGAACGTGTGAGGAGCGTTTCGAGATTATCCCATTCTAACATAACACACACAATGAAACATCTCAGAGACACATTTAAGTGCAAGTAAACACAAGAACTCCATATTGGGAGGGAACGCTTTTCTTCAGGGTCGCAGATACTTTTCGCCATTCCTGCAGTTAATGTTTAAACGCAACGAAGCTCAAATTGTTCGGCCTTTGCGGCGTCGGCGGAGTCCAACACAAATCTTGCGAGTAAATAAAGTGCAGGTTTATTGCATTCTCGCGGCCTGATTCTCCAAGCTGTTGAGGTGTCGGGCGCAGCGGTCTAAAAAAGGGTTACGCGGCGAGAGAGCGAGGAGACGACAGCCACTGAGCCGACGGTGCCTGTCGCTGTCGATAACCCACCTGCTGCGCCCGGACCCACTGCAGACTTTGGAGCTGAGGCTTTGGCGAGACGGGCCGCACAGGTGGCGCTCCATTAAAGAGCGGCAACGTGTCTCTTCTGTTGATTACAGAGTAATCAACTGATCCAGCGCGAATAAACGAGCCATTCGGAGCCGCGCTGCCAGATGAACGGCCGAGAGGGCAGAGAGTGGAAGGGAGAGAGAGAGAGAGAGAGAGAATAAACGAATGCTGTTTCCCACCGAAGCCGTCTTATTGGATTTTTGAGGCCCGCATTCATCACTCCCAAACACTGTGCTGCTTTTGCGACCGGCTGCAGAACTTCAATAAGAGCTCGGAGCGCAAACCGACAACACATGAGCACACAATCTGTCAGCAGCGCCTTTGTGCTTCCAAAGAAAGAAAGAATTTCAAGGGGGAGCATTAATTTTGTTGCGGAAGGCCATACAACAACAACTGAACAATCATTTCTCAGGACCACCCACATCTCGGTATGTGTTCATAAAAAACATACCGAAAAAAAAAATAATAATAAAAAAAAAAGGCAACAGTGTGAACCTGAAAGGGTCATCACCAGCAGCTGATTGTCTAGGTGTGTGTGTGTGTGTGTGTGTGTGTGTGTGTGTGTGTGTGTGTGTGTGTGTGTGTGTGTGTGTCGTTCTCCAGAGGAGGATCAATTTTAGATGATCCATCACTCTGAATAGCAGCTCTTTGCTTTTTAACAAGTCTCCTCAGACACCAGGGGGCCAAAAGGAAGGCAGCGGGTCAGCGGCGGCTCCCGCCTCAGGAGAAACACACAAACCGGCTCGTTTTCCTGTCAATTGCTGCGATCTGCGGCAAAACGAGCTTCAGTCTCATTTCCAGTCTCAACACACGGATGCTTTACTACCCCAGAGCAGCTCATTATTTTCACTAGCGGCAACATTTCTGGTGAGCTCCTAACAGAAAAAAAAAAAAATCGCTTCAAAAAGCGGCGGCGTCCGCTTGACTAAGCGGCAAATTGGTCTTCTGCTGACGTCATCTCCCCTCGCGCACAGGTTGGCGTTCCGTCGAACCTGCCCGAAATTTGCCGGTGCAATTTCGCATGAAGTTACAAATCGATTGCATGACGGTGAGAATAATCGGGGAAATGAAAACGACTTGAACCAATTTCCTTTGAAAGTCCTCATTTTTTGACCTGAAGCTTTGGTAGAGGGACTTCCTGTCCGTTTCCAGGACATCCAGTGCCTTTTCTGGCACTTCCTTAACTCACAAAGACTTAAATAATAACGTGCAACGTAATGAAATCACATTTCTCTGGTCCAGTCAGTGCTGATGAAGAAGACTTTCAGGGTGAGTGGGGGGGGGGGGTTGTCCGTCTCATCTCTTCGATGACACCACGTCTCCATCGGGTGTCTTGTCTCTATGGAAACCAGCTGTTGGCTGTCGTAACCAGCCTACAGGGAGGTCGGAGGGGGTGGTAGCTGCTTCGCGTTGCTATGGCGACAGCTGAACACAAAGCGGTCTTTTTGTGAGTTTACCTAATGCGTGCTTGCTAAGGCGTTAGCAGGGGGGGGGGAGCAGTCAACTCAGCAGGTCAACTCTAACCCATTGACCAGCTTCTGTCGCCAAGCGACCCGTTCTGTGTGTCCTCGCTCCGTCAGCTGCTGCCTCCACAGCATGTGGCTCATGACATGAGATGTTTTTCATACCTCACTCATGAACACGGTTATCGGCATCAATAAGACCCCTTTAATTAGGGTGGCAGAAAAAAACTTTGCTCACCACACGCACACACACACACACAAAAAAAAACTCTGTTGGTAGTTTTTGTTATGAGCCTCCATGAAGTCTCCATGGTAACCAAATGCTGCACAGGTCCCAGTCCCTATTGTCCATCATAAATGTTCCCATTATCCATGAAATGTCAGCAGTGGTCCTTTCTCCATTCCTTTCTCAATTTTCAAATTCTCGTTTCAGGAGGATTTCTCGCTTTAGTTATTTGAATTCCACCGATGCCCCACGCTGTGCAATGGCCAAGGCGTCTCCACCTGGCACATCAACTTTTGCCATGAGGAGCGGAGCCAAACTTCCGGCAAACATGATGTGTCCATCAACAATATTCTCTCAATATGTCACTGAACTGTCCAAATCTGGAGCAGTAAACTTCATATAACCGTCAAGAGGCTCTTTTTGGGTTGTTTTTTTTTCAGCAGTGGAGTTTTGCGTAATAAGTGTTCATAGAGGCTGCTGCTATTTGCAGGTTTTTCTGAAGTTTTATGTGGGCTCCTCCACTGACGGACAACTCTTAACATAGGAAACGACGTTCTTCTGAACTCATTCATCAAACAATACCATGACAAATAAAATAAGCATAGAGGAATGTTACAAAAAAACCCCACAAGAATCCCAGCCAAAAAACAAACTTGATCATTTTATTCCAATAACCTTTGACCGCAATCCTCCGCCGAACGAGGAACACAACGAAACAGGAGCTCAGAAAGGTATATTGCATATTTAATACCTTCTGTCACATCTTCTGCACACAAAAACAAACTGCTCAGATATTGCTCGCAAAAGAAAAGCAAATTTTGAAGACATCATATCAGCAACAAACCCCAGACAGAGAATATAATTATATCGTCTCCTCAGATCTCGAGTGCCTCTTCGTTTGACAGTGTTTGTTGTCAAATTTGACAGGCGCCACAATGCAGACACTTTCTGTTCCTGTAAACTCGGCATCAGAATTAATCTCATGAGATCCAGACGATATGACTGCTAACACATGCGAGCTCACCCATCTCCGTTTCTTTTTTCCATTTCTTGAAATTATTTAGCGTAAATGTTTACTCGCGTCTTCCTGAGGACACGTCTTTCCGCGGATCAGGTTCTGGTTTTTGTCTGTCCTGCGTTGCACATGAACCGGGGGAAAACGCTCAGATGAGGCGCAACTTGTCCCCCCGCACAGTGCCTTGTCAAAAGTATGCATATCCCTCTGCGTCGTCTCCACATTTTGTATTTTATGACCTCAGGTCGATGTAGTATTCTCAACAGGATGTAGCACATAAATATGAAGTGGAGTGAAAATAATGCATTGTTTATTTATATATTTATAACTTCTTTTTTTATTTTTTTTTAATTTTGAAGAAAATTCCAAGACTAATTTATCTTTTCAAATGATCTTGAGCTCAGTCAGACTGGATGCCGTTAAGTTCTCCTTCCAGTTCTCAACTGGACTTTGAATAGGCCATTTCTTATAATGGCAGCACCACATATCTTTAGTTTTCTTTGCACTAATCTTGTTTTTGATGGTGGTTTTTTATTGAAGTTCAAGGTTTCTGTTGTTTCATATGCATTGTTTTTTTGTGCTGTTGTCATTTGTAAATGCTGTACTGATGATTTATGATGCCAGTGACATGTTACCACAACCAGCATCATGAGCAGGTGGCGTCTGTTCAGTTTTCACATGCAGGACAACAAGTTTAGTGACAACACTTCCTTCTACGTGCTCACTGCTGCCTCTTGTGGACATAATCTTTTGGCACTGCATTTAATAGTGACTATATTCCTGCCACTTTTCTGCAAAGACCTCCTATTTCCAGATGGCGGATTGGACACAAAGTTTAGGACTGTGTTTAAATTTGCATTTCAGCTTCTTCCCACGACTTCACCTCTGACCCGTCTCCTGTCTTCAACATGTTGTTTGTTCTCCGACAAACGTCTCGAGTCGTCACAGAACAGCTGTACGGACTGACAGACATGCAGTCGGACTCTGTTTCATTATTAAACAGGCGGCTTCTGAAGGCGGTTTGTTACAGTGCATTTTGTTTTAAAAAGTTTTAAGATATATTTCTAGTCCCTTCCACCTCACAAGTTTGCACAAAGTGGTTACACCTTTGAGGAAAGCAAAACCTGCATCTTCCC
The DNA here is from genome assembly GCA_922788865.1 of Poeciliopsis turneri. Lineage (NCBI taxonomy): Eukaryota > Metazoa > Chordata > Actinopteri > Cyprinodontiformes > Poeciliidae > Poeciliopsis > Poeciliopsis turneri. The sequence goes on from CAKLNU010000344.1 coordinate 2,290,204, forward strand.
TCGAAACATCCAAATATTCAGCATAAAAGCGCTGACTCAGCAGTTAACCTCGGCGGAGTCGTAAAAGGCAGCGCAGCCCTTCCCCATCAGCAAATCGTCCTTTTAAAGACCGTCAGCTGATAATTATTTGTTTTCTTCTGAGACTGCTAAATAAGGAAGTGGAATGAGGTTGAAAGAAGGAAAAAAAAAATAAAAATACCAGAAGAAGAAAAAGCCAAAACGGATGATTCGTCTTGTTTTGTGATGTTCCGATCTCCCTGATGGCGAGCCGTGCTAAGCTTTAGTATCGCTTTGTTTTCAGGGACTGATTACAGAGCGGTAAGCGAAGAGGCATCCAGCTTCTAACAAAAGAGAGACGAGATCCTCGCTCGAAGCCTCCAGCGAGGCCTGTTGCTTTGCGAAGCACGCGGCTGTAATTAAATCCATTGTGATGTAATTAGGGGGGGAAAAAGAAGAAAAAAAAAATACATCTTGTATCCTGATTTAATTGCTATGTGGTCTCACAACACGGTTTCTCATTACGGTCTTCTTGATGCATGACCCGGGCATAATGCCAGGAAATTTGCCGATTAATATGGAAACAGGACTGATCAATGGCGGTATTGTTCGCAGCCCGGGCGCACGACGCGACCCACAAAAGGCGACGCGCAAACAGCGGCTGAAACACTGGAGGAAACGCGCCGCGCCGCCATTTTTGACACGACAAGGCCAGGAGAAGAAATCTCTTTTCTCGATGTGTCGCAGCGATTCCTCGATTTCTGTTTGCTTCTGCAAATGAGCATTCTGGTCGAGCGAAGCTGCAACGGGGAAATCTGCACCACAAACTCTGTGCGCTTCTAAAAACACAGTCAGTGAACAGCATGGCTGAGTTCGACTACCTGTTACCCAATGCAGCACATGCTGCTGCAGTAATCTTGTTAGGCCCGAGCAGCTAAGCGCTGCGAAGGCCTATTGTTTTTGTACTGTTTATTATTATTTTTCTTCCCACCTCTTTGGGGGGCTTTTTAGGGGCCTTATCATATTCAAAAACTCACCAAACTTGGCGGAAGCATAAAGGGAGTTTAAAAATTTTGATTTTTAAGGTCAACACAAAAATCACACAAGAAATGGCTCTACAGCGCCACCTAGAAATTTTCAAAGGACCCTTTCCTATTCACTTACTTCATCGTAGAGACATGAAATTTGGTACACTTGTAGAGCTCCCCAAGATGCTCAAAATTTACAATTAATGTCATAGTGCAAGTATCACAGAAAGTCGGCCATTTTGGATTGAAGCTCCGATTTTGACCCCATTTTTGCCGTTTATAGCCTTCGCATTTGATCGAACTCCTCCTAGGGATTTCGATTGATCGGCTTCAAACTCGGTCAGTCTGTTCATAAGGCATGTCCCATCTAAAGTTATCAAAACGGTGAGTTTTTGAGTATGCTGAAGGGGGCTTAGCAGGGGTCAAAGTTCACCGACTCGCCATAAAAACATAAACTGTCATATCTCCTACACAGAAACTCACAGAGGCACCAAAGTTACTGTGATTGATCATCATCGGGTCTCCTACAATACCCTATGGTTGAATGATGACATCACTTAGGCCACGCCCCCTGAGAACAGTTTGTTTTACTGTGAACTGTCGCTATCTGACCCCTTTGACCTCATCAACATGAAACTGTGCCCATAGACAGAAGACATGTTGGTGTGTTGAGGATTCCAACCCCGACCAGCTTCGATGAAGCAGGTGGCCGTGGCGGCGTGGCGAAGTGACCTGTAACGCCATTGCCATACGTTTGGCTCTCAATTCCAGAGTTTCGGGCCGAGCTGCTCCAAACTCACTAGGATGGATCCTCGTCGACTCCCCGACAGGAATCCATCACAACATTTGGTGGGCGTGGCCTAATTTTTCAATAGCGCCCCCTAGAAAACTTTAAATGATCAGCCCCAAGCCACGCTTTAACCTACAATTACGAAACTTGGTAAACATGTGTATCTTGTCAGGACGTACGAAAAAGTCTCTTGGAGCCATGGTCTAAACCCCTCAGGAAGTCGGCCATTTTGGATTGAAGTTCAGATTTTGACCCCATTTTTGCCGTTTACAGCCTTCGCATTTGATCGAACTCGTCCTAGGGATTTCGATTGATCGGCTTAAAACTCGGTCAGTCTGTTCACAAGGCATGTCCCATCTAAAGTTATCAAAACGGTGAGTTTTTGAGTATGCTGAACGGGGGTTAGCAGGGGTCAAAGTTCACCGACTCGCCATAAAAACATAAACTGTTATATCTCCTACACAGAAACTCACAGAGGCACCAAAGTTACTGTGATTGATCATCATCGGGTCTCCTACAATAACCAATGGTTGAATGATGACATCACTTAGGCCACGCCCCCTGAGAACAGGAAGTGTCATGTTTTACTGTGAACGGTCGCTATCTGACCCCTTTGACCTCATCAACTTGAAACTGTACCCAGAGACAGAAGACATGTTGGTGTGTTGAGGATTCCAACCCCGACCAGCTCCGATGGAGCAGGAGGGCGTGGCGGCGTGGCGAACTTTGACGATTCGCCATCAAACATCAAGATTGAATGTTTGATGGCAAGATTATGCAAGATTATGCAAGATTACAGCTGCATAAGACTTCCTATGTCTTTCTGCAGAACAGTCCTTAACACATTTACATGGCCTTGATGAAATCAACCCTCAGATAGTTTTTGTTGGCTTAAATCACGCACTAAATGTAGCGTTTTGTTAATAACTGTTATCTACTACTGCAAGTAAATACATCTATATAACTTGTCCCTATCTTACTGTTCAGTCAAGCTTGCAGAAGCAAGCTGCTACGTACGAGGTTCGGCATATTTCGCTGTACTTTTGTTTTTTTTGCTAACTAGTTGGAGCTGCTAACGTTTCCTGAACATTTTGCACGGATTTTGGAGCCATAGAACCGGACCACGCTCAACGTTTTGGAGCTGCAGATTCGAACAACTCTCGTGAGCCGGAACGGACTGTTGAAGCGGAGTTGGAGCAGTTTTATTGTCGTTCGTTTAAAAACTGGTAACTCGCGGTGCGGTGAGTAATGCTGGTTATAGGAGCCGCCATGTTTTGGAACTCCGAGGACGATGCTAACCGAGCCGTCATGCCTGCTACGTTTGTAATGCAAGCGCTTTTAAAATTAAAGAGACTGAATAGTGTGTTTGATACATCCAGTTTGATAAATTGAGCCTTGTTTGTTGTTATGTATAGAACCTGTTTAAAGGCTTGTTTAAAAGAGCTCTGAGAAAATGCTACGTATCTTATTACCAATCCATTGGGGTTATAATATTTAGTTGTAGCGCTTCCTGTGATTAATACCTAATTAATGGCTGGGATTGAGCCTGTGCTATTGTTCTAATGTGCTGACAGTTAACTGTGCTCTGCTAATGTGCTTTTCCCTTGGTTTATTTTTATTTATTAAACTGGAACATCTTGAACTTTAAAATTTTCCTCTGATTTTAGAAGAAGGTTGAAATTGCACTGCATTTACATCTAAGTTGTAGTTAGCATGAAAGCATGTGGGCGTGGCTTAGTGTGAAACTGAATATTTGCCATGAAAGATGAAGATTAAATAACTTGCAAATGCAACATGACAGCTGCACCAGACTTCCTATGTCTCTCTGCAGAACAGTCCTGAACACATTTACATGGTGACTTCATGACATCACCTTAGCCCCGCCCACTTTTAGCATAGAGTGACCTATTTTTTCTGCTGTATATTTCACTGTTATTCTATCATTTATATGAGTTTCATGATCTGAAAACTGACTTAAAACGATAAAATGATGAACTCTGTGGAATGCTGGCTGCTGACCGAACACGAATTTGGGTGTAGAAATGGCAAACTGCAGTCCTTCGCCATGTGCATAAGATCGGCTATAAATCACTCATGGATCATCCGACTGGCGCCAAACTGGATATGTATGACCTTTGTTGACCTCTAAGGAGCACAACATCATTGAAATGTAATTTGACTCCACTGAGCCGCCTAGGTTAATCCACCAGCTACATCTCCTCGCTAAATGCACCAATCTGTACCACATTTTTTGTGCGTCGTCAGGGAGCGCCGCCAAACGCATCGATGCGTACCGCCTGGTGGACGGGCGCGGAAACTGCGCAACGGCTTCTGCGTTGGCACGTGGGCGCGGTGCTGGAATCTGCTCAACAGCTTCCACGGTGCCGTGCGGGCGGAGGTGCTTTAAACTGCGTGAGAGCTTTTGTGGTGGCTGGCGGCCGGCGGTTGCTAGTTCCCCCACGGTGGCCAATAGGCCGGAGCGGCGCTTGGTTGCGAGGGCCGCCCGACGCCGCTTGCGGCTTTAATTTTTCTTTGTTTTTTTTTTTTTTACTCTTTTTGGTCGTGACTTGCGTTTGACGTCTTGTCTTCAAATCCCGTCCTTCAGTTCTGAGTTTAGGACGCTGGACGGAAGCAGGACTGAAGGACAGGAAATGTATGGAAACAGAATGTAATCTCCTCAGCCCCAAAGCTCATAGCAATTAGCTCTGTGAAGACTTTTAATACTATCATAAGAGAAGGTCGTTTTGTTTAATGGGCACGATTCAGCTTTGAAACGTTGACTTTTAAAGTTAACATGCATTAAGGGTGAAAGGCTGCATACTTTTATGCACATTTTTGCATATGAACGACACAAAAAGTATGTTGAATAGTGAAGTGACATGTCCACGATAACTAGACAACTGCAGAACTGACTGTTTTATGTTTCGGCTCCCTGGTGCTAACACCTGTGCACTATTTGTTTGTCCATTGCAGTAAAAAAAAAAAAAAAAAAGCGTTGCCGGCCATCTGGAGCCCACCCAAAGCCTATGTCTTCATCCCACAACTCTGACTGCGTTACCTTTCCCTGCGTCCTTCAGATTTTACGCTTATGCTTTTCCGCAGCGCCACGATTTATTCATTTCAGTTCAACCTCTTCTCATTGCTCACAGTGCCTTTCAAACTTTACTTAGAAATCTTTCCCGGGGTATGAATATGACAGAGCTTTACGAAATCATACGGGTGTTGATTTTCCAACACCCGATTGCCTTCGTGAAAGCACCCACTTCACAGAATTTGCCGACATTTAGCGTCAAAGCAAAAAAGAAAACAATCCACATGCCACACGCAAAACGTACGGTAAAAACGGAAGAGGAGGTAATGAAAATGCCCACAGCTTAGTGGTGAAGACGTACAGGAAGGAGTGGCACCTTGGGGACCATAGTAACCAGTAAGACTCCCACATTCTCAGTACGGTTGAGTTTTCCTTGCAAGCAAACAGGTTTCCTACATTTCTCAAGAGAAATTCCTTCAATTCCCACAATCCTGAAGGATACGAGCAAGTTTGATGAGCTAGTTGGGAGACCAGAGAAGCCACCACACAAGTTAAGTGCGGCACAAAGATCGGCAGTCTTTACAGCTGGTGCCGCTGACACTGATGGAACCAAACGGCCACTCAATGGGCCATTTCAAGGCTAAACTCGTGACCGACTTCCTTCCGAAGCTTCAGCGATTCAAATGCATGCCAAAGCTTTTCCTAAAAATGCAGGACAAGTTCTTAAAACCCGTCTGCCATTCTGAATAATTGATGCGCTTTTTCTTTTTTAGCTGTTATGATGATGTATGGCACTCGGTCGCGCTCACAGCCACATGTGATTTTTACACGATAGCCCCATCCAGTGACTAATAGCACGGCTGACACACTAATCCGAGCTCCGGCGTATTAGAGGTCTTTGATTAAAAATGGATTGAACCATTAACAAGGTGTCTCCTGCAGAAGTGAAATTGATTTGGCTCGGCGCTGGAGCTCCCGGAAGTTCTCGACAGGCTGAGTAAACTCACACGTCCATAATTCAATGCTTTCTCCGGCTGCCCTCTTCATCCACGTGAAGTGGCACGGCGCGATGTGATGAATTCAGTCGAGAGACGGGGGGAGGCAAAAAAAAAATAAATAAATAAAAAGAGAATGAAAACCTAAAAAGAACAGCTGCAGCGGTCAATAAATATTTGCTGGCGTGGGACGCACATCAGGGGTTGTTTTGACTGGCAGCCGTCGTTGTTTCAGAGCATTTTTAATGCCTTTCATCTCTTTTTCTCCTCGGCCGTTTCAAATCTGACTGTGTTCCAAACGCTTCTGTGATGGAAATGGATAATGAGCTTTCCCAGCGGCCTTAATAAAACCTATTGTCCAACTAAGTAGGAAAAGATGCAAAAAAAAATAAATAAATAAATAAAAAGTGGGGGGGAACTGATTGATTGTGTAGCCAGGATGAAAGAATCGCTGTCTTTTTTTATTTTATTTTCTTTCAGGCAATTCCTCGTTTCCTCCTTGATATAGACGGTGATTTATTTCGGCGGCTAAATCATTGAGCTTTAATTGATCCCAATGAAAAGTCTTTGTCAAGTTCTCACCAGAAGTGGCGAGAGAGAGACAAGCAGAGAGGGGAAAAGGAAGACAGGAAGAGAGATGAGTAGTAAAATAAATAAATAAATAAAGAGCAGCAAGAGGAAGACGGCAATTAGGAACGCACACAGGAATAAACACGTGAGAGCCGGAGAGTTGCCCCCCCCCCCCCGAGTGAGCTGCTGGCTGAGAGCCTGGTGGGCCAGATGTGACCCCTCAGAGGAGGAGAGAGCGCACACGGCCCCGTCTATAATTAGAAAAACACACTGCGCCTCTAATCCTCGCCGAGCGAATGAAACAGCAAACAGCAGGTTTTACGGCCAGGAGTTGCTCGTGTGAGGGAGGAACAGTCAGTCGCGGCGAGACCCGGTGAGAAACCGAACCCCAAAACAATCAGGACTGAAGTCGTTTCGAACCCGAAGTCGAACAGGATTTAGGAGACGGCGACACGCTACACAAACACAAACGTTGGGCAGCGACAGGGCATATGCGAAGCATAAATGTTGTGATGAATCTTTTGGAACAGTTTTCTTATAGTACATATAATTAATAGTAGTGATGTGCTGATGAGACGTATGAGGGCAATTCCTGAACCCTGGCTTTTGTAAAGCTGCCGATGCAGATTTTCGGCAATTTCTCCATCAGAACTATCAGAGCAGAAAGGCTGGAAAAGGACATTTTTGAACGTGTTAATTAGTGGTCAGATAAAATTGTACTGGGAGTGGAGGGAACATCTCACAATGTGTGTGTATGTGAAAATATACACCTGAAAACAATGTTACACTATTAAAAAATCAAAGAAAAAAACGGTTAAAGAGTTGATGTTTCAAATTACCCTTTGCATTTTAAGCGGTTGGCGTGGTTACCATTAAAACACTGTGCGTGCGGTTAGCTGAATCCTAAATGTATGACTTCTAAAAAACTTCCAACATTTACAAATCCACCATGTTGCACGACTGACAGCTTCTGCGTCGCAAATAATAAGAGTAACTCTGCAGCAATTGACTGAACGAATTGATGTCTTGTTGCAATCAAGTAAGTTGACCAGCGTCTGTCAGAGTCTACTTTTGTGGCGTATGCGCGGTGCATTCTGGGAAGAGGTCACACTGTTTCATACTCAGAAAGCTGAACGCACAGAGGAACGACTTGTCACCCATTGGGATGACAACGCATCAGGCAAATCCAGCCTGATGCGTTCAGAGGAGGAAACAACGACTGACGAGGTGGAACGTCTTGTTTCATTTTCCAATGTCATCGACCCGACAACAACAACAACAAAAAAAAGAGAACAGCAGCTGGGACGTTGGCCCGCTTCATCGGACCAGAACCAAGCCAGAGGGAGTTCAGTGTTTTGGTCCAACAAAACAAGCCAAATGCTCCTCAAAACTATCCGTCTTGCTTTCTGGCTGGAAGTGGAGTAGTTGGCGTCGCTTTCCTTACAAACAAACGGCGGCCATAAAAATTTTGACCAACAGTTTCACCTGTAGACGGGGCGGTGAAAAGCTCCGGTGAGAGCGGCTTGTAACAAGAAAACGACCCGAGGCCAAGAACTAAACGGTGCCATTTTTGTCACTCGATGATGAGAACCGATTTCGGCGCTTGGGCCCGACCGCGCAGAGAACTCGCGCGTTTTTTGGACAGAACCTCCGATGTCGTTTCCAGGCACGACATCGGAGCAAATGTGTTCCATAAACGCCGCTCAGCAGGCGCCTCTCCGTTTCGGAGACGTGTCAGACAAAACGGGGAGAAAGCGTGGAGAGAGGATTTGATGAGACGTATAGCCGATATTCAGCAGAGCTTTAAATAAATATGCAGCAGATCTTCCTGCCATCTGCCTATTTATCTCGCGTCAGTCCAGAACTGGAAATTTAAATCGGTCCACAGCGAGCAGCCCTCGGCCAGCCAGACAATATTTCAACATCGCCGTCAATATGCAAAACGACACACACGTGTTTATTAGCCCACGTTTGCAGCATAAACCTTACAAGTTTTCATTTCTGAGTTTTCACTTCTTCTTTTGAATTTTCTGATGGTACAATTATTTTCTATATCTGCAAATATTTGACTTTTTTTTTTTTTTCACCATTTATCAACATTTTCCAAGTCTTCATCTACGACTAAAATCATATGTAGAAATGCAGCAGCACCGATTTACACATTTTCAGCTCACAGTCTATTTTAAAACCTCCTTGTTTCACGTTTGGCCTTATAGTGGGAGAGGCAGATGTTTTCTTTTCTCACAATTTCTGTCAGACAGTGGAAAAAGGGTGTTTCTACCTTTCCAGAAAGTGTATGTTAATATTTGGTTTGAACTGCACACGGCATAAGCTGCAGCTCAACCGACAGAGAAAACAAACCAACCTCTACGGCCTGAATGAAAGAGGACCTGTCAAAAAGCGCCAGATATTCAGAAGTAAAGCCCGACAAGCGTATAAACAGGAGCAGGATTTGTTGGTTATCAAGGCTTCCTCCCTTCCAGTCTGGTAGCAGCGGCACTCAGGTCTGCAGTAGCTGCAGAAGACAGCTAATCATTAGCCAGTTAGGCCCCATTATGGCCTGGGATCCAAGCCTGGTGATAAAGAACCAGAGGACCGGTGGCCTCGCTGCTTAATGATCCAAAGATCAGGGCGAGATTTACAGGCTCGGGGTTTCTGCCGCGGCCTCGCTGGACAAAAGCCTCCTCCCTTCTCTTTCATCCGCTCCAGCGGCGGCGGACAGACTTCATAAAAAAACAGGAAACAATGTTGGAAAAGTAATGAAATCTCTCTCCTCCTATCGCAGTTGGAGGAATAAAATAAAGGTGACATCGATCCCTGAAGTAAAGCTCCCGGCTGATTCGATGATGAATAAAAGGCGACGTGCCAAGAACAAGTTTTTCGCACGCCAGGATTTTCAGCAGCTTTACGCTTTGGTTTTCCTCTCTCGCGTTTGACATCATAGATCGTATTCCTCTTGGAGGTTTCAGACGCCCGGTGAAAACTATATTTAACGCTTTCGTGTCAAGTGGATCGAGGCTGAAAGGCGGCTAAAATTACTCAGGTATTTCACTTCTTCTACTAATTAAGCTGCGCCATTATTATCTGATTGGCCTGACTTGCACTCTGCCTGCTGTTCCTTTTTGAACCGCCATGGATCTGCCCAGTGATCCGTGCATCCCAATGGGTGTCGACGGGATTCACAAACACCAGACACGTTCATGACGCGGGACTTTGGAGAGATCTCAACTCCTTCACCCATATAAGTGCGTCAACTCTTTATTTCCTGTACAAGGTGATCTGTGAATAAAGTTCAGGTCGGGCCTGAAAGCACATTTTGGATTTGAGAATAAGGGGAATTGCTGCCATCCGGTTGCAATTTCCAGATGGAAACTAAGAGTCGGGGGTGAGAGGGGCGTAATATAGGATATTTACGGGAAAATACTAATTCGGGAGCACAGTGGGGGAGAGGGGTGTAAAAAAACAGTAGTTTCTCAGCCAAAACAGTAGACTTGACAGGTATGCCTGCCTGAAAGATCTAGCAAATCCAGCCCGATCAGGCCTGACTAATAAGCTTTAATTATGGGACAAGCCCAAGCTACAGCCTCCGGGCCTTTGATATGTTACCAATCTTTGGTTTAGACCATAGATTGAGTTAGCAGCATAAAATCCCGTTTTTAGCTTTTGCTTAGCGTCTTCCAGCTCCATTTTGTGGCTTGTTGTAACAGCAAAGGTGAGTCAGGTGCAAACTGTGTTGTGATTGATGGGAGCGGACCCGGGCGGGGCTTTGTGCGCATTCATCATTCATATTCCAGTGAGCTTCCTAGAGTCTAGGTAAGCTGCCTACTCATCTGTCAACCTAATGATAAGTAGATTAACCTTATGTGGCACATTCTTCTTTGACTCTAAATGTTGAAAAAAATTCAAAAGAAATTTCTACTTCTTCATTTTTCTGGAAAATTAACCAGAAACATGAAGAGTCATTTGATGGACTTTCAAGGAGCCTTGGCAGAAATGATTTTGTACATTCGGCTACAAACAGTTTGATCACTGAACATTTCAGTGCAAAATTTAACAAACACATTCACAACTCTCCTCGTCTCTCTTTGAGGCGGTTGCCCAGACAAACTGGTCATTTAACATCAGAGTTAACATTTGTCAAAAAATAAAGAGAGAGGCAGCTCTCTCTTTATTTCATGTGACCTGTAAGTGGTGAGCAGTGGCACGGCGAATCAGATACCCGGGGCCCAGGACGAGACAGGTGTGGGTGGGGCCCCGCTCCGCCGAACAGCCGCTGCACCGGGCGGTCAATCTCGCTGATGGCGGATTCTGCTCTGTGTAAATTCAATGCCCTGTTACACAGGGTTTCCTCATCTGCTTTGCATATAGAAGGTACAGTAGTGGGGTTGACGTGCTTCACTGGTTTGGAAACTCTTTGCAGAATTTGCACATAACCATGTTTTCGTCAAGGCTTTTTATTTATTTATTTTTTATTAAGTTCGTCTTCCATCATTCCTACCAACACTCTCTCATCACACGCTAGTTGGACCAACGGGAAATGGTTGCAGTCTCAAAAACAGACAGAAACTAAAGGTAGAGACACTGAGATACGATCAGCAACACACTGACTTCTAGAGCAGAGAGCCTGACTAACTGACCAACTAATATCAGCCACAGTTATATTTGTGACGCCATACGAAGACCAGAACGGCAAAAAGAGCAAATATTCTGAGAAATGGTCGAAAATTTCATCCGACGTGTTTATGTTTTTATTTCTTTGCTTTGGCTAATATAAGCATTATTCTATTTGCTTTAAAAGCACATCAAATAAGAGAATCTTAGCTTTTTTTTTTTTTTTTTCTGTCCTAAATTTTGTGGAAATGTGTCAACCCGTGGGCTTTACCTTCAATCCAAAAAGTTGGGAGTAGTTAAATATTAACAAAGGTGGAGGACCTCTATAGAGCTTCAATGTTTCCTGATACAAACTCTTCTAAGGAGTTAGTCTAGTTGTTCGTCTTCTCCATGTTGGCTTAGGTCAAAAACAACTTAGAAGACCTGTTCTTAATTTTTGCTAGATCAAAACCAAACAAGATGAGACTATTCTCTCTTCCCACCTCAGACACATAAATGCATTTTGCAGACATTAGAAAGCCAGAGTAGAGAATCCAGGCCATTTCTGTTCACTTTACTTGCTAAAATCCACAAATGGCAGTAAAGATCTACAACATTAACTCATCTTTCTTTTTAAAATATTGGACTTATTCGAAAGCTCTTGTCACTTAGAGAGCCAATAAAACAGGAAAATAGGAGCCTTTTTTATTCAAATAGGTTTTGTAAAGTCCATAGAGGTGAAAACAAGGAAGGGGGGGGAAAAAAAAAAAGACTTTTTCAGGAGTTCATTACTCACACCTTAAAGCAAGACGAGAGGTGTTGAATCTGAAGGAAAATGGGTTTTGTGGCGATACACAATTGTGGTTCTTGCAGTTTTACTCCCATGCATAATAAGGGACATATGTTACAGCGCACTCTGAGCATAACAAGAGCTAAATATTAGCATAACACCGTCTCCAAAATGCGGAGATGGTGTTGCATGATATTAGAAAAATAAAGGCTCAGTTCAGAGTTACAGAACACAACCCAGCATTTGGGAAAAAAAAAAAAAAAAAAAAGTGCTTCATTTTTTTTTCTTTTTTGTTTGTTTCACAAATGGAAATAAGAACCGACAGGCTAATCCTTTTAGCACTGAAAGGTAGCCATGAATCATTGGTTGTTTCTGGAACAAATCAAATCCTTGTTGGTTTAACGCCTTTTAAAATGCGGGACGAAGCCGGACTGTTTTGCATTCTATAACCTGCTTTTCGTTGCCCCCCCATGTAAATTTGACATGAAGATAAGTGGGACAAAGATGGTGTTTTTTTTTTTTTCCCCCGTCTTTCTTTTTGCTCTCATTCCTGCTAGAGAGACTCCGCAGTTGCAGGACTCCCATCTTGTGGTAATTCACAGAAAATTGAGCACACTTACACAATATTGGAAGAGAACGGTCACTGGGTGCATAGAGGAGAAAAGCTGTGGATGTGGCTGGTAGGAGTTTCATTCAGTTATTCATGTGTCTAGTTTAGATTTTTGCAGTACATCCAAAACCTTTTCAACAAACCTGATTGGACTGATAATTTGGGAAAACGCTGAGGTGTGCCTTCAACAAATCTGAAAGTCATTACTGAAAGAAAGTCTTAGGAAGTACAACTTCATCCTTTTTTCACTGCATACGTTCAAAACACCACGGAAAAGAAAACGCCATCACCGCCTGTTGTGGATACTTTAAGATGCTTTCCTTCTCCAACGCACCTGGATCAAATGTATTTCTAATTTGCAGCGGGAATGCAACCATTTCGCTCTGTCATGTTGGAGAGGGACGAAGATAAATGTCTCTGGCTATGGAGTCCCTGCGCACGTTCGTGTTGGAGCGACCCGGTCCAGATCTGCGGAAAGACCTGAGAACTGATGTTTGGAGGCACTTTGTATCCAGTCTGACTGAGCCGGAGTTGCAAAAAAGAGGAGGAAAGAAAAGAAATCACATGTGCCAAGTTGTTCAATGTCATTGAACTGAAAGGACTGACTCAGTGGCGCTGACCACAAATGTTTTTCAAATGTAATTTGCAAAAAAAAAGAAAGAAAAGAAAACAACAAAATGCTTTCAATGTCACAGTATTTTGTGCCGTTCTATCGAATGCAGCCTCACTAAAATGCACCGGTTTGTGTTTTTAACTTGACAAAACGCCCAAAGTGCATGAATACGTTTTCTCGTTTCTGTTCGGCGAGACGAAACACGATCCGTGAAACACCCGGGAGCGTCTCGGTGCAACCTGTGATTTTGGCCGATTAAACGCGATAAATTCAGCCTTAACGACATCCACTCATATCACCGTCACTGCAGTCACCGTCTCGTCGCCCACCGCCCCAGCGTAATGTCAATGAGTCTTGTGTGAGCGAGGCCAAGGTTCTGCCACTGCCCCCCCCCCCCCCCCCCCCCCCCCGCCCCCTGTTTGTGAGCTGAATGAGCCGTGGCTCAGCCACGGTTTAAGGCGCCCTAATGTGCCATGGCTGGGCCACAAAGGCAGCATGACAATTTGCCAGGCATAATGACGCTTCCTTAATTTGGCCTCAGGGGCCAAAACCAGAATCCTCTAAAGAGAATCCCATTCCAGGGATGAGTACCCTTCCTCTCCATCCATTTTTTTTAATTGTTCTTTTTCTGATCAGTCTCTCTGTCTACCAACTCCTCTCTCTCTCTCTCTCTCTCTCTCTCCCTCTCATTGGCCTGGAAGGGGCTTGTTTTCTTCCGGCTCATTGTCATCCCAAGCTAAACATCGACAACAGTGTGTAGGCGAATGAGAAACGAGGTGCCAACGTCGTCGGGAGCTCCCGGTCTCCTCCCAGAGGAGCAGAGGGAGCGAACACAAACAGAGTGGAGCTCTTTTTTTTTCTTTTCTGTCAGAGCGGCCAGAGAGAGAGAGAGGGAGAGAGACAGAAAGAGAGAGAGAGGATGACACGCTCTGCTCCACTGACACATATGAGATGAAGAAATTTTAGATCACAAATTGAGCTGAGAGGAGGGAGGACAGCGCGGAGCAGTGAGGGGAAAACAATGGAAAGTTCGCAAATACCAGCGTTGATGAACTTTAACTGAGCCAAGCAGCTAATCCAGGTGTTCCTCATGTGACACACAGTGTGGTTTTAAGAAGAAGAAGAATTTAAGTGACAAAATAAAAAAGAGAGAGAAGAAATACTTTTTTCACCGGACAAAAATGAACTGAATTTTTTTTGTTGTTGTTGTTAATCTAACACATTTACCATTTCTCTGACTAATATCTGGGGAATAAAGTTCAACAAAGCATTTAGTATTTGGTTCAAGAATTAACATTAATCTTGGATGAATGCCTTGCAGGCAGCAGACGTCTGATCATTAGCGCTTTAAAGTAATGTGTGATTTTAACCAGTCACCCACCCATTAATTGCATGAGCAAACTGGGTTTGGATGTTGTCAAAAGTTTTCAATGTTAATATTTGTGCTATTTTTCTTCCTTTTTCTCAGTTTTCTTTAAACCACAGATGTTGGAAAAATGTTTTGCCAATGTCAGGCGTCGTTCACAGGGTCTTCTATAAGCCCTGATGACAGGAAGGGAAACGTGTGTGTTTACGTCGAATCGTTTTAACGGGTTGAGCCCGGCGCAAACACTTACGTGTGATTCATGTTAACACTAGAAGATGCAAATGTCTAAGTAGCTGCAGATCAAAAAAAGGGTAACTGGCTGTTCCAGTTGTAAGTTTTTGTCTTCCAATGCGTTATGCCTTTGTAGAAATTGCAAAGTGATTTCGCAAAAATCTCTTCATCTCGCATCATTATCACTGAACAAAAGAGAAAAGGACTTTCACGACAAACTTTGCATGAGCTCCTCTGATGAGAGAAAGGACATTAATCAAGGCATTTGGTCCTATTGCATAAGCATTTATTGAAATTTTCCATAAAAAAAAAAAAAGCTTTAGAGGAGACGGTGTAAAAACTAAAATAAAAAAAATATATATAAAAACGATGTTTGTTTAAATGTGTGCAATTCTGTGATTCACTTCAAGTTTCGGACTGTGGAAGGACATAATTGAGGAAATTCACACAATTGGACAGACTGACCTTTTCATCAAGACTTGCCACTTATAAACACAACAGATACTGGAAGAAATGAAACATTCACCGGAGCCCGACACCAACCCTGTAATCAATGTAAAAACTAGGAAAAACTAATAATCTAATTAATGTTTGGTTAAACTTATTGCGACCTGATTGGTAACTGTCCCCAAGAAAAGTTCACCCTGCTGTCGACTTCATTTCACCTGTTGACTACTCACAGCTACACCGCACAACCCCACTTTCTAAAAACAATGTCAAAGCAGCTGTTCAGATTTGATCAGTTCAGGATGATTTTTACATACTGAGCATAACTCACTTTTATAGAGAGTTTAGTGTAGAGGAAGGTCCATTGGTGCCCTAACATTGACCCTCATGAAACTCAGCTGCGCTGCATTCTTTTCTTATTCGCAAACAAAGAAGTAAATAATCGCGTTACCACTCGGAAACTTTGATCCTCTGGTTTTGAGGCTATTTTATTTTATTGTTTCATGTTTTTTTTTTTTGCGTGTGTGTGCAGCTACCAAGCAAACCAGCATTCAAATGCACAAACGTTGGCTCCAGTGCGTTCCGCTGGAGGTGATTTCGCAAGGTGAGTGCGCACCCGTCTCTCGTGAATAATGATTTCACCGTCAAACGGGCTCAAGGCTGTCTGCGACTGGAATGATTCACTGATTAACTCTCGAACAGACACGACACGAGGAGACGCAGGCAGCGAAAACCCACACCGAGAGAATAAAGGAGGTAGCTGAGGGATAGAGAGATTGAGCGATCGACTTATAATTCAGTAGCCTGCATGAAGCCCTTCTACCCATACACTCAGCTTCCATCTGTACAGTATCTTATTCTCCACGCTGCTTTTCCAATGACCCCATTCACCAACTTGGAAGGCCGACGACCACAAAGACCTCAGAGATTGGTGCGATTTGCATAAAAGAGAAGGAACAACAGAATCATTTTCAACCCAAGTCCAGGGAGAAGTTTGGTGTTGACCGGCGAACTTGGGTTTTGGGGGAAAGACATGAAAAGAAAGAAAAAGTCAGCTGAATAGCGAAAAGAAACTGAAAGCAGACAGCGTTAAAAAGTGGGGGGGGGGGGAGAAGTCCTGAGTGCAAACAAGTAGAGCGAACTCACCGGCTAAGCATCCCTGGGGTGTGGGGACGGGGTGGGGGTGAGGGGGGGGCTGAGAGGGTCCGTCTGTCCTTTTCAGATTGATTCTGGAAGAAGGGAGAGAAAGAAGAGGGGTGAGAGGGTGTGGGGGGAGGGAGGGGAAGAGTGAGTCTTCAATGCCGCCGTTCGCCTCCTTCTTATGAGCGGAGCGCAAAGCCACAAAGAAGCTGGCACTCCCGTAAACAAACCGCCAACTTTTCAATGGGTCAGTGAAGGCGGCGCAGGAACGCTCTCGAAACTCAGCAGCCTCCTCCGGGTTGAGGGGGCTGAAGGGCTGGGGGGTGGTGGTGGGGGGTTAGTGGGGCAGGGAGCCGCCTTTACATCAAGCCTAAAGGCCCGAGAGGATAATAACAAACCAGAAAGTTCAAAACCATTTATTAAAGCCTGTAAAACGTAGGAGGCCTTGCGTTGCACCGAACTGTAGGGGAACAATATAGATGTAAATGAGGTGAGCAGATGCCCCACTGTGTGTGTTTTGTTTTGTTTTGTTTTTTTTTTCCCTTTGCAAACACAGATGCAAATATGGTGGAGTGCATATTAGCATTGGTTCCAAGCTTTTTGATCTCAATGCCACAGAGCAAATTGGAACAAATAGCCCTCGCTCGGTTTCTACGGCAACCTGAAGGAGCCGCTCAGAAATGCGATCCCTCTTGTGCCATCGGCTGCCGCTGCGATATGGCCGCCGTTTCCCTAACCTCCACCAGGAACAGTAAACAGACACAAAAGGACAAATCGATTATCGTCGACGGTCGGCCCCCCCCACACGCTCCCCGCCAACCGCTCCGCCCTCAGAGTGAGGCTGAGGGACCGCGGCACCGCCGAAGCTTCAAGGCGAGGTACTGAAGGCGTCGCCCGAAATCTTATCATTAAAAAACGGTAGTTAACCTATAAAGACCTTAAAGGGCCTTTTAACAACAGACCTTTAACAGCCACCATGAAAAGGGAGATGAAAAAAAAAACGCTCTGAAGCCTTTTCACAGTTTTATCGCGTCCCAGCTAAAATTGCTCAGTTCATTAAATTGCAAAGTGATAGAATAGAATAGAAACTGTATTGCCACTGTCAAAACAAAAAAGCTAAAAAAAAAAAACGGAAAAGTTTGTTTGTAGACGTGGATCCAAACATATTCCTGTCAGGTACAGACAATGTTTTTGACTGCAATAAGTCTGGTTGTTGCTTCGGCTGCAATAAATGCAAGGTGTCCAAAATGAAAAATCTGACTTTTTTTTTTTTTTTGCTAATAGCTAAAGCTCACTCTTAGAGAGGACATAAAATATCCTGTTTTGCCACAGATTCTCGTTTATTCTTACGTCTAAGCTCAGACTGCACCTTTATTTAGTGATTAATATGCTTCATGTGATTGCTTGTTAGTTATTTATTTGTTTATATCCAGTCATTTTGAACTTTTCACGCTTTTATATTCACTCTTACGCATATATATATGCTACAAACTTTGAATTTATCACCTAAACGGAGGAGATTTCAACAAATAAGCAATTTCCCCTTGGGGATCAATAAAGTATATTCTTTTCTATCGCAGATTATTTCTTGCTCTGCTCTTTCTGTATGTATGCCTGGTCTTATTTCCCTGCTGGAAGGTGAACCTTGACCCCCGACTCATGTTATGTTATTCTGCCTCTGGCAGCTTTTCTCCCAGGATCCTCTTGTTTTCAATTAATCAGTCAAGTTTATTTGTGCAGCACATTTCAGCAACAAGGCCTTTCAAAATGCTTTACATCCTTAAAAAACAACAACAAACAAATAAACAAACAACATCATACTGTCGCCGATTGTGAAGCCACTGACAGACATGATGGCACTTTGCCATCATCAAAATCGGCAACATCAGGTTTGTGTGTCGATCGACGCTCCAGGGATGACGGGTCGAACTCGACGCCGCCACCACAACGTAACGCTGACATTGATCATGGCGGTGTTTTGTTCAGGGCAAAGTGCGGTACATAAACCTCTTAGACCTTCATAGAATAGATATATTTATGCAGAGAGAGAAAAAAAATCACATGCAGGCGGACTTTACTGGGTAAGTAAGAAACTTCTGCAGGCTGCTGGTTCCACTGGTTTTTCATTTAGGGGTAGCAAATGAAAACCTTCCACTTTCACCATTATCCACTATTTAGTTTTGGTTCCGTGTCATAAAATTACCGCCTCAAACCCCCCAACCAAACAAATACATTAGGTTTGTGTGCCAACATGAGAAAATGTTGGAAAAAAGTGAAGAAAACTACTTCTGACTACTTGTTTTTTTCATGAGTTAGCTGGGTAGGACAAGAAAACAAGGGAGGCTCAGAAGCAGCTGAGCACTAAAGGAAATCGTTCTCAATTAAACGTCCGGCTCACAGTTCTCCAGTCCGACGCCGAAGCACTTAACGGTCCAAGGTTTACAAATGAAGTACAGCGGATTTTCTCCAGAGTTAAGCTGAGAGTTTAGGGGTGACCGGCGGGAAGTGACCACTTAGACAAAAACAAAGAAGAAAAACTCGAGAAAAACAAAAACAGGAAAAACATTAATCGTCGGTGTCGCTGTGACGTCAGGGTTTATCCTCTGCAACGAGCATAATCTGACACACACACGCACACGCACACACACACACACACACACACACACACCAGTTTTCTTTACTGGAATGTGTAAGATTCTTCAACCTGGTTTCTATCCTAAGCGTTTCTTCCCTCTCCATAACTGACAGGGTTGTGACAGTATTTGCTTTACACTGACAGGCAACAACAAGGCAGATGCTACGGTGGGGTTGGGACACAACCCAAAACGACTGTCCAGTCGTCATTTCTCCCTCCGTGACCGCGATGTGAACGAAGCGAGCTGATTGCTTTATAGGCTTTATAGGAGGACAGGAGAAACACCAGAGGAGGCAAAAAGGAGCAACACGAAGCTGCACTGGCTGCTCTTAGTAGCAACTTCTGTGCACAACTGTATCAATCACCCTCTAGCAATACAGAAGAATACAACTTGCCGCGTGAATGTCAGAGTGGGGAAATATGTGTGCAAATCTGAAGTCTTTGTCGCATTATTTTCAAATTAATAGACGTAATAGATAATCAATCGTTTCGTGAGTAGTGGGAACCGATCACCTTTTATCCAGCGGCCACTGGACAGTTTTGAAATGGACGGTCTGGCTCTATATTCAGGGCGCCATGGTTCAGGGGGAACCACAAACAAACTGTTAGCTGTATGACTTTTCTATTAATTACACTTTATCCATAGTGATGTCCAATTTGCTATTGGGAAAGTATTAAAATGCATGCAAATTATCTGCAATCCACAGAAACTAAGAGGTCATCCTTAGACTTGAGTGAACAAGCTGCACTTCTTTTGGCCGTGTCACTGGACAATTTGACATTTTGAAAATACATTCCCTTAAGGGAAACACAGCAACTTTTGGAAACACTTTTTTTTGTGTGTCACACGAGTCACATGATCAAGGACCGGATGTTGCCACTGGCGAAAACCACAAAGAAGACGACGACAGGAAGTAGTTGAAGGTACACTATGTTTTTTAACGACTAACGGCTTGAACTATCTTTTTCATGCATCATTTAAAGTGTGTTTCTTATTTAATGGGAACACAACAATCAAGCTTGTGTTTATCTTTCACATTTACCTAATATGTAGGGTTTTCCTCAGAGTATTAAAAGCCTGGCGGGCCACCAGGCTTTTCTTGAGCCCCTACCAGGCTACGCATTGCTTATTTATTTAAGTCTTTTTTTAAATGTTTGCATTTTTTGAGATTTCACAGTTGGTGTTCAGGTATTAATCTTCAATCTTTCAACAACAAGTGACATTCCAGCTAACTTTAAACATTTTTTAACTCAAAAACACGACGGGCTGCAGGATGAACAACCAGGCACCCAACCACCGGACTTAGCAAGTTGTAGGGGGGAAACCTTGACATAGACAAAGTTTTGTGAATATTTGTAACAGAAATGCAGCCTCTGTTCTCTGATTCATCAAAGGTCTTTGACATCCTGATCCTGAGTGTCTTCGCATATAATCAATCACACAACTGTGTTGAATGTAGGTCCTAAAACATTTTGTTTTGGGGGGGCTTTCGACCTCTGTTTGGTTTTCAGCGGATGCTTTCAAGATCAAGTTGTGCAACTCAAATCCTTAAAATTCCTCTCCAGATTCCGGGGGGGGAGAGAAGCAGCACACACTCTGACGAAGGCCGAGGAGGAAGTAGGTGAAGAGGCGAGTTATAAAACGACAGGAGTTCGGCTCGCGGTGCTCCCATAAAGCACGCACGCGGACTCGAGAGGAACACGCAAACGTTCACGCGGTGCACTCCGGCAGCCTCTCTCCGTGGGCGGGAGAGGAAACATTTCTAATTAGCAGGAAATTATACAGCTCACAGCTTTCCAGCATGAGGCCACAGCAGAGGACCGACGCTAGACAAACTTTTTTTTTTTTTACCATCGTAAAGTCAAACACATAATCCAAAAAGGAGACACAAAGGGAAGATAACTTTGAAAAGTCGCTCGTAGAAGTTAATTCGAAAGTCCCGTCATGCAATCTGTCTGGGGGTCAGAATCTGTTGCATCATTTCTCAGACTAGTCAGTTTCTATATGAATTGCGACAGCGAAGTGGGTTACGTCAGCCTAAATTAATCACTGCCCGGAAAGTAGAGGCAGCCGGACATTTATCAATATTTGTAGGGAAAAGGAAAACACTTTATGCTGGAGGAGGGTGTAAGTCATCATCAGAAATTCACAGATTTCTGTGGGAGGATGACGGATAATCTGCAGGAACCAAGAGGTCACGTTTGAAGGTAATCAAATACATTGGCTATAATGACCAGAAATGACTGGTTTTATATTCCACCTTCCTCAAAACTAAGACCGTTTCAGATCACTGAATTGCAGTAGCAATGGCATGAAACTGAAATAAAGTGTAGTCAGAGGCGGGGAGAGTATCCAGAAATGTACTAGAGTAAAGAGTGGAACGACTTCAACTTGTGTTCACTCAAAGTAAAAAAAAGTGGCCATCCAAGAAATTACTCAAGCACGGCTAAAAAAAAGTATTTGGTAAAAAGTCTGAGTAACCAATCAAATGATCAATCATTTAATATTTAAAAATTACATAATCAGACAAACCAAATGTAAAGTCATCTGTAAATCTTGATACTTTAAGGACTAAAATGACAATAATTCAATAAAAAAAATTAGGCATAAAAACATTTTTTTCCCAAATCAGTCATTTTCAATAAAAAACGTATGAAACTTTAACATGAGTGTGTGATTTTGTCTGGTGAATTCTTGGTTGAAACATGTTTGGGGTTTTTGTTCACTTGGTTTTTATTTCTGCATATACAGTTTTATACACTGCAGGGATTTTGTGTGCGTGTGTGTGTGTGTGTGTGTGTGTGCGTGTGTGTGTGTATGTCAATCCAGAAAGTTTAAAAGACAATATATTGATCAAAATTGACTGAAATCGGTATCGGGAACAAGGTCTGGGTTTGAATCCCAAATCACACGTCACAACCACTTAGAGTTTGCTACAGCTTTCAAGAAGCTCGTATCAGCCCCAAATCACACGCGAAAAACAATGACCTCTGAAACAATGACCTCTGCTAAAATAAAGCTCCCCAAAAACCTAAACTCCTTGAAACGACGGGGCTGAACGCTCCAGGTTGAACACAGTGCAGACCGTAAAGGAGAAAAACGTAACGGGGAGCACAATGCAAAGTGCGGACAGAAAACATGTCAATTAAAGAAGCGAGGCTGCACACGTGAATTTACTGCGGTATTCTCCTGAGGATGCTCTATTATTTCATAAAAACACTAACAAGTCTCAAAAAGACTGGCTTTATTGTGACAGGTATAATTATGGGATATCAACGATTATTCAATAGGTTACAGAACCAGTTTCAGCAAAAATGAACTGAAGTGATGGCTTCTTTTTGTTTGATGATTTTTTACAACCATCAGTCTCTCACACTGTTTTAACACATTTCCTAACAATATCACTTCACTGAAATTTGGAGATATTTCAGCAGATTTTTATTTTTTTTTTTTAATTCACGCATTTGACAGCTTGCCGTATCTTCGGACGCAGAACGTTTTGGTGTACGGAGAAATTCAAAGGTAGCCTCAATGACCGGAAGGTGCACTGGTCTGGTCAAGCCCACATTATCGTCCTTTCACCGAGTTCATGCAAGGTGTTGATGAGCACTTCCTGGAAAGCTCACATCGTCAGAAAGCCGGCAGCTTACTTTTAATGTTGAGGACAATTTGGATTTCATGTTGCCTGGACATGAACTCGCAACCTCCGGACCGGATTGATGGGCGGCGGCGGCGGTTGCTTCTCTTCCCTGAATTCATACAAAAGCGGCAGGAGCGTATTTAGTTTGACTGTAAATGAATCAACTTTTCCATAAACATGAAAGCTGGCAGTTTATTGCAATCGGTAGGAGTGACAGCAGCAGCTTGTTTCCCACGGTAGAGTCTAGTTAAAGTTTTGCTTTACGTGAACCCTAATAATGTAGACAGACATTTAAGCTCTGTGATTACATTATTTACTTTTTTTTGTTTGGTTTTTTTTTGGTTTTGTCACACAACCTTTTTTTTTTAATTACACCTTCTACTTTGGACGTCTGCTTTACAACTCGATATTTCATGTTTTTACCGTTTCTAATAGGCCAGTAACTTTTTTCCTCCCGTTAAACAAATGTGAGACCTACAAGGACATTGCAGTGCTCACATCTAAAACCAATTAGTTCAGTCGGGTCAGACTGTGGTAATTACGCAGCACAAAACCCCTGAAGGGTCTCGGTGTTGGGGAAAAAAAATTACCGACCTCATGCTGGGTTTTTACAAGAGAGAAAGCTATTAAAAAAAAAAAAAAACAGAAGAAGCAGACTAAGACTAAGACAGGGAGATAGAGACGGTTACACTGGTTCAATAATTCAACGCGCCAAAAAAGACCCGTGGCCATGACCTCATGGAAGAACACATCTCCGCTTTTTGAAGAGGTCCACTCCTACACGCGAGACGGTTTAATTTGCAAAACCCGAAACCCTGACATGCCGTTGACAGGCGGAGTCATCCGTTACCCTTTCTCCTCTCCCGGCAGCCAGGCTGGGTTTCCATCCCGGGTCTCGTATGTCCCCCGACTCTCCATCGCGGCACTTGACACTTGTTCATATACGGCCTGACCTCCGACCCCCTCGCTCCCGGTTCTCAGGGATGGTTCTTGGGTGGCGGAGGGGGGAGTCACCTGCGCTACCGAGGGAGTGGAGACAATTCGCTGAAAGGCCCTGAGAGGAGAATGAAAGCGTCTCTTAACAACACGCCGAGCGGCTTGCGCGCCCACGCAGCCGCTCCTCCATACCATTAAAAGTGGATGCATGTCCCTGCAATTCTGAATTAATGAAAACAGAACGCTAGATCTTGAGTTATGCTTATGCGTTCCCATCTGATTGCTCACTGGGCTTAAGTGGGGGTCTGTATTAATTAAGTGGCACCTCCATTAAAGAAGCCCCGGGCTGATAATACATCAATGTGAGCCATAACACTACAAACTGCACGGCTAACCAAATAGCTTAAAGAAATGACTCAGAGCTCACCACGGCTTCAAAATACATCTTACGTATGACAGCGGCTTCAACATGCTGGATGTAATCAGGACAGAGTGCGGCGCATCACACAGCTGGTGGTCGTTCCCTCACCAGCAGTGGGAATCATGTTGTAGTGAAAAACGAAGGACCGCTCAGAGCTGAGTTCGTTTTAGCCAGTTAAGGCAACTCAAACTGGAAATGTTCATGTCGCCGGAGTTGTTTGCCGAAAAAATAAGAGGAACACAATTAAAAATAGTCTCTTGCGAAAGTGTGGATGGTTAATATACACCGGTATAAAGTTGCATCCTCAGAATGTGAATAGTTTTGAGCTTGACTTGTTTTGAAAAATGAACCGAGAGCAGCTGTTAGCCCCACAACTCATGGGATGTTGTTGATCTTTTGTACAAAGCCACGGTAAAAAGGCTCATCTCTCCGACAGCGAGGGGAACTACGAGTGCCGGCTTTATGGGATCACACTTTAAAACATCAGATTCAATATGCTACTTTCTCAGTTTTATAAAGCCACACTGTGCGACTGCAAACACTTTCAAGGCTGCAGTGTTTCTGACCCCAAAAGTTACAGGAAAAACAAATTGGCTTTGTGTGACGACTTCTCCTCCTGTGCATTCGTATCCTCCCCAGCTGATGCACAGGAATGCTGCTGCTGGGATTCTCAAACTGGGATTCTTCATTAAATATTGACTCTTTTTTTGTTGTTGTTTTCCTCTGTAAAACTCCAGCATGACTTGGCCGGGCATTTGTCCTTATTTCCACTCTCGGAAACTAGATTAGAGGCCGCTACCTCGGAGGCTCAAGAGTGGTTCTGCTGATTGGAGTCTTGCTTTTCATATTTAGCCAATTATGTCTGTGTAATTAAGCTTCCTTATGTGGCTCAGTGAACAGAGCGTGACTTTGTTGCTCTTCAGATGTTGTCCTAAGGTCAGGAGACAACAGATTGAATTTAGTGCACACAAAATGATCTTACGCAACTCTGAGTTGCCCCATTAGAAACACTCGGCCCATGCTTTAAAAACAATAAAGCTGTGATTTCCATCCATCCATCCATTTTCCGTCACCCTTCTCCCTAACGGGGTCGGGAGTTGCTGGTGCCTATCTCCAGCTGCGTTCCGGGCGAGAGGCGGGGTTCACCTTGGACAGGTCGCCAGTCTGTCGCAGGGCAACACAGAGAGACAAACAGGACAAACAACCACGCACACACACACTCACACCTAGGGAGAATTTGGGAAGGCCAATTAACCTGACAGTCATGTTTTTGGACTGTGGGAGGAAGCTGGAGAACCCGGAGAGAACCCACGCATGCACAGGGAGAACATGCAAACTCCGTGCAGAAAGACCCCGGGCCGGGAATCGAACCCAGGACCTTCTTGCTGCAAGGCAACAGCGCTACCCACTGCGCCACTGTGCAGCATAAGCTGTGATTTGTTCGATTGAAAAAAGAAAAAAATACCGATCTTTGGATTTTTTTTTTTTTTTCTCCGAATTCACAGTTTCCCGCTGTTTGCTGTTAGCAACGCTACCCGGGCTAATTGCTAGCAAAAGACGTCGTGGACAGCTCAAAATATCAAAAATGATCTTTTCCCATTTCTTCTTATGCTTCACTTGTTTAAGAGAAATCAGAAATCCTGACATCTCACTGTACGTTATTGTGCTTCATTTTGATTCGTTCTGAGTTTCTCGCCGTACAGTCAATCAGTCTCCAACATTAGACGTTACTTTATTTACGCCACATTTCATTTGGCTCGTTCTACCTCAAACCTCATTAGCGAAACGAAGCAGACGCGGCAAGACTCCTTGTTGTGGTTTGGGTGAGTAACTGTGTTTGTGCCAGTGTTTTAGCTCGATAATCAGGCGGCGTACGCTCGCGAATGAATCCGCACAGCGACAGAGTGGGCCCGTCGGGAGCAGGAGAAGGGAACAGGAGTGACAAAAGCATAAAAGGCTGGAGCAGAACGTCGCTGAGACGTGTTCAAAATGTTTAAGACGCGTAATCTTCCGTGCTTGCTGGAGGAAAATTAATCCTGGCTTTTCATTTACTGCTTAAACATGAAAAACCTAATGGACCGGTCAGACAAGGGTGTACATTAGAACAACTATTTCAGTTTGGGGTTGAAGTCACATTTTGAGCTTAAATACAGCGTTTCTTGAAGAAAAGAAAACTTATTTGACAAGATAACACAGTAGATGAATCATATCCGCATCATTTATTCCTAGAATCTGAAGGTGAGACCCTCAGAGGGACCAAGAGCAAAGTGGACACAATTCTTGTCTACCCTTAAACTGCCGTCACGTTTGTATTAGACTATTTACGGATTTACAAGAAGATTTGTCAGGATGGCTGTGTGTCGTTGTGTGTCGTTGCCGACCTTTAGAAAATGGAAAGTCAGAGCAACAATCCGACGTAAAAGCAAAGCGGCGTCTTTAAGCGGACGTGAACCTGAGCGTGGAGCTGACGGCTGGAAGCTGCGCCTTCATCCTCGACGCAATAACAAAGCAGAACATGACAAACGACACAAACTTATTGGACCGTCACACTTCCAAAAAAAGCCTCATATTCCCGCGTCACATCTCAGCGGAGGGAAAGCTTTAACTGGACCAATGCAGCAAAAAAAAAAATAATCAAGCTGAAGTCCAAGACTTATATATATATATATACCTATATATATATATATATATATATATATGTGTGTGTGTGCTATTGAGACGAAAGTGTTTGTTTCCTGCCACTTGAATATTTTCATCCACACACGCTACATAAACTCCGAGGTGTGGGCTGTGGATGCGCTAAAAGGATTAGTGATTATTAATTAAGCTGTATGACAGCAGTTTGAAGAGGGAAAAAAATGAAAGGAAAAATACCCCCACCAACAAATCCCCCCACTGGTCAGATGCCATAAACCGGAGAAGTGTGCAGAGCTGAGCAGAGTACATGTAGGCATCGGTGATACAGAGGAAGAAAGAGAGCTGGTGGGCGATGAGGAGGAGGAAACGAGAGGGATGAAAGGGATACAGCAGCACTGCAGTGCCGAGTGAATCCAAAGAAAGGCGCATCTTTTGGGAAAACTATTTGTAAAAAAGACGCACAAAAAAATAAATAAAACTTGACAGTGCAACAGGGAAAGGGGGATCAACTGCATTACGGCATTCGGCATGCCTTTCAGCTGCTGCAGCTTCGTAGCTCATATGCTTTTATACCCTCCACTATGTAAATTAGAAGCAGAACATTAAGTAAAACGTCCCCATCAGCCTAATGCATTATGTGCATTAGGCAAACACACTTTTTTTTTTCCCTTTTTTTTTTTTTTAGCTCGCAGCACTAAAATGAACCGGGTAAAGGGACTCTACGTCTCTTGGGAAAAGCAAAATGAAACGGAAAGACAGCACAGGCGACATTTTAATCAAACGCTTCCCTCTGATGGCTTCAGCAATTCACTCGTCATCAAAATGAATGGTTTAAAATATGACGCTGCAGCCACAGCGCCTTATGTAAGTAATTGATTCTATTTCAAATAAAAGGCCATAATCGTCTTATTTAGGCTTTTAGGTCATGTGTGACTGTATGTAATTGCTCCTTTCATTTTTTTTTGGAAGATGTCCAACACGGACATTAACTCAACGTAACGTCATTAGCCGACTGTTAAAATGAAAGATGGAATCGAAGGAAAAAGAAACATTTCAATTCAAAACCTAGAACCAAAATACTAGGTTCTAGGTTTGTAAG
This sequence comes from Poeciliopsis turneri, assembly GCA_922788865.1. Taxonomy (NCBI): domain Eukaryota; kingdom Metazoa; phylum Chordata; class Actinopteri; order Cyprinodontiformes; family Poeciliidae; genus Poeciliopsis; species Poeciliopsis turneri. The sequence continues at coordinate 2,317,771 of CAKLNU010000344.1, forward strand.
ATTTGCATTGTTAATTGTTTTAACTGAGATGTGTCGCTTTGATAATGATTAAAATTTAAGACTAGTAAATGAAAGAATACATTCAAATACTGTAGTTAATAAGCACTGTGCAGTCGCCTGCACCTGATTGGCTCTGCTGTTAATTGGTGACGAGATCCTGGAATGGCAAAGGAATCCTCAAAATATCACATTGTCCAAACAAAGACAATGTACTGCTAGGCTACATGCAGTACTAAAGTAAATTGGACCGAAGGAAGAGCCTTGTGGGACGCCTTTCAAAATCATCGGAAACCGAATTTCCAATTTCCAACACAAACAGCTTGAGGACAAGAAAGAAACATCTGAATGATGAATAAAATTAAACACCTTTACAGAAACTTGTACAGTCACTTTCCTTCTTTTTGAAATACAGTATTTGATAACAAAACAACTTGGAAAAAGAAAATCCAATAGAAACTCTTTAACAAAGTGCCAGGGAGCCTTTTATGCTGAACTGAAGTCCAATGGCCTCGAAAAGTAACGGATACGTTGGTTTTTCTGAACCGAATAATTGTTTTGAAATAATCATCACGGAGAATCACAATTTTTTTTTTCTTTTCACACAAAAACAGAGCCAAGCCCCCACTTCTCTGAATAGATTTCAAAATGTGCTACGTTGCAGCCGCGGAGGCCGAGGATATGAACACAAAGAAGAAGAAGAAGAAGAAGAAGAAGAAGAAAAAAAATAAAAAGACACGGAGCTGTGTGTTGCAAAACTTTGTAGAAAACAAACAGGATACCGCTGGGATTCTTTCAAGATTGTTTCTGCGGTTGCACAATGTTGGGTCTCCATGAAAATCAATTTGAACTCCTGGGAGCTCAGGCTGACTACTGAGGTAGGTGTGAGGATAGCACACAATGAACAAACAACATATTTTCCTTTGAATATATACGAGCAAATTGGGTGGGGGGAAAAAAAAGAGAGTGGGAGCAAAACATATTGCACACCAGCACTGACTGATTGATTGTTGCCTCAAACGCTCATTCTCAAAGATTTAAAAATTATCGCAAAACTTTTAACACAACTGTTCACTCTCAGGATACGCCGCACCAAAACAAAAGAGCCGGAGAAAAACTTCTCCGCAAAGTGACATGTGGCCAAAACAATATCTAAATTACGCAATGAGAACAATTAAGCCAACAATGGTTGTTGATTAGCATGTAAGTTGGAGCCAGTGAACACCAGATGCATGCGCTCGGCCTGAACAACGAGGCCTGTTTACCGAGGAGAACCTCCTCATCCGCATTCACGAGCCGCTCGGTGAGCACTCGGTCGGAACCGGCATGCGCTCGAAACAGGCTGACGACTTCTGTCTTTCCTGTCGACAATTCCTCCGTCTCATTCCGAGGTTCCCTGGAAGCCTCGGGACTTGTCATCGAGAGGACGGCTCAGCCTCCTTCTTTTTCTGGATGAGAATGTCAATACGAACAGGTTTCCTTGACGATGGTGAACACATCAGTAGCACAATCGCAAAACCTCACAGTTTTTTCTAGTAGCTACATCGAAGGCCTGTACAGGGTAAGTTTCCATACACAGGGGAATGTAAAATTTTTATTTCTTTTATGTTTCAGATACCCAAGAAAATGCGTTTGACAAAAAAGCAAAGAACTGAAATTGTACTGACGGCTGGATCGGGAAGCAGTTGCACGGTTTCACGAAACCTTAACAGAAAACAGGGAACGAGCATCACACACGCGACACTGTGCCAAAACTTATTTTCAAGTTTCAGAAAACTGGAAATGTTGCAGACCAACCACAAAGTGGTCCAAGACGTGTAGCGAGTCCCACAAAAGTAAAACATCTGATGTAAAATGTTTATTTCTTCTATGTATGGGAAGTTATGGCCCACCCTTCATGAAGAACAAACATCAGCAGGGATTCCCTGAGATTATGATAAGCCTGGCAGCCTGCCAGGCTGAATGTCATTTGCTTGTCAGTGATGTTGGGTTAAAGAGTATCACTGGTGAAACGGTTCAAAGCAAACACATAAAAACAAAAACACTAGTGAAACAATGGGCAAACCCCCCCCCAAAGATTTATGAGATACCCCCTGGGGGGGGGAGATATGGTTATCTAACCAGGAACTGCAGCGGCAGACATTTTCTAGCGTTGCTTTATCTCCAGGAAGCCAAATCAGATCACTAGTAGGGAGGCACAACGTTTAAAACTTTTGGGGTCAGCTTTTTTGATAGCAGGCTGCTAATAATTTCTGCTTTATATAATTCTTCAAATCACATCAGATTCCATTTTAAACTCCTCTAACAACCACATTTTCCTATAGAACTTAATGTTCACAACATAACTCATCGGTACTTTTGTTTGCAAATGCAACACAAACCAAATCTATCATGCCGAATATCACGTCGTTTTAGTGCTTACACTCAGACACTGAAGTAAAAGCAGCCAATCTGAGAGCAAATAGAAATAAACGGCGGTAGGATTTCACAATATCCATTTCATCCTCATTTTTCTTGGTTTTTGAAGCGTGAATCGTTGACTCGGAGAGCCTAAACTTGGCTAAGTAAGTTTTCAGCAATGTAAACCTTCTTTGTTTTTGCCACAATAGACCCTAGTGCCAGACCGGGCACCGCCCCAGGACACACAGCTTCTGCTTTACCGAGATACACACAGTGCTCAGAAAAACGCAGACGCCTCTTCTGATCAAGTTTGCTGAAAAGACCTCCACTCTGTCGTTACATTGCACCGAGACTGTCTATCATTCCACACACACGCGTTAGCAGCATATAAACGCCTCGAAGTACAAAGCGCTTCGCAGCGTATGATCTTTTTCTGCTAGTTATGAAAGGGGTAAACTGAAAACGATCGCGTCTTTTCACCTTAGTTTCCCCCTCACCTTTCTCTCCCAGCTTCATGAAACGAGAAGCATGTCGAAGAGACCAGATCCAGAGGGATTCTAAATTGAATTGATGCTGGAAAACAAATACTCAAAGTCATGAATGGAAACATAGAATAGAGTCAGTAAACAGATCGGGTGAGAACTGCTCTACCTTCACGGTGAAAATTATACATTATATTGCTTCCGCAGGTTGGTAGAGGGAACATCCTTAGTCGATTTGAGTGAAATGTTAATGTCTTGCCAAGTTGTTAAAGCTCATTTTCTCGACGGGAGACGTCGCCCGACAGAAGCTCGAGGAGCAGACGCGGGGCGTTGGAAATGAAAACGCCGTTTCCGATGATGAGGAGAGTACAGTCGGAGAGGATGAAAGTGATTAATGCTGGACGTGTGACAAGACGAAGGGCGCGAGACGGCCAGATGTAAACCATCCGGGGGCCTGGGAATCAAGCTCCCAATCAATCTCTTAAAGTGCAGGCATCAAACACCCATTCATCACCCCGGAGTGAGAACATAACTAAGGAAAGCAAAGTGGCAGGTTTAGTTTCTGCCGAGACAGCGGCGGGGACTTCATGCGCATCCTGGAGGCACAGGAGCCACATCTGATCAAGTAATTTGCTGTTTACTGCCACACACACACTCATCCTTCACGCGAGCAGTTAGCTTAACAACTCTCGCAATGGAAGTAGTTAGCAATTAAGATCGAATTGCAGAATGAAGGAATGGCTTCAAATTACACGCTAGGCAGCAAGGAAGGCTATTAATTTAGGTTTCAAAGAGAGCATGACCTGAGGGCGGGGGGAGCGGGACGGAGAACTGGAGCGTGTTACACCGTCTGAATTTCGGATGTGCTCAGGCGCCGGCCGCCATGTTGATTTTAATTTCCCCCAGGCCTGATGACTGGATCAACACGAGGTAATTAGCTTGCATGTGTCGACAAACTAAAGAAACAAAAGCGAGAAGTTGGGCTGACCTTTGAGGAACCTCTACAAGTCGACGCAAAGTAGTTGACAGGTGATAAATTATTAAGCGGCGTTTCGTCACCCAGGCAGGGGACTAAACTTTTTTCTCTCTTTCTGTGAGGTGATCGTGGTTGGGATTCAGCCTCCGCCTCTCCTCTAACCCTCTTCAGATTAGGCAGTTTGCGGCTTGACGGGACGCGACGTGGCACGAATGAGGCGAGCGTTCGTTTTGCTGATCGGCTGGAAATGTTACCTTTGGTCCCTTGGTGTTCACTTGTGCAATAGGTCTTTTCTGGGGATTTTTGCACAAAATCAAGAAAACGATGGACAACCTTTGACCTCCCCTTCATAATATAACAACCGTCTCTTCAGTCAGAGACCTTTGCAGAGCAGATTTCAATTATTTAATAAGAACACTAATGGAAATGTGAAATATGTCTTATTTTTAAAAGAAAATGCAACACAATAAAAGAGCAACAGCGCCTCTATTTCACGCAAATGCTTTTCATTAACGCCGACAGACATTTAGACGCGACACTCGCTACAGATTCTTTACTGGCTTTTCATTTTTCCCCACAAAATCCGCACAGTGTCCTGCACAGTGTTTTCAATTCTCCAACCCAGTCACATAAACGTTGACGCTAACAGGAGGAGGCTAACTAGTTTGGAGGCCAGTGCCACCAAACTAGATCACAGAAACACACACACACGCACACACACACACACACACTATTCTGTCCTCTGTCCCCAGTTTCAGAAAGCCGCTGTCAGCAAGTCGCTGTGCTGAATTCAGACACGCTGCGTTTATGTCGATGTGCTTTAAAGCGGCGATGTCGTTTCGCTGCATCACAAATCTCTGCTGCACCAAGTGGTCAAACGTCAAAATCTCGATTTATTCTTTTCTTTCAGATTTTGGTCCTGTCATTATCCTGCTTCAGAAATATGGAAACTCAAACTGAATTACATAAAAAAAAAAAAAAAAAAAAATAATTAATTACTGACACTCTAAAGCAGAACATGTTTGATCACATTTCCACATTAGTCGGTGCTCCAGGCTTGCAGATCAAGGCGCGTTGCTCTCTGTGACTCACTGTGGCTCAGTTTTGGTCTGCAGCTCCAAATTAACCCAAACTCTTGAGACAGAACAGTACTTCTCAAGTGGAAAGTTTCTTAGAAGAGATCAAACTCCATGTTAGCGCATACATTTTTTAAGAACACGTCATTTTTGAAACTTTTTACTCATAAAACTCTGAAAAATGTGGTATGAATTCGTAGTTGCATGTAATTTGAAGCCCCTGAGTGAAATTCTATGCAACTACCTGCCCCAAAAAAACCAAACCCACCTGAGTGGAGTTTACTCTCAACATAAAATGAAGCTATTCCAGGAAAGCCGAGGCAGTTTGTTAGATAATATCATGACAGCAGAAAGTTGTGCATTTATCAAATAATTCTGAAAAACATGGGAGAAATCTGCCAACAAGACAGTGATGCCGTTCAAAATCTGTCCTTTTATAGAATTTAGCCGTCAAATGACAGATGCACGTAAAACTAAATGCGCTAAAAAAACAACAACAAAAAAAAAACAAAACAGAATGGAGCTCCAACTTAAAAAAAATAGTGTTAATTTGTTCCATGTAATGAAATGAAGTTTATCCAAGTAAATATATTAAGTTTGTTAAATTGTCAATGTAAAATAAACATAAATAAAACAAGTTTACCAAACTTTATTTGATTACAAAGTTAATTAACACTTCTTCTTTCTATTTTCTTTTTTCAGTGTGTGTGGTGAGAACCTAACATCAACATCCCCACTGTGATGCACAGTGGAGGCAACGTCATGCTGTGGGAATGTTTTCTCTTTTTTTTTTTTAAGTTAACGGCAGGATAGTAAGTGGGTAAAGAATAAGTAAGTAGTTTTCTACTGCATAGGACATGAATTATTTGACATAAATCCTGTTGTGTCTGAAAATAACAACGTGAGAAACCATTTTAAAATTAACCCAGGACTGCAAATGCTGTAGAAATCACGGTTTCATTTGAACATCCGACGAATTCACTCACACCAGATGCACTCGTAGTGAGTGACTGCATTCGCTCCCGGCGCATGAGCTGCTGTGTCAACAGTGCAGTTCATTAGAACAGCAGCCATGTTGCGTCAGCAACACCTGCAGAGCAGTGCAAGCGCATGGAAATTACATAACAAAGCAAAAGACTTCATATTTCAGTGTCAAGAGTCCCAAATGCATTCCATGCTGATGAATGCAAAAATAATCATAATTTAAAAAAAACAAAACAACAACAACCTTCAAATGAAACCAAAAGTGAGGAAAGAACTCTAAAAAAACAAGGCGAGGAAACACAAGGACCGACTCAAACCAGTTTTCAGCCGGAGACAAACATTCAGAAAAATAAAGAAGAAATTGATCTCCAGCCGCTGAACACAAGCCGCAAACGCCGCCGCGGCTCCACGTGTCGGTTATGGGTCTCGTCATCCTCGCCGCCCTAATGAATAGGAGAACCTCTCCGGTTAAGTGAGAAGATGTGTGGGCACAGCCGCCGTCACTCCTGGTTTGCAAATTGCTAAGGGTGCCTGGGCTTCCTGCCAGCAGCGGCGTGCTGTCGAAGCAGCAGGAGGGCATCAAGACTTGTTAAAGCCAGCTGCTGTTTGTAGAACCAAAACCCACAGAAACAAACTCCGGAGAGGCAAGTGGACAAGTAGACGGGTTTTTTATGCTTTTTTTTTTTTTAGGGGCCTTCTGGACGAGACAAATCGTCTAAATGCGACGAAAGGTTACGAGTCAGCAGGTACGCTTGACGGAAAGCAAAAGTAGTCGCTTACTTCTTCACCAATAAAATGAAGGAGGTTTACTTTTTTTTTTTTTGTCGTCTCAAACGGTGGCTGGGTTGTGAAGCTGCAGCGGCTCTCAAAGTGCTGCTTCAACTCCACCAGGAGCTCAAACTGAGATTAACTTGTCCACACAATGTGAATAATATTGTTTTTCTCCACACAGGCTGCTCTGAAAAAGTAAATGAGCTGCGTATGGGTGAGAATGGTTCTAAAGTCAGTCTTATTCTGTGTTTTTTCTACCACTGAAACCAGTTTTGCAAATGCACAATCCACAGCACAATTAGCTACTGCGCCTCAGTGGATCACGTCTACAAAATGGAGAAGTAACATTCAGTTTATGTGCACCAGGAATCTTGAACAAACATCCAGAACCAAACTGCTGAAATGTTCCTTTAAATCAAAACTAAAATCCCACCGATTCTGACTTGCCTTGGATTCATTATAACTGGAACATCGATCAAAGTATCTGATGTCAATTTGCTTGATGATTTCAATAATGGCGTTTGACAAAATGGAACGTTTATTGCAGTTTCATAATTGGCCTCCATATTGTGTCGTGATGGTGTGACACACTTTGAACTGCCTTGTTGTTGAAATGTGCTGTACAAACGGGTCTTTTTTAAAAACACAAAACTTTAAGCACGTTCAGAAACTGGAGGTCGCTCGAGCCGCGTCACAAAACGGCTCCAATGAATTACAACAATGGGTTGTGAACTTGTGATCAAGGACTTCTGGATCATTCAGCGCACCATCGCCAAGCAGCAAATGGAGAAAAAGTAAGTCTACGATTCCCAATGTTATGAGGCGCGTGGTGCACTTTGAAATGAAAACAAAAGATTTGCCAAACTGAGTCTGTTTGCCTTGGCGTGGGAGCTGGAGAGGGACAGCTATCGCTGCAGTGTATCCTCCTGGGTGTAGTGATGCGTCCTGCACAGAGATGAGGCGATGCGCAACGTTGGGCTCACGAGAACAAGAGATCAGATTTGACCAACTATTGAGTGATGCTTTAGGCCTTTTTGCAATCAGTAGGGGGAAAAAAAGCAAGAGCATGAGTCATAAAAATGATCTAAGGGGCACGGTGAAGCAGGTTGATAAAATGTTTTTATTATAGATGGCAACGTAAATAAAACTGGTTGTTTTCATCTGTGGCTGTGACAAAAATGATTTTTTTTTTTTAGGTAAAAATGAAGAATCCCCCTTCCCTTCCTGTTCTCACAAACTTTGTATTAAAATGATTGATATTCCAGCATTGACTCATCCAAGTGTTGCACTTATTTTGCTACTACAAAGAGTAAACATTTTAAATGATTACTTTTTGTGGCTCTAAAAGCAAAAAGAAATTCTTTATGAACCTCCAAGTTGATTTTAAAGAATCTCTGTTCAGTACACAACCAGTTCTGCTGTTAATTCTTTTCTTTATCTTAGATTTGTAACGATTGATATGATATGATGCCATCCAGATTCATCGTCAAAACAGACGACACGAAACTTCAGCAGTTAATGGTTAACCAGTTTTTGAAATGCTCCCACGCTAACACTTAACGTAAAAGGGGTTATTGTGTATTTTCTAGGCAAACTGTCATTTTATACCACCATAAAGTAAAAACTTTACTTTCAGTTATTATAAATATACAGTATGTGTCAAATACAACGTAAAAGAAAATTGACCTAAATTGGCCTCTGTCTCTTTAAGAAGCTCCTATTCTTCCCAACGCTCCCCCTTCATCGCATCATTACAACAACGGCATCATTCCCCGTGATGCCGTTAAAAACTGTTTTTATTAGCGTTTAACTGAGACATAGCTGGTATGATGAACTCGAGAACAGAACAGAGCTCAAAAAAGTCAATTTTGCACCCACCCTTTAAAAGTAATGGAGAGTCATCATCAGTGTTTTTTTTTATAACAGAGCGTCTCAATGTGGAAACAGCGTATTAATTACTTCTGCTTACAATTCATAATAAGAGTCTCAAACATCAACAGGATGAAAAACCTAAAGCACTCATGTTCACATAAGTAGCTTAGACTTATTCACCATGCAAAGTCGCCTGACTGACAGGCGACTTTGCATGCATCATGAGTCAGACTTCACGTCGAGGAGAAATGTCCTAGCTTTTTAATATTGCGAGAGGTCATGCCATGGTAAATCCTTTTTTATTATTATTATTATTCAGGATGTTACTATGTTGACACAATATCTTTCGCTCTGAAGGACTCTGATGAGGAAGAGAACCTCACAAATGACTCATTTGCAATTTATTCGAAATGAGACCGCGACTCACAACATCCAAAGTGCCGATTGAAAACCATCAACTCACCTCAAATTTTTCACGTTTTGAGTTCATTCTCCCCCCCCCCCCACCCCGCCCCCCCATTGGATAACGTACAAACAAAAACTGCTACCTGACCTCTGTAGGGCAGAAAGATGCGAACTTTGAACAGTCTCACTCTGAACATCGACAAACTCAGAAAAATTGCTCTTTCTATCGAGAGTCTATAGTTTCTCTCTATAGACTCCTAACACTTCTTGGTGGACTAGAGAGAGAGAGTGCAGGATCGGATGTGAAGCACAAAAATGGAGTACGTCACAACTAATGTCTGCAGTGGAGCCATAAAACTTTGATATTTTTCTGTTTTGAGGCTTTATGCCCCAGCACAAAGTGGCACATCTACCAGAAACCGTCTTTACAACCACAACACCCAGTAGGAAAGAACTAAAACGGTCACCGTTTATAGGAAGATGTCGCTTCAACTGCAGTTTTGTGCCGACGTGACAAAAGTATTCATGTTCTACACATAAAAAAAACAACAAAAATGACAGCATTTCTAGAGCAACGGCAAAAAGTAGACAGATTTCTCGCCTTTATCTAAAAAAATGCGTCCACTCTCCTACTACAGACATTACCTGACCGCACCAAATACCCATTGTTCTGAATTTCAATTTCAACAAAAGTGGCATAAAGTTTTTATCTTCCAAAAACTCTTTTTCTCTTTTGCCTGAAGTCTAAAAGCCATTAGCGTGAGCCGCGGGAAACGGATACTTCTGCTGTCTGCTCCCGGTTTCCAGAGAGCATCATAATTCACTCGTACCAAAACGAGAAGCGAGAGAGGCGAGCGGAAGACGAGAGAGCAGCATGAATCTAAATAACACATACAGAGGAGCCTCGTCTGACCCCTTGGTAATTGCCAAAGCCGGCACATTGATGTGACAAAAGTAACTGTCTTGATCATCCGGCCAGGTGTTCTTGAACCCAACAACCTGGTGTAGATTAATCAGATAAATAAAACCCCGAGAATTACGTTCAAAATGAATTTGGTGCTGCGGAGAGGAGGCGGCTCTGCACTTCGTTAAGAAGCTACAGAGATGACACTGGAAGCAAGACTGGGAGCTTTCTCCATTTCTTTAGGTTTTCTTGTTTGGTGAGGCGCAAGCCGTATTTATTCACATTATATATGAATATAAACATGGACGTACGCTAAACCTATCTGATGCCACATCCCCAAACTCCATCTAAATACCTTCAAATTCAATAGATTGGAATATTACTGAAAACTTTTACTTCTTCAACTCCGTTCAATAAGTGAAAAACACTTACATAGATTATTCTTATGTCTATCTATATATGTTTAGAGGACATGACCACAAATACACCATCACGCCACCATGCTGTAAGGATGCTCCTCGGCAGCAGGTCCTGTAAGTCCAGTAGATTACAAAATATAGAGAAAACCCGCAGGATCATTTCTTTCCATCTGCAAGAGAAATACGGCCATGGAGAGCGTTTGTTTTCCAGCACAACAATGAACTGTAGCATCCAGATATACCTACATGTGTAGAAACGGTTCGAAGACGACAACGCTGAAGTTCTGGAGTGGCCCAGTCAAAGCACAGGTCTCAGTCCGACAGAATTCGTAGCAGGACGTGGAAAGGGCTGTTCACGGTTGATCCACGCGCGATCCAACAGAGCTTGGAACAAGAATGAAGTTAAGGTAATTGAAGCCTGTTTGGGTTTTGGTGCCGCTGCAGCATCCAAAACGAGCTTGACAAATCTGTCAACTTGTTCCTAATCCATCTCCATCTCTGCAGCAGGGAGAGCGAGTTTTGCCAAAGTTTTGGCCACTTAGTGAAACACTATATGTTGAGAACCACTACTGGGACCGGAGCCACAGTTTTTACAAAGGAGCTGAAGCTGATCGTGGGCGCCGATGAATGGGGCCGCCGGCCAAGACGAGCGAGAGCAATCGGCTGTGAGCCGGGGCGTGAGTTGCGTTCCCTCTGAAATCAAGACTTCCAGCGGCTGATTAACCCGCAGCTGAAAACTGCCTCAAAGTATCCATGGATCGAGAAGATCCCCCGGTCAGACCCGTCCCTGTGAAACGGACGGACAGGTGTGGGGAAAAATGGCGAGGTACCGTGGCTGAAACACCAATACATCTAATGCAAGTGTTTACATCCTCCACGATTTTTTAAGTAATTTGGAAACTTATTCACCCTTCACCCATGACACCACAATTGCAAATTTGTTTGTTTTTCCCTGCGTTATTATTAGAATATCAAAAAAAGGTTTTAAGCACATTTGTAACGGAAACGCAGCTTGCACTCAACCTATGACAGGGTTGAGAGAACAGAAAGCTTCTCTCTCCTCACACACCATGCAGCACGGTGCCTGAACCCAGGCTCCTTTCAGCTGCTGTCATGGAGGGACGCAGTGATGTGGAGTCTTTTAACAGAGAGTCTAACAAAGTGAGATCCAGGCTGTTTCTATCCATCACAGTCAGACTAAGGTATATGTGTGTGTGTGTGTGTGCAACTGTATTTGCAACATAAATATAACAGGTGGTATTTATGACGTGCACACCAGAATCCTCAATCATCTAATCCCAAGTCTGTAAATATCAGCCACTGCGCGTCAGTGTGAGTGTTGGGATGAGAGTGCACACTTGGCCGCTTATCTCCGCCATGCAGATGTTCGCCCGATGGTCTTCCATCACTCTGCCTCCTTGTTAACAGGCTGCAAGCTCACAGCAGTGTCACATATTGCCTTCTCCCCCTTCCGGTACGAGCCACTTGTTTGAAGTTCCGGTTCTTCCCCCGACGAATTTAAACCACAGGAAGGAGGGGGAAATAAATAAAATAATATAAAATAAAATCGCTGACGCGAATATTTTCTGCTTCTCATCAGCCGGGTGTGGAGGATTGATTTTTCAGGTGAATCTCATTTCCTCGTGGGCCTAATCCCAAAAAAAAAAAAAGAATTTGAATATACCACCAAGTCGGAGGAGTAATATATATATTTTTTTATTTCATAATAAATAATTTACATGATTCAAAAAGGAAGAACTTATCCCCACTTTCCTCTTTCCGGTGAGAAGTCGGTGACTTTACGGGGCTCCACCGGCTCTTGTTTTTGCCCGGACATTAATCACTGTCACGCTCCTCTCCGCTCTTTCCGCGTCTGCTCGAGACTAAAGCCGACCCACCGCCCCGGCCCAGAACCACCGTCATCGCCATAGCAACCAAAGCCGGCCCGAACGGAGCCGCGGAGGCGGTGGGGCACAAAAAAAATGTGCGAACAATGGAGCCGCTCGAGGACGCAGGACCCGTCGCGTCATCGCTCCTGTCGCGCGCCTGCTTGTCGGGCTTGTCGGTCATGAAAGATGGCACAATCTTTGCACGTCGGACTCCCAGCTGATCCCCGCCGTGTCAAAAGCAGTAATAAAATAATGTCAAAAGTTTCTATTCTTCACCCTCCAGCTGGACTCATGTTTTCATTGTCTTCTCAATTGTTGCCACCCCTTGAGCTGGTAATTAAGGCCATTCTTACTGGCCTGGGCTACAACTCTCAAGACCAAACAAGGAGCCTCTTCACGTGTAACGTGGATCACAAATCCGCCATTTTGGCAAAGAAAGAGCCGAACCCCCCCGCCGGTTCTCTGGCTCGACACCAGGAGCGTTCTGGCAAGAGGCAGAGGAGAAAAGGTCACCGCGACCCGAACGTCCGGCGGGTCAGGCTCGCTGGTGCCCGGGTCAAAGGAAAGACGAGGAGAGCAGACGATAAATAACGAGCCGGTTTGATTCCCTGAGAAATGCCGAGATGTTTTTTTGTATTTTTGACAATTTGATACGGGGAGCTACGCCTTCAGCTGTCACACAAAATAATATCTGTTCTCCGTTGTTGCCTCTGTTCTGTCATCGGAATAGAATGTTGTCATTTTGAGTGTCAGCAAGAGATATTTATATATTTAATGGGAACGTCTCGGAACCATAAAGAACCCCGTCTCGGTCCTGGCACATTTCTTCCCTTTGTTATGCTGCGGCTATGAAAGGCTGTATTTTCACCCATGAGGACCTAAAGCTCCCTTTAAAAGCTTCCTAAAGACTTTCCTGTGTCTGAAAATACCCCCCATTAATGGAATGCGTCTGAAAACAACATTCTGACAGAATTGTCACCCTAAGCCTTTTATTTCTTCGCCCTGTGATGCAAACAAAAACGCAAACGGGATTTCAAATTGTCTCCTTTTACTGAAGGCACAGCCAGGGCTTTGATACGTCGGGACGATGAGGTGCGCGTCAAAAACCCACTTTCGAAAATAACGCTGCAAGACGACAGGACCTGCCGTGGTTGTGATTTCATTCCGTCAGAAGCCATCTGTAATTACATGGTTGTTTTGTGTCTTAAATATGCAAAAACACATACGAGTCGCAGAATTTGCTGGAAAGACGCGCGTGCACGTCGAGAATTGTTGATCATTGTTTGTTGTTGTCTTAAATGAGTGAAGAATCGCCAAACTGGCGTCGTGACCTTCCCTGTTTTATCCACAGTTTCGCTCCATGCCTTTGTTGTTCAGTTTCATTGGGGTTATTAGACATGGTGGCAAAACTTGATACCGCTGCTGCACAAGTTACTCGGCAGGTTGTCGCTAGGCAACCGAAGAGCAGGTCGGTTAATGCCATTCACCTTGCTTGGTCGCTGTTAGAGGTTGAGCAGCGCAAGGCTTTCTTCTGCCTACACTTCCCAGAATGCTATGCAGTTCTGGAGTTCAGTGAATATTCTATATATTGAATACTCCATCAGATGTATTATCTATTGATATTGATCACGTGTTACTGATTTGTCTCTTATTTTGAATCTAGTGTGAGTATAAATGTAACAAGCAGTATGTTGTTATTTTTTCTTTGTCGTTAAGCCAAAGTGGCGCCCATCAGCTTTTAGTCTTTCTGATTTTAATTTAGAGAAATTACATTACAAATATAAATAGGCTGCAAACATGATTGTAGTTGTTCGCAACAGGTCAAATGATTCCAAGTCGGCAGCAGGAAAAATCCGGATTCTGCGTTTCCTGATCTCCAAGTTGCACCTGGCGAATGCCGACGTTATCCAGGAACAACTGATTCTGATCGGCTGCACAGTTTTACCTTTATTAGCTTTTTTTTTTGTATTCAACTTGTTTGACGTTGGTGCACGGCACCTTGGTCCGCCTGCCGGTGTCGTTTTCAGTGCGCTCTGCACATAAATCGACTCTGACAGAAAGGACAGAGGTCAGGGGCATCCTGTGAATGCCGCCACTCTGTTGGAAAAATAAAAACCATTGATTAAAATGGCAGTGACGTCTGCCAGGACCGAATGCAGACAAAACGGCCATCTTTTCTCAAATTGCTACAGAGATAAAAGCACAAGACAAGCAACAGTCGTCAAAGCAGCCAGGTTAACTGTTATTGTGTCCTGTGCACTTGCAGCTGCTCTGCTGTGTGGATCTCAGTCAAATCTCTCCTCCTCGCTGTCTTGACCGCAGGTTGTCATTCTTCTGCAATTCTGACCTCTGGGCCTATTATTCACTTCACTACGCTGCTCTGACAAGACGACCTCAGGCCAGCGTTCATCTGTCTCCGTATCAGTTTCTGCATATTTTCATCTGTTCTTCGTTTTTTAATCTTCCAAATCCAAGAGCTGCACACCAGGGGCAAACATTCTGAGAAGAGATAAATTGTTAAAAAAAAAAACAGTCAACACGTTTTGAAAGGACAACTATCACACTTAACCGAATCAAACAATTTGCTCCTAAATTCGCAGAGTTTCAGAAAATATGCCGGTTTTAACAAAGAGCGGTCCCTGTTAACACCGAGCACACACAGTCAGAAGAGCGAACGCAGCAGTGAGCATGAGCTCATAAATAGCTCTTGTGAAAACAGTGCGGCAATCGAGAGATGTAATTAGGCGCAACTCGCACGCCGTGAGATGCAAGGTTAGTCCTTTCATGAGACGAACAGGAGAGAACATTTGCAGGTTCTTTGTTTTTACCAGGGGAAAAAGCAGAAAACGAGAAGACGACAAATGTTGCAGTCACAGAGCGGTACTGCGCATTTGAAATTGTTGGCATTATGTTTGGCTCTGACTGGCTTCTGAAAGTCATGCATTTTCTAAATCCTGCATTTTTTTGTTGGCTGAGCTCAATTCATTGATCGTTAAAGAAGAGTTAGCTTAGTCCGCGTAGTTTCTCACAAATACTCCTTGTAATTTAGAGACCAGTTCATATTCTCGGGACTGCGGGAGGAAGTCGGAGTATCTGGAGAGAGCCTACATAAGCACAGGGAGAACGAGCAAACTCCACATAGAAAGACCCCAGGCTGGGATTTGAGCCCAGCACCATCTTCCTGTAAGACAACAGTGCTAGAAACGGTCACATTGTGCAAAAATTATGCATTCCAACCATTATGTACTTGCATTTTTGGATGCTAATGTAAGATTTAGCCAGCTGGACAGAGTCTGACAGCAGCAGATGCTCACATGTGCGGCAGTTCCCAAAATGCTAAAGGTCGCAGAGCGTTGGAAAGAGATGAGATCGAGGAAAACAGACATTATCACGTGACTTAATTTCTTTTCACCAACTTAAACACAATCTCAAGATTTTCTAACAAGATTTTCCCCGTAACATTGTGCGGAAACACCTTCTCAAACATCAAGAAAACGACAGGAATGGAGAGTAAAAAAAAAAAAACGAGCCAATCGCAGGTATATAAACTTAAACCGACAGTTTTCTTCATCACCTACTTGTGCTTTTTTTTCCGCTGTGTTTTTCTCCAAGCCAAAATCTGGGTGAGGTGTAACTCCTGCGAAGCACACCGAGTGTAGAATCGTTCGGAAAAAAAATGCTACTAATCCAAACCTTGGCGTGCGGCTGGCTGTCCAATTATACCGTGTTACAGGAAACGGAGAGGAGAGGCCAGCTGCCTGATTTTGCTCAGCGCCACTACCCAAGCCTATCAATAAACAACAGAGCGTCCGAGACCGCACGTATTCACAGCTGTAAACACAGACATTCAAATAAACAGCCACATTCACCAGAACCAGACTGTTGACCGGCAGAGACCCATATGTGCTGTGCTGCTCTCTAATGAGCCAGCGATGTCACCAGAGGCAGCTAATCACAATCTGACTCTGGAAACAACAGCCAGGCTGATGAAACTTTTAGCACATCGGCAACCCTTCTCCAATCTGCCTCATAGCCTTCAAAACCTCTTGCACTGACGCAATGCCAAACGTAATGTGCGGCGCTTTACGGCAGGGCGACGGGTAAAGACGTTTTTTTAAGGTCGCTCTGCTTATTTTCAGAGCATGAATTCATAACTGGATAAGTGCCCCAGGGGTTTCGAGTGTACCTGCCTCCAATCCCGGTTTGAAGGGCTTGCAACAAACCCATTATTACAAACTGAGCGATTCGGCTCAGAAGAGACGGGGCCGTTTCAGAGAACGTCGGTGGTAAAAATTAAACCCCATCCCACAAGGAGGTCTTTTTTTTTCCGTCTTCTTCTTGAAGGAGCATACAGAACCGCTAAAAGGCAGCAAATCCTCGAGAGGGGCGCTTGAGGATTCAATGCAACCGTACGACATCAGTCATTTTCCTATTAATGTTGAGTGTATTAAAGGAAAACTGTGTAAAAGCAGTCCTTTCTTGTGATTCTGAAAATGACATTGGCTGTCCACCTGTGACCATGTGGATAGTCTTTACATGGACATAACCTGCCAGCTCCCTAAAAAACATATGCATTACATTTCAAAGTGACAGCGCGGTTTAACTCTATGTATAAATACATCAATGAGGAACAACAAAATGCTGTTTCCAGACCTGAACGAGGTTACTATAGGAGATTTGGTTCAAAAGGCTCTTTTTGCCGCCTGCACTAAATAAAAACCCAAATGAGGGGAATGCGTTTTGACACAACTGTGCTCCCCGTTCAAAAAACATTTAGTCTCAGAGGCAACATTAAAGCTGTTCTGGCGGCTCTGAATTAAAGATTTAAGGGTTCCTTAACGTTTCATAGTGAAAAGGTTATCCCTCTGTCGGTAATCATCACAAGACTGATATGGCTTCATGGTACAAATAAAAACCCGCATCCACAGCTCTCATCATCTTTGAAAACATACACGCTCGTTTTCCTTTATTGATGTATATGATTAAGCGTTGGTTGATTTGGTTGGGCGGAACGACGGCGCAGATGATCAGGAACGGATGGGTGTTTGCTTGGCTGACTCTGACAGGTGAGCGTTAGTCTAAAACACAAAACATCGGATTGCTTTCCATCTGTGAACACACCGCATCAAGCCTCCCAACCACAAATCACATTGGTAAACCTGTTGAGATAAGTGGGGGCTTAAAACTCCTTAAAATGTTGCACAACTTAAGTCATCCTGTAATGACATGTGGGAACACAAGATTGCAGGAAAGACGGAGAACGAACCGGTGTTCTGTTGTATACGTCATGTTATTATTTGATCTATGCAAGGTTATTCAGAAGCCTCACATTTGGTTACATATTGAGCTCCTGATGGAAGAGATCCAGAAAAGCTGTTTTGGCATCCCATCGTCACTCTGTCAGTTCCTTGCTTTTTGTGCTGTTTTTCTGATTGGCGTTCTGAAGATATGTCACCATTAGGACAAGTGAAAATGCCTCTGTATCAATCGCACTTATTGATACGGGAAATTGCTCGATTTAAGTCTCCGTAATCCAGCCTTGAAAGCCAAATAAATCAACCTTCTTTACATGGCAATTGTTGACTCTCAGTAGATGCTCAACTTCCTTAAATATCCTCAGTGACTTCTAAAGTGAAAAAGAGCACTCCAATGTCTTTAAAACTATCTATTAGCCCATAGAGCTCAAAGAAACCCGCAGTAAAGGGGTATTCCAGCAGAGGAACGAGAACAATGTTCCCACCGTCCCCACAATGAGCACAACACCCATCTTCCAACCCAATCCTCCGGGTCACATTAAGCTTTGAATAAGTTCCCTTCCTAAAGCTTCTGGGGGTTTTCAGCCGTGCATCCAGAGCATCAATGAAAACAGTGTGTACCCCCAGCCGCCCCCACCCGCCACCCCCTACAATGGCCAAATCAACTGTGGGAGCACTTTCTTTTCCTTTCGCCCTTCTTTTATTCTCATCCCGCTCAGACCATGCCAAGGTTCAACAGAGGAACCCCCCAAAAAAACAAAAGGCGCATGCCTTCACGTCCGCTTCGCATGCACACAAAGGGGTAAAAAAAAAAAAAATCTTCAGATTGCTCAGCCATGCGCGCATGCGCACATGCACACGCGCACACCTCGAATGAAAGCGAGAGACAGAAATCATTGAAATGATTAAGTTCAAGTTAAAGGATCCCCTTCTGTAAATGATTGTCCAAAATTTCTCACTGGGGTTTTGCTTGTTCGGACGCTAAAGTCATCTGTATTTGATGATTTAACCCTGCAATGTGGCTGCACTCTGGTGTCTTTGGCGTTTTTTGTGTGTCCTCCCTATTCAGACAGAAACTACTGTTGCATAAATTTGCAAGTTTAAAAGGCTCAGCCCAGCTTGTTTTATGCCTTTAGTAGTGCATTCTTCTCTCGCCTATACTTTTTCTTTGTGTCGCTGCGCGGATGGCGACCAAGGATAAACAGAAGTGAAACAAACACGATGATGTCGACGCGACAAATTGAGACTGCTGGGTCGGATCAAGCGTTAATTAGCCGCGTTGCAGAGAGAATGCGGGAACGCTCGCTTCCGTATCAGATTTCACAGACAGCGAGGTTGTGTGTCAGAGCAGAGAAAGGCCAGGTTGCAGACAGAGGGAGGCCTAGCGAGGAAAGGCCTCCGCATTCAGGAACAATGAGATCCTGGGAGACTGACGGGACTCAGACAGACAGGGTGGAATTATTCATTTCAGACCACCGGCATCCCGCTTTAATCGTCCGCTGATTACGAGCTGCACTTTCTCCCTCGGTGCCCAAAGATTACGCACGCATTTTTATCTGGTTGTTGTTAAGCCTACAAGTTCTCTACTGACAGCAAAACTGGCCACGGGCCGCTGCGACGTGCAGCAAAATAAAAAAGCTAAGCCGAATCCAAGAGCAAAACTCCTCACGAGGAAACAGCCGGGGAGTGATTTCATTTTGAATAAAGTGAGGGGAGCTCAGGTACAGGACCTCAATCAGGTTTTGGAGTGCGTGCGAATTGAAAATGGCGACATTTGTGCCACCGCTGTGGGACAACATAATCACAATCAGGTGAACCGGCTCTGCATTCCCGCCGTAAAGGACAGGAGGATATTGAGGTGAAAAGCTGCCGTCTCAAATCATAGCGCCCGAAGCTATCATTTCAGATCTGGTGTCATATTTACATAAGACTGAGCAGCAGGCCCTTCGATGTTGTCCTGAACACACAGGGCGACTTTCAAGAGACGTCTCGCTCTGTGTGCGTCTTCCTTCTACTTAAATGCCTGAAACGAAAGAGGGGGACGTCTACATCGTAACTAATTACCAACTTCCTTGGGGAAAACCACACGAAAGTGCTAATAGACAAAAAAGTATTCACATCCATAAGTGTTTCCATATGTGTCATGACACAAGAGAGTAGCTGAAAGCAGGGTTTGATAATGAACCACTCTTCTAAGACACTCTTAAGACTTTTCATCGACCTTTGTTCAAGACACGAATAAGAGAATGGCACAACTTCCATCTCGCTTCCATCTGTGCTTTCTCCTATTCACTTGGATTCCTCCAGTAAACTATGAACCGAACAGAAGAAGTTGTAAACAATAATGTCGATTTTGTGTGCCGTTTTTTGATTGCAGTTTGTGGTTTTGGTACCACTGGCGGTGGAAGTGAATGGAGCCATTCAGTCTGAGTTTGCCGCGCTTTCAAATTCTGAACTAACATTAATAGCTGTCATTTTCTTTGCAGTGGAGGATGGTTGTTTACAATTTCCGGTGAGATTCATTGGGCCAAACTACATACATCATGGGCAAATATTAGCGATTAGGTAAAATATAAAACCAAGCAATCATTTCTCAGTAGTCAAGAGCCAGGACCCTATGAGCAAAGCAAATAGCATTGAACCAGGGGTTGGTTGTTGCCTGACATCTTGGCAAGCCATGGCCGTCCACCTAACCCAGGAAGACGAGTAGGGAGAGCATTAATCAAATATTGATCAAATGTAACCATGTGGTCCATGGTAACTATCGAGATCCATTGCTCAAGTGGTGAAGCATCTATCCTCCACCAATCTGCCTCATATCACAGAAATCTATCACAGTACATCACCTTGAACACATCATTCCCACTACATAAATGGTGGAGGGGATTCTTTTCGTTCACCAGGCACAAGGAACCCAATCAGTGTTATCCTAGCCGTCGCCTTCCAATACGAAATACCACTCGATTCCCAGCTCCCTTCAGTGTATCCTCTGGGAATTCTTCCATTGAACCCCATTTCTATATAAGGTTGTAACCTTTGTGAGCTCGCCCTCCCATGTGGACCAACTTCCATAAGAGAGGTACTTTAGCTTATTAGAGGCAATTGTTGGCTGCCTGGAAATCACCGAGATGACTTCAGATGACTGTAAAACATGTAACCGCTTCTTTAGAAGGGGAAGAACATTCCCGTTCTTTGACAGGGGAAAGAAGTAACGAAGCCATTCAGTCTTCGTTCAGTTGCCGGACTGAATGACCTACAAACACTGAGCAATTAAAGTCAGAGCAAGAGAAATGTATGAGTGATTTTATTGTTGGCAAAGGATCTTATGGGGAAACTCCCTGTTTACATTTCTGTTAGCAATGGGGTGAAATGTAAAACTTCGACAGAGTTCACGCCTCAAGCAAGTAATTGTTTCTCAATAGACAGGGGTCCAGACCCTCTGTATGAAGTAAAGCATAGGAAGAGGGGCTGGTTTTGACTAGGCTGGGTCAGCTGATGGAAAGAAGCTTGGAACTAACTAAGACAAGATAAGAACCTGTTACACGTGATTGGAAAATGAACTGGAAATTAAACCGCTAGCAGACAAACGACCCAAAACATACAGTCAAAGCTCCAAAGTTGGAATGCCCTATGAGAGACTTATGTACTGAATCTACAATCTTTTCACATACGCTCTGTATTTAATCTGACTGAGCTTGAGCTATTTAGCCAAGAAGAATTGGCAGATATTCCTCTCTAGGTGACCAAATCCAGTAGAGTCACACCCCGAAAGACTTGCAGCTGTAACCACATCATGTAGCGATTCTGCAAAGTATCGACTTCCAGCCAGCATAATGATTTGTCCCTAACAACCAAAGGGGGAAAAAAGTGAAGTCTGGTCCACTTGAGAGGCAGCAGATGTTCTGAAAAACAGATTGGACATAGATGATGTGTTTCCAAATAGCTTGAGAAATCCCATGCTGTAAAGATGATCTGCTTCCACTTCCTGACTCGCTTTGGCTCGGCGGGTGGGAAAAGCTACACCTGAAGATGACAAAAGAAGTCACTCCACGCTGGGATGAAGCATTGTTTTTCCCTCGAATTCCTCAGCGCGCTCGCGAGAACTATTGATAAGAGCCAGCGAGAGGAAATTACACAAAGAGCGCGGCACTAGACTAGACTTAATCATGCCTCTTATCTGCATCCGTCTGTTATCGCTTTAGACAGACAGATTCACCGCAACACCCACACGCTTTGTGAAGGTCAGACCGTACTCCTCCTTTTGTTTTCAGGGTAATTTCAGATGAACGGGAGGACAGATCAAGTTCTCCCGGCATTAAACTTTCATAGCCGTTTGTCCCTCTCAGATCATGCCCGACAACAACAAAAAAAAAAACAACAATTCGAACGGCACGGTTCACAAACGCATCATTAAATTTCGGGTAAAGAGGCCGCCGCCTCGTCTATTCCACACTTATCATATTTGTTAATGGGGATGAATTATTCATGCCGGCATCAGATGACACGCAGATACGAGCTCCTGCGTGTCATTGAAACAAAACAATCCCGCACGCCGTACAGCAGGGACAAAGAGAGCCGGGAAGAAGGTGAAAGTAGAGAAAGAAGTAGTCCAGGAGGCTGAGAAAGGGGAGAATGTTGGAGTGTTTTTGGGGGGCGCTGGTTTAGTGCCCCTCTGACCCAACCCACCCGGCCACCCTCCTGGCCCGGACCTGTCAAGAGACCCTCATAAGTTCATCAAAGATGAAAACCTCTTTTCCCTTTGAAAGGAAAACTAAAGGAGGCTCCCAGGCTTACAAAGGCGTTAATCATCCATAGGACAAGCATGTGGGCCTGACAAAACCAGGAAGGAATAAATGAATATCAATCAAAAGTTGCGGGGGAATATTTGTGTATATGGCATTCATCGCACGTGTTGACGAGCGAACAAAGCAACAAAAACCGAAGTCAAGCCAGCTCCACAGGGTACAGACGAGGCTGTTGAAATGTATGGCTGAATATGCATGAGGACGGGATAACGATATGATTTGTCACTAAGTCAAGATTAATTGATTGATTTCATGCCACCAAATACTTTTTCCTCTGCGCCGCTTCTGAAAAGCACGGTTGTTTCAAAGCACAACAGGGGTTGCTGCCAAAGGATTTTCAAAGGGTTGAGTCACTCACGGTTTGGGACGCCCCAAAATGCAAAAGGCCAGAGGAGCGTTCCATGAGTTGGACGATGCCGTCGTCTCAGATTTGAAGCTATGAGCTAGGATTTCCAGCAAAATAACTCACGATTCACTTTTACATTTTGATTTGAACCCACAGGGGAAAAGTTTTCTTTTATGCTTTGCTATGTTGTTATCATTAATTAATCTAGATTGGAGAAACACGTCTGTCTGGTAACGTCACTCAAGGAATGAAGCAGCTGATTAACGTTCTTTATAGATTGACCGTCTGTGTTTTTCTATCCGTTTTTGTCTCTTCGATCTCAACTTCCTTCCATATTCCTACTTCAAAGATGTATTGGGAGTCAGATTTGAAAACACAGTTGGGGTTGGGGTTAGGTTTAGGGTCAGTCCTAACCCTAAAACAGGGGAAATTTGGTAAACAAATAAAAGCAGCTTGTTAAGACAGCAGAACAGACAGGAGTCGGACTATTAGTGGTTCAGAATCTGTCATATATGATTTGTCACTAAGAAATCCATCAGTTCGATTTATTACATCTCTGTGTTGGCATTGATTCAAATGCAAGCAAATCAGAATCAGCAGGGTTCTGTTTGTTTGTTTGTTTGTTTGTTTATGAATTTTGAGAACTTTGTGTAACTTGCTGCTGGTACATCGGAAATCTTCCCAAAGTGGTGGCAGTAAATAACTTCTTCCCCCGCCCTATTCTTCATTATCCAGCTACATTACCTTTAAAAGCAGCCTTTTATGGAAGACAAACGAGCAGAAGTAAAAATGAAGAGATGATGCCGTGACGGCCAGCAAAATTACAGGGGGGCGGCGGCCCTCCCAGCCCCCTTTTGGCACCATCAAGCAATTAATCCAAAGCACAAACTTGTCCAACTTTGCTCCTGCCATGCTCGGTCGGATTTGAAAGCTGCTTCACTCCCAACGAACCCAGCGTCAATTTGTGACGTTGACACTGAACTACATTTCGATGAGATTCTGCGCACGCCGCCATTCGAACAAGGGCGAAATCGCCACCCTCAGCAGCCCCGAGCCACGGTATGCAAAAAAAGTTGTTTGATTCACGTGGTAGGACTGAGCGTGATGTTTTTCAGCAAAGAAGACAGGCAGGAAATGGAGCAAACCTAGGAGCCAATGGCAGATAAAAGCTTGTTCAAAAGGTGCTTGAAATGTAAGCACTTTTAGACGGGAAAAGTCACCCGAGCAAACCAGAGTCATCCGTGAAAGCAACCAACTTTATAAATGTCTTCATTCATTTTGTTGGACCTTTGCTCCACCTCAGACGAGCCTTTTTTTTTTTCTTTTTTTTTTCCTGTTTCTGTGCCAGTGAACTTCACCTGGCAAGGTGCAGCACAGTACCGCTCAACACTGCCCTCTGTCGGGGGCTTCGAGAAAAACCTCCAAAGATTCAACTCCCCAGTAATCAGTTTAAAAAAAAAAAAAAAAAAAAAACATGCAAGGAGAGCTTCTAATGCCTTTTCTTCTTCTTCTTCTTTTTTTTTTAAAACACGTTCAACCTTTCTTTTGTCGTAGCATTTGCAGTCCAGAGGATCTCTCCCTGTTGGACATTTATCCTCGTTTAAGGAGCGGAGATGAAGCGAGTCTGGACCGGATCAAGGAGAGACGGGGGAGAAGCGATCCATCCCGAGCGACAAGCTCACGCACACAAGGCTTTCCGGGCTCCAGCGTAAAGCGACGTCAGCCTCGGAAGGTTGACCGTAAATTTTATTATTATTATTATTATTATTATTATTATTATTATTATTATTGTAATAATTATTTTTTCTGAGGATAAAACTTGAAACACGTGTGACGCTTTCTGCACGTCTCGCGCGTAAAAGCTGCTTTTCGCATTCAATGACAAAAAAAAACAAAAAACCTACCGGACACAATTCACCATGCCTAGATTGTAACAGCAAGACAACGACGTGCGTCAGTCAAAATGAGAGTTTGGAATTTGTGTTAAGACGGTCAGTGTCGCAAATTAAGCTTCAGCCGCATCCGCACACAAATCTCCGTGCAATAGTTTATTTTTTTATTTTTTATTTTATTTTTCTTCTGCAGCCCAGTTCCTGAACTGCTATTCTCAGTGGACTTCAAGGAGCACAAAGTAAGTTTGAGACAGCGCTACTGTGGGGCAGGCTGAGGCTCCTGCAGCCCACAAATGCGCCTCTGATCCTGGGATGAAACGTGAGTGGAAAGTAAAAACCGGCCAGGCATTAAAAATTAAATACTCTTCCCTTAACGACACCTTGACATAGAGTAAAAAGCAAAGAAAGTGAGAAAAAAGTTGTAGAAAGTGTTTGCGGGTTTTATTTTATTAATAACAAAAAGAGCACACAAAAAACCCTCATTATGCACACGGTATTGTGTTGAAGGAGGGGGGGCCAGAGGGAGGGATGGGGATGGAGGGGGTGGCATTGGTCTCGAGAGAGACGGACCCCTCCGCATGCCTGAATAGGGCTCCAAAGTGGCCACACCATTACTGACTGTGGGTGGCGTGCATGCAATAAGCGGCTCGTTTTCGCTGTGCAAATAATAATGATGATAATTAGAAAAACAAATGCCTCGGTTACGTTATTTTCGCTCCCGAACGCAAAGCTGATGCAGAACCACACACCCGGAAAAAAAAAAGTGCTTCTCGTCCCAGGCAACAAGAAAACAAAAGAAAAGTGATGTGTTTTTCTTTAAATCTTTTTTCCTCTTACCTCTGATGCGGGTTGTATTCCTCTGGACCGTGAAAACAAAACAAAAACAAAAAAAGCCAATCGGATGAAAATACAATTAAAAAAACAGTAATAATAATAAAAAAAAAAAAAAACAACAAACAACCAGGGGGGGAAAAGGGGTGGGGGTAGTGGGAGTGGGGCTGCGTAAAAAGATCTCGCACTTTTCTGCAGCAGGAGCCGGAACAGAAAACAGGTTCTACGTGCTGCTCCCTCGGCCACTGCGCGCTCCTCTCCGAGAGACCTGCAGCCGACAACTGCGCTCTCCGCTCCTCCGTCGGGCGAAACCACCGGGCTGAAGAGGGGAGGGGGAGGCGGGGAGAGAGAGAGAGAGAGAGAGAGAGAGAGAGAGAGAGTGGGGCCGGTTTGCAGGCGAGGTGGGGAGGAACGGTGCGCGCAACCTGCGAGAGCTGGAGGTGTGTGTGTGTGCGCGCGTGTGCGCACACACCGTGTGCGTGCGCGTTGGTCGCTGCGGACTCCAGACCGGATCAGAATGAAGAGAGCGCCCGGGGCTTCTGAGAAACGATTTGGCCCCTGCATGTTGGATGCTGGGGTTGCGGTGGGGGGTCCGCTGGAGCCTGTACCTGCGGTGTCTGGGCTGGGTGGTGGTGGTGGTGGTGGTGGTAACCTAGCAATTGAACTCCCTGGGCATCAGGGAACCTTTAACAACAAACACAAGTTTTGTCTCATCTGCGCAGATGCAAACCAGCCAAGGTGGATCCGTTTCAGTCAATTCTGTTCTATTCTATTCTGGGCTTTTTTTTAAATTTTTTTTATTTTATGTTATTTTTCAAAGTTCATAGTTTAAACTTGTACCTGTTCTAATTTGGACATTTAAAAAAAAGAAAAATAAATAAGCAAAACAACAGAAACAACAAATAAAATGAATTATTACGTCTCGACCGAAGACCTTTTGTTGTCCAGTTTTTGGTACACAGAGAGCGCGAGAAAAGAGCAACATGATAAATCATGCAAACAGAAATGATTGAGCTTGTTTTCATTTATTTATTGAACTGATTTATTATTTATTGCTTGGCATTTTTGCTCCCGTTTCTTACTTAAATTAGTTGGATTCCTTCCAAAAGCCAAGCTTTTCGGGACGAGGCCGAACATTTCCAGCCATGTGGGAGCTAAACTCAAGGCCATCGACTCTTTGAGTTTAGCTGCTTAGTGGTGGGTGTTGGGTGTCACCGCCCTGCTGGTACGTTGACGCTACTAATCATTATGCTGTGTTCTTATAAGTCTGAAAGCCTTACCTCGCAGGCAGATCATAGATAGATAGATAGATAGATAGATAGATAGATAGATAGATAGATAGATAGATAGATAGATAGATAGATAGATAGATAGATATCAGAGTCCTATATGTGTGCTGTGGTGAAGTGGGACACTTTTCAGAAAAAAAAAGCAAAAAAAAGCAATCACTGGAGGCAGCTTTGGCAATATGTAGCCTTCTGTCACAAGCTGCAAAAGACAAAGAAAAGCAGAGGAAGAGAAATTTCATCTCGGTTGATTTCCATTGCACTTTACCTGGCAAGACAGGGTATGTCATTTAGAGGAGATGATGAGACTTCAGGAAGCCTAAATCGAGGCAATTTTTTTTTAGAGCTCGTGGAGGTATTCGGCAAGTATGATTGTGTCATTAAATTGCACCTTGATGGGTTGAAAGAAACACTGGAAAGCCACAAAAGACCACCGGTCTCACCACGATCAAATAGAACGCGAAATGACATCATCAAAGCATCAAGTACAGGAGTGTAAGGCAAAAGTGAAAAAAAGGAAAGTGCAGCTGTGCTACCGTTCTTATTGACCAAATCACAAATGTTTCACACACACAGAACAAGTGTCCTTTGCGGTTGGATACAGCATGCAGATTACGGAGCGATTTATTCAGGTGTGCAACATCCAATCCAGAAGCGGAGAAGCCCTTGAAAATCTGGTTCTGGACATACCAAAGGGAAACGACCTAAGAATGGATAACATCAGAGGTCGGGGATACGGTGTAGGACACCACAAGGCAAGAATTCTCAGGAACAATCCCAACACTTTCAGAGTTCATTAAACTCTGAAAGCTGTGTGACTTTGTTAATATTCTATCCTAAAATGTGGTTAGATGTGCCCCCTTTTTTTTTTTTGAGCCTTCACTGGTCCTGGACGGCCCTGGATCGATAGATAGAATGTGTTTGAGGACAAAAGTAAATTCAAATACATTCAGCATTTTCCATATCGTCATAGAGATCACGGACTGCAAAATATGAGTCCATGGAGTATAGCTCATGAAGCTGAAAGAAATGGTCCAAACAGATGAAAAGCTATTTATTACTAACCCGCCACAGTGTAATTACATGCCAGTATGTGTTGCCATATTTTGCTAAAAAGTGTTTATCATGTAGTCTATTGTGTTCAGACTGGAGAGACAGTGAACGGTGGGGTATTTGGGCCAGCTCAGGGTGGAAGGTTGCAGGTGCATTTCATTGTTTTATAAAAGGTTTTCTTGGCTCTAGTCGCCTTTATTTGACTGTAGTTCGACAAGAAACAGGGAAGACATGCGGCCAATGTCGCCAGGCCGGGAATCGAACCCGCGACCACCATGACGAGGACTGAGACCGCCACACGTGGGTCGTGATTCGCCCCTGCGCCACCACAGCGCCCTCACAGGTGCGAATGAGCTCCGAATGAAGCACGGACTTCATTTCCCAGGGTGCTCTGCGCCTCGCCCGACAATCCGTGCAAATCGGAATGCGCCTGCGTATCCAGACGTGGCAACGGCATCATGGCCTCCTGGATCCGCTACAGGAGAAAGATGAGAGAGGCGACAATGTTCGCGCTGGTGCTGCTGGTGAGTGTGCCGGCCGTCTGGTTTGGGTCGCGGGGAGCCGCGCGAGCTCTGCGTGTGGCTGCGGCGCGCGCGGGGGCGCACGGCGCGCGCGGCGGTGCCTTCCGTGGAGGAGGAGAAGGAGGTCGGTCTGGTCTCCGGCATGTCTCCTAGCCTCTCACCGCGCAGGGGCTTCGGGGTGGGGAGGGGGGTGAAAGTTTACAGCCGCACGGCGAAGTTAGTGCCCCGCCACTGTTACCGTACTGCCGGGGCGGGCATTGTCGCTGGTGTTGTGCGCTTCACCTGCAGACAGAGGGCGGGTTGCTGGTCTCCCGTGCTCCTCTGCGGTGTCTGAACCGGCTGACGTTCATTGAAAACAGTAAAGTCACAGCAAGCTGAACCGCTGGGATAGTTAACTTTCAGTTCTCCACACAGACATGTTCTGGTGGAGTTAACAGAAGCAGCATTCAGTGTTTCAGGAACTGCTCTGCTCTGTTCAGCAGCTTGTCAGGCGGGGAAATGAAAGTATATAACTTTCGCATTAGCATGCAGCAGGATATCAGTGTTGAGCAGAAAGTGGCCTTTGGCAGCAGTACTGTGGGCCTTGCTTGGCTTATGGAGCAACTGGCAAGGCAATATATGATGTCTGGTTCTGTAAGACCTGAGGTGAAAAGGCCCGGAATACCAGAATCGCAGAGGTTGCTACTGATCAGCTGCATTTACTCAGTTACACTCACTGGAGCAGCTTTGAAATGAATATTTAAGAGTGACTTTTATTCTAAAGTTTTGGCTTTAAGAAGGTAAAACGTCTTACCTTCTTAAGAAGGTAAGAAGGTACCTTCTTACCTTCTTATGATTGAAGGTAATGATTGATTTTTCTGTCAATCATTATTTATTTTTTTATTGTCATTATTTATTTTTATATTTTTTACCAATCCGCACTGAGTCTCATCCAAGATCTATATAATAAAAAGCTGAACAAACGTTGTGGAAAATGTTTTTTTTTTTCCTTCTTGTTCTTCGTTCCTCCTCCACGACTTGCGTTTGGAGCAAAGCCAGTGTCACCTCCGTGGCTGAGTGAGCAAGTTGTCGTGAAACAGGCTTTCGCTATTTTAAAACAGAAAAGTGTTTTGTGGTTCAGTACTCCTCAGCCTACAAAAGCATTTCATTTTCTTGTCAGTGCAGCACAATGTAAAGATAAATAAACTTTCGGAATCCGAAACATGCTTCATCTGAGACACATTGTTGCAACAGAGTAAAGACAAAAAAATAAAAATTACTTTTTAGTCCACAAATGTGTTGTTTTTAGTTGTGAAATTCCTGCAAAACTTGTGAATGAGGTCATGGAGGCTAACATAATAATAAATAAAAAAAATTAAACAATCCCAAAACAAAATTTTATTAAAAAAAAAAAAAAAAATCTGTCAACACTGGCATTGAAAATACATTAAATGTGATGGATTCGATTTGGTTATACAGGCTGGGGATTCATACAGCTGTGAACCAATCTTTAAAACAAACCAATGCTTCCTGCTGCTTCCTGTAGCGCTGCAGCTTTTGACAGACTGTCGATGCATGGGTGTTTCTGTAAACTCATCTCTGTATGCTTTTGGGCAGTGGCAGTGTTTGTTATCTTGGCGACGGGCCACTGCTCTTTGGAGCTGAAAGACATTCATTAGAGTGCTCACTCTCAGCTATAATTGACAGCGTGTGTATCAGCAGTAGATGATGCAGGAAAGATGGTTAGAGGACGAAATCAACGTAGTAAGTAGAAAATATTTGGTTTTCGGTACTTTTACTGATTATTTCTTGTCCCAATCCTGGTTTTGAATGATAATGTTGACCCGTTAGGCAAAGAATATGAAAGTTCATCTTTATGGAGGAATTTAAAAGGAATTTGACCATTTTCTTGTTTCAGGAGTTTTGAGACTTCTCCCTTTTACATGTTGCGACTGCATTAATAACACGCCTGTTTTTGGGCTGTGGCTTGGCATTTGTGACACCTTGAAAAGCCAGTAAAGTTGCAGAAAAGGATGAAGCGACTACAAAACATATCTGCATTGGTTCGATAACTGAATCGAAATTAATAACCGACTTTTGGCATTGGCCAAAATATTTCCATCAGTGCATCCCTTTTTGCAAGTATTATATTTTGTTTAAGCACATCCAAACACTAGAAATCCAACCTAAGATTACTCTGAACTGTCACATGTGGTCACAACACTTCCACATATTGGGTATAAAAAAAAAGCAGATTATTCGAGTGACTATGAAGTGTAGTGGGACAAGGTTTGTATGGAGAGTGGAGGAGTTTTGGCAACCGGATGAGGTCAAGGATGTCATTGTTGTTCAAAGAAAAGCTCATGTTTAATTATAAAACACCAGTGATGGTTGAATTAATGCTTTTCTTCTGTGCTGCTGTAAACAGACATTCACAAAAATATAAAACGTAAACTTGGAGAAAAAAAAAAAATCACAGAACATTTAGAGAGGCACCTAAATCTAATTAGACAAAAAAAAATAAAAATAATGTAAGGTAATAGAAATTAAATTTGAGACAAAAACCAGATTAAAGTAATTTTTTATACATTTTTAAAAAATAATAATCCAATAAAACAATCAGGTTACAGCTGATACTTGGGTTGTTTGTGTCAAATGTTGCATCTGTGTCACTGATGAGGTATGGATGGGTATTAACCGTATTGACAGAAAAGCTGAAACAGCTGGAAATCATTAAACTGTAGACGGATATCTCAAGAGAAAAGGTAAGTCAAAAATGTCCTCTAACCATTCTATAGAACTATAGGGCATAGGATGTACATTTCATTTTTTATCACCAAAAGCAGTGGGCAACCGCTCCCCTGTTGCCGTAGTCTTTCGCTTTTTAAATGTCCCGATAAACGCGCGATTGCAGAAACAGATGCAGGCGTGCTTTTCGATGAAGGATCTCTGCTGTTGGGAAAGAAACTGCTCAGCAAAACAGAAGTGGCTTAGATGGTTTGAAGGTGAACAGATCAACAGCTGGTGGGGCATTCAAAATTCACTTCTCGCTGAAAGCTAAGGAAGATACTTGAGAAGCATTAAGGTGATTTGCGTCGGAGCTACAGATGGAGAACGGTTATCTTCTGCTCACATGGCATCCTGTTTTGCTTTTTATTGTGGCACACCTCACATAACAGATAAGACTAGGAAACTGAGTTCACTCAGTTCAAGAAGGACATTTCAACAAACAAAAAGCATCAGTTTTTCGAAGCCAGATGACATTTATTGTTGTGTCTCACTGGGTCTGGTTGTTCCTCTTCACTATAATCTGCTTAAAAACCAGATGGCAGAGATTCATTCACTTTGTTTTGTTTTGTTTTTTTCTTTTTTATCATGTAACTTTGAAAAAAAAAAAAAAAAAAAAAGAACAAGTCAAAATGTTTGCAGAGCAGTGTAACAGCTCTTGATGTAATTCATTAAACGGGGAAAAACAAAATGGAATTTGGAACTTAAATTATCACATGGTGTTGATAGTAATTCGTCTTACAACTTTATTTCTCTTTAACTGAAAATGTTGCACAAATATATAACATATCCAACATGTCTAATCTGGATTAATTGGAAGGCGAAAACGGACCAGTGACCTTTCTTTGCTCTTTCTTTTTTGTCACACCATGTGAAATGGATCGAAATTTATGGTTTTGATAAATGAAATGGTGAGTCAGCCTTTTCCAGCTCCAAAACAACATGTTGACGTTTCTCTGTGCGGATTAAGGATTTGACGTGTTCCTGGAAAATTGTCGCTTACGTCATGACAAATGTCTCTTTTGAGATGTTTAAACGGCCAGATGGCCTAAACTTCCTCTCTGACCCCTAAAGGGTGGGGCATCCCTGAGTTCTCTGAGCGATAGCAAGTTTTGATTTGGAAAACCAAATTGTACTTATAGTCTCTTAAAAAACCAAGTATTCTCACCTCTTGGATCAATACAGAAAACTGCCTTTTCTTCTAGTTGAGGCTGAAGGTCTACCAGATTTACTAAAACTTGTATTATTCTTTTTTGCCTAATGGCTCAAAGGGAGTCAGATTGCACAGATAACATATTGAAATGAACATTTTCAAGTTGGGCTACTTATTCTCAATTGAATCAGTCAATATGTTGACTGTATATTTTGACATCAATTTCTCCAATTTAGCTCTTGCTGTGTGCTTATGGTGACTGTTTAGCTGAGAGACGAACATTCACACAAGTCTTAAGTCTTATGTTCATCTTCCCATTGACTCTGGCTTGCTAAAGAAAAGATGGCGTTGATGGTGTGTTCAAGGTTACAAAGAGCGTTTGATTTCCGTCACGCCTGCCGGCTTGTTTGCAGAGCAGTTTTTCAGTTTGGGTCTTTTCTGACCAGAGCAACCTGTTTCTCATGTTTGATGTGCTCCTAGATTGGCTTATGGGAAATTAAAACACAAGATTTTATTGCTTTTTTTTTGTTTGTTTGTTTGTTTTTTTAAAGAAATTAAAGCCAGATTTGTGGTGTTATAGTAAGTTTTTTTTTCTTAAATGCTTCTCTTGTATAACCCAAGTACATCAAAAAGTTGACTAAATTGACTCTTCAGAAACCAAATATAGCTTCAGTTGCCTCCTTGATCAGGTAATAAACTGCAAGTAAAGCCTGGTGGCCCGCCAGGCTTATAATACACTGGGTCAAACATTGCATATGAAGATACATTTAATGTTTGAACTATTAAAATAGGCAGTTATTTGTGTTTTTAGAGGGGATCTGAAGTATTCTTTGATTTCAGCTGTAACCCCCACAAATACTGGCCGTCCATTGTATTATGCCCACTGTACTTAATTTCATTGTATGTTTAGACTATTTTCATAATGTGTGTTAAAAGTTCATTATTAGAAAACCATTGCCTATCTTTTCTTGACTTGTTTTGCTTTGAACAAGTAGAAACAGACCCCTAGTGAAACAGTGAAACGCTCAATATGCTTTTCCTTTTCCATGGAACGCTTCAGAGCTGTAGCTCTTACAGTGAGATGGTGAACAACGATCCATCAGAGATATTTGACTGAGTGGATGATTTTAATGGAGAAGCTTTGGAAATCATCCACTAATCCACCTCTAAAAATAATGTAATAAAAAGGCTTACCGGGCTCGAAGTTATCAATTATGTTGTCATTGATTAAAAAAAAAAAAAATGTCCGAGGTGGCTGTTCTCGGCTTGTATAAATCAAGCTGCATCTCGTTATGGCCAGTGCGCTCCCCGATGCATTCATTTCAGCTTTGAATTAATTCGTTTCTGCCGCCGTATGCATGAACTGCTTGGAGATAAAGCCTTAGATGAAATCATGAGCATTGCAGTAATTCTGCTTCTGAATTGGCCTGTCACTTACCATGTATAATAGAGAAACTGTCAGCCCCCTGTTTTTTTTTTTTGTTGTTGTTGTTGTAATCATTGTACATCTGTCACTGAAAGATGACACACCATTCTGGCTGATTGAAGACATTTTATCACAGCCATCGGCAACCGCCGCCTTGACGACAACAACCGTTCTTCGGTACCTCCGTTTTAGGAGGAGGCGCCGGCGCTCTGAATATTTCATGGTACAGTGTTTAGAGTTGTTCCACGTTAATGGAACAAGACACTTCAGCAGCAGGCTGTTTATCTCTCCGCAGCATTGATGTGTGGAAAGAGCATTTGAACATGTCAGACTAAGTAATTCATAATGGATATGTGAGCATCAAAAAAAAAAAAAAAGGCTACTTGGGCTAGCATAATTCTAATTAGTGTTGATTGTTACATTTCTGTTTGAATGGCTTCATCAAAATGTGGTTTCCAAAGAATCAGACACCCAGACCTGGGGTTAAAAGGTTTAAAAATGTTTTCTGTGTTGAATTTGAGCCTTAATGGATGAAAGAGGCAGGCTTATGCGTGAAGGGGTTTTAGTCATTTATAATGAATTCTGATAACCACCTTCATAGCACTTAGGCTCTTTAGATAGAAACACAGTATATTTCTCTGAATACAGATATTTGAAGTGCATCTTCTCTGGTTCTTGTCAAATTCAGGAATAACTCCTTATTAAGTCTGGTAGAGGCTGTGGTTGGTGTGGGAGGGAGAAAGTTAGCACATTGATTCACATGCTGTATTAGATTCTCTGCAGCGTAAATCCAGACCCCGAGATTGAATTGTAGAATATAAGTGGAAAATTTCTGAAGAAATTTGAACAGGGCCTGCCAAAGTGTGCCCAGTCATTGTTGACTCATGGATGCTAAACACTTTACAAGACCGACCGATTGTAATGATAAAATAGGTATCAAATATTGAATATAAAATGTTGTGCAACATGACTGGCTCTCACATTTAACTTTATGACACACAAAATTACAAGTGGGTTGTCCATATTGTCTCCAAGCGCATTCTGGGTAAAGCTTGTCACCAACCGTCCACTAACGTCATCACCCATCACTTGGCAACAGATGATAAACTAGCTCGAGCATTTTTACAAAATGAGTGCATAAGCTAAAATTAGCCAAAATGCTAATGTTAGCCTAAATGCTGTCTGTGGCATGTGGGGGAAACTTGCATGTTGTCTTACATTGACTTCCTCCATTCAGTGCTAAACATGGCTAATAAACAAAATAGCTAAAAAGCTTATTTTAGGGAAAAGGCTGCTGCTAATGTTAATGCACCGTCTTCTGATTTTTACTTTTGCAAAAGTAAATAGATATTTACGTGGCACTTTAACAGAAAACACACTCATCTCGTAGCAACAGATTAATAACAAATATTTTTGTTCAAAAAACAGAAGATGTCTAATGCTCTTTTGAAATACTACACTAGCTTATGCCACTTTAAAAATAATTATGCAGTTTGTGAATTTTTCAGAAAAGTGATTTTTTTTTCTTTGTCATTGGTGGTGAATATATTATAAAAAGACATTCAACACTAAAGTAAATATCTGATTAATACTTTCGAACTTATAGTTCGTTGCCAGAAAAAATGCTAATCTCAACACCAAATTAATAATTGTTTATAAAACGTAAGTCGTTTTGAAATAATGCTTGTCTGCTTAAACACAAGAAATTTCCAATTGATTCTTTTTACAAAAGAAAAAATAAGATGTTTACTTTGTCTCTAAGCAACTGCTGAACAACAAATATTATTGTTCAAAAAAAAAAAAAAGTCCGCTCTTTTGAAATATGACTTATACTACTGAACAAAAAGTGTGCATTTGGCAAACTTTGCAGAAAAGTGAAAATGTGATATTTTTTTGTCATTGGTGGTAAATATAATATAAAACAGACATTCAACACAAAAGTAAAATTCCGATTTATACTTCGTCGCAGTTTGTTACAAAAAAACATTAATTTCTTAACACCAAATTAATAACAAGTTATATTATTGTATATAAAACATAAGCCCTAAACAAGCTCTAGACACAGATTGTGTCTAAACAGAATTATCTGTTTACCAACTTGTTTTACAGTTTGTCAATTTTACATTTCATTACCAGAAAACGTATTCGTCTCTTAGCAACAGATTAACAGAACAAATGTTGTTCAAAAAAATATAAGATTTCCTCTGCTCTTTTTAAATGCTACTTGTCCTGGACTACTTACTAGTTAACAAGAAATGTGCAGGTGGTGAATCTTTTAGAAAAGTGAAAATGTGGTGTTTTTTTTGTCATTTGTGGTAAGTATAAAACAAACATTCAACACCATAGTAGAAATCAGAGTTATACTTTGTGGCAGTTTGTTATGAGAAAAAAACACTAATCTCTTAACACCAAATTAATTGGTGTTTATAAAACAAAGTTATTTTGAAACAATGCTTACCTGCTTAGACACAAGAAATGTACACGTTTATAAATTTTGCAAAAGTAGAAATCAGATGTTTGCTTTGTGGCCCTTGGTTACCAGAAGACGTGCTCATCTCTTAGCAACAGATTAATCACAAATATTGTTTTTGTTAAAAAAACACAAGATTTCTTCTGCTCTTTTGAAATACTGACTATGGCTGTGACTGCGTGGAGCAGCATTCATAGCACCAAAAACACAAATGTTCTTCCAAATTGTTCCTGTTTGAAATAGACTTTTTCAGGATGCCTCTTTCTTAAAATAGTGTGATTTGTACCACTAAGCTGCACATTTATGATATTTTTATGAAGTGAATGGTGGAGAAAACAAAAAAAAAAAAAACCCCAAAAACTTTTCTGACCATTTGTTCAGTTTTGTTTTTTTTTTTATCAATTATGAATAACTACAATCAAGAATGACAACCAAGTCAAAATTTCTATCACGACAAATGATATAATATGACAGACAGCCACCCTTATCACTTATCATGGACACATATTCTTTGGAGCTGACAACAAAAGACTTGTCCTTTCTAGCAGCCATTGTACAGCACATGTAGCGGTTATAGCACCTGACCAAACACACTTCTTTAGTAATGCTGAAGTGAGCAAAGCTCTACTTGGGTTGGTGCCGGGCCGCGCTCAGCATGGGTTGCTAGGTAACAGTCTCTGCTGATTGTGACTTAATAATCTGGAGGTTTTTGAAATGGCTCCTTTCCAGACATCAACTGAACATTTGGTTATTAGCACTTGGATTCTTTCTAGAAGCAGTCAAGATCCAAATGGAAGTACAAGAAAGTGCAAAAGCACAACATTGCATAATGTGTTCCCTTTAAGAGTTAAGAAACAATTGTGTTCCTGAGTGTGAATCAAGTCAAAATGAAGTAAGCTTATTTCCTGTGGGATTTGGATGTTCCTCTTCCCACAGGAAGATGTTCCTCTTCTCTTCTCATCTCATTCTAATCTTGCTCCTGTTGCCACTGACTGATAACCACAGACTGCTCTCCTCTGAAACATGTCCCCACGCCAGCCACTAATGAGACTACACTTTGCCAAGCGCTCCCCTCTCGGGTCCCATACAGACACCAAAACATCTTATGTTTACCTTGTTGGCACAGCTACTTAATCACTTGCACACAGGTGACAAAAACACCACACCTGAGCACAAATTATACTTAGTGAGACTAATGGCGTGTCTTTCGTGTTGCCATATGGCTGGATGCTGCGGTTGGCACTTTCTCGTAGCTCAACCAAGCTGTAGTTACAAAGATCTTTTTTTTTTTTTTAAATAAACATGACGTGTATGTGAGTTTCCTACAAGAACTAAAGTATAGTGAAGAAATGCTAACTTTAAATAAGCACGGATAGCCTTCCATCACTCTTTTATTTTGTTTTAAACAAACCCACAGATTTGCTTTTGTTTTCTGCATATTTTTTCCCCCCCGAGGCCCATAGATTTGTGCTAATTTTAAAATTGTACTTTGATGTAAATTTCCGCCACTCTTTTAAGATTCACGACACTCGCACCTCGGAGGGGGAAATCTCGTTAGAAATTAAAGTAGAAAACGAGGCTGACAGGTGCTTGTTTTCATTCCGGGTGAGATCACTCATCAGGCCGCTGGATCGCTAAGCACGTAGACAATGTTCGGTGTCTAATTTAGTCCTCCGTAGGCAGAAACGGAGCGCTTTTTAATGAATGGTGATGGCGCGCAGAGGATTAGAATGCAAAGAAATAGCTTTGTGTGGCTGGAGCGTAATCAGTCTTCTTCTCTTTAGTCATCTTTGATTAAAGTCCGAGCCACGCGGTATGGGTTTTGTTTGCCATATTAGAAGTTTCACACCGTTTGCTCAACTGCAGTAATTGTGGAGGCGCAGGCCCTGCCTGTTGCACGTTTTGAAGTCAGTTTTTTTTTTCAGTACTGTCGGCTTAAGATGTCACTTAAGATGTTCCTCGGATATAAATGTTGTGTAAAATGTGAATTAAAAGTTGTTTTTTTTTCAAAAAAACAAATTACGTTAACGTACTTTGCATTTGGAGGTATTATTTTTTTTATTTCAGCATATACATAATTTTCACTTTTGTTATTTGTAATTGTGCTTTCAATTTGCTGTAGCGCTTTGCAGTTCAGGGCCACTGTACAAATGTCTGACTTTTATAATGTCAAACTTCTTAAAGTTCTTTTTTCTTTCTCGGGTGGTACTTTGTCTTACAAATTTCTGAATTTATGATGTCAGGGAACGTCCTTGTTTTAATATCCCAAATATCTGCCTTTAATCCTGGGAACTTTTTTTCTCCCTCAGTTTTATGGTTTTTCGACATCAGAGAATAGAGTTTTTTAGAAGAAATTCATGCACATTCTTATTTTGTTTTTCTTTGCAATTATTCTTTTGAATCCATGGTTACCATGAGAAAACACTTTTTTAATGTCATAAATGAGCAGTTTCTGTGCGCTTTTCTCAGTGAAAGTAGATCCTCACCTTAAATCTGAGATTTCCAAAAAGCAGCAGACAAACCACATCTTCTTTTTTGTGATATGTTTAAATTTCCTCTCATAGCTCGATCAAACACAGACATAGTTCCACTTGTAGAAAGTACACTTTTCTTTTGAAGTTCCTTCCAGCATATAATGGAAAATTCCAACTTGTCGAAGGGTGTCTCCGGAAGCTTCTTTTCACCTTCCACTTCCCTAAGAAATATGAATTCGGGCATCAATTCCCGTCTGACTGAATGCTCAAAATGTTGAAGTTGTGTTCAGGCGTAGGAGGAAATGGTAAAAATTTTTTACCTTTTCGGGTTCTGGATATTTTTCTTTCAGCGAGTATAACATTTAACGACCAGTTGTGTGTTTGTGTGTGCTTCCCCAGATGCTGATGCTGTCGTCGTCGCTGGCAGCTGTGAAGGTGTCTCCTCTCATAGAGAAGGTCAACGACCACAAAGACTTCAAGAAGCTGCTCAGGACAAGAACCAATGTCCTGGTGCTCTACACTAAGACAGGTCGGAAACAACAGCTGCCCACTCTGAGTCCTTTAAGTTTGTTCAGCCGACAGGTTTTCCAGTGTAGCTACTAGATCCATGGACACAGTCAGACATCTTTCATTGGTTTGGGTTCAACGCATGTTTCCAACCATAACCATGTGACATGCCTTCACATCAGCAAGGTTTAGGAGAAGATATCAATTCCCATACAGTAAACAGACAAAATTATTTATTTGCACAAATTCTCTCTTTCTGGCAGCTGACGGGTGTTTTCATTTTTCCCTCTGAGATTTCCTGCATTGATAGTAATTACTGGTGCAGACATGGTCGGGTTATCTAGTGAGATTGGGTTGCTCCCAACTGTATCTGTTCATCACTCTCTTTATGACATCAACACTCATTGTGAATCGTGATGCTGCTGGATTTGGCCTCAGATTTGAGAACTTTCTGATCTGCATTTGATTTAAAAGTTGACCTCATTACTTAACTAATTGGGAATTGATGGACTGGTCAAACTCTGGCATTTACTCCACAGTGCCGTAAAATAGACTTTTATTCAGCGGCCAAATCGGAAGCAATAAATTGGATGCTAACTTTATTATCATTTGGTCGTGGGGGATTTATTCTTCTGAAGCAAGAGCAAAAAACTATTGAAAATGTAATTTAATGAACAAGGAGGTTAAATTAACTTTTATGTTTTTATGGGAAATCAGTGGGCAGCAGTCACCTTCAAAAGATTTGGCGATGACTGACAGCACAGCTGTACCTTAAAAAAGTTTGAATGACGAAAATTAAATTTAAAGTGCGACGGCCCTGCTGGGAAAACCTGCCAGCCTGACCAGATTTCCACAGGCTTTTGCCTCTGATCAAGTTAATATTTCCAGTTATCAGGATAAGAAGCAGCTAGTTCTTAACTTAAAGTCTCAGTGACGTTACAGAGTCGTGGTCGTGGGCATTATTTCACTGCAAGTCCTCATCCCAACCATGACGAGATTTTTTTTAAGCTAGATTAGCCACTAGCTTAAAAAAAAAAAAAAAAAAAAAAAAAAGATTGCGACTTTAACATATTTTCTGAATTACAGAAATTGACGAGTTTTGAATTCTTACAATTTTCAAACTAAAAAATTTCCGTTTTTTTCCCCAAGAAAAATTAGGATTAATTTTAAAAAATCTGGAAGGTTTCTTATACAAATTTCCAGTTTTTCATTGGAGAAATGCTTTTTTTTCCCCCTAGAAAATCTTTTAATTAATTCCAAGATTTGTATGTTTGGTGGAAATTGATTGATTTTTATTTTTCTATCTACACTCATCCTAATTCACCATTGTAAGCTAGTGGTTATTCTTAGCTAATCCAAAAATGTGTGGCAACTGTTCCCTT
This sequence comes from Poeciliopsis turneri, assembly GCA_922788865.1. Lineage (NCBI taxonomy): Eukaryota > Metazoa > Chordata > Actinopteri > Cyprinodontiformes > Poeciliidae > Poeciliopsis > Poeciliopsis turneri. The sequence goes on from CAKLNU010000344.1 coordinate 2,358,113, forward strand.
CATATTTTACAAGCAAATTTTAATGTTCCCTTCCTTCTGTCTCTGGCATGATAAATAAAATAAAAAGAAGCCATTATTATGTGGGCTATAAAAGAAAAGGTGTGGACAATATTAAACTGCAATGAAACAAAAATAGAGCTAATTTTAAATCCTAATGAGTTAAACTTCTGGAAAAAGTGAGTTTGTTTTATTAAAATGGAATAGAAACCATAATGTGTTAATGTCCTGATTTATGAGTTGAAATTTGAGTAGTTGAGTTTATTATCACGTATGAAATGAAATCATAACAGAAGTAATATTCATTCCCATCAGCTACATGAGCTGATTAACACAGAATTTGTGCGCTAATTAACAGAATGTGGGACTAAACGTTTCCTCAGACATTAAGTCTATGGTAAACGTAGCTCAGTGGCTAATTTCACAGAGTACATTTGGCAGGTTTAAGAAAATTTTTAAGTGGCTTTATTGCTTTTATGTCTGCTCATAATTAATCCCTGGGTTTCGCCTCCAAAGCTGTACATTAATTATACATTGTACAAAATTTCAGTTTATCGTCACCCAGCTTGAAATCTCTTCAAACTTTAGACGCTTTATCCTCTGGAAACCTAAACACGCTTTCACCAAAGATGGCAGCAGCATGACGAGAAAGGATGGAATGAAGTTGGTCAAGTGAAAATATGCAGGTGATATAAGTAATATGAGGCCGAAGGGAGAGAGTACCACACCCACACTGTTCACCTGGAGCAAAGGATTAACAAGCGTTATCAATATTATTATTGTCATTTCTTTAAAGTTTGATAATTGACTTGATCATTGCAAGAATTAGTTGTTTCGGTGTTCGCTTGGAAATATTTTCCTAATTCATGCATGGATTACAATGAAAACAATCCTTCAAGAGTATGTGTGGTAACTTCCAAAAGTATTCACACCCTTTGAATTTTTCATATTCTGGTAGTTCACAACCACAAAAAGTATTTTATTGGAATTTTATGACAGACAAACAAAAACTAGTACATGACTTTGAACGTTACCTTTACTTGAAAAAAAGTAAATATACAACTCAAACATTAATGTCACATAGCTGCTCCGATTTTATTGTCCATTATAGTTGGGGGTTTAAAGCCAGTCAGCATATCCAGACCTCTTGGACTCAACAGGGTCATAAACTGATAATGAATTCATTTGGTTTTGCGGTCATCTTTAAGGGTGCTGCCCTAATGAACGCTGATGGTGTCTCTGCTTTAAAAATAGCCCAGACCTGGACCACTCCAACAACGCATTCGGTTCACACTCTAAACAAAACGCGCTGCTTTCAGTGGGAGGATAAAAATGATGAATTGCATTAAGGAGTGGTGTATGTCTTTGCTTGCTTTGCTCAGAGGAATCCACTTTGCTTGCCAGAATTGATAAAGGTCTGATATAATGCAGTGCGTATTATATCGCAATGTTTTCTTTTTCCCTGTCACAGAAAGCAAAATGTACACTTTGGTTGTTTTTGTTTTTATTTTATCTCTGACATAGGAGATTGAGCAAGTCTCCAGCGGACTGCTTTGATTGAGTTAATACAAAGCAATCAGAACATCTGGTAATATAGCTGCTGAGATGTGTAGGTCCTAGAAACCTGCCCGTTTTTCATCCTCGTAACCCCAAAAAGTAGTCCCATTTCCACCCTTTTGTGCCCGAGCACAATCTTCCCGTCTTCCGAACATTGACTCTATTGTCCGGTGATAAAAGCGGACGTAACTCGAGCCGCTTGTGTTCGACCCGTCTCATGAATCCTCTTCCATCGTCGCTCCAACCCAAACCCAGCGAGCTTTTTCTTTCTCACCTTTGTGCTTGGGTGAAACTCCGACCCCCCCGGCAGTAATCCAATCCGTAGTCTCTTTGTCCAAATTGACGGCGTTATCTGCGTCTTGTCTGGACTGCAAAACTGTTTGGGTAATGAGGCTGATCATTTTATTCTCTGTCCACAGCTACATCGGGGGACTTCTATCTGAAACTGTTGTCTGACGTTGCCCAAACAGTGAAGGGCCAGGGGACCATTGCGTGGGTCAACTGTGGGTAAGTAATTGGATGATTGGACTAAATCGCTTTCTTTGTTTGTTTTTCTTTCTTAATTCCATGCTCTTTTCACACGTTCACTCTCTTTGAGCAACTCTAAAAAGTAGTTTCTGTCATAATTCATAATTCACTGAGGGGTAAATGACTCTTCTCCACAGTTTCTATTGTAAAGGGCCAATCAAAAGGCCCCTTAATAGAGCTGATGAAGCTCTGGGTCTAAAGCAGTACTTGTTTTGATGCTTTCGGTAAGTTTCTTTGTTTGCCATACACCATCTTAAAAAGAATTAAAACACAAATCATACCTAATGCTGCCACACAAGCTACTTCAGCATTGTCTTTTAAGTTCTACAGAGTGTCTCCTACTTCCCTAGAATATATTATGTGCTTTAAAGCAGCTTCTGTTGAAACCTGGGTGTGGATATTAAACGTATCGTTTATCATGATAAATTCCTTTTCGTGATAAGAATTCTGATTTATTGTTTTGATAAATTCCAGTTAGTGTCTAAAAGTCACAAAACAGTCTGTGCTGTTGGGATTTTCCACAGTTTGTTCAAAGAGAGCATCAATAAATGTCAATGAAATTTGTAAATATGAATGAATTTAGTTACTGTGTGCAACGTAGGGATACAAATCGCACTTCTTTATATGACTGGTGTTTGAAAGAGACGTGTTACAAATAAATTTTTTTGTTTATTCCAAGAGCGATACTTATTTTTGTGGCTGCATGCTAATGTGACTGCATGAACGCAGTCATACAATCACAGCCATATACTTGCCTAAAACAGAAGTAATAAATAGTTCTCACTTTTATTGTTATCACAATAGAATAAAAAAATATCGTCATAAAATTTGAACTCAGTGTCACCCACCCTATGTGGATCGGTATCAGCCGATACCAAACATCAGATATCAGTATTGAAAGTGGAAAAAAACAAACAAAAAAAAAAACATGGATAGGTGCATTCCTGAACCTTTGCTGAGATAGATTAGATCTGCTTCAAGCGTAAGTATAGGCCGACCACTGATCTCCTGAAATGAAGGAAATCCGCATCAATAAATCGGCGCACCTCTAAAACCAACTAATTTTCTTTCATATGGTTCAGATTAAATAATTTTGAACAAAACCGAGCATCTCGGCTAGAATACGATCCTTGTTTCAACGTTGGTTTTCACGTGTCATAAACCTGTTTCAAACCTCACAGTAAAGTCTAAAATGCTAAACAAAGACGAGAATAGTTTCCTCTAAGCTACGTCTTACTTTGCTCCCCACTGAGCTGACTTTTTAACTCTTTTCTTTTTTTTTTTTTTATTGTTCTTCTTCTTTATGCCCTTCTCATGCTCAGTTTCACCATCTTCTTTTTCATACCTGTCAACCCATCAACTGCATGAACTCTGCTTCTCAGCAGAGAGAGCGGAATGTATAATAACACCAGAAACAACGAGGAAGGGAGTAAGTCCCCTTCGACACCCTGAGCTCATTCCAGCATTCACAATCTCTCTCAAGCTTGTCCGAAACCGAAGACGAGGTGGACGGCAGAAAGAGCCAAATTCAGAAATACTTTGAAGGACCTGTCAGAGGTGCCGGTGTCCATGTTTCAGTGCAAAGGCGCTCTGTGATGCATGTCCGTCTTTAGTGTATACTTTCTGCCTCGCTCACTCTTCCTTACTCTTTTACCCTCTCCAACTTTAGAACATTAAAGCGAGTGCTAATGCTAAGCAGAATTTTATTCCATTCCAGACACCCGCCGGGGGAGTTAGAGTTAACTGGGTTTATCACTGTAGGACACTCAGACCCAATGCCAGGGCTCTCTAGCTGAGCATTGTACTAGTTGGCGTAATTCTCCATCATCTCAAACGGGCTGGCTCCGAATCAAAGCCCCAGCTGAGGGCTCATGGCGGACAGAGGGAGAAGGAGAGGAGAGAGCGTCTCGCAGCGTGAGAACTGCTGGCACTGCCAAGGAGGATGGCCACCGAGGCCAGAATGACACACTTTGAACAGATGACAGCGACCTGAGTGCTGGCCAACCGGGTTCCACCAGAGGGATGGATGATCTCACACAGGAAGGAAATGGAGGGCCGGGCTGCCCCTTTCCCATTCCTCTGGAATTTTGGAAGAGAGCAAAGAACACATAGAAGGATATACGAGTTTTGGCCGTCGCGCTGGGAACAGTAGAGCGGAACAAAATAAAGATTTGGGATCCAAATGTAACTTTTTGAATACTACTGGATGTCAAGCCTTTAAAATGGGGACTTTTTTTTTTTTGTAAATTTTGTCATTTCTTCCTTTCTGCATGCCATGCAAGTGCCCCAGTAATGCTAATTAGATGTGTCTTATTGTGTTATTACCAGCAAAATGATTTTTCTTTGGGGAAAGACCAAGAAATAATACATCTTTCGCTTTTGCCATTCTCTGAACTATTTCTGGTTTGAATTTACATTTTGTCATTTCACTTCAAAAGCAATTCAGACGTCATTCCTGATCTTTGGTGACACCAATAACATTTATTTGAGTGATCCATCCATCTGTCTCGTTTCCTGTTCTCTCGCCCGTCACTTTTTCAATCCATCAATCAATCAATTGAACATGTTACCAGGCCTGAAAGGAAGCAAATTTGGAAAAATATTTAAAATCAACTTAGGCTGTTTTTCTAATGACACGTTGAGTATTTTCTTTATGAGTTCCTCTTTTATGTAGAAACATTCACATTTTTATTCATAGCTTCAGGCACCCATCTACAAAGGTAAACAGATGGCTACCTGTTTGATGTTTTTGTTTGTTTTCTGGACAGGCTGTACTAAAATATGGATTTTACATCTGGGATTAATAAATTAAAAACACGCACAAAACAGGGCAATAATCTTCTGCTTCCTCACCTTCACTCACTCATCTCCACTAAATCGCTGACCATCATGTGATGCTGCCTAAACCAGCGTTGGAAAATGCTTTACTCAGAGCAGAACAAAACGGAAATTCCTTTTTTTGTCCCACAATAGTGACTAACATCCATGAAAATGAGTCACCATTCCCAGATTTCCTGCCCATCTCAGTGTTTGACCACTGATGCATGGATTGCTGTTATTCCAGAGATGAATGGTAAATGACTGCACACATTCATTGGGCAACAAGTTGCCAACGTTGTCGCACTGTTTTTGTTGTACTGAACAAACATCAGCTGGTTGGGTCACCGTAACTTTTCTGTTCTTCTGTTTTACTCACTTTTTTTCCTGATCTGATTGATTTGGACAGCAGTCCACCAACGTTGTAATACGTTGTCTCCCTCCCCCCCTCCACTTTGAGTCACTTGTAGAGCAGCATCGCTACGTTTAATGATAAGCAGGTACTGTATGTTCTGGCTGATGCTGGTTTCTGAGGATCTGCTGATGTTTTCTTCAAATACTGCAGCTCAGAAAAATTTAAAATTCTTCACTGGGTCAGTTTGTTCTACATCTACTCAAGTTTTTATCATTTTCTAGGTTCTAGACCACATAATATGAAGTTTTACAATTTTCTGTCAAACATGATTTTTATTTTAAAGACCATGTTGTAGACATTTGACAGTTTGTCTAAGAGTATGGATCTCAAACCACGGTACATGTAGCACTGATAATTCTTGGGCTGCATTTAGTGGCTCTTGGATTTTGGTATCAACCACTGAGGCTCCTTGATATTCCCTCTAAAGATTTGTAAACTCCCTACTATAATAGTTCATAGACCAAATATATGCTAAAACTGGATTAGTACCCGTATCTTCGCACTAACGCAGGAGCTAACATCTTCTTTATGGGGTTCATCCAATCAATACCAAAGGACATAAATGGTGCTCCTGAATTGCCTGCTTGTTCAAAGGACGACAACAATAGCATGTCAAGTAATATTCTGCCAAAACATCTAATATTTGCAAGCTGCGTTTCCTTTTAAGTATTTCATGAAGAGAAATCGGCATATTGGCAGATTCTCAGTGTATAAACTGAAGTTGTGTTCCCCAAGATGGTGACTCCACAAACAGGCAGCGGTCTTCTGTATTAGAAAAGTAAGAAGTGTGGTGGAAGTTATTGATTGGCTTCACACACAGAGGTCATTTCTTTCAAATGTGGCACATTTTGTTGTGTAAATAATTCTAAGCAAGTCTTAATGTAAAGAAACTAGCAATCCTAGCATGTTCGAGACATTTTCACCCACCTGAGTCGATTTAAAAAAAATAGTGCATTTTAAAAAAAAAAAGTGTCACTTTGAAAAGTTTAATATAATCTGGTGACGGTGAACTACTTTTTCACCCGCAGCTGTGTGTATCAGTAATGTTACCGAGCAAGAAATCAGTGTAAGTCAGAGACCAAAGTAAGAAGACATTTGTTAAAATGTGTTTAAACCTTGGGCTATTTTCTGTCAGTGATGTAACATTTTTTCTTTTTTTATTTGCCTCACAAACTCTCTGCATTCAGCATGCCACGGTTAGAGGGAACGAGAAGTCTTGGTTTCATATCTCATATTCAGAAGTCCCCAGGCTACGGTGGAGCTGACAGATTTGCATCGCTGCCTCAAAATTGTTCGAAGAGTTTCGAAAGTGATTCTTTTCCCCTGATTCCGTTTCAGAAGTCATTTTATTTTCACGACTTATGTGGACTAACAGGCAACAAACGGATACAGTTTTGAGAGCGTTTTTTTTTTTTTGGTTTGTTTGTTTTGACGTCCCCTGCTCCCTCAAGGTCACCTGTATAAAAATGGCCCCTCCGAGAGACATTTCTGAATGGCTTCCCTGACGTGGCAGTTTTTCGAGCTGTTGGAAGCAGCAGACTGATCTTGAATCAGGTGACTACACGTCATCTCCAAATGCGGTACGTGTCGGGGGTTACATCTGCTCCTGTTGTGCCCTTACTGCTGCCATCTGCCACCAGTCAGTCCTGTTGTATCCCGTTCTTGACACGCTCCTCATCTGAACGACCGGCTGGCTGTTTGCACCCACACAGATTCAATCTTAACGCGAAACAACACAGAGCGTATGCTGCGATTGTGTGGCAGGGAGCACGGTGGCTACAGCTGAGTTCTTCCTTTCTAAAATGGGTCGCCGTCAACTTATTGTTTCCAAAAGCTCCATCCGTTCACATTTTTGGTCACGATGGAGTAAGAGGAGGGTTTTGTGCCCTGCTAACACGGTTATACTATAGCGAGTGTGGAGTACGTGTAGGCTGTTAGATGCATTTTTATTTCCAATCCAGTTACGGATGTAAGTCTCGTTGAACGTTTTGATGCTGGTGAGAAGAACATTGCTAATGATGTTTATCCACACTGAATGCTATAGCTCAGTGTTCATATGTTGGGTTAAATATAGAGGAACTGTGCAATGGGTCAAATTATAGAGCAACAGAGCAACTACTCAATTTTTAAAGCTTTTTTTGTTGTTGTTTGTCTGTTTGCAAAGTTAACATTTTAAAACGTCTTATTTTAAAACACTTTTTTATTCATGTCCGCATGTCGATGTCTTCCAGTGATTCAGAGGGTCGCAAACTCTGTAAAAAAGTGAAGGTGGACCCGAGCTCCAGACGCGAGGGAGCGGAGCTGCTGCATTACAAGTGAGTCACCAGACGCTCAGCTGGACGTCACACTCTCTCTTCACACCTCAGTGCATTTTGGAAAGTAATGTCACTTTTGCAGCTAAAGAAAATGCATCACTCACCACTTACTTCTGGGACGTTGTGCATTGTGCCTTTTGTGGCTTTTTTTTGAGTTTTCTTTTTTTTTTTTTTTTCAGAGATGGGACATTCCACACAGAGTACAACAGACCTGCTACATTTAAGGTTGAGCTTTTTCACATATTAGATTTGCTGCATGTTGGTAATGATGACTTGGCTTTATTTTCTACGCCCACTTTCTGTGCTTAGTTTGTTTTATTAGAACATTTAATGGGTGATGTTTTATATTTATCTGATCGATACACTGATAACACTCATTCTAGCGTTTCAGTGTAATTTTGTGTGCATCTATGCAAAACTTGCAGCAGTTAAGCGGATATGTAGTATATCCGCACAGACATAACTGTGAAGGAGTTTAAAACGGAGTAAGGTTATAAAACAATATCCATTTCATGGAGTATGGAGTTTTTTGGATTAACTGATTAATAAATGGATAGAAAAAGGTGTTGAATAGGATATATATGTATATATATTTGGTAATTTGAAGTTTTTTTTCTTTTTGTATTTTTTGTTTGTTTTAGAAAGTTGAAAGTTGCCTTTTGAAATCTGTATCTGTTACTACTTTCTCCGTTACTTACGGAGAAAGTAAGTAACCCACCTTGACGAACCTTTTTTGGAAATCTGTACAATCAAATTGTTGACTGTATACTCCAGTCAACAATTTATCAAATACCAATTAGTTGATGATTATTTCAATAATCGATCCTTGTGATTAATCTGATTAATAATTTCAGCCCTGTAGCCATGCTCAGTCAAAGCCCAAACCTAGAATGACACACAAAAAAAAGATTGGATGGATCCACACCCTCCATCCAATCTGACTGAGTGGAAGTTTTTGTAGAAAGAAGTAGGGTGGAAAAAAATTCAATCTTTAGATGTGAAAATCCAATAGAGACATTCCCCAACAGATTTACAGTTATAAATTAAGTTTGAGGCTTTTTCCCCCCCACAAACTATTGGGGACAGGATGTGCAGAACACAAAAGGCTGCTACACTTTTCAGTTTTTAGCAAAAAAAAAAAAAAAAAAGTTGAAAACTGTCATTCTTCTTCCTCTTCAGGTTAGTGCTAATTTATGCCGGTCTGTCACAAAAACGAAATAAGAAAAAAAATCCCAATGGAATATAATAGCTATAACAAGACAGAATGTCAGAAACTTTAAGGAATGTGAATAGTTACTAGCCGATGCTTGATTGAAATATTCCAGGCCTCTGCTGCTGAATGATATATTTCTTGCAGCCTTGTTAAAGAAGTACATCACGTTACACCACAGAAAACAGGAAAGTGTTGAGCACTAAAGATCCTGTTTCACTGCCTCGAATTCAAATTAGGAGCAACTTTTACAGCGTTGACACAAATTGCATTGTTGTCCACAGCATGGTTTTGTTTGTAATGCAGCCATTGTTTTGACACATTCTGACTTTTTGTTGTTGTTTTGTTTTTTTCTACCAGTCTATGGTAGCATTTTTAAAGGACCCGTCGGGACCCCCGTTGTGGGAGGAGAACCCCGAAGCAAAAGACGTGGTCCATGTCGAAACGGAGAAAGTAAGTAACGACCTTGACGAACCTTTTAAAGTTTTTGGGTTAGGGTTTTAAAATTCTAAAGCAGCATCTGCTGCGTTGTTAAACGCCGGTTTTCAGCTGCCGTGATCACAAGACTCCTGCCGAGCAGGCTCCTCTCCTGTCTAGTTGACAAAAGTTGTGGCGAGTTTTTGCGTTTGAAGCCAGTGGAACGTTGTTTCCACCCGTGTCAGATGTCAGTCTCCGTGTCCCCAACTGAAACATTTCCACGCAGCTCTCATCCTGCCCAATCTGACGAGGGCCGCCATCAAAACCCCTTCAGAGCGTTATCGCGCGCACCCTAACTCGCAGCCATTCACTACGAATGCAGCGTGCTGAAAGGCCTTTTAATTTAATGAGCACCAAGCCTGACAGTTTGCTCCAGTTTCCTGCTGTGGGGCTTCTTGAAGATGTCTACTGGAGATTGTGCTGAATGTGGCGTTTCTGGAAGTTGCTGAGGTCATGATGGTGATTATGAGGAGAGGGAACTATTATGGAGGCTCATGCATCTTCAGTCTAGAAATCCAAAACTTTTCACTTTGTTAGAGATGTGTCTAAAGACGTTTTTTTTTTTTTAACATTTGTTTTTGTCAAATTTATTGAAATGTTCACAAAATTTTGTTTTTAATAAGCCTATTGTACAGACGCACCAATTAACATTGTGTGGCCAGTTTGTGATGACAATTTTAGGACCAATAATATTCCACCAATAAGCTGCTATGCTCCACAAATCTGCAACAAACTTCTGGAAAATTGTGAAGCTGAGTTCCCTTAAAATCTAGTCTCAAAAACCCACCTGTTTGGAGTTGCTTTTAATAAATGAAACACTAACAAACGTTTTGATGTGTAAAAATGGCATCTTGGAAATATGCCGCGTTTCAGTTGTTGATTTTTGTGTGTGAGTGACGTAAAGCACTTTGAACTTGCTGAAATGCACTATGCAAATAAACTAAAATAAAAGATATATTAAAAGTAAATATTTTTGTTGACAGCTTTAACGCTTCCTGTCTTGAGTGGTTATTGGCGAGTTTAAAGTGAGCGCAGGTGATTTCAAACTGGTTTTAGCATGTTAAGCTTGTAGTTAGCGTGACTGAAACCATAGTCGTCGACGAGCCAACTCTACTGGAATGAAATGGCAGGATTGCAGAAATGTGCAAATCAATGTAAAAAGACTGAATCAACAAATCACATTAAACACGATAAAAACATGCTTGGCTAAAACATGGTAGCATCAGGTGAGATGCTTAAAATGCCTATAATACCTGAAATGCTGATAACATTTGCAAAACCTAAAAGTGCTTCATCTGATAATCAGCCCTCTTCAGTCAGTCACAACTCCCATACCAAAGGGTGTTACCTGACAGCGTTGCATATTGTAATTCAGCCAGGGAAATTATGGCATCTCTGCTCTGACTTCCTGTTTTCCTTTTTTTTTTTTTTCTCTCTCAGGACTTCAGAAAGCTGTTGAAGAAAGAGGAAAGACCGATCCTCATTATGTTCTACGCCCCCTGTGAGTCTCCGCTTTACTGTTAGACGTTCACATTCACCGACGTTCATTTTGTTAAATGTGTTGACAGTCTGCCAGTAAAAAACAAAACGCCTCGGTTCTCGCTTGGAGAGAAGACTTAAAGTGAATTAAAAAGTTTTCTGAATGTCATCTTTTCTTCTAAATTCAACCCTGGAGTTCTCCATCAACCTTTTTAAATTGTCTTCAGCTCATAATGAGAGAGGTGTTATTGCTTCAGGAATATTAGTTCACATAAAAACAGCAGGATTGTCGGCGTTCTGCCCGGAACCAACATTTTTTTTCTAAACTCCTTCAACAGTTCGAATGGGCAGCATCCATATTTTAAGGTAGATTGCAGGCCACATCTGCTAGCTCATGTGAAATAGGTTTGTTAAAAACTTTAAAATAAACATAGCTGTCATTGCTGTAAATCAATCTCTCTTTATATGCATTTATATACATAAATTATATGCTTTATGGTGCATTTTTAAGAAAGATGAAAATATCAGACTTTAAGCTGACATTTCAGAGGTCATGATTCCATACCATTACTAAAGACGCCGTGTTAATTACACACAATATTCTGACACATTGTTTAGACATGAAAACGTCTAAACTTTCCAGATTGACGACTTTGCAAGATTGTCTCTTGGTTTTGACCCGTGTTCTTGTTCCATCTGCAGGGTGCGGCGTTTGCAAGAGGATGCAGCCTGTTTTTCAGCAGGCGGCCACGGAAACAAAAGGCAAATATGTAAGAGTGTGTTATTGCAGCAAGTCTCCACAAGTAAATCCCCTCCCTTCAGTTTTTCTGCAGATTAAGAGAGTGTAAAACTTTTTAAAGTAGTTCAGACCGCCAGCCGGTCTTAAATAAGAGACTTTTTAGATTTTATTTAAGACGCCATCAAAAATGCGCTGGAGGTTTTAATTTTTAATAACCCATATTACTTTCACATGAAATTCTGAGACTGTACCTGATTTACATTTGATCTGAGTTTTAGCACAAAGATCTGTTCAGATCAGAGGTTTGTCAGTCAGTCTTTTCAGACATGTTTTTAATATTTTTGTTTCTGTCTTGTTTTTCATTTCTTCTTTGAGATTTTTCACATTTGCAGCTTACAAACTTCACTGTATTTTATTGGGATTCTATGATAGACCAGCACAAAGGAGCACTCAATAGTAAGCAAAAGGAAAATTAGGCATAGTTTATTAGAAACTTTACTCAAATGAAATTCTGAAAAGCATGCAAGTGTGTTGTCCATCTGTGGCTGTTATGACCACTTCAAACAGTCTATGGTGGAGAACTTTACGCAGCTCAGCACTCTGAGTGTTTTTCCACGGTTGAACATAGTGGTGGCAGTGTCATGATGTGAGAAACTGGCTGCAAATTCACCTGATACCAGGAGAACAATCCAAAACACGCAGCCAGAGTTACAGTAAAATAACTTGGATAAAGCATATACATGTCTTAGAATGATCCAGTCAAAGTCCAGGTCTCGATCTGTAACACGGTTTAGAAGTTTATGTTCATCCATGCTCACTGCGCCTGAGTTAAAAAGATTGGACGAAAATTTTAGTCTGTCTGTGTGCAACAGACGGACAGAACCCAAAAACTGCAGCAGCAGCAACAAGTTTTCTAAAATGCATCAACTTTGCATCTGGTTTACAGATGTATGCCGCTCTTTTCAGATAAAAAAACAACAAAAAAACTGTTCATGTTCCATTCCGCTCCACACCCACATGTTCTTTTGTGTTGATCTATCCCATGAAACCTCAATAAAAGCTGTTAAAGTTTGCGATCGTAGCGCCTCACCAAACAGCTAGCGTTACTCTTTGCAAGGCAGCGTTTGCAGACGCAGAATTTATTGACCGTGTTTTCAGCTCGCACCTTTATCTGCAGTTACTCTAATGAATAAAGTCCATCCAGTTTGTCTTTACAAGATCTATAAAGATAAAATGTGACTTTAACCTATTTATTGTGTTTAGTCTCTGCCTTTATTGCATAAAGGGAAATCTAAAATATTTCTCCATCTTGAACTAAACATTGTTTTATTTTAAAAGTGACATAAAATCGAAATGTGGTATTTTAATACTTCATTTGTAACATTATTATTTTTTTGTAACTGTAAATTGTCTTTTTTATGCAAATTGACTCCAGCTTGAAGAATATCTGATGTAGCACAATACTGATGCTAATGGAGATTACAGTAAACATAAATATAAACATAAACGACACACATCTTACGGCTAAGATGTCAAAGGATTCAGAATCACTCTCTATTGAGAAAAGGCTGTGAGTACTCATATAATTGTGATTTCTGTTTTTTCCTTGTTTTTCTGGTATTTTAGTTTTAGTAAGTTGCAAAAACAAACAAGCAACTCTCCCACATCCTGTGCGCAAAATTTGGAGGAAAGAAGAGCGAGGCTGTAGCGCGGCACGTCGTCCAGAAAGCGACGCTCTGCTGATTCTCAGAGTGCCGCCGTCGCCGCCTCCCGTGTTGCTTTGAAGTGAATGATGAGTGGGAGCTTAACCGAGTTGTGTAATCCATTTCGCGTCTCAGTCAAGGACGAGGGAGAGTGTGCACGCTGCATCCGATGTGTTTCATTAAGCCTCACTGAAAAGAGAAGGGAGAAACTCAAAAAAAAATACTGCGGGGAAGTTGTTTTATTTCCAGTAATTAGGTTTACTTTGGCGGTGCTTTCATCACCTTTCCTGGCGCAGGAGAAGAAGAGTTTGGCATAACCCTGAGATTTGGGTTTTCTCTTTAGCTAATCATACGCATTTTACAGTTTAGTGCAGTATTTGCTTTGAGCTTCTGCAGAAGCGTTGGTCGTTTTTAAGTGAGATTTTCACAGATCGCTTTGGAGTATTGGTTGGACTTTTTTAAAGCTTTCAGGTGAACCTTAGATAATCCCTCTGCTACAGTTAAAGACACTCTCTTTCGAAATCATCTTGACAGATATATATATATATATATATATAGACTGTTTAAAAATATATATATATATATATATAGACTGTTTAAAAAAAGTCACTATTCTTTTTCCTGAACAACCTCAAAAGTTTTGAAACCTCTGATTGATCCTCAACTTCTGAGCTTTTTTTCTCTCCATTATTCTGGTCTGAAACATCTACGAGACGTCTCTTTTAATGTTCTCTTCCCGTTTAAACTCTTCTTCATCGTCTTTTAGCTCTCTGACGGTGGCGAACCTGCTTTGACGTCCTTTCCTCCTTAGCCTCCGCCGTCACTTTTCATCCCCTCCCTGACAACTTTCATTTCGCTCTCTGATTTGTTCTTAAGGTGCTGGCAGGGATAAATGTTCACCCGGCTGAGTTTGACGGCCTTAAGCAGGAGTACAACGTCAAAGGCTACCCGACCTTCTGCTACTTTGAGTAAGTTGAGTCATCTACCTCGTTAAGTCTCGTCTTGAGGCTCGGCTGCTCGCTTTCGAGGCCACTTCAAACAGGAAACGCAGCCTGGTGAACACACGCGGGGACAAGACGTAAACCTGAAAATGTAGACTTCAAGTGTTTTTTACTGCACACTGAGTGCAGGTGAAGCTTTTATTTTTAGAAACACTGGGCTCCTTTTGATGAAATCATTTTTGCACCTTTCCTTGGGTAGTAACTAGTTACATTTACTCAATTAAATTTACTTTGAGTGGCTTTTTTGAAACAGAATAAAGTTCTGTTAAGAGTTTTTTTTTTTTTCTTACATCGTACTTCTTAACTTCAATTTGAATAATATTGTGAAGTATTTCTGCTCGTGAGTAAAATTTCTGAATTTTCTACCCACTGGATAAAGAACAAACATGTTTTAATCAACAATTCACCACACAAATACACACATCTGCAGTTTTTGGTCGAAGTTTAATAAGTTATCTACTGAAAGAAACTGATTTGGAAAAGTTTTCTTTTGCCTGACTTTATTCTTTATTTATATATATTACGTCCTTAAAGTACCAAATTTTCCACTATATGATGATGTAATTTTTCAATGTTAAATAATTGCTAATGTGATCAGTTACTCAGTACTTGAGAAGACATTTTATCAAATAACTTTTTACTCTTACTCGAGTAATTTCTAGAATTGTTACTTTTTACTTGAGTAAAAACAAGTTGAAGTAGTACTACCCTTACTTCAGTACAATCTTTGTACTGCCCATCTCTGCTTCTAACATCACTAAAGGTTGGAACTATAGAGGTTTGTGGAAATAGGTGGTAAATGAAAGGTTACCATGGGAAATTCAAGAATTTAACATGGATGAAAGAATTAAAGCAACACTCCAGGGAGTAACATCTTGACATGATAAAAACTTTAAAAAAGTCAATTTTACATAATAACCCTCCTTTAAAATCTCTTGAGTTTACAAAAATGTTTGATACCCAAGTTTCCAGGGAACCTTAGGAGATAAAGAAGTCAAATAAAAACTCCATATTATAATTTGTATTTTTTTTTGCTTCATTCAATAGTGTAGATAGAGACCAAAGGAAAATGAACACACAAAAAAAAAGCACAGCTGAGGGTCAGAGAAAGCCCACTGCACTGACATGGCAGACATCCTAAACACTTTCTAAGTATTCGATTTCCAGGATGCCAGCGTGCGCCGCTCCTTATTTCTCCCCGCTCCGGCTTTATCATCCCTGTTTCCACATTAAACTCTCTTTCATTCCAGGCTGGCCTTTTAATTAGGCCGGGACTGATTAAGTGCCTCTGTGGTTAGAAATTGCGTGCGCTCCTCCTCTCTTCCTGTACATCTGCGCATCTCCTTTCGTCTGTTAGATGGAAGTGCATTAGTGTCTGAGCAGAGCTAGCTAATGACCCTCCGAGTCCACTGGCTTCAATAATGAGCTCCTCGCTGATAAACTGCAGCTAATCACGGCAGAGTAAATCAGCATCAACACCTTCAGTTATCTCGCCGCAGCACCCGTTAGGAAGACCAACATTTTCAAGGTCTTCTAATGTTTTCAGTCCCGGCAGCGAAAGAAAGTGGACTTCCCTAGAGTTTAGCCAAACCTGAAAAGTTCTATTAACATTTTGAAAAAAAGACAACAGAAAATTCAACCTTTTATCCTTGCTTTGTACTCCAACAAAGAAAAGCCGCTGAGACCGACAGCTTGGGGGGGTTGATGTCAAAACTTCCTGTGCATGATTTTGCGGGGTTTTATTGTACTTTACAGCTGCAGAGATAAAACCTTGGAGTACAGAGTTGGTCATAAATCTCACTGATTGAATTCCGAGGAAGCCACTCTTTCCTCCCGTGGAAGTCGGTTCCCCTAAAACGCTCCGAATGCAGGCGAGGACGATCACATATCACCTTTCATCATGTCCACTCTTATCTCCCGGGAGCTCTGGCTGTCGTCGTCACCACCTGTGTGTGCAGAGTCGCTCTGCATGCAGCCGCAGTGGCAGGCGCTGGTCCTGTGATGCTGGACTGGGACGTCCACGTGCTCCTCTGCCAACATTTAGCCAGAGAGGCTGGAAAACTGGAGCTTTTTAGTCGCTTTTTTTATGCTGTAAATCACAGGGCTGAAACAATTAGTCGTGACAAATCGATTATTGAAATGATCGTCAACTAAATTAATCGTTTGCTGAAGTATGCAGACTCAAAAAAAGGGCATTTCATTAAAGAAGAGCACAGGAGTAGTAAATAACTACACAATAAAGTTACATATTTTGCACTTAAAAAGAAAAGCCTGAACATATTTTAGCTTCATCTGGTGCAAATTCTGTAAGTTTTGCTATCCAATTATTAATCAGATAATCAAAGAAATAATTATCACCTCTGTTGATAAATCAAGCAGAAAGGACTGAGCTTTGCACATGTTGTCAGGAGTATTTTTTTGTTTAGCTGCAGATGAATCCTTTGATCGATTGTTCACTGAAATAACTTTCTGGTATTGTTTCTAGGCAATGAAAAGTTTATTTTGTCATCTCAAAAAAAGAAAAATATTTGCTATGCGTTTCTAATGTTACACAAGATGAGGTTAAATGAAAAATCTGCTGAATGTGCACATTTTTAATTTGATTAGTCGTCAAAGTAGATGATTCTGACGAATAATCGGTTCATCAAATAAAAAATGGGTACAGTCAATTATTCGAGTTTATCAGTCGTTTAGTCATACATTGTGACCAAAATGATTATTTTAGTTATTTAGGTCACAGTCTGGCTCATCGTTGTCATAACCATTGTAGCCAATAATTATGACTAAAAATAATCATTGGTTGCAGGCCTAATGAAGAAACTCTGTTTTAAATCTTTTACATTGTCATTTTCTCTACTTCAGTGCACTCTCAAGCTTAAAATACAAACTACAATACAATGAAAGGCAAACATAAACATAATCTCATCTTTTGTCCATATTGATTTTAATTTATTTTTATGCAAATTCTACAAAGAGTTGAGGAACGACAGTGCTGGCTCTAAAAAAAACAAAACATACACAGCATCAGCGATCAAACTGTGCTGAACTCTCAAAGACTTCTTTTCATTGGGATGCTGAAAGAGCACATTATTTCTCCTTATGTTAAACATTTCAGGGGCTGGTAGGAACTCTGAAGAAATTGCAAGCTTGCCACTGACTTTTGCTGCAGCATAACTTGGTGCTGTTAATACATGGCGGTTAATGAGAAGCGTGGACTGACCATCTGTATATTTTCAGGCTATTTATGGAGTTTCTTCACATTTTGTCACTTTGCAACTGCAAACTTCTACCAGAGAAGTTTGCAGTTGCATTGTGTTCAGCTTATGTTCAGCTTTTCAGTCTTACATAAACTATAAGTTTGAGTTGTGGAAACCAGCTTCATTCAGTAATTAGGAAAGGGTTTTATTGTTAGCTGGGTTTTTTTTTTTTTTTTACAAATTGGGGAAAATTTATTCAGCTGCTGACTTAAAATGTATCCGTGATCATCTTCTTATCTTCCAGGAAGGGGAAATTCCTTCATCACTATGAAAACTACGGCGCTACCCCAAAGGATATAGCAGATTGGCTGAAGAAGTGAGTATGATTCATGTTTTGTTTTTTTTAATAGGTGCCCTTGAGGTTGCTGAAAATGTAGAGTTCACACTAGAAGCCGTTTTATGGTCTACTAACTTAACTAATAAAACCCAAGATTGGAACGTCGGAGAGAGAATCGACTCCATGGAGCTTGAACGAAGCCCGGCTCCATCTCCCTCTTTGACTTTCTGTCATCACCTTCTTTTCTCTCGTGCGCTCTTCTTCACACCTTTTCTTGCCTCGACTCCTCTGGCACACCTCGTCATGTTGTCATCAATCTACACTTTTTTTTTTTTTTTGCCACCTCGTCTCACAATCTCTGCTTGTTGGTCCTCGACTCTGTCAAGAAAGAAAACCTAGCAGTGTTCATGGAGCCGCAACCAGCTGGTGCAAAGAAAGACTTTACAGCTACCGACATAAACAATAACAAGGTTTCCATGACAAATGTATGGAAAGCTTTGTCGATATCCCACCAATGTCAACAAAATGCAATTTTGCGATCGCGGTGTTTCTATTAAATGAGAAGCGCAATTAAAATCACACATGAGTAAGTTTGTCCACCTGATAAGTCATTAAAAAGCATTAGGCGCCTTCATCCTCTTTCCACTTCCTGTCGTATTCTTTGTAATTTCCGCCTGTAGTAACATCTGGTGGTTGATCACGTGACTTGTGTTTTTGATGTAATTTTGCAAAATACACAAATTTTGATGAAGGCAAAAAAAGTCACCTCATCAAAGTGCAAAAAACAAACAAACAAAAAAAAGCTGGTATTTTTTCATAATTCTGTGTTTGTATTAAGCAAAAATGTCATAATTGTCATAATTTCTGTCTGCGCAATTTTAACATCAGTGGAAATCCTCCGAGTGGCTATGTTGACATTACAAATGTGAAAATGTTTTACTAATGTAAAAAAAACAAAAAAAAACAACACCATTTTACAGTTGTAGTGTTTCCATTAAATAAGAAATGCAATTGAAAGCCCATGCAAATACATTTGTTCACACAATGGGTTATTTCATCATTTTTTAATTGGTGTGTTTCCATTAAGCAAATTTATTTTCGGAATTTCGATTTTGCAATTCTAAGGTCAAAGGAAACACAGCTAATGTGACACAGGTACATTAGCTAGTCTTTTTTAACTCTAGATAGATAATTATTTATAAGCAGAATTGCTGAGTATTTTATTTCTTAAAATGTCTTAGAAATGTGAAGGTTCAAGTTGAAAAATTGTGGAATGCAAAAGTGTAGAATTCCTGTTATCGTTATATGATAAATACTTGACCACTTTGAACCGAAAGGCTGTGATCATTCCTCTGTCACTGTGAAGATATTCCTTCAGATGATTTTACCGAAGCTCACCTGTTAAAAATAGATCATTAATTTGCACATGAATGGGTGTCACCTCTCGGAAACCTCATCACGGTTTGTCATCTCAAAGGATTTTTTTTTTGTTTTGTTTTGTCTGGAGACACAGGAGATGAGATGAAACGGGGGGTTTGATATGAACTGTACGCATAAACCTCACAGGATTTTTGCAACACTCTTATTTTTTTCACCTCTAGTTTTCATTCCCTCCTCTCTTCCCCAAAGTTTTGATTAACCAAAGCATCATATTCAGCAGTTTAGTTTTATTTTATTTTTTTTAGTTCCCTTCTCAGTTTTTCTGCTTTCTGCTGGGCCAAATCAGTCTAGTTTAGTAACACAAGTCATGTAGTTCCGAATTGAAACTATGTTAATGATGAATGCTTCTGTGTATTGTTAGATTGTATTATGCCTGAATCTTGTGTTTTTACACAATGGAAAAGCTAAAGTTTTTACAATGAGTCCTCTCATTGTAAAAACTTTAGATATCTGAGGTATTAGTCAGTTCAGCCAGTCAGCTATTGCAGAGGTCTAATTTTCCACGAATCGCAAGTGAAATCTACTTATTGATGTAGGAAAATATTACTATGTAGTTTATGCTAACTCAGCATTTTCAGGTAATTGTTCATTTTTACTTTTACTGTAGCTGATGCAGGTTTTTCTGCAACTAAACTGGAATTAACCAGGTTTTTTTAGGCGTTCTGTCAAAAACAAACAACCAAACAAAACATGTGGATCGCAATTCTCACTTTGCTGTTTCAGTCTGATAGCATTACGTGATCTCATGCTACTCTATGCAGACTCTCACTCTGAACTGGTGAAGATTCACTTCAGTAGGCTCAGAGATATAACTGGCTCCTGCTGATGGCTCAACCTACTTTCTAATTATATATAAGAAATTATTTGATCTCGCCTGAGACGTAACATGAATTCCAACATAATAAAATGGGCATTTCATTTGTGAAGACATGAAGAAATGGGCATTTCATCCAAATGAAAATCGGAACATAATAAAAGCAAAACAGATACGTTAAGCTCGGACTTGTCTTGTTTTTTCACTTTTGGACTCATAAGTAAGGATTCCTTTGTTCCCGTTTTCACCAGTAAACTGTAGTGATCATGCATTCAGAGCGTAGGATAGGGTAGGTTTAGGGTTATCCTTTTCACGTTTTTCATTATTTTACTTCTGCTTTTATTTGTGACTCTGCCACAAGTTGATCTTAACTTTCTGTTTCTGAAACGTATGACGTGTTCATTTTCTTGAACTGATCTCTCTCTCTCCTTGTAAATCTCTTCAGGTTTGTGAGGTTAGGAAAGCAAATTGTCTACTTTGAGTTTCTTCTCAGCACACTATACTATTTTCTTTTGTCTTCCCAGTTTTCTTCAGCTCATGTCCCGGCCTCGTTTCAGTAGCTGAGCTCGCTCATTGGATTTGCCGTTTTTCCTCTGGACTTTTCAGCCCGGCTGAATGCTCCTGCTTTTTTCAGTCTTTGATGGATTTGCTTTTGTTTCTCCAGCCCAATTGTGGACTGTTTCACAACTTGTTTGACTTTATGCCGAGTCTAATGCAAACGTCACCTTTGAAAATACCTCAAGACTCTTTTTTTTTTGTTTGTTTTTTTTAACTGGCTTAATTAGAGAATAATTAAAGTGGAAGCAGCTCCCATCTGAATACCAGTTTATATTTCAGCTGCATTTATCAGTTCTATCCATTTTTTAAAAAAAGCTACATTTCTTAAACTTGTCCTCCCACTTTTTTTTTTTTGTGATCAAATTTCATAAACTTGTAACTCAAATTTGTTTATTAAACAGCTTTAAAAGTCGATATTTGGCTCCAAATATTTAGATGGGGGGAATAGTTGTCCAGCACTCAGAGGACCGAACTGAGTGTTAGATGGTGCCTTAGTGGAACTCGAGAGCTTTGGTTACTTTACTCTTTTGTTTGTAAATGCTGTCCAGCCTCATGTGGTTTTACTGACTCAAACTGTCGCCTGTGGTTTTTGAAGAAAACCTTTTTTTTTTTTTTTTTTAAATGATGTTTTATTTGTGTACTTGTTCATGGAGCATATTGTTTATATCGCTCTCCACTCAATTCTGGCGCTGCAGCACTGGCTCCTGTCATCGAGGTGGGGCCTCTTAGTTCATGTGTGTGTGTGTGTGTGTGTGTGTGTGTTTTGACATATTGGGTGGAGTGTAGGTTACAGCTGTATTTGACTCTTTTCGTTTTCTCTTTTATACACATGTATACTTATAGATATTTTGTTCATACAGAATACAGACCAGCTGAATTTAATCTGCTTTGCAAAATGATCAGTTTCCTGATGCTGTCTCTCCCGTGGTGTTGCAGCCCTCAACCCCCGCAGCCAAAGACTCCGGAGGTGCCGTGGTCGGAGACGGACTCGCCGGTCTTCCACCTGACCGATGAGTCTTTTGACAGCTTCCTGGAGGAACATCCTGCAGCCCTGGTCATGTTCTATGCCCCCTGTGAGTAATACAGCGTTTTCAAAATAAAAACAAAAGAGGGAGGAAAGGGGAAAAAAATCACTGCCCCTTGTTTTATAACTGATATGCACTCATTCATGCACCCTCAGTTTGCATTCACGCCAGCCCTGTTCGCTTTTGTCTTACTCTAGTTCGTCTGCTTTGAAAGTCTGGTTTGTTTTGGGGAGGTCTGAACGCATCCAAACTTTTTATAGTTCGGTCCAAAAAGGCGAACTCTGGCCCGCTGGTTTACTTCAGTTAGGCTGAAATGAACCGCGGACCGGAGACCGCTCCAACAGCAGGAAGTGAACTGCAGTGTAGGGAATTCTGGGTAAATACAACCCCCCCAAAAAACGTGCAACTCTAATGTCAGTGGGAGAAATCACCTGTTGTCTTTTTTGCAAAGACAAAAGAGAAATCTTACAGCCGCTAAAATCAGATCCCACTGCATTTTTGTTTACATTTTGTGAAAAAGGAAGTTGCGCTCGCGTCGTCTGCGGAGGTTTTCCTGTCATTTCCTTCAGCTTATTTGCCTCTATGAAGGTTTATTCTGTTGGGCTTACTATGTACTGCTTAATGTGTAAATTATGTAATCTGAACTTTTCTTTGTGCATCGTCACCACAGGCGAGGAGGTAAACGGGCTTGAAAGCAAACCACATCAGCTGAACATGTAACAAATGTTGTAATTTCGGTCCCCAGTCGAATGAGGTCTATTCTGTTATCATCTTCAGTCTCTCTTCTTCTTCTGTTGTTAAATATTCAGCATTCCTTCATTGGAAACCAACACGGATAAAAGAGCCAAGAATCATCCTTTTGATACGTTTGGTGCTTTAAAACTCCACCTTCAGCCCCTCCTGCTTTTGTGCTAAACTTTTTGACAGTCTGAAAATGGTCTCATGTTTTTCTTTCCCTCCACCAGCAGCCCTCATTGTGCAACAAAGTATATAGTATTATCTTCACAATGTTTTCAACAGTAAAAAATGTGCAGCATCCACTCAGAGGAGCTTCTCGCTCCTTCTTGCCATGGAAAACATTCTTCATGCAGTTTTCCCGTGGGTTCAGCTGTTATTTAATCACAGATAACATCACCATTTCGCTGTCATGCGAAGTTTGAGAAAGGAACCAAAGGAAGGTTTGAAAATGGGAGGAGGGGGGAAACAAACGCAGGGAATTTGGAGCGCAGTCGCTATCTATCCCATACGAACCCCTCTACATCCCTGCGAATAGCACCTCGCTGTCGTCATATGGTTCATATAAGCCCGCTTGTCGTCTCCTCACATGCTTTACATTTTCATTCAGGCACCGCACACTGTTGTTACGCAGAACTTTGTAACCCTGCCAGACTTTTTCCAACTTCCAGACACGACTTACTTTGATCAAATCCGCCTCCTCCGTGTTGGGGAGCTTTCTATTCTTCTTGTTGTGACATATAACTATAAATTATTGATGAAGAAATTCACATTAAGTTAGACAATAACATCTTCATCTTGATGCAGCTATTTCTGGATGGTCTTGCACATCACCTCCCCACCATCAGTTCCCACTCTTTCTCTGCATATTTCAGTCTCTAATCTATAATAATACATAGCAAAAAAACAGCCACACCAGTTCAAGCCTTAATGAGGATTTAACAAGTTCATTTGGAAAAAAATGGTGACATTTTAACATGTAATTTTGTGCTTCCTTCTAAAAGCAACCAACTCGACTCAGAAATCAAACACACACATTTTTCACTGAAGTACAGAAAACCACTCTTCAAGCCTCACATGTTAGATTCAGTTATTAGAGCAGAGCTACTTACTACTAAATGAAATCGTTTTTAAAAAAAAATTATAAAACTTTGTTTTTTATTTTTGTGGTTCCTGTGTCCAGAAAAGTTCAGGCTGGTGATTTTTTATTTTTTATTTTTTACCCCTCCTGCTTTCCAGATCCTACTTTTGGTTGAGATTCTGGTCCCAAATCTGTCCGGGTGGGGACAGATCGGGGTCAGATGTCAAACTAATGAGTTCTGCAACTGCAAGAACCAGGCTGGGAATTTTGTGGCAACTAATTTGCCATAAATTGCCATAAAGTAGTTGCCATGAGGATTTCTCTACATTCATATGTAGAGAAATATGAATCCATTCTCTACATATGAATGGATTTAGTCAATTTTTTTCTAAAATTATTTGTTTATTTCTAACAGGTTTTTAAAAATGAGAGCAGTCAGTGGGACAGAGAAAAACATGTACATACATAGCCAAAAACAAAATATTGTGTTTATCACTACTTTTCTGTTCAGTTCTACCCATTATCTCAGTTTAATTAAATATATTAGCTACTGACTCAATAATGATCAAAATTTGTAAATTAAACAATGTAATAATGTTCATGTGCCTGTTCAACATAAATAGATGTCATTCACAAAACTCGTCTTCACTCCCATTGCATTGGTTTAAGTCACATGTCATGACTGTTTGGAAATTTGTTGTTGATAAACCTAAATATTTGTATTATGGATTCCTGCTGTTGGTGTTTAGACAAAGAATCATTTAGCCACAACCGCTGATTACCTTCCAGTTCCGTTTTGCATGTGGCAAAATGATCACATCACTTCAACTTTCAGAGGTCACTGACAGCTTGACCAAAATCATGGTGCATTTTTCCCCCCTCTTCTCTCTCCTCTATTTTTAGCCTAAATGTGCAGAGAAGTGTTTGAGCGAGTGTCTGTTTGAACGATGCTGGAAGCAGATCGCTGCTCTCTTTTCCCTCTGCGGTGTCGCAGCTTCACAGATGTCTCTGCTGCACTCGGCTCACCCCCGGAACAGCAGCAAGTCGTAAACACACTCAGATCAAGGGCAGTCGGCTGAAACCAAGCTTCATCAAATATTCACGGAAAGGCGTGCGTGCGCGCGCTGGCGGCATATCGAATGCATATTTCACACACCATGACAAAACATTTAGTGCGCACAATTGAGCTGCGTATCTCTGTTTCTCTCTAATGGAAGCACAGACACGTAGATGCCCGGTTTTGCTGCTTCGGTGCAGTTTCTTGATGGCTCTGTTGTCAAATTGAGATGAATGTTCTCCCGGCCGATGCGATCAGCTTGCATTTCTGCCCGTTTTCACTGTCCTCTGAAATGCACAGCAGGGGAGCTTTGCGTGCAACTTCTTGTGGGCCTCCAGTTCAGCGCACTGAGGGCGGGCGATTGTGTTCTGGACCAAAACAAAAGTTTCTTTCAGCCCAAGCTTTTGATGTTCTGAGTGTTGTTTCACAGCTAATTATAGTTGCATTGTTTGATCACTGGTCATTGGGCCCCCTTTCACAGGGTTTACAAAGTCTTGAATGCATGTATTTAAAATTAAGACATTCAAGTTTTTAAAATGTATTATTTTTTTAATTGTAAGTTGGGCTTAAATACATTCATCACAGGTCTTAAGCTTTGTTGTATATTCAAGGGTTTCCCACAGTCTATTATAAGCCTGGTGGGCCTCCAGGCTTAATTTGTGCCTGGAGGCTTAGCATTGTTAATTTATTTTAGCTTTTTTAATCATTGCCTTTTTTTTTTAAAGAGTTTATAGTTGGTATGTGGGTATTAATCTTCCAGTCTTCCAAAAAAACCCTAACTAACAAGTGATATTTTCAAATTTCCTGTCAACTTTGAGCATTTTTTGGCTCAGAATTTTGGCTGCCGGCTGGATGACTTCCCTAGCGCCCTGATCGCCGGGCTTAGCAAGTTTTCTGAGGGAAACCTGCTATTCTAAATAGTTCATTTTTATCGTGAAACACTTCTGTCAGGCAAAAGTTTGAGTCAGACGCAGACATTTTCTGAGCATCCTGTGACTCGGAATGACTCGGAAAACCCCCGTTTTATTGGAACGTCTCCGTTGTTTTCCAGAGCTAGCATATTTACTGTTTTGACTCTGATCTACATTCAATCAGCATCAGCAGTATCTAGCACACCCCACTCCCCCGCTGAGCGCACACCAACGCGCCGCCTGTTCCGAATGCAGAACAGGCGCGACACAGAGCAAAGGACGGACGTTTGGGCTTTCTCTCTTGCTCATCATTTTGAAGGGCCATGGAAAAAAAAAAAAAAAGTCCTCTGAATCACTTTGCATCTCTGCTGAGCCTCAACACACTCTGCACAATTAAACACCACAGAGGCTTAGTTTAAAGAGACACAGCTTTTCTTTGCCACAACGTGCATTACTCTTGATTTATGGCCTCCGCCGGCTATGCTTATTATCTTGAAGAAAGGACTTCCTGAACCGTTATGACAAGGGCAATTTAACAAGTTCAGAAAAAGTTTGTTTCATTCTTTCTGCGGCGCTTCTTTCTGGGCATTAGAAAGATAGAGAGGGTGTCTATATACTCTCTCGTAATCTATATATTTAAAAAAAAAAAGTTTTTATTTAAAGATATGTTGGATGCGAGCCCCTAACCAAGGTATTCAGAACCCCCTCTCAACATAAAGACATATCATCCTTTGGAGGTGATAAGAGCCACAGCAACAAAAGACCACACACACACACACACACACACACGCACACGCACACGCACACACACACACACACACACCACTGCTCAGGGGAGTTAGGGACACGAAGTTTTAAGTTCACCAGAATTGGGCAATTACAGTCTGGAAAAATGGCAAAATTGGCAAAGACAATGAGTTTTCTGTAAATCAAAAGCCTCCACGGACAATAAATCTCACCCTATTAGAGCACATTTCAGGGGTGGGATGGAAAGAGTTGGTGCCCAGGTGACTCATATCACGTCAGCATGGACCGAATAGGTCTGACAAATGGACCTGGTGCTTTGTTCAAGCTGCTCCACAAAGAATTAAGGCAGATCTGTAGCTAAAAGAGAATTACACCTGGAGCTATATAGGTGTACCTTATAAAATGGCCAGTGAGTGTAGATCTGTGTAAAAGCAAGATTTATTTGTTTGGCAAATGAGGCATTTTTTTTTTCTTATTCTACATTCTTTTGGAGGAATATGTAATTTTACAGTTTTTTTTATTCCCCGTTTCTGGATTTAATGATTTTCCTGTTAAACATGGGCTGGTACGACTCTCACTGGATAATAAACTTGCTTTGACGGTATCGCATACGTTTTTGTAATTATGCCAAAAAAATTTTTAAACACGAACATAATTGCTTTTGTGAAAACCAATAATTAGCTCTGCCTCTGCTACAATAATATAAATGTTCATAATTACAGCTAAATGTAAGCAAGGCGAGCACAGAGATGCAGCACACTGCAAATAATTATCCACAGCTTTCATGCAAGTCAGACATTTTTTTCTCATTTCTTGTCTTTATAGAGTCGCACTAATACACCCTTTTGATATATTGATTAATAACAGACAGTGTATTAATATTATTTAGCCACATTTGCCTTTTTTGGTGGAACACTCTTGCGTTCAGCTGACCAGCAGTGCAAGGCCAGAGCCCCGAAAAGCTCCAATTGCGTCCACTTTCTGACATCTGATCAACAGGATTTCTAACTTTATGAATATTGTAATTTTCTTTTGAGTATTAGTCGCAAAAAAGGTGAAAAAAAGTTGCACTGGACTGTGGAAAAAAAGTCTGAAAGTATGTGAAATGTGGTGACTGAGGCTTATTTTCTATACAATTTTGTTTGTGAAGTTACCTTCTATTGTCCATTGTTAAAAAGGTTTCTAGCAATTTATCATTATTTCCCATCCACATGGCTACAGTGTCTTCAGGCGAGGGGATTGAATATTTCTGATTGAAGTATGTCTGGTTGTTAAGACTGGAGTGGTCCAAAATAATAATAATAATAATAATAATAAAAGTCCGAGAAAACATATTTCTCCACTTTTATTTTTGAATTCATGCTCAGTGGTGTTTTCTGTCATCATGCAGATGAAGTTGTGCACTTGGATGGGTTGAAGTATCTGGGCGACGGAAAGCTTCTCAGATTAAGTCATCTGTCACGTCGTCTCTGACTTTCCTGTCAACTCCTCCAACGCCCCAAAGCTCTGCTTTCCACGAAGCTAGCCGTAGCTTAGCATGTCGGCGTCAAATCACTGAGTCACTGAGCTCCAATGTCATGCTGAAAAATTAGGAAATTTATTCCTTTCATTAAAAACAAAACTATTATATACGATAGAAAAAACAAATTCCAATCAATGAAATCAAAGTCAGTAGAAAGATGAAAAAAAGTCTTATATCATCTGCCCTTTTATCCCAAAAATGTATTTAAACAATATAGATTTACAAAAAGCAAACTAACCAAAACATAAACTCAAAAAGTAATTTGTATGGATTCACATTTTTCTATTCTACATGCAAGTCAGTTTTGTTTAATTTCAATTGTCTTAAGATATTTGCAATTGAATCTCGACCAAAGTTACTCGGTAGAATTTTGTCAGTTTTTTGTTGTTTCAAATTAAGAAATAGTTCCTTTAAATTCTTTCATGCGTGACACTGACCAGCCCACATGAAATGCTCTGTTGTTTCTGTAACTTTATTGACTAATGCTACAGCTGAATGAAACCCATCTGTTTGGCTGTAACGGCTGTTCTTTGGGATCCTGCAGGGTGCGGCCACTGCAAGAAAATGAAGCCAGAGTATGACGAAGCGGCCGAAGTACTCAACAAAGCCGCAGATGTAAGTTTCTGGGACTTTGTTTACATGTGAGCTGCATGCCTGTCCGTAAGCGTTTTGTCTTTCGTACTCCGCATCCCGACTTGCGTGACGTAGCTGCGCCTCACGAACAGATTGTGATTACCCCGCCTCCTTTGCCTGCGGTTGTTGGCTGCTGCAGGTGGCACGTTGGGTCGCTGCTGCAGACCCAATGTCCTGGATGTGTTTCTGATTAGTCGGGTGTGGCCCTCCTCTCTGTCTGTCTTTCTTTCTCTTCTCATTCTCTTCTCTTTTTCTCTGTTTTCTGTTTAAACCTCACACTCCCAAACTTGGGGGCCGGGCCTGCAGAGGTCGGTGCAGCCCGTTGACCTCATCCCTGAGTGCTGCTCTGCCCCACGCTTGGCCTTTGTCCTTGTGGCTCTGCGCCCAGCCCTGGAGGTCAATAGCAAAGTCCTGGCTATTATCTAATATTAATGGAGAGGAGTTTCTCTCACCCTGAGCTCTTAGAATCCAGTCTATAACTGAGGTTTTCTTTTCGTTTTTTTTTTTTTTTCTTGCATTGAATGTGTTGGGCTGTAATTTGAAATTTGGTTTCGCCTTCATTTTGAGTGTGTTATTAGAGCGTTTATGTCTGAAAACATTTGCATGGCTTGAACTCCCTAATCTGCTTGAAATGCTTAATTTATCATTCAGGCTTTCCTTTCCTTACTTCACAGGCCTTCGGTATTATATGTCCATTGAATCTTTCCAGATTTTCTCCCATTACAAAACTGGAATAAATTTTGTTGGGAATTTTTTTTAGATATATTAACACAACAAATTGATCTATTCCATCAATACTGTGAAACAAACAGGAAATAATCCATTAATTTCCTATTCTTTTGAAAAGTGTGGTATGCTTTTATATTCACTCTCCCCCTGACGCCCTTTAGTAAGCACTTTGTAGAAGCACATTTTTGGAGGATACTTTGCATTTTTAGAAGTTGAAACTTTAGACTGAAACTAATACAGAGGAGAAAATAAGCGTTTAATGTAACACAGATTTTTCAAGTTTCACCACTTATAAAGAGAAGAGGCATCTGTAATTTATTTTCATGCAAGTGGGAAAATAGTGGTGAACATTTGGTCAACAACCCTTTGTTTCCAAGTTCAGAGGTCATTTCTTCCTGTAGTTCTTTACCAGGTTCGGGACGCCGCAGCAGGAATTTTGTCGCCACTTCTCCACACGTCTTCTCCAGATTGTTCAAGGTTTCGGGATTGTTGCTACAGGCAACACAGAGTTTTAGCTTCTTCCAAAGATTCAGTCTAGGCCACTCTACGTCCTCCAATCATGATCACTGACTCTCCACAAGATTAGATCTGGCATGGAGCCCCAGAAAAGAGTTCCTGCTTTGGAGAAGTTTTAAAAAACTCTAGATACCGATCATTACAAATTGCAGAAAGAGGAAAAAAAGACGGTTGAATTGGTGTCTATCTTTCACTTGTACAAGGATTTTGCACATTCATGCACAGTGTTTTTATAAATGTTACAACTGAGCTTTAAGTCTACTATAACTCATCCTGCCTAAGTGGTATCATGTGGAAATAAGTTTTGGAAAATTGCACTCCTCTAGTTTTTCATTCATTGTTTTGTAAAAAATAACAATTACCTCACTGCCCTCTTTGGTTTCTGTTCATTTGTATTCTTAAAGCAAATTTCCTTTCCAGTAATTGCAGATGCAATTGTTTTGCTGCGCGGCGTCACACCGTTGGTTATCGTAAAAATCTGCTTGTTGCTTCTATAAAATATCTCATTAATACTTTATCTGTTCTTCAATCTGTGTCTGACTTCAAATGAATCTTATTCAAGCCAGTGTCCAAAACATTAAACTATCAGTGACATTTCTTTCCGTTCTTGTACTTGCATCATTTGTGTAACATCTACTGCATTTCCACTCCTTCTATCTCTGTTACCTTTGCTGCTATTTATCTTCTGCAAATCCTACTGCAGCTCCAGCTCACTGTACTAAATTACCAACCCCAATTTCAGTCCTTGCAGCAGACTTCTAATAGTGATGATGGGACTCTGATGTTGCTTCTCCTCCGCAGAGCCCTGGCGTGCTAGCAGCAGTCGATGCCACGGTGCACAAGGCTGTAGGAGACCGCTTCAAGATCTCCGGATTCCCCACCGTCAAGTATTTTGAGAAAGGGGAAGACAAGTATACTCTCCCACACCTCCGAAGCAAAGACAAGATCATCGAGTTCATGCACAAGTGAGTCACTGGCTCGACACACTTAGCGAGACATCGGCTCTTCACCTTTTGTCTAATGGACGCGTGTTCCGAGTCGAGCCTCGGCTTTTAAGAGGTTGGTGTGAAATGCACCGATGGAGCCGGCACCAACACTCCAAGTCTAGTTGATGCAGGCACAATAAACACATTAACTGTTGTATTATAAAATGATAATGGCAATAGTTATATTCATTAAAGCGCTGGAAATGCCAACTTGTTTTTTTTAAGGCGTCTCTTGTTATATTATCACAAACTTTTAAGAGTTAATTGTGGTTTGAAGGGCGTCCAGTTATCCTTAAAAAGCCTTAAATTCATGTGTCCAAATTCAGGTCTGAACAAATCTTACATCCGTTTAAAAGAATGTAAGCTGGCCTTAAATAATCACACGTATGACGATTGTCTCGGCAAGACTACTTTATCTCATATGCTATGCAGTTTGGGTTTCTCATGAGACTTTTCTGTCAAGTGGAAAAGTTTGAGTTGCACTCAGACGTCTTTATTGTGCTCTTAGACAGAAGGGGGTTGACGCTACCGCTAATTAGCTGCTACTAAACCCAGCCAGCTTTTTTTCTTTACATCTATTGTTGCTAAGCATAAATTACCTGCAGTTGTATTAGACACTGGCTCACTTCGGTTGACAACCCGTAGGCTAAGTGCATTCTGGGAAAAAGAAACTTGGGACTACAATATAAAATATACCATTTCCTTTTTTACATTTCTGTTTTGATACAGGTCTTAAATTTTCTTCATACTGGTCTTAAATGGTCTTAAGTCTCAGTATTGAAACCTGAAAAAAATCTCTTTATTTTAATGGATGTACAAGTAATCATCTTTAAAACATTTAAACCATAAATGTCAATTGTTTTTATCCCTGGATCAAACTTTCTCATGTGAAAATATTTGCTCCAATACAGATTTCTTCTATCTCTGCAGTTTTTTTTTTTTTTTTTTCAAATAAATTGTAATATCACACATAAGATAATTTTGTAAGATATTTTGTAAAACATTTTTTACAAAATCCACATTTAAAATCACGATTTGATTTGTTACTGTACATGTTAAAATAGGATTGCTGCTGTTATGATGATATTTCATGACCTTCTTTTGTCTCTGCAGTCCCCAGGCTCCTCCGCCTCCAGAGCAGTCTTGGGAGGACAGGCCCTCCAGTGTCAGCCATCTTGGCTCAGAGGATTTCAGAGAAGCTCTGAAGAAGAAGAAGCATGCTTTGGTCATGTTTTATGCTCCCTGTAAGACATTTTTATTACATGTTTTTGGTGTAGCTTTAAGATAATGTATTCAGAAGCAAAAGCTGTTCCTAGAATTTGAAGTAGACATTTGGAAAACTTGTCGGGTGGAATCGCAGCTCTGTTTTTGGTGATCATGTTCCGTTTCAGAACCTCTGCGTCTTGGAGGTTCTCACCAGTCTCCTCTCTGCAGCGCATACATCAACGCCACCTAATCCACAGGGAGGACAAAGAGTGACTCACATTTCTGAGAATAGATTTCAGGATTCAAAAGGGTGTCTCTAATAAGTGCTTCAGGAAGTTCTTGAAAAATGAAAAAAAAAAATTAACACTGAAAATCTTCTCTAGCTGTCTAGGAAATATAGAATTGCCATCAAACATGCAGCCTCAGATAAAAGCATTGTGGGGTTTTTTTATGTGTTAAAAGTAATTCTCATTTTGTTGTGGTAGAAAAATCTGAGATTTCAGTACATTGTTTTGGGCAGAATAATCTCCGGCAGCCTGTCATTTTACGACAGTTTGTGAACTGAATAAATGTGCTAAAATTAAAGGGTTGGATTAATTTATTTTAAGAGATACAGGAAATAATTTCTTCACCGGCTGCCGAGAGATTTATCTGCATATGCAAAATTTAATTACATTTTCACATGAACCTGACTGACTGTAGGAAAAGACCTTCATCAGATTCAAACACGTCGTCCTTTCTACAAAAAAGAAAAGAAATCAACAGGTCAAGAAAGGACGACATTTTTAAACAATGCACAAAGAAAACAGTCATTCATAAAATCCTCTCACAGACACATGATGTTCCTGCGCTTCCATGCACCGTTTGCGCTTTGTTTCTGATTTTTTTGGACTTCAAAGTCCGAGGCGGCGGACCGGCCGGGCTGCTTCCTCTGCCGGCTCTTTGGTGTTAGCTTCTACAAAGGAAGAGTCCAGATGTACATGAAGCGGCATCAGCGCGCTGTCATGCCTGCCCGCCCACGCCACCTGCATCCTGCTCACCGGGTTCTGATCAGTTCACAGGCTTCTCTTAATTAAGGTTCAGATGAAACGCAGTCGCTAGCTAATAAATCAAGGTTAGCGATGTTTGAAAAGAACAAGAGAAATCTTGTACGTGATCACCTAGTTGGCTGCACTGACATCCGAAAAAGCAGTTAAAGTTGCTGTTTTATTCTTACCAAACGTGTTTCTGAGGCAGTTTTTGGAGCTTTTCATGGATTGTGACAGAAAAGTATGAGACAGTTTTAGCAAATATATATATGTATATTTCGCGAGCCGAAAAAGTTACAGAAGAGTAAAAATGATGATCTCTTTCACTTAAAGGGACCATTTTTTTAAGTCATGGATAGTTTGCAAAATCTACTGAAGACTAAATACATCTCAAGTGCTCTTGTTTAATACTTTTTCTTAAAAAACTAAACGTAGTCTCTCAGTTTTTGTCTGCTCTCTCCTGTAAGTCGTTTTGTAAATGAGAATCAAAGAGTTTAGTCTGCTGCTTGTTTGAAAGCAGATTGCTGAATACTTACAATTCAGATATTTTATCGATGTGGGTTAGGAGAGACTATTAAAAGGATTTGCTATGACTTGATAATATTGGCATTAATATCAATCATGTGAGGACATTAATAACGTGGAGCAGGCTGATCTTTCTTGTTGCGCTTCGTAATGTTTTATTTTTTTACTTTGACGCAGTCATAAAGTAAACCGTACAGCATCGATATTTGCCGTCCATTGATTTCTGGTTAGTTGCGTTGCTGCTGGCTTTGGAAGCCTCGGGAAAATAATAGATAATTTCTGTCTTTTAAATGACTTTTTAGTCACATACTGATGCTTTTTGTTGGTTTATTTAGGCTTTATCTATTGTATAGCAAACTTGAGCTGACATGTGTGTATGTATAGTTTCTAATGTCCAACATAGGACTACACACTGGCCATTTATAAAAACAAATATTATTTTTGTTGAAAACAAACTGTCTAAATCATCAAGTGGTCCAAGAAAATAAAAGAGAAAAAATAGCTTAAGAAAACCCAAACAGCAGATCATGCAACAGCTACGTTTGTACCTATAATTTGCTTCTTCCAGCCAAAAACTGGTGACTTTATTTATTTATTTATTTATTTTGCCTCAATAATTAAACAGGTCTCTAGTCCTCAGGCAACTCATCACTAAAATAAAAGAGCCATTCTATACACTACTTATGCATTAAGATAAGGCTTTGTTTTTATTTGCCCAATAATCATTAGGGACCATCTGCTTAGTAATGGCTCGGTCAGTTAATTAAAACTGTTTGATTCATTAAAGCTGTAAGCTGTTTAATAGCTCTTGCTGTGCCTCTGCGGCGAGCGTCGTCACGCAAAATGAAAAATTGGGGAAATGAAGGCTAATTGTGATAATGGAGAAGGCAGGTGAATGAGTGCATTTAGAACGAAAGCTTCGATTGACAGAAGACCTTTGAGTTGTTTTTACAGTTCAGTAAAGAACCTTTTATGTTGAAAGGTTATTCATTGCAGCAGAAAAACACCAGCGGCGCAGAGCAGATGTGTCGTTTTATTGTCGCGATACTGACACTAAACGTGAATGTCATATCTGAAGTCATCATTTGAAATCGTCTTTGTCAGCTGTGTGTTGGGGAAATTTAAATAAAGTCCATGGTTACTTACATTGTAGCTTAAAGGGGAAGTATATTTCTATTGTGCTCATTTTGGATAAAACCTCGCACTTTAAGACTTTTCTGAGACTGTAAGATGGGATAAACAGTATCTCTTTCTGTTTTTTGGGGGGGGGGTTGTTTGTTTTTTTTACCCACAATGCCTCATTAAAACATTGTGTTTAAAAAAAAGTGAAGCCCGAATCAAGAGTGTAAAAGGAGAAAACCAGATCCAGTTTTTCTTTTTCTCAGTTTGAAAACTACGCTTAGCATAGCAACCCACGGAAGAAAGTGTATCCATTCTCTTTTTGCAAAAGTTTTGATCTTCTTTATTTTTTAAAACTTAAAAATATAATATTAATAGTAACAAATTCTTAAAAAAAAAAGAAATCGTGAATATTTTTCAAAAGTTATTAATTTCCCAGTGTATCAGTTCTGCTGCATTCCACTACATGTACATATGCTCCATATATCTATATTTATTGACTGTTATTACTGTGTTCAGATTTATATTTAAAAAACAAATCTAAGTGGACTTGGTGGAAATATTTGGCTTCTTTGTAACTTAAAACGGCAACCTGTGTACATTCCCATTAATGTAAAAGTATTTCAAGCGTCTTGTCTGTCGTGTGCTGCCTGGATCGGTAATTTACTCCTACATCTCCGCATAAAAAGCTTTTATGTCAAACTGCCTGTTGACATATATAATACTCTCCTCAGGAGGCGTTCTCGCTTTTATTTCACCTTTTAACATTTCTGACTGTTTGATGATAATGAACAGAAGAGAAGATCTGCGTACTTGACATTAACAAGGAAGAGAACAAAACAAACGAGCCGTGCCCACAGAATGTGAAGCTTCAGCCGGAGCTGAAGGCAGAAGATGTGTTATTAGCAAACAGGCTGTCAGAAAAACACACCGGCTTTGCATTTTATTGCTGGAATCCCAAAAAACAACAGAATTCTCCTGATTATTGTATATTTTATGTGACTGAATGTGCAATTGATTATATTTTACTCCACCTTTTGGAAGTTTGCAAGATTCCTATAAAATCTTTGCTGATTTACTGCATGAATAGCAAATGCAGGGTGTAGCCAGAGACCTAGTGTTTGTTTGTTTGTTTGTTTTTTGCCAGATATTAGGAATGCTTGGGTCTATAAGGCAAGAAATATATTTATATGGTTAAACACAGGCATCATTTCCTCTCTAATTTTCTGTTTAACCCCTCAGACGTCAATAATATTTCATAAATCTCTGTTTCTTTTCCATCAGGGTGTCCACACTGTAAAAATGCCGTCCCTCACTTCACCACAGCAGCAGAACTCTTTAAGGAGGACCGCAAGGTTAGTTTTCCTTTTCACAATTTTAAAACCATATAGTTGAGTGATCAGCAGCTATGTTGTAATTATTTTTCAGCTTTTTGTAACGTTAAACCGGAGGAAGTACAGTTCTGGAAAAATGAATTTGCCCACTTGCGAATTTCTTCTGTTTTCTTTTTTCTTTTGGATCAGAAACAAACTTTAATATCATAGAGACTTCAGTTAATATAAATATAATTCCACTATTAAATCATCATAACTCAACAACAAAGAGCAGAAATGGCACTGAATGTGAGAATTCAAAGACAAAACCACTTCCAAAAACCATCTCGACGATTTCAATAATGTTCGGTAAAATATTATAAGGACTGATGAGATAAATGCATCTCGTTACATTTGATGTGAACTAAAAAAAAAAGAAAACATTTCAGAGAAAGAACACCACGCTAACATAAAGTTGGTAATGAATGGGGCTCTTTTAGCTGTACAGGAACTGGGTGACTTGCCTAGTTAATAAAACCATGAATTATGCTCTTTTACTGGAAAGTCCTGAAGGAGAATATGCAACCATAAGCATCTGACCTGTTGCCCTCGGTGACAAGATTGGTTATTTTGATTTACTGGCAGTTACTTTTTTCTTGTTTTTCTTCATAAATTACATCATTATTTTAAAAAATACTGCTTTTAGTATTTCCTCAGCTTATCTTTAAAATGACTGACGGTTTTAAACATGGCTGCGATAAACTTGGCAAGAAACAAAGCCGTTCTGAACTTCTGAACTGAATATAAATGCTTCATTACGTCACCGGTGATGAGGAATTACTGAACTGAAAGACTCGGTTATAAGTCTTTGTAGTGATTTTATGTAGTGTCTGCTGCTTTCTGGGCCTTATGAAGGAAATCACATTGCCTGGTCAGCACTCCGAACACTTTCAGCTTCCGAAATGGTTTTACGGTGCGTTCACACCAAACACGTTACGCACGTCAAAAACACGTCCTACGCTTCACAGTTCGATGCGTGTGCACTTTGAATGCAGACTCTTGACATTTTGCTTTACAACTAGCGTTTCACGCGTCTGGCTTTCATTCAAAGTCTATGTGGAGGCGCATCAGACGCATCAGCTCTCGCTGTAGTTTTCTGTGGGATGCTCTTGACACATCAAACACTCCAAGCAGTTCAAAACGCGCCGCAACGGCCCTCGACGCGCTTCCACATAGACATGCCTGACGCTCAGAACGCGTTTGATGTGAACGCACCATGTGAGAAAAATCTTTGGCCTGCAAATCGTTATTGAGTTCAGTTCAGAAGTTTTGATATAACAAGTTGGGGTCAGATCTTTTTGTTCCTAGTTTACATTGAAAACCTCAGAGTCATGGAAGAGTAGAAGCTCATCCCACACTTTACATTTATTCCAAACAACTGGCTTATTTATACCCTTTCATTCACAACTTTCGAGTAGCTGTGGTGTGTAATCGCAGGGGTTTTTTTTATTATTAATCTGCACAAAAATTGTTCAAGTTCTACTTGAACGTAAACAAAACGACATCGTCCCGTGTTTTTTTTTTTTTAAGTCGTTCTCGTGCACAACGTCGTCCATTCCTAATATTTTTCTCTTCATGGCAGTCAGGAGAATGATCACTTTGTTCCACCCCAGGCCGTTTCATAATATGTTTTGCCCATTTGGGGGCTTGAAGGTTATTGGAGGTTCATGCAGTCGCAACAGGATATGCTCATCTTTCATCATCTCCATTCCGTCTCATTACTGTTCGTTCTGGGGCTTGTGTCCTTACGCCCTCCCCTTCGCCCCAACCCACCCACTTCTTCCCGTCGCTGTTAATAAGCTCGGACTGCCTGGGTTTATTTCCAAACCTTCCCAACTCTGTGACTCACCAGCTCTTTCTGTCTCTCACACACACACACACACACGCGCACGCACACACACGCACACACACACACAGGAAATGAAAGAGACGTGTCTCGCAATTCTCATCTCAACAATCTATCATCTGAAACTGAGACGGGGGGGGACGAAAAAAAAGAAACCAATGTATTTTGGTTGTAAAGCTGCGTGAAGAGCGTTGACATTAATTGCTCGGTGAGCTCAGGCGATGTTATGATCTCATTTGTTGGCATTTTTCAAAATCGTTGGCAGATGGCGTGAAACGGTGACATATCCTCGGCAACTTAGTCATGGATTTTTTTTTTTGAGGCAATCCTTTGCAACATATAACTGAGACATTAATCATAAACAGATGAAACTGAAATGTTTTTGTCCAAAGTGCTCGCTGTTGTTCGTCGTTCTCTAAATGCTGAGTTTAACCCTGACACACAGAGCTCTCCACACCTGTTGGCACCGTTGGTGAAGACGTGCAGAAACCCTCAGAGAATCCAACCTGTGATTAACTTTATTTATTCAGTGGAGAACAAGAACAATTTTTGGCCCTGTAACCACTCTTAAAGTAAGCCTTTTTTTAAAATGTATGCTTTACTTTTAAAGTTGTTTCTCAGAAACATTTAATTATTAATCCCAGACTTTCGGTTTAGCTGTGTCACGTTTATGTTTTGACACACGGCTTGTTTCTCTTCAACAGTCTTCAGATTTGTGGGGGAAAAAAACAAGTTTTTTACCTCGGAAAGTGCGAAGGATGAAAAGAAATCTTCAGCTCTTATTGTTACAGAGCTCTGACAGCCATTAGACAATGACTGATGAGCCAGACAGTTGTTCAAAAAGTGATGCCTGTAAAAGATGCAATCTTTTAGCCATAACTTCAAAAACACGTGGAGTTTGATTAACTCTACTGGGACTTTAACTGGAACTATGAGCTTTCAGGAAACTGAAAATTAGTCACCAGGTGGAATTTCAGCAAGACAATGAATACTGTAACATACACTATACTACCAGTAAAAAGTATGAAGAAAATGATTTAAAATATATATCTATGTGGTCTTTGTGTTAAGTCAACAAATGAATTTTTGTGTTCTCCTCAGAATAGTTAGGAATATGTGGCTTTTGGGCAAAATATATTATCTTAATAGATGAATCCAACACTATGAATGAAAGAAATTGGTTGAAGAAATAATGACCAACAACATATACAGATATGTCAATATTACAAGAACAAATTAAATGCTGAAGAGAAAAATAAGTGTAGCAAGGAAGCACAAATTGAGAATCTAATCTTTTATTCCTCTTTCTAAGCAAATTGGGTTTCCTTATTATTATTTTAAATCTGGCGTCTAGGCACCAAAGCTACTTCAAACGGTTTGGCATTGCTTCACTGTTCAGCTGTGGGGTTTGGATCAGCTTCTTGATCCGAGTCCCACAGTGAAACGTACCAACCAGAGGACTATAATCTCTGTTGTTTGGACACGAAACTAGAAGTCGATGATGCTTTCTGTTCGTCAACTCCCTGCCCCCACCCTGTTGCCAGAGGACGTTTGAAGTCTTGGTAAATCTGCAAAGTGAGCCTGTGTTTACTTGGCACTCTCCATTATTAAACAAGCCAAGCCCCAGTGTAACACACCAAGCTGGTGTCGATCAGTCTATTAGTTGCCCTTGCCTGATTCACCAAAGACAAACACGGGCTTAGCTGCCGCTTTGAAGATTCAAACAATTAGAACAACCAGGTTGCGCTGCAGTGCTGCAGAGCTGGAGCTGCGTGCAGGAGTTGTAATGAGCTGTTTGTCTTTTTCCTCAATTCCAAACGATGACTAAATTAAAAATTCACACTGGTTCAAACAGCTTGTTTTAAAAAGAAAAATCTCTCTGCTCTAGCCGTAAGACAAAAACAGCATCATCCAAAAATCTGTGTTTTTTTTTTTAGGATTTGTCAAACAGCATCTAACCCTTCTGCTGACAATGCAGCTTTATGAGTAATTTAGTGAACAGAGATGTGCCTGGTCAATTATCTAAATATGGTGATTACTTTCTAACTGTCTAACTTTATTCAACTGAAAGATAACCAACCACCAAAGAAAATTAACGTTTTCAAAGTTAGCAAAAGTTAATTAGCTATGCTGTTAACGCTGTAGCTGAACATGGCTATGCTTTGTTCTCAACATCATCGTTAGCTGTATGTTTAAAGTTGTTACTTTTAGTTTGATACTTTTAACACTAGAAGAGATTTATGGAGCACTAAGTTTCAAGATTCCTTCTGTTTCTTTTAAACGCTGGTGCGATCTAAGAACAGTTGTTTCTGTGAATGCACACAAACACTTTTCAACAGTGTGGGGTAAGATGTGCCAAGATGTACCATAATCCCAGGACAGGGGAGATGCATTGTATTCCTTTGAAATCACTATTCTGAATCAAGTTTAAATGAATCAAAGGGAGTATGTGTTATAACTCCTCCTTTATCAAAGTTACGTTCTCTTTCTTATCAGATACTACCTGGTTCACATCCGTATCTGCTCAGCATACGCGTTTAGCTCTGCTCAGACTCTTATCCCGACGTGCATCAGCCTGCGGCCCGGTGTACTGCCGGGTGGATTGAAACCAGGCCAATTGGTAATTTATCAATGCAGTAAAATTGCTTGATGTGGGAGTCCTCTGTCACTTGAAGATGGATCAATAACGGGATTAGCTGGAGCCCTTTGAAGAACAACAGCTCTACAACTTCATTTTCTCCTGTCAGTTTGCCACAACTCTGATTGATTGCAGAGGGTCAGAGCAGCGGGATGGAGCCTGTAGTTACGCTACGAGTGTTTGTTGTCTCTGCAAACAAACGCTCGTAGCTGTTCTTTTTTTTTTGTGGATCTCAAGCAGTCCCGACTCGGAGGTGTTTGGAGACGCAGAGAACGTCACGATGCGACAGCAGTCAGGCTGATCGCACGACTGTGAAATTATTTATTTTGTTGCGCTTGCCCAACAAACTTACCCAACACTTAGCAGCGTTTCTAATAAACATATTTCCACTTGAGCAACAAGTAGTTGTATTTGCATAGAGCAGCAACAAATACCCAAACAAAGCATTTGTTACATTACAGAAGGTGTGCAAAATAAACTCAAATGTATTGTTCCTTCTGCAGCATTTTGTTGTTATGCACGAGCGGGCAGACAGGAAGCGATAATTTCACAGTGATCCTGAAAGAGGGTGACATTTGGGCTGTCCAAAACGACTTCCTGAGTGAGCTACGTATCAGTGAGAAGGCATTTACGCCTCATTGGGATGGCTTGTCACTAATCGATTCAACATCCACGCAACATAAGTCTCCCTTGTTGTTGTTAGGTTTTTTTTTTTTTTTGATGTCTCAGATGGATTGTTGTCAGGTTTTTATCTTGCACGTTCAGTAAATGGAGCACTAGGCGACTTTACAAACAAATAAAAGGAATAGGGAGTCTGTATATTTACTTGCCGCCTCTGTCAGAGCTGCTGAATAGAATTGATTAGTCTTTTTACACACACGCCCACACGTTTGCGTGGCTGACTTTTTGGGGACTTTCCATTGACTTCAATTCATTTCTACAGCCTAAACCTTACTCTTACCCTTTCCTAGCCCTAACCATTACAAAACTAACCCTTACCCTATCCAACATATCATCTGTCAGGAAAATGGACACCACAATGTATTACAAACAAACACACGCACACGTTTGTCTCGCTGTCTTTGCGGAGACTTTTCATTGACTTCCATTAATTTCTACTGCAGAACCCCAACCAAAACTCAATTCACAACTTGGAATTGAGTTTTGAAATGTTTATTTGGGAGCAGCGAGTCCCCACAATGTAATATGTGCCAGGAAAATGGTCCCCACAATGCATCAAATACAGAATACATACCCACACACAACAGGCTTCTAGCGGCTTTGATGAACCAGTGATGCTTTTCAACTATAAATTTGACTTTTTTCTATAATATATACAGCTCTGGGAAAAATGAAGAGCCCGCTGCACTGAACTTCATTGAAAACTTCCTGGTTATTCAACATTATTGACTTCTGAACTCTTCCTGAGTTCAGACATTAGTATTGCTGTTTCTAAATGAATATCAACTTGTTTTCCTTGCATCATTTGAGGTCTGGAAGCGCTTCGTCTTTTTTGTTATTTTGTCCATTTCTCATTTTCCGCAAATAAATACTGAATTTATGGAATTTCTTGGACATGATGTTAGTAGTTCACAAAATAAAAGAACAACGTTCCTTTTACTCGAGCATATGCCTATAAAAAAAGAAAATCAAGAGAAATTGATGATTTTAAGTGTTCTCTTAGAGCACACACTGTCATGTTATTGTAATATTGAAATATATTTGTGTAATCTGAGTTTTCTGACCATTAGCGTTGCTTTCATTTAGATTGTTTATGCTGCTGTGGACTGCACAAAAGGACTGAACCATGACCTCTGCAAGCAGGAAGGGGTGGAGGGCTACCCAACGTTCAACCACTACAACTACGGCAAGTTTGTGGAGAAATACAACGGAGATCGCGGGGTAAGCTCCCTCTTTGGCCTCTGCAGTGTTTTAACACACTCACCTGAATCGCAGCAGGCTTTACTGGATGGATGTCACAATTAGAACTACTTTATTAAGTGCACCAGTTCCTCCTGCAGCAAAGCAGACCCACACCATGACGCTGCCACACCCTTACTTCCCCA
The DNA here is from genome assembly GCA_922788865.1 of Poeciliopsis turneri. Lineage (NCBI taxonomy): Eukaryota > Metazoa > Chordata > Actinopteri > Cyprinodontiformes > Poeciliidae > Poeciliopsis > Poeciliopsis turneri. The sequence goes on from CAKLNU010000344.1 coordinate 2,400,440, forward strand.
TGTTTTTTACTCAAAACCCTGACTACCGGGCTTAGCAAGTTTTCTGTTGGAAACCTTGTGCTCATGTCTATAATAGCACAATTCATTGAGAGAAATGTGGTATTAGTTACAAAGCTATACTCCGAATCTCATGTAAATTAATGTGAAAATATCAGCTTAAATGAATTATTTATGGCAAAAGCTGTTTTAGCGGATTGCCTTGGCGATGTGCAGAGCTCCCGCTGAACTTTAAGCGGATCATTAAATCAAGGGCAGCTGAAACAATGGCAGGTGGATCTTAATATGTCTGATTTGGCAAAGCAGAGGTTTCTGTAACCTGGCACGGCTGGGCACTTTCTCATCGTGCAGGCAGGCCAGCTTGAAGTAAAGCATAGTGACAGAAGATTGAATTACAAAGTTACAAAGACTCATTAATGCACTGAACTCTGGGAAGTCCAAACCTGAACTGAACTTTTCTAATCATTCTTTCACTTTGCAGGAAGCGGGCTTCATAGGATTCATGCGTAACCTCAGAGGCCGCGACCAGGAGAAGGTGGTCAAGAGGAAGGAGGAGCTCTGAGGGGGGGAGGCCGCGCGCATGTAGGAAAAGCGGGGGCAGGGAGGGCAATGCACTGTGACCCTTGAGTTTGGCAAGGGCCCTTTCGGCACTGAAGTGGGAGACTCAATGACCTCAGCGAAAGGCTATTTTTTTATACCATGGTGATCTCATTTGTAATGATACCAACAGAGTACTGACCAACCACTTGAGACTTCTTTTTTATGGATATTTTGATGGGCACAAAATAGATTTAAAAGAAAAAAAGGGTTGTTTTTTTGTTTTTTTGTTTGTTTATTTTTGCCCAATCACTGTGACTTGAACATGTTAAAAGCTACACAGTATCTATGCAAAAGTGAGCCCTGCTTCTGCCTGTGGGAGTCTGTGCGATCTGACTGTGGTGGAGTTCAACGTGGACGATGCATCTTCCGTCGCTACGCAAGAGGGTTTCATACGATTATTTTCAACCTGGCACTGTCTTCACAGATGATCCATGCTGATTTTTTTTTTCTTTTTTCACGTTATTTAGTATGTCAGTTTCTTTTTTTTTTTTTTTTAAAAAGATCTTTTAGAATAAGTAAGTCACGTGTTTCCATTTAATTATCCATTTCTGTCTAAATCCAGTTCAGCTTGGTGGCGTCATCAGGTTGACATTTTCCCAGGCCTTTAGCAAGGACCAATAGAGAGACATGTAAATTAGCTGAGATCCAAATCATAGTTTTTATAAGGTTTGTTGTTCATCTTCTTGAACTTTCAAGTAAAAAAAAAAAACAACAACACATTTTTAGCCGTACAATCAGTAATAATCCAAACTAGGCAACATGGGGGACTAAAGGGTCAATGTTCTGTCTCTGTCTCCAAAATGGTGGCCTTTTAAAAATTTAATGTGAATTATCTGAAACTGCAAAATGATGAAAATAAGTGGAAGAGAGTCAGAGGCCTGGTGTGACCGCAACTTGAACCAGTCCGGCTAACATAATCATGTATTTATCTCTCACAGCTGTGCTGATATTTTCTCTCTGGCTTTTCGGTTTACTGCTCGCGCATAACGAGGTTTTATGAATATGCTAACAAGGTGGAGGGCTCCTTTACATTAGCATAGAAGCTACCAAAGGTTTCGGGGTTTAATTATGAAAGTTACCTTTTTTGACGTTCCTTTGCAGAAGTACTCACTGCCTTCGAACATTACATCGACATTCAGCACGTTTTCATGGGCATTTTATTGGAACAAAAAGTCAATAAGTTGTGAAGTGGAAGGAAAATGATGCATGGTTTTTCAAAATTTCTTAAAAATCCTAATCTGAGATTTAATTCTTTATCTTCTCTTTGGGCAAAGTAAGTGGCTCAGTCAGACTGGATGAAGAGTATGTGTGAACAGCAGTTAATAAGTTTTACCACATGTTATTAGTTGGATTTAACTCTGGACTTTGACTGAGCCATTGTAAGGAACGAATAGACTAACTATTCTTCCAATACTATCATCTTGCTAGAAGGTAAACATCTGATCAGCTTTCCTGCCCCTTTAGAATAAGAATATCCCCACAGCATGATGCCGCCGTCACTGTATTTCAAGGACACAGCTTCCGTGGCGTGTCAGGTGTGACTTTTAAAGGCAATCGGGTTGCACCGCTTTTGATTTAGGGGCATCATATTATACGCGCACACCAAGTCATTTCAAAACCATGTGTCACTTTTGTTACACTTCTCAATTGTTAGACTGCTGCATAAAGTCAAATGAGTGGTTTTTACGTTCGTGGCTGTAGCATGAGTAAATGTGGAACAGAAACGAAAGTGCACAAACGAAAGTGGTTTGCTCCAGTCCACATCCGCCTGTCCTCGTCCCGGATCTTCTCAAACACATCTAGACGCTCGTCCCCCTGCTGTTGCATCTCAGCATCATATTTGACTCATCATTAATACATGTTTATCCCTAAAATCATTCCTTTCTTTATTTTGTCTGTTTCCTAACATTTGAACTCCTGTCTGTTGCTCTGTGTGTGTTTATCAATCAAAACCTTTTCCTTCAATACAAATACGATCCTCAGGGACAGTGTAACACAGTTAAAAAGGGAATGCACTTCTTTCCAGCTGAATCATTCTGAGCCCTTAGGCCACCGTACTAAATATTGTTTACATTTATATCTCAAAAACACACACTTCATTTGTTTTCCCCTCTTTTTTTTCCTTCGTAAATTGATTGAGGCGTGTTGGTAGTCGAGGTTACTGAACCCTTTATTGTAAAAGACCCAATATTTTTTGAATAACTTGTTCCAGTGGAAACGACTGAAATGTTCTGGCTGGAACCAAACACGTTTTATACCCGGTTGTGATTTCATAGTCTGCGTGAACGTCCATGAGTGTTTTATGCAATGGGGTGGAAGAGGACATGCCGCTGTAATTAAGGCGGCGTCCTCATCTCATCGGGCAACAACTGCCTTTCATTCATCTTTCCACTGGTTTACGTTCAGCAGCCGCCCCACTGACAGTGTACGTTTGTTGAATAATTGAGAGATTTCTTCCCAAAGGTATTCATGTTCTGTGGGTATTTTTTGCAATTTATGCCAAGAAGTCATTGTTGCCTTTTGTTGATTTTTTTTTTTGTTTTGTTTGTTTGTTTTTCCTCTGCCCAGCCATATGTACAGTTGTGACCCTTGCAGTAAGAAAGTAAAATAAAGCCAAACATTTCCAACATTTTGTTTTACCTTTCTATGGAATAAATGGTTCTTTTTGTTAAGCGTTTGCATGATGTTGACATTTTTAGTTGGTTTTATGTTTTTTGTCCAGAATAATTGGACAAATATTGCAGTAATTGCTTGTGAATTTGGAATTGACGTTTATTGCAGCAGAAAAATGGCAAAGTGGAGCCGGACTGTGAGAATGACCTTGTTGGGTTGCTGAGCTAATGGACCGTCCTGGTTGATGCAGGTTTGTCCTCGTTTTTAATTTTCTTTTTCATCCTTTGAAATCTTTGAAAGTTGAAGCAAATCGACCAGATGGAAAATCTCCACATACGTGTTGCTGATGCATCTGATAATTAGCCCTCCCATAAAATCTCATCAGAATAGATGGTGTCTGATCATAGAATAAGAGTGAAATGGTTTGACATCATAGATTGGATGCATTTTGTAAACAAGGAAATCAAATTAGGGTCTTTTAATTTAATTTCTTCAGTTTTTTTTTGTTGTAAAAAACTGCATTAGAAGTGTCAACTGTGCATTATTCTGTAAATAATGACACTTTTAATGCAAAGTTGCATTCAAATTTGCATTAAGTCAATTAAAATTGTTGACGTTGCATTAAAATGACACTTCATAACAGTCATAAACATTGATGAAGACTCCATGTTCATGACAGTGTCAAATAAAATGTTGCCAAATAAGATGGATGTAAAGAATCCCTTAAGCTTTGATCACATCGAATTGGAAGTTTGCATTGATGCAACTGAAATACTTGATTGTGCATGTACATATATGTAAATATATTTGTTTGTTTGTTTACACTGTGAGTGCAAATGACAACTCCGTCTTCCTCAAACCTGCCACTTTCTGAATTAAAACACTGAGCCCTGTGGATATTCATCAACCTGTCAGCTGCAGCACACATCCATCATCCACTTCCCCCCTGTCTCTCTGGCACTCTCTCGCTCTCTCTCTTTCACACACACACACACACACACACACTTAGCCCAAGGGTGGGTTGTGGAGCATTTCCCTTCAGGCTGACACATTGTTGTGCTCTGGGGAGATTGCAGAGGAGGTATGCGTGAAGGACGAGGCCACTAACCATCTCTGCGCTGCTGTTTTCATTTCCTTTGTCACTTTTTTTTTCTCTCCTTCTCTCTCTCTCTCTTTTTTTTTTTTTTGTTTTACATTTGAAGAGAAAATGATGCAAATTGAAGAAAATGCTGATGTCAGTGAATGGCCTATTTTAGATCTGAGTGGAGCACTAAAACTTGGCAATACATAGATAAATACTATTTATTATTCATTTTGTGTGTAGTGCAACCCTAACCTAAAAAAGAAAAAGTGCCATCACATCAGAAACATTGAAAATCATGGTTTGTGCTGGTGTTTATTGAGGAAACCAGATACTTGGAGAAGCATTGTAACTCTAAAAAGCTTTAGAGTAGATAGTCTTTATAACAAAGGTAGTAAGGTTATCAATTTGTAATGATCTATTTCCAACATCAATTTCCTTTGTTGCATGAGGTATTTTCTTTCATTTCACCTGTTCTATTTAAATTACTTTAATTTTAGTCTGATGACTAACTGCATGGTTTTCATCTAACATTAAACCCCCCAAAAAAGCCTCAGAAGGCATTTAACATCCTGAAACAAAAAGTTAGTGAAATGCAAAAAGAGAAATTCATAGAACGTAAATAAAACACAATTTTGTTATAAACGGTGATTGTTTTGCGTGTTAATGTGAGGGCGCGCTTAAATTATTTTAACCTGGTAAAGAACATAATTTCTGATGTTATGGTGTGTAAGTTCAGTTGCCATGCAAGTGCATGCAAAAAAAAAAAAAAAAAAAAAATCTGCATGTTTTTACCTGAAATTGTCTTACTGCTTTTTTTTTTTTTTTTTTTGCTTTTTTTTTTTTTACCCATAATGCAAAGCGAAGCAGCCACGTAAACGTCACCGCCTGCTAGATGCCTGTGATTCCTGTATGCGTAACATGCCCAGTGCAGCCCATTACACATAACTACATGATGATAAACGTCTTCAACAGGTACAGTGTTTGTCAAATTGCTCCGTCAGTGTGAGTTCATCCTACTTCGAGGCTCCAGCAAACCAAAGAAACTAACTGTTAGCTCCCGGGCTAGCCGATTCTGCTAACGTTGCTAGCTGCCTTGCTCTGGTCTCTGCGGGTCAGAACTTGGCTCCCTTCCGTTTTCTTGTTGTCTGAGTCGATATTTTACAATACATTAAACTCTCTTGGTACTTGTAATCCGTCAGTTCTTCGGGTATTTGATTTATAGCACTGTTACGTCCTCACAAGTCCGATAATGATAGTTAATTTAGCGCTAGCTGCCCTTGCTATGCATCTACTTGTCAAAGTCTCTTTGTTGAACTCAAACGTGACTTTAAATTGCAATAAAAAAGGAGGTTTAATGTTGAATTCAACAAGGACGCATGCAGTCAGTGTTTCACATCACTTCCTGTCAGCGTGCTTTCATTCAGTCGTGGAGCTCTCCGTGGTTCTGACCCAAAAGGACCGCCCCACCTCCAGGTTTTGGGTTTAAATTGCATTAAAAGGAGGATTACACCTTAAATGACCCACTACAGGATAACTGGCAGCATATTTTAGTCGAGATTAGTCCCTAGTTCACTGTGGGGTTAGATCAGATTTTTAAAAAAAGTCTTATTTTTGGGTACTATCGAGAATTTTAACATCAACCTTATGCTAATTAAGGCAAGTAACCACAGGTGTGTTAATTAACATTAAAGTTTAACATGTAGTGTTTTATATTTTACCTAAAATTTGTTCAATGTACAAGCTTGGAGCATTAAAAAAAAAAAGGCAAACAATAACAAATTGAAATTGCTTAACATAACTTCACAAAAAAATAATAAAATCCAATAATCACCATGTGATATTGATTGTTAATATTGCACAATTATATTGATTACTTTTTTCTGAAGCTATCCAAAAAGAAAATCGCCTTCACCTTACCCCCATTTAAGATATTTGTATGATTGTGAACCCCTCAGCAGGGATTCTTGATATTTCTTAGTCGTTTATGGAGAACAATTCAGTCGTCAATTGTCTTTTTGAAGATTCTAACTTTCGGGTCAAAACTACAAATTTTACCCCTTGTTTTACATCTGCTTACAGAAAATCAGTGGGACAGCCTCATCTGTAAAATGTCTATGGTGTTGTTTGCCTCTGTGGTTCGCGTGGCGGACGGCCTGCCTCTCTCAGCCTCCACCGACTACGAACAGGAGAAGGACCTCCAGGAGACGAAGAGGCACCTTAAGGGTCTCTCCAAGAAGCTCAACCAGTTCCCTGACCGCTGCACACTCAAGACCGGACCGTACAATGTGAAGTACGTCCTGCTCTGTCGCATTTCTTTGACTGATATGAGATTTTAGCGGTAACATGTGCTTTTGTTTTTAATGTCAACTTTCAATAAGTAGGTAGAAAACATTATGCAATCAGTTTTCTATAAAGTCCACTGTGAAACAGCAGTTTTGATCCTTCAGTTTCGTCTATAGTGATCGGGAACTGTGACAGTCTTCCTACTTCTTTGGTGCCCGGGTGCCCTTTAGGCCAGGGGTGGGCAATCCGGGTCCTCGAGGGCCAGTGTCCTGCAACTCTTGGATGTCTCCCTGGTCCAACACAGCTGAATTAAATAGCTGAATCACCTACGAAGTGCAGTCAAGTTCTCCAGAGTTCTGCTAATGACCTCATTATTTGACTCAGGTGTGTTGCATTAGAGACTCATCTAAAAGTTGCAGGAGACCGGCCCTCGAGGCCTGGAGTTGCCCACCCCTGCTTTAGGCGTTCTGTTTCAAAGCATTATTTCTGAAAGCCCAGCTGGTGCTCTTGTTAAAGCCTTTGAAATGCTTTTAAACAGTGTTTGTTCGGCGCCAATTAGCGGTGATAAGAAACAGGACATGACCTTAAGGGGAATGAGACAGTTACACCTTTAGCAAGAGCTTCCTTTTGATTACTGTCTTTAATTTATTTAAGCCTGAAGCATATGATGACTGAAGCGAAGGTCAGAATGACGCTAAGTTGTTAGAAATCACAACGTCGCCTTTTTTGGTGATGTGGACGACCATTCAGACGCTTTCATGTGACATCTGATGCATTAAAATCGCAAGTCTTAAAGCTACATTAATTTTTTTATGTGTTAACTATATTAGAACATAATACAGATCTGACCAGATTAAAGGATATCCTAGTATTGCATTATAAATCACTTTAAATTCTCTAATAAGTTCTCGTATGCAAGGTCCGTCCGGTGTGGGAGCTTTGCAGATTTCACTAGTTACACAAAGACTTTTGCTTGCCTTTTTGCTTTTAAGATTTACTTAGCCAGATGTTATTGATTTTTATGGTTATTACATTAGTGAAGGTGATACATGCCATCTGTCTAAAGACATTTAGGATGTTGAATGGTGATGCTCCAGCTAACACCGAGCATTATCGTTTGACTGGCTTCCAAAGCTGGAAAAGCCCAAATCTTGATTTATGAACAGTGGCCGTGTCACAGGACAGTCATAAAGCAAAATGCATGTCGGTTTGCATTTTTTACTGCGGTGTCATTATTGAAGCTGCCACCTCTTTTCATAAACTAACAGGTATTGATGGGGAAAAATATAGCTAGCATATATTGTAGATCTATAGTTGATGCACAGATGGTAAGTTTTACTGATCTACTTAAATCAGTGAATGACAGAGTAAGCAGTACTTGCATTAAGTTCGGTTCACAAAGTACTTTTTGTTAAGTATAACGAGTCTTTATGAAACTAAAAACCGCTGAGTCTATTGAAAGGATGGAGGAGCGAGTAAGAAAGTGTTGCTGTTTATGTTTTTGTGGTTTATGTGAAGCTTTTCCTGGCTGCCTTCCCTCCATTTTCTCTTTGGCTTCATTCTGGCTAATTCCAATTATTTACTTTTTTTTTTTTTTTTTTCTGCTGCGACACCAAAGAGAAAACACATGCTGCAGGTCCTCAAATGAAGGCAGTGGTTTTGAATCCACCAGAAAATGAACTAAGTACAAAATAACCTCTATCTATGCATCAGAGCTTTATGTCCCTTAATTTATCTGACTTTACGAAACCTTTAAAAACATTAAAAATGCATTAAGATGCATGCCAAGTTTATGGACTGAACATAGTTACGCATTGATGCATTTAAGGGCAAAAGGTTTTTTTCAGTTTAACCTGCTGATCAGGAGAAAATTGTTACATACAAGTGATTTTTCAAGTAGCCAATAGTTATGTAATCAGTCCATTCATGTGCCGATTTACCTCTGACCATTTTCTTAAAAGATATTAAGTATTTGATTTTTGATTTTAAATTGTGATCTTATCCCAGCAGAAAGGAGTTTTATTGATTATTAAGCAGTGTTTTGTTTAGGACGTCCATCTATTTGTTGTCCTCTATTCAGTCTCCCTGTCATATGATAAAAGTCTCACTCCACTCAGTCAAATCTTCTACTTTGAAGACTGTAGCTGTCTGTGTACTGAAAACTGCACAATTATCTCTTGTTTACAGACAAGAGACGGTCATGAAAACACAGTAAGTTACACACTTTGGGATTCACTTCACGCTCGCACTGAACTGAGCAACAAGCTACATTTAAATCCTCATCTCTGGATTCCCATTTCAATTTGTTTCTCTAAATGTATTTGTGCTGGTCTCATATTGTGCAATTACTGGCCATCCTGTCGACCAACTCTCCAGTCCATTTATGTGCCGATTTACCTCTGACCTGATCAAAGATGGACAACAAACATGAAGTGCTGGCAGAAATGTTCTTGGAAAGTCAGCAAGCCTGCTGCTGTGAAACATCTGTCTGTCACCTGTTACCAACAACGAGGGCTTCTCTTTCCTTTAGACCCCAGCTCTAATAATTAGCGCATTACCAGTAACACCAGTATTTCTCTTCATTGATTATTGTTTTGTCTTTCAGATTTGTCTGATACAATCCTGCAGATTCACCTCTTAACGTTTGTAGATATTTAACTGTTTGATGTTTCCCGTTTTGTCTCTGCTCTCATTTGTGCTCTGAGCTGTTTAGATAATGCAAGTCCTTTTTTTTTTTTTTTGTCAGGGAAATGTAATCTACTAATTTTATAAATGAACACTTCCAGGCTGGTAGGTATTGTGTCTGAACAAGTGAATGTCAATGTGGTTATTAAGTGTAATTAGCTGTGAAAGTGTGATTCTATTTCTTTACCTTTACAGCAGTGATGTACTTTAAACTGTGTTTGCAATTGGAGCATTAACCAGCAGAATCATTACTGCAGCTATGTTGCCCTTTTGTAATTTGTTGTCCTCGTTAGTTCTCCTGGGTTTCTGACCTGAGCAAAACGGCAGGACCTGAAGTTAAAATCAGGACTTTCTGTTCTTCTCTCTGGGTTTTTAGCTTCATATACTCGCTGGGTGTTGGATACCTGATGGTCTGCTCTGGAAATTACCCTAATGTGTTGGCCTTCTGCTTCCTGGACGAGCTGCAGAAAGAGTTCATCATCACTTATGACTCCAAACGTATCAGCAGCGCCGTGCGGCCGTACTCCTTCATCGAATTCGGTAAGGCTCTTCTGGATTTTGTAAGTGTGAAACGTCTTAACGCAATTTAAGGTTTTATTGCAACATTGTGATTTCACTGTGAGGTGTGTAGAAAAAACATGCTTTTAATTTGAGTGCATTTATTGAGTGATGAGAAAAACAATTGTTTTTAAAATATTGTACAACCTCCCATTTTCCAACAGGCAGGTTGTACAATTAACAATTAAATAACAATTAATTGTTATTTTTTAATTTAACTTTATCACAGTGTATTTTCCTCAGTAATGACAAACAATTGGGGTTAAAGATGGATTTTGGTCTTTGTCCAGGCATAGTTGTCCAGGGAAACAGGAAGTGTATTAGTTTCACATCTGAAGAAGAGAAAACTGATGCAAATTGAAACTTTGTGCAACTTAAAAAAAAAGGAAAGTCATTAAACCAGAGCTACAGTTACGTTTCTTTTAGAGACTATAATTATGCCACCGGTGATTTCATTAAAAATAACAATTTCTTCTCACCATCTGTTCTCCCTGCTACACTCATTTATTGTACTGAAACTAAAGCTTGTGTTTTAACCATTTGGTTAGATGTGACGTTACAATGAAAGCTGGATCCATCTTACACATTATTACAAATTTCCTTCTATCTGCGCTCTGCAGTGTAGAAGAAACAAGTAAAATCTGAGATTAAAGCTGTTTGTAAAGATGTTTGCTTCTTTTAAAGACGCCACAGTTTCAGCCTTCTTGTGTTTACGCCAAACAGTCTCCTTATCTCTGATACGCTGAGTGTTTATCACCCGTTACTTTGCTCCCCGCGGTTCTGAATGCCTTGTTGTTGTGCTGACTGTCATCCCCCAGACACCTTCATCCAGAAGACCAAGCAGCGCTACAACAGCCCTCGCTCCCTGTCCACCAAGATCAACCTGGCTGACATGCAGACAGAGATCAAGCTGCGCCCGCCCTATCAGCTCTCCCCAGAGGACCTGCAGGCTATCAATGGATTCTCGGTGCGAGCCGCGTCTAAATACAAGGGCATAGGTAGGACTCGAGCTGCCACCACACACAAAAAAGCTTTTTTAACGTATGCGCCTTGTCCCTGGAAATTTCCATTCACATTCAGTGAAGGTTGGGTGGAAGAAAAATATCATAAAATAACGGTAAAATGCTAATACCTGCAACGTTCAAGAGTGTGCTGATAAGAGCTGCTGCCTGGAACATTATGCTGACGTGCGTTTTGTTTTGCTTGCTCAAAAAAGGTCGGGTCTCGCGTGTCGACCCGAACGCACCTCCAGTTTGCTCTTTCTTGATAAGTACAAGTCTGGTGCCTTTTAGAAGTCTTCACACCATTTGAACTTCTCCATAACTTTCTCCCAGACCCATCAGCTGTGAAGGTTTAATGGCAGACAGCTGTGGTCTGTTTACTAATGAGCAGCCCTGTCAAGATAACAAATTTACCCGGTTGGTAAATTGTCCCAGTAATTATTGCGATAACCAATAATATTGTTGTTTTGAGACCATTTATGGCCAGTAATATGTTGATAATGGAATAATAATACAAGTTCTCCCTGTGAAAGACTGATAAACTTTCATTTTTGCTAAGAACATTTAACACTGGAAATAGAAGACATTTGAAATATTCAAAATAAAACACAACAACCAAAGACGACAAATAAAACTGATATTAAAAAAAACACAACCGAAGCCATAAATAAAATGAATTATGAACTCTCTGTAAAGACAATTGTATTTAAGCAATATTAGCAATCAGAATAGAAATTATCGAGGTCATGTGATTAATTAGTTTCTTATTGCAGCAGCTTTACCATGAAGTCATTTCTGTGTGTTTTCACTAGCAAAGGATTTTGTTTTGGGGTATCAGAGTTAATTGGGGTTCAGTATGTATGCATGCAACACTTCTTAAACTTCAAATTTCTCAAATGTTGCGTTACTCCATTAGTTGTGTGTGCAGGTTTGATGTTATATTATCTTAATAGGAAAAAAGAGCTGAGGCAAATGTTTCATGTCTAATTATGTCCTTCAGTTTTCAGGTTTAGACCTCGAGACGCTTCAAATCCTGCTGAAACTCCACTTTTCTAATTGTGTTAGTTTTGTTTTTACTACTCCTCTGTTGACTTGGAGCAGTTTTGTTGTTAAAATGATGATTCTGAGCATTTCTCTGCTGGAGGATGAAGTTGTCAGACAAAACTTATTTCCCTGCATTAGGATGTCTGAAACCTTTTGTGATTTCAAACACCTTTGGGCTTCGATGTGGTGGCGCACCTGTATCCTGCTTGCAGAGTGTTTCTATATGATAGATAATTATTTTGCATGACATGAAACGAGTCCAAGCTGTCATCCCCCAGACACCTTCATCCAGAAGATGAAGGTGCCTTCACATGCATTCACATTGTGTAATGCATGTTTATTTTGTCTCCCAGCCCCCACACAGATGTTGGAGCCGGCGACGCTTCCAGGCATTGTGTCCTGTGTGCTCAGCATCCTCTGTGGAGGCCTGAACCTGCTGAGAGGCGTCCACGCTATAGAGAGCATACTACAGGTCAGGACATGCTGCAGGGGACATTTGGACACTTGGTGCAAAAACTTAAAGAATCTTTGGAGAACTTTGTAGTCCAGAAATCATTCCTCCAGTTTTCAAACGCACCGAATGCACATTAAGCAGGTTACTTGTTTATATAATCTTTAACACCATCTTTTCTCTGTTGCTTTAGATGAAAAATTACTGCTGCATATTTTAGTCTCACTCTAAGGAGTAATATTTTGCTCTCATCATTTAATTGTGCTGACTGTAATGCAGTTTCTTGTGTTGCTATAATCCTGTCTGTAGAATTGCACAATGGGTCATTTTTTTAAAATGAATGTGGGGAAATTATTTGTCGTGCTGCATAACTGGTTTAGCATCCACATAAGGTCTTCAATCATTTTCAATAATTTCTCTTCAGTTTATGACAGAAATGTTGAGGATTTTGGTTAAACAGACTAGTATTTCGGAACAGACAGAGAAAAAGTGAGAGGAAAAAGTCATGCCACAGCATAATGCTGCCACTCCTGTGTTGTTCTTTTAGTTTTTCTCCATAGACTAAACATCGTCCTGAACGGTTAGTTTGTTTCAACAGATCCTGAAACATTCGTGGGTGCTTTTGTTTCTGTTTTGAAACACTGCTCCTTAGTTCAGACAGATGTTGAGCAGTGCGTATTAATCAATACATTTCAGAAATTCCTGCTGCTCCCTGATTGGTTTAGTTTTTTCTATTTTTAAATCAAATATTCAGTTTTTGTGTTTTTTAATTCCCCCGTATTTCCTCCACTTGCTGCGGATTATTTTTGCTTCCTCTCTGCTGACTAATAACTTTGTGTGATCTCTCTGACCCTCTTGAAACTCTCTGAAGTTAATGTGCTCATTTGATATGTTTCAGTTTTGTAGAGCAAACATAAAAGGTGTAAAAAGTTTCAAGATGTCTTACGACGTTTCATCAAAACTCCTATCCCCCCCCCCCTGTGAGCTTGCAATTAAAATCAGTCGCATCATGATCTGCAAATACTAAAACGTATTTAAAGGGAACCAGTAAACCATTTCTTGTCACATAAAGAGCATGTTTGTTAAAATGATCCTGGCCTCTGTCTGCTTCCTCCCCTGCAGAATGACGATGAGGACTTTAATTATGTGATTGCCTTCTTCCTGGGCACGGCGGCCTGTCTGTATCAGGTAAGTGATCGTCTGCGGTAAGAGCAGGCCATCGCCGGCTGACTAACAGCCCTGCACTTTACGGCTCAGCAGCTTGTCAGTTAGACAAACATTCGCTGAAGCTCAGTGGCTTTCGGGCCAATCCCTCCTCTATAAAACATTTTCATCAGCTCCTTCTGAGCGGCTTCCAACGGCAAAACGAAAGCGCACGATTTAGCCGACAGAACAGAGCCGTCTCGTAGGATTTGTTTTCGAAGACGCAACAATGGCCGGTCCGTCCGGCATTAATTCGATGTGATCCCGTTTCTTTCAGTGCTACCTGTTTGCCTACTTCTCCATCTGGAGGAACAGCAAGTCCTTCCTGGCGTTTGCGCTCATCTGTCTGTCCAACATGTACCTGTATGAACTGAGGAACGTTTGGCAGATCCTCTTCCATGTCGCCGTGGGGGCCTTCATGACCCTGCAAATCAGACTAAGGCAGCCGCTGGGCAAAGCGCCAGACTACAACGTCTGACGAAGAGCAAAAAAAAAAAAAAAAAGACTGACGCGCCGTAAGTCAGGCGGGCCAGCGGTGGTCCATCAGACACACTGGAAGCAAAAACAAGCCTTCCCGATTCACAGGAGGAAGAGGAGGAAGAGGAGGGGCGAGCGTTTCACCAGAGCATAAATGGATCCGTCTTCGTTCAGATTTGGAAAGGAAAGTCTGCTGCGGTCCGACTGCTTCACGGATTTTATTGGATTGCTTTTGGAAGCTGCCTCCTTCCCTTTATTGCCTGATGATGATTTATGGACTTCTTTTGCACGGCTCTGATTTAGGTCACAGGCAGGTTTGCAGGATGTCCACGGCTGCAAACCCCCTGCGCTTGAAAAGGTTTTCTTTTACCGCGTCCAGCGGAAAAAGAAAATCCTAATAAATTTATGTATGATTTCATCATTGTAATTAAAATGAAGTACCTTTCAGAAGACATTGAAACTGAACTCATAACATTTTCTCTGTATCTTCATGTTAAAGTAGCTCATTTGTCAGCCGTGAGGTTTGTTAAATGAATCCTGAAATGAATAACCTAAAACTACATTTACCCACCAGCAGATATTTAATTGTCTTTATAACTGGAGTGTCTCACACGTCTCCCTGGTTCAGGACGCCTCGTCGAATTAAATCGGTCCGATCCTTGTTTCTGCAGAGCTTGACGACGTTTCAGCCATTTAAATCAGGCGTCGGAGCAGGGAAACGTCAAAAGCATGTCGGACACCGACAATCTGTTTGATTGAAATTGGACTGGATTCAGTTTTATTTAGCATAATATCAGGGTTTTCGCCGTATCGTAGCTTTTCTCTCCCCTGCTCTAAGCTCTCTCAAAGCAGCAGCACCGGTCGCTGACTCGGCTTTATTCCTGACTTTGTGTGGGGCAGAAAGTTTGACTCATTTTCTCAGCAGCTTTGTGTGCTTCAGAGGCATGCAGCTGAATCACAGAACCAAATGAACAACATGTGTCGGGACTTTCCAGGTCTGCTGTGATCCTCACCCAGGTGGTTGAGACGCATCAAGACTTTGTAAACACAAACGCAGCCTCTGCTCACCCTGACATCCTGATGTATTTATCATGTCAGCTGGTCATGCTTCACGCCCGCATAAAGAACATTACTGCAAATCGAAAGGATCATCTGAACCTGGCTTGAATATTTTAAAATTCTGTTCAATTTGACAGAAAATCAGAAAAAAGGTGCAATAATGCTAAAAAAAAAAAAAGTACAATTTGCAAAGTTTTAAAACGATTTCAGTCGGGGCTTTTTCTGTTTAATGTTTTAAGTTCTGTTTACGTCAGCATTTTTGCCACTTTGTTGACCCACATCTCGTTTTAAATGTTTCTTTTTTTGAAAAAAATCTACATGGGATTGTATTACAAAATGCTTTATTACTAATGTCTGCAAGCAGGTGACTGTAATGTCAGCAGGACCTGCGTCAAAACTCAAAAGAAGCTCTGCAGACTGAAGCTCATCTTTCTGTTCTTTGGTGCCGTTTCCTCCTTTTTTCTTTCCAGTCGTTTCAACTTTTGCTCACGTTTAAAGTTATTTGGAAGTGAAATCAGGAGAAATGAGACAGATATTAACTAACCCATAACAACCTGAGTTTTTGAGGGCAGACGCCAGAGTGGGATTGTGCAAAGTATATCATTGTTTGTGATGATGTCTAGATTCCAGTGCACATGCAAGGTTTTTAAACTTTAAGAAAAATGTGTGTGGATGCTGGACATATTTTTGCAAAATGTCCACGTTGGTGTCAACAATTAGGTGGAGAATGTGTTAGAATTTGCGTTGCCAGTTTGTATTTGTTTCATTTGTAAGAGTATGAGGCAAGAAAGTGAAGAAGCAATCAGAAAACAAGAGATTAAATTAGGATAAAACAAAGAAAAGCTCCAACAGGTGTTTTTTTTCACTTAGATAGCAAGAGGTAACAACCTGAAAACACTCAGAGAAACTCAATAATCTGAATTTTTTTCTTTTTTTTTACCTCTTGTTCATGTTCTGCCTACTTACACTATGCTTTCTTTCAGTTCTGGTATTTCTTCAGTAGAAATGTCCATTGTTTTGGTCTTGAGGTGAAACTATGCAACGCTGCCTTCCTGTTTGAGTCACTCAAACTTTAGTTTATTCACTAATCAGGGGTGAAACAGTCATATCTTTTTTTGTTGTTGTCTTTTGCAAGAGCTCGTTATTTATTCGATGACTGATTTCGGTGCAAGATGTAATCGTTGATGAAATCTGTGTCTTGTTTTTTAATTGTGGCATTTTCATTCAGACGTGTGTAAATGTGCGCTTGCGGCGGCGTAAAGCTCCTGTCGGCTCAGACGGTTAGCAGCCGCATCCTTCCTCGCCTACACAGCCTGGAGCGTATGCCAGAGTCACAATGACTGTGTGAATAAACACATCCGTGTCGCCAACAGCCAAGATGCATCACTGTTTTCTTTACCTCCTGCTGGGTTCTTTAGCTCAGCCATCTTTTTCTGCTACTTGCGGCAACAGAAACTTGGGAGCTTTGCGCTGCTTTCGCGCAGCTCATATGTAAAGTCTTAACATTTACTTGGGCAGCTTTGGTTTCTTTGCTCTCTGAACTTTTACATTCTCATCGTGACCAAAGACGTGTGCAGAGGAAGCTGGAAAGAAACGCGAACAGATTAAGGCCTGGCAGCTTGATGCACATCTGGCATTAGAAGTTAACAAGTCGTTCTCATGCGACCTATTATTGCAGTCTGACTTTTACTCCGCTGTTCCAGCAGCGACCACACCTACATGACCTCATGCCGGCTCTCGCGCCGCACCGCTCAGGCTTTCTGGGAGCCGAGCAGAGTCTTGCGTCACCCGCTCGACGTCCTGCATCTTTTGCAGTTACAGTAAATATGTTGCGTGGGCGGTTTTGTCAGGAAACTGAGATCCGGGGAATTTATCGACCAGATTTGTTTGTGGATGGAAAATGAACGAGCTTGAAGATGTCGTCACCGGGAAAAGAGAGGCAAAAAAATTCAAAATAAACCATTGAATGTAACTTGTATAACAAATTAGCCATTTAATTATGTAAACATGAAACAAAATGAGACGTTTCTGCTGTTGGAGCGTCGACCTCCAGATGTTGAGAGAGCGAACGGCTCTAGAAAGAGACAGCAGCACCTTTTACATCTGTTCCCAAATGGCAGGCATGTCAATGAACAAGTCACGTTTCAGAAATCAAACCGAACCAAAGATAACGGTGATGCTAAAAAATATATAAGCTAATAAAGGTTAAATTACTCATGGGTTATAACGACGACCCTAACGATTCTGCTTGTTCTGCCCTCATACTGGCGAGTGACTGACAAATTTGGAAACCACAAATCTAAGAAATTGGTGTGACATTGTGGGCAGCAGTAATGTCTGGGCACGGTCTCCATGACAACAAAGGCAGAGCTCGTGTTTTTGAGAACTTCAAACTGAACTGTGGAACCAAAAATAAACACATTTTCTGGTAAGAGTCTACTGGGTTCGTCCACTCAGCGATTCCCAAGCAGATTCTGGTTTTCTGTTTTTTTCTTGTTAAAATGACAAGCTGGTGGCGTGTAACCGCTTGGCATTATGAACGACACTGTTAAAGCTGGTATTGGTTTGAAATGCATGTTGTTGAATTTCAGTGTTTTCTACATCAGTGTCTTCCACTGGATTGATTTCAATGCGTGTTTCTGGATATGAAAACGACGATGTTCTCTGGACATGTTATGAATCTGCACTGTATAAATGAAATGCGCTCTCACACCAAACACAATGCTTGAAGATGCTTTTTGTTCAAGCTGGGAAAATAATTCTAGGCCTGAAAATAAATATCAGAGCCTTATAGACAATTGTTCATAGAGATGGATTTAGTCTGATGGAAAGTATAAGAACTTATTTTAGTTTAACTCTTACACTGATGGATGCAGATAATTTTTTACCTGACAATTAACAAGGGTATAGAGAAACTGGAAGATGTGTGTTTATTTTTCTCAACGTTTTTTTGAGTGTCTTACTGGAGTCGACATGAAGTCTGAGTTCATATCTTAAGTTTCTGCTCTGCCAGTGATTAAAAGTTGTTTTACAGCTAATTAGCTGCTTTCAAATTACATTTCCTAACGGGCAACAACAAGCTGCAGATCACCACAACATTTACAGATGCCGCACGACTCATGAGAAATTGTAATTGCTGTTCTTTGTTTTTCCAGCAAACTCATATGTAACGTTACAAATGAGCTTTTTGAAAAACTCTTGCGCTTTTTCTGGATTTTTAGAGGTGCTGCTGACTTGAAAAACATGAGTTGTATCCTCATGTAATGACTGATCATTTTTGT
Source organism: Poeciliopsis turneri (assembly GCA_922788865.1). Classification (NCBI taxonomy): domain Eukaryota; kingdom Metazoa; phylum Chordata; class Actinopteri; order Cyprinodontiformes; family Poeciliidae; genus Poeciliopsis; species Poeciliopsis turneri. The sequence goes on from CAKLNU010000344.1 coordinate 2,418,776, forward strand.
GGCAAATTTCACCCAATTAGTGCAAATTTTCCTGTCCAAAAAAGGTCGACGTCATTATGTCTGCTTCAAATAAACACTGCTGTGCTTCCTGACAAAATACAGAACCTGTTCTCTACTGAACGCAAGAGGATTTCATGATCAGCTTAATAATGCTGACCAAGTACCAAACTTAATTAAGAAATTAGTGATTTGACTGTAATGTAAATAGATATTAATCCAGTTATGGATGAACCAACAATCGGCTCGTCCGTCTTGTTTTCCAAGCTTTCATCCTTCATACACATGGAGCTCTGCTGCCATCTGTTGGTAGAAGTCAGGCGCACACTGGTCTGCCAACACACCAGCTTTCACACACAACACTGAGTTTATCAGTTACAAGCAAGACATATGGAAGAAAAAGGCTGATATGTACCTGTGAAACATCTCAGCAGTTTATTTTACTGTAAAAAAAAAGAAAAGAAAGAAAAATGGTGACGGAACAAGACAACAGAAACACCCCGTCGTCGTTTTCTCTCTGGAGCTGCTTTAGTCGCAGATGCTTCATGTCCGGGTCGTTGTGCGACAAATAAGCAGCTGTAAAGCATTTAAGCTCAAACAAATAAAAAATGAAAAAACACAAACATGGGCTTAAGTTGGCACAACATTCAGCGAGTCAAATAAAACGGCATTTAAAAGTGTGGTTGTGTTGCAGCAGCAGTACAGCAGGTTACTGAGACAATAATCACCTGGGTAGCATATTGCAGTTTTATTTTCCAGAGGCTTAAAATATTGATTTACCCATTTTATCCTACTAGAAAAGTAGAATAAAGTAAACTTTTTTTAAAATTATTATTATTATTATTGCCAGTAACCAGATCAGTTACGTACATTTAGGCTGGGATGAGACACTTAGGATCTTTGATGACCTTCAATGAAAAAGGTTACAATTTTACTTTTTAAAAAAAACAACATATTTTAATAAAAATTATAACTATGTAATGTAAAATTGATTTGGTAATGAAAAAACTTATTTGGCATGTAATTACAGTTAATAACTAGAATTTGATACATTCACACAAAAAAACCCTGATCATATACGTCTGAATTTTTTAGTAGTTTTAAGTTTTTATTGTACATTTTTATTGAGCATAATAAACATATTTCAGATGATTCAGTTTGTTTTACCTCAACAGTATGAAGGGTTTTGCTGCTTTAATTTCCTCACTCAGAGGTTTCTGTCGAATTTTATGACAGAAAACCTTTTGCGATTTTTAACTCTTAAAAGCCTTGATATGTTCTTATTGCTCATGTGTGAATAGATTTATTCCAGACGTAAAACATGAAATTTTCTCCCTGGATTCCACTCATCTATAGTTCTCTATAGTTACCGCCTTTTCTTTTGGCTCATGACAAACGCTGAGAACTTCCTGAAGGGCTTGTAAATATAAAACTTAATTATTTTTCAAACATTACTAGTGTACAATTTATGGATGTTTGTAAAAGCTGCTAATGTTTAAAGTGAGAAAGTGTTAAGCCTGTTTCATTTTTGCAGTTTTTGTGTGGGAAGAGATCTAGTCTGGCCGAAGCGGGTCCTGCTGCAGCTCAGGGTGGGTTTGTTGACAAAAGATTATGGCTAACAAATTACAGATTTTTATTTTCTTTTTATTAAATTTCACCCCTTTCATTGTATATATTGACAAATATTTGCAAATTTTGGATGAAGATTTTTATATCTACGTGCCATTTTCATATTCTCAGGTGAAAGTTTCACATCATCCTGAAGAATTTTACATTACTGTAGCCCGACTCGTCCAAGCAACGGGTGAAAGTTGTGTATGAAAGCAATGTGGAGCGAAGAAGCAATACTGAAAGAAAAACTGCTTTGATGAGAGAAAAAACAAAAAAAAGAAAACAAACAGATTTCAAAAGTGCACATTTTCCCACACATGCTCAATCCGTCTCTGTCAACAGGCTGAGCATCATCATGGTAGTCGCTCTAGAGTCCGCATTAAAGGCCTCATTGGAGAACATTGGACATTCATTGTGTCGTACCACCTAACCGAGCAAACAATTGGGGCCTGCAGGTGGAGCGGTGCGGCGTGGACGGCTGAAAGCACCGGAGTGCAAAATGACGCCTTTCGCTCCGTCGAGTGAGTCGTTCCGACCGTGTTTTCCTCTCTGCTGTGACTTTGAGACACATTAAAGGGGAGATCGTCGGCCGCTTCTAATCAGCCAGCAGTCGACTTCCTGCAGATTAAAAAAAAAAAAAAAAGAAGAAAAAGTACGCTCGATTTGTTGAAAAGAGCAGGACGGGAGAGGGAATCAGGCAACACCAGTGAGGGTTTCTGCTGTGTGGAGACGCACTGTAGTTTATACATAGCTCTGTATTATATGAATGTAGAAAATATATAATCTTTAAATATCTCGTAGGGTTGGTGTTTTGAAGTCAAAATACAAAACCTCTTTAGGAATAGAAAAGGTTTTTTTTTTTTTTTTACATTTCGTGTTGCAGGGTTGCCTATGTATTCTTTGAATGAGGCTAACGGGAAGCTTCATATAAACACTGTGTTGACTCTTCTATTAAACATAATCTATATACTATAGGGGTGATATCCCCTTCCCATGAGACAAACAGTGTGCAGTAACTCATACAGTACCAAAAAGAAAAGTATTCATACCCGACTGGCTTTTCACGTTTTGTCACTTTGCAACATCAGACGTCAATGGGGATTTCCTGGGAGCGCAAATAGAAATTGCTAAATTCTTTCTATTCTAAAGGGGAACAAAAGCTTGATTGCCTCCAGAGGTTTCCCTGCTGGTGAATAAAGAACTAGCAAGAGAACTAGCAGTACGGAGGCCCATGAGGGAGAAGATGCTGTTACATTTTTAACTACCTGCAAAACACCAGGTGTGGCAGTTAAGCTATCCAACATATTACATTGGGCACACGCACCCCATCAAGAAGCATGGCGGTGGCAGAGTCATACTGGGGGGATGTTTTTCTCCAGCAGAAATGGGGTTGAAAGAAGGAAAGCCAAAAGTCTTGAGGTTTCCTTCCAACAAATGTAGCATCCCAAAGCTAACGCTAAAACTATGATGATAAAAACAATTGCAGAAAAACTTAATTCAAATCTAAATGAGCTCGGGTCATTTAGGATAAAGGAAAAGGCAAAACATTTTAGAGTTTATATGTTGGTCGAGAAATTCATCACTTTGTACAAAATATTGACATGGGCACTCCACACTCTTCAGATATTTCCAAAACTGTTTTCCTTCCTTTCACTTCAATTTCACATATATCCCTGTCTCTGTATTGGTTTATTACATTTATCCTTTTAGAAATAAACTTTTGGCTTTTCCAAAGTGACAAAACGTGAGGAAGTTCAAGAGTTGTGAATACTTTAATGAAGCGCGCAGGTCGTCCGGTGCTGACTGACGGAGAGATGGATGCACTAACAAGCGAGGACTGCAGTGCTGCTGGCTTTGTGTCCGTAATTGAGAGATCTGCATCGGTACCACAGCAACGGGACCAAAATATCATACAAACAGTACATAAAGTCATCCACATACACATAAAACTTTCTGGGTTTTACATGTACATAGTGTTCAGAATCGGCAGGAAAAAAAAAAAAAGGCAGAGAGCAGGAGAGGAAGCGACAGCTCGGGTCGCCCTGCAGGTTTTGTCCAAGAATCCCCTCGGAGAACCCGACTGGACAAGTTTCTTCGAGGATCCTTTTCTTTTTGTTTTCTGTCAGGGCCGAGCTGGACAAATCTGTCTTTGCGCTCCGATTGGACATCTTTGGTCAAAAATTCAGACTCGAGCAGACGTGCCCTCGGCCGTCCATGAGCTCCTCCTGAAAAAATAAAATAAAAAAAATAAAAAATAAAAAAAGGACGAATCCTTCCACCCTTTCGATGTGCCGACCGGTTCAAGGAGCGTGAGGGGAAAACCCTCCATCTGCCCAACGCTATCAGAGTTCTGTAAGCCAGCTCATTACGAGAGAAGGTGCACAACCTCCCATGTGTCTGATTGTCACCCAGTAAAGGTTAAAGGTTAACTGCCGGGGGGTCCAGCCATGAGAAAGTAGGTCATCATCTCTCCTTTGCCTTTGACGGTGACGACGCCTCGGTATTCCAGTGTGTAGTTGTAGGAGTTCAGCACCTGGTACAGATCCGCCGTCACCTGTGTGTGAAAAGTTTGCTTTAGATTCACCGTCACTTTTTGGTTCTTTCAACTTTTGAGAAAATGTGATAGACATAAAGTCTACACACACACACAGAGTCGTGTTTTCTTCACTTGTGGGGACTTTACATTGACTTCCATTCATTTCTACAGCGTAGCCTTTACCATAACATGACCCTAACCATCACATACATAACCCTTACCTCAACCCTAACCCCTGAGTGCTGACTTATTTCAGCTTTGCCATTTGCATTTGCAGCCATGTCTTTCGCTGCAACAGCTAACATTTCTGTTAGCATTTGTCACAGGTGCCTCAAATTAGCAAGTTAATTTGAGAAAGTCAGTCTGAAGCCATTTTCTGGACTTTCACTTGAATTTTTACAGGAATTTAACGCAGAGTTTGTTCAGTCAGTTACCTGGATCCTCTCCGGGACGCCTGTGCTGTCCATGCGGCTCGCTACGTTTACTGTGTTCCCCCAAATGTCGTACTGGGGCTTCCTGGCCCCTATCACCCCAGCAACCACTGGGCCAATGTTTAGACCTGTGAAAACAAGATTAATACATTGCAAAATAAACGATTAAACCGTTCCCTTTGTCTCTGAAAGTTATTCCAAACTGACGTTTAGGAAAATCTAGAAATCGTTATATGTTGTGCGTTCTCCCCATGTATGTCTCTTTTCGCCTGCTAACGTGACTTGTTGGATAAACATGGCCGCAGCGTGTTCTTCCACTGACCTATTTTCATTTTGAAGTTGTTGAAGGAGTGTTCGTTGATGTATTTCATCTGGTCCATCATCCGCATGGCGTAGTCGGCCATGGCGCGGATGTGCGAGCGTCCGGCCTTGTCGTACGTGGAGTCGTTGAGACCGGAAGCCGCCATGTACGTGGAGCCGATGGTCTTGATCTTCTCCAGCTGACGGAACTGATCCTCGCTGATGATCTGTTGAGGGCAGGAGGAAGGTCAAAAATGTTCCAAAAAGAAAAAGAGAGAAGGACATTGCTGTGAATTTCCATTTTTCTCTTCAGCTGAAGGGTATTTTTTAGATCCCCTTTATGCAGCCGGGGAAACATTGAGTGAGAAATCTCCACTGACGCTAACGGATGAACCGCTCACCGAAGCCATTAAAAACCACAGACTGTGATCCCGGCAGCGTCCGCGCTTACCTCATCAAAGTCGGCGATGATCTCATTGAGCAGCCGCAGACACTCCACTCCTTCGTTGTTGGCTTCCAGCTCCACGTAGAACTCGGAGAAGTTGCTGATGGAGGCGAACATGACGGCGACGCACTCGCAGGACTGGTAGTAGAGCTCGTCGTTGCGCCGCTCGCGCTGCAGGAAGTGAGCGGCCACGTCTTTGGGCAGGATGTTGTGGAGAAGGCGGCGGTTGTAGGCCTGCAGCTCCTCCATCTCCTCCTTCTCCTCTGTGGCCTGGAGGAGAGGGGGGGAGGGTCAAAGTTCAACATAGACAAGGATAGACTCATCTGTGGAGGGAAGCGCTCCAGCGCAGAGATGTAAGGCGAAAGATCGATACTTAGGATCACGTTTCACTGACTTCAGAGATCAAGTCATAACATTAGGATAAAAGGATTTGCGGCTCCTGGACCGATTGTTTGTGGCCCCTAGTTTCATTTCAGAAACGACGCAAATTTGGCCATGAAGAGATGAAGACTTTCTATCCTTAATGAGGAAAAATTCTCACAAAGTAAAATCTTCCTACAATGGAACGAACTGACCACAACACAAAGTATTTGTCTTCAAATCATCAGATTTTCATCATGTTTTGTGAATCGGTGACTTTTACTTAAAATTAAACTTTGTCGCACCCAAGTCTGCTTTTGATTGAGTTAATAAACTTGGTGAAATACAGCAAGCATTTCAAAATAATAATAGAAAGAGACCCAAATCTTGACTTTACTGATCCAAGTGGACTAAATTGTGTTCTTTTTTCCCCCAAATTGATATCTAGAAAATTTACAAAATTACTTTTTATAAAGCCTCCTGCTGGACCCTTTTAAAGTTGTATATCTAAAATAATTGAAAAATTACTTTGCAGCAACAAATCCTACTACTTTATGAGTTTAATTAAATTATACATGCATCGTTTACAGAGTTCATAAAAAAAACAAACTTTTTTGGCCCCTTGTGACAAAAGAGTTTGGGCTTGACCCCTGACTTAGATAAGCATCGTTTGACATTTGGACCCTGAATTGAACTGACTGCAAGCGGGATTGAAACGGAACGTAAAAGCTGCATTTCAAGCAGAGGACAGGAAGTGACACACAGACTCTCGGACGCCACCTGCAGCTTCCAGAGGAAGTCCAGCCTGGCCGTTGACTCCACCTGCTGGGCGTGAAGGTAAAGGGCGAGGACGAAGACGGTGATCACCACGGGGGTCATGATCTTCAGAGGAACCTTGTTGTCCACCAAACACCTGGGACACACACACACACACGCACACACACACAAACAAACGAACAGGTTGATGAGTGAAACAGCAGAACAATAAGCAAAGACAAAGATGTTGCACAAGGATTAGTAAATACTTCAAGGAGGAATCTGACACAAACAAGCTGCTCTGTAAATCTTGGCTCATTAGCGGGAGCATCTGTTGCCAGCGGGTCATTATTAGATTCATTAGCCTGGCAACTAACGATGCTGCCGGTTTAACAGGACGGCGGTCTCACCTTGTGCCGTTATCTGGTTTTCTGCGAGGGGAGAAACAGAAGAAGAGCTGATCAGACGTGAGGTTTGTACGTCACATACTTGGCTGCGGCGGTGAGGGAGACACTCACGTGTAATTCAGGGCGTTTGCCATGACCAGCAGGTCCTGGTTGTCGAAGAGGCTCACTTTAGGCACCTCCATGATGAGCAGGTAGAGCAGCTCGATGAAGAGCATGAGGAAGAGTTTCCCGATGCTGCTGACCTGCAGGAAGACGGAGCAGGCCAGCAGGCTGAGCAGCACGCAGCAGGTGAAGTACTGAGAGACACAGGAGAGGTGGACACACACAGTAAGGCGTTGTACTACTGTGCTGTGACTCCAGCTGAATAAGTCACACACGACCGCCCCCGTCCTGACGGCGCTCTGAGTTACTGCCTGTGTTGCCCAAATCAAAAACCCCAACTCAGGGTAAGAGTAAACTACAGTCAATCATGTGACAGGGACGGTACAAGATGAAAAGTCAGCAGGAACAAGCTAAAAGACAAAAATCACCATGACAACAAATGAAGCAGAACAGGCGCCGCCATTTTGTAGTTTTTTTAAAAGGGGTAGTTTTATGTAAAATTGACTTTTTTGAGCTTTACATAATGTCATGATGTTATTCATCAAAAACATGCACTAAGTGCTGCTTTGATTCTTTCATGCATGTTTGAGAAATCCTTTGATCTCCATGGCAACCATTCACCTGCAGTTTCCAAGCTTCCACCTAACAGACCGCGCCTCTGCCTTCACTCCCCCACTCGGCTCCTTCAAACTAGCCAGCACCAATTAGCAAACACCTGGTGGAGCTAATTAAAAGAGCTACGTGTGTATTAGCCATTGCTGGACGGCTAATAGAGAAGCCCTGTTGTGATGACTTCCTGAGGAAACAGCAAGAGCTTCTTAAAGGGACAGAGGCTTGATTTCACAGAGTTAAATTATGAAGTTACATTTTATTGTTTTACTTTATTTAATATTTGATATATACAACATTTTTGTAACAACTGAAGGCAACAAAGTTACTTGATTATGCTTTAAAATGATACAATGTGCCTGGAAAACTTACAATGGTGCCCCTTTAATTAGCCCACACTGTAACAAAAGTCAAAAGAACTACATGGCCCAGAAGTCCTCAGTGCTTCCAGTCTTCTCCCTTTTAGTGAAAGTTTTTTTTTGTTGTTATTATTAAAGCCGTAAACAAATAATATTACCATAAGTGACCATTCTTGTCGCCACATCTTGTGAAATAAAACTACAGAAAACAAAGTAATCTACCAAACAGTGGGGGGAAACCAAATAAAAGTTTGTTTTCAGACATGCACTCACCTCAGGGAAGCTGCAGATGAGGGCGTCGTCTCCGCAGGAGCCGTGCTGGGTGTCCAGGTTGTAGTTGAGGAGGACAGCGTGGCAGGCGTCCACCAGGTCCCGGCTGATGTTGAGCTCCGACTTGATGCAGCTCCGCAGGTCGTGACCGCTGCAGGTGAACTGAGCCAAACCGAGCATCAGTGAGCGAACTCGGGTCGTTCCCGCGCGCGAACGCCGACTTCGGTAAGAAATCTGTACATATTGCTTACAATGTTAATGAAAGCGGACAGGAAGACGATGATGATGGTGAAGACGCCCACTAAGGTGCTGTTGAGTCGGGACTGGACAATACTTTTGGAAAGAGTCTGCAGAGGAGCGGGGAAGATCTGGTGGGAAAATAATAGAACTTATTAATTATTCACCTTCAGATTTAGGGCTCAAGATACCGATTATTCAGTTGTTTAATCTAACAATTAATCGACTAATTGCACTAAAATATTGGCACATTCTGCAGATTTTTTATTTAAAAGATGCAAATAAACAAATATTAAGATAAATTTTTTACATGAGAAAAAACATTTCATTGCCTAAAATGCAAAACCTTTAGTGAACCCAAAGGATGTAGCTTAAAAAATAATAATTACTTCTAGCATCAACATGATGCTCAGGCCTTTCTGCTTGATTTAACATCAGTGCAGCACCTTAAACTGATTGACTGGAAAGCGAGAGGACTTTTTTTTTTGTTTTCCTTTTTCTACAGAATTTGAACCAGGTGAAGCTAAAACCTCATCACTCGAGGAGTTCTGGGTGTTTGAAATGCTTTTTGTGCAGTTTTGGGTTCATTACTCCTCTGAATATGTTCTTCTTTCAGCAAATTAACTTTTTTTTTTGAGTCTGTATCCTCAGTTAATCGGTCACTAAATTAGATTGACGATTTCTTCGATAATCGATTTCATCATGATTAATCCGATGAATCGTTTCAGCCCTACTCAGTTTCTTGCTTTAGTCCTCAGGAGCAGAACGTCTCCTGCTACAGAACACAGAATCTCACTTCACAACATTTTTTTCTATTTAAGGCACATCTTCCAGCTATGAGTCATCAGCCGCAGTGGACCGGACTAAAGACTCATGCATTATTTGTATTTATCTCCACAAACTCAAGGATACACACAGAGCAACTCATTTAAAAAGGAAACACCGTTAGCTTGTGATCCTGGTGATTTTGGAGACGGCTCAGAAGAAACGTATTCATAAACGTGTCACTGCTGTGATCTTTTTTTTTTTTTTTTAAATCTCCTGAGGACGACACGCCGGCAGATCAGCCTCCACTGTGGGCAAAACAAAACAAGCGGAGGAGGACGAAAAAGAGGAGCCATGGGAATATAACTCCATCTTTTAGAGATACCGGAATCAGACTGTGAGCAGTGTTTGTAGAAATACCAAAAGCAGATGTTAAAAATGATATACTTATCATAAAATGATATATTCTTGCTTTGTGTATTGAAAGACAACGAAGAAAACAAAGCTACAGTTAACGGCTGAAACATCCTTTTGATACAAGTGAGCGCAGACTCCTATCGATGCTAACGGTATTTAGCAACGGCGCATCACTGCAGGAGAGATCCACCGATAATTCATCTGGTGATCTGAGCCGTCGGTTTTAAAATGAACTAAAAAAATCCAATCTGTTTTCTGACCAGTGAACACACCACAAGGTCGCTCCAACTACAACACGATATCATGGTAGTTAGACCACTTTTTGAGACTTTCAAGATCATTCAGACTGACAGAGAGTAACAGGCTATTTGAAAAAACTTCTTTTTTTTATTTTTCCCACGGCATTGAGAGACCTGTCTGCTGTTCTTTTAGGCCAGAGGTCTGCAACCTGCAGTGGCTCTTCGGGTCTTCCAGGAAGGCTCTTAATAACTAGCGAAGGTTCATTTTCATAGAGTAAGCATCACACAACACTAAGAAAGGTCTTTAATAAACAAAAATAATTTTAAAAAAATCATCTTTTAGCTACAGGCTGTGGATTTTACTCACTCCAAAGCAGCAGTACACAGCTGAGATGAACATGACGCCCGTCAGGATGATGAAGCACGTGATGAAGAAGCCGATCATCAGACTGGAGCTGCAGAAAGGAAACAGATTATTAATTACACGATTAGTTAATATAGACAAGCTGCTGGTTGAAAACCCATAACTGGGCTGTGTGATGTCACTGCATACACATCTGAACTGAATGAGTAAAATAAACGTCTCATTTTGACAGGAGGAAACTGTTTCGTTAATACATCAGGTTTTGTTGCGCTGCCAGGTGTGAAATGATTCTTCTGCGTCTTTCCGCTTAATGATTATGTAAAAACGCTTTACGTTCCGATTGGTCAGGAGGAACGGAGTTATCTTCACGGTGCGCGATGTCGTTCTCTAGAGCTGCTTCCTGCGAAGCCAAAAACGGCCCAAAGTGCAGCTGAACGTTGTTTCTCACAGACGGATCTGAAGTCAAGTCCCGATTCTGTCAAAGCGGGTCGGCTCTGACAGTAAGCCGAGAGGAAAACCCGAGGCGGGGAGACGCTCACCTGATTCTACAAGGTTTTACAGCTTAGGCCACAAATTCTCACCATGAAGCGGGAAGAAGAGTTTAGTGTATAATCAGCTTCCTCACAACTTCTGTTTTAAATCTCTCTCTTCATTAAAAACACTAAAGTTACATTACATCAGTTTATTTCTGATCATTTTAATGATGACTTGCAGCTAATAAAAACCTGAAATTAAGATTTTCAGAAAATTCAAATATGCTTAAATATATATACATAAGTACAAACAAAGCCATGAAAAACAGTATTTCTTGTCATATTACAGCAGATGCGATAAAAGGTAAGAAGGTCATATGTAAAGAAGCTGGCTGTTCACAGAAAGTCTTTCCAAGCATTCTAATGGAAGGTTGAGTGGAAGGAGAAAGTGTGGTAGAATGCAAACATTTCTGGGTGACAGAGGGGTGCACCCTCTGTCACCCAGAGGGTGCACAGAGGGTAACACCAGTAACACCAGTCATGAGCAAAACTCATGACTGGTGAGTTTTGCAAAACGTAACACCAGTCATGAACACGAAGGAGTCTGAAGGAGAATGTTTACGACTGTTGTCATGATGTGTCATTCGGTAAATAATAACACTTTAATGCAAAGTTGACACTTTTAATGAAATTTTAATGCAGCTCTGCATTAAAAGTGTCATTATGACACTTCATGACACCAGTCATAAACATCATTCATGTCTCATGTCAGTCTTAGCTAATAATAATAAAAATAATAATAATAATAATTAATAGCATTAACTTTGTTGATTTTACACATTTTTCAACCAAATGTTTCTCCTCCACTTAATGCTCTCACACGCAGCCAGGATCTGAGCGTCTGTCACCGTTACAGTGTGACTCACGTCGGCACAATGACGATCTGGATGAAGCAGATGAAGAAAAAGACGAGGGTGGCGCAGGCCACGTACGCACCGAACCTGGTGTCCACCTGTCTGGAGTACTGGAAACAGGGAAGGACAGACAACCAATTAGACTGACTCCGTGCTTCAAGGAAAAAAGAAAAAAAAATTACACAAAAACGCCAATAGACACAATCAATCATTACTTGATCGATACCTTTTCTTTAGCCTTATGAGTCAAGCTATAAAAGTTTAAGTAATGATGCTATTAGTTGACTAGTCCATAATTGTAATGGGACTTAAAGGTAAAATGTCAAATTACAAAAGTAATTTGACATTTTGAACAGCTAATATTTTGTCTCTGAAAGGCTTTAAATGCATTTCAACTGAATCTATTTGATTCTGATTTATTGAAATTGTTTCCATTGTTTTTGTCTTTTTGTACTTTCTTTAGTTTTCAAATTGTTTTCATTAAATTATTGTGATCAGTCGTAGCTTTGTGAGCCTTTATGGCTGAGTTGAGGATAAGAGTGTTTGTATTTCATGACCGCAGCAGAAACAGTCAAACTGTGGGTCAGAAACACGTTCAGTCTTGATGCAGCAATTCCCCCAGCTCCGTCCATCTGCAGTCGCGTTCCTACTTTGACTTTCAGTTCCAAACACAACCTCCCGTTCCTTCGACGTCCTCCAGGTACAGAAAGGAGAAAGGTTTTTTTTTTCTTTTTTTTTTTTTCTTTTTTTTTTGCAGATTGCCTGTCACAACTGTTTATCCGCTGATGCTCCCGGCGGCATGCTTGTGTGCGGCCGAACCTTTTTCTCCAGGTCGGGTTCTCTGAAGGTGAGCAGGAACTTCTTGACGTGTTCGGAGCGCAGGCGGTCGATGCTGCGCGCGTCGATGGCCCTGCCCAGGAACTCGTCCACCTCGTCCTCCGGGTTCAGGTTTTCCTGCGTGTTCCTGAAAATAAAATGCCTGAATAAAACAAGATGAGACGGAGTGACATTTACTTCTGAGGACAAAGTGGGGGGTAAAAAATAAATAAATAAATAAAAAGAAGTTTGTCCTGTTGTTTTGATTCCATCTGACTGAAACAAAAGGACTAATCACCCCTTGTTTGTCAGGATTATGATCATTTCTCTGTCTGGTTTATTACTTTACAGTTCACTGATTAGATATGCAGCAGAAAAAAAAAAAAAAGAATACACACTGATGAAAACACATCTTAATAATTAAAAAAAAATAAAAATCAGTTTGATCCAGTTTGATTAGAAGTGAAATATTGAAGTGTTTTTATAACAACTGGAGGTAAGTTGTGCTATAAAATGACGCTATGTGACTGGAAATCACGTAAAACTGACCTTTAAGATAAGCAGTTTCTGTTATTACACTTTTAATAACAGTGTAATCAGATCGCAAACGTTACACAGGGTTATTACACAGTGTAATAACAGAGAGATAAACATTCAGGTTTATCTCTGAATGTCTTACCCTACAAATCACTCAACCAGGTATGATTTACAAACTAAACTAAGAATTATAGCAAGCTTATTTGAAGGAAAAAAGGAAGAAAAACAAAGGTTTGGAAGAATAAGGAACGAATAACTTCTTTAAAAATGAGTTTTTTTCTCTTTATACTCTGGTTGAAACGGTTGGCGCTTCATCTCTGAGCAGGTCGACTGTGAATGACAATGTCTGAGGCGAGACTCCTGCTTATGAAAATGAATTTGGCTACATGAGACGGAAACTTTGTGAACATTGCGAACACAGTTCCCCTCCAGGGAAGCATCTTTTCCGTCTGTCACAGGGAGAATAGATGAATAACAGCAGTCCAAGGACACCGAATGACTGAGTCTGGTTTTATAGTTTCAGCAATGACTCCTAGTCTAGTGCCACACACAGAACCAAGAGCAAAAGAAAACCTGTACCAGCAAAAAGCTCTCAGTCCAAAACTACAACATTACATTTGTAGGTTGAGTTCAAGCCACAAGCTGAAGCTCTGAAACCCAATCAGAGTTTGACGTTTGTCTGAAAATGAAGCTGCGGTGGAACAGATGCGCTGTGGGTTCGTGCACAACAACATTCAGGTGAAAATCTGGAGAGAGCCTTGAAATGAACTTTCACAATCATCAAAGAATCAAATTTTAGAAAAGAACTATACGGTGAATTGGAGTGCAAATATTCAAAAGTTTGAAAAACAATGAAAGCAACTGTTTTTATTGAAGGAGATACATTAGACTATTTATGATCAGCAAGCTGACATAGTCTGAACATAATTGAACGCCAAGCTTCAAAGATCCTCAACGCTCCATAGCGACCATGAAAAACTAAACTACGGTTTACGGAGTGATGCTGAAAACATCCTACCATCACAAACATAAACATGTTATGTTTGCTAAGCTGTGCTTGGACTTCATCAGGTGAGAGAGACACTGACAACAAGAAATTTGCCCAAACGTCCGTTGTTTGAGTGTGGTGGAGATTTGTGACATCATCGGCCTGAGAACTAAACTAAACGGGTCATCAATGGATTTGGTAGAGAAACGGACAAAGCAACACAAAAGGGTTAAAAAAAAAAAAAAAAAAAGAAGCAAAGAATTGAGATTTTCTCCATGGGCAGAGAAGGTGATGTTGTGTTAGCAGCCCAGAATCGGAGGCACTTTTACACAGAAAAAAAAAAAAAAATAAATCCCAACAATCACCTGTCGGAGAAACTGTCCTCAAATTGAAGGTTAGGATTTTCTGAAAGATTTCAGAAACTAATCGGCAAATTTGCCTAATTGTAACGTCGTTCTTACCAGGAGAACCAATAAATGTGACCATTTGATGACGTAGTTGTTACTCACTTGTCTTTGGGATCCTCAAAGCCCTGAAGAACAGGAACATAAAAGAAAACAACTATTAGCTTGAGCACTTCTTCACTTATTAATAAAGCTAAAAGAGGCCATGTGTTTCTGGCTATGAGTAAAAGTCATTCTGAACAATTATATAAAATACAGACATTAAACAATTGAGAATACATGTTGCACTCATTTGTCCGAATGAAAAGTCCCTTTACAGAAATTACAACCTTTAAGCGAACATGCATTTTACTGATCCTGTTATTTTAATTATTTTTACATATATGTTACATGACTTAAACACAGCATCCAGATGTTTTTCACCCCTATTGTATCTATGATTGGCCACACGGGATTTTTATTTCAAATAGTTTTATTTCATTTTTATGTGTGTTAAAAAAACCCCCAAATCCTAACACCTCCCGATTGCAACGTTGTTCGACCTGACAATAACAATCAGCTGCAAACGCGGTATTATTACCTCAAAAATAACTGTTATTATGGACCTGATGACATAATGATCAGCCTGAGGCAACGAGAGAGGAAAAAAGAAACAGGAAATGTTTCCTGTGGGCGGAAAGAAGTCAGGATTACACAGCCAAGGTGACGTTAGACCCGAGATATTTTCGTCAAATTGTGTTTAATGAATAAAAGTTCGACATAAATACAAAAGTTCTAGAAAAAAACTTATTAGTCTGGTATTAGTCTTTAAATGTCTTTGAAATACATTCAAAGGCGTGATCACAGTCCAGCAGAGTTTCGCTGACGGATCGTTTTTATTTTAGCTTTTCACAAGAGCAGCAGGTTCGCATCACTCAGTCTAACGCCGACTGACATGAATCAAGAAACGGCGTCAAAATGAATAATCACCATAACACAGAACCAGACCTCATGTCTGCTTTTTTAATTGTAACTGGAAAACCAGTGCATCTCTAGCGCCCCCTTGAGGTTCAATGTAACAAAGAACAAATCAATTCTTGGAACCTCTGCGTATATGTTATTGTTATCATTTTTGCTTGTTTTTGTCCTGTTTCGTGATGATAAACGTTTTCTGATCGGCTTTTCTTTCTGTCTCTGCTGCTAACGACGCCAGGCTCACGTTAATAAAAATAACTCCTGGGTAAAAATGACAACACAAACATCTAATTTAAAAAAAAATGCAAAAGGACTCCAGTCATTAACTTGTTGCTAAATGAAGAAATAAAGGGAGGAACATTCAGAGTTGTCTCAGCTTTCATTTAAAAAAAGGTCATTCAATAGGTGGCGCCATTTTCCTCTTTTTGTTTTATCCACTCCGTCCCACTCCACGTCTTGCATCCAGACTGCTAACTAGCCTCCTGCGTATCCCATGGCAACGCACTAAAATCCATGGATGAAATCCTTCTTCGTCTCTGAACGCCTCGTCCTCATCAATGTGCCTCATCAGGGAGAATCTTATTTCTTTTAGCACCTTTAATCTCCTGCAATTTTCACCCAAAGCATAAAGAGCATGCTAAAGTTTTTTTCTTTTGGTAGCATATCTTACACCTGAACTCGCACAACAAACATAAACATGCCTGTGTCCAAAAGTACATAGAGCTGCTTGCTATACTGATGAAAGTTATAATGAAAACCTTGTGAGAAACTGACGCATCTGGAGGAAACGTTGAAGGTTTTTAGAGTCTGATTATGTTGGATTGCGGACATAAGAGCTGCTGTGGACCGGAGCGCGTTAAGTGGACGCTCGAGGATGAAAAAGGCTCAAAATGGCTCTATTCTGTCGATGATATGGAGGTTCGAACGGAGAGTTGAGCATTATTGTATTATCGATCAGCATCCATAACTCAGTCTCAAAAATATTTGCTTTTGTTGAAAACATAATGTTCAAAAAGCTGATTTAAATCACAACCGGACAAGCCAAGCAGTCTAACGGCGTCGATGATGCTCACCATCCTCTTCATCTCCTTGGAGATGTGGTTGTGGAAGGCACGGTCAGCCCAGTGGCCACTGTTGTGGGTGACGGAGTTGGTCCTCTGTCGACTCATTTTGGCAATCATCGCCTTTTCTTCTTTCTGTGGAGCAAAAGGATGCAGAGGTTGACGCACGAAATGACTGAACGCCACAAAACCTTGAAGCTCAAACTTGTCGGCCACAACTTTTTATGTGGCCCTCTGATTTCTAGACTAAACACCAAGTGTGCTTAAATATTATGTTAGCAATCAAATCGATGCAGTTTTTATCTGTTTGCTGCCAAATTATATCAGTCCATCCAGTTTCTTGAGAATTATCTTCACATTTTTTGCTCTAATAATCGGGAGTGTTGCAGATTTTTCTCCAAAATTGTCAAAAATGTTCAGCTGATTCAGCCTTAAATAGTGTCAGATTATAGTCCGTAATCTATAATCTATACCACGAGTAATAAAAAGTCGCATTTACCGTCATTAATAAGTGTAAATATCATGAATATTCCCATAAATACTTTTTATTGTTTTATTGCAGAAAATCACAAAAAGAATCACAAAATCTTGGAGGGACTTGAAAACATGTTGAATAATATTATTTAATTTTAAGAATTTATTGACACTAGGTCAGCTTACATTTTATTGGCATTAAATGTAAAACTAAAAACGGCTAAAAATCACAATTTGCACCATGTGAAGGAAGTGTGGTGGTGATCGTACAAATCATTTACTTCTGAGCTCAATAAGGAAATATTGGGGCCCCAACAGGGACGTTCCACTTACAAATAAATTGTTCTGAGCCAAAAAGAAACGTTTTATTTTCACATATTATGATTGCAGAATTAAGGGTCTGCCTAGATTCCTTTAAAAATACTAAAAAAAGAAGGAAAAAAAAACAGCTTTTAATAGTTTCAGGCAATTTCCGGGGCAGCTCTCTTTATCTCATCTGATATCAGAGCTTAACGGCTTTGAGCTGCATTTGTAAAAACTGCAAGAAAAAACATAAAAAGCTAGACTTCAAAACGTTCCCTCTGTCCTGAACCACAGGCAGCAGAATGAGAATAAAATATCACCTCACATGACTTGCTAACTATAGTCGCAGCTTGTGATGCTGCCGCGGGAGGCTGATCAAAAATACCAAGTCATAAACAAACAGGAGGCTCGAGCAGGGAGGCGGCGATGAACTCGGTCCTGTCTGCCGAGGCAGCTGGTGTGGAGCACAAACTCAGCTTACAGACGATGTTGGGAGCAAATTAACTTGGAACTGTTTGCTTTCAAAGAGACGTCTGTCTTTAAAGCAGCAGCTTTTCACATCGACACAAACGTCGCAGTGTTTTACCGGAGTTTTATGTGAATATTTGCGAAGTGCAATCAAAACTGGAAGCAATAAATGGGAAGCAAAAAATAAATATTTGAAAAAAATTGCTCAATTTCAGCCCCATCTTTCTTTAGTTTTGAGTTGGATTCACCCAACACCATAAAAGTCTAAATAAAGAGAATATTCCCAATTGCTCTGTTTTCATCTCTTTAAACTACCTCTGTTCAGCTTCCACTAAAAACTCCAAGTTACAGCAATAAGTCTCACCAGTTTTTCACAAATTTGCAAAGTTCAAATCTCAACAAATCTCCACTTTTTTGTCTGATTTTACAGTGAATTTTCTCAAAATTGCTCAAAAACATTGAGTTTAAGTGAACGCTGCCTCAGCCTTACTTGATGTAAAGTTATAGTCTGTAATTGATACAGCGAGTAACAAAAAGACATATTTAACATCATGCATTTGTCCAAATATAACATTTAAACATTGGTAAGTAGGCAACATGAAATCTGTCATTTTGATTAAAAAAAACACTAAAACAATAACAAAATCCTGGTTGGACAACTATCTACTGATATTTTAACATTTTAATTTGTTTTATCAATTCATTCTGGTGTAACTGGCCCTTTAAGAACATTCAGCTTTTTAATATGAACCAAACTAAAAAAGAGTTTTATTTTGCTAAAATAATGATTCTACCATTTTTCTTTTTAGCATTTTACTGTTAAAAATGTTTTGTTTTTTTTTAAATCAACTTTTTAACTTTAAATGAGACAAAAACAATTTCAGTTTTCTTTCATTGCCTCCTTCAGCGTCGAAAGCCGTACCCTTTTCTGACTGCAGCCCACAATGAGGTAGGTTTCTATGTTGCTCCTCTTCAAGTAGGCGTTTCTCTCTCCTCCTGCTCCCGGCTCCACGTCGTAATCCCCGTTCAGGTAGTTCAGGGTGGCCTTCGTGATGTGTATGCGCCTGAAATGAAAGCGTTCCTTTTCTAAAAAAAATGCTCTGGATGTTACGTAAATCTCATGCAGCTAGCCCTCCACGCTCATCAGGAGGAACGTTTAGGAAGTGAAAACGGAGACGGGAGCTCATTGGACGGACCCGGCCTTGCCTCCCGCTTCCATCTGGTTCGCGAGCGTGACGTCGTTGGACCAGACGTCAAACTGCCACTTCCTGAGTCCCAGCACCCCGCAGTGCACCCTGCCGCTGTGGATGCCAACTCGCATGTTCACGTTCACCCCAGTCACCTCCCGCACCAGCCTGCAGAAGAAACAAACAAACACCAAAGTGGCACGGTTGGCGTGTCTAAATGTGCCAGCTGTACTCTCAGTGACTGCTGCTGCTGCTGAGGTTCACCAGTGACTCGTGTTTTTTTTTTTTTTAGTGCGCCCAGCTTGCAGAACTGGCATATTAACGCCGTTCCCAGACTTACGAGATGGCCTCGATCATGTCCAGCCCCATCTCCACACAGCAGTGGGCGTGATCGGCTCTGGCCTCTGGCAGCCCAGACACGCAGTAGTAGCAGTCGCCCAGGATCTTGATCCGCAGACAGTGGTTCTCCTGCCGCACAGCACAGGAGCAACAATGGAAATGCACATTACGGTATAAACCGAGAAGCAAACGCATGTGAAACGTTCATGAAGTTCTCTCCATTTTGCTTTAAATATTGTACAAAGGCTACCACAAAATCCTGTGTGATCCAGTGTTCAAGTCAAAGCCTTTTTTCAAACATCCCAGCATAAAGTACAGCGTATGAGCCATAATATATCATGTGGAAATAATAAAAGAATAAAGAAGACATCTGCCTTTGAGTAAATCTGAGACAGACTTATTTTTTTGTGGGGGTGGAATAGGTTTATATTCTTCACTGCAGTAACGTTCATAGCTGGGGTTCCTCAAGCAACATTTATAGGCCCCATTTGAAATTCACTTCTGTATTTTGAGTGAAGATTTAGGTTCACTGTGATGCTTTGGGTATAAAAACAGTCTTTCAAAAACAGCAACAAAATGTAAAGTAGCTGCAACGCTGCCTGAACTGCTTGGACAACTCTTAACGGACGGCTCACATTCGGTGCTACTAGTTAGCAGAAATAACGGCGAAGGCTTTGTTCTTCTTTGTCTGCCTGTGGTGCAGAATCTCATTCACTAGCAGAAGTGAAACTGCATCAGAGCTGCACAAAATAGCGCAAAAAAAAATCGTCAAGACAGCGCCAGGGCATGCAACACCAATATCACAGAGGACTATTGGAAATGTAAGATTTGAGGCAAAATTCCAGGGCAAGAGTTTAAACTTTTCTCTCTGACCGACCACAAAACGCAGGACCAGCCAAAACTGCGACAAGAGGTGGGACTTGTAGTCCAGAAAATACAGTATTTCATTGTACTGCATCTTTGTCATCAGCGCTGGGTGGGAACGTCTCTGTCCCTCCTCTGGCAGAAACGGAGACGTTTGTTGACTTGCACACTCGTTGTGAAGACTCAACATCTAAGGCTAATTAGCTGCATTCTTGGATCATCATGCCAACCACTGGAGCTCAGCAGTTTAGCAAACAGATGCTAAGTGACAAAATGCAGGATTTAAAAATGTCAAATGCAGACCATTAAAAACAATGGAGAACCTCAGTCTAGATATCATGCTGGGAGTTGATGTGTGAGCCAACATCGAATAAGTCAGCGTGTGTGTGTGTGTGTGTGTGTGTGTGTGCGTGTGCGTGTGTGTGTGTGTGTGTGCATCCCAAGGGTTTGGGAGAGTGTAATGTCTCATGATAGCCACCTGAGTATCCGTTTAGCACACGGACCAAAATACAAAAGGAGCCACTGTGTAAGGGAAGAGTGAGCGTGTGTGTGTGTATGTGTATGTGTGTGCGTGTGCGTGTGTGTGTGTGTGCGTGTGTGTGTGTGCGTGTGTGTGTATGTGTGTGCGTGTGTGTGCGTGTGTGCTTGTGCACATAGAGACACAAGGTACATCTGGCATGGAGCTAAAAGTGTCAGATGCAACATTTCTGCTTTATGACAGCATTATGCCAGTTCAGTTCATAAATATTGATCAGCAGCCGATTGTTTCACCTTTCATAAACAAATGACAGGAACCGAGGATCAGCTCAACACACGATAACGCTGGATAAATGATAAATATAACAGTATTCACAAGGTTGTGGTGCAGGTATTAATAACTGGGAAGATTCAGAAAAGGCAGTGAAGATAATATTAATGTTGCTATTTATTCACAAAACTACAGAATCTCCAAGAAGGGATTAAACATGAAAACTATTTTAGGTTTGGACACCATTGCTTTATGCCTCTGTGTCACAATCGTTCTCATCAAAACTGGAAGTCACTTCAATCTACAAAAGTTTTTTTTTTTTTTTTTATTTACTCCAACTGGAAGTTGGACTGGTCTCTGCCCCAATGGGTCTGAAGCATCTAGACATTAAAACCACAAGCAGTTCTGGTCGGTCACCACACCTGGACCCCTCTCAGCGTCAGACGACTGTAGCGCTGTGAACTCGGCCCTCTACCATAGAAGCCGCCTCAGATTTCAGTTTCTTCGTGCAGCTTTCTGACGACGCTGCAGCGGTGAGACTGATTTCCCAAAATGATGAGACGACTGGTGTCAGAATAACCATCTCCTGGCAAAAGGTTAACCAATGTGTGTGTGTGTGTGTGTGTGTGTGTGTGTGCGTGTGTGTGTGTGTGTGTGCGTGTGTGTGTGTGTGTGTGATTATAAACACTACATATAGAAGTGTAAAGTGAGGACCAATTGCCAGATTGAAACTAGTCAGGCGCCACATTTTATTCAAATTAAAAATGTAAAATAAATCTATTGTGATTTTTTTTTTTTACCTGCCCAGCAATAAATAAATCAGACAAAATTTAATAAAACAAAGTAGAAAAGAACAATCTATTGACGTTCAGGCCGCTATAAATTGGGTTTCCGTGTTTGTGACTGACCAATCACAAAACAAGCGGGGAACGTGCAACATGACCTTATTTCTCTGCACATTTCTAGTCTTCCTGTATGTCTATAAGGCTTCATAGCAACCACTAGCCTTGCACTCAAAAAGACTGAAACAACAGTTCTCAAAGTCTACATAAAGAAAAGACATAAATAAATAAAAGCATGCGATCCCAAGCATCATTGCAATCCTTGAAAGTCATACATGCCTGCATGCGTTGTGCGCTTACCGCTGCCAACTTGTCAAAGCGGGCGAAAAGCTCGTTGAGCGTCATCACCAACTCCTGCGCCGTGCACTGCGACGCCAGACTGGTGAAGCCCTCGATGTCGGCAAACAGGATGCTGCAGAAACACAGAAACAAGAGAGGTAGAACCCGACGTTCTCCCATCAGCCCTGCTCACGTCTCACATAATGGTTTTTCCTCCTCTCACTTTTCACTTCCTATGTTTTGTTGAAAAGCTTAACGTGACGGCAAAACCTAAGTAAAGGTTAGCCTGACGGGGTTTCCAATTTTCAGAATAATCAACTATGATCAACTATGAAAATTTGGTGTTCGTATTTGCTTTGCGTTTGGCATAAAGAGGTATGTGGTCGTTGCTAATAACAAGACGACTCTGGCTTTCAAAGTGGGAATTGAATCAATATAGTTAGTGAGAGCAAACAGTCAACGTGAGGGGATCAGATTACTGTGAAGAGACAAAAGTACGCTGTTCATGTTGAAGCTTTCCAATGAAAAGTTGCCGTGTTTTAGCAGCTGCGCAGTTTTGTGTGACCACATATGGTTCTCTGCAACCCTAAGTTGCCCCGGGGGGCAAAGGTGAGTGTGAACAGTCGTCTGCCTCCGTCTGCTCGGTGTGAAGCCCGCCTGGAGCATCGTGACAGGCCGCCGCTCAGATGCAGAAATGCAAGAGTCGATGACGGACCGAGAGCAGTTTCAAGTCACACAGATGTTACCGAGCGAGCCTTTATGAAAGAATATTTCAATAAATATTTAAAGCCGTATGCTTTCAAACACCACAGCTGCAAACTTCGATGGTTTCTATGAGACGGATCGACAGAGTTGTCGACAATTGTTAAGCAGAGTGAAAATGACACATTGTCGTCAACGGGTTTTTTTTTTTTTTTTCTCTCCAAATGGGAACTAATTAGCCAATTGAATATCAAGTTTAATTTAATGTTAGTATAAATGCAGTTGTTCTATGAAGCAAATCAACCACAATGCATGAAAAAAACAAAAGAGAACGCGCCAGTCAAGTCGGGCTAAAAGTGAAACAAATAAAAGACCCTGAACGTCCTATTCCCCATCTCCAAACAAAACCTCTTGCAAAAATGACAGGTGGATTTTGAAAAGTTTCTCGCAAAATTTTAGGTTTTATTCTTTGTGATTAATGGAATCCTGCAGTGAATTCAATCAATTTCAAAAAACTGTGACGAAATCCCACGTATAAATGACTTCCATCTAAAGCCACTGACCACTATTGAACGGATCATGCTTTTTTTTTTTTTTCTTTTACAAACTAATGGACTGTGATGGACTGGCTAATGCTTTTCACCGTTTGAGACGTTTTCATTATTTCCCCTGCAACTCCGGCTCAGCAGCAGGACTGATGATGATGTCATCACCCGTCAGGCCGCGCTGACAAGTGAGAGACTGGAACGGGGCTGGGAAGGACTGGCGGGTCGGCCTCATGTAAACTCTCGGGAAATGTTCTGAGGGCGCCGCGTCCTCCGCTCGGCTCTTCCCGTCTCGATAAGCGTGTTTATTCTCTGGCCTTGACGGTTTTCTCCAGGGGTAAATCATGTGATGCGCTGAAGTCAAAGACAGGAGGCATGACCATTAATTGTGTGGTGTTTTTTTTGTTTGTTTTTTTTTTTTCCTCTGAGGTCTTCATGGCTCTATTAAGAAATAACAAATAAATAAACTCTAATTCGAAACAGATTTTCTTTATCCAAACCAGCATACAGAAGCTGGTCCTCACGAGTCCTCACTTCGAAGCCTGGAAGAACGTCAGCGGTGATACGCAGAGGGAATGACAAAGGCTGCCAGGGTCATTAAGTCCCATTTAATTGTTACCTTGGTGATGAATGACTGGTCAGTCTGCAACATTAACTCTGTGAGATCTAGAAGTGAGAGCCGCTGCAGGGGCGGCGGTGGACCGAGAGGCCACACAGAGCGTCCATGAGGAAAACGCTGTTCACATGCATCGGGGAGACGTGACGAGCTGGTCGTCATTTTGGCACAAAAGCAAGTTTCTTCAATGATTTGACTCAAGAACATACAAAAAAATTAGATGAATGGGCATTCGTAGCTGTGCTCTCCTTCATAAAACAAATTCTGAACAATACTTCAATTTATCTCAAAGATTGGTCTTTTTGGAATACGCCACTTTTATCGACTCGCGGGTCTCCTTACTTATTTTAAAAAGACGTTTGTAACACTATAGGAGACTATTTACACTGACAGGGTTGATGCCCTCAGTGAGGCCTTGTTGTCCAAACATGGTTTCATCCAGTTCATCCGATTTGGTTGTGGTTAATACCTTAACCACCATATACTTGCATGAAGAACTAGATGATGAAGATAAGGTGTTTTCACACCTGATAAGTCTGGTAGGCTCGGTTTGATTTGGGGGACCAAAATTTCAACACTGGTTCCATTTTCAGCCAGTTCGCTTTCATGCTGCTCTATGTCAAATGATCCGAACTAATTGAAAAACCTGTTCACCCCCTCGCCTGTGGAGGCGCCGCTCCAAGAACCACTGAAGGGCCCAACATGAAAACAACTTGCTTCCACACAAAATGTGAGTGGCATCAGATTTTAGCAGGATTTGTCTTTTGTTTTTGGGAAAAGATCACGAGTCATTTCTCCTGGCAACGTTAGACTCTCGTGATCGTTTTAGGTTGTATTTATCCATAATGCACTGTAGTTCATTTCCTGCTTTTGGAGTGGTCTCCGGTCTTCTTGCATCCACATATGTATTTATAAATTAACTTCAATCGAACAGACCTTGGCTTGTAGGCAGACTAGAGTTCGCTTTTTCTGGTCCAGTTTGAGTTCGATTGGCCGTTCATACCGCCAAAAATGAACCAAACTTTTTCTACCCCGAGGCATTAGTTTGATTAAAGCAGACTAAATATAGAGGCAGAGTTCAATCTGAACAATACATTGTGACAAAATCACATTGAAAAAAATAATAAAAATCTCAATTGTTTAATTTATTTACTATTGGACTGTAGAGTTGAACATTTTGAGAGGGAAACAGTCAGTCCTCTTCCCAATGACTCCAGCTCCTTCTAATGGACCTCAAGGTGTTTCCAGAACCTTTACAGATGGTAAAGCATCCCGATCCGACGCCTGAACCAACTCAATGAAAACAACATTCTTTCAGCCCGTCTGGTTCTTTAGGTCAGACCCACATCTCGTGAAAACATGTAAAAACCAAAGGAGGACTACTAAATTGAGCGCGGATAGTGCCACTAACCAGTCTGTTTGTGTTTTCCAATCCAGCACTAAAAATCTCTTTAAAGTTACAATGGTTACAAAGCATCAGTGTGCTGCTCTCCCCTTATGAGTACCAGCCATCAGCGATGACGCAAACCCAACCGCGAGTGTGTCCACTCTGAAACCACGGGGTCTTTTATTGTTGTTGCTGCAGGTTCATGTCTTGTTCACGCTTCCACCAGAAAATGGGAACAAAGGCACTGAAGGTCAGACCCTCTAATTTATGTAATGCGGTTTGGAGAGTCGCTGGCCTACATACCAGCAACAGCAGCTTCCGTCACAGTGTTCTGTTGGAGAATATCACTCATACATTTAAAGGGCAACCCGGCAGCCTTGCTACACACAAACACGCACACACTCCGCTTTCTAAGACAAATCTTGCATAATCCCAAAACAAAGCAAATAAAAATCAGGAACCGGATCCACCAGTTGAACTGGACATAACTGTCTGTCAGGTCTGCCGGGTCTCGTACATTTTATCGCTACTGGTCAAATGTACGAGACCCGTACATTTTGACAAATCCCCCCCTGATTTGTCAACAGGGGGGAAGCTACAAGAAAAATAAATTGTGTGCTCGTATACACTACATCTAGAACCACTTTCACAATATTTATACTTTCAGAATCGGCAAAAACTCAAGTGGACGTGTTTGTGCTTTTGCCGTGTCCAGTCACATTTACCAACAAAGGCAAATGAAGACATTTCACCTCACTTTTTTTGAACAGTTCTACGGCACTCTGCTAGTTAGATGTTAGAGGTAGTGTGAAATAGGGTTAGGAATAACCCTAACAGCTAGGGTTAGAAAAATATCTGGGTTAGGCATAACTGCAGGTACAGAGACGCATGTTGTTATTGTCGTCTGTGAAGCCTCCTAAAGTCTCCCCACCCTAAAAGTCGAGGTCCGCCACTATTTACCGTGAGGATAAACTCAAGCTTACGATGGGCACAAACCCTAAAAACTATATTGGTGGGATTTTTAATTTTGTATGAACAAGAAAATCGATGTCTTTAAAAAAAAGAGACGACATGCAATTGTTTTCTTTTCAGCCGTAAAAATACATTACATAATGAAACGATGTAGCCCTATTTTATTTGGGCAACGTTTTATTATATTTAATGGCTTTTACCATGTATGACACACAGTCATAAGCCAAACAATCTATTGCGACAACACATCACAATAAATTTTCAAACGCTTTTTATCACCACTTTTGCCTTTATGGGAATAAATACCCAAAAATGTCATGATACATTTTAACTACATAGCTTCTGTTCCTAATTGTCAGCATGGCATTTGTTAGATTAAGCCGATCCTCGATGTGATTTTAACCTGCACACATGTTTTGTCATCCTCATGACTCATTCCCTGTGGTATGGAATGAATTAAGTAACAGTGCCCCACTCCGAGTGGGTAAAAATGTGAAGCCTCAGCCATCAGAGACAATTTGTGCCTCTGCGCCGGATCAAAAGGATGTAATTACATGCCTTCCATGGTTCATTAACCGATTTGCCACCTCTGTTGTTGCGGCGCTCTGGATTCCTAAATTAAAAGCTGCGGACAGATACACACATAATGCATCTGTACAGCGGCGGCGGCAGGCTTTGGACCCCGAGCGGCTCCCTCTGCCTCCCCACGTTTGCCCTCTTGCTCTTTAGTCGTGGCGGTGGGAGCCCCTCTTCCTGTTGTCTCTCTGCCGCTCAGCGGAGACCCAATTAACCAAAAAAAAAAAAAAAAAAAAGCCGCGGACTGCTTTTCGACAAATCCCGTTACCGGACGGCGCATTGGTGACCGAAGACAGAACTCGGCCTGGTGGACGCTGCTAACGCGCTGCATGCTCTCAGCAAGTTGCACAACATCTGTTGTCTAACTGAGGCTAAAATTTGTTTTGCAGATTTACACCTAACACTTCAGCTTTTTTTTTTTTTCAGCTTTCAAGACCATTCACATGATTTTCTTGCAGTTTTTCTCTTCATGAAATCAAAAAAAGGATACTAGAATATCCAGATTCGGAGCCCTTAATGGCAATCACATCACATAAGAGTTCTGCTCAGTTCTTCAGTGAAAGGACAATGATACACTGTCATGTTTTTATCTTTGGTGTTTTGGCATTTGATTTTTTAATTTTTTTAAAATGCAATATCCATTTGTATTCAGCCAACTTGTTTCCTTTCACAGTAATTAATGCTTCAAGTTTATGGGTTATTTCTTTCTTTGCAAATCTAGAGGCTGAATTGTTTTCATTGGTAGCAGAATAGCTCTAACTCAATCAGACTAGATGAAGAGAGTCTTCAATCCGCAGTTCTGAAGCCTCGACACAAATTCTCAAATCGACACCGGACTGGGCCACGCCAGCAGAAGAGCATGTTTTGAACTGCAGCATTCGATTGTAGCTCCAGCTGCGTATTTTGAGTTGTTGCGGTGACGGCAGATGAACCTCCACCGCTGTGTCTTGCCCTTGCCGGTCTCTGAAAAGTCTTTGTGTTTAACAGAACCAGTACAGGACTTGATGGTCCAACCAGTAGCACCACAGAGAGACTTCAAAGCTCTGGAAAAAATTAAGAGACCACTTAAAGTGATTGGTTTCTCTGATTTTACTCCTTATAGATATATGTTTGAGTAAAATGAACATTGTTCTTTTATTCTATGAACTACTCACCACATTCCAAAACTGAAACTGCAACAGGCGCTTAAATTCCGTGACAAAAAAAAAAACAAAAAAAAAAAACAGTGTGCATGTGAGTGTGAATGGAGGTATAAATACCACTTGGTATTTCATTCTATGTTGCATGACTTTGTGTTTTGTGTTTATGATGTAAAGCACTTTGAAATTCCTTGTAGCTGAAATGTGCTATACAAATAAAATTTGATTGATTGATTGATTGATTTTCAGATACAGGCTCCAGTTATTTAGGTCATATTTCATCCACTTCTATGCAGTTTATCCAAAAATAGGTCAATTTCCTGGAGACTTGACAGGAAATTGTCGAGCATAACTTCATTGATGGAGCTATGTGGTAATGTATAAATAGAAGGAGATGGCAGGATAAATACTGTTTTCTTGCTCCACAAGGTGGCGCTCAAACAGACGCCTCTCTTCCAACCATCCATCTGATGCAGTTCATGATTCTCTGTGATAGAGCCAAGCTCCAATGATCCTTAAAGATTGCGTGTCACTCAACACGGCTTCACTGAAACCTTAAAGATGAACACACAAAAACATCCGAGCAGAACTGGCCAGATGAAAGAGTCCATTTCCCACCACATGAAATGAAAACCATACGTTTTGCACATGTATTTCTCAGGAAACACATTAGTGACTCAGAACAGGAAGTTATCCAATACGACACATTCGCGATTGAGCATTGGATGATTGCATTTGGCAATTTGTCACATTAATTCTGAGAGCAAATGAAGAAAAAGATTTGGGTTCGTGTGGTAAATTTCTGTTAAGATTAGGATTCGACAGACATGACAGTCGAGAGGAAAGGGGAGAATGTTTCCTGAGTGATGCAATGCAGGCTGCAGTGAAGGTGGGAAATTTCGCCCAATTCCATCTTAAGGAGGGTGAATTATATTTAAGATATTTGTTGAAAAGAAAAAAAGGGGATGGGGAATGTAATCAAAGGCTGCAACACATCAAATTCTAATACATACGTTGAAGTTTGTTGCCACATGTTGGGCATTAATGTTGTAAAACTAATTTTACATGTTAAAAATACAACATAAACATAAATGACTTCCTGTTTTTTTTCCCTTATAAACTAAAAACAACCTTTATATTCATGACACTGAGACTCACATTACACTCTGCATGGACGCTGTGGAAAGAGTTGGGTGAAAAATACTCTCTGAAAAGTACCATAGAGCATGTTGACATGGCAACGTCTGCACTCTCCCTCCTCGTCTGCCACCGTCTGTGGGTGGGCTGCACTATTCTGGATTAGCATGGATTATATAAATATAAATAATGTTATATGTAGTGTTCTTTATTCAAACAATGCTTTTCAATTAGTAGCGGAGTCAACATGTCTCCTCACTTCACTGCATGTGACAAATATACAACCACAATAAACAATGGTGGAAATGATCTGGGGGGTTTTTCTATTAGAGTGCATGCGTTCAAAAACGTTGATGTCTGAGAACTGAAAATGAATCTTGTTTTATGCTGAAACTGGCATTAACACTGCAGCACAGATAGCTGCCACAGGAAGCTAGAAAGGGTCAAAGGTTAACTTATTCTTTACAATCTGTTCATTGATTTTTTTTTTTCCTTTATCAGACTTATATGGTGAGTTTTCTGAATAGAACATGTTGCGTTGCATTTTTACTGCATGCATTGTTAAAGTTGTGATATATTTATATGTTGCCGTCGACATAATTTAGTTTAGCTCAACATCAGAAGTCTAGTTTGAATTTTACAAACACATTTCTAATGACTTGGTGGTTACCCAACCAGACTGATGATTTAAACAGGATTTGATAGAGGGACTCAAAGATTAGGGTGATGGCAAAGATGCCTTCCAACATCAAAGCAATGTGGAAGATTACTAGTTATGATAAAAGCTGTTCAGCATTTACAAGAAGGTTTTGCTCGCTGTAACATAAATAAAATATTTGGCATTGATTATTAAGGGGGGTACACATCGTTCCTGACGTGCCGTTTGTTAAATAAAATACCATTTAAAACAGATTATTTTGCTCAAAAATGCTTTTCTTTTACGTTCTTTAATTGTCGTTTGAGAGACTCCTGGATGATTTTCAAGCTTGACCTGCAAACTGATGCAATTTCTGAATATCAAAGTGTATTTTGAAGGCTTGTCACAATTCAAAATGCCTTGACACTTAATTTTTCTTCACGTCATGTTTTCCTGCTGAAAAGAGCGTGCAGTGTAAACTGATATTTGCTGATGTTTTGCCTTTTTTGAAAATCAAATGTGAGATTTTTTTTTTTTAAACGCTTCGTTCATATCCGTGTTCATCCGGCCTCCCCTCGTCGTCGCAGCTCCTCTGATGTTACCTGACGTTGTCGTGTTTTTGGATGTAGATCTTGTGAAACATCATGTCCTCCTGCTTGGCATTTATGTCAGCTTTCATCTCCATGGCAACATGACGAGGAAGTACCGAGAGTAAGAGGCGTTCCTGCAGAAAAAGAGAGAGAGCGAGAGAGAAAGAGGAGTAGTAAGTTTGATGCAAAAAGTAAGCCTGGCTTGTCAGAGAATAAACAAATGCATTTCTGCTGTGATTTGTTTATGGAGACCGTCATTTAATAATTCAATTTTTAACAAGTAGTGTCCAGAATTTACAAGTCAATTTACTGGAGTTATTTAGCTTATTTTCAATGTTGTCATTGCTGTGTTGTTAGAAAATGTACAACTTGTTTCCCGAAACAAACTAATAGTCATTCTAAAAAGAAAAAAAAAACAACAACTTTACTGTGAAGATTTCAAATAAATGTTGTGATTTAAAGTCAAATAATGCACAGTGGTGCAGTGGGTAGCACTGTTGCCTTGCAGCAAGAAGGTCCTGGGTTCGATTCCCGGCCCGGGGTCTTTCTGCACGGAGTTTGCATGTTCTCCCTGTGCATGCGTGGGTTCTCTCCGGGTTCTCCGGCTTCCTCCCACAGTCCAAAAAACATGACTGTCAGGTTAATTGGCCTTCCCAAATTCTCCCTAGGTGTGAGTGTGTGTCTGGTTGTTTGTCCTGTTTGTCTCTCTGTGTTGCCCTGCGACAGACTGGCGACCTGTCCAGGGTGAACCCCGCCTCTCGCCCGGAACGCAGCTGGAGAGGAACCAGCAACTCCCGACCCCGTTAGGGAGAAGGGTGACGGAAAATGGATGGATGGATGGATAATGAAAGATATAAGTGGAAGCTGCAGCAATGCTGTTTCTTACTTCAGGCTGTATTTCTAAAGATGATACATTTTACTAAGCAGAGATTAAGACAATTCCACAAAACTTTCCGTCATGTGATGCATATGAAGTAACACATACATATGTAATATGTAATACATTGACACCTGTTTTATTCCAACCACATTGAACCTGGAGCGGACAGTTTTTGTGGAGTCTTACACAAAGCGGCCCAACACATTTCTCAGAGTCACCTTCCAGACCTACCTGCTGCTGGTTTTCCCTCTGGGAGTGGAGGCGAGCCTGGATGCACTCCCTGGTCTCCTGGAAGGCCTGCCTCTGGGAGCCCTCAGCCGGGTAGTGCGTACACACTCCCACAATGTTTGAACAGGAGAACACCAGGATGTTGGAGACTATCTGTGGAAAGAGGAGGAAAAATGTAAGTGAAACCCGCCGGATAAGCGCGTTAGTTTTTCTATTCCTACCAGCTGCTCAGAACTGCTCAAAATGAGGACGACTACCAGAAAACTGTTCATCACGACTGAGCTCTACAGCTCACCTGCATCTCAGTCAATTAGAATATGACTAAAATGTTTATTTCAGTAATTGAATTTAAAAAAACAAATGAAACTCTGAAACTCTTTCATATTTATTGTACACAGTGATGTAGAGAGACAGAAAATATTGGAACCTGCACAAATTAAAGCCTAATACAAACAACCACAAGGACATGTGTGAATATCAGCAACTTGCTGATATTCAGCAAGTTGCTGAATATCAGCAACTTGCCAACTTTTTTTTTTTTTTTACCAATTCTGAATAAAATGTGCAATAGAATCACAAAACATGGTAATTTTTTGATTGTGTTTGTAAATTTTGCAGATTTGTGAAAAACTGGAGCGACTCATTGATGTAATTTGAAAATAAAAAAATTAAAAAGCCATATTTGGCCCCCGGACCCTGAGTTTGACACGTGTGATTTAGAATAAAGATTTTCAGAGGGCCTAGTCAAAGTCCAGAGCTAAATTCTACAGAGAATCTCTGTTACCTTCAAAGTGAAACTGAGAATGCATCTGTAACTGCAGCACAGACCTACGAAATATTGGCAAATGCACACCGCACTTTGTAGATTTCCACTTTCTTTCCATTTCAGATTTATGCAGTGCTTTGTGTTCATGTGTTGCAAAAAATCTGAATAAAACACATCGACATTCGTAGCTATAATCACGTCATAAAACTGTGAAAACTTCTGGACTTTTAATTTTTTCACAGCAATACATATACATATATACACACACATATATACACACACATATATATATATGCATATATATATATGCATATATATATATTCTACCAACTGTTTGAGACGTAAAACAGTTGGTAGTTGGTGTCCTCCCTTCTATCTTCAGTAAGAGAAGATAGAAGGGAGGACAAGAAAGACAAAATGAAAGAAGGAAAACACAAAAAGAACGCACAACTTTTACATTCTCATTATTTTACGAGTGTCGCAAAAATGATGGCGCATCGGGACTTTTGGCACTTTCCTAATTTTGAATCACTTGAATCTGTTCTGGGAACAAAATACAACCTGATTGAAATGACACGACTCTAAACATTTCTGGACTTTCAGCTTCATTTGGAGGAAAAAAAATTGTTGGTAGAAGAGGGAGAGATAACCAAAAACAATCCCACGGACCGCTGGATGTTTGAGGGCGCGTTGCCAAGCCCACTCAAATCTCCACCCATTTCTAACTTGATAACTGAGGCTCCATCTCCATTTCAACCGAATGACCAGAACTGCAACGTTCCTTCTTCCAAAATAGAAAAAAAAAAAACAAAACACGACTTTCTAACTTGCTCTATTTCTAGCAAACCTGGCTCTTGTTGTTTCTAGCTTGCAAGCTGTCATAAGCCCATCCGCTGCAACACTTCGTATCTAATCAACGAGAGCCGTACAGTGAGGCTTGGCAGCCAGCTGAATCACTTCTGGATCACGGGCCGGAACAAACCGGACACACACAACACGTCTGTGACCAGCCAAGAATCCCAACAGCCCAACAGACTTTCATGCGATATCAAGCACAAGGTGGAAGACTCACCTGGAAGCGAGACATGACCTAGAAACACAAAGAAACCATCCAAGATGGAGAGAAGGTGCACTGATTTATTGTTGCTATATTTTTTTCCCCCCTCCCCGCTTCTTATCAGTAACAGTTTGGCAGTAATGGACTGACTCACAGATAAAGAACCTCTTGGATAAATAAAGTCAAGCCACCAGAGACTGGCCTGACCAAAGAAGTTCATTTCTCATGATATTCTTTATTTTCTCAGCTGGCTCCCATTGACTTTGAGACTGCTATACTTGCATATTATTTCCATAAGTAAAACTGTTTTGAATTTTTAGTCTGTGGTGGGAAACCCACACGGCTCACCGCACAAGATGAGAAAATGCTTCATATTAACTATGAAAGCAAGACAGGGTTTTAGCACTATTTGGGGGAGGAACTATAAAACAATTTTTATTTTCACAAAAGCAAAAAGTCACGGTTTCTCAAACCACAGCTTGTGCTTTAAAGAATGTCTAATCAGAGCAAAATGTCCCAGTCGAGGTTCAAGCAGTTCAGGGTCCGGCTCAAACCCGGACCCTGAACTCCGTGTTGAAGAGTTAACTCGGTCGTCTGATTCAGGGGTGTGGGAGCAGGAATCCAACACTTGTTCTCCCAACCAAACAGGAATAGTGAAACAGCCTGAGCCTGAACAGGCAGACAGCTTCAGGCCTGAACCGTAAAATAAATCTTCTTAATGGAAATCCACCAATTTTGGAAAAAAAAAAGGTAGTTAGCACTACTGACAGACATCTTAGCATTACCACACAAGCTAACAAAGAAGGTGTTTGTTTTTTTTGTTGTTGTTGTTTTTTTTTTTTTTGACAGTTTCAAAATTAAGATATTTCGCACTTGCACTTCTTTCGCGTCATGTGATCAACAACCGGATGTTCGCTGGAGGAAGTGACGAAGAAGACGACAGGAAGTAGCATGAGGACGATGGCGCAGCATGTTTTTTTTTAATCGACATATCGAGATATATTGAGTTTATTTGAATTTCTTTTTTTGATAAAAACACCACAATTTTAAAAAAAAAGTGTTTTTCAACCCAAGCGAAATATTGTCAAAATTTTTTGCGCATTTGTAAAGGAAATGCAGCTACTAGCATCTCTACGCAGAACGTGATTTTAGACAGACAACGCTCAAACGGAAAACTAGCAGAAAATTATATTAATGAACTTAGGTAATTTTCATAATTGTGTTAATTAAACTGCAGCAAAACTTTACAATTAATACGGAGATCAAAACTAAAGCAGAGTTTATGTCTGAATGTGTGTTTCTGCTGCCTCCGTGCACTGCAGCCGTGCATGGTGCTCCTCAGAGTGCATGTAGAATCCCGCCTACACGCTGTCATAGAAACGGCATGCATCAGATAAAGTCTTTCAACAGGTCAATACAGATATTCCCCAGCTGCAGGCTTATTCTATGAATACCGCAAAGGCTCACTCAGGCCTTATTTAGAAACCACATGAGCTTTTTCTAAACATAGGCAAAAAAAAAAAAAACAGTGTTTAAGGCCGAGATAATCCCTGGGTGCAAACATAGAAATATATCAACACACAAGGCAGCAGAAAAATTTGAGGTCTGAGCTCATTACAGAACCATGTACGCAACAGGAGAGAATGATTTTCCGAATCAGACGTCGTGTTTGGCTTAAATTGTTAAAGCTGAGAAATGCTCACACTTTCTCAATCCGTCAACAGAGCGGCTCTCAACAGCAACTTAAGAAAATGTGACTAAGTGACGTTCTGTGTCAAGTTTGCTGGTACAAGTAATTTGCTGCAAACAAAAAACAACAAAAAAAAACAACAAATCCCCAGGTGAGAGATTAAGTTAATGGAAAATGTAACGCAAAACTCCAGGCAAAAGCAAAAATAAAAAAGGTATTTTAGTCTTTGTTTGTGTTCGTCTCTCTTATTAAGAGTCGGCGCTTGATTCGAGGCATTCAAGAGAAATTTGCATTTCAAGATTTTCATTTTGATCAGCCCTGGCCTGCGACAAGCCATTTGGAAATTCAAAAGTTCAATCTTTCCCCAATCAGTGAATGCGCCACACTAGTGCAGCGGACCCACGGCGTTCGTCAGGAACCACAGCCGCCCGCTGCTTTGCAAAGCGCCAACCAGTAGCTTTGCGCCAAGGTATTCAGTTTCCCAGGCTGCGTTTTCTTCTGAATATTCCAGAAAAAAAATTTCCACAAATTCCGCAGGTGGAGGTTCACATTGTGCACTCAAATAAGAACACTCGGCTAAATACCAGGTTGCTCAGACAGTACACTTGTTTAGACACTAAGTACTGGAAGAAAGGAGGTCCCCAGTTTAAAATTCAACAAAAATACCACACAAAGTCTGAGCTTTGAGTGGGAAAGATGGAGAAACTTGCCACAAACTCTCTAATGTGGATGTTCTTTAACCAAAGGAGAACAATTGCACTTGCACAATCAATGTTTTACAATTTCTATCACTCTTTTACCAAAAGCAAAAAATAAATACATCTGTAATAGATGCGGCTGATCCTCGTTGCCATCAGACATTTTCAGATTATGTCAGAAACTTCGATTGTCAACTTGTCATCTGGTGACGTACCAGTTCTGATGTCACACGAGGATAAGAGGAATCAAGAATACGCTAGTTATGTACCATTTCCTCTCTTTCTTGTTTTTGTGTTTTACACTGTGTGACCCAGAGCATTATGGGCAATGTCATTTATTTAGCCAACTGTCTAAGCATTGCGTTAGCATGGACAATGCAAGATCACACCAATTAGAATATGTTTTCCATCTGTGAGTTTTCTTTTTTTTTTTTTCCAATATCAATATTGCACACACTAATATTGACGACAAAACATTGTGGCGTTTTAATGCCAACATTTCTGGAAAGATTAAAACAAATTCAATTATTCTTTGATGTGAAGCTGCAAAAAGACATGGCAGTCTTACTTTTTATAATCTGTGCTGCAGATGCATTAATGAAAACAATAAAATAATGTGCAGAAATTAAAATCTCCCACATTCACACACACAGAGTACCGTTGATAATAAGACATATATCAGTTTGTTTCATAAATTGCATTCACGTTATAATGCGTTACAGAAGGTGAAAACAGTAAACGCTTTGAATCACTAAAAAAAATACAGGAAAATCTACGGAGCATTAGAGCATTTAGTTAAGTTTTGCTCCTCACAGTATTGTCTCTGCGACAGACTAGCGACCTGTTCAGGGTGACCCCGCCTCTCGCCCGAAACATTAGCTGGAGATAGGCACCAGAACCCACAGCAAGTATTCTGATTAGGCTAATCCTATAGATTATGTTTGAAATAAAGCACTAAAAACTCTGAACATCTGGGCCAAATGAATAACAGAAACTAGCCAGGTTATTTGTTGAAACTTAGTGAGACTTTCGCCCGCTTCCATTCATCCATCCATCCATCCATTTTCCGTCACCCTTCTCCCTAACGGGGTCGGGAGTTGCTGGTGCCTATCTCCAGCTGCGTTCCGGGCGAGAGGCGGGGTCACCCTGGACAGGTCGCCAGTCTGTCGCAGCGCTTCCATTCACTGTTGCCTTTTTTTTTTTTTTTTAACAGAACCGCTGTAGTATGAATTAATCTTGCGCTTTCATTCTATTGAAGAAGAAAGAGATAATCCAAGTATCACAGTAACAAACATTTGGCAAATCAAAAGCCAAAATTTCAGTTTTCACCTCTGACTGTACACTTTACCACAACATTGCAGAGCATTTCTACTTACTAAATGCCACACAGCAAATGGTAAAAAGATGACTTTGAAACCATTTTTCTGTTGTAATGCTTGATAGTAAGGAGAGTTTACCACTAACTCTGATGAGATTGAAACTTGCCTGTTGTATCGCGAGTTAAGACTCTGCCACATCTAACGTGATTTTCAAACAAGCAACCATTGAAGAATAAAGCAAAGAGCCTGATGGCGTGTTTGTGGTGCATCGCCGATTAACAGGCTTTATGAAAGCAGTGTGAGACGTTGGAAAACATTTAGTATAAAGTGTAGAAATATGCTTGGAGTGAATCACATGCAGCGTCGAGAACAGAGCTTCTATTATCAAAGTTCAAAGCACAAGACGAGTTGGTTTCCAGCAGAGAGCAGGCAAACTGCAGGCAGGCAAACTGCAGGCAGGCAAACTGCAGGCACGCAACGCAACGCAGCGCTGGGCGGGTTCGGGACGGGGGACCGGGGCCGAAACAGATCCCACTGCTTATGTCCTTCACGTGAAGCAAGCCGATAGCCCCAGAAACGGAGAATAAACGCCGTCGAATTCTGACTGACAACGCAGGAAGAAGTGCTGGACACTGAAACGGTAGTTGGATTAAAAAAAAAAAAAGAAAAAATCTTTATGAAGTATGAACATAATATCGACGAATGATTGGTCTATTGTTACGTTTACATCTGATCAAAAGTGTAGCACCACTCGCCCCAACAGCTGGGCATTACACTGGGGCACTTTGCAGATCATGTGCTGCATGCTGATGACTCCGAGCGACCCACTGCCAGTTTGTTTCTGCGAGGCAGTGGGCCAGGGACTGAACGTCTCTCACATGAACCCCTGGAGTTATTTGTTACAGGATTTTACCTCGAAAGCTGTCAGCTGGTGTATTAATGACTTTTTAAGAAACCCATCTGCACGGGGCGTGCACAGAATAAGTAGCAGGGCGCCGAGTCGACCTGACGAATATTCTGCTGAAATCGAATGTAAGACGTTTATTAGAGGCTTGGCTTCAGTTGTTTAGCAAAGAACAGTTTGTGTGTTCTAGTTTTGTGAATTAAAGCTGTAAAAATGGCCGAACTGCGACCGTGTCACCCAAACGAATGAACACAACGATTAATATGGACTCAATCCTATATGTGCTGCTCAATAAAGTAGTAGCAAACACAGTTACAGTGCTGTAAAAAAATATATATATATATATATATTAAGTTTCATGAATACAAGATGTAATAATCAGCATTATTTGATATTTCATTATTGAGTCTTGCATTTGCATCTACAATAGAAAGATTTGGCAGCTTTTTATGACCATTCAGCAAAGTACGCTTCAATATCTAGGTTCTGCTCTGTAATGATGGAATAATACAATTTAAGAACTAAATAAAACACACAGATAATTAAATGACTGGTTCTGGAGTTGAGGATTGAAAGCCTCAACAAATGAAATCATTATTTGAAAGCTGTATTTGTTTCTACGTACGCAATTTGTCTTTGTCAAATATCATTTGTCAAACCCTGACAAATAATCTAAGACAGAAGAAATTTGAAAGGGTTCAAGAAGGTATTTTACAGAAATGTATCTAAAAGTTTATTAATCACAATTTCCTGCTTATTTATTACATCGCTTTGAAATATAGATTTCATAGCTGTTTTATTAAATGAGAACTTGCTTTCGAACTTGCTAAGAGGATAAAATTGGTTTGCGCAATATCACTTTAAAGCTCCTATTGGGGGAACTTACTGCCATCTAGTGGCAAACCAAAAACAAATTGAAAAAAAAGTTACTTAAATGTTATTTGTTGTTACCACAGAATATGCAAACTCATTAAATTGACTTAATGTAAAAATTATTTTTGATAACATCCCTTTACACATCATTATAAACCTCAGATATGAGTCATGTCTCATGTTTGCAACAAAACAAGTGAGGAACATAACCAACACGCGCCTTGTGCGCTCGTTACAACGAACAGTGAGTTTGGAGAAATCAATAAAACAACAGAAATAAATACTCAACAGTGCATCCAACTTCTTTCCTCAAAGCTTTCTGACAACCGGTGTTCTGGTTTACAACAGTGTCACCTAGCTGCTTTAAAGTGGCCCCAATGCCTCACAGGAGATGAGAACCTCGTGGCAACTTAAAGGTCATTCTGTGAGTCATGCCTTTGAAGAAGAAAGACAAGCTCACAGACAAGAAGGGGGTGGAGGGAAAAGCGTGGTTAATTTTTTATCTCGTGCTTCAAAAGAGCAAAGGAACATCGACTAACCCGAGATTCTTCCAAATATAGAATCCACGTTGGAGCGAGAGTCTGACGGCCAACAGGACTGCAGCGTGGCGCTCGAATTAATTCACTCCCAACGCTTTAAAAACTTTCACAGGAAGCAAAATAACTTTTCAAAATCAATAGCAGAACTTGCTAAGAGAAAAAAATAACATCTTGTAAAGATTAAATTAGGCACCATTGGAAAAAAAAATAACAACTTTGATAAATTAGCAGAGAAAATTTAACAAAAACATGTGATAAGGCATAGCTTAGACATGATGGCTTTAAGTTTTGTAAAAATTTCTAATCCTCTTTCCCTCTGACTAGCTCTAACTCTAAATAGTCTATTGTATTTAACATGCAATGATGAATGAACAGCGACCTGGTTATCATTCTTACTGTTACCTTTATGTTTGATTTATTTGGAGATTTCAAATTCAAAACGAGACATGGAGTTGCTTCTGGTCACTGATGCTGTATTTTACACAACCACTGCATGGCTGTCTAGGATAGAGTGTTCTTAAGTCTTGCTCATTGCTCTTGAATTACTCACCTCAATGCACGCAATGCTTGCCAGAAGACAGTGAACTGGCTTCGCACAACGTCACAAATTCAGAAAATTCACACCTTCAGTAATTCCATGCAGAGGCAGTGAATGGTACCAAGATCCCTCAACACTCTCAGTTCTCAACCTTTGCACATAGCATAAAGGAGGGATGTTGTATAAGAATGTTTTAGCAATTGAGTACTCTGTATTATATTTCTGTGATGAATCAAGTAATTGGATCTCTCTCTCGCGCTCTCAAATGCTGACGACGCGGTTTCGAGCGCAGAAAACCTGTCGTCCTCCAAGCATCGCCCCATACAGTCTAACAATACTTATATATGTCCCTCAAAACCTCCCACTTAGCAACAGCTCATAGGCAGAAGTGACAGCGCTGCCCTCCACAAATAATCGAGGTACTCGAATCATTCGAGGAATCGTTTGAGCCCTCGCATAAAGGATTTACCGCTACCTTGGAAGACACTGGGTGATCCGTCTTAGCCCTGCCTTGCAAGGTTAGGTAGATGTACCAGGCAGTACCACCAGGGGTCGCTCCCTCCACAGCCTAAGCCTCCATAAAAGGGAAGCTGGAAGGGTCAAGTTCCTGTGTGTGAGACGAGGTGTGTGTTGGGCCCACGCAGTTTGCTGGTGGGTTTGGAGGGAAACTGTTTAAAATTGATCCTCTTAAATAAGTATGTACTGATGTGGTTTTTACACAGGGCTGCGTTATTAATGACGTTCCGGTGGTAACATCATGTGGTTGTGTGGTTGTTCCACACCGCAAGTAGGTTTTATACATTTGTCTCTTTTAATCGGATTGAATTGTATGATTTTTTTTTATTGTTTTCTATTTGGTAGGGCTGCACCAGAACTGCACTCTCAAGTTTGGCTTGAGAGTGCTGGTTTATGCAATGCAGGTGTGCCGTGTTTTTAATATGTTTTATATTGACTTGATAAAAGTGATTTGATAAGCATTTAGTAATCTTTTTAGTGTTTGATTTTCTTTTTTGTTAGTCCGCTCAGATTGGACTGTTTGTCTCCTCTTAGTGTTTGTGAGGGCGGGCTAACGACCGTCCGTTTATTTTATTTGTTTTGTCCTCCGTTTGTCTTTGGGTCACTTCCTGAATACACATGCTCCATGTCGCTGTTAATCTTAAATATCTGAGACCCGATCCTGTTTGGTGTGATCTTGAGTTTGGATCGCATGTGAACATCTTGCAGTGGATCGAGTCCGCCGTACGTTTGCAGTGAACATCGTAGCGGTTTGTGCAGGTTTGTCCGCCTGAAGTGATGTTTCAAATTGAGTCGAATATTACTGGATTGACAAGGTATGGATTAAGTTAACAGGAAACCCTCTTATTTGGGTAACAACAAATATTGTTAACTTTATTCTGGTTGTTGTTTATTGCCCTTCGGCTGGACGGAGACATAAAACAAGAGCGAGTCTCTGTCAAAAACGAGGCTATTTCCAAACAGGCAATCTGAAATGAGATAGCAAAGAGCCCAAAGATCTGTTTCTCAAATATAAGGTCAAAGCAGTGCCAAGGGTGGAAAAATGTCTTGGCTAAGCTTTAGTTGCCGTACGTCTGTGATAGGTAACCTGTAAAGAATGTGAGGCACTTCTTGCCCCACTGACCACTGGAGACAGGCACCAGCCAACCAGACGGTTTGAAAATAATGAGCAGAGATGAAAGAAGGGAGGGATAGTGATGATACTTCAAGCCACATTCTTAAGTGTTAATGAAGAACACATCAAATCTAATCCATGCGAGAGTTGGTAAGGGATTTTCAAGTTGGCAAATTCACCAACAATAAAAGTAACCAGACAAAATTCAAAGGATCGTCTTGAGTTTTCAGGAACCTGGTTGAAGTATACTAATCATTCAGGACATGCCTGTCTTAAGTGCTTTAGTAGATGAAAACTTGACTTCCTTTCTTGTTCCTTGAAAACGTTTTAACTTATCCAGTGTCTTCATTTCTAACCATGCTAAGAAGTAACATGCTTATGAACTGCAAGCAGACTAATCATTGAAGTCAGTCATCAGGCATTCGGGACATATGAGTGAAAAGCTCTCATCTCTAATCAACTAAATGTTTGGGTCGTTGTTGCTTTACTGTCCAAACATGTCCTTAATGATGCCATGTGAGATGCTTTTTTTCAGATGTCCCAAGGTGAGAATTGCTGAAAACCCACTTTGGGAGACGAGTCAGGGCTACGATAGGTGGAAGAAATCTGAGGCCACCTCCTCTGTTCAGGGTTTTTGTGTTTAATGCAAATGGTTTCTTTCACACTTCTCTCACCATCTGTCTCCCCCTTGCCAAAATGTGCATGTTGTTGTCTTCAAACAAGGTGTAGGAAACTCACAATCTTTGAGAAGTAAATGAAACCCTTCTTGATCCTATGAGTTCACTCTTCCCAGTTGAGATTTGAACTGGGCTACATATACCACATCCCCTTGTTTGTTGTTGGGTATACAATGCATCAATAGAAAATATGCTGGATTCTCTAGACACGCATGGAATAAATGGCTCTTCTTCATCTTGCCTTGAGTAAACAGAGTTGAGTGTTTTATTAAAATGCCGAATGCCTTGCTATAGCCATTCAGAATTTCAGGTATCCATAGTCTGAACTTGGTTGTAATCTGAAGCTACCACAAGGTAGCAGCAATGCAACAAGTAGTTTATTAGTCATTTTGAGGCAGATGAAGACGATTCCTCTGGCGTTGCATCAAACCAAGGTTCTCTGCACCTGCTGAACCCAAGTTGCTCTTTGAACTTAAGGGTTGATGATTTATCGAAAAAAGGACAAGTAAGTAAGCCAAAGACCAGCCAGATGAAGAATATAGGTATAAAACAAAACAAAAAAATAAAGAGCAAATCTTATATCTCGAGCAGCTAACCTTAACATATAGTCCTACCTCAACATTGCAGTCGCATTTTCTGAGTGACGCATACAGCTAAAGTTTTGATCAGCAGTCAATGGCGACAACAAAAGCAGAGCACTTCTGGGCCCTCGTCTCCGAAATCATGTTCCCCCACCTCTACTGGTGTTGTTGAAAGGCTTCCAAGCGTCACTGGATTCCCAGGTGATCATAAATCGCTTTACTTCATAGACATAGAAAATAACCCTTCAGGTTGTGGTAATCTCACAGTTGGTTAAATTTGCTTTGGTTAGAGGGAAACGGGATGATTTCACGTTGACTGGCTCCTCTCAGATTCATTTAAATTCAACGTTTTCACCATAGTGTTACGACGCCTTCGTACGT
The DNA here is from genome assembly GCA_922788865.1 of Poeciliopsis turneri. Classification (NCBI taxonomy): domain Eukaryota; kingdom Metazoa; phylum Chordata; class Actinopteri; order Cyprinodontiformes; family Poeciliidae; genus Poeciliopsis; species Poeciliopsis turneri. The sequence goes on from CAKLNU010000344.1 coordinate 2,461,694, forward strand.
GTCAGTGGTTGTTTCGGCAACACACCGAATCGGTTTGCAGCTAAACCAACACATTCTGGGCCATAATGGTTAGCACTGTGTGACTAAAAGGCCAAATAGATTTTGAAATGTGTAAAGCGCTTTAGCTGCGTTTCTGTGTGTGGGCGTATGTTTTGTTCACAGGGAGGGCCAATAGTCCAGGAATACTCAATTTGAATAATTACTGGAGGAGAGGAAGAGTGTTTATACTGCAATAAATACCTCAGTAATATGGACTAGAAGCATGGATATCTTTGATATATTGCTATTAGTCACAAATGTAAAAGTAATAATAATAATAGTAGTAAAACATTATTGTGTTTCTGACTGTATCTTATAAAATATGGCAGGTCTCTACTGGCCCACGTCAAAGAAAACAAAAAAATAAAGAACAGCTTTCCAGTCTGTGGTTTATCATGATGAGGGCAAGGTAGGAAACAAAAATTACATCTTAATTAGGAATAAGTCTGGCAGCTGAAATCATAAACATGAGTAGGAAGGCTTTAGTTTTCCTCAATTAAAACTCTGGTTTATTAGCTGAAAAGGAAGAAATAACTCTCTTATTTAGGAAGAGTCTATAAAGCTCTACAAAGGGATGATAAGGTAGTTATAAACCTTTCCAAAAGTTCAAATTTAGTACAGTAAAAGTTTTCAATTGCAAAGTCTGAAGCTGCTTTGTACATGATGCGCCACTTGTCAAACACTTAAGTACTTCACATGCAAACTGCAAGACAGATACTGAGGTTGACTTTATTTCTTTGCACTAAACAGCAACTAAGGTTCATATTCAAGGAATTCCTATTTGGAGAACTTATATTTAAACTATGTGCTCTTGTTGTTTTTTTGCTTAACGTTAGCGTTACCTGTTTTAAAGTTTGTAGAACATCATGATTTTAACTTCAAACAAAAAGCCAGTCACTATCTTTGGAGTTAAAAGGACATATGTAAACAAGATTAAAAAGATATTTGCATGTTTTTGCAAATATATACATGTGCAGTCAACTTGGAAAACACCAAGAGGCAAACATGTGACAAACTGAAGGTGAAGGCTACAATTTGACTAACAGATGCAGAAATAAAATTACCATTACCTGACGAGAGAGTAGGTTTAACTTTTCGTGTCGTTTCAGTGAGAGAGCGCCGCTTTCTGCCACCACCAAACACACACAAGTTTCCAACAGGAAATGCAAAGACAGAAAAACAGAAATCTCGTTTGCGTCGTAAATGATGTGCGACCCTTGTGGCAGAGGCGCCCTGGGCAGTCAGCCATATCGCCCACCACCACTGCCACTGATCTCATCAACTATTCAATTGTCAGCTGTGAATTTCACTAGTTTGATGACAGTTTTGATGCTTCGTGCACGTATAGCATTTAAATTACACACTTCTATGGTAGTTGTACAAGAAAATTTCGCAACCAAATTTTGAAACATAGCAACTCTCAAACGCGGAGCAAAAAATGAAAATAAGCAAATGGAATTAATTGATAATATAATACAAAAATATAGTAGAAGCAAAAAGAAACAACCAGGAAGTTGCAAAAGCATTTCTGCACTTAATATAAATAATAAAAATTCAAACAAACATCTTCCAAAAGAGCAAAAGAGGTGCTTTTATATTTTTGAGGGGTTTCTAATCTCTTAAGAATGTCCATCCAAGGCTTGTTTTCAGGAACAAAACCTGATGGAGAAACACACGATGGAGATATTAATTTAGATCCGTTCAAGTTATTTTTTATGTAATTCCCAGAACGATCGAATAGTCAGACACTTAAAAGAAGCACAGCATTAGCAGGATGTTTATCTTGATATGTAGGTGTTAATTCATTTCACGCATCATGTCATAAAAAAATATGCCAACTCTTCTCCTGCACCCCGGCTGCTGCTGCTGCTGCTGCTGCTGCTGCAGCTGCTGCTGCTGCAACATCAAAATGCTTGAACCCGCTGCACTCAAGGCTGTAAAGCAACCCGACGATTCATCACTCCCCGCGTGGCAGCGCTGATCCTTTCACCGAATAATCACAAAGCAAAAACCTTGATGATACTGACAGATCACTGCCTCTTCTTCAGAGCTCGCCTCTTTTCCTCTACGTTTAGGAAAACCAGCTCCTTTCTCCCCCCGTCATCACTCCTCCTTAGTTCTACATGGGGAAAAGAGAAAAGAAAGATCCTGCTGAGGGCACCACAAAGCCAGCCAGAGGAGGTATTTCAACAGTTCATCATTATTGTATTTAGCACTTTTTAATCCGTGCATTAGCCGATCGAACTCCTTGCATCTCGCGTCTCCTCCCAACATAATTTAATGCCGCTAAAAAGATTCCTCCGCAGATGAAACTGGAGGTACTTGATGGTATCGGTCATTCCTATTAAAAAGAAAACAAGAGGTTGAAGTGTGTAGGAGAGGAAAAGGCTCGTCAAGAGAGAGCTTGCTCAGTGGGAAAAGGACCAAGCCTCAATCATAACATACCAGGCATGCCTTGTCTGACCCTTTGATGCTGCACGTGAATCTCACAACTCCTCTGTTATTTATTTGACACCAATTAGAGAAACATGGTTGGTCCGTGCAGCTAAATTTGGAACTGAACTAGATGAGTAACATTTCTGCAAGCGAGGATATGAAGGCCTCTTCGAGGGCAATTCTCTGATCGATCCTCTGGATAAACTCTCCACATCAAGTTATTACGTTTCCGTTTGAACTCTACCCATCTTTCCTTTCGGTTCCCAAATACGCAATGTAAAACATTCTCTTGTGTTCCGGGGACAAAATCTGGAAGACGAGAGGAAAAAGCAGCATAAGTCCAAGGAAAAACCGCAGACGGAGGAGTTCAGAGAAACGGGATAGCCGTCGATCGAAACGGAACAAAATAATTCTGCCTCTTTCGAAGAAATAATAATGCAATCAAAGGACTGCTTAAACCATTGCACAGTCTATGGCTGGTTTCCATTTTTGCAATCCTGAACCTTCATCCAAGAGTACATTATCACCCTGAACCCTTAATCTCCGCTTGGCTGGCCGTCGTATCCGTTTGGACGGCAGCTCAGTTTCAGTAAATGATATCAGCCAATGTTGAGAGACAGTTGCAAGCCGTAACTCTTCAGCCCTATGAAGGCACTTGTGTAAAGTCACTCCAAGCTTCGTGCAAAAGGTGCCGCTGTGCTGAAATGCACTTCCCTGTTGCACACTGAGACGAACGTCTCTTTGAAAAGCAAACAAACATCCCTCCAAGTAAGCAGCCATGATAGATGGCTGCATGCACAGAAGAAGAAGACTTTGTTTCTTTCTTAGAAAGAAACAAGTTCTGTGAAAGAAAGAAAAGAAAAAATCAGTAAACGAAACTCATTCCTCAAGGCTTATGGCTGTTTTTATTTGTGCCTGGCAAAATAAAATGATATTCTAAAGCAAAACGTTTGAACCCAAAACCATTACAGAGACTGGAGGGCTTTTAATATCCCCTTTTGTATCATTCAACATAATCTCATGTTGCAACCACAAACTTCAGTGGATTGGGAGGCTGAGATGAAGCAAGCACATAACTATGAACCTAAAGGAAGTAGTATTTAACCCTATTTACTTAAGTACCCTAAATAAAACAAGGTCCAGCTAATTGCCTTCGGAAGCACTTTGCCAAATACAGTCGACCTGTGAGTAATTTACGTGTTTCGTCAACTTATTTGCGAGTGATTTTTGAAAATCATTTAATTTGACTTCATTTCACAACAATCTACCAATCTATGTTGGTGTAAGTCATAAAATTTCAATAAAACCCCCCAAAACATTTTTGGCTATTGCATGTAAAAACAGGGAACGGTTTAAGTGGCCTGCAGAGGAGTGTGACTGACAAATAAAGCCGTGAAAATTCAACCAATCAAAAGTGGGTAGGATCCTCACTCCAAAGCTCGGGAATAAAATTTAACATCTGATTCCAGGCGTTACATTTGGATCTGTTTTTATCCAAGAAGACGCGGTGGGAAAATAAGTTCTCAGAAAATAACTCTGGTTCCTGGAAACGCTTTCTGACCTGGAGAGACGTTTTATGTTGTTTGGGTTTAGATGAGAGTAAGAACACAAAAGTGAAATTTATAGGTATGTTTGGAGTTGTGGTGTGAGGGGAATCAGATATATTACAAAAAAAAAAAAAATGTCAGTCCAGTCTTAAAACAGCACAGCCGCCTCTGGCAGAGTGAGTGGTTTTGCCTTGAATATTTTATGACAGACATCAAAAGAAATACCGCTGAGATTCTTCTAATTTCCATGTTTATCAACGTGGTATCATTTTGGTGTTGTTAGCTGTGGCGCTAGTGAATTTCTGATGTAAAACAAAATAAAATGAAAGAAAGGAAGATGAAGATGCGGGGGAACTGAATAGCTGTCCAGCCTCAGCCTGAGTTTATGAGCGTGCGTCACATGCCTCACACTCAGCTCCTCGGTTCACAGTTTAATCCACACCGGCTTTGTGATGTTCTGCGTCCGCCCGTCTGTTGCACTCGGGTGTCTGGGAGCCAGACTGGGGGGCCAGCGGACATGTTCTCAGCGGTCAAACACGCCCACGCCGTGTGAACAATGTGCAAAAAAAAAAAAAATCCTTAAATTTGAAGCGCTGCAAATTTTAAGCTGGGAAAGCTAGTGCACTGGAGCACCACCCAGTGAAGTGTGTGTAAACACACATCATTAAAACAAGTTCAAGTACTTGGACTTGTTTCATGAAATGAGAGTCATTTCTAACGTCGATTTTGTGATATGAAGGTCCGGATCAACACATTGAAATCGGCCTCTGATTCTTTAAGAAGATTCAAAGGTTTCCCAAACGAAAGAATGAACATACCACCAGGTGTCTTTATTGATGAAAAAACTCCTTTAAAAAGTTGATTTTATGTTATTCCCTCTGTGCCCCCCTTTAATGAACAATTTAAAATCCCTTTTATAAGTCGTTTCTCAATCATTTGCTTACCAGGAGTCCCATCATTAGAAACAAAACAGTTTTCACCTTGTTCTTTCCCGTCACTTTTCAACAAAAGATCAAACGGAGAAAAATATGTAGGAAAAATTATTATGCGTTACATATCTAACGAGGATTAGAAATAATTTACATACAAAGATGAGAGGCAAGTTAAAGTAAGATAAATAAAAACTTAATCTCAGGAAACGATATTTCCTTTGTGGCCTGAAATCCAGAGGTTCTACCAAAAAACTCTGGTGTCGCCTTCACTTCTGGCAAACTTCGCTGGAGCTGCACCGCCTTTGATTCCGCTCGCAAGGCATAACACGGGATCAGCTACAACTTAACTCCGACCTGTAACTCGTGAGCAGCCGTATCCGGCATAAGCCCGTTTCAGCAGCTGCGGCTCTCCAGCGCCGTCCATATAAGGCGAGACGGCGGAGACCGGCAGCGTTATCACACCCAGAGTTCCTCTGCTGCGCTGCTCCGCGGTCACAACACATCGCCGCCGAGGGATCCGGGGGGATAAGTCTGCTCTTTGACAGCCAGCCAAAGGATAACGATAACCTCAGAGTTAAAAGACGGCTCTTCCCTCTCCTGATCTGGACCCTGTGTAATTTTAGAGTCTGCTTTAGCTCAATGCAACAGGTCCTTTCTAAATATAAAAAAAAAAAGGGGGGTGGGGGGGAGCAGATGTGCAGAGACACTCCTCTATATACTGTGAGAATAAATACAGCAGACAATAGTCTAAAAAAAACTTTTACAAGCATGATTCAGTCAAACAAAGTGGATCTGATATGGTCTTTATTATTTATCACTTTGTGCTTTAAACCATCTTCTGTGAGATTTGCTTGTCAAATGTAAAGTGATTTATAAATAAGACGGGGAATGTGTGCAGTAGTTTCATATTTTTGCATTTACTCAACTTCCTTAGTGATGCTGCACAATGTACCATGACAATCTTTTAAAATGTGCACATGCAGAGTGTTAACATGCAGAACCTTAAAAATAGGTAGCACAAATGGGTTGGATGATATAATCCTGGATTCAAGAAGAAATGAGGTTCTAGCAACTGTAGAGAAAACAAACATCCATTTAGTTTTACAAATCATAACATCTCTGTATGCCCTTTGTTCCTCACAATATGGTGAACAGTATCTTTTTCTCGTAGAATTAAACGTAAAGACGAGTAAGCAATATGTTCTTCTATGATATGGTAAACGGTAACCTTTAATAAGCTTTGTGGTCATTTTGGGTAAAAAAGAAAATGATTCTTTATCTAAGCTATCACAGGGCAGAGTTGCACAAACAGTCCTGCAAATACCACACTGTGTGCACTTTGTTTGACCCTCATCTTGCTGATGAGTCATCGGTAAATGTGCATATATTAGAGAATATTTTTGTTTAATTGCAAAGCAGAATTTCTATTGTGTCTGGCCTTTAATGATGTGCAGACCAGACCAAAGATTGGCATTCGTTAGCGATGATAACGAAATTATATCCTATAATCTGCATGATGGCAATGTAATGGGCTCAATGGATTCCACGCGCCACCTCGACAATGACAGCATGTGAGGAGAAGACGGGCAACGTGCATAGAGGCTCATTTCACGCACTGTGCCCACGACTGAGGTTGACAGAGGCAAGCTTTTGTCTTTCTCTTCTTTTGTTGACACTGGAATTTGTAATAAAGCACCTGCACTCATATTTGAGAATGTTTAGTGGAGTGAGGGGATTATTGGAGCTTCAGGCTAAGAAGGCCACAGATGTTATTAAAGGGGCAGCATTGCGGGTTTCTCTGTCGTATAATAGTCCCATTTTATAGCGTAATCACGTAATTATGTTACCTTCAGTTGTTATAAAAGTGCTGTATAGATCAAATACGATCAAATTTAACGCCTTGAAATTGGGCCTCTGTCTCTTTAAGAAGCTTTTGATCTTTCTGAAAACGTGCATTCAGGAAGTCATCGCAATGATTGTCATTTTATGGTTAGAGCAAACATGTTCAATGTCTTACTTATTGCTTGGCAAACAGTAAATGATTTTCATTTCCTATTAATAAAACACAACTTTGTCCTGGATCAATCAATCAGAGGCTTTGGTTGAAGTGGAGTTGCACAGAATATGACAAGGTGGAAGGTGAACACATTAGATCCTGCCAAGAAGCAGGGACTAATTGCTTCCTGAGATTTCATGCATTCTAATGGTTTCAGACACGAGGCCGCCAACCCACGCAGACACACACACACACACATTATAATGCAAGTTGTAGTCATGAGGATGAACCTGGTATTCACTGTCTGTTCCAGCTGCAGCTATGATGAGGGAGATTTACTGTCTCTGTCCATGGAGTTCCTCTGATTCACCGATTATGAGGCGGGCCTGCAAATATGATACCAGGAAGCATTCCCTTTGGTACTGGCAGCTAGCAGGGTTCCACTAATAAAAATAAATATGGTATAACACACACAGGCCAGCAGACAGACAACACATCAGGGCCTCATTTTTTTTTTTTTTTTTTTCTGAGTTACATTCTGTACTATAGTCGTCACTTTTTTTTTTTTACTATCGCTTTTTGGTCTGAGGTGCAATTCTCTCCAGCTAGGGGGTCAGTCTTGAGGTAAAGCACAAGTTGTACTTCAAGTAGAAAAGGACGAACCCCAATCAGAAGACTTCAAGAAGAAATAATTTAATGATTACTAAGCTATGCGGTTGCACGGCAACCAAGACCAGGAGGAAGCTGTGAACAGCAGGAGATGAACAACTTCAGGAGAATCCCTCGCTGCAGCAAAACAGGCAGTCCTTACAGCCGCTCCACGAGACAAATGTCCTGTCAGAATCATCTCAGGTGAACAAGAAAGAAGCCTTGAACCAAAATGAGAACTACAGGACTGCAGAAAATGGTGCAAACAAATTCTGTCTGCAGAGCTTGAGGCAGGTTTGCCTATGGCGGTGCGACATGATAAATTATTGAAACTTCACCGTAGCTTTATAGAATCCACAGTGAATTTACAAAGAAGCAATAAGACGTTTCACCAGACAACAGAAATGCTAATTGCTTCATTTGCAATTTTAACCTCCATCTGCCTTGAATATGTAAGACTCGTAAATGGTGACAGCCTGCTGGATGACGTCGAAACAGGGTGGGAACGTTTACAGTTTGAAAAATTGTAAACAGCATCTTTTTCTACTAAAAATAAAAGGATGCTGAGGACTATGGGGCGGCAAATAGCTGCCAGTTTGTGTTGTACACAAACTGCTAAGATATTCATCATACGACCTTCATGTAAGTATTTTATTGGTACTTTATGTGACAGACCAATACAAAGTAGATCATCTGAAGACAGAAAGCTTCGATACATGGCAATACTTCTTTTTTTATTTAAAAAAAAATTTTTGAGTGGTATGCCGTTGTATTTAACGCCCTTCACTACGAGACACTACGAGATCCAGTTCAACCCATTTTCTCTAGAAATCAGCTAATAGTAAACTTGTCTTAATATGAATCCAGAAGGGGGCTGCATGTTCTGGATGGAGTGTATTTACGTCGTTGTTTGTCTTGCATGTCTTGCCATTTGATGGACTGGCGACTTACCCCGGTCGTACCCCGGTCGTACCCCGGTCGTACCCCGCCTCCCACCCAGTGGCCGTGGAGACGGGCACCAAAATGACAACACTGACCTCAGAACTGATGTTCGTCGATGCTCTCCATCTAGTCTGAGCTCAAACTTGAAATTTCAGGCTCTGTATCCGATGTAGAAAGCTGGTAGAGAAATCCACTCAGAGGTTTTGTCGCTTGAACTCCAAAAAAAAAAAAAAAAAAAAAGGTGATTCTATAAAGTATTGATTTATGAGACTAACCCATCAGTATTGCAAGAAAAACACACTAGGGTTTCATAAGACTCGCTTCTAAGAGGAGTCAGTAACATGATCATGAGACTCGTCATGTCTTTTGCTATGAGCAAATAAATATTACAATCATTTGAAGCATAAGCTACAAACAATGTATGCCCTACTGGAAAAAAGCAACAACTAAGTAGCGTTCAATCAATCTGACATTTATGAGAGAAGCCTCTGCCTGGAATATGGACGAGCAGGATTATAACATTGTAAAATCATAAATACTGTTTGTACAGATAAGATCAAATTTTTTTAAAGCAGCCTCTTATAACATCTAAATGTTTTGCATAGCAGTGGAAATAAAAAAAAAAAAAAAAGAAAAAGGGAGGTCATCACGAGAGCATTTGTTAACGCTCTCATTATGTCTCATTTCTACCAGAGCCAACACTGTCATATTTAGTGAGCAGAAAAAGGGCTCAGTTTCTCAAGGCCAAAGTAAATACAAATTAAGTCAAAGAGTCAGAACAGAACCAAAGCATATTTGTAATATCAACACTGAAACGGCATTTCACTCCAAGTAGCCAGTCGGTTCAATTAGAGCTGAAATTAATATCCTGCTTCCAACGGAAAGAAGCAGAACGGATTCCAGCGTGTGGAATGGACTCCAAAGGGTGAACTTGGAACAACACGATGACTGCGATGCCACAGTTTCAGTAACATATACGTGACATGTGGGACGGCATGACGAGTGTTGATGCAGAGTGTTGATCACAGAATCTGGAAAGTACGTGGCCCTGCAGATTGCTGCTATGCAACCGCACCTGTCCGTCCACACAAGCTGCCAGAGGAAGGTCTTGTTATCTCAGTGCCTTTAGACACACAGATTTTTATTTAATAGCAAAGAAAGCAAAGTCAGTCATTTACACCTTTTGGTTTGGAAAACAGATGATGCTGTTTAATTTGAAAAACCTTCAAGAAAGTGTAGTAGGGTAGGGCAACCGCAACGCATTGGCTCCCCTGTTCTCCACTGTTAAAAGATAAAAGTCAACATTAACGTTAGTTCTGAGGGTTTGAGAAACATGATTACAAAATGACAATGATGCAACTCACACGTTCAGTGTGGGGTGTTCATTGGGGTAGCTATAACAAAAACATTCCTGTTAGTGAATGTTTAAAGTTTATGTGTGAACAAATCAAGCCCAATGAAAATATCTCTAAGTCAAGTCTAAATAGTTAGAAAGTAGTCTACATACTGGAATTACTACAGAGTTTAATTCTTCTAATGATTTGTGGAGCAAATTATTATAATCTGTATTTCACAAACTCTTCTGTACTTGTACGGTAAACAAGCTGCACAGACTACATAAAAAATTTGCTTTTTTTTTTTTTATAAGTTTTCAAAACATTTGTACACAAAGCTCAAAATGACGGTTTCTCGCTTTGACAAAGAAGGACTTCCCCTCAGAAAAACACATGAAGGAACTAGCTGAGCTCCGTCAGCCGACACAATGAGACCACAGTGTCAGCGGTCTCATGTCAGGAGTCCTGCAGGGAGAAACTAAAAGCGGGATGGCATATGACCAGCTGTTCTCAAGGTCCTGAAAGCATGGCCCTCATGAAGCTTCAAAACAACCACAAACACGAACAACAGACATAAAAAAATAAAAATAAAAAATAAATAAGCAAGGTAATTACAGTACAACTCCCCTGAAAAATAATAAAAAGAAAATGCTTAAGCTGGCATGTTAGATTGGTTAACTGGTTACTGTTTGTGAAGTACTGTCACTCTTACTATTACTGAGAGGGGGAAAAAAAAAAAAAAAAAAAACTGTCAGGAACATTTAGGTGGAGGGGATAACAATTAGAAAAGGTAGGGCTTTGAAATAGACAAGCTATCTGATGTTTTGTATGACTGTGCAATTATGAAAAAGCAAAGTAGCTAAAACTTATTTCTCCTCAAATGAGAGTAGATCTGAGCCGTGTCAATGTGACGTGGAAACACAAAGAATGAACAAATACAATCCAAGGAACTTACAGGTTCATCATAATGGGCTCCATGCATTGATAAAGTGAAAAGTAAGGGCCAAGAAGCAAAACCTTAATTATACATGTGATCGGAGAAATGCACTTAAAGCCGCATGGTCAAGCTGATGAAGAAGAGACATTTGATGAAAATGCCTCTCTGCAGTCTGGTTACGACATCATCACAACAGCACAATAAATGCATTAGAAAGACCTACATATCGTGTTAAAGAGTTTCGCGTGGTATTTTTCTGTTGCCATAGAAGCCTGAGTCAATGTGTAGCTCTTAGCAAGGCTGTTATGGAGACTGAGAGTTGTGTGGAGAAGTATGCCTGCTGCTGTTTGCTTTCTTTACCAACACTTACAACCCAGATGATTGTGCTTCTGATCTCACCTCTAAAGGTGGAGCCCAGCTACAACCTGCGGCCTTTCTTTACCATGACAGACGAAAAGCAATGCACGCATGTCACTTCCTTCACCGTCCTACAATCACCTGCGCCGCAACATACCTAAACTCCTCGACTCAAGGAAAAGACCTCATCAGAAGTGTGACAATTTCCAGTACGTAATTGGTTTTGGGAAGGGAAATAGTCATGATCAAGAACTCTATACCCGTATTGAAAAAGTCTTTGTGGCCCAATGTAATTTCTGAACTTTAGAAGAAGTGCCTCCAAATGTTGAGAGTCTAAAAATAAACCGCTATAAGATCCAGAACAATAATGAAGTAGTTTGCTTCAAACTTTTCCAAATGCAGTAAGGACAATTGATGTGACATACAAAATGGGTGGGAGGAGATTGACGCCAAGGTTCAGGATTTTCTTTTTAAGGAATCATATGGCAGCTTCCGCAAAATTGTAATAAAATTCACGTTGGGCTAATTGCGTTTTCCCTTGTCCTCTTTATCTCTGTGCATGTAGCCAAGGGTTCTCTTCTGTGGTTTTGTCGAGAACGTTTTGCATTTGGGTTTCACTCTGGAGAACTCAACATCTGTCCGTCTTCCAGCCTGGCTGCACAGTTTGGAGGTGAATACCTGATGCACATAGCACTTCAGAGGCTTATAAAGGCCGTTGGGAGTCCTGCCAGTCAGATGTGGGCGTGATGAGGTTATAGCCTTGGCGTGAAGCCGGTGTAGCCACTCTTCCTTCAAATTCTCTGCTAATCAAGCCATGCACGTGTGTGTGGTCTATGAATCACAGATAAGGTATCACCGCTGCTCCCAGGATCCTGATGTGCTGCACAGAACCGTGACAGGACAATGTTTTCTGACCACATAAAGAGCTCAGGCCCCTTGTAAGAGCTCAAATCTATGTGGATCCTGTTTTCTGTTCAATATTATACTGAAATGGATGAATTTCACTCAGTCTCTAAGCAATGCCATCTGACTCACGAGGTGAAGATGCCTGGAAATTAAATATCGACCTAGATGTACGGTTTAGTTCTGACATCTGGCCAATCCCAGAGTAAAGTGACTGACCGTCAGATTGACGGTTTTCTGATACTTACTAAAATTTAGGACAATATACACACCCTCAACCTGAACGTGAGGAGTTAACGGAGAACTGTTTTGTTTCAAATATACAGAGGCTTTTACAGTGGATGGGAAAATAGTATCCTGCACTCAGTGATCAGTAGATGTTGCAGAAATATTGTGGTGTTAAAACAGGTTAATTTCTAGATTTTGGATTTTTGTCCCATAAAGGATGCACAGCAGAGGGGGAAAAAAATCTCACAATTCTTTCAACCGTCAGGACAAACATACATTTGTCTTTTCTTTTCTTTTTAATGGACATGTTGTTGCAAATCTGAGTGAAGTGCTCTTCACCGCCACTAATGTACCAGTCAGACCCGACACGAATAAACAGCTGCTGACAAATTGAATGTGTAGTTGTCACAGAATGCTGAGTCGGTCTAAATATTTGTTGAGGATTTTAATGAAGATTGATGGTCTTATTTACATGGACGATGAAGATGTAAAAAAAAAAAAAAAAAAAAAAGAAAGAAAAAGAAAACAACCACATTAACATCTCAAATCTAATTTTAACTGTGGCTTGCAGCTCTGGTGGAACACTAACCCACAGAACGAGTTACCACACTAAACCGAATGATTGCAGGTTTTGTGGGGGGGGGGGGTTATAACATAATTTATAATTTCCCCTGAAAATAATCTCTCCATTAGCATTCTCCATAGCAAACAAACTAATTAATATGAATGAACGGCAGATGAGGAGAGCGGAGCAAAAGGTGTCCCCAGTACAAGACCAAGTGTTGCTTGGTGAAAACACAACTATTCATCCGTTTGAGATTTCACCATCAAATCAGTTTTCTGCCGATTTGATGGCAGAGCGCTCATTTACGACGTATTTTGAAAGGTTTTAGATACTAAAAAGGAAGGGGACAAGAGGAAAATTGAAATATACCCAAAACAAAATAGTGAGACAAATTTGATCTTTCTGTGGATGTGAGGATTCTTTGCTGAAAAGAATCCTCACAAACACACAATATTGTGGAATCAGCTAATATGCGACTGGGAGCTAGCAAATCTGAATTTTCCCTAAGGCAAATTGAGAATTTATTTATTTATTTAACATTCACAATGACATTCACAGTGAAAGAAGCTTAACAGAGAGACCGTATTGGTCGCTGCAGCCTCCTGTCAGTATGATGGGCCCCGTTCAGGTAAAGGTAAATCATTAGACATTAGACAAGAGCTCATGTCCAAGCATCGATGTCAATAATGCAAAGTCTGATCAAAGTACTGAAGCTTTGTTTTTAGTTTTTTTAAAAACATCTATATGAAAAAGACGCTTTTCAGATCTGAGCTGAAACATATTCTTTACTTTAGCACGCAAATTATTTTTAACTTGCAGATTTATGAGCACTTTTCACACATATTTTATTTATTTATTTATTTATTTTTTTAAATTGCATTATGCACAATGCCAAGCCAAACCACACAACATCTCCATATTTAGAAAAACGAGAGAAAGGATCATCTAAATACTTTTTTTTTTTTTTCTGAAATCCTTTTCCTCTGTTTGAGCCAGAACATAAAACGGCGTAAGCCTGGATGTACGGGCACACCGGCGCTGAAAAAAAAAAAAAGAAAAAAGAAAAAAAGTTGGTCGCCATTTGTGTGACATACCATCCGTTGCTAGGTTACAGGAACACAGAGGCGAGTTTTCTGAATAAGCAGCAGAATGCGTCAGCGCCGGTTTATTGAAGACATCCTCAGCTGGCCTACATCCACGCTCGTTTCACATGAAATACCTGAGACAGGAGCCCGCTGAATTGAAAAGCAAATAGTTGGAAGCTTCCATTAAGGATGAGGACAAATTATGAAAGGAAAAAAAATGAACCTTAAGCGTTCAGAATTTGATTAAAAACCACTTTTGTCTTATTGTGCCATGGCGCTAAGGTGGGTAAATATAAAAAATAAAAAATAAAAAACAGATATTGTGGGCATCTGTTTTGAATTTCCACACGTTACAAGCAACAAGCAGCACAATTAGGCAGCCAGAAAACCCATTACCACTGGAATCCTGCCAGCTGGGGCTGGTCTGCCAGCATGTACCGAGTCAGGAATCAGTTTTATACTCACTGACATCATTTCTTACCCCAGGAAGTTTCATATAAACACGATTACCCTCAAAATCCAGTGGATGGATAAGCATTTGAGTCTGTGAATTAACATGAACACATTTTTTTTTAAATATATATTTTCTCCTCACCATAATGGACAAAAACTGTTTTGTATATCTGTGGTTCTTCATGCAACAAATACTTAATGACTGTTCGTATAAACCAAAAAACCATACCAAAACCAAATTTGGTCCACTCTCCAAATTCAACCCCCAGACCAAACGAAAGTGGTCCAAAAGGGGAGAAAAGCTTTAATAAAGCTTTAATAAAATAAAACTGAAAAAGATGCAAATTATAAGAGAAATACGAGACATCTTACATCCCCCCTTTTTTTTTATTCATCGTTATTACTGAATCTTTAGAAACTACCAACAAGTAACAAGGTTCTGAGTAATGGGGGGGGGGAGGGGAATCGGATATGAAAACAGCAACATGGTGCGGAAACAACAACAAATCCAGCAGTGTGTTCCCATGTTAGCTCATGAAGACGACCGTCGTGGTTTCCGCCGGAAACACGAGCACACGCTGGGGCTAACGAGCCGTCCACACTCCAAACCGGCCCGGACTTTGCTTACATAACCAAACATCAGACCTCGAAAACAAAACAAAAGAGTGAAACTCCAGGCTTTCCACTAATTGACACAGTCTTTTGCAAGTTTACAGTGCAGAAGATCCATTGATAATTGAGACGGCGAGATGCTTCGTTGAGTTTTTAAAAAAGGCGTTTTAACCAAATGTTCCCTGCAATAAAGACGCACTTGCTGCTTTTGTTGGGATTTGAATGACGACGCGTTGCGGGGCTGGACGGTATACGAAGCAAATTTCGCTTTGGACTTTCAAAAGTAGTGTCACCAAACCAATTACACACGCCACTATTGAACGCAGCACTGCTGGTATATCTAAATCACCGTCTAGGCTCCCACCTCTGAATGGCTCAGAAACCAGAACAAAGGGTTTTTGTTTTTTTTTTGCAGAGGCCAAGTCAAAGTCTTGATTGAAATGACGTGCTGTGGCTCGAATCAGGCTGTCCGTCTTAGAAAACCCTCCAATTTGGCACAACTGAAACGACCATTCTCCAACAAAGGCCGGTCCAGAATTCCTCAGCAGTGACATAAAAGATCTTTTCACACAAGATGAGGGTGAATCGTTTTTGGGGGGGTTTCATTTAAAAACTGTATTTCTATTAACTCAACTTAACTCAGATATATAAAAAACGAACTCGGCAATCTGCAACAAATGAGATTAGGGCAAAACAGGAGAAACCTGCGAGGTGTTAAGTGCATTTTCACAGCACTGTGGACCTGCTTGTGTTGACACATCCTCCCATGTTCCACGTTCTGCAGGGACGAACTCTAATGCAAAAGGCGCTAAGACTCAAAATCCCCCTGATCATATAGGCTTTCCAATGAAAGTGCTTAACAAATAAGAGCTGTGCTGTTAAAAGCGAACGTTTATGACGAGCTCCACAGTGCCTGATTATATGTATGTATATATATATATATATATATATATATATATATATATATATATATATATATATATATATATATATATATATACATACATATATATATATAAACTGTAAAATCGGTCAGCAGCCAAAAGATTTTAAAAAATCAAGTCATGCAAAAGTGGCAAGCCGTTTTACAGCAAGGCGCAACAAATGGTGCAGCAGTTTGAGGGTAAGAACACAAGGAGCGGGAGAAAGTCAACTTTTCCACTCAGTGCATCTTCAGGGGGGCAAAAAAGAAAAAAAAAAGAGCGGGGTAAATGAAACCAGCATGTCTACTCGCCATGGGAAATGCTTACTGGAACACAAACCCGGGTCCAGACGAGTTTAACATGGGAGGGGCATCACTTATTTTGGGGGGGCAAAATGAATCTCGGTAGCTGAACATAAACAGCAACACCAGTAGCCTGTATGCTACATGCTAACGGGCTTAAAGCGCTGTGTTGGTATTAGCTAGCCATCATTTAGCTAACATTACCTGCATCCAACATCTTGACTCAACTCAGTCGTTTGGTTTAGGGGGGGAAGTGTCCAAAGTTCTTTGGGTTAGAATAGAATGTTTTTCTCCAGGACTGAAATGTATCCTTTTCTTAATTGCCCAAGTCTAGGAGTTCTACTGGTCTTCTATCATTAGTAGTAGTGTTAAAATACATACTCTCGCCCACCTTTGAAATACTTTTAAACATTATTTCAAGTGTTTCTTGTCTCTCAGTTGAAAGTAGCAAAATAATTTTATTTAATGTTGACATTTCAGCCTGTTCTCTTAGACTTATGCCCCCTAATAACACAAGGCTACCAGGAGTTTTCCCCTGCAATAAACCTAAGGAGGAAAAACAAATCTGAAGTTAGTACAGTCCAGCGACATAATATTCTTGTCACGTGCTCCACAGCCTGTGTTTCTAGTGCAGTTTTTTCCTGCCAAAGGCCAGTGTACAATCAACTCAACATTCACTAATGTGTCCAAATAAGTCATGCTGGGAATGACAAGGTCCTGTATATACTTAAATAATATAAATAAAGGGTATAAATATTTTTAGGCAACTGAACCTGAATCTGTGCATTGTGTGCCTTATTACACAAAACAAATTAGTACAGTATGTATTGTTGGCAATGTTAATTGGTTTTCTGCATGTGTCACATGTTTTGCTAATGTTTTTCTACAAGCAATTTGAAATTTAGCAGGATGTCTGTCTAAAAAAGTTTTTAATTAATTCCACTTGGGAGTTTAAGTCCCCCAAAAGGACAGTGAAAAATACTTATTGGGTTGAAATTATTTATTTCCTTTTACTGCCAGTGTTGCGAAGATTTGTGATATTCCACGTCAAAGTGGTGCCAAGCAGTGAACCTACTTTCATAACTATAGGATGTAGGGGCGGTCAAGGCATTGCACTGTTGAGTAGAAAGCTTGACGCAGCCCGTCCTCCTCACAGCCAATGTATTAACACAGTATTCAAATGTTCAGATGAAAGCTGTCCCTTGGCATAGCCGGCAGTGGTGCAGATTCTGTAATTCCCAAGACGTGTTGGGAAGGGGATTGTTTCTGTTTGCCAGAAACGACGATTTGGGGGGATTATTGTAGCAGTGGGTGCATGATTTGGGTGACTTTTGCAGTTTTTTTTTTGTTTGTTTTTTTGAGTGTCAGTTGCACGTATAGTTGAAATAAAACAGAAATTGTTTCTCTGGGTTTTTCAGCCATCAAAATTAAAAATAAAAATTGCATTTATTAAAAAAAAAAAAAAAATACTAATAATGGATCTGATCCTCTGATCCTTAGAATCATGGGAACCATAATTTGTATTGGTTTGTTATTGCATGGAAATGAGGGCCTGATGCTTTGTCTCAGTTGGTTTCTGTGAGCCCATCAGACACACGACTAAGGAACAATTAAGCCTATTTTTAGATGTTGGCTGTTTTGATGTTTGAGGTCAGCACAGAGTCGACCACACAACACAGCATGTGGGAAATACTCCAAAGTAATATGTTCTTCTACCCCCCAAACATCTGGACAAGCTACTTCTTAGGGCCAAAGATCTAAGCCTGTATGAGTTGTGGAGGAATCAACAAAACAGTGGTCATTTTAGATGCATGTACCAATAATATACATGCATAATTTTACAGACATTTCTCTGCTAAGAAGACCTCCGAACAGCTATAATAAAAAAAAAAGCAAGACGAGTGAATAACTGATGATTATTTTTCCATGCATCCATTCAGAGTGAATTGAAAATTAAGAATCTATTTATATATACACAGACATTTAGTACAAGATATATATGCATTGATTCGAACAGCTGCATATAATTGATCTGAGACACAGGAGTGAAGTGCTGAGAAGACGTTGAATGAGTCTCATTTCTCACAACCCTCCAACACTCACACATTTTTTAGAGCTGTTTACTTTTGTGTCAAAGCAAGAATTATAATCTGTGTACACCTTAAAAATCACACAAAACTTAAAACCCAACCTTTCTTCAATCCAAGATAACTGCTATTAGTCAAAAACTTAACTTGCTCCAGAGGAGACTTTCTCTGACGAGTGGATGCAAATGTTGTGTAAAAGATAAATCGCACGTGAGTAACATTTGTATTTTACTTCAGAGAGGAGCAGTAAGCTTTACGCAGAACTGAATAAATCTATTGTCGAAACACAGTTTCCAAAATGTTAAGAGCAGGTTACTGTGCTCTGTGAAATAATTGTACCTGTAGAAAACCTGAACTATTTAAAACACCTCACACTTAAGAACATTTTAATTTTAAAACAAGAGACTACTTTATGTTCTGGTGATTAAGACTAAAGGTAGATTTCCAGTTTGCTTCCCTGCAATTTCCGCCAGAAATTAACTACCTTAAACCCTCCCTTAAATTATCTCTTGGACTGTTTTTGTCTGGACTTTTACTGCCAGCGTCATTTATGTAAACTGATAGATGTCGAGACTTTTTGTTCCTCTATCTTCCTCATTACGGGTTGTTGGACAGCTTAATGAGGACGAAGGGGAAAAAAAATGGAATGACACGATTTTCACCAATTAAATTAGAGCTAATATAAAAGTGTTTGTAAATGTAGCCGGGTGGTAAACTTTGGGTGAATAAGCGTACCGTTCCAAAGTGAGGGTTTTCTTTTATATTACAGTATCAATGCTGTTGAATTACTTTGGTTCAATTATGTAATTTTATTTGTTTGTTTTTTTTACCTGTAAATATGTTCAGGTGGTTGGTCTCGGGTGCTGCACGTTTTGGCCACCAGAGAGCGGTGTTCTGAGGTGATTGCTTGTTTCCCAAGATGGGGCAGGAAGTGCATGTCGTTCTTCTTCCTGTGTTGCTATGTCAGATAACTAGCTTGTATGTGCTTGTAAGTATTTTGCCTGCGGGAGATCGTTTTGAGCAGAAATGTGGAATGTGGCAATCTCCATAGTAACATGTGTTACTATGGAGATTGCCACATGTTACTATGTTACTATGGAGATTGCCACGTTCCATCAGTAGTTACCAACTGTTATGTTCTGATGGCTGAACACAAGTAAGCAGCGAGACAGCTTTGTTTCATCCGTCTCAACTAAAAAGAATAAAATATACTGGACATTAAGAACCCCAGTTATTGTGACCTGTGAGGCGAAGTATTTCCCGGGCTACATAAATATAAATATATACTCAGTTTACCTGTGAATGGCGTCGAGTTTCGCGTTGCGCTCCAGAAAACTGCAAACGTCGAGACCAATATGAGCAGCGCAATAAGCAGAAAAGCAGCCATGAATGAACGCGTCCGTAAAGCTGCACAACTAAACGCCATTATAATCTGGAAGATTAAGACAAGTGTCGCAAATCTGTGCATCTTGAGTCGTGGAGCTGCTGTGCTCTGACAGCAAACCCAGGGTCGTCTACGTGCTGGTCGTCGCCGACTTCTGCCATCTCCCTCTGTGCTAAATCGGAAGTCGAAGTGACATATTCCAAATTTTAAAAAATCTAAATCATTTTGTAAAATACATTTTTATCCGTAGAGGGGTCACAGGTGGTGCTGGTGCTTAACAGTCATCTTTTTAGACTGGGAGGAAGCCGGAGTACCCGGAGAGAACCCACCATGCACAGGGAGATGATGAAAACTCCATACAGAAAGACCCCGGGCCGAGAATTGAACCCAGGACCTTCTCACTGCAAGGCAACAGTGCTACCAACTGTGCATCCATTTTTAAGTAACATTTAAAGTTAATATGATTGATAATATAATTTAAGGTAAAAACCCAAACATGGCAGAGTAATAAAGGAACCTTGTTATCAGAATCAGACGTGGAGGCTTCTTGGGGTCGGGACCGATGAAGGCACGGAGAGCGTCTCGGGGGAGAGATCGACGGGGGAACTGGGTGGCGTCTCTTCACCAGGACCGATGGAGGAACAGAGAGGACTCGATACCTGGAGCGATGGAGGAGCAGAGGGGCGGAGGCACAGGGGGGCTTCATGGAGCCGAGGTCGACAGACGCATAACATCTTTAAAAGGTATGTCACCAAGTGACATACCTTTTAAAGATGTTATGAGCACCAGAAAAAAGACGCGTGAAAAATCCAGCTGTCTTTTTCTGGTGCTTCTCCAATCGGCTCAAAAGGCAGAGCGCGATTGTGTCGTCGACGACCTCGTGCTCCATGAAGCCCAGAGCCCATCCGGCAGAACACCCAAATGTTTTGGTCAGGTCCCTGAAAACCTTTTTTACAAGGCCAGGGACCCAATCCACCTGGATTTCCACCGGATGGCTCTCGATGTTGGCGCAGATGTTGTTAACCATGCGCTCCTGTACCTCCATCAGGGAATCCAAACACCGCCGTGTCTTGGACTCCCTGATGCCCAGACACAGCAACGACTTCACAAAAAGTCGCACTGTGTCCTTGCTCTGCTCCTCTAAGGACGCCCTCAGTCCTTTGGCGCTTCTCGCTGTCATCAGTTGGTGGACTAAACTGACGACAGCTCGCACCAAAGAACTGAGACCTAAGCCCGGCCTGAGGAGTGACACGGGGTTGTCACTATCCACGGGAGATGTGACTGCAGTGATCAAATGCTTCAAGAAAAGCATGTCGACCACTGCAGCACATTCTCCGTGGATAGCCGTGTCTTCTCCCATCGCCCGGGCAAAGGCCTGAGAGACCTGGCTTCCAAATATAACTTTTAAATGGCCATATTCGTAGGCCAGGTTCTCAGAAACGTCCTTCACCAAATCGGAGAAAACCTCCGTCAGATGTCGGACCAGGTATCTTGTCCTCTCTGTCACTCCCTCGTCCTGGTCCAAAAGGTCCAGGTCCAACCAGATCTCCTCTTTAGTTTGAAGAATATACTCTTCAATGGCTGGGATGGCTTGAACGTTGATTAAAAATCTCATCTCTCGTCTTAAATCCATTGTTTGTTGATTGATCCTCACTAACTGTCTTCGAATGAAACTCCAGTTACCAACCAGAGTTATTTATACCCCGTGTTACACAACAAAGCAGTATGTGACATCACAACCGATGACATCTCAGCACAAGAATACACGCAGCGCTGTGACGTAATGGGCCGACAAATCAAGTGTTCTGACGATCTGTGCGACCTCGGCACTTTGTCTTAACGGACCTCTTCTTTCAGTAACGAGTAATCTAACGCGTTACTATTTCAAATGCAGTAAACAGAGTAAAGTTACTTATCCAAATCACTGTTCGTTACTATTTTCTTTTGTAATGTAATGTTATTTCCTCTAAGCGTCTTGGGGAGCGACCGCCGTTTCTATGCAACAGTTGTCAGCAGCAACAGAAACGTAAACAATGGAGGGAGGAGAGAGATGCGCATTTTGTTGTTGGACAGTCAGGAACTCTTTTGAGTTTCTGTCAAGTCCGATTGTTATAAGTGATTTTAGGCTTATTTATTTATTTATTTAAGTCGCGGGTTGTGCATTTTTTTTCTCGACTTGTTTCTAAACATGAAGTTGCTCATTTGGGCCTGGAAATAAGCAGAAACACATAATGAGACCCGGATGTTGTCTGACGTCCAGGAAGTTTTAGTTCACCATTTTTTGGATGAACAGGGAAATGTTCATCTGTCTCTCCTTGTTAATGTCAAGCATTAACAAGGCGTATCTTGCCCACCCCTAAAACTGTACGTCAGGTAGCACACCTGAGTGAAGTTGGCCCCCCCACCTTCTTCAAATCAGACAAAATTGGTGTCAAACGTTTGTGCTGCGTTTGAGCTGGTTTGTACAAAGTGAAAAGTGATGTGGCCTAGAAAAAAAAAAATCACTTTTCACTTTGTACAAACCATCACAAACGAAGGACAGTTGACTGACACCAAATGTATTTATTTTTGCAAATGTGAGCAGGGGTCATTTTTCTTAATATCTTCAGAATGATACCAGCACAAACAAAACTTTTTGCTGCACAAACCAGCACAAACGCAGCCGAGTTGATTGACAGCAATTTTGTCTGATTTGAAGAAGGTGGGGGGGCAACTTCACTCAGGTGTACTGGGATGTTATGCAGCAGTGGGACAATAACAAAAACAGAACATCCTCTGAAACCAGACTGAGCTCATCACGAAACCACATTTGTAAAACCAGCACATCTGTCATGGAAGCAAGAGGCAAAAAGCACAATTTCCAAATTATGAGAGCAATTTTGAAGCAGAAATTTTAAATCGGCAGGCATTGTGGGAAGGCCCTTTTATTTTATTATTATTATTTGAACTTTGTTGAATACACATAGAGAGACCAGGAATGGGATCCAGGACTGGTTGTGGGTTTGATTCAATGATTATGAATCAAACCCATCAGTACTGTAAAAACAGTGTGATGGAAAAATTTGGGTTTTCCAAAACTGCTCCTACAAACAGAATCTTTGTTGCCTCTTACGTCTGAATTTGAGAAACCAATAAAATCTAAACCATAAACAAGTGCTGGGCACGTTCACGGACAGTTTATCTTACCAGTTGTTTTTTGCAATAAACTCAAACAAACACGGTCTAATTAACATCCGCTGCATCTTAGTGCAGTTTCAAGAGAGCAATTACACGGCTGCACTTCTCACAAGCAGGAGACAATAAATCAAATCCTATCTTTACTTTGTGCCTTTAAGCTTCTTCTTTTTTTTAATTTCTTTTTTTTTATGAAAGGTGCAAGAGTGAGTTTGCTCAGTTCTATTCTTAACAATAAGCTGGAGCCGGATTTGTAGTTTTGCCTGAGCCGCTTGATGCCCGCGCAAGTGTCACAAGAGGACGTTCAACAAATCGACTTAAAACCAGGTTTTGCTTCCCTTCACTTGCGATTCAATATTTTCCTGATGACGTTCGATGTGTTTTGTGCTGATCGAAGTTTTCCTTAAGACAAATGAAACCCGCCCAGGAAACTCGGGCTGCTTTGTCTGACTGTACAGCCGAGTCAATTTAAAGAGATTTTGTACCGTCTATAAAAAAAATTAACACAATTTATAAGCATAAAGGCAAACCGTCAAAAACAAAAAACATTTTCTCATTTTCTTTATCCTGGCTTCATGTCATCTATAGTCCAAATTGATCTCAAATTTTAATCACGAGGAATATGGATGAAGACATCAACAACAAACAAACATATCTCAACTTTAGTCCACACGTTGAAATATCTAAATCAGATGCAAGTTGTTTTTTTTTTTAATTTTGTTAAAATTGACCAAACATTTTATTTCTGATCCTGCTTTAATGGGGTCTGCTGTCTTCCCCTCATGGCACACATCCCCAAAAGTGACATTTGACAGGCAGAAACTGATAGAAAACTCTGGGGGGGAGGGGGGGCATCAAGCAGCGATTAATC
Source organism: Poeciliopsis turneri (assembly GCA_922788865.1). Taxonomy (NCBI): domain Eukaryota; kingdom Metazoa; phylum Chordata; class Actinopteri; order Cyprinodontiformes; family Poeciliidae; genus Poeciliopsis; species Poeciliopsis turneri. Next base: position 2,485,449 of record CAKLNU010000344.1, read on the forward strand.
AGCTGTCGCTCTGCAACTTGGCTACTGTCTGTTCAGACTCTTTGAAAAAAATCATACTATTGCAAACTTTCTTCTTCTTTTTTTAAATCTGACACCAAAAAAAATAGCAAAGCTTACATGCAGTCCTCCTCACACCCTTCGTTAAAACCCAGATCACACAACCTATGCACAACGTATTAGATATTTCTTACCGTAAAGAATGCAATTCTGACCCTTGTCAAACAGTGTAAATGGTTCAGTTCAAAAGAAATGTGACAGACATGGACATGCAGCTCTCCTTCCAAAGAGACGACGGAGTCAAATTTTACTCTCACTGTGACAGGAGCAGTGCAAACATTAAAAAAACAGAGGGGAAAAAAAGCACATCTAGCACTAATTTTATACATACGAAAAGAAAACCTTCTTCAAATGATTTTCGAGTTTCTGCAAAAGTGAAGTAAAAGCTTCTTCTGCTCGATTACAGTGAATCCAAACAGCTGAAACAAACAGGCTATGGGGCAGATCTTAAAGGAGATTCAACTCTGTAAAAGATAAAGGAGTTTGTTTTGGGGGGTTTTCCACTGATCAAATCTGATCAAAAAAAAAAGCATCACTTTGTTCCCTTTTGCATCTTTTTGTCTTTTCAGTTGAAACCGATGACTCTCCAGTGCACAGATCTCACTTTCTAAAAACTTTTTTTTCTTCTCCCCTTTGCTTATTTTAGTACTTTTATTCCCAAACTCCAAACCACCAAACAGACACCAAACCTTCTGCATCTTATTCCTCTCAACTTTGTTCCGTGTGACAGAAATGATTAAGTGGAAGGCGCTCAGGTTGCTGCAGGTTTGGACTCTTGTGCGCCTTTTTTGGGAGGGCAGGTTATTTCCCCCCTTTTTTTACGCACGACGGACGAACCCAAACCTCTCCAACCTCTCCGAGAGCCGCTCTATCCGCACGGAGCACATACCTGTTTCCACAGAAAGCTGTCCACTCCGTTTAACATCCAAGAAATGGCCACGTGGATGGCGGAGAGAATAACTCCAGTGATGACAGCGGCGCGCATCCTGACGGGCAGCAGCGTGTAGATGACATGGATGAAGAACACGGTCCACCAGATCCCCTCCGAGGCGCTGCGCGGCCGCACCAGCAGCACGCCGATCACCTGGACCACGATCACCAGCAGGATGACGGCGTAGCACACCAGCCACATGTGGTCCTGGTGGAACGCGTTCCGGTTGCACACCACCATGAGCGCCAGCGTGAGGAAGATGGCCAGGGAGAACACCACCACGTAGGTGACCGTCGGCGCGCCGGAGCAGTGGAAGGCCAGCATGACGGTGAAGACCAGCACCAGCACCCCCATCAGCATGGTCAGGCTGCTCTGGTTGAGGCGGAAGAAGTAGCGCTGGTAGAGCCGCTCAAGCTTCTCCGACTGGAACTTCTTGGACCTGAAGACGTGCATGACGCTGACGCAGCACGCCACCAGGGAGACGTTCACCTCCGGCATGACCCCGTCCCCCTCCCGCTCGCCCCTGTTGTTGTCGCCCCGCGATCTGGCCCGGCGCTCCTCCAGACCCAGCTCCACGGACTTGGGTCTCACCTCGGCCGGGTCGGCGCGCTTCGCGGACGCGGGGTTGCTGTTGCCGCGGCTCTCCTCCTCGCCATGGTCCTGCCAAGCCGAGCGGGACCTGAAGCTGACCCTGCTGCTGACGGTCGTGGAGGCTCGCCCCGGAGGAGGCCGGCGCTCCGGATCGACATCCTCCGCCTCCTCCTCCCCCTGCTGCTGCTGCTGCTGCTGCTGCTGCTGCCTCCAGCGGCTGTTGGTGCGGGTGAGCTTGTTGCGCGGGGATCTGGCTGAGTATGGGCACCCGTTGGCCAAGGAGTCAGCCTCTCCCCAGGCTGATCTGTGCTCGGTCCCTCCCCTCAGCCCGGGCGCACCGAGTCCGGGCGGGCTGACGCTGTTCGATCTGGACATTGTGGAGGACACAACGGATAAACAGTCACACAGGAAAAGTTTTGCTCCACTGACGGGGGGAGGGGGAGGAGTGTGGGTGGGGTGGAGTGGAGTGGGGGGGCTATTCAATCACAAGGTTGACTCGGTTTAAATGTCTCATACGAAGTGAGCTGTTCATCTTTGGGGACAATCTAAATATATTTAAACAAAAATCCTTCGGGGTAAAAATAAATAAATAATAATAATAATAATAATAAAAGGAAATCAATTGAACATGACAAGTCACAGGGGGGGAAGCAGGGCTCGATCCAGGTGGATTTGGCTCTACATCATCGGGGCCCAATTAGCGCTCATCCGCGGAGAGGTTGCGCGGCAGCGCGCCTCGTGGATGGAGTAAATGCGTTATACGACTCGGAAGGTCCCCGGAGATCATAGCGCAGCGCCATCAGATCCACATCAGAGACGTTACGGCCGATCTGCTTCCTGTGCCTCCTGTGTTCGCCTCCTGCGGTGAGCGTCGACACAAAACCAAAGATAAGAAAGGAAGAAAGAAAGGTCCCATGTCGGCACCTATACGATCTCCAGGCACCTGCGCTTTGCAAATAAAAAAACCAAAAACGTTTCAACCTTGACGGTAGTGGGAGCCACACTTTCGGCCAAAATGAGGCATCATCATCATCATTATTATCATCATCATCACGATCATCTCACAACACGGGGAGCAAAGAGGAGAGAGCTCAGCCGCTCCTCCTCCTCCTCGTCCTCCTCTGGCAGTCGTGGTCAACGGCGCAGCGTGTGTCGCCGCGCCAGCAGCTCATCGTCAGCCCGCTAACGCCGCACAGTCGACGACCAACAGCTGTCCGTCATCGCCGCTCAGGTCTCTCACTGCCGAGGGGTCCGGCGGCTGCAGGCTGTGGATCCGCGAGCCGGACAGCGGCGAGCATTTCACAAGGGAGCGTCCACGCCTCAGCGCGTGCTCCCGCGGCCTCCGGCGAGAGCCGTCGGTGTCCGTTCCGAGCGCGGCATCACAAACAAGTCGCCCCCCGCCCCGCGTAAACAGACAGATCCCCGCCGCCGCCGATCGTCGCTCCGACGACCATTCAACCAAGTGTGCTTCCTGGGGCCCGCCTTTCCGCCGCGCCTCCATTGGAGAGGGGAAGAGGGTGAGTCACTCTCCGGCGAGCTTCCATTGGATCGCGGGCCGTTCAATCTCTCCACCCCCCTCCCCCCCCATCGCCAAGCGCCCAAGATCCGGAGACTATGCGACCCCCACGGACGCCTTTCGATGAATGTGCGGATCTCAGCGGCCCCGCAGCTGGAGAAGCCCGCACACGCAAAACCAGAAGCCGCGCATGATGGACCAACAGAGGGTTCTTCTTTGCTCCAAAGGTTTCTGGACCTCAATAGTCAACACAACTCCAAAAGAATAACAATAAATATATACACATACATAGTCTCGACTGCAGTTTTATGTTTCTGCTCCTTTACGGGGTTCAAAACTTAAACTTCCCGCTTTTAATCCATTAATTAATGAATTCAGTTCAGCTCTTGAGTTGTTTGTGAACTGCAAATCAGTTTTCTTTTATAATATAAAGCTTGTATCAGATTAGACTGCTTCAGTCATCGATCGTTTTAAGTCGCACAGGCGATTCCTGGAAAAACGCGGCCGAGGGCGAGCCACACTGAACAGCCCCCATCCCAAACCCGGCTTTACGTTTCCAAATTACACATGGAAGATACACAAGTAGTAATAGTTCTTCTGTCATTTTTGTTTGGAAAGTAGCTTTATAGGTCATGCTGCTGCAGCAATTTGTTCAAATCAAAGCAGTGGTGGCTCTTGGACGAATGGTGCCATGCACATTTCTCACACCCTTCGCTCCACGTGTAATCGTTAGTTCAACATTTAATTTAAGTCCTGTTGTATTGTATTGTTCTTTTTTGGAATGGGATGCAGGCCTCTGGCAAACGGAAATCTCCGGATTTTGACCTTTCTCGAAATAAACACGTGGTAGAAGAAACTAAAATACATACTAAGCTGTAAAACAAAAACTGACAAGACGGATATTACAGTCTGCTCTCATTCCAGAGATTGTACTTCCTACAGGAAGTTGTTACGTTTCCCCGTCACCACAGTGCGAGCACCGGTACAATTAATTGCAGCAACGTCGGTTGCTCGCTGCAATCAACATCAAATTCAGTCCAACACTCCTGCCTCCGGGTGTGTTGGACTGAATTTGGTTCCACTCTAGGATCTAATCAGAGTGGATATGACTGAATATGAAGTGATCTGTTCTGTGTCAGAGCAGAAATTGAATCTGTTTTGTTAACCGAGGCGCTTTGTGATGGAATCATGTGAACTGATCTTTTCCTAAATATCTTTCCATCTGTAGCTTTATGTCCCTATGAGTTTAGCTTTTCAAGTAAGTGTTAATGGTTCTTTAATATGGGATGATCAGGAGGTAAATGCTGTGTGTTTGCTCTGCTTTTTTTTTTTTTTTTTTTTTTTATAATAAATAATCCAGAAACTCACCTCTGTTGGTGAAAAGTGACCCCTGACTTGTCTGAACAAAAAAAAAAACGAAGCTAACGTTTGCTTTTTGTTTTGTTTTATAGAGGTCGTCTCATCCCCAGGGTGATGCTGCCCTGGGTGGTGAGCCCAGTCGCCCATATGAATACCTGACACTGGCCAAATGTCATAATCCCGTTTTCATGACCTTTGAATAATCACATTTTGCTCTGCAGAGGGAGATTTTACTCATTGTCCTCGTAATGAGTCCCCGACTCTGCCTAACACCCATCCTTATTGGAAACTTTGCAACTTCAATCACATAATTTAGAAATGAAAAGTAAGCATTTGGCTCGTTCGAGGCCATATCAGGCGCTAATGGGAATAAAGCGGAAGCATGTGACGGCGAGCCGCATGTCTCGGCTGTGACCGTCTCACCTCCAGCTGCATTCCTTGTGCCCCTTTCAGGGTGAAACGCTGTCAGCCGAGAGAACAGTGGCTTCCATTCAGAGCATCCGTCCCAGTTTTCCGTCAAATAAGGAAGAAACTGGGAGCTCAGATAGAAATCGGACACAGAACCATCTTGGCCCGAGTTGCGCAACTTGTTTTGTCTTGCTCGTCTTGTGACTGCGTGTTTGCTCGCCTCTCTTTGCTCTCTCAGATGTCAGCAACACGAGACGTCGGTGGGGTTGAGTTGGCAGGAATAGATGGGAAAGAGAAAAATTCAATTTTATGGTGGCAGTTTGAGACGTTCGGTCAACTTACAAGAGTTTGCACTTGCACTTAGAACGGACTCGAAGGCTTTCGTGAAGATAAATTGTCACTTGGATGGCGTTTGGGCTCTCTTCCACAAACACAACATGAATCCAAGTCAAGATGACTGGCTCACAGTTTTAAGGTGCAGGTTGAAACCTTTGAGTCCTTCAGACAACGGCCACATTTACACCGAGCTGAAATCACACACGACTTGGCTCTTGAACGAACAGCGGACTTCTGGACGGAATTTTATTTAGGAGTAACAGAGTAACAAAGGGCCCGTATCCCTTTCCAAGTTTTTGCTGAGAAGAAAATTGAAAACCACAAGCCTTTAAAAAAAAAAAAAAAAAAAAAGTTAACTTCCACTGAACAATTATGCAGTAGTTCATGTTGATCCCCCTCTGCACCAAACGTTGAGATAATGCGGAAAAACCAAATGATTTCCAGGTGAAATAGTCGACGCTTTGAATCGCACTTGGTGAAGAAGGGTTTGAAGCAGCAGCTTCATCATGGGAATCCGTTTTATTAAATCTGCTTCAAAGCGCTTGGGCAAGTCTACCGACTTTTGTCTCTGCAGAACGTTATTCTCTGCGTACCGCATTTAGTTTAGTTCATTGTTCATCGTGAGCATTTCTTATCATGATACAAATTTTTGATTTATTAACGAGAAAAAAAAACCCAAATCTGACATCAGAAGTTCTATTTTTACCAGCTTCTCCACTGCTTGTTCCACAAATATCAATAAATTTGAAATTGAAGCTTAAATTGCATTTCAGTTTTGCAGTTTCTAAGTCACACTTCTTTAAAAAGCAAAGAAGCCAACGTGAAATGGGAACATTTTCACTGATTTCTGTGCCATGCATTCGCACTTAGACTTCGGTTTGCTGAAGTTTCCCCGTGACGATTCAAACACAAAGACTTTCTCCTCTTTGGACTTGCCAGGGTCACATGAAAGGCTGAATGTACACTCCAGACTTCAGGACACAGAAAGAAAAGAGTGGAGCATCACTGTGGCTTTCCACTCCTCTAATTTTCACACAGCTGCATTTCTTTTTCATGAGTAGCAGCCTGGTTAGTCAATGGATTTAAAGACTCTTTGCTGCTGTATGACATGCAACGCTTCCTCCTACATGCTGTTAAAGTGACTCACAGGGACATTAAGTCAAAACACACAAAACAGCCAGTCTCTCTGCGCAGGTAATGAGGGGTATTACAACCGCAATTATCAGTTTTAATGATAGCAACACAAACACAACAGCGAATGTGCTTTACCATGTTTTAGGTTTATTGTAAATATATATATGTATATATATATATATGTATACTCAGTGATCATACCCGTCAGGCTGCTGACGTCCTGCAGAAATTTGGTATCAAAACTTTTATTCAACAGAACCAGATGTAAAGAAAAATACCATGCTTGAGTTCTTGTCTTTTTTTTCTTTTCTTTTTGCTTGTTTCCTCTTGGGTTGTGAGAAAAAAAAGTCATCATTCAAGGCGTCTACATCACCGCTTTCATGCAGTTTTTCAGTTGTGTGCTTCCAACAAACGAGGTCAAATCATGCTCAACCGTCGACGAAGGAGAATGGGAACAACAGCCAATTGATTCGACACGACCACAAAGGAGATCTGAATGCAGTGCAGGAAAGGTTGGTTTTCCAGAGCGCAGGCATCAAACTCGAGGCCCGTGGGCCAAATCTGGCCCACCATAGTTTTTAAGTGGCCCTCTAGAATGTAGACTAAGTACTTAAGTGTGCACTTAATAATTATGTTCTTAATCAAATCAATGCAGCTGATATCTGTTTAGTCCCAAATTATATCAGTCAGTCCCTCCAGTTTCTTGAGAATTATTGTGGAAATTCACGCAAAATCAACAAATCCCCGCACTTTTTTGCGCTAATACATAACTGGGAGTTTATTGCAAATTTTTCTCCAAAATCGTCAAATTTTCTTACTTGTACGAAACAGCTGCCTCAGCTCTAATTAATGTCAGATCATAGTCCATGACCTACACAGCGAGTGATAAAAAGTCGCATTTACCGTCATAAATGTGTAAATATCACAAATGTTTCCAAATTAGTACCGCAAACACTTTGGGTTTTTTTGCGAAAAACATAAGAATCACAAAATCCTGGAGGGGCTAAAAAGATGATTCTTGATTTTCAGAATTGATTTGTGATCAGGTTTTATCAATACGCTCTGGCGCAACCGGCCCTTTAAGAGCACTCATGACCTTGATTTGGCCCAAACAAAAATGAGTTTGACACCGCTATTCTAGAGAGAGAGAGATCAGCGTCAAAGGACATGAAATAAATGTAGATCTCAACTTGAAGGCGTCGGCATTGCTGGAAAACATCAACGGATTCCTCAGTGAAGGGAAGCAGTCGGTGCTTTGTAAAAGCGTTCCCACCCAGTTACTGCTACTGCATCAAATCTGAGATGCGTTTTCAGATTTGATGCGACAGAGTCGCACAGAGTAGTGCTTGGTTCTGAAGCAGAAGAAAAACGACAATTTTCGAAAAAGTATACAGCAAGAAAACAAAAAAGATCTAAATAAGCGTATTCAGCCTCTTTCACCACTGGTCTATGTAAAGTCTAGCAGGTTACACTTTTCACTTCTTTATTTAAAAACATTGATGTTTTCTTCCCACTTTGAAATTATGCACCACTTCGTCGTGCATAATCTAATAGATTTTTCTGTGATAAAAATCTATTAGAAAAACCAGCTTTTCGATCATAGTGTGAAATCCACACAGCGCAGTGTTTCCGGCAGCTTCCTTCTCAGAGATGGAAACATAGAAGCTACAAACAGCGTGGTCAGTAGAGTGACACCACTGGCAAATTATGTTTTAATTATATTTAAAAAAACAAACAGTTGTAAACCATTTTGTGACTCGCTGCATGATGGACGTTGTGTTTGAGGAAAACTAAAACTGTCACCTTCAGATGTCCTACTCCAAGTTCCAGACATTTACGTGGCTCGATATCAGAATAAGTGTCAGAGGTGTGTACATTAGTCTTATAAAAATAAAACAAAATATAGCAGAAAGGTAGAAAGTTTGAATAGTCTGTTAGCTCATTAAGTGCGACAGTTTCAGCTCACAGAAAAGAGAAAGATCAAAACTTAAAAAAAAAAAAAAAAAATCAAGTCCAGACATAAATCACCCACAAGCACAAGCTCTTCACTTGAGAATATTACTTGAGCTCACACACCTCAATATTTAACCACATTTGAAGCAAAGCAATTCTGTCATCTTTTTTTTTTTTTTAAATTGAAGTCAACAAATTTAAACATCCAACACTTATTTAGGCTACAATTGTCTTACATAATCAAAGCTCATCTTATTTTAAAACACTTTTTGCTACAGCATGTTGTGCTATCAGTTGTTTTTATGCCAAACTGTACCACCACTAGTTCTTCTTCAGTAAAAGGAAACAATATGGTGAAAACCTACAAAAGAAGTTCAGTCAAAAATATCACTTTGAACAGAAGAGAAATGTGGAAACAAAGATGGATGCATCCAGTAACACGAGGTGTTTGAACATAAACCGAAGAAACAGTCAGACCATGCAAGACGCCATTCATGGTGGAAAGAGCAGACAAAAGAATCACCATATAGTGCATTGCAAAAGTATTCGCGCCCCTTCAGCCTTTTCAGATGTCAGTCACAGGTTTCAGAGTATTTTAGCGAGATCTTGTGCCATAAATGTGAAAATTACATAGGAATGGCGAGAAGAAAGTTTTGGTTCATAATTGTGGGAGGACGTGGTTCTGCAAAATATACATTGCACAATAAAAAAAAAACAAATCATACATTACTCCTGCATCACAATTATGGCCAACCGTCTGGTGATCCATCACATGAAATCCTCCCAAAAGGTATAGAAAAGATTTCTCCTCGGCTCTAAGCTTGTACTTCAGCAAGACACTGTAGTCTAACGTGAGCCAAACGAACACAAAACAAAAAGCCGCAAAGTTAAAATAATAATTATGATAAGGCAAAAAAACCAAAAACAAAAAACAAGCATGCAGGCATGGGATGGAAAACAAAAGGTTTATTGAGCTAAATGTGGAATGTAGCCAAACTTTTCAATAAATTACACAAAATGGAAATCATCAAATCAATTTGTACAAAGGACGCAAAACCTACAGACACCAACGTTCAGCGTTAGGCTGCAACTTAATCTTTCTATGTTACGGCAGCATAAAGCAAACCAGAAGGCGATCAAAGAAAATAAATGAATAAATAAGTGGGAGGTGAGAATCCGAATCAACTCTCCATTCCAGTGTCGTTTATCAGGAGGTCAAAGGTCGATTAGTGTATCCTTCTGTTCAGATTAGCTCTGCTCAATGCTCACAGAGCAGCTCATCATTTCTTTAAGCTTCAATGTAATCACAATTTGTTATAAATATGCAAAAAAAAAAAAACCCAAAGATTTATCCAGAATGTCTGTATGACTCCCTTACATTGCTGTAAAAATTTGAAAGATTAAAATGGTGTGGGTGGATGATAAGATGATCTACGGGGCGGAGACGGGCCGGTGGGGGTCAGTTTTGGCAGTTTGAAAACTAAAAACACGGATTTGTTCGTCATGGGATGTTTTGGTTGCTTTCCTCTCGTGTGAGCCGATGCGAGCGCCGCGCAGCTCACTCCACTTTGCTGTAGTCGTCTGTGTGGCCCAGCACCTTCTTCCTCTGCCGCATCATGTGGAAGTACAGCTGGGGAAAGACTGAGGGGAGAGGCGTCGTTATGGCCAACGCAGGGAAAAACGACTGAATTTTAAGAAAAAGCTAACTTCTTGAACCGAGAGGAGATTTGCAGCGTCTACCGTTACTTTGCGGATGAGGCAACGAAATGCAAAAACTTGATCGCAGGAGGAAAAGTTATCCCGCAGAGTTATGATTATCACCAGGCTTGCCGATAACGACACCGGATGATAAATTGTCTCAGAAGTCATCGCGATAAACTGTATCATTGTTTTGAGGACATTTTCAAGTGATATAATGAGAATGGCATAATAATGCAAAAACACATTCTCAATACGCTTTAAATTCTAATGAACATTTAACACGAGAATCAGAAGACATTTTAAATATCCAAATTGAACAAACAAAACATCAGAGAGACAACAAATTATACATTTTCTGTAAACAAAATTGTCCTTCAAAAAAAAGGGCGAGTTGAAACAAATGCATCAGGCTGGAGATTTTTGTCGTTTATTATTGACCTTGTTTTAATTTATCGTGCGATTAGCACATCCCCTTTATTTACATTTTGAATGACTATTTAATAGTAGTATAATTTTCCAGAAAAACCAATTTTATAATATAAGTGAAATAGAAAATATAAGCGAATGAAGTTTATTTAAAGATCCCTTAACATAAAGCCAAAGCACTATAATTAATTCTAAAAGAAAAAACTAGTGCAGTTTATTATTCTGCCAGGAAACTTTGGCATTTATGGTGATTACAGCTCTAAATGTCTCAACAGGGCTCCCTACACAAACAGTTCTCCCAGGCATGTTATATGATATATTTTCAAACCTGCTCAGGAAACACGACAGCCTTTACTGCTGCCATGGCAATCACTAATACCAATAATCACTTTGTCCCAACCATAAAAAAAAAAAAAAAGTTTATTTTGTTTTGATTTGAGCAAAAGCACAACACTGCATTCTGGGAAATGCGTCCCGTCTCATAATCTCTTTGCTTTAGGGGTGTAAACATTTTCTAATTGCGACACCCAACCCGACTTCCTGCTTTGTTCATAGAAGGAAAATATTTGTCAGGTCTTAACATTTTTATATTTAGGCTTTATCCCCCATCAATTTGACAGCGGTATTCAACTCAGTGTGTTTATTCATCCATACTTTTTTTTTTTTTTCAGGCAACAGCAATTTTGTGTTGATACTTTAAAATTTAACCAACAAAGAATTAAAAATTTGGAACAGCGAGTCTGAAATCACAACTTAGAATCTGGAACTAATGGAAAACTTAGACAAGTTTCAGTTAAAAAAAACCCCAACAAACTGTGCTCGTTTACTTACGGGGAATGTAGGAGATCATGACGAGGATGAGGAAGGTGTAGTAGTCGAAGGAGAAATTGTACTTGTTGGGGAGGGTGACGGAGTACAGGCCCGTCTTCTGCACGTACGGCAGAGCTGCATAGATGGTCAGCAGTTCTCCGCTCACTCCCATCGGATACAGAACGATGAAGAAGGTGTACCTGCAGGGAGAGATTCCAGACAGAAAAAGGCACGGGGGAATAAAGAATCCATCTTAATAGTTTATTATTGACTGCTCCTGCATCGAGGGATTGAGAGGCATCACTATGCTGTAGGAGAGAAGCGGCATTGATGGTCTGAACCAAAAAAATAAATAAATGTGTTTTCAAAACTTGCAGCTAAGGCTAGAAAAAACAGATTGTGTTTAATCTGGTGAGATAAAAATAAAAAAACAAACTTTGGAGTCAATTCTTTAAGAATGACCTAAGATCAACCAAAGGGAACGCAAACGAACAGTTAAATTGGTGATAAAATAAACCAACTTTAATGATGCACATTATTACCTCATAGGAATCACGTATTCATAATAAGTAAATAAAAAAAATAAAAAAAAACAAGATGCAAAGCTGCTTCTGGAAGCGTTAAGGTTTAAATTCATATTAAAAAAATCCAATGATCAGTCATTTTCACACCATGTGAAAAAAAACTAGTGCAGATGTGAAATTAATTATGAGCGCTATGCTGCACTTTCTTTCTTCTAGAGAAAAAAAACACCAAGAAGAAAAACTTCAGCATCCTCCCCTTTAATCCAGCACCTCAAACCTCAAAACTGTCCACTCCTGATGCTGAATGTTTCGCAGACGCGCAACCAATTTTCTGTCTCTTAGGGGGCGATTCAAACTGAAACTCAAATACCAATATAGCAGCGGCCTCATTTGCTACCTAGCAACAAAGACCGCAGGGAGAGAGGCACTTAACGACTGTTGCCTTGGTTGTAGACGCAGAAAAATCCTGTTGGCCAGATAGAGACGTCCATTTTCATTGTGGAAACACAATTTGCTTCACATGGATGCTACCGTGCACTGCTGCTCTACGGTGATGTATAAAGTGTCGCTGAAGCCTTTTCAATAACGAGGATGGAATTGATAGACGTTATTTTTACTGCGGAGATTGTTTTTGTGTCCTTTTAAAACTTCTATCTATTTTTTTTTATTGATATTTTATTTGACAGACCAACACAAAGTTGTTTGAAGTGGGAAAAAAACAGTAGGGTACTTTGTTTTGTTTTTTTTTCTTTAATTGGATCCTAGCATTCATGTGTACTCATCCTTTCCGAGGTAATTCTTTGTGAAGCCATATTTTGAGGCATCACTCTACCATTTTTGCACATCTACAGACTGAAAGTTTTGACCAGCTTCTTTGCAAAATAAAATAACGGTGGGTGATCTGAACAGACCAAAAAGTAAAAGTAAGTGATACTGCCTCGATATTACAGTGGTCACACATAACAAGAGGGTAACTGGGGTAATAAAGAGACCTAGACAAAACATCCGTAATCTGCATGATCACAACCACAGAGTCTGCTGGCTTTGTCCTCCAACTCTGAGCAGCGAGAACAATCCTTACAATTTACAATACTGCACACCAAAAACTAGCCATGGGAAGCCCCGAAGCTTCCTGCCTGGGTTTCTAGCATCGATCCGAATCGTCACACTAAAAACATTTTTCAGAGCAGCTGTTTCAGTGAATGCGGCGTTGCTTTAAACCTGAACACATACAGTGGTTTGTCGGTAGAACAAAGTGTGCAAGGCTGCGCGGTCCGTCGCACGCCGTTACGGACACCAAAACAAAAACAGAGAGGACTCCCAGGTAGCACTACAGCCTGCTATTTGGGAAAGTTGAGATTCCTCGTTCAGCTGGAGCGATGGCAGAGAGAGAAAGTTGGACCAAGTCAAATGTGGTTTTTGCAACCTGACTTCAAATTTACACACGATTTCCTTTAGAACTGTATCATTGGAGTCAAACTCTCTGGGTATTCTTCCATGAACGTCTTGCTGGACTGTTTCACAAACACTGGTACTGAAACATTTTCACATTATGAAAGAAGTTTAGGAATCTTAAAGCTCTGAATAAAATCAACTTGCAACTACAATCCTCAGTGAAAACCTTGAAGCCCTCTTTTCATACAATTATGACTCAGGGGAAAACAATCCCATCATTCGTTGATCTTGAGCAATATCTCTCCTGGCTTTCTGAAGGTCAACAGTTTGAATATTTGCTTTTTAGTAAAGGATTGAGGGAAACCGTAACATTTTACCACAGTTGATTTCAGAGAATTTTTTTGTCTCAACATGACATTTGTTGTGAAGTGGTGCTATATAAAAACTAAATTGAATTTTTTTGGTTATGTAGTCATCTGATGATGAATAGAATTAAAACGTATCAGAGATACGTCAGTGCTGGACTAATTTTGAATTAAACTGAATTATGACACCAAAAAGGACAAAAAGATTTACTGTACTAGATATGTAATTGCGTGTTGCTCATCACAAATCAAATCATTTGCATTATAACCGTCTTAATCTACTGTAGATCATGATACATGTTTTTGTTTAAAATGTGTGTTGGTACAGTGGCACCATCCAACTGTGGTATATTTCTCATGCTTTTCAAACAGTGAGAACGTTTATTGTAACCAGGCGTACTTTCAGAGATTAATGTGGATTTCTATGAGTAACAATATCTATAAATACAGCAAAGCTCCTCTCGTCCTTTAATGGCCATGGAAATGTTCTTTTTTGTCTTTACATGTTGGTCTTAAAGTTTATAGCATCACAGTGAAGTTTCAACTAAATCTCCTTGCTTAATGCAGACTGAGCGTTGACAGCACTGGATTCTCACTGACCAGTCCATAACTGGTGTCTTCTGTGTCTCACTGGTGCAGCTGAGGCTCATATCTAGGTGTGAAAGCACACTGAGCAGGACGATGAATCGCCCCACTGCTCCTTATGTGCTCAATGTCCTGTGCGACTAAAACGCTGCTTAGATAAACTGTGCAAATATATAACAGGAAGCACTACATGAGTGGGTGTACAGATAGGTGCACGAAAAACACATTGTAAAGCTATTAATAGAACTTAGCATAATACAGGGCTTTATGAACTGTTCTTACACCTTGAGGAAGATGTCTTTTTAAAAGGCAATTCCACTTATGATGTCACCAAATGTGAAAAAAAAAAATTGAGCTTGTGTTTCCCAGTGCATTATAAGCCTGGCGGGCCACCAGGCTTTTCTTGCTCCTCCACCAGACTGAGCATTGTTTAATTATTTTCTGATGCACCAGTAACAATATCTGTGTTTCCATTGATCATATAACTGAGCAGTTTGCCATTTCAAAAATACATTTATTTAATGGAAACATGTCAATTTTGGAAAAAAATTCTCGCTTTGTAATGAAACATTTTGGCGCTTGGATGAGGTGAGGATTTTTCGCAAATCTGCAACGGAAACACTTGTTGCATAACACAAGACACGTTCTCAACAGCCAGATGTTAAGACAAGAAAACAACAACAGGAAGCGGCACAACGATGTTTTTTTTAACAACTTATTGCGTGAACAAACTCATTTTAATTGCGTTTCTTGTTTAATGGCAACACGGCAATTGCGAAATTGTGTCTATTCTCACAAAATATTGACAAAGTTTTGCACACATTTGTGGAAACACAGCTAGTGACGGTAAAGACAGCTTAAGCTAAGTTTGCAGTTGACACACTGAATTGGGTGCAAGAGGATGCGCACCAATTGTGCCATTCCTACATCTTGGCCTGATGCACTATTATTTCCAAATTATGGTACTTGCTCATGCAGCTCCAAATCTTTTAATTTAAAAATGTGCTCGGTGTGCCAGGTCCGCTGTGCCCTGGCACCCCAACCACTGGGCTTGGCAGATTTTCTTGGGGGAAACCCTGAACCGATTAACAGAGAAATGTTTTACCTTGCCCACTTGATGAGGTACGGCAGATGATTAAGGAGGCTGAAGGTGTAGAAAGAGTAGCGGATGATCTCTGTGACGGTCCAGGCTGTGACGAACAGCAGCACACTGTCCTCACTTTGCACCTACACACACATGCAAAGGACGATGGATTGAGGACAAGGAAACAGAGGGACTTGCGTCATGCTTTGGTCGAAATCTTCTAAACGTTGTCAACCAAGGACCATGCCGTTTGTTCGGGATGCTCTAGGGTCAGATCACACTGCAGGCTTGTCGACATTTTCTTTGGACATTAAGTTACAACCGAAGCAAATACAATGTTAGACATATAGCCACACTTTGTCGCAATAACACTATGAATATTGTCACAGGCACTTAAAGAGAGAAAAGTATGAACTCAAGAAAAATGTCAGTACAACAACCACACTTACAGAATAAAAGACAGGAGTTACACAGCATAAATTATTCCAGATATCTAATAGATTCATTCCTTAAGTCTTCCAGCAAAACCCTCTATTTTTACTCACACACGTACTTTCCTCCGATCTATGAACAGGGCAAAAGGTATATCATCTGGTCACTTTCGAACACCAATGTTTAAAGACATGTAAAATACAATTTGAATAATGACAAGTTGATTTAGCTTACTGGGTTATAAATGTAAAAGACATGAATATACCTCTCTGACGCTGTGAGTGACGGCCCAAGTGAGAAAGACCCGAGACATGACCTGGAACCCCGTCAGGACCACAGAGGACGGCACGATTCCTGAAATTAGGATCAAGACCAAACTTTGATGGCTTTATGCTCCACTGCAACAGAAACTGGGTCCCAGCAGGACTTTTGTGATATTTTCAGGAACATATCATCTGCTGTCCCACCCCCCAAGTTGGACAAATACATTTAATATTTGCAAAGAGGCCAATTACTAGATGTTGAAAAACCTCAGTTCAAACAATTCTGATCTGACTGAAAGAAATTAAATCCCAAAAATGGCCTTGTGTACAGAAACTGCGTATCCATACTCTAAAGGTGACAGTGTAGAGTTAGTATAGGGAAGATTTTTAACTTATCAAAAAAGTAATTTTCCCGCACTTTGAAGGGGAAAAGCACCTGTCGGAGGAAGAAGTTACTAAAACAATGAGTTCAATTCCTTGGTGAAAAACAGTTTCTGTGTTCAGTCTCTATGGTAACCAGCTGCTGCCATGACCAATAGTTACCTTTCCCATTGAGGCTTCAAACTTTTGCTCAAACCACAGCAGCAGGTTACAGACATCAGATCCAACATTTTGTTGTTTGAACTCAACGTTAGCTGCTAGCCCTGCTAGCAATGTTGGATTCAGGGAATTTGTCGCTTGAAAAGCTAAAACAAACCAGTAGGATTGCACAGACACTCACCTACAGCACAGTGCAGGATCTGGGAAATAAAAACAGAGAATTACTCAGTGTGCTTCTAGAGGTAAAGCACAAGTCTCAATGGTGACTATTTCCAACCATGTGACACACAGGGCTACAGAACCTTGTATGCTAAAATTTTCGAGCTTGCATTTTTGGCTGTGTGCCTTTAGCTTGGGGTTGTGAAGTACGCCGGGTTATCAGTCTGATATTTACCACAGGACATACCAAACAATCTAAAGATAACAGAGAACAAGGCTTGGACCGAGCACACCTTTACTAGCCTAATGGTTTTTTTCTACTCCTGAAAAAGGAAACAGTTTGACTCAAAAAAATAAACATCCCATGTTCCATGTAAAAAAAAAAAAAACAACAAAAAAACATTTATAACTCAGAAACAGTATGCCTACGCAGCAATGGTACTTCTTGCCTCGTCTGAAAAGTTTAAACTGTCTCGGTGTTGGTGTTTATCTAACCTCCAGAAGAGCTCCTGTCTGAAAGAACTTCAGCGGCTTCTCTATAGAGTAATAAAGGCCGTGGTAGCTTCCCCTGGCCAGGTAAGCTCTAACCAGACCCACCGCGATCACCAGCCACCTGGAAGCACAAAGGAGGACAGAGTTACACTCCAAAAACTTAACTTCTTTAATAAATGATGATCCCATCAGGTTAGCGGATGACTAATGTCCAATTGAAGGAAATTCTGTGCAAAGAACAATCCAGTTTGAGGTTCAATTTTGAAATACTACAATGCAATCATATTATGCAGTCATATTAACAAGAACTAGAGTAAAATATGTTTGCTTTAAGTAAATAAAGCATGGAGTAATGCATGGATGACCTTTCTTTTTTTCTCCCTTAACCATAAACACCTTTGTTTACCTTTGTTTGTTTCCTTTGACTAATATTTAGATCGGTTTGATGTGCAGAAAGTCGCATCAAGCCGACCAGGAAGGGGGCAAACACTTTTTCTCACCACTGCATCAATGAAATTATCACATCTTTCTGAACACAGAGGCAGGCAAAAAGAGATAATTACTAAATAATTACTCTTTCACAGTGTGCGTTTGACACAAATATATCTGCCATGTCACTAAATTTAGACTTCTGATGAGTATCGGCAGAAGATACTCATCAAAAGTTTCTTCTACCAGCTAAACAAATTAGCAGCATTTGCAAATCTGAAATTTCAACATTTTTTCCCCACTACAAAAGCAGGCACTGTATAGCAGTGCACCAGTACTCAGTGGGGCAAATGTGACCGAACCAGTTGGAGCAGTGAGAAAACAACGCCCACCACGTCATTGTGCAACAGTTTTTAAAAATCTGAGCAATAAAAGGACACGTAGAGGGATTTATTAGCTTGTACTACTGGTCTGAGGTTATGAAATCATAGACTGGACTATTTAGGAAGCAATGTGCTGTACTGTTTACAAGCCTAACTATCCGAACTGAAGGCTGCTGTATTTTATTTCTGTTGCTGATTACATTCCCTTTAAATTCGCTGTCAAAAGAGAAGCCAAATTACATTTGCCTGTGCGTGTAAAGAGGCTGACCTTCAAACAGACAAGCATCTGATTGGTTGGTTGCTGTGGCCTCATAACGCACCGCAAACAGTCCAACATCCACTATGCTTCAAATTCAGCTCAATTAAAGAAAAATATGTACGAATTAAACTTATGTGTATTATAAGCCTGGCGGGCCACCAGGCTTTACTTGTGCCCCTACCAGACTAAGCATTGTTTATTTACTTAAGTCTTTTCAAAATGTTTGCGTTTTTAAGACTTTATAGATGGTGTTCAGGTATTAATTTTCCAATCTTTCAATGACACAACTATCAAGTGATATTTTTAAATTTCCTGTCAACTTTAAATATTTTTTAACTCTAAAACACAACGGGCTGCTGGATGAATGACTGCTGTAGCAAGTTTTCTGGGGGAAACCTTGTGTGTAGAAACAGATTTAACTTTAAATATGTGTAAAGATATATGACAGAATCAAGATTAGGGTTAAGACAACCTCAAAGACTAGGAGCTCATCAGGGAAAACCTTGACTGCTAGTGCCAATTAATCTTCATCATTCATTATTTTGTTTAAAAAACAACAACATAGATTTAATCTTCTAAAAGTGCATATATATTAATCAATGCACATCTGACTCTAAAGAGAGAGTTGGGCATAAGTCACAGTGAGCAAACAATGGACCATCTGTCTGCAGATTATAACGTGGGACCCAGTGGAGACTTTACACTCGACTGCTTGTCAGTCTGTTGCTCGTCTTACGTTAATCGCTGTAAGCTGTCGGAAGCCGTGCAAAAATTATTTTCCTTTGAAATAAAAGTACATTTATGGAGCGTCGTACGGTTTGTGTTTTTATGCCACCACCGGTATTTAAAAAAAAAAAAAAAAAAGATCTGAATTAGCATAGTGCACGCGGTGAAATGTTATCTTATTACCAGTCCTGATTTGCTAACGCACGCTCCACCACGGCGACGGCGGAAGGTTAGCACGAGGAACCACGCTACCTACCCGGCTGTCATAACAACATTGTAAATAACCAGGTAGGCCGTGGCCAGGGCGCCCGGTCCTCTCTTCTTTTTCGGGCCCATGTCACCGTGGGCCGCTCTGCTGGTCCCCTGAGCAGCTGCCGACATGACTCCAACCGCCAAACGCTCTCTGGTCCTGCACGACGGCGGCTGTCAGCTTCACCGAGTCAGGAAGGGAGCAGAGGCTGCTGCGCCAAGCATCCACCTGCAGCAAGATTACCGCTCCTCACTACTTCCGCTTTTACTTTTATTCGCCGAAAAAGCGCGATTCTTGGACTTAAGTAAGATTTTAATCAAATAACTTATTTTTATTTGAGCTGTCTGTAGACGTTATTCATGTTCACTAGAACAGAATGATTCACCACCAACGTGTTGCCTTGCATAAGACTCTTGTATAAATAATAGCAGAAACAGACGGCACTTATCTTGAACAAATACTTCATCTTGGACCCTTCTTCTGAGCGTTGAGGGTTCAGTAAACGAGAAGCGCGCCCCCTACCGTTTGATAAAATCCCACTTGTCTCCATCTTATCTATTTTTCACATTTACGCTTCTAAAACTCCAGACGTTTTTCTACTGTATTCAATAAAGAAAAAAATGTAGATTATGCTTAGAATATGGATATTACATGCAAACACTCAACTCCCAAGTGATGAGGTGTACTTCAGGTCAAACTGAACGATATAAGAAACATTTGGGCAGTGAATCAATAATGATATTTTATTGAGGAAAAGAAAATGTAAACAGTGAAAATGGCAGGCTTTAAAATTCATTGAGACAAACAGTACATCATATTGCATATTGCCCGGGACTGTCGGGCAATATGCAGGGCCATATGTCTCATTTTGGTTTTGTACTAAATGAATGAATGAATCAATCAAATTTTATTTGTATAGCCACAACAGGAAAAGGTGTAAAACCTTTTAACATGGAATTTAAGCGCCTGTTACCGCCGGACTCCACCGTCCGTTCAAACACGCTGGTATTTGCCGGGCCCCGTTGCCCACAACAGGAGAAAAAAAAAAAGTTCATTTTACATTTCAAATACAATTCTAAATAGGTGTGTTTTTAGTTGAGATTTAAAGGAAGTCAGGGTTTCCGCTGTTTTACAGTTTTCTGGAAGTTTGTTCCAAATTTTTGGTCCATAGATGCTGAAAGCTGCTTCTCCTCTTTTGGTTCTGGTTCTGGGGATGCAGAGCAGAACCAGAACCAGAAGACCTGAGAGGTCTGGCAGGTTGATACAACAACAGCAGATCTTTAATGCATTGTGGTGCTAAACCGTTCAGTGATTTGTAAACTAACAACAGTATTTTAAAATCTATTCTTTGAGCTACAGGGAGCCAGTGAATGACAAAAACATATTTTGTGCAGATATTCTGAGACGCGCAGATACCGCACCTCAGTAGCCGACTAATAGAAACTGGGTTTCCTCTCTTTCTCCACTAGAGGTCCCCATTTCACTTAGAAATGACACCGAAACGTCACTTTTAAATGGAAATGTTTTAGTAACTCCCGTTCTATTAAACTGCGCATAACGTTCTGTGTTATGTACAAACAAACTACGTTTACATAAAAGTCACGAAATGTGATAAAACATTTGACGTACATGCTGTTCTCTCTCTCTCTCTCTTTCTCGCACACGCAGGCGTTGGATTTGAGTATTACTGTTCAGGCATTCTGCGAGACAGCCAGGCTTCCGGAAGAGCAACTGGTGTAACTTTAATGGACAAGGAGGAAGAGACGTTTGTTTAGGTTTAGCCTCGGCAACACATCTACTTTTCCCTTATCCCGGAGTAGGGTTTCTCTATCTCTCTTTTTTTTTTTTTAATCGTTAAAAATGCCTTTGTTTTCCCAAAACCCCTTCGACCAAGATGTCGGTGAGTGTAGCGCTTGTTTTGGGGGCCTTTTAGTTTTAACCGAGTCAGTGCTGCTGTCGGGAACTGAAGCTAATGCTAACTTAGCAGCTGCAGTTCGATGTGGAGTTATTTAAGCGCTGAAAGCTTCTGTAATGTCAACAGTTACAAGTGTGGACATACGTATTAACTTATAACACACAGACTGATAAGCTGTCAGCAGCTTGTTTAGCGGTGTTGAGGACTGTTTGGTAACTAAACCTCGAGTCTGACCAGAAGCCTGAATTATTAGTAACACACTTGTTCCCAAAACACCACAGTAGGAGGTAGTAGTAGTTTGTTTGTTTCTTTTTTGATTTGTGGAGCTTTTGTAGAACATGTTGTGGTTCAAAATACGATCTGGAAATAATGTTGATCATGTCAAATTATATATTTTAGTTTACAATTAATAACAGAAATATATCAAAATAATTAAAAGAGTAGTATAATGTGAGATGTGTTGTTTAAGAACATTTATTTATTTAAGCACTTTTAAAACTTAAGGTTTATGTGTGGTAGTGAATAATTTGAAAGGCCACGAACATTGATAAACATGGCATTATTTTATGTTTTAATAATTTGCTTGATATATAAAAAAAGAAGAAATCTCAAAACAAATCTCAAACATTTGTCATGTTTTTAAGTGTAATAATGGGTCAAAATGTTAATATAAAGGGGTACATTTGGACCTACATTGACAGATTCGGCGGCACAAACAGCATTTGACTCAAACAAAAAATATGTAACTCTAAGTCCCACATGATCCAAGTCATCAACTTCTTAGCATTTGTTTTCATACAGCGGTATGCTATGCAGTTACACTCTATGGGCTGAAGTGGAGTGGGAAAAGCCTCCTCCTGTCAGGCTTAGTTAAGCTTCAGCGCCTGGGCCTTCCTTAAAGGGAACGTTTGGCACTCTCACAGCCTCCGCATGACGAATGATGTCAACGGCTTATGTCCATTGAACACCATTGTTTTTCTCTTTCTAGCCAACAGTAGATTTAAAATGACATTACTCTTTGTTTTTTAAATTGGTAGATGAGATTATTTTGCATCCACCTTTCTACTATGTATATGCAGAGTTTCAACCCAGTGTATTATAAGCCAGGCGGGCCACCAGGCTTTTCCTGTGCCCCTACCAGGCTAAGCATTGCTTATTTATTTAAGTCTTTTTAAAATGTGTACGTTTTTGAAAGACTTTTTGATATTAGCATTACTGAGCCCTACACTTTGCTACGATTTTGAATAATTTGCCTGTTTTTTTTTTTCTTTTTGACATTTGAAAACAAAATTTGTATTCAGGTAACTGGTTTCACAGGTCAATCCATGTTGTTGGGCATTTATTCAAATGCAGTTTGAAAAACATCCAAATGGAGCACTGTGACAGGAGCGACGAAAGCGGGGTAGGAGGCTGTGATGTTGATGAAACTGCTGACATTTAATGTGCGTTTTTTGCAAGTGGACAAAAGTTATAATGCACAGCATGCCTCTCTCACCTCAAATTATCTGTTGTTTAATGATAATTCTCTGGCCACTGGAGATAAAACTTTCATGATGTCCATGTAAATTTTATTCAAAAACATCCTCATTCTCCTGCTCCTGCAACACGCCACGTTCTTGTAGGACCAACAATGGCGCAGTGTGTGAACTGAGGAGTCATGAGTGTCATGACAAATGTTCATTCGGGGAATTTCCTGTCCCTCGTATTACTCATATGCGTTCGGTTTGACAGAAAATCAACCACCATCATAACAACTGAGGTAGATAAAAAAAAAAAAAAAAAAATTTAACCTGGAAATCCAACATGATTACTGATCGATTCATTTTCACTGGCTGTAATGGACATTTACATTTGAGTAACATGTCGTCTCTGCGCTTTTACTTTGACAGGGAGAAATGACAACTTCCTGTATTGGAACACTGTAAATTATGAAATTTTCTTGAATTTTATGATTCATCAGCTAAGACATTATTCTAACTTGGGCTCGCAGGCCCTGGCGCCGTGCTAAACGCGCGCAATTTCAACACCACCCATTGGGGCTGGCATGGAAAACAAGCCGCCATGATGCCAGCGAGCTTGTTGTCTCGCTTCACCATATGTGTCCATGTTTGCATATTTTCCAGAGAAGGCAACAAACGAAAACAACACAACAGACGACTGGGGGCTCATTATGGACATCTGTGACAAAATTGGAACAACGCCTAATGGGTCAGTTTTGTTTTTGACTTGGACACTAGAAGTAGTCTCAGATCAGATACGGTCTGTACCGCTGGTCTTCAGATACAGTGTCCTGTCCTGGTGATTAATTCGTTTTTTTTTTGTTTGTGGTACAGGCCAAAGGACAGCTTGAGATCCATAATGAAGAGAGTCAACCACAAAGTGCCCCATGTTGCCATGCAGGCTCTCAATGTGAGTTTCTATCAGCAACTTAAGAAGAAAAAAAACTTAGTCCAATATATCTTAGACTCTCCATACGCACTATATAATCAGAAACAATGAGCTTGTTTAGAATAGCGATAGTTACTTTTTTTATGCTAAATTCTTTTTTATATTAATAGAAAAAAACACATTAATTATAAAATATTAAAATTTCATAAATATATTTTTAAAGTATTTTGAAACATTTATTGCAGTTTATTAATTGAAAAAAGCGTAATGATTTTTTAATATGTCTTAAACATTCTTTAGAGCACTTTGATTCAACATTTTAATCAAATAATTGATTCATGAATATATTTTATTACATTTCAGATACCAACTTTACTCAACATGTTTATTTAAAGTAGTGAAGTCATCTTAGTAATATATATATAAAAAAATAAAAAGTGTATGAAACGTTTAGAGTAAATTTGACTTAACGTTTGTTTTCTTTAAGTAAAACAAACCAACTATTTTATTTCTGAGAAAGTTTTGAAAATGTTTTTTTAACAAGATGCAGCATAAAGATCTTTTCTTCAGCCATATATTCAGAAAAAGGAACAAGTCGTCGTACTTGTTTATTTTTATTTTTTTTTTACAAATATTACATCTTAATTTACTTTCTGTTTTGCCTGTAATACCACACAGCCATGACATCGCCATTCTTCCAGATATTGTATCAAACCTAAACCGCTGTCATTTATACCTAATCACCTGATATTAACACACGATTCTGATTATTATGTGCTTTTATCAGCTGCTGTAAAATGCCACCGTCTTGTGTTGCAGCTGCTGGGTGCTTGCGTATCAAACTGCGGCAAAATATTCCATTTGGAAATCTGCTCGAGGGAGTTTTCTGCTGAAGTTCGCAGCGTGTTGAACAAGGTGCGTGTCCTGCCAGAGGCTTTCCTTTCTCCATTTATGTTTGCTCATCTCCAGTTTCTTATTCCGCGTGTGTCAGATGTATATCCACACCCTTCCTCTCATCCCCCGGCATTTAATTAAGCTAGTGGTTCAAATATTCTATTGGGAAATGGGACACTCCTTCAGTGCTCAATGATTTCTCGTAAACATGCAGCATAATGTCATTAAAGCAGTAGCATCTTTTTTTGAAGATGGAGAGCAATATTTGAACACAGTTGATAAATTGCACTTAATCGTGTTTTTCATCATGATGAATCATGCTAAATAAAACATTTTTGCCTAAAAATGTTCCCTTCTCACATTTTTATACTTGAAGCTATTTCCAAATCCTATGCATTCAAACATTTAACATTTTATTTAGGGCTGAAATAGGGTTCAGCTGAAGTTGCAGCGATCTGTTTCAGACACGAGTGACATACATTTGTGTTTCCTGTAATATTCAGGCCCACCCTAAGGTGTGTGAAAAGCTAAAGGCGATGATGGTGGAGTGGGCAGAAGGCTTCCAGAAGGATCCCCAGCTCAGCCTGATTGGTGCCACCATCAAGACCCTGAAAGAGGAAGGAGTCAGCTTCCCAGCAGCCGCCTCACAGGTGGGTGTAAAGTTAATGGCATGTTGACCCTGTGGAAGGTTTTGTGTTTGTACTCCAGATTTGTTCGGATAAAGCCACATAGAAAGGTGGGATTTTGAAAAAGACGTTCGGCTAGGGTTTACCATGTCCTACAATGCAACAGAATCCTCCCTATGGTAAAGCGCTTGGCTTGCAGCTGCACCTGTTAGATGCGAACCACTCTAGAGTTTATTTGGAACCGCATGTTTTGGTGTCTGTGTGTTTGACACAGGATTTCAAGTTTTGGTGAAAAAGGATTTCCTGTGGTTTCTACTCCGCCACACGATTCTTGTACAGTACGTTAAGTAAATGTATGAATCACAGGTTGAAGTAGACTTTAATCTCCAGCTGTTGTAAAGTCTCTGACCTACAATTTTGTTGTCTAATAGTCGGATCGAATTTCTAAAGATGCTTTCTTGCTGACATAATTTAAGAAGTATCTCACACTGATACAGAAGTATTCATATGAATGCACTTTGTTACATTGCAACCACAAATGTCAGTGTAGGCTAGTGGGATTTTTTTTTCTTTTTTATTTGCAATGCATACAGTGAAAGGTTAATGTGTTACAAATAAATGGTGCAGGGTGGTTTGTACATGCATTCAGCACCACTCGGTCAATGCTTTATTTTGTCAAATCTCCTCTTTTTTTATGTTTGCCACACTTTTCAGCTTTTTGCAAAAAAATAAAAATCTTTGTAGCTTTTTTCTTAAAAAATTGATTAAAAAATTATCCCGTTAAAAGCCGATATACTAAATAAAAAGACACAAACACATTTTTTTTTCTTACTGTCTGAAGTTAAATCAGCCCAAACTTATCCGAACTCCGAATGACCAAAATTCAAATTGGCTGAGAATGTCAAATTAAGTACACGAGCAATAACGGTGATTAATTATATCATCTAATTGTGAATTGAAACAGTCTTCTTGAGTCAATTTCTATTGTTTTGTGAGGTGTGATGCTGGAAAAATGTGAAAACTTTCCCGAAAAATGTGTGAACGTTCCCGTGGGGAAAGGGGTTTTTTTTTCGAACCCGACATTGTGTAGGAACTCGAGATGACATAACATCGTTGTGCCTTTAAGTTTGAATATTTTTGCAGTGCAATTTGTCATGAGATCAATTTTCCAAGAGTGAACAGAAAAGTAGAACAGGACAAGATGACAAAACATCTCTTTGTTAAAGCGTGAAAGCCGCTTGGAGCGCTCGGTTAGCACTCGGGGTGTGAGGAAGCCGCAGTGGAAGACGGGTGCCACACCGAGGCAGCAGGTCTGACATTTAATCTGTGAAAGCTCATGAGCAAACATCAGCAGGCTGCGTGGCTCAAGCTGTGCCAGTATTTACCTTTTGCCTATCAAACATTTCATCCATTCTGAACACAAGTCTTTTTTTTTTATTTCTTTTTTTTTAAAACAGTATGCCGGCATTCCTCTTTCTCTTAATTGAATTGTGTAACATTAAACCCGTTTGCCGTCATTTTGCCTGCTGGCCACACAGCGTGCGCGTCAACGTCTCTGGAAGTGACGCAGATTATGAAGTTGGGAGTAGAAATTTAGATTTTCAGGAAATTACTCATTTTGTTTCTTTAATGATTTGTATTTATTGCCTGTCTGCCTGAACTCTTTCTGAGCAACATGTGGTACCCAGCATGAGCTGCAGGTGGCAGGAAACCAGTTTTTCCCCATTCAGCCTTTGTGTAACACTCTCTCCTTCCTCCCTCTTTTGTGTATTCACTCACACAGACGTGACCTTATGTTTCTATATTGACCACAGGGATCCAGCACAAAGGTCAGCACACCCGCAGCGAGCAAAACACCAGACGACGACCTGGCCAAGGGTAAAGACGGACACCGCATATTTTTACACTTTGATGCATTATTCAGCAAAAGTCTGACTTTGTTGTTTTATAAATCACATTATAAGCCCTTCATCTCCTCTTTTGTTCCTCTAAATGGAAAAAAAAAACCCAGAAAGTGAATTTAAAAGCTGTTCTTTTATTCTTTTTCCTCTCGCAGCCATTGAGTTATCCTTACAGGAACAGAAGCAGCAAGCAGAAACGCGACCTCTGACCCTGACCTCTGACCCACCAACGAACACCAACGGCGGCGGAGGGCAAGAGATCCGAAAAGTGCGCGCGCTCTACGACTTCGAAGCAGCCGAAGACAACGAGCTCACCTTCAAAGCCGGAGAACTTATTATAGTTTTGGACGACAGGTAATATTTCGTAACTCGCACATTTATGACTCATCGCTGCTGAATCTACGAAAGACCATTGAATGCAGATAAACTTATCTGCATCATGAGCGTTTTTAAAACGCTCATGAATATGTAGATTTGGAAGGCAAGGTGATGTTGTATTGTTACTTTAACAGAGCAGTCGCTGCAGAAACACAGCTGAAATATTTTAAAACGACAATATGATCATTGAAATCAGATTTGAAGTTCTCTTTAGCATTTCAGGGATTGCCGCAGCAAGCATTACAAATATGGAAAATAAAATGAAACTTGTACGTTATAAAGACTATTTGGAGGATATTACACAAGCGTCAGGAGAATTTGACCTCCTGTCGGTATTTTGTTGCTCCTCCAAACGCTGCTTGGATTGTTTCCTCTGGTTAGCATGGACAGGTTCAGCCACGAAGGCCTTTTGAATCGATCTGCATTTCTTTTATGTTTTTTTTTTGTTTTTTTTGCAGTGATCCAAATTGGTGGAAAGGAGAAAACCACAGAGGAGTCGGGCTTTTCCCCTCAAATTTTGTCACAACCAATTTGAATGCCGACCCAGAGCCAGGTCTGTTTTGTATTTACTTTCTCTGTAGCAGTATCACTACCGAACCGTAACACAAACACACACAGTCCTCCCATGTGCTTATATTTGCCCTTTCCTTTTTGTCTTTCTGCACCGCTGCCCGATGTACCCGAGAGCCGATACGCTCCGCTGTTTCTAATTGCTTTAATTTCCTCCACAGTGGCTTACGTCGAGAAGTCGGCCGCTCCGGAGGAGACAAGTCTGGAAATCAGAGCCGAGCCCGAGCCGGTCTACATCGACGAGGTAACTCGTTTTCCGATGAACGTGGATTTATCAATCCACGCCGCCTCCTAACGAACCTTTTCCCTGCGCAGGCGAAGATGGACAGAACGCTGGCGCTCCTGCAGAACGCGGATCCCGCAGATGCGACTCCCGACTCCGCAGAGCTGATCCAGCTGGAAGGCATGCATCTAAACGCTGCTGTAGATCTAAATCAACTGTTATTATCTAAACCGTTTTGTTTCTCTCTCTCTGTCTGACTGAACAGGTGCGTGCGAACAGATGAACCCGCTGATAGATGAGAAGCTACAAGAGATCGACAGGTGTTGTTTTGTACAATTTTCGCAGTATATAAACGCCAGCATTAACTTAAACGGTGTTGCGTAATGTCCCGTTCCGCCACCCCAGGCATCACTCGGAGCTGTCAGAACTCAACCTGAAAGTCATGGAGGCCTTGGAGCTTTACACCAAGCTCATGAACGAAGCCCCTTACTACGCCGCATACTCCAAGATGCAGACGCAGTACGGCCCACCTGGCTCTTCGGTGCCCATGCAGGTCAGAACAATTCAGTTCAATTCAATAAAAAATAAACGTTTTGTCAAATTATATTGGTGTTTTCAATCAACTTTTACTTATAAACTGTATGAACACCAGTGTAAAGTCAAATGACTCCTTTCAGAGGGAAAAATCTGATGTAGAAATATCATAGATATGACACAAAACCCCAATAAATTTACCACCAGACATGCCAACACACCCACCTGGACACAATAAAAACTCTTATAGAGTAAGAAGGAAGCATTATTTTCACTAAGGGAGGGAACGCTGAGAGGTAAAATGTAAGAAGATTGTAAGATGAGTGTTAATTGCAAAAAATAAAGTAATTTACCTAAAGATGTCTAGAAATAAATACAAATCTTTAAAAAAAGAAATTAAATATGAGTAAATGTAGAACAGCTGCACAATATGTAATCCTGATAGTATTCCTGAAATTTTAAATTGCATAGATCTGAAACATTTTCAGATGTTTTTGTTTTTTTTAACTGTTATACATATCACATATTTGAAGTGCATTGACGATTTTTAACAATGGCATTTGACAAAATGTCATCTGTTATTAGCTTTCACAACAGTTGACTACATGGTGCGTTTATGATGTATTTTATGTTGTCATGATGTAATGTCCTGCACAAATATACCTGATTGATTCCTCCTCCCCTCCAAACAGTCCTCTGCAATTCTGACTATAATACACTGGTAATTAAATACTTCATAGATGAAATAAAATTGGAAGATAGATAAAATTATGTAATTCCTTTGCAGCTTCATCTGAATCCACACTTTAAAAAAAATGTAAAGACAATGTTCATTAGTAGCTTGACATGAACTGGCAAGATTCACAAATCACTAAAGGAAACGGTTGCCTTTAAGCTATTTTAAATATCTATATTTTAAAATCAAGATGAGTATTTTTTATATGTTGATTTAAAACAAAAATATGAATTCAGATTGCTGGACAAACAAGAAGCAAAGCACTGTGGGCTCCGTTTTCTCTGGCATGTACAGAATCGATAGGAAGCAGAGCCGTCATGCATAATTTAAGGCTGGAGCCGTTTCACAGTTCAGAAAGCTGAAGTGTGAAGATCCGATGTTCAGACAGAGGCTTTGTTCTGGACAAATCTTCCATGCTGCTTTTCTGTAACCCTGCAATAAAATCACAGCACTTAATACTCATATATTCTGCTTACTAATTTTGATTTATTAACTAAGAAAATCTTGAGAATGAAGGCGTGAAGCGCTGACTGCGTTACATTTGGGTTCAGTTTCTACCCTCTGTTTTTACGAATCCCATTTTAGTTTTCCTGGGTAAGTTACAGTCAGCATTTTTCCCTCCTTTGAGAAGCTGGAGCAGTTTTGCTCTTTTCAAGCAGTGACTTTTCTCCTCCTTCTCTGTAATGATTGATGCTGCCGACTCTCCCCGCAGATTTCAAAGTCTATCAATGTCACCGGTTAGGTCTGCACTCGAGTGCTGCTCTTGCCATTCGTGGGACTTTTTTTTTTTTTTTTTGCTTGTTGTTGTTTCAGAAGCCAATTTTTGAAAAAATGAAACATTTCACCGTAACTTTTATAGCAGCAGTTTTTATTTGTGTTTTATTTCAGGGAAAATGCCTGATATCTGGTGGATTTTCACCAATCTTTAGTGCTTTTCTTATTCCCGTTTGCTAGTTGTTGTTGTTGTTGTTTTTTTTTTTTACAGGATGCTAAGGATGATCTAACTTACTTTGATTTTGTGAAAGAAAAATAGCTAGGAATGTTGAATGAAAATTGACTCATCAGGGTTAATAGATGAGGCATCGAATTTATAGTTTCACTTAGAAAACTATGAGGACATATTAGGGCCTTTATGCATAGAAAAAAAACAAACAAGAGGAGTAAATCTCTGGCAAAGTATCTCCGAAAATTCCTAGAAAAACATTTTTGACCTTGAAAAGTAGAAAATTTGCATGTTTAAAAAAAAAAATTGGTGGCAGAAATTTTGCAGGAAAAAAAAAACAGTTGGAAAACCTTTTCGTTATGCTATGCAGCTTTAGATTCACTTATTCAATGTTTGGATGCTACTTAACACCTGCTTCTTACTCATTTTCTTTGCTGTCTTCTTGAGGAAGTACATAATCTTAAAATAATAATTCATATTAAAACCTGTTCTTCATTTATTAGGCTTACCTCGGACCAGCTGGGGCCCCGTACCTGCCTCCCGGCGGTCCCCAGGTTCCTCCTGCGCAGCCTTACTCTCTGCCCAACGACCAGCCTGGACCGCTGCATTCAATACCCCCCACCGTCACAGCGCCCCCTAACAGCCAGGCTGCTCAGCCTCCCTACATGAGGTAAAAAAATAAATAATAATTAGACACAGGACCGATCTGAGGCTGTCAATAGGGATTCTCTGCACTCCGATAAAATAACGGCGGCAAAAAAGTTTTATCCTTAGAGCCTTTTCACATTTTTCTACATCAGTAAACTTCAGTGTTTTATTGGAGTTTGTTTTGTCTTACTTGATGGGGGCAACACAGAGTAGCGTTCAACATCTCTCAGTTTGACTCCAGTAGTAAAAAATATGATGTGTGTGTGTGTTTCCTTCGCAGCGGCGGGATGAACTCCCAGTACATGACCCAAGCTCCCGGTGCTCCTTACCCGGGCCAGGTGGCCATGGATATGTCAGCCTATCACAACGCGGCTAACATGCCTCCTGTGTCTTACCCTGTGGCTGCTCCTCCTCACCAGGCCGCTCCTCCTCCTCAACAGCAGCAGCAGGCGGCAGCGTACTACCAGCAGCCTTTGCTGTAAACCTCTGCACAGCCACGCAGACCTTCAACTACACTCTTCTAATATTCCAGTTTTTGTTCAATCAGTTGAACTGTATATGTTTGTTTTTGTTTTTGGTTTTGTTTCTGCTTTTCTTTGGCCTTACAATGTTGTTGTTGAGTGATCTGAAATGTGTCCGGGTGAGCACCCGAGTCAGGAGTCAGCTGCCGTCTGCCAGGCAGAACACAAAACACTGTTATTTATGTAACGTATTGATTATCAGCATTTCACCATTCATAGTTCAGCAGAAATACTATTTTCATGCAGTGCTTTTTTTTTTTCCGACGCAAGCTTTGATGAACTCCCACTGAATGTAACGTTTGCCGCTGGAGACGAGGCGGTTAGACTTCAGACGAATGGGAGTTACATTGTACCTTCACTGCCTTGTTTTGGAGCTCACACAGGGAGATCGGCGCAGCAGCTGCAGCCCTCCTGTCGGCAGTCTGCACAGATTAGGCTCTCGGCCTAATAAAAGAACACGCACCGGCAGGAATAAACCCGTCCTCGCACTTCAGGCAACGCGCAAACAGAACGCAAGCCTTGGCGATTGGCAGGGGGTTGAGAGGGCGGCGGTGCACTTCTTCGCCCCCGATGTGCGAGCCGCACGCGTCTGGTACAGAAAGCGGCCGGCGAGGGTAAACAAAGCAGAAAACACCAGATGTACGTGGGCAGGGAGAACTGGGCTCTTCCTAAACAACAAAGCGATGCATAAAAAGCTGAAGCTGCATGATGGGCTAAACGGGGAATTTCAGGTTTATTTGCAGCAGCCTTCCTATGTGATTTGAGCTCCAATCCTCCTTTATTTTGTTGTTTTTTAATTCCCAGAGTGAGGTTATGTGAAGGGAAATTAAGCTCAGTCTTTCTCCTCTGAATTGATCTGAGGGACGCCAACTCTTCACCAGCATCCATGTTTTAAATGTCAGAAATGTTTTAGCATTACTGTAAACGAATCACCGCTTTCCCACAAACCCGCTGCCTAGCACTCTGCACAGATATTTACGTAATATCTAGCTCTGTGCTTTTCCTTTCTCCCTTTGTGTGCATTTGAGGATTTCCGTGTCAGAAGGTCTTCATTATAAGTCTAGCCAGGGTCTTCAGAAGCTCGTCAAGTCGTGTGGGGAACTACTCGAATTTCTCAGTTCGTTAATCGTATAAAATGCTGCGTCATCTGAATGTTATTGCGTTTCTCTCTTAGGAGTTTCTTCAGTGGAACTTTAGAGTCTCTGTTTATGCAAATGTACATTATTGAAATCTTTTAATTTCATAACATATTTCAAGATCAAATATGCACAGGATTTAATGATATATATATATATGGCTCTTATAAATGTGTAATTTGCATTGTTGAAACTAGTTTTTTTGGCTTCTGCTTTTTCTCTGTCTCGGTTGTTTGCAGAGGTTTTCAGTACTATCTCAATGTGAGACACCATACTTTAAACCTTCTGCTGTTTTTAGCGTTCAGCAGATCTCCCGCCCGTGTTGCAGTGACCCCCCGCTGACCTCTGTCACAGGTGGTTTTAGTAGAAAGCGTCCTGTTTGTAGTTACAGCACCCTGCTGTTCTCGGAGTTGTACATTAAATGTGAAAATACCTGGATTTATTTTTCATGTTGATATTGCACCTTAGCTTTGTAAACGTTTATTTACCACTGAATGCCTTGATTTATTCGTTTTCTTCTTCTTCTTCTTCTTCTTCTCTAGAAATCAAATAATGACAAACATGTTGGGTTAGCGACCTCTTTGGGTTTGTATAATTCTGTACATTTGAAATATTCCAGAAAAGGTTTCTTTATCCGGGATTTTAAAACTGCTTTTGTAACAGAGCAAACTTATAAATATTCTTTAAAATAAAAGAAATTAAATTAATCTGTCCCTCCTCACTTTATTTATTTTTTGTCCTTAATATTTTTGATCTACCCAGAAAGCATGATTTATTCCTCTAACTGCTTACTGTACTTCTACAACAGAAGCAGCTGGAATGGCGGCGCTGTGCAAATAAAATCTGCACAGGGGGTAAATATTCAGGTTGAGCATTTGCTGGTCCAGACTGCGTGTGTGCGAGTGTGTGTGGATGCTTTCCTGAAATCTGGTGCAGGATTACAAAAAAAAACAAACACGCACTGCAGTTGGGTGATCAAGTCTGCTGAAGAAGACTGAGAACGGTTTATCATCTGTTTGTGTTGACGAGATGCAAACAGCAGAACTTTCCACCGGGTTGACATGATATGAAGAGATTTAGGACCTAAAATAAACCGAGGAAGAGGCTAAACTGGGCCGCGGTTTGACTGTTTGGGAGAAAACCTTTAAATTGTAACCATTAAGTCCAACAATGGAACCAAGTGGCTTATTTATTCTGCCTATTTTACATACATAGTGAAATGTACTTTTTTAAACGTCTAGAAAAAGCAACGATATTAAGAATTTAATAACACGACCTCCTGAGCAATAACACAATAGTTTGGCAATACTCTCTAATTCAGTTAAAAAGGGGGAAAAAAGTATTTACTGATAATTTTCAACAAATTTGCAATGTAATGAAAAACAAATGAATGTGAATATTTGATTTATACACTTTTATAACGAGAACATGTTTGAAAAATTCAGTGATGATGGATCATCAGTGACTTCTATATATATATATATATATATATATATATATATATATATATATATATCGCATTAAGTGAGGCTTAAATTAAATCTACTTAATGCAATGAAACCACTAATCAAAAATATTTGATTAAGCATTTCCCACAGATTAGAGATTCTTTGAAGCACAATATGAATTTCTGAAGCCCTTTTATGCAATAATTGATTATTTCCTAAGAGGAAAATCAACTAAAATGTCCTATTGTGAACCCAGGACTGTGTGTTGTGCGTGGGACGTGTACAGTATTTAACTTAACTTGGCAGGATATCAGTGAAAGTACAGCCACTGGTGCAACGTGTTGCTCAGTTTACACTCGTTCACTCGTTCACTGACGTCTTTCGAAATGTAAGCTGTTTACAGTGGAAAATATACTAAGGGACATTGTTGGGATTTTCAAAAACATGTTTTTGTTTTCATCGCGACCAATTTGGAGCGTTTTCATCGCGCTCCGAGTGTCTGAAATCCCGCAGTTGTCCTTTGAACGTGAACGCAGCACAGCTTGTGATGTGAGTGGAGGAAGAAGAAGAGGAGGAGAAGGAGGAGGAGGAGGAGGAGGAGGGAGGGGGGTTAAAAGGCTCTCTGATGCCAGTTCTGCTGCAGAGTGGAACCCGCCAGCACCTGTTCTCCTCCGTGTTGCCTCCGTGACGCGACGTAAAGCTGGAGCCGGCGGTGCTTTGCCCCCCGCCGCCGCCGCCGCCGGAGCAGCAGCCGGAGCCGCAGCAGCTCCAGTGGAGCGGCGCCGAGCGGCAGCCTCCGCCGTGGACCGACGAACTGGCTGAGATGTCCCGACACATCTACACCCGGCACGGGATAGCAGACGGACCGCAGAAGCCTGTGTTCCAGGTAGGAGGAGGAAACACACACAGAAACACACCAAAAAAAAAACGAAGAAGAAGAAGGGAAGACAAAATGTACCCTTTTTATTATTATTATTATTTAGGATAGTTAGATATTAAGTAAATAATAAAAACGACACCATAATCTCTCTAAAACTGTACCAGGCATTGAAATTAAGTCTTCAAAAACTAACACGACCCACGAACAGAACCAGAAGTCATTTCCTCTGGTCTGCACAGAACCATTCTTCATCACTCCCGAGTCTTCATCAGTCAGGGAGAGGGGCGCGTGTGAGAACGAGGTGCTCAATTATTAAACATTTCCTGATGGAGCTCATGAGGTGATGTATTCATTCTGATCGCTAGTTATTTATTTATTTTTTTTTTTTTTTTAACGTCCCTGCGCAGATTGCTTTCTTTCACTGCTGTTTTCCAGACCTGGTCTTAGGAAAGTTAAAAAAATAAAAAGCAACATGCATTCACAAAAATACATAATGATTTTAACAATCACGCATTTTGTATGCGATTTAATAGCATTAGACTATTTTGGGCATCTTT
This sequence comes from Poeciliopsis turneri, assembly GCA_922788865.1. Classification (NCBI taxonomy): domain Eukaryota; kingdom Metazoa; phylum Chordata; class Actinopteri; order Cyprinodontiformes; family Poeciliidae; genus Poeciliopsis; species Poeciliopsis turneri. Next base: position 2,520,855 of record CAKLNU010000344.1, read on the forward strand.
TTTTACAATGTGGAGTTTGCGCATAAATGGCATTTTACATTCCAAGTTATCCATTATTAATACTTTAAAAAACAAACAAAAAAAAACCCACTAAATAAATCAAGATGGAAAACTGCTGAAGTTACTTTGACTCAACACTAGGTCAGTTTTGGCATCGCTCCCTTAGTTCTGCTTTGTTTTCTAAGCTTTTTTTTTTTATTATTATTATTTTTTATTGGAGCTTTCCTGAAATCGTCTCTTGAGATCCCTTCCAGGCTCTGGGGGGGTTGCGGAAAATCTGAAAGCGTCCAGATGCTCCTTCCGCTCACCAGGGGACAGGATGCCACACACAGGCAGAATTAGAAGAGATAAGAAGTGAAATCTTTGTATGCTCTCCGCTTCCAGGTGAGGCGTGACCGCATCACTCTGGAACAAAGTGGCTGGGAATGAAAATAGGTCAGCGAGAGGATAGTGACTTGCAGAAGTATTGACGTTTTCCCATTTTCTGTCGGGATCAAAAAAAAAAAAAAAATCACAAAGATATTATAGGTGGGGAAGAATCTTGGGTAAAAAAAAAATCTGTAAAAAAACCCCTCTGATCTGTGATAGATGCTTCCAAAACATTCAGGATGGTTTACGGTAAATCTTATTCATGTGGTATAATCAAAGTCCAGGCCTAAATCCCAGTGGAAATTTGTGGAAAGACCTGGAAAGCCGCTGTGCATAGACGCTGCCCGATTCGATCTGATGGAGCTCTGGAGCTGCTCAGCAAAGACGTCACTCTGTGACGTCACTCTGTGGGTGTGCAAACCTGCTAAGAGACACACCTGACAGAGTAGCTGCAGTAAAACATGTTTCTACCAAATATTTCATTCAAAATGTGTTTGTCTATGACACGAAAACCCGATAACATATGTTGAAGGTTGTGGCCATAGCGCGAAGAAAAGGCGAACATTTTAAGATCTCCAGATGAATGTCTGAGTCGTCCAATATTTCCTGCTGTGTGTGTGAAACTTTGCTCTTTTGGATTCGCTCCTTCACCTGCCGCGTGACTCTGATTCTGCGTCTTCTCGGCTTCGCCAGGGCAACAGAGGAACCTACTCCAGGCGCAGCCGCCTGAAGAGATCCGATGGCAGCACCACATCCACAAGCTTCATCCTCAGACAGGTAGGGGCCTGAATCTCATCGGCGGAGCTGCGGCTGCGTGTTTGGTCGGCGGGGCTGTGGGGGTCGTTTGAGTCATTATTTTCGGCCCCGGGCAAAGCATCCATCCATCACTCCTTGTTCCTCCCACCAGAACGTCTCACGGCAGTTTGATAAATCCACTGACGTTCTGGATGCGGTGTGCATTAATAACATTAATAGGTTATTACCGATGGAGCTTATCTGGACACGCCTTTTCTTCCTCTTCATTCTGCACCCTGTTTTTGTTTGCTTGTATTTTTCTTCAAGTTTTTAAATCATTCATTTAAGTTTTTTTCCCCCTCAAATTTTGGCAAATTCTGCATATTTTCAAAAAGAAACGATGGTTCAGTGGGGTTCTACGGGAGGGATTCTTTCCTGTCTGTTTTATCTTGAGGTTCTGCTTTGGAAACAAGGAACAACGTTATGCTGAAGTCAAGAGCAAAACAGAATCACCCACTTCCTGTATGCCGGGTTCCCCTAAGTGTATTATAAGCCTGGCGGGCCACCAGGCTGAGGGAAACCTTGCTGTATGTAACATCAGCACATCAACAATAAATACATGTGAAGCCAATGGTTTCAACACTTTGTGCCAAAATCATCAAGTGAAAATGACTTGTGATTTTTATTTTATTTTCTTTTTTTGCTTGCTCAAGAGCAGGCTAAGCATAAGCATGCAAGGTTTTAATTGAACAAATAAAAGTACTTGGATTCATGTATAAGTAGTTGCATATTTGCCTTATAAGAAGAAAAAAAACATCCAGTTTGCAAATTATTTCGGGCTCAATTGAAAAGGCGTGGCCTACTTTGGTTTTAACGAGAATGCAATGGTGATAATGAATGGTATTTTTAAAAAAAATCAACTAAAACTAAAAAGTAACATCTTTGTGCTGATGGTTGAGATTTGTAGCATTCTTGACCTGCTTAACAGCTAATCAATCGACCTGATTTGGATTTCTCTTGTTGGCTGACTTCAAGACCAGATCAATTAACTTTTCTTTTATATTACCGCAAACATCTCAGAAAGACTTAGACATTTGCTGCAAATTTTCAGGCTTGGTTTTCAGAATACTTTGGATGACCTGCTGATGTCCATTTCAGTAATTTATTTAAGAGCTACAACACAACGTGTATTTTAAATCCCAGTTTTCTTTTCCCATAAGCAACCTTGGGAAGTTTCAGATTGAAGACGGTTGGATTTTTGCCCTATTTCTAATTTAGTTTGTCCTAAATCTTCTCAAATGCTGTCCCCCTGAAACTCGTGCAGTGAAAATGATGTTCATTAACACACTGCAGGCGTTAATTACTGGAGAAGTAAGTGAGGTCATCTGTGAAGCAGCTGTCTTTGTTTGAAGCAGCGAGGCCCGTTCACTCAGACAGAAACCGTTTGGAGCAATGAAGCACAAAAACTGTATCTACAAACAGCAAAACCACGGGATGAGTCTCATCACATTCCCAGAGTCGACGTCTGAAATCAAAAAGAAGAAACTTTAGAAAAGGAGTCTGCAGCTGGAGTGCGGCTCGTCTGTTTTCCTGACCTCAATCCGTCGTTTCGTGGCACACAAACGGCGCTTTGCTTCAACATCAAGTGAAGGAATTGCTTTGACGTCGGTCGTTGGGTCGGTTGCTGGGGATGCTGAGCCTCTGTGCCCTTCTCCAGTTCAGGGAATTAAAATGGCCTGGATTTGCGCTGGAGCTGCTTTTGTAAGCGTCCACCAACCATGTATAATTCATAAAGGCTGGCGTGTTTGAACGCAGACGGTGCTGCAGCTGCTGCTGCAGCTGCCACTGCTGCTGCTGCTGCTGCAGCTGCCACTGCTGCTGCTGCTACCGCTGCCGCCGCTGCCGCCGCCTTCATGCGCGCAACTTTGAAACAAATTCAAATTGATCCTCCGAATAAAATCCCTCCTATAAATTAGAAAAGCAGAAGGAATCCTAAAATGAACTTTGACTTCACTCTTAAAAAGTTAGCTTTACATTCCTGACCCCACTACTTACTTTCAAAATCCTTTTTATATGTATGTGTGGAATTAGATAGTGAGAAAGTTTCTAATTTAATTACAACAAGCATTAACTGTTCCATATCCTATTGATTGACATTGTTGGGTGATTGTGGCGGGAATCCACAGGAGGAGAGAGGATGTGCGGCGTGGTGGACGAAACAGGAAGTGAGGGAGGAGAAAGTGGGCACGACACCAAGAGGAAACCTGAATCAAAAGTCAGTGAGGAGGACGTAGATCAATCTCAAAGCCTTCGCCCGCCTGTTCTCCTTATCAAACGCTCGCTAATTTTTCTGCAACACCCCCGCTGTGGTTTGTGTCATCGTCCGCGCGTTCGTCATCAGGTGAGAAGAAGAGCGAGTGGGCTCTCTTTGATTCCCTCGTGTATCCATAGTAACCAGCCACCCCTCAACAACAGAGGTCAGCCCCAGAAGGTTTGGTTATAAGCAGCCGAAGGAGAGAGAAAAAGAAAAGTTATTTACAAGAGGGTGCAGCTTTGATCGAACTGAAATTCTTGAAAGCAGCACTGTGCCTGCTTTAAGGGCGAGTTCTCCGGGATGCAGACATGTTTTATTTATTTATTTAGAGGAAAGGCGGCGTGTTTCTTGTGTCGTTTTACAATGCAAGCTGCACACAAAAAAATAGAATTCATGAAATTAAATAGCAGAAAAACTTACTTTTAATTTAGCTGCATGTATGCTATGGAAAAATTATTTTTTGACCAAAATCCTTGTTATCACTAAAAATGCTTTGCGCATTAAAATGACAGTTTTAATTTGAGTTTCTCAAAAGACAACCTTTCTAATCCTTTTCCTGGGGTGTAAAAATGGTGTAACACAAACACTTGCATGGATGAGGATCCATATATAAATCTTCTCACAATGCACAGGACCAAAAGAGATGTAAAAAAAAAAAAAAATCTCCAAAACTAAACCATTAGACTGTAATACCAGTAGCAGTTTCCCAAATGCTACTGGGATTTTAACTGGATTTATGTTCAGAAATCTGGTTCATGGTTGGTTCACTGACTGTGACGGCAACACCTGCAAGATTTAAACAGGCCTTTCTGACGCGCACGCAAGCACACAAAAAAATATTGCAAAAAAATATTCAAAACAACGTTTGTAAAGGAGAGTTTACTCAGGCAGAAGATGGGGCGTTCGTGTGCGACTCGTTCAAAGGAAGCAGAGGAGTCTGCAGAGTGACGCGAATGAGCTCTTAAAGGTCTGACAATAAACAAAAAGCAGAACAGAAAACAAGCGAGATAACAAAACCGTAACGCTAAAACATGTCTACATGTTCTTCTGGTTTCATAATGTGTGGGGCAGAGATCAGATCCTCTGGGTTTTTCATTGTGCCACCTCTGTGGGCTGTAGGGGGGCCTCTCCTTGCTCTGCTGACACAGACAGATGCTTGTATGAGTAGCTGGTGTGCGGGACGTGGGACCGCTTTCTGGGCCAGCCTCTCGGCTCCTTAAAAGAGGACACAGCAGCAGATGTTCACTGCAGAGTAATCCCAAGCTGCAGCGCCGAAATGGCACCGAGTAGTTTTCACCTTCTTAATGTTCATTTGTTGACTTTGAGAGCTAAATGTTTGTACATCCTTTGGGTTTTTTGTGGGGGTTTTTTTAAGTGTACGAAGCAGAGTGCATCTCTTATTGCATTTGCTAGATATGTTCAGAAATTATTGCACTGAACAAAGTCACCAACAGAGCAGTTCTTTGTTTCCCCGTTGTAACATTAATGAGGCTATAATTTGCAGAGAGACAGATTGTTTTTCTTTTCCAATCTCTTCAGATCATTCTCTCTTCGGCTCACAGCGCAGGCTTTCTGCAGGATTTAGGTCTGGAGACTGAAACGGCCATGGGAGAGGGTTGATTGTGAAGCATTTCTACGTCAAATCGCCTCCATCTTTTGGACTCAATAACAATACATCAGAGCTCTTGTGGTGAAGGACTCCAACACGGTTCCTGGGGCTTTTTGAGGAAAAACAGGCGTCACGAATTGGTCGCCATACTCTCACGTTTTTCCACATATCTATGTGTTGCTTTGTGCCAAGAAAGCTGAAAAGCTGAATCTTAATCTCATCTGACTAAAGCGCACAGATGGTGACGCCTAGCAAACGCTGCATGTTTACATTTGTGATGGCGTACCACACCCTCCACCACGTCCAGAATTGTTCGTCTCACACGCAGGTGTTCGATGCAGTAGAGCACCTCTTTTATTACAGTGGTGTCTTCAAATCCTACGTCACTGTAACCAGGTCCTGACAATGTCCAAAACTAAAACTTACATCCTTTCAGTGTTTTAGTCATAACATGCACGGCTGTGGCTTGGATTGGATTTTGACCTAATTTTTCTGCTTACCGCCTGAAAAGTGATAAGGTTTGGACTTCGCACGGCTTATCTCCCACTATTTAGGCCACCCGGCTGAAGTCAGCAGCTGCCCTTAATTCGTGAATTGCTTGTCGACATCACTGACACCACAAGTCACTGCTTTGTACCTCTCACCAACCTGTGAGCGCATCCTGCCACGCCACGATTTTGAAAATTCGTCTCCGAACCGTTATCCTCACGTTGGTCTGATCAAGACATTCGGAGTTAAGTTGCACTTAAGTCTGAAAATCAAAGACTTGAGTTGTGGCACTAGAACACCATCATCATGTTGTGTAAATAAGGAGCGACAGTGATTTTCTTTACAATTTCCTGTACCCTTCCTCTGTTGGACGCAGGCGATGTGTTCGCTGTTCTGTTAACTTTTTGGACGATTCTCTCGACTTAGCCACATGTTTAACAACGAAACGTCACCGTTCTGGTACCGGAGATGTTCTGTCCAAGCCCGGATCGTCTGGGTCAGACGTTCCTGAGAACCACATCTGTTTTACACATGTGTTCTCTAATGGAAAATACTATCTATGTAAAATGATTCAATTAGAGAATTCTGTCATTTTGAAGTGGGATTTAATGTTCAATTGCAATGTTCATTTTTTTCACTATTTAATTTATTTGTTGTTTAAAATTTTAGCAGAATTTCGTGTTTAAAGATTAGAAAGTTTCATTCAGATGAGAAGAGAATTGATGATCGTAGGTGAAAGAAGGCCAGAGGTCAAGGCAGATTTGAATTCCTGACTTACAGCAATGCAGCTTCAGTCCACTAGATGGCAGACGCCTCGTGTAAACGTTGATTTCAGACTTTCTGACAGATCTGAATCTTGATTTGGAAACAATAACATCTCTAGTGTTCTCTGATGAATTCAGGGAATTATCAACTAATTTATTTATTTTTTTCATTTTTGAGTGAATAAGTACACTGGAACAGCACCAGTCATTGTAAAGCAACATGCCAACAGGTTTTGTAACAATTTCAATTGAAAAAAAAGAAAAATTTTCTGTCGATGATGAGTTATTTATGCTCATCATGGCTGGTTTTTGTCCCTTTTGTCTCCTAATATCAGCAGTAAATTGATCTCCCTTGGCTCAAACAATAATTTGATGTTGAGAAGATGTTGAGAAGAACCTTTTTTTTTTTTTTTTAATCAAGAAATTACAAAAATATCTTTCCCTAATACAAAAGCATTCAGTAGATTTAGTTAAAAACCAAATTCAAGTCCTTTCCTATGAGGCGACTCTCATTGCTGACTTCATTAATGGAGTTTGTGTCTAATTTGCCATGGTGTTGTGCTCTTTAACACCTCCAGGCTTTATGGTGTCAGAGTAATTCCTCTGTCCCAGAGAGTCGGTCCTGACAAGCTGATTAATCGGCCTTTGACTACGCCATCTATCTAAATCTCCCTAAAACGAGCAAAAATCCAGGAATTTGTTCTGTATCTTCAATAAAAGACATTCGAGAATTTGAATTCCACTCTTTAGTACAATTTCGACAATAATCTTTCATTTGTAAGATTTGTGTGCACAAATGCATAGAAGCTCATATGTATGCATGATGCATAACACCTGGTCAAACAGTTGTAGAGAAACTACATATCAGCCTGGATCTTTGACCAGCTCCTCCTGTTAGACATTTTATTGACGAACAGTCGGAGCGCTTCAAAGTCAACTTTTATTTTTACTTGGGAACCTAATTTTAGCCTCATCCATTTCAAAACAACGCTTGATGTATTTTTGGGATTACTGTCCTATTTGAACGTCCAGGAGCGGCGAAGCTTCAAGCTTCAAGGACTCAAGCTTGTCAGAAGCTGATTACTGAACCGTAGATCGATTGTTTCGACTGAAGCATGTCAGTTACATGGTTTAGGAAAGGACAAAATGCAGAGTTTAAGATTAAATTTGGATTTAGTTCGCTGAACACAAACGGCCACTAGAGGGAGCTGTGCTCTGTTTTCTTCCTGTATGTGCAACAACCAATAAATAAATCCAATTTCACTTGAATTTATATCTATATCCATGTTTTTTTTTCAGATACCTTTTAATCCTTTAAATATTTGCACATCTCTGTGTCATTACTGAAAGATAGTGTTTTTGGTTAGTCTCAAATGCATTTCATGATCAGCTTGAAGAAGTACTTTTTTCTATTTAATGGGGATTCTTGCATACATTAAAGTAGGATTAAACATTATTTACATATATTGGCTCTCAGCATCACAGGCTAGACATTTTTAGACGAATCGAAAAGAAAGAAAGAAAAAAACACTGAAGTTTTTATAAGTGTCTAACTTTATATTTTAGTTACAGGGAGAATGCTAAAAAAAAAGTGTTTTGACTTTGTAGTGAAAAATAACTCCATTATTTCTGTCTTCTTCTCTTCTTAAACATTGTACAAAAGCAATTGCTCACTGTCCCATTAGGCTTTGGTGAAAACACTTCTTATTTTTAAAATTTTTGTTTGTTTGTTTGTTTGTTTTTTGGACTCCCCAAAACGCATAGAAGAAATAAAATTAAATTCTAAACGAAGATAGTAACGCAAAGTGATTTCGATAAGTGACTGTAGTCTGACTACTGGGTCTGAAATAGCAACGCGTTAGATTACTCGCTACTGAAAAAAGTGGTCCGACGTCTGTAACGCGTTACTGACATCACTGGCTGCAAATAGAAACAACCGATCCGTGCACACTCTCAGGTGTGTGCAGTAGCTCGTGTGTGTTGATGTGCCGTTGTGTTTGTGCGCCGCCACCGCTAACGGTTTGGTTTAATGGCCCCTTTGTGAAGCTGTAGAGACGTGAGCGGTTCCTGAAACACTCCAGCAGCACCGACATCGTCGGTCCTGGCTCCTGTTTACAGTATCATCCCTGAGCCCCGTCACCGGTGCATGTGTAAATTAAATGTCAGTCTTTGCAAAGGCTGTTTATTTTAAGAGAGTACCTCACACACATACTCACACACATTCACGGTTACATCTGTGCGCACACACATGCACATCTTGTAGCTTAATGATGCTCTCAGGTTTCAGACACCGCCGTCTCAGTTTCTCTCTTTCTCTGTATGCGTGTACGTGGGTGTGTGTGTGTCTGCGTGTGTGTGTGTGTGTGTATGTGTGTGTGTGTGTCTCCGCCTTACTCACAGCCTAGCCATGCTGACTGGAGTCTCCATCAGCCAATGGTAGTGCAGCATCCCAGCGCTGCCATAAGCCAGTGCATGGAGGAAGGGTTTACTGGAGAGACCAGAGCTCTGAAGGCAGATGAAACGCCAGTCTCTTGTGAATTGGGAAATAACCAATCTTGCCTTATGATGGGAACAGACGCTCACTCCGCTTGTGGACATTGACGCTCCGTTCCACATCAGGAAGGAAAAAGCTCTCCACCTTTCTTATTTTTTCTTATATATTGCCTCTTTGTTGTGGTGTGGGCTCAGCACTGTCTACCTTCATGTGGAGAAAGAAGCTGCTGCTGCCGCGCTCTTCGACTCCCCTCTCCTCCTCATCCGTCCTCTCCGGATCGGGTCTTTCGTGCTAAGGATCGGCTTTCCTGGAATCTCGGTCCTCCATGTACGATAACCTCTACCGCCATGGCTTCGAAGACTCGGAGGCGGTAAGTGGACTGGGTGTTGGGGGGGGACGATCTGTTGCACAGAAGCCGAAACATAAAGCTCTCATGCTGACTGGTTTGGACCTCGCAGAAACAAGAGGATGAAACTGAAAGGGGACGCAGAGGCTGCATCTTTCTTTGGGAATGGGAGGCAGCAGGGTGTGTTTATCTGTGCCAGTTTTCCCACTTTGTACTTTCAACCGAATGACAGCTTCTCCTCCCATCTATGTTCTCAAGTCAATGCTGAAATTTCTAACATCTGGTAACACGGTTTGACTCTAGCTTTCAATTTGATCCAAAGATAGAAGCATAGCTATCGATTTTTAAAAAACACAAAAAGGCAAATGTGGGATATGGGTTACCCTTCTGTCTGAGAGTGGCAGAAAGAAGCTTCCAAAGAAAAGGATGAGGGAATCCCGCCGAGGCTCAGACTCCTTCTGTAATCCCACCTGCAGAGGGAACGTGGCCCATTCTCACCCAGTACATACTGTACCTGTTCCTTAGAGACATTTTATACACAGCCACACGTCTCATTTACTTTGGACTGTATTTGATGTTATGTTTAAGCCAAAAATCAAAAGAGTACCAAGATTTCTCGGAGCTACCAACCCCAACGTGTTGGTTGCAGAGATGTGGAGGTAATTATTGAAGTATGCTGAAGGTGCTGCCTTATATATTCCAGTCCAGGAGGCTAAAGGCAGGATTTGGTGCTGTTAAGTCCATTTCTTGGGAAATAAAACTTTCCTTGTGCCTCATGCGAGGCAGGAAGCAACAACAGCTAATGAACAGGAAAAGAGGGGAAGAATCCAGAGTTCCTTGTGAAGTGTTCATGTTAGACTTTACGACTTACAGCCACAAACCTTAATGCATTTTAGAACCTCATCCTCATAGCATGAAGCGGCCACCATCACGCTTTCCCTTGAGGATGGCTTGTTTGAGGTTTAAGGTTGTTTTTGCTTTACTCTGGGCACCCGACCCTTACGTGGGTTGTGATTTACCCCCGCGCCGCCACACATCACCCAGACGATGTCTCCTTTTAATGTTCACTTTCACCATGGTGGCAAAATAAATACAGACCCTGCTCCGGTCTATTAAAAGTAACAGGCTTCTGTGTGACATCATATTATACCCCAAAGGAAACAGAAAATCATTGGTTATTAATTGGTCAACCGAATCAGGAAATGCTTTTGTGTAATTTATCTTAAAGGGATTGTCATGAACACCCCTAAATACGACACTAGTAGGTTTGTCACTGTGTCTCTTTATTTATGGCCCCAGCTTCACAATCCACATTGTTATTCTGAGGAGAAAACTGCAGATCAAGTTCAGTGTTATTGTAGGAAAATATACGTGGAGGCATTTGCATTACAAAGCAGTTTTACAGCCACTGCTGTACTGACCCATACACAAACGCATGACTCATCTTTACAACAGGTATTATGTAAAACAGGAAGCCTGCTGCCCTCGCTGATAGTGGTTGTACTACGACTGGAGCTACTGAGGTGCTCCAGTTTTTAGGCCAAACCTGGAGACATTTGCCCCCTCTGACCTCCAGGCCGCTGCCGGTCATGACGGCAGCCGCTGGACACGCTGCAAGAGGAATGCTTTTAAGAGAGAGGGCCGCCGAGTCGTGGCATCTGCACAGATAAGGCTCGAGTGTGTCGGCCGACGGACTCAAGACCGCCCACTTGACTTTCTTGAAGTCAACGACAGTTACGTTGGAAATGCTCCAAAGTGACATGCGCTCGGACTGACATCATCGCACTGATTCATGGGTAAACGGTGCCAGGAGTTTATCACGGCGCAAGGCAGGAAGGAGCTGTGAAGTTCGACCACACGCATGCAGCCATGGAGAGCTAAAAGCCATTGTGTTAAAACAAATGTATTGATTAGCAGTGTTTATAAAAAGGTGTTCAACCCCTTTGGTGTTCTCTTATTGCTTTTAAAAATCAATTATGATCATTTTGGCTTTTTTAACATAAAAAAATTACAAACTTCAGGACAGAGGTGTCTTCATGCGACAGACCCTGGAGACAAACTCACTGCAGTCTCCCCATTTTGAACAAGCACCGTTTGTCTGGACCTCTGTTAAATTAGGTCAGTAGCTTTAAAGACGCTGAACAATTACGCAATAACTTATTTGGTGCTACTTTTTCTTTTAAAATTGTCATTTTGTTGTAAAAAAAAAAAGAAGCACTATTCGCTTTGACATTACAGGGGGGGTTTTGGTATTGTTTTGTAAAAAACAGAAAAGGGCAGATTTAATTGATCGTAATTAACTCGCAGAAACAATGAAAATGGTAAAAACAACCAGTGGGTGAACACTTTTTATAGGCGCTGCAATGAAGTAGTTGTTGTCTAAAAATAAAGCAGGCGATCGTCTGTAGTTGCCTGTGGCATTGGGAGGGGCGGAGCGGGGGGTGTTGTTTCTTCCTTTTTCTCTCCAGTTCTCCGGTTTATAGATTTCATTTGTAATGAGGCTGTAAATAACAGTTATTTGTATCAAGAAAGAAAAGACTCTCCTGGCTCTGAATGGATCATTAGTGGGGATGCCAAGAAGCCCCGAACCAAGGCAGTAATTCTCCCTGTCCTTCCAGCCCGACCTGCTGCTTTTAAAGACTTTCTGCTGTACACATCCATTGTGGGATTCATTTTTCATTGAGTTATTGTTCTGCCAGAGTCGTAATATTTTCACAAAGCCAATGTATCCAGGTTTGAACAAGGCGCCTTCAAAAAGGGCACATGTTGTAAAAAGGTGAGGAGGGGTCGTAAGTTTACTACTTTATTTGTCTGCAAACAGAAAAATACGACGACAAATACAAACTTAGGACATTTGCCATTGAGGCTACGGCTTAGAAAGGGTTAACTTTATTGCACAAACAAAAAACATTTGTTGTTTTTGTTTATATGTTTCTGTGGACAGAAAATTAAGTTGCACGTTCCAAAACTGAGACATAATGTCATTTTCACGAATGACACAAAAAGATCTTGTCAAGATCTCTGTGGAGATTTTTGCTAAAAATTATGACAGATTTTTCTTTTACACAGTTTTCCTCTTTTTGACAGTTTATGAAATACTTTGTAAGGTTCTGATAAAGTTTTTTTATCAGAACTTGATGTGATAGAAAAATAAAGTAGCTATAGGGTGATAGAAGATTTTCCTCACTTCTCTTTCCAAAAGCATCTCAAACTTGGTCAGAATGGATGGAGAGTGAGCATCAGCTTTCTAGTCTTAGCAACATTTTGCAATTGTTTTAGAGGTCTGTACTTTGACTAAGCCATTCAAACACTTCAATGAGCCTTGATCTTAATCATTTGATTGTACTTTTGGCTGTATGTCGCTCAGCAGGAATGTTTCTGTTATGGAGGTTTTAACAGCATTTCTTCAACAGTGTCCATGTATTCACCTCAACTCAACTCAGATCAGTTTTATCTCGTTTTATTGAGAGAGCGCCAATTTGCAACAAATGTCAGCAACAAATGTGGTCAAAATCATTTATAGTTATACCAAAACACACAATCAATGCAATCAATCCAATCTAGTCATGTGGAGAAATTAGATGTAATGGCATATTGTTCAGTCAGATCCAAAATGTAATGACTACCTTTGACCTCTCTGTGGTTTGGACCAAATGTCGTGAGCCTTTTTGTTTTGCCGCTCTTTTGGAAAAAACAGATTTGTGGAGGTCGCTGCTCATAGCTTTCATGTTCAGAAATTTGCTAACGTGAGTCGTGTTTCTGAAAGTTTACAGCGGTGCCAAACTGTTTCCACGTTCAAGACTGGTGTCCTTTAATTTTCTTTTTTCTTTTTTCACGTAAAAAATCAAAACATTAGCTCTTGTGTTGCGTATCCCCTGCTTTCAACTATAGATACATGCTTTTATTCATGTTTTATGATGAACTGGGTACGTGGCTTTGTGCACACAGGCAGCAGATGGTGCTATCATCTGTTAGGTGAGCTTTTTTTTGCTGCACTGCACTTTTTCAAACCGTTTGGCTTGGAAGGCAGGATGCTGAACATCCACCATACGGAAATCAGAATCCACCTGGTCTGATGGACCAGAAGGAGAACCAGAAAACCTGGCCTCGTGACTTTTTTTTTTGTTTGTTTTTTTTTGTTGGTTTGTTTTAATCTTTCAAACTACCATGAGTCTACCATTTTAGTCAGAAAACAGAAAATTGACATCCACAAAACAGCTTTGTCGTTGGAAACAATTCCTGCTCTTTAGCCAGCTGAACAGTATGTATCTCAGCAATGTTTAAGCAATTTGGAAACCGCCGTCTGTTCCCAACTGTCTTCACCGTCAGTCACACATGCTGCCTGCTTGTGTGATTGCATTAAGCCTCACAAACTCCACGTTCAGGCATATGAGTGGAACACGGCCATAATTCTCACCGTCGAATGGCACCGGGAAGAAAGAGATGTACTCTCATCAGTGAAGATCACATTTCTGAAAACGCAACTGGAGTTAAGGTCATTGAAGGCTTTGTGACGACGATAAGTCAGTATTTAGGACCTTATGTAAGGCAGCTTATGGAGTATGACAGAGATATAGATCATAAGAAACAGAAACATTACAGCAGCCAATAGCTTGACATAATTAAACGAAGCACCAAGTGCTTCACTGACCACTTGCACCAATCAAGCTTTGAATTTCCTCAGCCTCTTTATTTCCTATTTGAGCTCTTCTGAGCTTTCTGTGTTCTTTCCTGACAACTCTCCTGCGTCTATCACGACTGCCCTCTTGTCTACCATATTGTCCGGTCTGTAAGTCGCTCCAGTTGGGTGGCAGGGAGTACATATTGATGTCTTGGGCTTTTGCTGACTATATTATACTTGTTTGTGACTGTTGCTCTGACCACTTGCTATTTTTTGCACTTATCTCGGTCCTTTCATCTCTGTACAACTGTCCCAGCTCCCACAGAGACCAGTCTGCCCAGTGGAGGTTTCCCACAGCCTATATCTTAGGATCAAGCACCTTAAGGATCACTGCTGCTGTAGTGGATCCTGACTTCTTGATAGGCGGCGTACGTACTTGTGCATTTGCGCCTATTTATAGATTTACAGACGATACTTCAGAACATCCTCTAACTAACGAGGTTTTCATTTTAGAAACAATTTAATCTCCCAGGCTGGCTGGACTCGTATATCTAATTCTCAGGTGCTTCCGAGGATGGCATCCCCGCTTCACCTGTTGACTTGTCTCCCCAATGCTTTCGTTTTACCTCATCGTGTCCTAATTGCGATAACATGTTGAGTGATCATTATTTTAAAGCTTCCACAGCTCCGCCATCTTCGTCATACAGACTCTTTTTGGGAGGATTTGAGTTTTTCTGTGTGTTTGTTTTAGATTCCTGTGTCTTTTGAGTGTCCTTGTTGTCCTGTCTACCCCTTGATTGTTCCCAGGTGTCTCGTTCCCTTATTGCCCTCTGTGTATTTAATGCCACCTGTGTCTCTGTGTCGATTCTGTCTCGTCCTGTCGAGTATTGTTTGGATTATTGCCAGTTGCTCCATTGGTCAGCCTTAGCCTTTCCGCTCATCCTGTGCTGCCTGAAATTTTGGATGATTTGTGCATTTTTTCATTAAATCATCATCATTTCTCTCTGCTGCTGGGTCCACTGCGTCTGCCTCACCACCTCACACTGCCGTTCATGACACTTTTATTGGGCTTACTGGTGTGCGAGCCTTTCGAATTTATAACAAATTTGATGTTGGATCCAAGAGACTTTCTGTAGCTTAGCACAGGATCTAGTTGTTCCCCTGGCTGTGAAGAAACTGCTCAGTGTTTATGCTAATCCGGTAATTATTCAGCTGTAGTGTGAAGTACAGATTTTCTGTCACAAAGCAGCGGCAGCAGCAACCCAGCCAATATTAGAAACAGATAAGATAACTGGATCAGTGTTTAGTGAAAAAGTCCCTCTGGATTCGTGTTTTCTCTGTGTGATTCCTCTTTTTCTTGACTGGAAAGGTGTATTTTGCTTGACGTTCACGACAAGGCTGTGTTTTTATCCAGTTTGCTCTGAGGGAATCTTTTATTTGGTGCTGTAAACACCTATAAGACCTGCTTTTGTTGTTGTTGTTCTTATTCTTCTTTTTGCTGTGTGAATTGATCAAGCAAAAAATATAGGTCACGTAACAGCTATAGGAAAAGATATGCATTCGAATCTGTAATAAGTGGCTATTATATTGCAGTGGTAGATAACTTGGGGTTGGTTTGGTTTGTCAGTGTTTCTGGTGCCTGAAGCCTTTCTCTCACAAAGCACCGCCTGTTTCCCAAAGCTCCTCCTTGGAGCTGCAAATCCCTCACTCTGCTCCTTCAGACTAGCGGCAGCAGCGATTAGCAAACACCTTCTGAAACGCCACACCTGCTCAGCTGATGCACTGCTTCTCAGGTCAGCGCTCCTAAAAAAATGGCACAATGGAGGAGCACTGTTGTGATGACATGTTGAAGGCAGAGTGTCAGAAAGAACGTGAGCTTCTTAAAGAGATACAGGCCAGTTTTTGTAAGCGGTTAAATTGCAAAGTAAGACGTCTTTTAAGTAATGTTTGATATGTACAGCATTTTCATAACAGCTGAAGGTAACATAATTACTTTGTTGTGGTATAAAATGGTGCTATATGCTGGAAATTACATGATACCGCCCCTTTAAGAAGGTGAATCTGAGAACGTCTGTCCAGTGATGGTCTCTGTGTGATTGGAGCTCACACAGAAGTTACTTTAAAAAACTATTTATACCCTCACAGTTGTTCTATAAAGTAAGAAATGTTTTCCCTTGATGGATCTGATTTTATGTTCTGGGGGAAAAAAAAACTGTCTGACTCTTTCAGTCCAGACGATTTATCATCTACTATCCGTCTTCTTTTGATCCCACAGGACAAATAACACAAACCAGTCATGAAAAACATCAGCAGTCCAAACACATTCACACTCCCACTCACTGCTCCGTCTCTGCGCTCATTTCATTAACTGGCTCTTGTCGGGTCAGGCGTCTATTTGCAGTCGAACGCTTTTGATTCAGTCACAGCTGCTAAATACTTACCTTCTCTAGGCTGATCTATGTCACTCCCATAGCGCTACTACGCTGCTTTTCTATTGAGATTATTATTATTTTTTGCTTTTCACTGCTTCCAGTTACAGGTGGGCGTCCTTTCTTTCCCTGCTTGCTCTGCAGGGCTCGGCTGATTCCTACACAAGCCGACCGTCTGACTCAGATGTGTCCCTGGAGGAGGAGAAGGAGGGCGGCCGGCAGGAGAAGGAGCAGCAGGCCACCGTTCAGCTTGAGAGGGCAAAGGTCAGTTTCAATGGGGATTTTTACAGACTTTTGCAGTTTCAGAAGAAGAGATGGAGAATGCGTCCCCTCTCTGCCTTCAGTTTGTATGAAATTCAAATTTAAAATGTTTTGGATGAATTGAATGATTTTCAGTCCTATTTTAATTCAATAAAAAAATAAATGTGTTCCTGCCAAATCGGTTTCAGTCATGCTAACCCAAACAAGTCCAAACAACAGCAGTTATTACAAACTGATTTATTTCTGTGTTAAATGAGCTTCCTGGCTTTGGAATGAGAACAAAATCGGACGATAATAAACTTTCTTTTTCCTTTCACGCCGCAGAGTAAAGGAGTGGCATTTGCGGTGAGAACCAACGTCAGCTACTGCGGAGCGCTGGAAGAGGACGTTCCTGTCCCGGGCACCGCCGTCTCGTTTGACGCCAAGGACTTCCTCCACATCAAAGAGGTTCACGACACATGCAGTTTGTTAACGCTTCACCTGCGGACCACTGGATTTGTTCCAAACTGCAACGTTTTCAACCAAACAGCACTTTCATAATTGTTTGGCTATGGGTTTTGTGCGAGACTTTTATTACTGAAAATAATAATTCGACACCTTATAAGATAAGGATATGGATATTTGAACAGTCCTCTATCCACCGTAGTTAGGTGGAACTGAAATCCAAATTTCAGTTTGGTTAACGAGTACTAGTTTACTCGTTAACTAGTATTCATATACTAGTTAACGACATTTTATCTGGATTTTATGTTATATATACTAACCAAAAAATGCACAATTGTCAAATGTGAGGATTTATTAAAACAAGGTCGGATCATAAAACAACAACGAAACGCTTAAACACTGAAAAATATAGAAAGTATATACAGAAGAAATTTGTCAATGACATAGCTATCAGCTGGACCCAAATGAACCCAAATATTATTGTATTTTCATTAAAAAATTTAGTTTTGCTCACTTTTCCACGCTTAGAGTGTCACCCCATAATGTCTATGAAACTGAATGCTGAAAATCTAAAACAAATTTTTTCGCCATGATTTTTTTTTTATGTAAATAAATGTGAATATCTCTTTCTCTTTCTTTTAGTGAAAATTGAAACATAATCATGAAAGTTTTGTTTTCTAGCTAGTTTTTCCTGTTTCGTTTCGCAGAAGTACAACAACGACTGGTGGATTGGGCGCCTGGTGAAGGAGGGCTGCGACATCGGCTTCATTCCCAGCCCGCTGAAGCTGGAAAACATCCGGCTGCAGCAGGAGCAGAAGAGAGGACGCTTCCACAGGTGAGCGTCAGATGAGTGGAGACATCAGGAGTGGCAGCAGATAATCTGAAGGTCGACAAATCGCCATCACTGCAGCAGATGATTGAGCATTTCTGCACAAAGAACCTATTTTGGCACAGATGTTCTCTAGAGCTTGTTTTGAAAAAAATAATTAAATAGTCCAAATTTCAAGATGTCTGCCACATTAATTAAAGAAAGTTTATTTGCCACTATTTATAGCAGATTAAAACTTCTGGTGTCAAATCATACATAATTGGGATCATAAAAATCATATTTACTGATAATCTTTTGACTTTTCAAGACAGTTATTATATTAAATTTAACTTTCGCACTAAAATCACCAATTAGACGAATGTGTTGTCAGATTTTAGCTTGCATATTTTGAATGATACAAGTCAAATATCTTTTGTGTCTCCTTTTTCTGGTTCACATTTTTCAAAATGGCCCCCATTGTTGTAATAGTAGGGTATATGTTTGTAATAAAAGCGCCAATAGCTAGCTAATGCAACTGGTGAGCATAGATAACCAAAAAGTTAACCACAAATCTGCTAAACTAAAATCTTAGCCCAGCTAACACTGAACTGCTAAGCCCGTAAAAAATGTTAGCTGAAGCTAATGGTTACCATTAGGAGCCTTTGAAACCGGTTTCAAAGGGTCAAAAACGGCAGCCATCTTGAAGAATATGGCCGTCATCCTGAAATCCTAACGGAAATTATGGAAAACATTCGACCATTTTTTTGTTCGTTTCCCGCACTTTTAAGATTTTCACGGTAATATGCTGCACCGCCAAGGGGTACGGAGAGTTTGGAGGAATTGCAGGGTGTTGTGGGCCTGTGTTTAGGAGAGAAACACTTCAGGGATGAGCAGCCAGGCTGGCAGTGAACTACATATAAGCAAAAAGTCGACTGGACGGCGGCCAGGCTGTGCCATGTGGTCCAGCCTCGCCGAGGTGTTCCTGGACTGGAGCCATCGCAGAATTTTCCATCAGATGGGACTGTTGGGTTTTCACCAACAAGATGATTAGTGGTGCTGAGACGACGCTGCCAGATGAAAGACCTGGCAGCTCAGACCGTTTTGCTTTTGTGAGTCTTTTGTTGCAAAAAATAGAGTTCGGTGCGCTTAATGAACTCCCCCAGCGTTCAGCCGTGAACAGCCAGGATTGTTGACTCACGCAGTGATTAATCTAATCTGTATTTTTAAATAGTTATGTATATTATTTATGTACCAGTCTTTACAATAACGTTTTGCATTGAACGCTTTCATTTTGCCTGTTTTTGTGTTTTTTGGGGGTTTTTTTCAGTTTCTATGTAGAATTGAATGTAGTTACATTATTAAGTTGAGATTTCTTTGTATGATTTAAACCCTAATTGGATTTTTTTTAACAGATGCAACACAGAAATTCAGATTTATCAGATTCTTTGCTCATCCTCTTTGCTTTCATCACTACAGCAGCAAATCCAGTGCAAATTCCTCCTCCAGTCTGGGAGAAATGGTGTCAGGCACGTTCAAACCAAACCCAAACTCAGCAGGTGACTGTCATACCATTTTTTTATGACAAAAAAAAAAAAAAAAAAAAAAAAAAGATCGTTATCTTTTCAAAACTGAATTTAATTGCCTCTGTGTTGCTTTGATTGTGTTCCTATTTTTCCTATATGACGACAATGGAGCAATTTTTGCAGCGTACTTAATTGCGTTTTCTTTTGCCACTTTTAATTTCAGGAAAGCAAAAACAAAAAGTGGTAAGTGTGACTTTCTAAACATTTCTATTATATAAACAACATGATAATGATTTAATTCCATCTACCAGCCTCCAGTGTGTTTGTTACCTTCTTAATCATAACTTTATTATTAATAACTGGAAGATCAGATTGTCAATAGCCATTAACACACACTCTCTTATTTAAGGGCAGCACATAGTCTCCAGTTGCATGTTTCTGGGCTATAAGGGAAAACCACAGCAACTAGAGAAAACACACACACACACACACACACGCAGAGGAAACATGCAAACACTCCACTGAAAATGTGTTTTTTAAGAGTGTTATAAGTGGACTAATGTTCTAATTGGATTCTAAGCAATGTACAAACACACAGTTGTGCATCACTGTGAAGAAGTGAATTCTTTTGCACAAACTAGCTCAAATTCAGTCAGACTGGATGGATAACTCCTACATACTTAGAATAACATTTAATGTAATTATTTTGAAATTCAACTTTGAGCTCTGGAGGTCGACTGAGCCATGAATATATCTGAGGAAAATGTTTTTGAGCTGACTGACTTCATGCTGAATGTAAATCAACATTCCTCCCAGTTCTTTGGTTGTTTCTGAAGCGCCATAAAATAACCACTTGCTTCTAAACATATTGGAGGGCTATAGAGCGAGTTGGGAAGCTTGAGTGACACTTATGCGATGTGACTGCAGCTGTGAGTGCTGTCACCTCTCCAGGCTGAACACGTCCCCCCGTACGACGTGGTTCCGTCCATGAGGCCGGTGGTCCTGGTGGGTCCATCCCTGAAAGGCTACGAGGCAAGTCTCAACCTCTTTCTTTATTTTTATTTTGATTGTCTTCATGAACTGGAGTTCTTCTATTTCTCAAGCAGTTTTTCTCTCTGATAGTGAAACGCTACGCCGTTCTCACGAACACAACATTAAAGATCAAACCTCCTCTCTTGTTATTGGTCGGAAATGCAAACCCCAGAAAGGTGACGGGGAGCGCTGAAGTCAGTTGTCATGGAATCACGCTCCTCGCCTCCCCGTCCCGGCGTTGCCTTGGCAACAACCTTCTGGGTAAACCGCATCAGTCTGAAAAAGTGGAGCACGGATCGAAATTAGCAGCACAAAATAATGTGAACCGCGCTTTGAAACGAAGAGTGTGGGACGGCGAAAAAGAAACAAAACACATAAAAAAAATTCTCAATCTTTTTCACGCCGGCCGCCTGTTTCTTTCGGTTTTCCTAAAGTAAAGGGGAAACAGGCAGAATGTGGGTTTGTTTTCGCTGGTTGAGTAGGTGATGATGAAAAGGAGATTTGTGTGTCGTGTCAGCCTCCGATTGAAATGGCGCAGTTGACCTTCTGTGGCTGTAAACTCTTCTCTGGGGATGAAAACGCACCAGGATCACGAGGAATCTATCAAAAGTAAAGATGTGCACCTGCACTGTCAGTCACCACTTGCAAGTGCTCCATCACAAACAACATTAAGACGTGATTAAATCAAGTTTATTTGACTTATTCAAATGAAAGAGTTGGCAAAGTTGTCTGCTTTGATTCACGTATCGCACACACTCCACACCAGAAAGACTTGTTTTTAAGGTTTTGGGGTAATTCCCTGTCAGAATAGATATAAAAAAATGTTCTTACTTTTTCTTTCAAAGTATGTTTTATATGGAGACACTTGGCTGTCTACC
Source organism: Poeciliopsis turneri (assembly GCA_922788865.1). NCBI lineage: Eukaryota > Metazoa > Chordata > Actinopteri > Cyprinodontiformes > Poeciliidae > Poeciliopsis > Poeciliopsis turneri. The sequence goes on from CAKLNU010000344.1 coordinate 2,541,971, forward strand.
AGTATCTTTTAAACTCTAAAGGAAGCGTGAGCATTTGGAAGAGCGTTCCACCAGTAGAGCATCTCTGTGGTTCTTTTTCCTCCATCTGATTGTCGATCACTTATCCGTCGTTGAGTTTGAGTTTTTAATCCAAACCACGGCGTCAAACGTCAGCAGCTTAAATTAAAAGTTGCAGCGTTGCTGCTCCAGTTACTCACCTGTGCAGTGGCCTTGCTGACAATTCACTGCAGCTCATAATCAAACGCTTCCCGTCGCGGAGGCTCCGGCTCAGTGGAGTGTGTAATGCAAAGATCTGGTTCACTAGAAAGCACACGACAAGGAGTGATGGGATCCTTCTGTCCGTTTCCTGCTGCATTTTAACATATGCATGTGTGGTAGAATGAATATTTTGAGCTTTTATAGATATAATTGATCTCTTGCCTAACGACAGCGCTATGAGAAGGCGTTTAAATCTTTCGTCTGCTGCATTTTTTGTCCCTTCTAAAATATTTCAGATGATTTCATACATTGCTATGAGTCTCCATTAATGTTTTAGTTCTTTGTGAGAACATTTTGGCTCACTTTTGTTTTAATTCAGCCACATTGGAGGGGTTTTTTTACGCATGAACGGCCTTTTTGGGTTAAGTCACATCATCCTCGTTTGGTACAAGTACAAGCTATGACAATCAAAAATATGTGTGTGTGTATTCGTTTAGAGAGGGATTTCAGTGTGTGCTTTGGATCCACAAGGTCAACAAATGATCAGCCGTTCTCATCTGGTAGAGAGTAGAGTTCATGACCTCTTCAGCTACATCAAGTCATCCTGGTACTAAAGTGATCCTGGACGTCTTATTACCACCAATGGGACTTTCAAAATGTTTCTCTTTCGATTCATCGGTTGACAGAACATTTTATTTCATGTCTTCGGATCGAAAGGGTGATTTTTTTTTTTTCTGTCGTCTTTTTGGACTTGTGAGACAGACGGATCGTTTCGCTCTTTTTGGTCCTGAAGCTCTCTCTTAAAAGCTTCAGTTGCTGCTGTTTCTTTCTTATTGCTGAATGATACCCACTGACTTATAGAAGACAAATGAGGCCTGCACTGCTTTAGATCCTGTTCTGATTACATTCCTGACATTGTTAGAACATTGTCTAACGTTATGGGAGAGATGTAAACGTACTCTTTTCCAGGTTTGTGACTTTTTTCACTTGTGGACAACGGCTCTCACTGCAGTTTGCAGGAGTCCCAAAGGCTTAGAAACGGGTTTGTAATCCATTGCAGACTGTCGGACGACACCGACTTTGGTTCTCATCTGTTCTTGAGGTTTCTTCTTTAAATAAAGACGTATTGCTCTTTGACGACGTCAGATAACTTTGTGTCCTTAGAGAGTTGATGAAATCCTCGTTTGAAAACGTATCTCTGGTGCGAAAGCTTGTGTGACAATCTAACATTTCAGCTTGACAAAAAAAAGTCAGAACAGAAGAAACTTGTAAGGTCTGGCAGAACCGAACACCATGGCTGTTTTCTCTTCCAGTCTTTTCACTGCTCCCTCTCCCGTCTCTCTGACTCATGGCTGTAGGTGACGGATATGATGCAGAAAGCGCTGTTTGACTTCCTGAAGCACAGGTTCGATGGAAGGTGAGCGGCCAGCGTCAGCAAACTGTTGGTTGGTCGCCGGGCTGCCAGCGCTCACTCATGTTTTGCCTCGTTGCAGGATATCCATCACGAGGGTCACCGCCGATATATCGTTGGCCAAGAGGTCAGTACTTAACAACCCCAGTAAACGGGCCATCATTGAGAGGTCCAACACCCGCTCCAGCCTCGGTAAAGCTACAGGAACTGTCTCACTCAATGATGTGCATGTCTCGTGTGTGTTTGAGCAGATTGAAGTCTGGCGTTCGGTCTCATGCCGCTGCTTGTTCATAGTCGCCCTGCATTCTTTGTCTTTGTTTTCTTACAGCTGAGGTCCAGAGTGAAATAGAAAGGATCTTTGAGTTGGCCAGATCTCTGCAGCTGGTGGTGTTGGATGCAGACACAATTAATCACCCAGCACAGCTTATCAAGACCTCATTAGCTCCCATTATTGTCCATGTTAAGGTGTCATCTCCTAAGGTAAGGCTTCATTATGGGAATGGTGTTCAGAGTAATCTGTAGCCAGTTGGTTACATTGAGTTTTATTTAGGGATAACCAGATAAAGGCAACTAAGTTCAAATGCAGGGCACACTTTTGAAATCTTTATTTGTAGTGTTGTGTGAACATGGCTAGCTAGCTCTTGATATGTACAGAGCAGCTGATATGCTAATCTTAAGTGAATACCCTGCGTTTTTAGTGTGAACTAAAGTCATTAACACAACCTACTGACTGACACTAACATTACTCTGCAATTTTACCGTCTTATTTCATCATGTGGTCGAGGTTTGGTCAGTTCTGATTGGGTTGCGTACCTCGAAACGGTGGACATTTTGAAAATGTGGTTTCCAATTCAAGCGTATGTGTTACTTTGTGTTAGCCTAAAATCCTGATCAAACTGATTGAAGTTTTTGGTTGGAATGTGGAAAAGTTCAAGAAGTGTTCATACCTTTGAAAGGCACAAAAATGACTACAAAAAAAAAAACAGTACTCGAATGACAAGCATGAATTTCTTACAGCTGATCGTATTCCATATTCGGAGACATTTAGTTAAATGTGTTGACAGGTCTTGCAGCGTCTGATCAAATCGCGAGGGAAGTCCCAGAGCAAACACTTGAACGTGCAGCTTGTCGCGGCAGAAAAACTGTCCCAGTGTCCGTCTGTGAGTGGACTTCTCGAATACTGTCATTCATTTTTATCTCTGCAACCACGAGTGACGAAATTTGCAAAACTCCAGCAACTTTTCCCCGCTCTCCTTCCCCCACCCCCAAACCGCAGGAGATGTTTGACATTATTTTGGACGAGAACCAGCTTGAAGACGCCTGCGAACACCTGGCAGAATACCTGGAGGCATACTGGCGCGCGACCCACACTTCACTTAGCACGCCGCTCAACCCCCTGCTGGGACGCAATCTGGGCTCCACTGCTCTCTCTCCGTATCCGGCTGCCATCCAGGTGAACGCAGAGTTGGGTTCTGTTTGCTTGTTTTCGTTCGTTAATCTTCAATTCATTTTCACCTTTCCTTGCGTGTAATTGAATATTTAGCTGTTCCTCATTGTTTTGTTTTTTTTTTTATTTGCCATTTTGACCAGTTGAAATATCAAACCATTCAAGCTTAACAATAAAACTCAGATCAAACGGTTTATTATTCACCCATGTCATTTAAAACTGTGCCTTTGAAAAGGTTTTCATACAGCTTCGTCTTTGTTACGTCTTGCTACAAACACAAACTTCAGTGTTTTTTGTTGGTGTTTTCTTTGAAAGTGCAACGCAAAGTAGCGTGAAGTAAAAGGAACATGACACCTGCTTTTTGTAGTTTTATTTATTTTCTCAGAAAAGTCTGAGAAGTATGGAGTGCATTTTAGGAAAAAATAATAAAAAAAAAAGGTTGGCACTTCTTTTTTCTCAAAAGATAATTTGAGTTAAAAAAAAAAACAAAACAACTTTTTGCAAAAAAAATGACTTATTCCATCATTTTAGGAAGGTAACGATATTCTTTCTCTCACTTGGTTTTTCCTAACTAACATAAAACAGGACCAGCTTGGTCTGCGTTACCGTCAGACAGTGAGGAAAGTGGCTTTTGTTTATTTTCATACACACATGCAAACTGCACATTCATAATATTTCTCTCTCAAATAGGCCCAAAAAAATCGAAACAGCAACCACACGACTGCCGACCATTCCCCCGTGGAGCGCCGCAACCTGATGCCCGCGGACGAGAACTACCACAACGAGCGGGCCCGGAAGAACCGCAACCGCCTGTCCTCGGGCTCGCAGCACAGCAGGGACCACTCTCCGCTGATGGAGGAGGACTACCAAGACCCCTACCAGGACTCTTACAAGCCTCACCGCAATCGCGGATCCCCCGGAGGCTACAGCCAGGACTCCGCCAGGCACAGGCTGTGAGCCGATACTCGTCTGAACGCAACCGCTGATGAATCTACTTCAGTCGTGTGAACTGGAACTATCTCTTATGTATGTGTAGAGCCTCATGTCCCCTTTTGACCTTGGTTGTCGTTGCCAAATGGACATCTATAACCTAATATAAATATATAACAACTGCCTTTGCTATGACGTGAACATGAGGGTGGACATGTAGCACAAGAACTATGTTTTAAACGCAGGCTGGAGGTTTAGCTTGTTTTAATGTGTCACACAAGTAGCTTGTAAGTTAAATCAACTAGCAAGTGAAAGTGTGGGGTCTTCTACACTTTCCCTGCCATCTCAGCTGTCCCTGTAGCATGGGGGGGCTGCGAAGCCGGTGCCAGACCGTATCCCACCGCGACTCAGCGGTTTAAACGTATCCGAAGACACGAGGGAAGCAAAAATATGCCATTAATACCGTCGTCGACGTGAGCGAGCTTGTTCCAAAATTATTGACTTTTGCTATTTGTTTACAACATTATATATATATATATATATATATATATATATATATATATATATATATATGTATTTTTCCTCTTCGAGTTCATCCAGTAGCTTCCCATACTTTCCCTGAACTCCCATTTCTGTTCAATCGGTCGTATGCAAAGTCGCACAAATACAGAGATGTTTAAAGGTCACTAAGACCCGGAAGTGTAGCGTTTTGTCATCTTACCCGTCTGGATAATTCTGGGTGTATCATTTAATATACAGTGCCTTTCAAGAGTATTCACATGGTGGTGGCGGCTTATACCTGTGGTGATACAGGACTGGGGGAAAAAAGAGAACTATTGCAGGATGCAGAAGGTGTGCTAGGTGTCTAGCATTAAAATGGTCCTGTCAAAGTCTGCGGCTAAATCCAGCTGAGATTTTTTCCATGTAATCTCACTGAGCTTCAATAGGCAAAAATGTCAGCCTCCTGATCTGGTACATTCACCTCACACATTATAAACTGCAATCAAATCTAAAATGTAAACGCATGTATCGTTCTGCTTTCATTTCCAGTGATCTGGTACTTTATGTTGGGTTTCCACACAGCGTCTACATGCAATGCATTAAAGAGTGAGGCTGTAACATGAATGCTTTTGTAAGGCACTGTAGCTGTAGTGGAATGATGTGCATTTAGTTTGTTTTATTCGTGTCTGAGTTTAGTGAGGCATGATCATGAAGATACAAGAGTGGATTTCAGTTTGTGACATACTGAGGGCTTCCATGTGTAAATATTGTCAAAAATGACAGGAGAGAAACTGAAAACTCAACTTTTGGTAACTCTGATGACATTCCATTGGTTTGATTCAAGGTTCTGCATATAACTCAGATCAAGTTTCTTTTTTAAAGGTTTTATAATAATTGTAAAATGTTCACCGGGCAGAAGCTGATCCTGACCGTCTTCTTCGTTTTCAGGTGTAACTTTTTACATTATTTTAACATCCATTAAAAATTCTTGGATAGAAATGAAAAACTACAGAATAAAGGAAGGATTTTTCTAGACCCATAGAGCTTTTGCTGGCCAGTGCTAATAGTTACATGTAACTATCTTTAGCCAAACAGGAAACGAATGTTCTGCAGGGCATTTGATAGAGGTGGTAGACTTGAATTCAATAAAATATGAACTACCCGCTCATCTTTTTCTGATTTTTTTTACCAAACAAAAAGCAAATTCAAAGAACATGCTATTTATTGATGTGTTTACAGTCTGAAAAATGACTGGTTTTAAGTTTTTATGCATCTAAGGAATGAAGAAAAAAATTGTTTTTCAGTATCTGATCTCCTTAAAACAAAAAAAAAAGAATCCAAGAGTTTGTTCTTGAATAAAAGACATTCAACAGTTTACAATTTTGACAATAATCTTTCATCTGTAAGCACAAATGCATAGAAGCTCATATGTATGCATGATGCATAATACCTGGTCAAACAGTTGCAGAGAAATTACATATCAGCCTGGATCTAAAGTCAACTTTTATTCTTATTTGAGAATCTGATTGTAGCCTTATCCATTTCAAAACAACTCTTTAACACAAACGGCCAGTAGAGGGCGCTGTGCTCTGTTTTCTTCCTGTTTGTGCAACATTCAATTTCACTTGAATTTAAATGGCTGAACAGGAAGTTAGAGGTCCTGGTTGGGGGCGTGTTTTTATTTTTTGAGGTTTATATGTGTCTTTTAGCTCTAAATATTAGAAAATGAGCGGAAAACAAATAATATTTTCACTCTAATTCAGCTTTTATTCCCACGTTTGTTTGTTTTTACAGATACCTTTTAATCCTTGAAATTCTTGCACATCTCTGTGTCATCGCTGAAAGATAGTGTTTACCATCGTTCACCATCAGGTGCCAACACCTGAGAGGTTTTTTTTCTCCACATCGGCTCCTGACCTGGGTGCCCCACCATCAGCGGAAGGTCAGGGTGTTCTGCCGAGCTTGTGGGAATCAGCAGGTGCTGGCGTCCACGCGAGGGCCTGGACGGTCCTGGGTTTTGACAGGCATCACCTCCTGGTGCGATCTCACCTGTCTGCCAACATTCCAGAGCATCCATTCGGCTGGACTTGCCAAAGCTGTTTAAAAGCTGCAACGTGTTTAAAATGACAAACCTGAAACCAACCATGAAAACACGAGGATTTAAGTCCTTCAGGAAACCACTTAGTTCTTGGTTTATAAAAGGAAATGGGAGACCGAACGAATAAATATTTGGCTCTTATGGGAGACTTGAGTGGAAATGTGTTGCAGCCGAACGAATAAATATTTGGCTCTTTGAAACCGATGAGGTCAATATGGCCTTTTACTGTGAGTGAATATTGGCTGCTGCAAATTCTGAATTATTGGTAATAATTTTACCAATAATATCATTCACTTCACTCAATCAGTACTTTAGGAAAGACACCTTCAAAAAATACTCTAGTTTATAAATTGTTTTGCTGTGAAAAATGAAAAATAAGCACATAAGGACATTGAAGTATTCTGTGTCAAGTACATAGTAAGCAGTACAATTGAACACGTTAACTTGAATATATCAGTAGAATTAAAAAAAAAAAGCAAAATCAGTTAAGCAATTCATCAATAAAGTTTTACAAATAAAAAAGGGTTGTGTTTTAATGTACAGCACTACACTGTTTGTACAAAAAAAAAATTGCATTTAAAATGTTGTAGATTCAAAACATTTGTTTTACTAAAACAAAACTTCGCCACTGGTGGGACTCGAACTCGCGACCTCGGGATCGGCCTCCCTGTTTCCTCCCCCTCAGCAGGATGTTGTTCCCCAGCTGCGGCGCCGCCAGCAGCCAGCGCGTGCACGTCGCCTCTTTGTTGTGGTGTGGGCTCAGCGCTGTTTACCTTCATGTGGAGAAAGAAGCAGCTTCTCCTGCTGCTGCTGCTGCTGCGCTTCTTCGACTCTCCGGATCGGGTCTTTCGTGCTAAGGATCGGCTTTCCTGGAATCTCGGTCCTCCATGTACGATAACCTCTACCGCCATGGCTTCGAAGACTCGGAGGCGGTAAGTGGACTGGGTGTCGGGGAGCGGGGGGACGATCTGTTGCACAGAAGCCGAAACATAAAGCTCTCATGTTGTCGCTGACTGGTTTGGACCTCGCAGAAACAGGAGGATGAGACTGAAAGGGGAAGCAGAGGCTGCATCTTTCTGTGGAGATGCTTCCCTCAGACTCCTTCTGTAATCCCACCTGCAGAGGGAACGTGGCCCATTCTCACCCAGTACATACTGTACCTGTTCCTTAGAGACATTTTATACACAGCCACACGTCTCATTTACTTTGGACTGTATTTGATGTTATGTTTAAGCCAAAAATCAAAAGGTACCAAGATTTCCGGAGCTACCAACCCCAACGTGTTGGTTGCAGAGATGTGGAGGTAATTATTGAAGTATGCTGAAGGTGCTGCCTTATATATTCCAGTCCAGGAGGCTAAAGGCAGGATTTGGTGCTGTTAAGTCCATTTCTTGGGAAATAAAACTTTCCTTGTGCCTCTGCGAGGAGGCAGGGAAGCAACAACAGCTAATGAACAGGAAAAGAGGGGAAGAATCCAGAGTTCCTTGTGAAGTGTTCATGTTAGACTTTACGACTTACAGCCACAAACCTTAATGCATTTTAGAACCTCATCCTCATAGCATGAAGCGGCCACCATCACGCTTTCCCTTGAGGATGGCTTGTTTGAGGTTTAAGGTTGTTTTTGCTTTACTCTGGGGACCCTCTCTGTCCTCAACTGGATTGATGCGTCTCTTACATGAGTCCCGGGAACAGGACTGATACAAAACAATACTAAACATCAGCGATTAGCAAACACCTTCTGAAAAGCCACACCTGCTCAGCTGATGCACTGCTTCTCAGTTCAGCGCTCCTAAAAAAAACGGCATAATGGAGGAGCTTTGTTGTGATGACTTGTTGAAGGCAGAGTGTCAGAAAGAACGTGAGCTTCTTAAAGAGATACAGGCCAGTTTTTGTAAGCGGTCAAATTGCAAAGTAACACGTCTTTTAAGTAATGTTTGATATGTACAGCATTTTCACAACAGCTGAAGGTAACATAATTACTTTGTTGTGGTATAAAATGGTGCTATATGCTGGAAATGACATGATACCGCCCCTTTAAGAAGGTGAATCTGAGAACGTCTGTCCAGTGATGGTCTCTGTGTGATTGGAGCTCACACAGAAGTTACTTTAAAAAACTATTTATACCCTCACAGTTGTTCTATAAAGTAAGAAATGTTTTCCCTTGATGGATCTGATTTTATGTTCTGGGGGGAAAAAAAACTGTCTGACTCTTTCAGTCCAGACGATTTATCATCTACTATCCGTCTTCTTTTGATCCCACAGGACAAATAACACAAACCAGTCATGAAAAACATCAGCAGTCCAAACACATTCACACTCCCACTCACTGCTCCGTCTCTGCGCTCATTTCATTAACTGGCTCTTGTCGGGTCAGGCGTCTGTTTGCAGTCGAACGCTTTTGATTCAGTCACAGCTGCTAAATACTTACCTTCTCTAGGCTGATCTATGTCACTCCCATAGCGCTACTACGCTGCTTTTCTATTGAGATTATTATTATTTTTTGCTTTTCACTGCTTCCAGTTACAGGTGGGTGTCCTTTCTTTCCCTGCTTGCTCTGCAGGGCTCGGCTGATTCCTGCACCATGTTCCAAATTATTATGCAAATTGGATTAAAGTGTGGCAAAGATAAAAATTTTTTTTTCTTTCTCAATTAAACTCATGGATGATATTGTGTCTCGGGGCTCTTTGGATCACTGAAATCAATCTCAGATCAATCCGAGACAACTAGTTTGTCCGGTGAGCTCAATTCAAGGAGAACTGCTTAAGGCTGTTCCACATTCTTCAGCGGGCCACAGGTTTCACGCAGCATGGGGAAGAGAAAGGATCTCTCTGCCGCCGAAAAGCGTCAGATCGTGCAATGCCTTGGGCAAGGCATGAAAACCCTGGACGTGTCGCGAAAACTGAAGCGCGACCATCGCACTGTGAAGAGGTTCGTGGCCGACTCGGAGCACAGACGGGCTCGCGCGGACAAAGGCAGGATGAGGAAGGTCTCTGCCAGGCAAGTTCGCCGGATTAAGAAAGCAGCTGCCAAAATGCCCTCGCAAAGCAGCAAGCAGTTATTCGAAGCCGCTGGCGCCTCCGGAGTCCCGCGGACCTCGAGGTGCCGCATTCTGGAAAGGCTGGCGGTGGTGCGTAAGCCCGCGATCCGTCCACCCCTGACCAGCGCTCACAAGCAAGGGCGTAAATCCCGTCTCGCCGTCGGGGCGGACCGCAAACAGGAAGGTCTCTTAAAACCGATTTTGGGGGGCTCGGCGAAATCACAGTGAAATGTGACGCAAAACGTGGTTTAGAAGGTTTTTGAAATCGCATTCAAGTTGCAGGACTAAAAATGACCAGTAATGCACATCAGATGCGTTTTTCTGAGTAACGCAACCTGTTGAGAAGTAAAGCTAAAATTCAGATGTTGCTTAGATACGGGTTTTGCTCAGTCTGACTGATCTGATCTCTGCTGCACCTTCACAAAACTTCTAAGGTTCTAAATTAAAAAGCTGAGAGGTACTGCTCTTGATAAAATTCCTCATAAACATTGATGTATTGTAATGGCTCCCATTACAAGTTATGGGATATTTAAATTACATTAAATATCTGGGGAGTATCATAACTTAAATGCAACATTTAAAGCACCAGGTTTCATATAGGAAAATATTCAGAACTAAAAACTTTTAGTTTTTTTCTGTCTGTTCTCGGCTCCCACACACAGAGCCGGGTCCACTTCCTCCCGTTTCAAACTCTTCTAATTAACTAAAAGTCAAAGAGCTAAATATGAATGAGACGTTTGCGACCTTTCACAAAAAAGCTTCATTTAGTAGATAAACGGCGGATTTAGTTCGTTCTTTGTTTCCTGTGCCTTTTCATACTCATGTTATTCGAACGCAAACGTTTCTTCAGTCACTATGTTTTGTGGGGCCGGGGGACAATTCTGGACTTTTTCCAAGATCGGAGCGGTCCGGATCCCCGGCTCTTCCCCGACGCCCCCGGGATTTACGCCGATGCCCACAAGCAGAAACGCATGAAGAGACTCGTATCCAAAACCGTCTTCATGCATGACAAAGCACCATCTCCTGCTGAGAGGAATACCGCTGCGTCACTGGCTGCTAAGGGCATAAAAGACCTCCTCTGACCTTTGACCCTATTGAAAACCTTTGGAGTTTCCTCAAGCAGAAGATCTGAGGGTGGGATGCAGTTCACATCAAAACTGCAGCTCTGGGAAGCTTTTCTGACATCCTGCAAAGAAATTCAAGCAGAAAACTTCCCACAAACTCACAAGTTCAAAGGATGCAAGAATCGTGCAGGTGACGTCAAAGAAGGGATCTTTAAAATGTTTTGAAACTGCTGTGCATAATAATTTGGAACAGTGCATTAGGAGCTATTTTATTTTTGAAGGATATACTGTTATCATTGGGAGGTTTGTCCAATAAAATTCGATTTATACTATTAACGGCTGATGACCTTTATTATACGGGCTCGTTTGCATCGACCATTTAGGAAAATCAGGGGAAAACATCATTTGCATAATAATTTGGAACATGGTGCGCACGACCTGACCAACTGACTCAGACGTATCCCTGGAGGAGGAGAGGGAGCAGCAGGCCACCGTTCAGCTTGAGAGGGCAAAGGTCAGTTTCAATGGGGATTTTTACAGACTTTTGCAGTTTCAGAAGAAGAGATGGAGAATGCGTCCCCTCTCTGCCTTCAGTTTGTATGAAATTCAAATTTAAAATGTTTTGGATGAATTGAATGATTTTCAGTCCTATTTTAATTCAATAAAAAAATAAATAAATCGGTTTCAGTCATGCTAACCCAAACAAGTCCAAACAACAGCAGTTATTACAAACTGATTTATTTCTGTGTTAAATGAGCTTCCTGGCTTTGGAATGAGAACAAAATTGGACGATAATTAACTTTCATTTTCCTTTCACGTCGCAGAGTAAAGCAGTGGCATTTGTGGTGAGAACCAACATCAGCTACTGCAGAGCGCTGGAAGAGGACGTTCCTGTCCCGGGCACCGCTGATGGAGGAGGACTACCAAGACTCCTACCAGGACTCTTACAAGCCTCACCAGGCACAGGCTGTGAGCCGATACTCGTCTGAACGCAACCGCTGAGGCGTCATGATGAATCTACGACAGTCGTGTGAACTGGAACTATCTCTTATGTATGTGTAGCGCCTCATGTCCCCTTTTGACCTTGGTTGTCGTTGCCAAATGGACATCTATAACCTAATATAAATATATAACAACAGGATGGACATGTAGCACAAGAACTATGTTTTAAACGAAGGCTGGAAGTGAAGCGTTTTGTCATCTTACCCGTCTGGATAATTCTGGGTGTATCATTTAATATACAGTGCCTTTCAAGAGTATTCACATGGTGGTGGCGGCTTATACCTGTGGCGATACAGGACTGGGGGAAAAAAGAGAACTATTGCAGGATGCAGAAGGTCCAGGATCCAGCTGAGATTTTTTCCATGTTAATCTCACTGAGCTTCAATAGGCAAAAATGATCTGATCTGGTACATTCACCTCACACATTATAAACTGCAATCAAATCTAAAATGTAAACGCATGTATCGTTCTGCTTTCATTTCCAATGATCTGGTACTTTATGTTGGGTTTCCACACAGCATCTACATGCAATGCATTAAAGAGTGAGGCTGTAACATGAATGCTTTTGTAAGGCACTGTAGCTGTAGTGGAATGATGTGCATTTAGTTTGTTTTATTTGTGTCTGAGTTTAGTGAGGCATGATCATGAAGATACAAGAGTGGATTTCAGTTTGTGACATACTGAGGGCTTCCATGTGTAAATATTGTCAAAAATGACAGGAGAGAAACTGAAAACTCAACTTTTGGTAACTCTGATGACATTCCATTGGTTTGATTCAAGGTTCTGCATATAACTCAGATCAAGATTTCTTTTTTAAAGGTTTTATAATAATTGTAAAATGTTCACCGGGCAGAAGCTGATCCTGACCGTCTTCTTCGTTTTCAGGTGTAACTTTTTACATTATTTTAACATCCATTAGAAATTCTTGGATAAAAATGAAAAACTACAGAATAAAGGAAGGATTTTTCTAGACCCATAGAGCTTTTGCTGGCCAGTGCTAATAGTTACATGTAACTATCTTTAATATTAATTTCACTTCTGTTACATGCTGCTTTTTGCTAAATGTAGTGGGTTTTCCGGCATTTATTTATTTAAATGTGCACTGCCAATAAACACAGGAAAAACTCAGCATCATCTTACAGTGATACACTCTTCAACCCTGTATTATGACATGCAGCAGTTATTTTCATTCAATGGGTCATAAATGAGTGAATTTTCTTCTGTTTTTGTTGTTTCCAAACAACAAAAGCTTTAGCACCAACATAAAAATATGATAACTATTTGTGAGAGAGTGATATACTAATGAGAATCGTCATTTTACAACTGTATTGAAATAAACTGCACTGTTGTATGGATGATAGTTTTATGTTATGTTATGTTATGTTATGTTATATATTATATCATATCATTTTATTTTATATTCTATTGTGTATTATATTATTTTGTTTTATATTATATTATTTTATATTATATATCATATTATATTATATTATATTATATTATATTATATATTACTGAGAGTGGTAGTGCGCATGCGCCAACTTGACAGCTCAGCGCACTTTACAACACAACAGCCAGCTGATATCAAGCACTTAGCCACACTGGTTGCCACTTTCGTCTTGGTTCTCTGGTTCCTAGCCGTCATATCTCCACATCATGTCTTCTGGAAAGGGACTTCTGAAGTGATATCAGGCGATGCCAGCATGGAGGTTGTAGTTAAACGCTTTTACAGCTGTTTTGTCGGCGTAGTTACCAGGCTGGCTAGCTAAGTCAAGTTGATAGCAGTACATGTCATCAATGCTAGCTAGCTAAGCGGCAGCCGATATTTCCAAAGCTGGCACCGAACAAACTCCACCGTTAGCCATGGGGATACTCTTCACCAAGCTGTGGAGGCTTTTCAATCACCAAGGTAAGAGAGCCCGGTGGGGAGAGGATGTGAAGCCGTGGAAGCTAATTGGCCTCTGTGGTCGTGGAAGGCCCGCTGGTCTGTCCCCACACAGCAGCCAGGGAGCCAGCTGTGGAAATGTTTCTGTCGTGGCCATAAAAGTGTCCGTGTAGGGGGGGAAAATCACCCTCATTTAGAGCCGCTGCTTTTGCTTTTATTTGTTGAGCAGCACCGTTCCCCACTGGCTCAGTGTTGATTAGCTGGTCGCTGGATTATTTATGGCCGCAGCCTTTGGAAGCGCAGGGAAGTGAAACCAAGTCTGCAGAGCTCGGATCGGTAAACAGGACTTTAAGACAGACCCGGTAACGTGAGTCCCGTTGAGTTTGAGCCGATGGCGCAGGCGCTATGAGGGGACATAGCAGTCCACAGGGGACACCAGTAATCACCTGGTCCACAGTGGACACCAGTAATCACTTGGTCCACAGGGGACACCAGTGATCACCTGGTCCACAGTGGACACCAGTAATCACCTGGTCCACAGTGGAGTGCAGATCAATGGGTGAATCACATTGACTTTGCTCTGCCACTGTTCGCTCATCATCTTATCACTATGATGTTATTAACGCAGATGACTATTTATCTACTGATTTTGACCCTCACTGTCCTGCCATTCTCAGCACATGTTAGTTAGAAGCTAACTCCGTTGAATGCGTTAGTTTATATCAACTAAAATGCTGTTGCTTCATAATCTCTTAGCTTTCCTGTACTTTGTGCAGATCAGGGTTTATTTAAATCTTTCGTTGCTGAATTTGTGTCGCCTGCAGCCCTTAAATGTTTGCTCTACAATGACAGCCCCTACCTTAGTACAAGATAGGATGTTTAAAGGGACGGAAGTTAATTTCGACTAAGTTTAATAAAAACAATCTCGGCGAAAATGTGTCTTAAATTGTATTAACAGTGTTTGTGAAGTTTGCCACGTCATATTTGGTTAGTTTGAACAATTAAAGATTGGAGTCAGTAGAAAAACAACACTTAAAGTTAGGCGGGGGCGTGTTTTTTTTCTTCTTTTGCTTTGAAATTAAAAGATTTTTTCAAGTCTGTGTGAGTACGGAAAAAGTTTGAAAATGTTACAGCTTCATCATTTCTACAGTTAACTTCACATCCTCCCCATGTAGCCCACATGTAAAGATGCCGACAGTTTCTTCGCACAAACGGTTTGCGAGCAGCTGAATTTCACACCTGCGTGACCTTTCTTACTCTTTGCTGTCTCTTTTTCAAGTTGCACTTTAGCTGGCAGAGCAGCGAGCTGCACGCACAACCTCGTCTGAGCCAAACGCCATTTGTTGATCAAAGTTACAGGTTTTCTGAAATAAGCTTCCCCATAGAGTTGTTTTTCAAGCCTCAGTAGCTTCATTTTTCTGCGTGATTGTAAAGGGGGCGTTAATGGGTCTTTGTATTAAAACATCTAGTGCTGACTTACTTGAACTGAAATTATATTCGGCAACCTGTATTAATTACATTGGCAGCAAATGAGATGCTGTCAGCTTGACAAGTGATGCCGCGTTTCTTTACAAAGAAAAGGCATGAGGATCCCATTTGAACAAGGAGGTTGAACAAATCAGATTTAGTGAAATTTAGTTCATTTTTATTGTGGCAAGTAGAGTTTGCATCTTGATATGACTGCATCAAATGGTAACTTAAGATGACAAGTGAGTCGTTTTAATTTCGTGAGTTCACGAAACTGATTTATGTTGCAGTTTTTAGACTTTTTCATACCTGAATTAGTAAAAGCAGTAGAGGTGAAACTTTTGAATCTGTATTAGTTCGCTTAGAAAACAATATCAGGACTAATACCAGTGTAGTACAAGCCTGGCGGCCCACCAGGCTATAATTGTCTCCCCACCAGGCTAAGTGTATTTTAAATAGGTTTGAATATATATACACCGCAGTGACAAACCGCTTAAGCTAGGCTTATAATTGATGCATTGAACTGTGCCAACCCTGCACCTGCCTATGTCCAAATTATGATGCCTGGTCAAGCACCTTCAGATTTTTGTAACTTTTTACGTTTTTCAGGAACTTAGCTCCCCTCCCACCAACATCAGCAGGTTTTCTGGTTGGAACCCTGAATGTCGTCCTGCATAAACTTTCATAAAACATGTCTTTATATTCTGCTTGTAAAGACTTCGGTTCCTGCAAACCTTCCATTGTGTCCGATACCAAGCATCTAGCTGCAGGTCCTTTAAGTTAGCGAGTCTTAGTGAATCAGGTGTTTGTCCAGGACGTCCAACAGAAGTTGGACTGTAGTGTGTTCTTTAAAAATCTTCTAAATCACAAAAAAAGATCAGTCATAAACAATCTGTTGAGCCAGCTGTTTAAGAAACACAGGAAAATGACCAAATCAAGTAAAAGGACAGATGGAACAAATAATCATTGCAAATGCAACAAAACTGAAAGTGTGAATTTAACCACCTAAGTTGTCGAGCTGAGGAGACACCGTTGAGTAGATTAGCAAGGAAATGCTGTGTAGATATTCCTTGGAATGAGAATTTAATCAAATTACCCATAATCCACTGTAGTAAAATGCTCAGGTGTCACAATGTTGTGACTAATAAGAATATAAATGTGTCGTACTCCTGAAAATGTAAAAAAAAAAATTTCACAGGTCTCACTGTTGCCTTTTTAAGTTCAATTCTGTTTTGATGTACTAAAAATATCCAAATATCAAGAGAAGGTCACAGAAATCTATACCACCTGCTTTTGAATGTGACAGAATCAGCCTAATAGTTCAGAGATATTACTCACTACACAGAAAGTGAAGAAAGTGAACATCATAGTTTTATGGGGACTTTTATCTTTTCCGGTCATGTTACAGTTTCTGCTCAATTGACAGTCAAGAACAAAACCGACTGGTTTTTGTTCCTCTTTCTTTGTCTCGTTACAGGATCAAAATGTAGGAACTTTTTTTATAATTATTGTTGTTTCTGCCATAAGAGATGTTACTTAATCGACGGAGAAATCTTTCCGTTTGCAATTCTTGTTTCTCTTTCTTTTTTTTAGCGAGGAACTTGTTCTTTGGACCTTTCACCGTAATTGCACCTGTGTGTGTATGTTTGTGAGCAGTTTTGCTGTGATTGATCTGTGACTTTGAAAAGAGTTCGCAGTTTTCAAAATTTCAGCCTCCCGGTGACAAATCTAGTTATTACTAAAACCTCATGCAGAAAACGAAAAGGGAAGTGTGCAGAAAAAAACAGCGTGCATTTGCTGAGTTTATGTAAGAGAGACGCAGCCAATGCCCAGCCACTAAACCCACATTATGAATTCATGGTTGTTTGCACATTCTTTGATATGTTGCCTTTCTGCTTTTCAGAGCACAAAGTCATTATTGTTGGCCTGGATAATGCGGGCAAGACTACCATTCTTTACCAGTTGTAAGTAGCCCCATAAACTACAATGAAAGTCACTAAATATGCATGTTTTTCCTCAGTAAACACAAAGCTTATTTGTTGCTTTTTTGTTGAAATGTGACACTTTGGTGTTTGTGTTCGATAACTGTCATTCTTTCGGTCATTCTGCAGCTCGATGAACGAGGTGGTGCACACTTCTCCTACCATTGGAAGCAACGTGGAGGAAATTGTGGTCAACAACACCCATTTTCTGATGTGGGACATCGGAGGCCAGGAATCTCTGAGGTCGTCCTGGAATACATACTACACCAACACGGAGGTGGTTGTCATTCCCAGCTGCTTTCATCTCACCGCTTGTGATTAAAAATAAAAAAATAAAAAAAATTATAAATAAAACACAGATTTTTTTAGATTATTGTTTTCCACTAAGTACCAATGTATTTCTTCGGGAAGGCTTTTTCTCAACTTGCAGTGGAAATGTAGACTTACGGACGTCTTTTAAAATTTGTTTGTGCAAAAAAAACTAAAGAAGCGGCAGCTTGTCATTGCACCGAAGGACACATTTGAGAACCAAATTCAGTACTTGCATGTCTCCTCGCTTTGACACAGCTGATTCAAATGACTGAATTACATCCCTAGAAAGTTTACTCGCTGCACAGCTCTGCAGATTACAGCGGAAGAAACATTCATGTGATTCAGGTGTGTTGAATCTGGGCAGCATTGATCTTTCAGGACATATTTTCTCTCTGCTGACTTGATATGCATTTACATTATTCAGCTGATGTCAAAAACTGTTATCACAAGTCACTTTCCAGCAAGATATAGAGGCTTATTTAGAATACATAATTGCTTAAAAGTACTTGTGTTTTTGGCAGATTATTTCACTTGTAATAATATATTTTTCCCATGTTACAAGTCAATTTATCTGCTATTGGAACTATTACTTTTTTATCAATATTAATGCCGAAAACTTACTTTTTAGTTAGTCTTATTTCAAGTGTACTAAGATATTTGCACTAGAAACTAGATGAAAATTACTTGGTAAGATTTTGTATTATTGCAGTGCACAGACATAGTTCAGGTGGAGTTTAGAAAAGTTACGGAGATACAAAATGCAGTTTCCAGATCTTTTTTGTTTATTATCTGAAAGGTAGACCTCTAATTTCACAAAAACAGTGTTCTTAATGTCATATTAAAATTATGTAATTTGTCGCTGAGGCAGAAACTTAAATTGCTAACAGTTTATCTTTCTCTCTGACATCTTTATATCTGTGCTTTAATCTGGACTTGCAGCAGTTAAACTAGGAAATCTTCCCTTTTTTTTTTTTTTTTTACAAACAAAATGTATGAAAACTTCCTAAAGTAACCTGTCTGTGCTGTAGATTAGTACAATCCAGATTTAGTGTGCTCTCCAAGACAGTCACATCAAAAAAGTAGCTCTTGGTCAGACGGCAGAGTTGGACCCTAACATGTATATCCTGTTGTTCCATCGCTGGTGAAATATATGGATAAAAAAAGAAAATGTAAACATCATGTATTCAAATGTGGAAAACGTCATGAAGAGTGCTGGAAATTTTATTTTGAAAATACATCTGGATTTTAAAGGCAGCCTTTTAGATAATATTGTAGAAACCATGATTACGAGGTCTTTTTATTTGGATTCTCCAACGTCCAGTTCTGAAATTTATCTTATGTATAAACATTAACAAGATGACACATTTTATTTTTAGACTATTTCTAAGACAGCCAGATTATGTACTGTGAACTTGACTGAGCAGGACAGAACATACCCTGTGTTTATAAAATCAGCAATGAAAACAAAAAATAGTTGAAATAACAGTGAGAATATTTTTTATTTGTGGAAAGGACGCGAGCGTGGGTTTCTCACACTAACTTCTAAATAACTGCGAACGTCCGTGGTTGATAAGTATAGTGAGAGTGTGACTGATTATGTGGCGTCTCTGTTCTTGAAAATGTAAGATGGCGAGTTGAGTTATTAACAGACTGTTTGTCTCTCCTTTATGTCCAGTTTGTCATTGTTGTGGTTGACAGCACAGACAGAGAGAGAATCTCTGTGACCAAAGAAGAGCTCTACAGGATGCTAGCACACGAAGTGAGTAATAATCATGTATGTTTATAAATTAGTAGGCTGAGATGTGTTTCCACTGAAGATGCTTCATGCACACGCACACACGTGGGTGTGTGAAATCAATGATTTCATTGTTAACGCGTTATATGATTCCATCACCCTTGTTATTGTTAGCTTATGTTACGTGATACAGCCACTGTGGGTGGGAAAAACATTCACCGATGTATTTCTTATTTTTTCTTATTTTTTTTGTTCCTAATCTGTGATCGAAGCTTTTGTAGCAGTTCCAGTTTTCTTTGTAATTTGAGCCAACTCACTGTTGGTGATTCACACACAGCAGATCTGATCTGGTTGTAGAGTGAGAACCGTCTCATCCGCTCAAGTCTTTGCAGTCTGTTATTGTACTTCATAAAGCACCAAAGATGATGTTCTTCTGTGTTACTTTTATATGTTGTCATGTTTTTGTTTTTGTTTAAATTTTTCGCTGGCTCCTTTTAGTTATTTTCTTACTTTAATTTCTGAGTATCTTGTTTAGAAGGGCATAAAATGCTTGCCTTAGGAACATGAGTTTAGTTGTTTGAAAACTTGAAGAAATACTTTCTTGCAACGTTTTCGGGCTTTTACTGCCTACAACTGAGGTACAGTTGAAAGTATCGGTTTCTAAATAACTAAAACTGGACCAAGTATTTATTTCCATCTTGTTCCCGATTGAATACGTAATGTAGGGAGTGAAGGCACTTTTACAGTGTTCACAAAGTATAGAGAAATGCATATGGCATTGGTAAACATCAATTATCGGCCATAATAACAGTATTAATATCTGACATCAGTCCAAATTTTCACTTTGTGGAGGAGTTTGATCTCCTGTGTTCCAATTGAAATGTTTAAGTCTTTAATTTATGTTTTATGTTTGCGCATGCACCTTGTGATTAGTTTTAATTTAGCTTTATTTGCACTTATAAATACAAATTTGGTTAAAAAGCTTCTTACACGTCTTGTGTTTGGTATTGGAACTAAATGGCGAAACACAAAGTTACAAAACCTTCTGAGGTTTCAACATCTGAAAGTTGTTTAATTTGTGCGTTGCTAGAAAGACAACATAACACGACTCCTTTCTGCTAGTTTTGAATTATTGAGGCATATTTGTTCTTTTGCTTTTGGGTGATTTAAAGAAAAAAAAGAGTGAAACTAGTCAATATATTGTTCCTTTACTTGCACAGGATCTACGAAAAGCAGGTCTGTTGATATTTGCGAACAAGCAAGACGTGAAAGGCTGCATGACTGTGGCTGAAATCTCCCAGAGCCTCCAACTTACCTCTGTCAAAGACCACCAGTGGCACATCCAGGCCTGTTGCGCCCTCACAGGGGAGGGGTGAGAACAGCATCTTCTGAACTCTGTGAAAATATCTGTTGCTGTGCTTCCAAGGTTATCCTAACACTTGTTTGTCTCCAGGTTGTGTCAAGGTCTTGAGTGGATGATGTCGCGGCTCCGTGTGAGATGATGACGACCCTGGTGAATTTGTTGACTAGTGTGCCCGTTCTATTTTATTTTATTTTTTTGCCTCCAGACTAAAGGATGCGGCGAGGTCGGTCGATGGGACGGCCTTCTCCTCAAACTCATTTTGCTTTGAAGCTGACATGGACAGACAGCTGGCGGGATCTTGTACTTTTTCCTGTAATAATTTATTTGCCTAAAGACATTCAACTCGGATCAAGGAAAGAAACTTTTTTTTTTTTTTTCCAGAGGGACACAGAGAAACAGAATATTTAAGGTGAAATTCCTGCACGGTTTTCCTTCTCAGAAACAAACAAAAAAAGTCAACATAGTGTTTGACTTGGAGCTGTACGTGGACTTCTTCTTCTTCGGCTGTGTGTGAGTCTAGCCCACGGTGGCCTTGCAGTATTTCCAAACTGGCTGTGGTGGTTTTCATTGCCCCCCCTGTGTGTTACAGTCCAGTATTCTCCTTTAACTTGGTGCCTGCAGCAAAATGTTCAAGTGATGATGGTCAACGGTGACTGAAACATGCTTGATTGAGGGTAAAACAATATGCCCTCTTACCTTCAGTCCCTATGAAAATTCACTAAAATAAAGTGTTTTTATCTGTTTGGGTGAACTTTTTTTTGTTTTTTTGTTTTTTTAGGCCAAACTATTTCTTAAGAGTTAAGGTTTTTACATCTGATCTTGCTGTATTGATTGTGGGTTTATGCTTTTCTTTTAAAGTCCTTTACGGGGCAGACTGTGTCGCCTGAGCTCATGTTTCCTGACTCTTTTTAGGGAGTGATGAGGAACCAGAGAAGTAGAGAGGAGTGAGCCGTGCATGAGGAGGAGAAGGAGAGATCAGGTCAGAATGAGAACACACAACAAGGGATGAAGAGACTAGCATTAGCTTTGAAATGCACTAATAAACCACCGGACATGAAAACGTACCGATTGGACAGTACCTCTGGTCAAGACATCGAAGAAATTCAACTTTTATTTCATTAAAATCTAAAGATTTTTTTTAAAGTTCAACCTGTGATTTGTTCCCTTTTTTTTGACCAAATAATTGGTAACATAACTTTATCGTTGCACAATTATTAGACTGATTTTTAAGCTGAATCTGACTGTATAAACTTATGCTACGAATTGGATGTGAGGTGGTGTGTGTTTGTGTGGATCACTATAAATTATCAGACGGTTTCTGTCAGCTGTAGGTTTAAAGACTAAGGGAAAATGTGGAAACTCTTAGCATTTCCCAAAATATTAGTGTATGACCAGCAAAGGTTTGGTTACAAATAGTCACCAGTGTTGAGAAGAATCAAATGAGAACATAATGTCATTAATCAGAACTTCAACCCGCCTGGACTGAACAGAAGTACAAGATATTCAGCACTTAGAGACATAGCCAGGGTAAGGATGACTGAAAACACCAAGATTAGTTTCAAGAAAGTCTGAAAATTGATGTTTTAATAATCAATTTAAAAGCAACAGAACCAAGTTGCTCATCTCTTGGTTCTGTCAAGAGAGAGGATGGGTTGGACCTGTCTAGTAAAGATGCCCAGCTCAAGTTGAAGAAGGTAAAAAGAAATGTACAACCTTCCAAATGCACACCGTCTAATGCACACGTGTCAAACTCAAGGAACGAGGGCAAAATCTAGCCCGCCGTAGCTTTTTATGTGGCCATCCAGACTGTACAGCGATAAGTTCCTGCAGTTTTTCACAGATCCTCAACATTTGCACAAAATCACATTTTTTCTGATTTTACTGCAAATATTTCACAAAATTGGTCAAAAACATTGAGGTGAAGTGACTGCTGCCTCAGCCTTCCTTGATGTCAAGTTGTAAAAAGTCACATGTAGCATAATGCATTAGCTCAAATATATAAATTCCTTACAGATGTTCCTAAATTAGCACCAGATCGCCAAAAGCCCCCCCACAAAACCAATCACAAACTCCTGGAGGAACAGCTATTCATTCATATTTTAACAGTTTAATGGCTGCCGTGCGTCGTGAACGGAAAGGTTAAAATGAAGTTTGAGACTCACCTGGATGAGTTTGTTACAAGCCAAACTCATCCAGGTGAGTTTGGCTTGTAAGAAAGAGACTAATGTCCACTGGTAAGTGCGATGGTAGATCTGATACTGAGGATCTGTTTCTCCTCCAAAAGTCCTGGAGTGATGTTGAACTGCTAACTTCATGACTTCTTTCAGCAACATAATGATCCGAAACACTTAGCAAAATGAACATAGAAATAGTTCAAAAGTCACTAAATCAACGTCTTTCCTGGTCATCTCAAGCCTCAGATGTGATTCTAAGGAAAAGCTTGTTAGATGATTTAAAAAGAAGATAGAACAAGAGAAGCTGTTGTTTTTAATAATAAACGGTCTTTGTTATTAAAAACGGCCATCCCAGCGTTACAAAGTTACAAACCAACCAGAGGATTTAATTTAAGGCTCCTTACCTCATGTTGATGGGCTGAGAATGGCTGCTGGCAGCATCTCTGTTGTTGCTGCAGCTGTTGTGTCCTGGTATCACTGGTCATCAGTCATTTTTTCCAGTGACTAAGCATCATGCATCTCCCTCCTGCGGGGCTGTTTGTTTTACTGCAACTGTCACTGACTGACCCCGATGCTCTTTAACGTTTAAAATCTGTGTACTGTTTATGTCACCAGAAAAAAACTTGTATTTTTTTGTAACAGAAAAAAACAACAGCTTAAAAAAATAGATTTTAATGACACAGAGCTGCGACTAAAGGAAAACTGTGTAAGTTGTATGTTTAGTTTTCTTTTTAAAACTTCCCAGGTTTCTTTCTAAGTTAATGAGAATTTGGTTAAAACGTGAGGGACCAATAATTGAACCTCATAAGTTAAATTAAAACAATTTCCTGAATCTACAGTTCAATCAAGGACAGTTCTAATATTTTATTTATTGGGATTTTGTGGCTAGGAGTTCAAATACTGTATTTGCGTCTAATGTAAAAATTGATCCTTATTCATATAATACTAGGAAATATTTGAATCGGCTTTAAATAGAAGGAAGTGGGTTTCGTATCGGAAAATCAGATTTTCGGTTGTATCCCTAAAAGCGTTTCGGCGGAGCAGTGAGTGACTGTCTAGAGAATTACTTTAATAATGGTGAAAATGAAAAATACAGAAAAATAAAGCATGAAACAATCAACAATTAGCATTTGATAATGAATTTTGTTGGGAGTAAACGCCAGTAATCATATATTTTTGTTTTCAGTTTGTTCTTCCATGTGTTATTTTGCATCGGAGTATAAAAACTGGACACGTCAGAAAATATTTGCTAAAGAAATCATAAATTCTTATTTGGCTAACTCAGCCTTTAGAAAACTCTTTTGTTATTTTTAAAAATGAGATCAGAACTTCTGGGTTATTTTTATTTATTTATTTTTTGTAATGAAGCAGCAGACCTCTTGAGATGCTTGACTCTTTTCAAAACTGAGAGAAAAAAAACTTACAGCTGCTCCTGTCAAGAGTGAGTATGTAGACATGCCAGGAACAAGAAGCACATTATTTTTAAATACAATTTTGGTTAAAAAAAAAAAAAAAGAAAAGAAAGATAAACTACACATCATGTCGATTCTATGATAAAGACCAGACAATTTCTACTTTAAATCTAGTTTCTTACATTATTTAAATTCCCAAACAATAGGAGTCATTACTATTTACCCTCTATTGAGTCAATTTGCCTTCAGTTCTGCTGAATAGATTCATCCAGATCTGCTAAGTCGATATGTCTCTTACATACAGTATATATTTTTTTCCTCGACATAAAAAAAAAAAATACCTGTGCTAGAAAAATTCTTTGTTTTTTAGGTTAAACAGAGAAAACATTTGTTTTGCTCATCAGGTTCCATAATGAGAAAAAATATCTCATTAAGATATTCCCCTGTATACTTTACTATACAGGGGAAAATTGATTCCCCTGTATTCTTACATTTTATATTCAACTGAAATGAAAAGAAAAACCACATTAATTTGTGATCTAATAAGAAAAAAAATGCGAGCAACATATTTTCTTTCACAGCTGTTTTGTCAGTTCTGTACAGATATTTAATTAAAACCAGGGTCTCAAACACTGCATATTAGTTTTGCTCTTTTCATCATATATGATGAAAGCAAAAGTAAATGTCCAATTATAGCGCAGGCTCTACAAACGGAAACCTCCACAGTTATTAAACGTGCGTGTAAATAATCATGGACACACTCCGACCTCCAGATGACTCTCTGCTGCAGACTCTTCCAGCAGGTTCTGGAGATTTATTGTTTATTTTTTTACCGTCCTCATCTTTCTGTGTGGTGGCAAGATAAACGTAGGTATGCAGTCAGATCCGTTTGTTATGAACGTCACACTTATTGGCCTGACTACAGATTTAGGCGACGACTTCCTTGTAACCATCCTGTCATTTCTAATCACTTGGCGAGTTTTAGTCCGTGGAAACCGGACACCGACTCGCTCTGACACAGTAAGACCTAGAAACACCCAGAAAAGCCCTGGCTGAGATTTATTCTTTCTAGAAACTTCCCATAGTTTAAATCTAAACTCGTCTCAGTGGTTGATCTGTGCCACGCAAAAAGGAACAAATCGTTCCTGTTGTTCAAAGTGCTGATGGACTTCCCCACTTCTTGTCATGTTGTGACCACAAATCTTAAGAGTGCGGGCACACAAACATTCATGAATCTTTTATGAATCCTTTCAATCTCCCGGCAGCAACCATTCAGCTGTGCAAAACCCCTGGGTAGACCTAGAGTCGCCTTCGAGGCGCAGCTCCTCTTCAGAGCTGCGGTTTTGAGCTTCCACCTTTCAGAGCGGCCCTCCACTCTGCTCCTTCAGACTAGCCAGCAGCGATTAGCACACTGAGCATCAGCTGGTAAAAACGTGGTTGAAGGGTTAATAGAGGAGTGATACTGTGATGAAGGCCAGGTTTTAGAAACAGTGCAAGTTTTTAAAGAGACAGAAGCCCAAATTTAAGGTGTTAAATTTCCTTTGCCATAAAAAGACATTATGTGCATAATTGTACCACAGTAAGAGGAAGGAAAATTCTATCGAGAGGAAACATTTTTATGAGGTTCTGACTTTGTTGACCTGATTATTGACAGGATGCAGCCGGCTCTGGGTCAGCTGATGGGCGACCTCATCAGATAACAGCCTGGCCCCTGATGTTCATCCTCGCCACTCAGAGACATACGTTTACCCAAGTTTGTTGAACTTTTCAAGGAAAATAACAAAAGTGGAAACAACCCAAAAACACTCACACTGGCACCCTATTGTGTTTTTGAGCTTCGTTTGGCCTCCCTCGTCATCTGTACCACTGATGCGTTCGTCTCGACAGGTGCTCCTTTCTGAAATGATCGCTTAGGTATATTTAGATTTTGAAACCTGAGAGGTCAGGCCTCTGATTGGCTGCGTCAGCCACATGATAACCTGGGTAGAAAGTGCAGCTGTGTGCTGTCGCCCAGCGTTTCTCTGGAGGGAGGCTGGGAAGGCTTTGGCGGCTTTGGGAGACCAATAAACTTAAACATAACTGGTAAGCAAAGGAAAGGATAAATCTACAAAATCCCAGGTTTTTATACCACCTGCATGGCTTTCCGTCAGCTTGGATTGTCTCCATGTCTTTTTCCCACTGGCCTTTGGAACCCCAAAGGAGTTGACCATGGACTAAGACACAAGAACGCTTTCGTACATTTTGGAGGAATAACCTAACAAGCAAGAACTTGAGGAAGTGAAGGAACATCGGGCCAGATGCAGCTTTGGATTTACCTGAAATTCCAGCAGCCTTCACCACTTTGACCTCTTTTAAAACCAAGCTGATGCCTCTTTTTCCTTTTTTTCTCCTTCTGTACTGATTTTGCCTCACATGGTTCCTTGTTTTGCAGATAAGATTTAAGTTAAATCTTGAGATCTGGCGATCAGACGCTAAAAAAGGTAGTTAATATGCCGCCCTATATTTAACCTGCAGCCTCAGAAGGCATTGCATCTCCATTTGCTAAACACAGTCAGCCAATCAGGCTCTGGCATTAGCTTACATGTCAAATAGCAGAAGCACCGTCGGGCAGCTGTCGCCGACCTTCAGCCAGGAGGCACCGTTCCCTCAGCTGTGTTGTGGCATGTCAAGGGGCAGCAGGGTGGGGGGGCTCTTTTCACGTACTGGGGGGTCCAAAAACACGTAATTAGCTTCTGAACCTTCCTGTCCTGATGCGTATGCGCTGATAAGCATTGCTGTTGAGATATTTCACACATTTTGTCATTTCATTTAGGTGTGTGGCTAATCACAGAGTTGGAATCAGACTGAGCCCCTTGTGAATGGCAAGTGAAGCTTCCTTACTATGGAAATACTGTAGAAATTTACTGCTAGCCTTTTTATTTTCTTTTATCCTGTTTTCCCCCACAAACTAAGCTGAGAGAGGGATGTTTGAGAGCTTTGCATGAATAATTATTTTGTCTTTAGTTATTTTTGTTCCCGTCAATAGGGGACATGCAGAGTGTTGTATGTTCCAGAACAATGGGCTGATTAATACTTCTGTTGAAACCATGAATGCCTGAACGTGTCGTCTCTGTTCTGTTCAGAGCTTTTAAAACTTGCCAACATGGCGGACACTGGAGACGAATATGATGAGTTTGGAGATGAGGAAGATGAAGAAATCATGGGGGTGGTAAGTGGATGTCTTCTCAACTCTCAGCAAAAACAGACATGCAAGACTGTTTTCTGTGTTGCCAATTGTTTTTCACCCTTCTACTGAATTAAAGCACACGGAGCATTTGCTGGATCTGTAGATTCAACCGAGACTTTGAGATTAGTTAGACTGTAATATGTAGAGACGAGTATCATGTGTCTTTACCTGCTGCCATGCAGTTTCTTTTTTAAACAGGCATCAGTTTTGGAGCATTAAGATGAAACTTAATTCCTTTCTAAATTGTGGATATTTTGGTTGCACCTCATGAGCAACAACCAGCAATAGCCATAGATTTTAAATGCATGTATACTTATGTATTTGAATCTGTAAATAAGAAAAGGTACTTTTCTTTTTTTCCCCAGCCCAAATTACTTGTTTAAATGTGAATTAATGTACTTTCTCCAGCTTACATGAATGAGGCATGCACCTACAAACAGTTCAGTGCATCCATCAGTGCATCATTTAGTGCTGTTTGTCGTCTCCGTGACAGTGGTTGATGGAAGAGTGAAAGCAGAAGGCTAACAATTAATCCTGGATTTCCAATGGAAACGGGGTTACAGTTAGCCTTGTATTCCACATTCACAGTACTGCTGGTATCTTATAGGGGAGCCCAAACGGCCGCAGTAAAACGCATCTGAGCGTTCATTCAGTCACGTGTTTGACTCCCATATAACATATCAACAAACAGATTTGCCATCTTTCACTGCAAAGATTCAAATCACTTGGGAGGTGGGACACACGGACGGGTGCAAAGTCGATACGCTCTGATTTCACTAGTACTTTCATCTAAACTGCGGAGAAAAGTTTCATTGTTTCGGCTGTTGTCTAATCTACAGAATGGGGAGAAACATAGTGCTATTTAGAAACTGCAGAGTCAAGTTTTATTTTATTTGTATTTTTTCAAATAAATTGCCTGGGTTATTGTTAACTCTTTTTTTTTTTCTTTTTTGGCATATTAAGTGCCAATGTTCAATTTATGTTTTAGTTTTCTCTGTCATTTGTTGTTTGTTTTTTAAATCCTATTTTCTTTACTACTTAAAAGTGTCGTTAAATTGCTTTGACCTGGAAAAATAAATGGAGCGCAGAGATCTCTGAGTGGCATTTAGACGGATTTAGCAGTCGAAGAGACGGAGACGTAAAGAGAGAGAGAGCGAGGGCAGGAAAACGAGACGAGCTGTAAATCACGCTCCTGTACACGTCTTCATCATGTTAACGTTACGGTTGTGAAAGATTGCTTAGCAGGGATGGACGCACTAAGTTCATCCACGCCTATGGTTCTCCCCTGTC
The DNA here is from genome assembly GCA_922788865.1 of Poeciliopsis turneri. NCBI lineage: Eukaryota > Metazoa > Chordata > Actinopteri > Cyprinodontiformes > Poeciliidae > Poeciliopsis > Poeciliopsis turneri. The sequence goes on from CAKLNU010000344.1 coordinate 2,570,505, forward strand.
TGATAGATTTGGACATTTAAGCCTTTTATAAAATGTTGATTAAAGTGATTGAGATGTTATTTCTCTCAGCTCTGGTTGTCCGATCCAACTGGTGGTAAATTTGAAGGATTTCGCTGAAGATAAAATCATAAGCGCAGTCATAAAACAGGAAAATAATCCGTAAATTAAATCATATTAATTTGCGCTAAGTTTAGGGTTAAGGGGCTCCAAAAATGTGCTTCACATTCATAATGTCTTTCTTTAATGTAGCTGGCGTCTGAGGAGGAAAGTTGTGTGAGGATTTTCTTTATTTCTAATATATATTTTACAATTTGTCTAAATTCTAATGAAGAACATCATTTATACAGATGATTGTTTTTACAGGAAACACTCTGGAGTTTCTAGATAACTAAAATCATCATTTAAAAACGTAAAAAGAAAAAAAAAAGATTCCCAGAGTTTCAAAGGCCTTGTCCCGCCTTCAGCTCAAGTTGTTTTGTTGTTGTCATATTTACCATCGAAAGCAACAATTTGTTGCATCAAATGATGCACATTTACGTAAAAATGTGTGGAAAAGTAAATACATTTATTGCCCTGTCATTTGGATCAAGCAAGCCGCCGCTGCTGTAGCAACTGGCCAACAAAGGCAACGCGGAGCGAAATAAATAGAAATAGAAATATTCTCCTGGGGTGTTTCTAAATTTATTTCAGGGATCAAAGACTGGGAGCAGTGCGGCTTAAAAGGCACAGACAATATTAACGCATTTAATCCTCTGCTTAATAGAGGATTCGACTGCTGTCACAGTGACATCATAGTTTATTTGCAGCCTGGTGGCGGTGGGGGGGTTCTTACTCGTCTGTAGCATTTCCAGGATGTATCTGCTGTTCCCCTGCAGAAACATCCTCCAGGGCATTGAAGAAAAACAAAAACAACCAAACAACAATAAAAAAAAGCCACGCGCGGCAGTCGCTGTTTTAACACCAGAGCTGTGGGAAAAATCAACCTCAGTCCATACGAAGCGATCTGCTGTTTCTCCAATGATTTGTTTCGGTGACTTTTGAATCCAAAAGTCTGTCCTTCATTTGTAATATGTTGAGCAGATTACAACAACAACAACGACGTACTCTGAGCAGCACACTCAGTCCTCCCAGGTAAAACACCTCCTCCTAAGGTGCAACAGCTCAAGCAGGGCAGGAGAAGCTTGTCTGCATGCCTGAATGGAAAAAGCAGGTCAAATTTTGTCAAGCATGTCTTCTCAAACCTTGCTGGGTTTGCTGCTTGTAAAAACGACGTGTATCATTAGATGCTACTTTTATTTATTTATTTATTTATTTTAGCGTTTAGGGTTTTGGTTACTTTTTAGATAAATGCAGAAAATGTGCACACACAGGACACGCTTTACCTGTAAAACCTCAAAAATCAAATCAATGTTTGATGCTTTGGCACAGCCACAAACATTAATTGCTTACAAATCCGGCCTTTAAATTTACTTCATTCATTCATTGTTTACTGTAGAAAATCAAACGTTGCCTCAGTTGCTCATAATCCCCACCGTTTCCTTTAAATTGATTTAAACTGAAGCATTTCTCACGTAAATGTGACCTTTTTTCTTTTTTTTATTTTATTTTAATGTTGATCAGGAGGCATTCGGCTATGATTTCCTCTACAAAACAGGAAAGACAAACAAACAGCAATCGAATCAGACATTTGTGCCGATCTGTTTACGTCAGAAAATGGCTACTTACCTGATCTTGGCCTTTTCTTTTTAACGACTAACGCTATGAGTAACTAGGCGTGGACTCACATCTCCACTTCCCAACAACACAGAGGGCGACTTACGTTGTTTTGCTTCACACTACAGCCAGCAGAATAGGAAACTCCCACGATGCTGTGCATTACGAGTACTTTACACTGAAATGCACTGCAGAGCTGCCGCAGGCGAAGATGAAGAGGAAGTAGTTATCATGAAACTGACGAAAAAACAGATCTGATCTTTTTGTTTTTCCAAACTTGTAGAAATGAATCTTTTTAATCAAACTGTTATTCTTTAGTGATTATGACCTGACGACTCGTCGCTTGCTTCTTGTCTCCATTTCAAGCCAAAGCATTAACAGACAACACATAACAGACACTAGTAGGGAGTTTATTTTTGAGACTTACTGCATTTTGGATAAATAAAGATGTCTCTGCAGCCTCTCGTTGCTCTTACTCACTGGCTAAAGGAATGTTTTGTGTTGTCTTAACACTCGTCACATCTTCAACCCACATGATTCTCTTCCACATCCATTAAAGTAACGCGAACTGGCATCCACGTTGAAATAGCTGATGCTAAATAAAGTCTTTTTTTTCTTTTAGTGAAGGTAAGTAAATAGGGCAATGGCTAAACTAACAAGCTGGCGCAGCTTGTTAGCTTGGAAGGATGCTGGCCTCCCCTTGCCCATCGGTTTATCTCCACCTTTTTGCTTCATTTGCTTTGAAAGAGCTCTTTCATTTCCTGGCAGCTCTGTTTGCGACGATAAACAAACCTGTGCCCACCTGCATGGTGAGCAAATGGAAACGTAAGTGTTTTTGCTCTTTCCATGTACAGTCTGGCTTGCCCACCAGGAAAGTCAGAAGGAAGGCCAAGGTCGATACTTCCAAGTTTATGACTCCGTATCTGGCCCACAGCCAGAAGATGCTGGATCAATACAGCCACGTAAGGAGCTCATGACTTTCACCTACTTGTTTGTGATGTATTTGTATTGGTGTTTTTTTTTTTTTGTTCTTCAAACTGGACAATTTCATTCTGTATCCTCGGCAGAATAAATACCGCCAAGCTTATGACCTGTCCAGAGGGGAGCCTCCCGCTTTCACCCCCGACACCCCTGAACTGATCCGTATCAGGAAGGCCCAGGAGCAGCTGAGCGAGGTATCGCAGAAAACTGGATTGCTGTTGGAACAAAAAGATTGCTGTTTTGGATTTCTAAAACGAAAATGTAAATATTGCTGACAGGTGAAATACCGCATGGAGGGAAACAAAGCTCGAACAACCAGCTTGTACGGCGGAGACGCCAGAGAGGTGGTCCACGTCAAGCACGTGTCGGATCTGATCAGCAAGGTGAGCATCCTCAACCTCATGTCGGCATTTTGAAACAGATTTGCAGGTCATCAGATGCTGGTACTGACCACTGATAGTGTTGCTTTAGGTTCTGTACAGACAGAAGTGGGATGAGACGAAGGACAAGTACCTGCTACCTCCCGACGCTCCTGAGTTGGTTCTGGCTGTGAAGAACGCCGGTAACTATAGCAAGGTAAATTCAACCAGGAATTCAAGAGTAACAGTTTGTTTTGTATGTTTATATATTTATATATAGTTTTGCTATTTCTGAATTTTAAAAAAATGACTTTTTGTTTCCAGAAACTGTACACAGAAGCCTGGGACGAGGAGAAGACCATGTACTACCCTTACAGCGACAGCCCTGAGTTGCGCAGGGTAGCTAAGGCTCAGGAGGTCCTCAGTGATGTAAGCCGGATTAGGATTACAAATACACATTTTTCTTCCACCACGACTCAAATTGATCATCTTTCTGTATCATTTTCCTTTGTTTCCTCAGACTTGCAAATTAAAAAACCCTGAACTTGAATCATTCCTTTAAATGAAATGATGAATTTCCTCCCACAGATCAAATATAAGAAGGGACACGATGAGCGCAAGGCCAAGTACACGTCCTTGCCTGATCCTCCAGAGGTGGAACTGGCCAAGAGAGTCGCCCATCAGCGCAGTGATGTAAGCAGAGCTCCGTCCAATCACGTTCTACGATTAAGGAAATGAGAATAAAGGCAGGAGTGTTGATTAATTAATCCCTTCCTTCATCTCATGTTTAGCTGTGCCTGTGCATGCATTAAACAGACAGAAATATTATATTTTACATTGTTTGAATAACAAATTTAAAGAGACAGCATAAGGCTTTCTGTACTCTATGCAATGACTGTTTTATTACCACATAGAGCTCTAATGAGTTCACACATTGAGGAAAGTTACATTTACCACTCCAGATGTGGAAAAAAAAAAATTATTTGTGTCGACGTTGATATGTGTGAGATTAATTGATACCTGATACCTAAATCAGCGCTAATCACCTGTGAGATTATTATTTTTCTTTCAAATCTGCATCATGTGCAAGACATGCACAACTGGATAAAATCGTTCGTAGTTATGTGCCGTTATAGAAACACGGTCCGCAGACATCCTCCAACCCCGAGCTGCTGCCAGGAATAACCGGCCACCTGCTCTTTAGCGTTACTGTCCTCACTGAGCTGGAAGGAACGGGCTAACAATAGCGTCAGGGATTCTTCTGATTCCGCCTGTGTTTTTATTAAACACATGAACGGGTCGTGACACCATTATGGATCTATTATTGTTACTCTGGAGCAACAATTTCCATTAACTCTGATTCTTTGTCCCCCCCAACAGCTTAAATACAAGGAAGACTACAATAAAAACGTTAGGGGTCAGTGGTGTGAGACGCCTTACTTTGACATCGCCATCGCCAGGATGGCAATGGATAATCTCAGCGACGTGAGTGCTGTGATAAACATTATTATCCTGTGTGTGTGTGCTTTTGTTCCCCTGCATCTCATTGTTGTGTGACCTCATTTTCCAGAGAAAATACACTCAAGAGTTTGAGAATATCAAAGACCAAATCTACTTCATGCAAACAGACACACCTGTGTACGACGCATGCAAGAAGGCTCGCATTGCTGCTAGTGAGGTAAGCTCGGAGGAGGGCGTCTGCTTGTTTTTTCTGTATTTTTTGGAAGACTTGACAGTGAGTTGAGGTCTCTGTCGGAGCGCCGCGTGAGTCAACCGAGTCCAGTCTGACGCAGAAACTCTCACAAGCCGATTTGCTGCAGTTCCAGCCTGGCAGAGGGCCGACACTGGAATTGTTTTCAGCTTTTGAGAGCTGAATAAGCAGCTCTCTGCATGTCGTCACCTTCCTAAAATAACAGCCCGAGTTATTTTTTGCCAAAAGATTAATTAGGCAAAAAAAAAACAAAAAAAAAACAAAAGTTACTTTTGGCAAAGATTTAGATCACTGTTTTAGAAAGGTGAGGATAATTAAAATGTAATTAAAGGAATGGCCTTGGGTAAAATATTGTAGCTGCACTATGACAGAATATTTACACAAATTTTAAAACCAGATATAACTAGATTTTATTTCAAACAGAAAAGCAGCATTGATCCTTATTGTTAGTAACTAATAAAACACATTAATTAATCGTTACAGTCATGGTATCTCATAATTTTATGTTATTTTTTTAATCTTGGACATTGACCTGATCAAAAACAAGAAAAAAAAACTCCAGTAGATTTAGTAGAATAGTATTAGATTGTTTGCTGTGCTGTTTTTAATACAGTGGCACAGTAATATGATTTTATCTGATTAGTTATGCTATCTGCTCTGGTAGGGTTTGCAGTTGGCTGCTTGACAGCGACGGAGCTGTAGGTTTTAAGCAGTGAAAATTGGCTCCATTTTGGTTTCCACTCTGTGACTGTGGACATGTTTTCAAGGAGCTGAACTCATCTTTCTTTTAAACGAGGTGAAAGTGTTTCGCTTCCAATCCAGACGTTCGACAGTGCAAAGCAACACGTGGGGGAGGGGCTAGGACTTTGCTTGATGCCGACCAGAGAAAACTCAAATCCCTCTGCCACTTCTCATTAGAACAACTTTACCCTGAAAGAATGGAAAGACGGATATTTTAAATGCTTTTTAAAACTTTTCTGTACCTTAGCTAGTTTCAGCAGGCGGCTGTTTTACTGGTCAACATTATCGGCAGCGTTGAGTGACCCTCATTAGCGTGTTTGTCTGTTTTCTCTCACGTGTGTCTTCTCCTACTTTTAGGTCCAATACAAGAAAGAGTTTGAAAAGACAAAAGCCCAGTGTGACTACAATACACTCCCCGCTACAGAGAACCCGCTCCTGAGACAGCTCAGATACGCTGGCACCATCCTTAGTGATGTGGGTCCCGTTTGGTTTTTTTATTGGTTTTTTTATTTGTTTGTTGTAAATATAGACCGATGTTTGTTTTCTGTTGTGTTTAAAATGCAAACACGTCGTAAAATTACGACATTCGCTGTTATTTTCTCTTATTAGTTACCAAAACAGCCCGCTTGTTTATTTTCTAACCAGTTTCTGAATCACATTAACTTATCATTTAATTATTTATGTTACCATTTTATACATATATATTTCAGTTTTTGTTCAGCTAACGTTACTTTTCTCTTCATTTTCTTGTGTCTTTAATAGAAAGTATATAAGGCCAGCTACGAGAAATCCAGGGGTTTCAGCATCAACTACTGTGACACACCAAAGTTTCAGATGGATTCAGTGCTTAAAAAGTTCTCTGATGTAAGAACCTGGTGGTTTATGAAACGCACATTCCTCTTTTTCTCTTTAATACACTAATTTCACTACTCTGAATATTTCAGATACATTACAAAGAGAAGTATGACCGGGAGGTAAAGGGACATTATATCGGCAGCTATGAAGATCTCTACATGCTTCACTGCCAGAAAGTTGAGGAATTTAAGAATGAGGTACGTGTGTGAAACTTTTGTTTTTGTTTCATTCAAAGCAACAATTTCTAATTGCATATTCTCCCCGCCCCCAGCAATTATATAAAGCGGAATATGAAGACATAAAAACGAGATGCTTCTTCCCTCAAACTGTTACTCCTGAGTATGAGGCTACGAAGAAGCTTCAGCGGTGCAGTGACGTAAGCAGTTTTCTCCCGTAGAGCACATCCAAGCTCTCATTAATGTTCCTTCCCGTCTATATCTACGTTTTCTTCTCTGGTGGTTTTCAGAAAACTTACCGCCAACGTCCCGACAAAGTGAAGTTCACACAAGTGGTGGATTCCCCCGTCCTCGTCCAAGCCAGCATCAACGCCAAGCAGCTAAGTGACGTATGTGACATTTGAAACCATTTCAGCTTAACTTGTATCAAAACAGAGGCCGCTTCTAATGAGACATTTGTACAACATAACATTTTCAGTAATTTTTTGAAATCCACATATATCATGAACCGTCATGATATATTTTCTCTTTTAAAAACCAGGTTAAAATTGATGAATAAAGGTTCAAATATTTCCGTACAAACCGATTAATATTTGGTTAAAAGTTCTTGCGGTCATTAATAAGCTTCTACCCTTAATAACCAGATGTCTGACCCTATTTTGACTGGTTGGTTTCTAGCATAACCCCCTCCATGAAGCATAGTCCAAGTTTTAACCATCTAGTTGTTGATTTGAAGCGAAGCTGCAGAATTTCCTTCTTTTGATCGACCCACCAGTAGAAACCCTCAGCATGAAGCCACAGCCACCATTTTCTTTGGCGTTCAAAGTGATTGTTTACTTCAAACATATTTCTTCTGATTGCAACCAAATATTTGCATCATTGTTTCATTTAGCCACAAAAGGTTCCCATTCAAGCCGTTTTGTCTATGTTGACAACTGCAAATTCAGTCAAGTTTGAAAATGCTGACTTGAAAATGAAATGAAAATGAGTTTGACAGCATTGGCCTACAAATTTAAATTTGTTCATTTTAAGTAAATACACAAGAAAAAAAAAAACAAACAAAAAAAATAACTTGTGCATCTAACTTCTGTTTATGTTGCATGTTATGTGACCGACTATATTTGATCAACAAAGTCTCAACATTAACAGATATAATAATTATATTTAAACTCCCATCAGACCTGGACAGTGTTGTGATCTCCTCTTCAAAAACATCTCAATAAATTTGAATATTATTTAAAAGTTAACTTATTTATGTTACCAAGTGAAACATATTATTTACATTACATTAATGTTTGAGTGTTACATTAGGTAAAGAAAAAAAATGACAGAAATTTGGTTTTAATCAAAGGTATGTTTATTAGCTGTCCACAGGTTACATTCAAAACGTAAATTTAATCTGAGCCTTATCGAGATGGATATTCTAATTATCTGAGATGTACCTGCAAGGTGGTTTAAAAACATTCATTTACTGTTTAATTAATGACCAAATGATTTCAAGTCATCCGCTGGGGCCTCAGATCGAAGTGGATCGCCGTTAACTGTGTCCAATCATCCGTGTCGCCCAGATGTCTTTCTATGGCTTCCATGGAAACTGGAGAGCCATTTCTCTGCCGTATAAATAGAAACAAGCATTCACTTGGCCCAGAATAAAATCTACCATTAGATAGGGCCTTGGCAAGAAGCAATAGTCAGCGTACTGCTGCCCCCTGCTGACGGGAAACCGTACCACACTTTGTCGAAGCAGAACAGAGAGTTTTAATTGAATGCTTTTTCTCTCGCAGTTGAACTACAAGGAAAAGTTTGAGAAAACAAAGTTCAAGTATAGCCTGCCCCCGGACTACCCGTTCTTCATCCAGTCCAGAGTTAACGCCTACAACCTGAGCGAAGTGAGTAAAATTCAAGTCAATCTCTACAATCGAATCGCTTTTTAAACCGATTGAGTGTTTGGATTCATGTCGTTGCAGAGCTGCTATAAGTACGACTGGGAGAAAAGCAAAGCAAAGAAGTTTGAAATCAAGGGTGACGCCATCCCGATCCTAGCTGCCCGGGCTCACACGAACATTGCCAGCGACGTAAGTGCCTGCCCTCGTAAATGTCTGCGTTGTTGTTTTTGGTTTTATTTATTTTTTTAATAATCATTTTATTACCGACCTTCTGCTTTATCCCTGCAGGTTAAGTACAAAAAGGAGTACGAAAAGAACCGGGGACACATGGTTGGAGCCCTCAGCATTAATGACGACCCCAAGATCTTGCACTCCGTTCATGTTGCCAAAATCCAAAGCGACGTGAGTCGTTAGGGTCAAATCAATAAAAATACAGTTTATTATTGGTGAGAAATGGAAAACAAATACTCAAACCAAATCTCACTGATTTATCCGCAGCGGGAATATAAGAAGAACTATGAAAAAATCAAGACCAAGTACCATACACCACTGGATATGGTATCAGTCACCCTGGCCAAGAAGTCTCAGGCAATCGCCAGCATGGCAGGCTACAGGAAGATCAACCCCAACTACTTCCTGCCGTACGACAGCGTGCTGCTGGACCTGGCCAAGAAAGCCAACGTCATCCAGAGTGACGTAAGCAGACAAGAGTTTACAAGATGGTTCATATTTTGTTTATGTTCCAATGTGAAGATATTTCTTTTTACTGACATCTTTATGATTGTTTTTGATCAAAGAACGAGTATAAAGCTGAGTACAACAGCTATGTCCGAGGAACCCCATGGGTCCCATACGGCTCCTTGGATGTAGAAAAGGCAAAGAAAGCTGCTGAGATTCTCAACGAGGTACGTGTGAGAAGCAGTGTTCCTGCTAAAACAATCAAATCTGATATCTTTAGATTTAATTTCTTTATTCTACACCTCCTTTTGTCCTTTCAGAGAAAGTACAGACAGGCCCCAGACAAGATTCCATTCACAGCTATAGACGACCATCCAGTAATGCTGCAGGCGAAAGTCAACCAGCTTCAGAGGAGTGATGTGAGTCCACCGCCCAGAAAACGCTGAATTATTTTGTCTCTTTTCAGTATATTTCTTTATGTTAATGTGTGATCCTACGGCCTTTTATCCACACAGCTGTTCTACAAGAGAGGTCTTGAGGAAATCCATCAAAAGTACTCTTTGCCTCCTGATGCTCCAGAGTTCCTCCAAGCCAAGTGTAATGCCTACAACATCAGCAAGGTGGCGCAATACATCCTTCCATCTATACATGTCTATTCTGGCTTGGCACAGTAGGGCTGCTGGAGGAGCTGAAGCCTTTCTCCAGCGGTCATTGTGCGAAGGCACACAGGGTGCCAGTCCCTTGTAGGGTAACCAAGAGATGGACGACCACACACATATTTCCAAAAGCTATACTCTCCTCCCACAGTCCAAAAACTTGTGCAAAGAAGCCGGAGTATCCGCAAAGAATCGACACATGCTCAGCAGAGAACATGCAAACGCCATGCAGTGAGATTTAAACCCAGGACCTTCTTGCTGCAAGGAAACAGGGTCAAGAACTGCTCCACTATCCAGGCTGCATACAAAACGCTTATACTTTCAAGGCTTTAAAATTAAAATTAAGTAATCAAATCTTTAATTGTTAATCTTTTTCAAACTGAGCTGTAAAGTCTAACATTACCCATGGAATAAGTTTCAGAGATATTGCAAAATCAATCACATTCCTTTGAGATATTGTCTGTCATTTGTAAATCATATGGACAATTTTTCTATTTTCTTTTGCTAAATCATTGTTATAGCTGTAGTAGGTAACTTTTATTAGCTTTTATTTAAAAAGTTTTACATATTTGTTAAACTTGTCCTGACAGATAATCTATAAAAATTTTTTTTAAAAATCAAGCTAGTCACCCTCCTGCTTGTGGTCCTACTGCCATCTGCAGAAGTACACAACTCCTGGTCAGAAACAACCAATCAGAGCCAGGAGGAAGGTCTTAGCACTGTCAATCAAGCTTATGTACACACATAATGAGAGTTTTAACAATTGTGAAAAATATACATATTTTTGTTGTCTATCATCTTATCTTATTGTCTTTTAGTTCAGCTTCACCATCCAGAGCAGCATTTGTCATAGTTTGGTTAGCCAGTAGAGTTAAAATACATGTATCATAATACACAACTCCAAAAAAAACAAACGATTATTTGTTTGTGTAACAGTGTATAATTGCTGTTGTCATTATTAATTTGAATGTTATCATTTCAGAATTACTACAAGTATGACTGGGAAGCGCTGATCGCCAAAGGTTATGACCTGAAGCCCGATGCGATCCCGGTTGTTGCTGCTAAAGCAGCCAGACACGCGGTCAGCAACGTAAGTCTTCTAAAGTGGGATTTCATACACCCTTCACTTAATGGGCTGACTTTTTGTGCTACATCACGCAACTTCCCACAATCCAGATTATGCTTGTACACCCAGGTCCAGTACAAAAAGGCCTACGAGAAGGCCAGAGGTCACCATGTTGGCTTCCGCAGCCTCCAGGACGATCCGCTCCTGGTTCACTACATGCAAGTTGCTAAGATACAAAGCGACAAGCTTTACAAGCAGGACTACCACAAGGTCAAGCTGAAGTACCACTCTCCAGTGGACATGTTGAGCCTGGTCCATGCTAAGCACGCCTCAGCCGTGCAGACATTTGCCGGCTACAAGCAGCACCACCACAATTACTTCCTTCTGCCTGATGCAATGAATCTTCAGCTAGCTCGCACCATGAACTATAACATCAGTGATGTAAGTTCCAGTTGTTTCTTTTGGGAATATTTGCAGTACAGCTTCTAGTGAAATGGTACTCTTTACCACTCTGACAATTCTCTGCTTTGTCATATTTGGCAGAACTACTATAAAATGGATTATGAGACTTCGGTGAAAGGAATTGGCTGGGTTCCTATTGGTTCGCTGGATGTAGAGAAGGCAAAGGCGGCAGCAGCGGCTTTAGAAGAGAAAAAGTACAGGCAGCACCCTTCCACAATCAAATTCACCAGCGTTACAGACTCCATGAACATGGAGCTGGCCAAAGCAAATGCCAAGATCATGAATATGGTGAGCAGTGGGAAATTGTAACTCTTCGTTTTACTATGTGACTCCTTTTGTTTTGGGAAGATGAGCATAAACCAAACTTTTCATTCACGACAATGCAGAAAGATTATAAAGCCAGTGGAGAGAAGTTCATGCACACTTACCATCTCCCAGCTGATACCCCTGAACTGATGCAAGCCAGGTACAATGCTGTTAACATCAGCCAGGTCAGTGTCACCACTTTTCAATCAGTACAATGTACAGAAATGAAAGTGTTGCTATGTCTGTAATGTTCTGAGTTGTGCTTTTGTGTAGAACTATTACACCTACGCACATCGCCAAGATATCCTCAAAGGACATCACGTGAAGGAAGATGCTATTCCCGTTTTAGCTGCCAAATCTTCAAGAGACATTGCCAGTAATGTAAGTTTCTCATCACGCCTCACGTTTCACTGTTGAGGCGTTCAGTGTTATAGAGATGTTACAGATAAACGCTGTGCTTTTCTGCAGTACAAATATAAGCTGGCTTACGAGAAGGCCAGAGGCCACCATGTTGGCTTCCGCAGCCTCCAGGACGACCCTCTGCTGGTGCATTACATGCAAGTGGCAAAGATGCAGAGCGACAAGAACTACAAGAAGGACTACCACAAGGCCAAGCTGAAGTACCACACCCCGGTGGACATGCTGAGCGTGGTCCAAGCCAAGCAGGCCTCTACCGTCCAGACCATGACTGGATACAGGAAAGTCCCACACAGCTTCCTCCTGCTGCCTGACAACATGCACCTGCAGCTGTGCCGCAACATGATGGAGATCCAGAGTGATGTATGTTCTCATCGGTGTAACATCACGCAGGGATTAGAGCATAACATGTCACATATTATTCTCCTATGTGTTATGTTTTTGTTTCTTTTCTTATTGTTTTTTAATCCACAGAATGTCTACAAATCAGAATACAACAACTACTTCAGAGGTATCGGCTGGGTACCAATCGGTTCTTTGGATGTTGAGAAAGCAAAGGCAGCCAAAGCTGCACTGGATAACAGAGGTTACCGCCAGCATCCCAGCTCCTTCAGGCACACCAGCAAGACCGATGACATGAACATGTCTCTAGCTTTGGCCAACTCGAAGCAAATGGACAAAGTGGGAATCGTTTGTTGATCATTCCAGTTCCTGAACAAAATAATGTTTTTTTCTTTTAACAAAATATGTAAATTTTTTTCCATGTAGATTGCATACAAAGCATCTGGTGAAAAGTTCATGCATACCTACCACCTGCCAGCTGACAGCCCAGAGTTCCTCCAGGCTAAATTCAACGCCCAAACCGTCAGCGAGGTCAGAGCAAAAGATTTTATTTACAGGGTTCCTACGTCCTGTTGAAAAGGGATTTGTTTTATTTTTTTTTTCCTAATTGGAAAATAACAAAAAATAATTCATTCATTCATCCATTCAGTCATTATGGTAACTCTATTGATTTCCACAGAGTCTCTACAAGCAACAATGGGTGCAAGATATTGCCAAGGGTTACGACATGAAGCCTGATGCTATTCCCATCCTCCATGCCAAGCATGGCAGACATATTGCCAGCAATGTGCGTATTTTCTGTAGTAAGACATCATATAATAACAACAATCAGGTTCTATTATAATGCATTCACAACACTTTGCATTTTTCATTTTTTTTAGGTCCAGTACAAGAAAGAGTATGAGAAGGCCAGAGGCCACCATGTTGGTTTCCGCAGCCTCCAGGATGACCCCCTTCTGGTTCACTACATGGAGGTTGCTAGGATACAGAGCGACAAGAACTACAAGAAGGACTACCACAAGGCCAAGCTGAAGTACCACACTCCGGTGGACATGCTGAGTGTGGTCCAAGCCAAGCAGGCCTCTACCGTCCAGACCATGACTGGATACCGAAAGATTCCTCACAGCCACCTGCTTCTGCCTGACAACATGCAATTGCAGCTGTGCAGACATATGAATGTCCTGTCCAGTGATGTTAGTATCATTTTTTTCCTTTTTTTTTTTGTGAGATGTACAGTTTTAAATTTCAAAACAGATGAGTGGTGTGAGTTGTCTCGCTGTTTTTAGGTTAATTACAAATCTGAATGGAATGAATACATCAGAGGCATTGGATGGGTACCGATTGGGTCCGTTGGAGTTGAAACTGCTAAACTTGGGGGAGAGATCCAGAGCGACAGGAAGTACAGGCAGCATCCGTCTAAGTTTAAATTCAGCAAGCTGATGGACTCCATGGACTTGGCCCTGGCTACTGCCAACAATCAGATCATGAACAAGGTACAGCGTAACTAAAATTTGTGCGGCAAAGTATGAACGGTGAGCTTTTTCCACGATGTTTCTTTTATTCCTGTGTTTTTTACTTTTTTTTTTTTAAATCTTCAGAAAGCGTACACCTCTGCTTGGGATAAAGACAAATTGACCATCCACGTCATGCCAGATTCTCCTGAAATTGTCCTGGCCAAGGCAAACGCTCAGACCATGAGCAATGTAAGCCATTTGTTTACACAACAAATCATTATGTGCTAGAAGAGCGATTGCTTTTTGTAAACAACTTTATGTTAATGTTTTTTTCTCTAGAAACTGTACAAAGCCGGCGTTGTGGAGATGGCCAATAAGGGTTACAATCTCAAAGCTGATGCAATTCCAATTGTGGCTGCCAAGTCTGGTACCACTATTGTCAGCAATGTAAGATGGACACAAACCAGTGAACCAACTCAGAAATTTGGTTTTCTACAAACGTTTGTATGTTATGAACAAATCTCTATCCAATCTTGCAGTACAAGTACAAGTTGGCCTACGAGAAGGCCAGAGGCCACCATGTTGGCTTCCGCAGCATCAAGGACGATCCGCTCCTGGTTCACTACATGCAAGTGGCAAAGATACAGAGCGACAAGCTTTACAAGCAGGACTACCATAAGGCCAAGCTGAAGTACCACTCTCCTGTGGACATGTGGAGTGTGGTTCAGGCCAAGCAGGCCTCTGCTGCTCAGACTTTGATCGGGTACAGAAAGATCCAGCACACCAACGCTCTCCTTCCCGACGCCATGGGCCTGGAGCTCGCCCGCAACATGAACTTCAATTCGAGCGACGTGAGTTTTGAATCCAAGCATGCTTACCCTGCTTCGTTTTAAATGTGTTTATTAAAGAAAATAGCATTAGAAATAGGATTAAAGCCTTTGTTTCTTGACAAGTTGTGTCTGTTTGCAGTGGAACTACAAGGCTGAATGGAACAACTACCTTAGAGGTATCGGATGGGTCCCCATTGGTTCACTTTCAGTCGAAACGGCCAAAGTTGGCGGCGAGATCCTGAGCGAGAAGAAGTACAGACAGCATCCGTCCAACTTCAAGTTTAAGAAATTAATGGATTCCATGGACGTGGCTCTGGCTACGGCCAACAACCAGATCATGAACAAGGTGTCACTTCTTTTTTTTTTTACCTCTACTTCGACGTGCAAGCCAGAAAAAAAAAATTAGTATCATACATTTCTCAATAACGATTATTTATAAGTGTTTTTTATGTCTTTGTTTGCAGAAAGCATACACTGAAGCATGGGAAAAAGACAAACTGAAAATTCATGTCATGCCAGATTCTCCAGAAATTGTCCTGGCAAAGGCTAACGCCCTCACCATGAGCAATGTAGGGGAACTCACTATTTGACAATAACAATGCATTTTTTTATGTATTTTATCTGAACACATTGTTTTTCTGCACATTGAATTGTATATTTACAGAAATTATACAAAGCCGGAGTGGTGGAGATGGCAAATAAAGGCTACAACCTCAAACCTGATGCCATTGCCATATTGGCTGCCAAGTCTGGTACCACCATTGCCAGTAATGTAAGCTATCAAAATATTCCTCTATAACACCAAAATGCATATGTATATACCGCTGTGGGGGCAGTGTGAATAAAAAAGTGTGTTTTCATCATCACAGTACAAGTACAAGTTGGCCTACGAGAAGGCCAGAGGCCACCATGTTGGCTTCCGCAGCATCAAGGACGATCCGCTCCTGGTTCACTACATGCAAGTGGCAAAGATACAGAGCGACAAGCTTTACAAGCAGGACTACCACAAGGCCAAGCTGAAGTACCACTCTCCTGTGGACATGTGGAGTGTGGTTCAGGCCAAGCAGGCCTCTGCTGCTCAGACTTTGATCGGGTACAGAAAGATCCAGCACACCAACGCTCTCCTTCCCGACGCCATGGGCCTGGAGCTCGCCCGCAACATGCAGTTTATTGCCAGTGACGTATGTAGAAAGTCATTCATAATCAATTGTGTGGTATGTTCTGGTTGTACGACTGATTCTTCTGTGTTTGTTTAACTCCAGAATGAGTACAAGAAGGAGTATGAGAGCTACTTCAAGGGAATAGGATGGGTTCCTATCGGGTCACTTGATGTTGAGAAAGCCAAAACAGCGGGGAAGGTTTTCAGTGAAAAGCAATACAGGAAGCATCCCAGCAACTTTAAATTCACTAAAGATATGCACTCTATGGACCTGGTTCTGGCCACTGCAAACAACCAAATCATGGATAAGGTACTTTGTAAAACTTTCCATAAATTCAACAACCTTGAAAACTCCTATGGCAGCAAATTCATTTTTCTAAAATTCATTTTTTTCCCCCCTGTTTTAGAAATCCTACACAAGCGCTTGGGATAAAGACAAAACTACCATCCATATCATGCCGGATGCAATGGACGTTGTTCTTGCCAGGGAGAACAAGAAAAACTACAGTGAGGTATAAATCTAACTTCTTATCCTATCTTTTGTTATAAGCAATGGATGCAATCTGACCAGAAATACAAATAAAGACACATAAAACTGTCAGTACAATTGTTCATTCTCGCTTTGCAGAAACTGTACAAACTGGACAACGAGCTGGCCAAGAAGAAGGGCTATAACCTTCGAGCTGATGCCATTGCGATCCAGGCTGCCAAAGCCTCCACTGTTATTGCAAGTGATGTAAGTGTTTGTGTTTTTATGTTTACGTCTTGTGTTGTTCTGCCACTAGAGTGTAGAAACTAAAACGAGAATCTCCATCTGTTCCCGACTCAGTACAAGTACAAGACTGGATACAGAAAGCAGGTCGGTCACCACATCGGTGCCCGCAGCATCCAGGACGACCCTCTGCTCATGCTGGCTCTGAACTCAGCCAAGATCGCCAGTGACGCTCTGTACAAGAAGGACTTCAACAAGTCCAAGACCAAGTTCAACCTGCCAGTGGACATGCTGGCCTTTGAGCTGGCCAAGAAGAACCAGATTCAGGTCAACCATGCCAATTATATCACACGTCTGCACAACTGGACTTGCCTGCCAGATGCAAACGATGTGGTCCAGGCCAGGCATGCATATGACATACAGAGCGATGTGAGTATGAATATTTACATTTTCTTTTCTTTTTTTCTTTTAACACAACTGATGACACTGTACCGTAACCTAACTTATTTTTTCTTCTCAGAATGTCTACAAGGAGGATTTGAAGATGTTGCAGGGTGTCGGCTGGGTGCCAATAGGTTCACTGGATGTTGAGAAGGCTAAAGTTGCTGCTCAGATCCTGAGTGAAAATAAATATCGCCAGCACCCGAGCAACTTCAAATTCAAGTGCACTACTGAGGACATGCCAATGATGCTGGCTAAGGCTAATGCTCAGATCATTAACAAGGTATGAAGTAACATATTTTGTTTTGAACCACCATAGGGGAGATACATTTTAATGTGATCAGTGTAATGAGTTCATCTCCCTCAGAAGACAATTTCTTCAACTTAAAATAATGCATGTGTCATCTGTGTAAAAGCAAATTTCTTGACGGATTATTTCAAGTCTTGTCAAATCAAATAGTTTTTTATTAATTTATTTTACTTTTGCGTGAGCAACAACTGAATTGAGTTTAGCTCAGTTAGCCTGAGCTAACCTACACTTCTATTCTGCAGAGTTTTAACTTAAGTATGAAGTCAGTTCTTCTTCGAAATGCAACTTTTGTCCGTTTTAAATGAATCTTAAAAACTTTACAGAAAGCTTATACTGAAGCCTGGGACAAAGACAAGACCACCATCCATGTCATGCCTGATGCCATGGACATTCTTCTGGCCAAAGCAAACAAAGTCATCTACAGCGAGGTGAGTTTTCTTATCTCCAATGAGAACATTATGCTCTATATTTTGAAGTACTTGCTTTTTATATATAAAAAAAAAATACCTAAAGATATCTTTGTTGCTTGTTTGTGCAGAAATCATACAAGCAGGCAAACGAAGAGGCAAAGAAGAAGGGCTATGACCTCCGAAATGACGCCATCTCCATTATTGCAGCAAAAGCCTCCAGGGATATTGCAAGTGATGTAAGATCATTTAAGTATTATTCATTACCAGCTTGTTGATACGACATTCCACAAGCCTCTCAATATTAGAAATATATTTTTTTCAATCTGCAATGTTTTGTTCTCCAATTGCAGTACAAGTACAAGACCGGATACCGTAAGCAGGTCGGTCACCACATCGGTGCTCGAAGCGTCCAGGACGACCCTCTGCTCATGCTGGCTCTGAACTCAGCCAAGATCGCCAGCGACGCTCTGTACAAGAAGGACTTCAACAAGTCCAAGACCAAGTTCAACCTTCCTGTGGACATGCTGAATCTAGAACTGGCCAAGAAATGCCAGATCCAGGTCAACGACTTCAACTACAGGACTCGCCTGCACCAGTGGACTTGTCTTCCAGACTCCAATGACGTGGTCCAGGCCAGGCATGCATATGACCTACAGAGTGATGTGAGTACTACTTCTACTTAATTTACATAGACAGACAGACTAAGTGAAGTATTTAAACTCTGCTTCTTTTTATTGTCCAGGCTGTCTACAAGGAGGATTTGAGGATGTTGCAGGGTGTCGGCTGGGTGCCAATAGGTTCACTGGATGTTGAGAAGGCTAAAGTTGCTGCTCAGATCCTGAGTGAAAAGAAATATCGCCAGCACCCGAGCAACTTCAAATTCAAGTGCACTACTGAGGACATGCCAATGGCGCTGGCTAAGGCTAATGCTCAGATCATGAACAAGGTGAGTTGTCACCAAGTTTTTGAGACGAGACAAACAGTTCATCATTTCATCAAGTGTCTGTCCTCTGTCATTGCAATACAACTTCCCCTCTCATATTTCCTCAAACCTGCAGAAAGCATACAATGAAGCCTGGGACAACGAGAAGACAAAGATCCACATCATGCCAGACGCCATGGACGTCCTCCTTGCTAAAGCAAACAGTTATTATTACAGCTTGGTAAGTATGATTCAGTTACTGAATTAACTTCAATCTAGTGGTCAAATGGCTCTTATTTAAAATGTATAAAGGTTTGATTAGTAAATGTTGGTAGAATTAATTTCATTTGAATATGTTTGGATTATTTGTAGAAAAATTACAAACAAGCTAATGAAGATGCTAAGAAGAAAGGCTACAACTTGCGTGCCGATGCCATATCCATCATTGCAGCCAAGACAACCAGGGACATTGCCAGTGATGTAAGCTGCCATAATTATTTACGATATACTGCTCCGAATGTGTCATCTTCTATGTTGGTAATTGTTTTCTTCCACTTTCCACTAGTACAAGTACAAAACCGGATACAGGAAGCAGGTCGGTCACCACATCGGTGCCCGCTGCGTCCAGGACGACCCTCTGCTCAAACAACAAGTCCAAGACCAAGTTCAACCTGCCTGTGGACATGCTGAATCTAGAACTGGCCAAGAAATGCCAGATCCAGGTCAACGACTTCAACTACAGGACTCGCCTGCACCAGTGGACTTGTCTTCCAGACTCCAACGACGTGGTCCAGGCCAGACTTGCATACAACCTGCAGAGCGATGTAAGAGTCTCCATTTCTTCT
Organism: Poeciliopsis turneri; assembly: GCA_922788865.1. Lineage (NCBI taxonomy): Eukaryota > Metazoa > Chordata > Actinopteri > Cyprinodontiformes > Poeciliidae > Poeciliopsis > Poeciliopsis turneri. Next base: position 2,589,937 of record CAKLNU010000344.1, read on the forward strand.
GTGGTGGAAAGATTTTTCTTTAAATTCATACCTGTTATGTTTATAATAGGAGTGACTGCTCAATAGCTGATTTCTGTTTGCTTGTTTTTTTTGTCCAGGCGGTGTATAAGGAGGATCTGAGATTGATGCAGGGCATTGGATGGGTGCCAATAGGTTCCCTGGATGTTGAGAAGGCGAAGAAAGCTAATGAGATTCTAAGTGAAAGGGGCTATCGTCAACACCCAAGCACGTTCAGGTTCAAGAGCACTACTGAGGATATGCCCTTGGCACTAGCAAAAGCCAACGCTCAAGTTATGAACAAGGTAAGAAACAAAACTATTCTCTTCAGCTGTTGATGGAAAAAAAAAAATCACCTAAAAAATGCTTCCGTGTTATGCAAAATTCACTTGTTTGTTGATCTCTCATGATTGTCGGTTTCTGTGAACACAGAAAGCTTACATCGAAGCCTGGGAGAATGAAAAGACAAAGATCCATGTCATGCCTGACGCTATGGACGTTCTTTTGGCCAAAGCAAACAATGTCATCTATAGTGTGGTATGTTCAAACTAAATAGACGGTGTGAACAAGTTCTAGCTTTACGTCTCACGTTGTAAAAACATCATCTCCCTTTTCTGGATACGTTCACAGAAAAAATACAAACAGGCAAATGAAGATTCCAAAAAGAAAGGCTACGACCTGCGTGGTGACGCCATTTCCATTCTCGCAGCCAGAGCATCCAGAGACATTGCCAGCGATGTAAGTTATAAATGACAAGTATTTGGAAAGTAGATCATTTTTTAAAATCAAAACTTCTTGTTCAAGAATATATTGCTTTACCCTGGTTACTGGGTTTGATTGGTAACTATGACGCTGTGTCTCTTTTTGTCTAGTACAAGTACAAAACCGGATACAGGAAGCAGGTCGGTCACCACATCGGTGCCCGTTGTGTCCAGGATGACCCTCTGCTCATGCTGGCTCTGAACTCAGCCAAGATCGCCAGCGATGCTCTGTACAAGAAAGACTTCAACAAGTCCAAGACCAAGTTCAACCTGCCTGTGGACATGCTGAATCTAGAACTGGCCAGCCAAGACCTGTTGCACCCCACGACGTGGTGCAGGCCAGACTTGCATACGACCTGCAGAGCGATGTATGTGGTACTTGTAATTTCCTCGTTCATGTATCTTGTTTTGTTTCGCAAACCCTGCAAACTCTGCCTTCTGTGTTTTCCAGGCCGTCTACAAAGCCGACCTGAAGTGGCTCCAGGGTCTGGGCTGGGTCCCCATTGGTTCGCTGGATGTGGAGAAAGCCAAGAAAGCTGCAGAGGTGTTGAGTGACAGGAAGTACCGTCAGCACCCCAGCACGGTAAAATTCACCAGTCCCATCGATGCCATGAACATTGTGCTGGCAAAGAGCAATGCACTGACGATGAACAAGGTAAACCTGACCTTCATGTGGATTTGTATAACCATTCATGGCCTCACTGTTGCTCACAAAGATGCTAATGTTGTGTGCTATGTTGCTAGCGCCTCTACACTGAGGCATGGGAGAATGAAAAGACCAAGCTGCACATCAAGCCTGACACTCCTGAGATCGTGCTCTCTCAACAAAATGCCATCAACATGAGCAAGGTTAGTATAATCTCTTTTACAAATAATAAAAAAACTGCAAATCTTACAGTGAATTCCATAAATATTTGCTGCTTTCATAATCAATTATATCTTTGCCATAAGTTCTAATCATGTCTCTTCCGTTTGTGTTTACCAATTCAGTTTACATCATCTTGAGATGCTAAATAAATAATATAGCATGTAGTTTAGTGACATGAGTTAAAGGAGTATCAATATTTATAGAGATATATGTAATGAAACTCATACAAAACCACATATGAGTGCCAATATGGTAAATAAAATAAACAAAAGGGGTGTGTTAATGTCATATATTTAATTATTTATTAACAAATTTATTTATTAGTGTTCCCCTTAATGCTCACATATTACTTTTAACTGCTGCCAAACACTGTTAAGCTGGATCTTATATTATGTTTCTGCACTCAAAGCAAACAGATCCAACCAAATCAGAGTCATTTAGTTATTCTATCCTGTTTGCTTAGAGAAAGCATAGTGAGTCTGGTTGCCTTATTATGTAAGACTATATTTGATCAATAAGTGGTACTCATTGAGTTTAGTTTTTAAAATCACTTGAAATGACAATTTTTGCCTGTTTTTCTGCAGAAACTGTACAAACAAGGCTTTGAGGAAACCATCAGTAAAGGCTACTTCCTCCCTCCGGATGCAGTTTCTGTCAAGGCTGCTAAGGCCTCCAGGGATATCATCAGTGATGTGAGTCCCACCCACTGTAGCGTCCGTTTAGTCCACTAATTCTCACATAAAATGTAAGCGACGGTTGTTACATAAACATTTTTTCATCCACTTTCCACTAGTACAAGTACAAGACCGGATACCGTAAGCAGGTCGGTCACCACATCGGTGCCCGCTGCGTCCAGGACGACCCTCTGCTCATGCTGGCTCTGAACTCAGCCAAGATCGCCAGCGACGCTCTGTACAAGAAGGACTTCAAAACAAGACCAAAACCTGCCTGTGGACATGCTGAATCTAGAACTGGCCAAGAAATGCCAGATCCAGGTCAACGACTTCAACTACAGGACTCGCCTGCACCAGTGGACTTGTCTTCCAGACTCCAACGACGTGGTCCAGGCCAGGAAGGCCTACGACCTCCAGAGTGACGTGAGCGCCCATGTCACATGTTCAGCTTTTGTACGTACTTTCATCTGTTTGTACGTACTTTCTAAGACTCAAACTGTCTTGTTCAGGCTGTGTACAAAGCTGACATGGATGAAGTGATCGGTGTAGGATGGGTGCCGATCGGTTCTCTGGATGTGGTGAAAGCCAAGAACGCTGCTAAGATTCTCAGCGACCATCTCTACAGGCAGAAACCGGACACATTCAAATACAAAACCGACATGACTGCCATGCCCCTGGTCTTAGCCAAAACAAATGCAGAGACCATCAATAAGGTAAAGATGCTCATATTTGGTATTTTTGGTTATTCTGATGATGTTCTTGGGAGCATCTTGACTTAATTATCTGTGTTAATTTTTCCCCCACAGAAAAACTACATTGCTGCATGGGAAGCAGACAAATTAAAGACCCATATGATCCCAGACCTTCCTGAAATCCTGCTTTCCAGAGCTAACGCCTACAACATCAGCAATGTAAGTCTGACCTATGTACACCTGATGCAGCTTCGCTTAGTCCTGTTGCAACTCACATTTTCTTTCTTTTTCAGAAAAATTACAGAGAAGCTGTCGAGAAAATGTTCAGAAAGGGCTACAACATGATGCCTGACGCTGTTTCTGTTGTTGCCGCTAAACACGGCAGAGAAATCATCAGCGACGTACGTCACATATTCTTTCATTTCTCCTCGACGTGTGGTTTTGCTTAAAATAATTTTTGATTTCATTTATTTATTTTTGTCTCTTCAAAGTATAAATACAAGACCGGATACCGCAAGCAGGTCGGTCACCACATCGGAGCACTCAGTTGTCAGGACGACCCGCTCATCGTGCTGGCTCTGAACTCGGCCAAGATCGCCAGCGATGTTTTGTACAAGAAGGACTTCAACAAGTCCAAGACCAAGTTCCACCTCCCAGTGGACATGTTGAACCTTGAACTGGCCAAGAAATGCCAGATCCAGGTCAACGACTTCAACTACAGGACTCGCCTGCACAACTGGACTTGTCTGCCGGACTCCAACGACGTGGTGCAGGCCAGGAAGGCTTATGACTTACAGAGCGACGTGAGTTCAAAACCCACCTGTGGTCAAAATAACCATGTCTTGCAGAATATGGTTATTTTGATACTTTGTCACGTTTCAACACATTTAAATGTATGCTTGATCATTTCACCTGATGTGCAAACCACCTTCAAAATTTCATTGTAAATACATTCATTTTGAGTCACTGACTTAGAAAATGTTATTTGACGGTGTGCGCATAAGACTGACATGATACCATCATAAACATTGAGTCTTCATGAATGTTTATGACTGTTGCCATGAAGCATCTATATTTATTCAGTTGTCATTAAAAGGCCATTAAAAGTGTAAACGTTGAATTATTTTGTAAAAAATGACACTTTTAATGGACTTTTAATGCAACTTTTAGGAGTGAATTGGGAGAGAATACTTTTGTGAATGCTCTCGTCTCAGTTTTTGTCAATGAGTATGAATCATTATTTTCCCACTTTCAGTATTTATTTGTCTAAGAGTGAGTCCGCTCAGATCTTTGCTCCCCACTCACACAGGCTGTGTACAAGGCTGACATGGAATGGGTCAAGGGGATGGGATGGGTGCCAATTGGGTCGTTGGAAGTGGAGAAGGCCAAGAAAGCAGCAGAGATCCTGAGCGACAGGAAGTACCGGCAGCATCCCAGCCAATTCAAGTTCACTGCCAAGACATCAGATATGCCATATGCTCTCGCGCAAGCTAACGCCCAGAATATGAACAAGGTACAAAAAGCTAAATTTAACCATTTCTTTTTATAGAAAGGTTTGAATAGTTTTATTCTCATATGAAAGCTACTTGATAAGGAAATTTTGGTTTTTGATGCACAATAATGCAATACATTTTACAGAAAGCGTACATTGAGGCCTGGGAGAAGGACAAGCTCAACCTCCACATCTTACCTGACACTCCAGAGATCCTGCTGGCAAAGCAAAATAAACTCAACACCAGTCTGGTAATGCAACATTTCTTTTTTTTTTTTTTTTTTTTTTTACATAATTAAATAATTTTCTCCAAAGATCATTACTGAATGTGTAGATGTTTGGTTTTTAGCACAAACTTAACAGGATGCAACATCATTGCTTTTTGTTTCTTCCACAGAAATATTACCGCGAAGGTTTTGTTGATGCCATCAACAAGGGCTACTTCCTTCCCAAAGATGCCATTTCTGTCCTAGCAGCCAAAACGTCCCGCAACATCATCAGCGACGTAAGCTTGAGTCACAAACATTTTCGCACTTCCCGTCGTATGTAAACGGTTTCACGTGAAAGAAGAACTCACGGAGATATTTTTCTTTCGGTTTTAGTACAAATACAAGGCTGGTTTCCGCAAGCAGTGCGGCCACCACATCGGTGCTCTGAGCGTTAAGGATGACCCGCTGATCATGCTGGCCGCCCACGTGGCCAAACCCGAACATCTACAAGAAGGATTTCAAAACCAACCTGCCAGTGGCATGCTGCCAGCCAGGTCCAGGTCAACGACTTCAACTACAGGACTTACCTGCACCAGTGGACCTGCCTGCCCGACTCCAACGACGTGGTCCAGGCCAGGAAGGCCTACGAACTGAAGAGTGATGTGAGCACATGAGCCATGACGTCTAATCGAGCCAATTTATGAATTAAAAGAAAATCACCCATAAAGCCAATATTTTTTTGTTTTTTTTAAGGCTGTTTACAAAGCGGATATGGAGTGGCTGAAAGGCTGCGGCTGGTCTCCCCATGAGAGCGTGGATGTGATCAAAGTTAAAAACGCCCAGGCCGTTCTGAACGACAGACTCTACCGCCAGCACCCAAGCACCGTCAAGTTCACCAGCGTTGTGGACCTCCCCGCTATCGTCCTGTCCAAGCAAAACGCTGAAAACCTCAGCAATGTGCGTCGGAAAGCGGATCAAAGCTGGGAATTTGTACAAATATTTGTGCAAATGAGAACAAAATAAAGTCTTTTTTTCTCTCTCTCTCTTCAACAGAGGAAATATACAGAAGTTTGGGACAAAGATAAGCTCACCATTCACATCCCACCTGACATTCCTCCTTACGAGCTAGCCAAGGCCAATGCCATCACTATCAGCAATGTACGTTTGTGCCGACCTTCTCGCTTTGAAAATAACACACCAGTTCTGATCTTATTGAAACTGCCTCCTGATTTCACAGTGATACCTTATAATTACTCGTTGTCCTCTCTGCAGAAACTGTACACACAAGCATGGGACGAGCAGAAGGCCAAAGCCTGCCATGTCAAGGAGGACGCCATATCTGTGCTGAAAGCGAAAGCTTCCAGGGACATCATTAGTGATGTAAGAGAGAAGAAAATCACCCTGCATCTCTAATGTGGGCTTTTTTTTCCATTAACTTCCTTTTTTTTTTTTTTGCTTTTAGTTCAAGTATAAAGAGGGATACCGTAAGCAGGTCGGTCACCACATCGGTGCCCGCTGCGTCCAGGAAGATCCGCTCATCATGCTGGCTCTGAACTCGGCCAAGATCGCCAGCGACGCTCTGTACAAGAAGGACTTCAACAAGTCCAAGACCAAGTTCAACCTGCCTGTGGACATGCTGACCCTTGAGCTGGCCAAGAAATGCCAGGTCCAGGTCAACGACTTCAACTACAGGACTTACCTGCACCAGTGGACTTGTCTTCCAGACTCCAACGACGTGGTGCAGGCCAGGAAGGCCTACGACCTCCAGAGTGACGTGAGTTACTGGAGATGTTTTTACAAAGTGTCCCTTTGGTATTTTATGATTACCTGGATTAATTAAACAAACTTTTCCCTCCAGGCTGTGTACAAAGCTGACATGGAGTGGATAAAGGGCTGTGGGTGGATGCCACACGAGTGTGTTGATGTTGTAAAGGTGAAGTATGCGCAGAAGATTGTCTCTGATGTAAGTTTCACACACAACCATCCTCAAACCATATTCCATATGTTACATTTAACTAAGTACGAAGTTAGAAGGTACTTCAAGGTTGATATGATTTTGATGTAATCTTGCTTTTGTTCACAGAGAGGCTACCGGGTCAAGCTGGATGAACAGAAGTTCACAGTTCCCACTGACAGAGTTGACTTGGCCTGCGCCAAGAATGCTGCTGAGGTCTTAAACGAGGTAACGGCTTTTCTCCTTTTGCCGATGTTTTGTGAATTTGTTTTGATGCTTTGCTTAAAATTCCATTGCAGAGATGTTGCAGCATCACCTATATCGTTTTGTTTTGTCTTTTTGTTCCTCTCAGGCCAAATACCGTGAAGCTTGGCACCAGGATAAGACCAAGTACTCTTTGGTGGACACTCCTGGTCTTGCTACGGCCAGAGAAGTCGCTAAAAATATTCACCCAGTGAGGCTTGTCGCACGTTTCAGTTTGAGCTCACTTTCATTTTCTACCGTTTCTGGATTTATTTAATTTTTTTTTTCTGTCTTCCCTTCATGCAGAAACTGTACACTGAAGCATGGGACAAGGTGAAAGCCACTGGATACTTCATGCCTGGAGATGCCGTACCAATTAAACAGTGCATCGATACAACTAAAGTGCAGAGCAAGGTGAGCAGAGGGAGTTTATTTCAAACAGTAAGAATTTGTACAGGGATTTGCATGTGTTGGTATAGGAAAATGAAGCACGCATCTGAATTTATAACTTATTGTTTGTAGTTCTAGTTTAACATTTTGGTTACATCATGTAGACATAAAAAACAAATCTCGTTCATGTTACTGACAAACAAAAGAACCCAACAAAATCTGATCACTTTGTTTATTCAAAGTTTATTCTGAAAGATAGGAAAGTAATTCACATTTTTGAGACTCTTTTAACGTGACGATTACGGCCCATTTGGCAACATGATTGGATTTCACAAATTTAGGGATTGAAAGAAAAAGTTTGATGTTTGAGATTTTAACTTAATGTTACGTTTTTCATTTTAAAGTTGTTCATATGTAGTTTTTCAAAAACTCCTTACAAAGTAATATAAATAAAACAGAGAATGACAGAATAAACTATATGCAACTTTAAATATTGACAAATTATAATAGTCTCATTACATGTGTTTTCTTTTGCAGCTCTGTTTATTGTTATATTTGTATATTTACTCACGTTAATTTGAATCTGCATTTACCTTCAACTTGCTGCTGATGCACGCAGTAAATATTCCTCTTGTATTGAATTGTATTCCATTCTTCCGAAGATTAGTTTAATTTTTTTTTTTTTACGTTTATCATGAGATGTGATGTGTGCAAAAGATTCCAACTATTGATACTAAACTTGATCACTTGACAGCATGTATAACAGTTATCTCCTGTTTACTGAAAACAAAATGTGAATAACAATGTTTGTTTTTGTTTTTTTAAATCTTATAGCATAAGTACCTCGAGTCGTACCGCAAGCAGGTCGGTCACCACATCGGAGCCCTGAGCGTCAACGACGATCCGCTCATCATGCTGGCCATCAACTCGGCCAAGATCGCCAGCGACGCTCTGTACAAGAAGGACTTCAACAAATCCAAGACCAAGTTCAACCTCCCGGCGGACATGCTGACCCTTGAGCTGGCCAAGAAATGCCAGGTCCAGGTCAACGACTTCAACTACAGGACTTACCTGCACAACTGGACCTGCCTGCCGGACTCCAACGACGTGGTGCAGGCCAGGAAGATCTACGACCTGCAGAGTGACGTGAGTAACTGGAGATTAACTTTTGTATGGCTTCTATAAAACGTCAAAACGTTTATCTCTAACTCGCTGTGGTTTCCGTCTGCAGAACGTCTACAGGGCTGATCTGGAGTGGATCCGGGGCTGCGGCTGGGTGGCAGCTGACTCTGTCGATCATGTCAAAGTCAAGAAAGCCCAGGAAATACTCAATGATGTACGGTTCTGTCATCGCATCCAGAGGCTACTATTTGCTTGAGTTGTTGCCACGTCGTGGTTCATCTTGGTTTGGTTTGTTTTTCATCTGCAGAGGCTTTACAAGCAGAACGCCAAAGAATGCTTTGGAAAATTCAGCCTGATCGTGGATCGCCCCGAGATCGTTTTGGCAAAAATAAACGCCGCCAACCTCAGCGACGTATGTAATCGAGTGCTTAATGTCAGAAATTTAAAAAAAAAAGAGAGAGAAAATAAATCGGTTAATAAATGTTCATTACGCTTGTTTTTTTTTTTCTTTTTCCAACAGCTGAAATACAAAGAGAGTTTCAATGCAGAAAAAGGTCATTACATCGGCTCGGAGGACACGCCTCAGCTGGCACACAGCAGAGAAATGGCCAAGACCACCAGTGAGGTAATGTGAATCTGCAGACTGAGTCGCTTCTTTCTCCACCTTGGCTTTGGCTTAAATTTTTAATTTCTGACATTTTACCTCTTTTTCTCATTTTAGAAACTTTACAAATTGCAATGGGACAACTCTAAATCTACGAGCTACAGCCTGAACCATGAATACATCCCATTACTGAGTGGCAAGAAGGGCAGGGAGATTGCCAGTGACGTAAGTCTGAAAGATAAAAATACAGAAAGTGATTGTATGTTTTCCTCTGGCTACATTTTTAAAAAATGAATACTGTCATTGTTCTTGTTAGGTGAAGTACAAGGATTCTCATGAAAAAGCCAAGGGCCACTACATGGCTGGGACCCTGGTCGACTTCCCCGAGGTGATGCGCTGCGGCCAGCAGGAGAAAAACAAGGGACTGGTAAGATGTCAGCTAAATTCAACTTTATCTATTTGTAGCAAACCTAAAAAGCTCAAGGACAAGTCGGTAAACTTTAAAAAAAAAGAGTTTTTTGTCATTTTCTAGTGGAAGGAAAACACAGTTCTTGTACAAATTTGTGTAGAAAAGAGCCAAGGCACAAAATAGGAACGTCTGTCAATTCATACTTTGTCGTTTGTAAGTTGCTGATTAAGTATACTTTCTACTTTCACAAAGAAAATGAAACAGATAAAGGTTTTCTTTCAGTAACATTTTGTGGCTGTAGTTGGAGCTTGACTCCTCCTTGTTTTGTTTTTTTAATGTGTGTCTTCACAGAGGGTCTACCAGAAGGACTACCACCAAACCAAGACCAAAATCCACCTCCCATCTGACATCATCGCCAACCAGGTGGCCAAACGGTGCCAGGACATGTTGAGCGATGTCCTGTACCGCACCCACCTGCACCAGTGGACGTGCCACCCAGAGCAGGAGGACGCCATCCGGGCCCGGAAGACCAATGAGATTCTCAGCGATGTAGGTCGTCCTTCTGCGTCCCGATCCAGTTGTTGTACAAATGTGTCGCGTGAGCTTTCTGAAATTACAAATGGAAAACGTTCCTCTTTTGGCCATAGTCTCTTCTAATCACTGAGAACGTAAAATCTAATCCGTGTCTCTGTCGAGAAACAACATGTAACTCTTGCATGTTTTACCAGATTTTCTACAAGGACGACCTGAACTGGATGAAGGGCATCGGTTGCTATGTCTGGGACACGCCAGAGATTATTCGCGCTAAGAAGTCCTACGAGCTGCAGAGTGAAGTCAGTATTTTTATATTAAATGGTTCGTCAAAGCCAATTTCAGAGAGAGAGAAAAAAATATACATGATTAACTCCAATATTTTGTCTTTGTTACATTCCAGCGTAAATACAGAGCTGACGCTAAGAAAGAGTTCAACAACTACTCCATTGTGACCGACACGCCTGAGTATGTGACCGCTGTCCTGGGCCACACCTGGGCCAGTGACGTAAGTGGTCGTGGTTTCAGAAATCGCCGTAAATGGTGTTCTGAAAAGAAAAAAAAAAAAACCTTTGCATGTATCTTTAATCTTAAACTATCTTTTCTAGCTGAACTACAGGGAGGCATATCACAAGGAGAAGCACATGTACACCACAGTTCTGGATACGCATGATTATGCCAGATGCCACGACTTCAAATTGTTCTTCAGCAATGTGAGTAAAAATTATAATTATAAAAAAAAATGTTTCATGTGTAAAAAGTTTTTAAGAGGCACTGGAATGAGTTGACAATGTTATCAATTTCCTGTCCAAAGAAAAACTACACAGCCGCCTGGGATAAGATTAAGGCAAAGGGCTACATGATCCCAGTTGATTCCAACGCCTTACAACATGCCAAACAGCAGAAGGTCGTTCTCAGTCACGTAAGTTGAAGCTCAACTCTTACAGTGTCGTAACCAAGAGGTGATTCTCTTTAAAACTTCTTTGTGGGACTATATGGATCTTCTTTCTTCTTTAGGTAAAATACAAGGAGGATTATGAAAAATTCAAGTCCCTCTACAGTCTGCCAAAGTCACTCGAAGACGATCCTGCTACTGCTCGCTGCGTCAAGGCCGGAAAATTGGTTCTGGATGTAAGTCGTTTTCCAATTTTGAATCGTCTGATCACCAAAAGTTAAATCGCCTTTGTTAAGAATGACTCACGGTTGTGACAAGCTGGAAATATTTCTAGTAACACGAGTGTCTGTCACCTGTACCGTTCAGCGTCTGTACAAGGAGAACTACGAGAAGAGTAAGGCCAAGAACCACATCCCACCGGACATGCTGGAGATCCTGTCCGCTCGCAACACCCAGGCCACCGTCAGCGGTATCCACTACCGCAAGTACCTGCACCAGTGGATGTGCATGCCTGACATGCAGATGTATGTCCAAGCACGCAAAGTCAACGAGCAACTCAGCGACGTGAGTAACCATCATACAGCCAGAGAACTGCAAATATCTGGGTTGCTAGAATCTCTGAGTATAAGGAGGTAAAGAGGAGATTAATGCAAAGTGCTAAATAGAAGTTATCCCTGCTCAGATCTTCTACAAGGACGACCTGAACTGGCTGAAGGGCATCGGGTGTTACGCCTGGGACACTCCAGAGATCCTCCGTGTGAAGCATGCTGGTGTCCTGCAGAGCGAGGTAAATGGCTTTTAATGTTTTCACCTTTTATTTAATTTCACATCCTGTCTTATTGCTGGTTTTTTACGCTCATTTTGGGTTGTTTTTTTTTTCATTCCAGGCCAAGTACAGAGCCAAAGGTATTGAGGCGTTCAAGGAGTACAGCGTAGTGACGGACACTCCGGTGTATGAAACAGCCAAGCAGAACGCTCAGAACCTCAGTGATGTAATAATCTTATTATTATTATTATTATTATTATTATTATTATTATTATAATATCATGTTATGAAGTCATTGATTTTCTTGATTCACTTTCTGAATTATTGCTGTCCAGGGTTTCCGCTATGTGTAATTTATTGTGGCGCACCGCCATGTCAAAATAAAAGCCATCACACTTTTTATATATATATATGTTAAGACAATATAAAATATATCATTACATGCAGCTCTGGATAAAATGAAGAGTCCATTGAAAACCTCCTGGTTATTCCACCAAATACTGATTTCTGAACTTTTCCTGAGTTCAGACATTTCGTGTTGTTGTTCCTCAATGAATGTGAACTTGTTTTCTTTGCATTTGTGACTTTGGCCATTTCTCATTTTCTGCAAATAATTACTAAATATTTGCTTGACATTCAGGAGACATGTTGTCAACAGTTCATAGAATAAAAGGACAATGTTCATTTTACTCAAACAAAATCAGAGGAACTGTTCGTTTTAAGTGCTCTCTTAATTTTTTCCAGGGCTCTACATATAGTGTATGTAATGTTTCGGAGACGTTTCGAAGGCTCACACCCACCATGTTTAGCACCACGGCTTAAAAAAAAAACCCTACAGGAAATCTTCATCGTACGCCACGCCCGATTTAATCATGAACGCAATCGGCATCGTCGGTCAAATCTGTTTTCCCTTTCTTTCGTCCAGCTTCACTACCGTTACGATTACAACGCCAACGTCAAGGGCAAGCACACCTGCCCTGCTGTTACCATGGAAACAGAAAGAGCCCGCCTGGCCAATCACATCCAGAGTGACGTAAGTTGACGTTCAACATATTTTTCTTACATTGGCATGTATCGCGGAATAATTTCTCGCGTGGCGTCTTCTGCTAGAACTGGTACAAAGAGGCCAACAAGATCTTCATGCCCACCGGTTACTCTCTGCCCAGCGACACGCCGCTCATCAAGCAGGCCAAGATGAACAGCGTCGTCACCAGCAACGTGAGTGTTTGAACTCTTGACAACAGTAGATGAACGTGTCTTCAGGTGTTGCGATTTAACCTAAATTACGCTCGTTGTTTCTCAACTGTTCAGGCGAAATACAAGGCGGCCTTTGAGATGGTGAAGGCTAAAGCTTACACTCTTCACCCGGAAGGTGTCAACTTTGTCACCTCGAGAAAGGCTCACAAGATCGTCAACGACGTAAGTGAAGAAGCGTGCGAAGAGGCCCGTAGCCCTTTGTGGTAATTTCCCTCAGCGAAACGACTCCCGTCTGTTCTCGTCCTCAGCGTCTGTATCGTGAGGCTTACCACAAGCAGAAGGACAAGATCCACACAACCTACGACACTCCTGACTTCAAACAGTTCAAGATGAACCAACAGCACCTCAGCGACGTACGCCACCCTTATCGACGCTGTTCACTTTTCTGGTTTGACCGAGTTGAGAGGACTTGCCTTTTTACGCCCGTTTCTTTGCTCCCCACTAGCTGTGCTACAAGGAGAAATACTACAACAGCCGAGGCCAGCTGATATCCATGCCTATCACGCCCGAACTCATGCACTGTCATCACGTCAATGAGATCACCAGCGAGGTACCGTACAAGAAAAACAGACATGATTGTCTCCCACTTCTTCACAAAATGTGTCCTACAGCCAATCGTGTTGAACTTTGTTGTTTTAGCTGAGGTACAAAGAGGATCTGATGTGGCTGAGAGGCGTCGGCTGCTTCCTGTACAACACCCCGGAGATGGTCCACGTCCGGAACATCAACAAACTCAGGGTGCGTTGGAAGAAATGCTCCTGTCGTGTTTCCAGTGTTTATTTTGGGGTTTTTTTCTTCTTTTCTCCAGTGGCGCTTTGCTCACATGAGCTGTTTTTCCATTTACAGACGGGCTACCAAGTGGACGCTAAGAAGAACCTGTCAAACTACACCGTGGTCCTGGATACGCCGGAGTACAACCGCGTGACTGAGCTGAAGACTCACTTCAGTGATGTGAGCTGTTTTCTCCCGGTTTTGGAAAAGTTTTTCTTTTTTTTCCTTTTTTTTTTGCATTATTATTTGGTTTAACTTTATGTCACTGACAAACACAGAGCAACTATTTGTTGCAAAATTCACACAACGTCCTGTTGTGTTCAGTACGTTTTTATTCTCTTAAGTCAGATTTGGATCTACTGATCTCTGACTATCTTTATTTAATATGCAGTATCCTTTAAAGGCTTTCAAAAGTTGCATGTTTTTCATGTACTTTGGAGTGGGGTTAAGTTTTCCGTTTCTTTTTTGCGTCTTTTCAGCGCATATACAGAGCCCAGAGCAAGAAGGACATGATAAAGGTTTCCTCCATCGCAGATTCTTTGGACATAAAGAGAGTCAAGTGGGCCCAGCAGCTGACTAACAAGGCAAGCTGAAACATGTCTCTGGTCTTTATTTATTATTTTCTCTACTGTAATATACGCTGATTGTTTATTTATATTTATTTTTTTGGTTCCTTCAGTACCAGTACACAAGTCTGGCATCAAAAGAGAGAGCTCACTTCACTCCAGAAATGAACACTCCAACTATTCAACACGCAAGGAAAATGAAAGTGGTTTTCAGTGAGGTAAGCGCTCCAGCTTCCTTTAACGTGCTTGAAAAATAAGGTTACCTGAACCGATCGAAGTTTTCTAAAACGAACATCTAATGTGCTGCGTCTTTTGTTCCCCACTCAGAATAAATACAAAGAGCAGTATGAAAAGATGAAGCACAGGTACACCGCTATTGCTGACACGCCCATCCTGATCCGGTCCAAGAAAGCCTACATCCAGTCTAGCAATGTAAGTTAAATGTGTTAGAAAATGCCACGTTTTCTGATTCAGAGCTTAAATAGGTAGTAAATAATAATAATAATTTTAAAAAATGACCTTTTTCCACATTTTCTTATTTCTTCAGTTGCGTTACAAGGAAACCTTTGAGCTTTCCAAGGGCCACTATCACACCGACAAGGACGCCCTGGACATCGTGTGCCACCGCAAGTTCACTGACGACATCAGCGAGGTCAGCAGTCCACATGATTAACTCCTCTGAAATGACCGGTTCTCTGTCGAAAGGGGAACGACTTGCGACTTGCTCCGTTTCTGCTCCACAGGTGAAATACAGAGAGAAGTACATCAGCTCTCTGGGCACGTGGAAGTCCATCCCCGACCGCCCCGAGTTCTTCTTCAGCAAGATGGCCAACGATAACATCAGCAACGTAAGTACGCAAAGCTGCACCCGACAGGAGGACTAACATGCTGGGCAATATCTGTGAGAAACTCTTGGGTTTTGTTTGTGTTTCCAGGTGAAGTACAAGGAGGACTTGGAATGGATAAAGGGCATCGGGTGCTTCGTTTGGGACACTCCTGAGTTGGTGATGGCTGACAGGAACAAGGCTCTCTACAGCGAGGTGAGGGAAAAATTTGTTTTATATATTCATGTTTACAACAAGAATAGATTCTGTTTTGTTTTCAACCATCCGTTTATTTGTTTATGTTTCTTTTTTTTTTTACAGAGACTGTACAAAGCCTCATCTGAGAAGAACAGAGGAAACTTCAGATACACATGCGACACGCCGTTCTTCGAGGCTGCAAGGAACGCCTCGGTTCTGATCAACGACGTGAGTCCTTCCCTTCTATTGCCTCAAATTATCTCATTATCGTTTGCTCTGAAATGATCAACTGTGTTTATCTGTCTCTTTGCTTCTCTCTTGGACTCTCTACTTGGAGGTAAAATAATGTGATGTTTTTATTTTATTAGATTTGTTGCTTAGATCAGTGATTCTCGACATTGGGGGAACTAACAGCTCGGGTGGTGGTGAGGCGGTTATCGGCCGTTACAACAATATTTGAATTGGATATTGATATCAGCCCTTATGATCATGCCGGTTCACTGCGTAGTAAATACACCACATTGTTACAATTGTTACAAATGTTATGTATAAATGTCGGTTGCTTGGATACCGATGGGATTAATTGATAATATATATCCCATCACAGGACACTGTTTTTTTTGTTTTTTGTTAAAGCAACAAATCAAAAAAAAAAAAGAAAAGGATTTCTGGGGAAAAATATTTTGGGAACCACCGTCAGCTGTTTTTCAGGTGTAGCGATGCGTATTTCACATTTTTGTCCATTTTTACAGCAACATGTTATCTTTTTTATACTTGTTCCTTAAAGTTTGCTGACATTCTAGAGACGCCATTTCCCCCCCCCGACATTTGTTTTTAACAACCTTCTGAAATTCTGAGCAGAGGATCTACAGAGCTAATTATGAGAAGACCAGGGATAAGTTCACCATAACCACAGAAGATCCTAGGTACCAGCTGGCCAGGGAGAACAGGAAGATGAGCCAGGTAACCGTCCCGGACGTGCCGGGCGACCAGGCGGCTTCACCTGCACGCCGCCGGCCCTCCGGGCCCCTCGCACCCGGCGCATGAGGCCTTCCACAGACCTGCCGGTGGGGCCGGTCGCCGCATGACTGTGCTGGGGTCCTCTGCATCATTGTCTCTCTTCCTGTTTGTCCCTCACAGGTCCCTGTAATCCATGCCACTCAAACAGCAGCTGCTATCTTGAGTGAGCATGACCTCTCTGCATCTGATCCGAGAAAGAGACAGCTTCACTTCACAGATTATCCAAATTGTTTATTTTACAAACCTGGCTCTGGTGAAGGTGATCACTTCTGTCTCTCTCTCTGGGGACAGATGAGTGGACTCCAGTGTCTTCCTGGGATCTCCGGAGCGTTCCTCCAGTCCCTCCCAGTGTTGTTTCTGTCTCCCAGTTTGTTCTAAACTGTGGCATGCTTTGTGTGTATGTTCGTTATTGTGCGTGTGTGTGGACAGAAAATGTATAAATCCCGAGCAATGGATCTACTAAAGAGCGGCTGCAATGAGTTTCTCCGCCCTGACATCCTCACAGCCCTTTGCCAGTCCGTTATGGGCAGCAAGGTAAACCGTCAGAGACCAGTGAGCTGTTGTAACAGAGACCCGTCCACAAACACACAGGAACCTTCAACTGGACCATGCTAAGCTATTAGCCAGTTATGAGATTGTGAGATTTTTCATTTCAGTTTTACTTTAGCTTCACAAACTAGCGTTTTATGTAGCCAGAGTTCACTGTGGTAGGATTAGGATTACCTTAGACTTCTTACATTGAAATATGTTTTTGGATTCAGATGAAGTTTGCAGGTTAAGGCCTGCACAAGTTGACAAAAAGATAAGAAATGGCCTAAATAAAGTCTGAGAAGGTTAATTAATTAATCATTTTTGACCCAAGTCTTTTCTAACAATGAAAATTTGATCTACTCATGTGAAAATCAAAATGATGCGATTTGATATTTTTGCCAAATCACTTGGTTTTCAAGTTTCATGTTTTTTTAGAGATTGTTTTGCTCTCCCTGGTGTTTGTGGACATTATTTTGATTTTTCCTTCATCCATTTCATCCTCCTAAAAGTGGTTTTAAATCCACCTATTCCTCCTCCTTCATTTCCTAATCCCTCCATCGCTTCCCTTTCATCATCAGTGAAGCTTTAACTCTTTCTAAAACACAATGTCGTTGCACAGAATCATAAAATGTGTTGGTCACCTTCTACACAGCTTCTACATTTTTCTTGTTATATTATATTAGAAGCTGATTTCAGGTTCTTCTACATTTTTTATTGTGGTCATTTTTACTACGTAGCATTTTACCAAAGCAACATTGTATTGTATTGTAAGAAGGATGTGAGCTCTGCAGACTTTCATCACCAAGTAGTGGTAATTTGTGTTTTAATTGTCATCTTTGTGTCTGTGTGTGTCTCACAAAGCATGTTTTTGGTCAATATTGTGCATGCTAATACTCCATTTAGTTCTTTTTGATGGAAGTTGATATGATGTTTCTGACTTTTCTTTCACTGGAGTCACACAACTATCCAAAAAACTGAAACTAGAACAATAGTAATAACCTAACTTGTTATTACTGGAATTTATTATTGTAATAAATTGCTATTTGTTACAATACTAGCCTGTAATAAATAATACGTTTATTAAAGGACTATTTTAATTTAATCTAAAAGGTTAGATGTTTTTAATTCACTTTGGCAGAAAAGATATTTCAAATAATTTTGTTCTTTTTGGATAGTTTCCCTCTGCATTCACAAGTTAAAACCATGCCAGATTTGAGTGTTAAACATTTAAAGCACCTGCTTTTTACGAGCGACACTAACTTTACTCGTCCATCCTCAGTGGAAGTACAGGGAGCAGTACGAGCGCGCCAAAGATAAGTTCACATCTGTTCTGGAGACTCCTGAGTACGAGACTCACAAACGCAGCAAGAAGATCACTGATGTGAGTTTTGGTGGAGTTTCCCTATCATCTACTGCCATTTTTCTCTTTATTTGTAATTTCTGTTGCTGAAATGTTCCTCGTCTCTCCTCAGGTCATCTACAAGATGGAGTACAACAAGACCAAAGCTAAGGGATACACCTTGCCTTATGACACTCCACACCAGCAGCACATGAAGAAGGTCAAAGAGATCACCAGCAATGTAAGTTTGACTGAAACAGCCAATTGATTATTTTTTTCGCAGCTCCTGTTATACTGAACCGAAATGTAACAAACTGAAATATTGAAATATTACGGTTAGGATAAAGAACCTTTTATTTATTTCATTTCAGCAGAAATACTAATTTTATAGTTTTAGTAGTTTCTATGAGAACGTGCTTCACTGTCCAAAATGCTGTGAGAACAATAAAGCCAATATTAACTGGCTAATTAGTCAGGCAGTCTGCTCAGTTAGCCAGCCTTCAGTTGGCTGCTTAACAAACATGCAGCTCTCAACTTCCCATCGACACTTTTAAAACGCCTGTCAGTGTATCACTCTAAGCTTCATACAGCTGAAGGAAGCCATTCACTCCTTTCTTCCTGCTTTATGGCATCTCTTTTAAACGTTTGGTGAAACTTCCATAACCAGTCTATTCTTTCTTGTAACTATTTATCTCGATTCCTCTTTCAGCTGAAATACAAAGAGGTGTATGAGAAGAGCAAAGCCCAGATCAACATGGACCCAGAGGCTCATGACATCCGTGCTGCCAAGGAGGCCTACAAGAACATCAGCAATGTAAACATCTATTAGAAAATGACTACGCTTGTTGGAAACACAAAACACCCCAGCAACAATTATAAAGTGCTTCTTATGTTTCTGCTATTAGCTTGACTACAAGAAGAAGTATGAGGCAACTAAGAACAAGTGGATCTGGACAGCAGACAGACCAGATTTTATCAATGCTGCCAAAAACACTCTGCAGCAGAGTGATGTGAGTCCATTGTTTTGTCTGTTTTTACATAAGTGTAATTTATTTCTATATCTTTGTGCATTTATCAGTATTGATCTGAACATAATTTCACTCACAGGTTGAGTACAAGTATGACAAAGAGATGATGAAGGGCTGTGTGATACCTGTAGCAGATGACAAGTACACTCTCCTGTACAAGCAAAATGCTGAAATG
The DNA here is from genome assembly GCA_922788865.1 of Poeciliopsis turneri. Taxonomy (NCBI): domain Eukaryota; kingdom Metazoa; phylum Chordata; class Actinopteri; order Cyprinodontiformes; family Poeciliidae; genus Poeciliopsis; species Poeciliopsis turneri. The sequence continues at coordinate 2,609,253 of CAKLNU010000344.1, forward strand.
GCCAGTGACGTAAGTGGTTCTTGTGACAGAATGAAAGAATGAACCAGGTCACATCAACAAATCAAACACCTCTTTTTCCCGCCGTCTCCAGGTGAAGTACAAAGAGAAGTATGAGAAGGGAAAGGGCCACTACATACCTGTTCTGGACACCCCTCAGATCCTCCATGCCAAAGCCGTGCGCATGCTAGTATCAGAGGTAAGGGCCAATAAATAAACGGGTACACCATTGTTTGCGCATCTTTTACCAAACTTTCTGTTGGGAGTAAAGCGTATCAACACCAGATGAGGGTCTTCACATTTCCACATCCATTCTCAGAGCAAATACAAGCAGGAAAGCAAGAAGATCATGCAGTCCGGCTCATTCACCAAGCTGGCTGAGACTCGCGATACCGCTCACAGCAGGGAGGTCAAGAAGCTGGTCAGCGAGGTACGACGTTTTTTTATGTTGTACCCAAACCAGCCCAAATTATCTCCTCGTCTTGGAACTGCGTCTGTGAAACTCTCTTGTTCTCCCAAACGTACAGAAACAATACAAACAGAAGTTCGAGAAGGAGAGAGGCAAGTCGGTGTACAACCAAATGATCGCGCCACCTGATGTTCAGCACGCCATGGACGTGGCGAAGAGTCAGAGCAATGTGAGAGTATTTCTACACCAATGTTTGTCTTCTGAGGTGCTGCTCGGTCTCTACGCTGTACTCTCTCTCTCTCTCTCTCTCTCTCTCTCTGTGTCGTGCCATAGGTCGCCTACAAAAAAGACGCCAAAGCCAACCTGCACTACACCACTGTAGTGGACCGTCCTGACATCAGGAAGGCCACCCAGACTGCGAAGCTCGTCAGTGATGTAAGCATCAAATACACGTAGAAATCTTTTGGGAGAAAAAGGTGATTCGATTTGAGCAAGTGAAAGTTCATGGCTTGTTTATTTTTTGAATATGTAGAAAAAAATACTTTGAACATCAACTAAAACGTCAAAACATTTGTTTTACCTGGTCAAGAGGGAGAGGTGGAAGTATAAACTTATCAGTGTTTCTACCCCTTATCCACCGTTACGTGCATAATCCTACATTTATTATATGTGTAATTCACACATATAACAAATAAACCTGTACTTAATAGTTAGCAAATCAATATGTTATCTATTTAATTTAATTACAGTGGATGAACAATAATTATTCCTTCTAATTAATGAAGAAATATTATTTACAACAATGCTATTTCTTCTAATATAATGTTCCTTCTAAAATATAATGCTAATGTATTTTATGCTAGCATTGAAGCTAGATTTAAAAATGCTAGTTTTAGTGTTGAATACTCGCATTAATAACAAAAACACCAATAATAATTGAATATTAATAATAATGTAGTATATGCAGCAATAACAGTTTGATTTTGGTTCATTTAAATAATTCAAATCACAGTTTACTTTAGGCACTTAAAGTAATACTTTAATTACTGCACAAATGAAAGTATTGTGAATGAAAGTCTTCTTTTATTAGCTTTTTGTGTTTGTTTCAAGAGCACCTTTAACTGTAACACATCGTTAATCTGTCAATCTGAAACCAGAACAAGCCCACAGCTGCATCAGTTGAGTTTGTTTCTGACTCTCGTCTCCGTCCGTCAGATCGGTTACCGCGAAAAGGCGCGCGAAGAGGCCAGCCGTGGAGGTTCCCTGATCCACCGGCCAGACATCGCTTTGGCGACCCATGTGTCCCAGCTGACCAGTCAGGTACAACAAGAGAGATAAATCGTTTTCTCTTCCTACATCTCAGGATACAGACACACCTCACCCCTTCTGCTAACATTTCTTTTCAGTTTTTTTTTTAACTACCTCATTGGTTTAGTTTTCAGACTACCTCGCTGTGGTAGATGTGATGCTTTTAGCAGGTCTCCTCTTGGCACAACGACTGAACTAGCAGCTCTTTGATAGTGCTTCCTTTGTCACCTTCGTATTAAAATCCATCTTTTAATCTGTCGCTGTGACTTCATAATATATATTCATGCTTAACATGTCTAACTCCATCCTTAAACCTGACCTCATGTGTCTCTCTTCTTTCTCCACTCCTCTTCTCTCTCGCTACTCGTCCTAATCTCTTTCCTCTCATCTCTGCTCCCATAACGTCTTTGTCTCCTCATTCCACAACCTCACTGGGCTTTGTAGGTGGAGGGCCAGGCCTCCCTCCATGGAGCAGCTTCCTATGATACCCCACTGATGCGGCACATTAAGAAAATGAGTGCGGTGACTAGTGATGTAAGGAGTCGCATGTCCTAAAACTGAAGGGATGCTGCTATCTGTCTGTCTCTTAAAGTGAATTGTATTTTATTTTTGAAAGTATTTTGAGCTACAAGGGTCTGAAAACATTTTTTTATTTTTTATCCAGTGTATGAAACTATTTTGTGCTTTGATTTGCCTTGCTGTTTGTTTGCACCCTTCGGTTATGTGTGCATCCCTTGTTTTCCTCAGTCGGACGAGCCGCGGCTCAGTGCTAAGCCTAGAAAATGCACAAACTGCACTGGTATTCAGACTGTATTTGTTTGGATTTTTTAAAAACAGTTTCAGGTTATCCTTCCTTGTGTTTCTGACAGCTCACAGTCTGAAACCGAAGCTTTTGCTGCTGTATTTTTCTGAAGCCTTCGTTTTGGCTCGGAGAACTTTTCCGGGATTTATTTATGATTTGAACACTAGAGGGCAGCACTAGCCTTGTAGACTTCAGCTAAGCTCACAGCTTTGGAGATGCTAATAGTTCATTTCTAAAATGTTTATTGTAGTCACTTGTTATTTATGTTCTTAAAATATTCTTTATACACAACTAGTTTAGTGGAACATAAGAGAACGTTTTTTCATACGTATTATTATGCATGAATTGAATAAGTGGGTCAAAAAACAAAACTATCACCTCTACATCAGTTAATTCAGATTAAAAGCATCAGAAATAGGTTTAAAAATGTACTTTATTTTTTACAAATCAACAATGCTTTTATGTTTAATAGCTAAGAGACAAATATCAGCTTGAACTTTTAAGATGATTGTTTTTACCTGCTCAGATGTTGATTTTTCCTGTCATTTATCAGCCTTTGGTTGGGGTCAAATATTAAATGTATACCTGGATTAATAAAAAATATATACTTGCATGCACATATAAGAACATTTAAAGTACCAGGTACATTTATTGTCATCCCTGATTAAAAGAAAAAGTGCATTATTTTTTAAGACAAATTCATCTTGTGTTCTAGGATCATAGTCTGAAGCTGAATAGCTTTCAAGAACTTTTAATTTTATTACATTTATTCCTGTGTTAATTAACTATTTTAAGCAAAATTTTAGAGGGTGCAGTTGTTGGTAATTGTAATTATTTTTCTCACGGTGAATAAAAAGGTTGGATTGATGAAGAGTGATATTATGCTGCTGTGAATAAAAAAAGGAACAAATGTTTTTCACCATACAGATTCAACCAGGGGGTCACAATAAATGTGGACTGGTACAATCCATAGATACCAAATGTTACACAGCATGTCCAAGGCGAGGAAACTGCCTGCAAGAAATCTGAGTCACTAATCCTTTTGGACACACTTGCGTATCGTGTCTTTGTGTCACTTCGAGTCTGTAAATCCGCTTGCTTGTCCCGACTCAGGGCTCATGCTGACTTCCAGTATGTGTCGCCTTTTCTGCCTGACCAGGTGAAGTACAAGGAGAAGTTTGACAAGGAGATGAAAGGGAAGAAGCCTCAATTTGACCTGAAGGAGAGCAAGATTTACAAAACCCTGAAGGACGCCAATGACCTGGCTAGTGAGGTAGGCGATCCCAGAACCAGCTTCATGCCAGCTTCTATGTGTGAAAACGTGGAGGTGGTCGTCGAAGTTTGAAGGATTGTATAGCAGAGCACAGTTCTTCAAGGATCAAATCACTTTAGGGGGATAAGTTAAATTAATTTTACCACCTAAATCTATGAAATGCTTAAGAGTTTGCCGTCTGAATTATATGGGCTCATTGGTTAATTGTGATATTTATCACAATGAGTCTTAAAAGGTTACAAAATTGACCAAATACCAAGTATGTTTTGTTAAAAAAAAGATTATTTGTGATAAAAAGAGCTCTCTGGTTTGATTGCTTATCAATCAATCAAGTAAATCAGATTTTATTTGCATAGCACATTTCATCAGTAAGGCATTTTTAAGTGCTTTAGATCATAAAAACACAAAGTCATGCAACATAGAATCTAATAATCAAAACGTTACATTAAGTCAAGTGCCATCATTTAAATACTTTATCTACTATGTTTCAAAAGCAACTCCAAACAGGTGGGTCTTAAGACTGGATTTACAGGAAGTCAGTGTTTCAGCAGTTTTGCAGTTTTCTGGAAGCGTGTTCCAGATTTGTGGTGCGTAGAAGCTGAACGCTGCTTCTGAAGAGGTCTGGAAGGTTATCCTTTAAAATTGTCAAAACTCCTCAAAAAGCAATGAAATAAAGCAATGAAATCTTGAATAAGCTAAAGTTAATTAAGCCAAGTCCTCCTGAATGTGCGTAACGACAACCTGATCTCTGATGTCACGTCGGCCGACAAAGCTTCGCTGCTCACTGCGTTGAAACTTCATCTCTTGACGCCTCCCAGGTGAAGTACAAAGGTGACCTGAAGAAGATCCACAAACCTGTGACTGACATGGCCGAGTCTCTGTCTATGCAGCACAGTCTGAGCACCAGCAAGCTCTCAAGTGACGTAAGATACCATCACCACCGCCGTCATCATCATCATGATCATCACCATTATCACGATTTAACCCTTTCCTGCTCCCACCCCAGCTGCCTTCTTTCCGTCCACCCTCAGTAGTCTATCGAAACAGTAACAGAACCATTCACCATCCCATATAGTCTGAAACTCTAGGATCCGTCATCTAAACACTCATAATCTTACATCATATGGTAGTGACCCTGACCCTCCTCACCTTTAACATCTAATGCTTCACTTTTAATCCCGTAGGTCAAATCACACTTTGATTGAGGATCGCCTAACAGAAAATCCAACGTCTATCGAGCATTTTATCCTCTAATTTATAACATCTTTGCATTAATGATTGATGTTAGCGTGTCCTGCTGTTTATGATATTTATAGTGCCTTGCAAGAGTATTCCTCATCCTCCGCCCCCTTTTTACATTACGTCAAGTTGGAATCACGGGATTTTATGTGATAGACCAACTAAATGTAGTGATTCACTCATGAGTTGAGGGATAGTTTTCAAATGTTTTGCAAATGTAACTCTGAAAATTGTGGCATGCATATGTATTTGGTCTCCTTTACTTTAAAAAAATCCTTTTTAGAGTTCGCCACAAGCCACGCAGGGGACATGACACAAATAAAGAAGAAGAAGAGAAAGAAGGTGTTAAAAATACTGAGGCCACAAAAGAATTGAGAAGATTCATCTTCCGGCGGGAAAAAATACCCAAACATGCTCTCAGAGCTACAACGAAATGGCTTGGCTCTGAGAGCATGTTCATGTATTAGAGTGGTCTAGCCAAAGTTCAGACTTAAATGTAGCTAAGCATATGTGACAAAGCCTGAAAGTGTACACCCCACAATTCGCTCTGCTTTGCATTGGTCTATCGCACAAAACCCCTAAAGTTTTCCTGCGATAAAAAGTGAAAAGTTGGAGGCGTGTGAATACTCCTGCAAGGTCCGGCCTGAGCCCTTCATTTGAAATGGAGTAGGCTCGAGCCAAATACCCTGAAAGTCATTTACTGTACTGAGCTGCCTGACTCTACTGGGAATCCCCTGTAGTACCGCTACAAGAAGAAATTTGAGGAGAGTAAGGGTCACTACCACATGATTCCTGACACACCAGAGCAACTTCATCTCAAGGAGGCCTCTGAGCTTCAGAGCAACGTAAGTGGTACAAACTGTGGGACCAACAAACACCCTGAACTTCCACTCGACACTAGGGATGTCCTGATCAGTATTTATTTATTTTTTGGGGTCATTTAAAAGTAGAGATATTCCCCGTTTGATAGTGTTGCTCCTCTGTTCTTTGATCCTGCTCACAATGTTTTTACTCTGAAAAGCTCGGCTGAAGTTAGCAATGCTAACACACAATTTGAAAACGACTGATTTTTTTTTTTTTTTACTGTTGGTCGTGTCCAGACAAAACGCACAGGAAATGTTTTCCTGCTTCACAAATTCATTGCTTTTTCATTGAACGTAGTAGAATTTAATGACTGGGTGTTTCAGCTGCTCTCTGCGCTCTCGAAACAGACTGAGATGAATCTGCAACGTCACCCTAAAGAGGAAAAGTGCACAGTCATTGTTCCAGAAGAACCTAGATCCTGTTGAGCACGTCAAACTCAAGGCCCGGGGGCCAAATCTGGCCCGCCGCAGCTTTTTATGTGACCCTCTAGACTCTAATGTGACACATAAATAGAACAGTCAAGATAACAGCCTGTTTAAATATCACTTTATCAGTCAAATCAAAGCAGTTTTTATCTATTTATTGACTCCTGCTTCTTGTGAATTCACACAAAACAAACAAATCCCTGCACTCTTTCGCGCTGATACATAATTGTGAGTTTGTTGCTGATTTTTGGATATAAGTGATTGTTCACTCCCACCCGCAGGTGGCGATATTTCTTACTTCTACCAAACAGCTGCTTAAGATTTTCTTGATGTCAAGTTATAATCCTAAATGATACGGCGAGTCGTAAAAAACACAAACACTTTGATTTATATTGGGGGGGGGGAAATCACAAAAACAATCACCAAATCCTTTAGAAATTGAATATTATTTAATTTTAAGAATTTATTTATATTTTAACAGTTTTGTTGAAATAACATTCATGGTTTTGATTTGGCCCAAAATGAAAATGAGTTTGACACCCCGACTTTAGAGCAATAAAGTAAGGAACAGTTTGGCGAGGGAGATTGTGCTGACATTGTGCTAATGGGGCAGAACAACAACAATGACATTCAAAAAGATGTGAAAGGTTTTACATTAGACCCCAATCTAACACTTGGGATTGGATTAGGACAATCCTCACCTCATGCATTGGTTTAAATGTGAAACATGCAGATTTGAATGTCCAAGCTTATTTTACACTGCGCTCTGTTTGGGCCGTTTCAGGTCAAATACAAGGAGAAGTACGAGAAGGAGAAGGGCAAACCCATGCTGGACTTTGAGACTCCAACTTATGTGACCGCTAAGGAGGCCCAGCACATGCAGAGCCAGGTAAAGACTCTCCTCACCCTCCTGCTGAAAGCAGCTGCCGGCTTCGCTTCAACGACTCCTTCGAGTCTCAATAGATCCAAAATGTAGAGCTCCTTGTTGGCAGCTTCTCAGCTTTTCGGCTGGTTGTCAACCACGAACTTACAGGAGTTGTTGGGAGTTTTGAAGAATAATTTAGTCACTCCGTGTTGATTTGTAATTACCTTTGTGACACCTAAAAACAATCATTCTTGCATTCATCGTGCTTTCTTTCATAGCGAGCTGAGCTCAGAATATAATTTAGCCAAAAAGCGTTGAAATTTGATGTGCATCTCCAATTGACTTCAGTTTTGATGGCAGGAAATCAACAGTAAAACGGATCTATGGCTTTCCTATGAAGCCCGATGTAAAGACGCACAGCCGGCCCTAACAAGACGCAATTTAGGCTCAGGTTTCCACTCACCTCCAGGAGTTTCCTTTGAAATTGTCAGGCAATCAAGTTTACAAATGTATAGCTTGAATCATCTGTAGTCATCCTGCAAGTTCTCAGTACTTATTCATTTATGAACTTGAAAAGCTAAGATCTTAAAAAGGTTATTTAATATATGCATAGTTCATCCAAAGTGCTATCAATAGATACATTTTGTTATAAAATGGTTGAGGAGTCAAAAAATGTAATATTTTCAGTTGTGGTGTGACATTTGACAATATTTACCTCACCAGTTTTCAATCCCAATTACTTCTATTTTACATGTTCATGTTTTCATTTCCTCATTACTTTCTATATTGATGATTGATTTTTAATTTTTTTTCATTCGTTGTTATTTGATACTTGGATGTTATTTTGTGCAACACACAGTTCACATACAGGCAACTATGTGTGAACAGGGAGGATTTGGCTGCGTATTAGTTGAGCTTCAGTCATTAATTACCGTATTTTTTGGACTATAAGCTGCTACTTTTTTCCCACACTTTGAACCATGCAGCTTTTAGGCCAGTGCAGCTTTTCTGTTGATTTTTCTTCAACCCCCAGGGGGCGCTTTAGCAGGAAGTGAATCATTGGAAGTCAAAATTGGAAATCATAGAAGAAAGTGCTAATTTTCATTCAGAACAAGCTCATGCTAGCAGCAGACATGACAGAAAAAATTCTTCAAACTCATATTATGCCGCTTTTAAGTTGAAGGATATTGATCTGGCAGTACAGGAGGGAATTAGAGTCGCTGTACGTAAACATGAACAAACCATGGAGGGCAGCGTCCTCACAAATCCAGCAGATTTATGAGGACGCTGCCCTCTGCTGCCCTCTGCTGGGTCCTTATGGAAAACCAAGAGCGGCAGCAATACCAGCGGCTTATAGCCCGGTGAGGCGGCTTATATATGTACGTTTCAAGTTTTTTTTTTTTTTTTTTTTTTTTTGTAAGTGCGGCTTATAGTACGATGTGGTATATATGAACGGCCACTACCAAGTCGTTGTGTGTTTAGATTTCCGTCAAGCGTCAGACCAGAAAGGCTGAAAAATGTCTGTTTTGGCGACGACACTACAACTGCACTTCAGCCCTGCTCTGCCTGCATGTGTTTGAGCTCTGTCTGTCTGTCTGTGTCTGTGTCTTTATTGCCAATAGAAAGACTATAAGAAGGACTATGAGGAGTTCATGAGGGGAAAGAACCTCTCAGGCTTGGAGGTCACTCCTGCCATGATTCATGTCAGACACGCCACCAAAATAGCCAGCGAGGTAACAGAAGGATGGTTTATCCCGTTAATTTGCCCCCTTCTTCCTCATCATACTAAGACTGTACCACAACCAAAGTCCCTCTCTACTTTCACACCTTTTACCCTCTGACTTTTCCTTTTCAGGGGTTTTATTGCTTTCTTTTTTTTTTTTAAAGATGCTTGCTCGTTTGACCCAACAACATCTCCCAACCCCGCTGCATGCTGTACAGAGAAGTTAGTGCTGCATCCACTGACATCTAAAGCTCCTCATTTCGCCATCAGTCTTTATGCAGCAGCATCCTGTATGAGTGCATGTGACGGTTTTATTGAAGAAGTGATGTTTTCTGTGAAATTCTGTTTTCAAACTATGTTACGTGTTTTATTAGGGCTGGGCGATATGGCTTTCAAAATAAAAGATCTGATATATATATATATATATATATATATATATATATATATATATATATAAATATATATATATATATATGCCAGATCTCATTGTAAGTTATACTTTTTCTTTCTCTCGCTTTCTTGGAAAACAAATTTATAATAAAAAAACTTGGGATATTACTTTTTGTGTTCTCATATCTTGTCTTATTTTGACTTTATTGTCATACGACTTTATGCCTTTTTTTCCTACAACCATATTCATGTCATGGCTTTACTATTGTAAGACAAATCATTAAGGACATCTTACCCTGACTGCTACATTTGGACTCGAATTCAAAGTCCAAACAAAAATATAAGTTGTAAACAAGATGATAATATCTCTTTGAACTTTTTTTTTTTTTTACATTAGTGAAGAAAATTTTTTTTGAATGAAATCCAGGTTTTTCCCAGAAATTAAATATTCAAAAATGAATTGTTCAAATGAATTTATCGCCCAGCCCTATGTTTTATCCTGTAAAATGTGTTTCATCTTGACTATTTCCAGGATTCTTGCCAAAGTCAACAACATCTCCACTGAAAGTGTTTCTCTCTGTAATAATATTAAAGCAAGTGTCTTTATTGTTTTAGTTGTTGTTGAGATTTTGGTGACTTTGAGCCTTGATTGTCCGTATGCCTCGGCCTTGCCTGCCTGTGCGGCCGTCTCTGCAGTCTCTCTTGTCTTTCTTCCATGGCGTAGAAAGAGTACAGGAAGGATCTAGAGGAGGGAGTGAAGGGTAAAGGGCTAACTGTACTGGAGGAAACTCCGGAGCTTTTGAGGGCAAAGAATGCCACTCAGATCCTGTGTGAGGTACGACTGACCGAGAGGTGATGGCGGTGGCGTCACGCTCTCCTCTGACTTCCCCTAACACTCCCCCCACCCCGCTCTCACCTCAGCTGCATCGCCTCACTTCCTGCTTTTTTGACAAGACTAATGTTCCACTGCTCCTTAGTTTGGAAGAATTTCCTCGAATCTTGTTTCCCCCTGCAATTTTACATCTTATTTTATGTCACTTTGTATAAAGAAACTTGAATGTGCTAAAAAAAAAATATATATATGTCACATCTGATTTAACTGTAAGAAAATAAACATGTTCGTTTTGGTGTAGTTAAACTCAAATTTGTATAAGTTCGTTTGAAATGATCTAAACATAGAACTAATAGTGATGCAACATCCTCTTGACGATCTTAACGCCTTTTTTTCATTTAGCAGCTTTAGTGGAGCGCCACACCTTCCTCCATCCCATGTTCCCCCTAAATCCTGTCGCTAATTCCTGCTAACCTCCTCTGTTCCCCGTCCCCATAGGGGTTTTGCGGCCTTCCTCAGTATGAAAGCGCAATTAGTTTTCAGTGCGTCTGTTTGGCGAATAACAAAGCTGCCGCTTGCATTTACAGAGAGAGTACAAGAAGGCACTGGAGCAGGAGATCAAGGGCAAAGGAATGCTGGCTTTGGCTACCGACACTCCGGACTTTATGCGAGCCAGGAATGCCACCGAAATCCTCAGCCAGGTCTGTTCTGAGTCACATCTGCTGAATGCGTTCAAAAATATAGACACCTTTCCCGATTGTGTCACTGTAATGTGACACAATCAGTGTATTTGATTGAGAGCTTGTCTTTAAAAATAAATAACACGAAGTAAGGCATAATTGTGAGATGGAAGGGAAACGACACCCAAATTTGAGCTTCTTTTCCAAATGTAAATCTGAAAGGGTTTGAAGTGCGCGTGTTTACGGCCTTGTTTACGCTCATATTTGCACGTTAAAACAAGTGAAACTATCTGTGTTTACTAACCAGGTGATTACAAACCAAAGATTATAATTTATTAATTAAATATGCAAACATTCTGCAGAATTAGAATTCATAATTAATTATAAATATCAACTCTAAACTAGTATTTGTAGTTTATTTACTAAATAAATTGTAATATTTAGTTATGCCCTTCTGAAATTCGTTTGGTGGTATTTGAAATAATCTCTGCCCTTTAGATGCAACTTCTGTTGGTCTGATTAAAAGAAAATACATTACAGGTTATAGTTTTACTGTGACAAAATCCGTAATCGTTCAACAGACACCGGTACTTTTGTAAAACGCTTTGATCCAAGACACGCACGCCGAAATCTGGTGTTTTCAGTCCTCCTTAAAAGTTTCCGTTCTGCAGACCAAGTACAAACAGATCGCCGAGATGGACCGGGCCAGCTACACGACCGTCATTGACACGCCAGACATCATCCACGCTCAGCAGATGAGGAACATCGTCAGCCAGGTACGCTGCCGCCGAAACTGACCTGCGAGTCCATTTTAACCCCCCCGGCCATGCCTTTCATTCTGCTCATGTCGTCGAAACAGAAAAAATACAAAGAGGAAGCTGAGAAGACGATGTCTCACTACGTGCCGGTCCTGGACACCCCAGAGATGCAGAGAGTCCGTGAGAACCAGAGGAACTTCAGCACTGTAAGTTGGAGAAGACGCCCTCCGTCCGCTCAGTCACTCTCACATCCAGTGATTTTGCTAAGGGCTTTAAAGAGATGTGAAGATAATTTAGATCCTTTTATGCTTTTGTTTCTCTAAGTCCTCTTGCGTGTTATTGGCTTTGTTAATCGCTCCCATAGAAACAGTGTTATTTTCTACTGTTTGCTGCTGTGAAACGTTTTAACCACACCGTTTTCCCTTCTTCTTATAGCTTCAATACCAGATTGACCTAAAAAACACAAAGGGCAAAGTGTCTACTGTTAAGGACACTCCAGAAATGCTCCGTGTTAAAGAAAATACAAAGAATTTCAGCTTGGTATTTATTCCGTGATAGTATTTTTTTTATTGATTTTTTTTTTCTTCTTACCGTTTTTGATAACCCACTTTTACATCTTTAATCTTTTTTGGGTTTGTCTTTCCTCATTTTAACAAACTCTGACATGAAGCTCCCATCTCTTTGGAACGAGTAATTAAGCGATTCTTTGTGAAGATACAGCAACTAAAAACGCTCCTGTAGACTAACGTTTGAAGCTGCTAGCGCCGAGCTTGTGTGTCTCCATTTGGGATATTTGTGTTTTGTTGTGTGCTTTGAATTCGCTTTTCCGTGTTTTTGTTGGGGTGTTTTTGGAGGATGTCTTTTTTGTATGTTGGCGTGTGCTGTCAATGTTTTTGCTTGTTTCTCTTTGCTTAAATCAGAGATAATTTAGAGTCAGGTGGAAGATCAGGCTAACTTCTGGTTCATGCTTCTCGTCCCACATCCACACAAAGATTCATTACAAAGAAGACGTGGGCGGAGGGACGGCTCTGCCTGAGACCCCTGAGATGGAGCGAGTAAAACGCAACCAGCGCAACATTAGCACGGTACCCCCAACGAGTGACCCCACCGCCCCCCTGCGTCTCCTCGCTTCTCCATCCATGCTCCCTCATTGTCGAGCAACTGGGAATAAAACTCGAACTGACTTCATCTTTAATATCTTCCCATGAGCATTTCCAGTTCAGCTTTTCATATGAAGCTAATTTCTAGCGGTTCTCTTTGGAGATTTGTTGCCTTTGTCCTAATCGGAGGATGAAGCTAATGAGATAATCTGGTTTTCTTCCTCTACATGGCCATAAGTTTGAATACTGAGAAACTGGACAAATTGCTTTGAATTACGTCGGGTTCCTTATTTACTTTAACAAGGACGTGCAGCACCTGCCGCATTTACTGGTACCCTGATTAAAGAAAGGATTTCAGTGTTTATTTTATTGCTGCAGCACTTTAATCTCTCAACAAACAAAAAAATTATCTAACTTTCATTTACAGTTTATTTATATTGTGTGAAAAATATGTCCAGAAAAGGTTTGTTTTCACCTAAAATGTCGGGGCAGAGATATTGGGGTACATTTAGTAGTATCTTTTGACATAAATGTAACTGGAGCATGTTTTTATTATAGAGTTTTTAACGATGAAGATGCAGAGCTGTTAGACCTCAACGCAAAAGATACAAGTTCATTTAGAAACAACAGATTTTTACCAGAAGTGCCGATCAATGTCACTATTTGCAGGGACTCAACTATCACATAATTTCTACCCAGGAATTAACATTTTCATCACCTGCAGGAACTTTGGTGGCGTTGCTACTAAATACATTAACGTCAGGTAGAAAGTCAGTGATTTAACCTTTTTTTCGTTATCCATAGTTATTGTATTTGAAAAAGAATGAACGTGGACGGTCGTAGGACGCTATCTCACGCTGTACCTTTGTGACGTTTGCAATGGGCAGATACAATACAAGGAGTCTGTGGGTCAAGGCACAACCATACCAGACCTGCCCGAGGTGAAGCGGGTCCGAGAAACCCAGAAGAATATCAGTCTGGTAGAGGAAAACCACTGCAGTGACCCTCCTCCTGATTGTCATCCCTCACAAAAAAATCAAAAATCACTTTTGCTTTCTAGAGTTGATTTTTCCTCCTCCATCCTAACTATGTTCCATATTTCATTCCTTCTTTTCCTACCAGAAACGATTTCAAACTTAATGTAAAAAACAACAACATTGTTCCCCCCCCCCACCGCTCCCCCCAGCCCGTTATTTTCCCATCTGGTTTTTGATGTTCTTCGTCCCGATCTGAACACTAACCTCCCGCCGGGCTGCGTCGTCGCCGTGTGTGACTGTTCCTGTGCTGTGTCGTTCAAGCATCGTTACAAAGAAGGAGTGGGACAGGGCACCTCCGTGCCGGAGACGCCGGAGATGGAGCGAGTAAAACGCAATCAGCAGAACATTAGCACGGTACCTTACAGAACCCGACCCAGTGGGCAGACGGTTCCCTTCATCCGTCTGCCCACCTACCTCACTCCTCATTCCCTCTGCCCCCGAACACCTTGCCAGTAACAACCCTCCTCCTGAATCTCCTCTAGTCATCTAGACGTCGAGATCTGACTCATCAAACCCTCTGATACCCACAACTTTACATGAACTAATCATGGATGTCATGTGACTGACGCAGTTTAAATCCTGCATTTGAGTCTTTTGAACAGATTCAGATGATTGTCCGACCTACGTCTTCAGTGATTGTGGTTTAAAAAAACCCAATAAATTCCTCAATTTAGCCTTAAGTCAACTTAAGGTTAAATTTGACCAGACTCAAATTTAACCTTGGACTTCATACTTGGACACAAGAGCGTTTCCAAGGTGGCAATGACCCCAAAACTCGCATTGAAACTGCATTGAAATGGATAAATGAGGCTAAAATTCTCCTACACTTCAAATCAAGAACTGCGCTGGGATGCTAGACAGTTTAACATGAAATCTGATACTTCTAATTTGCTTAGTGGACAAATATCCAATTAGAATTATTCCAGAAACTTGCTTAAAAACATTTAGTCAGATATCCAAAAATTGTATTCAAGTAAAAGGAAAAAGTAGCCATTCAAGAAGTTATTCTAGTCAGAGTCCGGTCAAATTTAATATGCCATCAGGCAGATGAAAATGTATGAAAATTAAGTCCAAAATCTGGTATTTTAAAAAACAAAATGAAAAAGACCAAATGTGTACAAATTTGTGACCTAAGTAAAAGTAATAAGTACAGAGGATTACAGCTACTTCTGAAAGTACAGTTTTCCCATAACGTTACTGAAGTAAATAAAACAGAGTTTTGTATACAGATCTGTAAACATCTTAGCCTGTGTCATTCTAGAGTCATCCAGAGAAAAATCTGCAATCAATTCCAACTTTATTCTCTAGTTCTTGTTTTGGAAAATCACCAAAGTTGTACACAGTTCACTCATTTAACTCCCCAGGTTTCATTTTTTAAATTAATTGATGCTTTCATTGAAAAGGTATGAATTGGTATGGCTGTCGTGTCAACAAACAGCGACACTGTGACTGAATGAGCTAAACCATTCCTCTAACACCAACTGCTTCCTCCGTTTCCCAGGAACAGATATTTACAATTTTTCTCAACATTCTCCTCCTTTTTAATTAATTTATTTTTTTGCTGTGTCTGTTTGTCTCTGCTTCATTGTTTCGTTGTTGGTCTTCTGTCTGTTTGTGTGTGTGTGTGTGTGTGTGTGCGTGTGTGTGTGTGTGTGTGTGTGTGTGTGTGTGTGTTTTTCTTTCATAGTTATTCTTTTTTTCTTCTGTCCCTGCATACAACCCTTCAAAATTTGTCTGCCAGATAAAATACAAGGACTCTCTGGGGCAAGGCACGGCCATACCGGACCTGCCCGAGGTGAAGCGGGTCAGAGAAACCCAGAGGCACATCAGCTCGGTAGTGGACCGAAGCCGACCCCCCGTGTGCTCCTAACCTTTTGAGCGTAGACAGTAGTTTCCATCATGACTCCCCTCCACCTCATTGCATCCATCTTTATTTAAGGCTCAGTCTGCAGATTCTTGAGCTCCTAAATTACCTCATTTTGCTGTAATTTCCATCTTTCTCTCTCCTGTTCCTTTGTATCACGTGTGTCAAACTCGAGGTGCGTGGGCCAAATCTGGCCCGCCACAGCTTTTTATGTGGCCCTCTGGATTCTAGGCTAAATACAAAGTGTGCGTAAATATGATGTTATCAGTCAAATCAGTGCAGTTTTTATCTGCTTACTGCCAAATTATGTAAATCATCCCTCCAGTTGTTTGAGAATTATTGTGGAAATTCACACAAAATCAACAAATACTAGCACTTTCTTTTTTTTTACTAAAATTGGGAATTTATTCGAGCTTTTTCTTGAACATTGTCAAAAACTTCCTTACTTGTACTAAGCAGCTCTCTCTGCCTTATTAGATGTCAGATTATAATCCATGATCCATATTGTAGACGCATCATGGTCCATATAGTAAGAAAAAGTCATATTTACCATCATAAATAAGAGCAAATATCACAAATATTTCCATATTAATACCATAAACACTTTGATTTTTATTCTAAAAAGTCAGAAAAGGAATTGTGAAATTCTGGATGGACTGAAAAGATATTCAATAATATTATTTAATTGTAAGAATTCATTGACATTTTAACAGTGTGTGATCAGATTGTATCAATACATTCTGTCACAACCGGCCCTTTAAGAGCACTCATGATCTGGATTTGGCCCAAAACCAAAATGAGTTTGACACCGCTGCGTTTTATCCTTTAATCTTCTTCATCATTCCTGCCTCTTTGGCCTTTATTAATACAATATTTCCTAACCTGCAGCTAAGCTTTTATTTTTCTCCATGATCTACTTTTAACATTCCAATAAAATGAGAATCTAAATTGTTATTGATTGTATGTTTTTTTTTTGTTGATTATTATTATTCCCACAGCCGACATCCTCCTCAGAAGCGTTCTGGTTTTCTCTCTCGTTTGTAACGAGTTCGATCTCGAAGAGACCTCGGTGTCTGTGAGCTCCAGCGGGTGTGTTAAAGTTTTCTGATGTGCTTCTTGTCCTGTAGGTGTTGTATAAGGACAGTTCTGCCAAGGGAACGCCCGTGGTCTTTACTCCTGAGATGGAGCGGGTCAAAAGGAACCAGGAAAACATTAGCTCGGTACCTTCCAGAACCCCTCTCTGAGAAAAAACCCTTTAACCTTTTCCTAACTGAGCCCACTTCCCCTTCACCCTTTTTGCTTTAGTTAATCTCATTACTTATCCCGACTGCACTTTCCTCCGAATACGTTTAATCCATAACCTCTTTTGTCCTCCAGACCGCTCCGTGTCATCTTTTTTTTTTATGTGCCCGCAAAAAAAAAAATGGAGCGTAACGCTGTTTTTCTTCCTAACTCTTCATCTTCTAATAATAATAATAATAATAGTAAAAGAAAAGAGAAATCTCTCTTGCTAATTCATTTGTCTGATTTCCCAGTAATCCTCTGACCTTTGTGCGTCCCTCTCTCGATGCGTTCGCGGAGTCGGGATTCCTGACCGTGGCCCGCTGTGCTCCTCCTCTTCCAGGTGCTGTACTCGGACAGCTTCCGCCGCCAGGTGCAGGGCAAGGCCGCCTTCGTTCTGGACACGCCCGAGATGAGGCGCGTCAGGGAGACGCAGCGCATCATCTCCGGAGTAAGACCTTCTTATTCGTTCTCCGTATTTTCTATTTAGTGGAATTAAGAGGAGAACCAGCTGTTCGGCGATGGAGCCAACGAACCGAGTAGTCGCAGATGTTTGCTTTATTCTCATGAATAAATGCACACAGAATAGATTATCAGTGCTAACAGGAAACCAGACCCTGAACAGGAAGTAAGCTCTGAACATAGAAACATCGTTTATTGCACTTGTCCACTCCAATGCTTTTTCTTTTCATTTAAAAAAAAAAATATCATAGAATAAATTTAGGTTTGAAGCTCTAGGATCATAAAACAAAACGCTTCACTCGCAAGTAACTTTGATTTGACTCCTGCAGGTAAAATACCACGAGGACTTTGAGAAGAGCAAAGGCAGCTTCACCCCCACGACCTCTGACCCCGTGACGGAGCGCGTCAAGAAGAACATGCAGGACTTCAGCGACATCAGTTACCGTGGCATCCAGCGGCGCGTGGTGGAGATGGAGAGGAGACGCGCCATGGAGCACGACCAGGAGACCATCACCGGTACGGAGAGCTCAGCACCAGGATGGAAACGATTCAAACATTTAAAGCTCAGAAGCTAATGTAAATGTTTGGATTGTCTCTAGCTCCCTAGGTTTACTGAGCAGTTTCTATTTGTTTTTTGAAAATAGACTAACTTCTATTCCTAGTGTGAATTAGCAGGTTTCTTTTTTTTTTTTTACCCTCTCTGTGACAAACCAGTGGGTAGAAACAGACTCCTTCCTGTCAGTTCTGTGTTGGCTCTAATGGCGAGCTGTGTGTGTTCATGTTCTTGTATGCAACCTGTAGAGGCCCATCATAACCATTTTCATCAACAAATGGAGGTCTTTTGTGAAACTTGAGGACATTTTCCTGATCGTCACGTTTTTTCCAAGTAGAATGTAATCAAATAAGAAGGATTATTTGTTTATTAAAAACGGGGATGGGGAATCATGAGGAAAAGGATCTGAGATAGTTGGCTGAGAAGCTGTGTTACTTGGATGAACGGATTGAGTGCAGTTGGGAAGCGGGAGATGCCATGGATGGAGGTCCTTTTCAGCAGGAGCTTGGTCGGTGATTGGTCGACATCAATGAATGAGTTGCAACGATTAGATGATGCAGGTGAGGCTGGAGTATCTTCCAGTTTGAATTTACGCCAAGGGTTCATCTCAGGAACAACCAGCAGTTGAACAACCAACAATTCCAGAACAGCCGGTTAGAGCAAGGCACCAGTTTTAGCAGACCAATCAGAGGAATTAGAAGGTCCATGATGTGCCCTTGTGGTACATCGTCTTTAAAACGATACCAACCCTCTTACCGAGTTTTCCCAGTCCTGATTGTTTGTATTTATCCTGGTTGTCCTCCTGTTCTTTTTGAGCCAGCCTTTCTCTAAGCAGGACATTGTCAATCATCAAATCCATGTTCTCCCTACTTAGTCCTGGATTGCTTGAAAAGCTCTCTCACGTTGGGAATTCAGATGGTCCAGTTTGTCCCAAAGGTCGTCCCTCTCTCCAGACTGGGTGTCCATCTTCATCTGTGCCCTTTTCAGGTCTATCAGAAGCTCCTGGATTTTTAGCCTGAGACATTGACGGCCGACTGACAAAAAAATGCATTTCATTTTTCTAGTCCTTGTATTTGCGCTCTGACTTTCGATGTGAATTGAGTTTTGGTTGGGGTTCTGCTGTAGAAATGATTTGAAGTCAATGGAAAGTCTCTGCAAAGACAGCGAGACAAACGTGTTTGTGTGTTGGTGTGTGTGCGTGTGTGTGTGTGTGTGTGTGTGTGTGTGTGTGTGTGTGTGTGTGTGTGTGTGTGTGTAGATCTGCGGGTGTGGCGCACCAACCCCGGCTCCGTGTTCGACTACGACCCAGCAGAGGACAACATCCAGTCCAGGAGTTTGCACATGATGTCAGGTGAGATTCACATCCAGAG
The DNA here is from genome assembly GCA_922788865.1 of Poeciliopsis turneri. Lineage (NCBI taxonomy): Eukaryota > Metazoa > Chordata > Actinopteri > Cyprinodontiformes > Poeciliidae > Poeciliopsis > Poeciliopsis turneri. The sequence goes on from CAKLNU010000344.1 coordinate 2,628,485, forward strand.
AGAAAAACTTTCTAAACTGGTTCATCGATAAAAGACGGAGGTCTGGATTTAAAAAAACAAGAAAAAAAAAAAAACTTAGTCTGGAAAGTAAAAAACTGGTTAGTATTGGTGACTTTTAGAAACATCAAATATATGGTGAACGTTTTTATTTTATATTTCTTAAATACAACAAAAAAAATCATCTTTAAATAGCTAAGTCTAGAAAAGTGGAAAAGTAAAACTTATAAAAATAGGAACCCTAAAAAATATCTACCGTATTTTCTGGACTAGAGCGCACCTCATTATAAGCCGCATCGACAAAGGTTTTTTTTTTTCTTTTTAAACTGTAAACGTTCGTATATAAGCCACACTGAGCTATAAGCTGCTGATGTCTCTGTCACTCTCGGTTTTTCACAAGGATGCAGTCGAGGGCTGTGTCCTTGATAAATTCAGCAGATTTATTTATTAAGGACACAGCCCTCTACTAAAAGCTAAAAGCCGCATGGTTCAAAGCGTGTGAAAAAAGTAGCGGCTTATATTATGAAAAATATGGTAATCTAATGTGTCTCTTACCAAATATACCTGAAGTCTTTCCTTGTAAAGTCAACATAAATACAAAAGAATGGAAAAGTTCATTTGTGAAATGCTTGCTGTTGGTCTAAATGTCTGTTTCAAATGTCCTGTTTGTTTCTCCTGTTCTGACCTGGTTTCCTCCGACCCGACAGTACAAGCACAGCGCCGCAGCAAGGAGCACTCGCGCTCCACCAGCGCCCTGAGCGGCCTGGCCGACGAGAAGTCCGAGGTGTCGCAGGACGTCGACCACCACCTGTCTCTCTACAGCAACGGCTTCATGGCCAGCTCAACGGGTCACAATCAAACGAGACACTATAGCCGTTTTCGGTTTTGAGCTTTATTTGTGGTGTGAATGTCCCTTACCGTCCGTTTGTCGGATCTCTGCAGGCTACCAGCAGACCAGGACTGTGGAGGTGCAGCAGAGGTCATCGTCCGTGGCCACCCAGCAGACCACCGTCTCCTCCGTCCCATCACATCCGTCCACCACTGGGGTCAGTAGGACACAGTCACCTCACGCTCATGGTGGAATTATATTAAAATATTCATTTGAGTGACTTTTAAAGAATAAGAATTAAAGACATGTTTAAATTATTCTAGGTATCGACTAACCCATCGTCTATTCTGACGATAAATCAGATCAAAATTTGTTTCTAACATCAACATCTATATTTGACTTATCAATAGAGTGTTTGGGTGATCTGTTGACTATAATTTGGATAGAATAAGTGCAAAAAATGCTTAATAGATTTTTATTCTTTGTAATTTTGACCGGGTAAATTTATTTTAATTGCTAAATGTAGATATTTTTGCACAGTTTCTGCTTAATTCTTGCCGAGTCTTGTTCTTTCAACAAGAGACACATTTTTGAATCTGCATACAATTAATCGATTACTAAATTAGTTTGCAATTATTTCAAAAATTGTCGTCCTCAGTTCTGACCGAAACAAACTCCCGACATCAGACTCTTCTCAAACCCCTCCGTCTCTTTGCTCCCTTCAGAAAACCGTGCGCGCCATGTACGACTACATGGCGGCAGACAGCGATGAGGTGTCGTTCAAAGACGGCGACGTCATCGTCAACGTGCAGTCCATCGACGAGGGCTGGATGTACGGCACCGTGCAGCGCACCGGCAAGACCGGCATGCTGCCCGCCAACTACGTGGAAGCCATCTAAGAGACAAAGCCCGCCCATCGTCCCTCCAGAGTGGGCGAGACCCATCCACAGGGCAAGCGGACCGGTCTTCCTGCCTTCCCAACCGTGGCGTAGTGCAATCTGTAGCTTTTCACCGTCTTGGTGCTCTTCAACAGTATTTGAATTGTGCTGTGCTTCTCGTTAAGTCTGTTGCCGTTCGCGCTCCGTTGCCGTGCTTCCTGTGGATGTGACATAAGCTTCATGACGTGACGTTTAACCCTGTTTTCACACAACACACCTACTATAGATGACAGACTGTTTCAGATCGTTCCAAGACCCCGCTGCGGGGGAAACGCGACTCGCTAGCAGACAACCTGACCCCCACTGTTTTGTACATTTCAACAATTTGATACCGTAATTTAATGTACCGTTTTTGTCCAAGCCGCCATTTAACTTCTGAGAACTCTGGACTGAACCCAGTAATGACTAAGATCTGAATGAGATTAATGAATCGGAGTAGTTGTGCCACTCACATCCTCCATGATCAAACCACTCCAAAAGAGTTGTACGAATAAAGCCTTCTTTTAAAATGAAGGCTGGCTGATAGCATTTTATGTGTGTTTTGTTTCTTCCGATTATTTGGGTCCTGACTGAAGGCCGTCCTCAACGTTTAATCAGTAGTTAATAAAGCACACAACCTCCTGCAACATTCTGCCTCCTTTTCTTTTGTGTCCATCACTTTTGTTTATTTACATGCAAAAATTTGGTGACTAGATATTAATAGCTGACTAACAAAAAAAAAACCCCTATAGTGGTTTTACCAACTTTACAAATACTTGAATATACAGCACTGAAATTAATGGAAAGACATGTAAAAAAAAAAAAACCACAAATTTATCTGAATTTATGTATAAATCAAGGCTTTTATTGCCATATTATTCAGTGTGGACAATTCCAATGTTAAGATTCAATTGTTTTCATCAATCAACAGAAGTATTGATGCCCAACCTGTTCATGATTTGTACATACAACTTTTGCCAGTAAGTTTACACTCTAATTTGGTGGTGCCCAAAGTTGGTCCTAGAGGTGATGAAGAAAATATCCAAGCTAACAGGGTTTTTTAGAATTCATATTGGACACGCAGCTAAATCCAGTCATCACAGAATAGAGGTTTTGGCCAGGTTTGGCTCTTAGAGGGGAAATAGCCTGACTGTCTGAATTTGGTTCAGACAGTCAGGAATTATCAGGAAATAAACCTGATAATTACAGAGGAAGATACAGTTGATAACAACTGAAAGAAGGAGGGAGACAGATAAAGATAGAAATGAAGAACACAGAGGATGGATAGAGAACATTGCCAAATGTTTCTTCCTTAGGAAAGCTCTGTTGAATAGACATATTCAAGATGTTCAAGTATTTCTCAAATAACGACTAAGTATATTAAAGAAATCAGGGATATATAAAGATGATCGAGTTGGGCTGCACTTTGACTCAAGCCCAGGGGCCCACACCCTCCTACATCCGGCCCTGGATGGATGGACAGTGCATAAGGTGGACTGGTAAAATGTTCTGATGAGGCAGGTGAGTTGGTGAACTCTAGGACGTATAATAATTAATGCTGTAATTAGTAAGAGTGTAAACGTTGAAGAGAGCAGCTGATTAGAGCGTGGTGACCGGAAAATCATCGGCCAATGGATTATCGCCCTCAATAAAAATTATATTTCATGTACTTTTTTTTGTTATATATAATGAGAGCCTAGGGCCGCCCCATATGCAGTATGTGTTACTATTTTTAAACGGTATTTGTGGTGTATTTTTCAATTTTACGCATTGCATCATGGGAACAAGAACCTTCGCGAAGCGCGAAAACTGGTCAGAGGACATTTCAAGCTCTCACTAAATAACCGGACCCCGGAGCATCCGTCTGCTGGACTTCGGTTGGATTAAGATGGATTAAGAGTTGGGGTAATCTTTGTGACATCTCCGTGGTGACGTAAAATAACTCACAACAGTATTTTCTGTGGACAATGTTTTAAAATATTTGTAGTTAGTTGACGTTTGACTTCGTGAGACTCCCGGCGCAGTGTTTAATAGCAAACTATTTTGCTGTCATTTTTGACAAAAAAAAAAAAAAAGTCGTTCTATATTATTTTTTTAAATGATGTGTTTGCTTGTGGACTATAGAAGTAAAACGCGGTGACGGCTGTATTATTAATATTTATTTATTTATTTATTTTACTCAAAAGTGCCGTCCATTTTTTCAAATCAAACTGAATTGTGCGCGTGAAAGCTAACCGGTCATGGCGTCATGCTAGTTATGGGATTCAACCAGTGATTCAAGAACAACAAGCAAATTAGCAAAAACAAGTAATAACAGAACAATCGGGTAAACCCAAACAACCAGTAATTCAAGAATAACCAGCAATTAAAAAACAAGCAGCAACTCAAGAAAAAACAGCAATTCAAGAAGCACCAACAACCAGTATAAAAAATAAAAACCAGCAATGAAGAACAAAGTTAACCAGAACATCTAGTAACTAAAGCACAACAAGCGTTTCAAGAACTACCAGTTAAACCAGAACAACCAGCAATTACAAAACAACAGAGTAAACCTGAACAATCAGAAATTCAAGAACAACCTGTAAACCCCCGACAACCAGCAGTTGAAGAACAACCAGCAATTCGAAAAGAACCGGTTAGAGGAAGGTGCCAGTTTTACCAGACCAATCTGAGGAATTCAAAGCTCTGTGAGGAAACATAACCTTAGTGTTCCCTTGTGGTACATCGTCTTTAAAACGGTACCTACCCTTCCAAATTCTCCCAGTCCTGATTGTGGTTTCTGGTTGTCCTCCTGTCCTTTTTGAGCCAGCCTTTCTCTAAGCAGGTCATTTTCAAACATCAAATCCATGTTCTCCCTGCTTAGGTTCTGGATTTCTTGACAAGCTCTCTCATATTTAGAATTAAGGTCATTTCCTCCCTCTCTCCAGACTGGGTGTCCATCCTCCTCTCTGGCCTTCTCAGGTCTATCTGGAGGTGGATTTTTAGCTTGAGACATTGATTGCCGACTTCCAAAAAAATGCATTTCATTTCTCTCGTCCTTGCATTTTGCGCTCTCCCTCATCAAGCATCTCACGAATCGACATGAGCTGGGCACAAGTCATTGTTTTGTGTTTCCAGTGTCTCATATTGTGCTTGCAGGTTTGGTTTCCTTTAAGCACTTGCACAAGACTTGGAGCACTTGATCTTACATCTGAGACATTCCACAATCTGTTTCAGTTCTCAATTTTCTTTCTCCAGTGTCCATCCTCTTATCAAAACTTTGAGGATTGTCAAACTTGGTAATCACAGGTGTGTTAGTCCTTTCTTCAGCCATTTTTGCTGAACAGTCAAGATTGTTGGCATGTTCTTCTGACATGGAACGCAAATTAGTTGCTCTGTGAAAGTTGGAATTGAAGGGAAATGGATCACAGTCATCACTGACGTCGCAGAGCAGTGGTTCCCAACACGCGGACCGATACCGGTCCGTGGACCAATTGGTACCAGGCCGGGCAAGAAATAATTAAATATTTCCGTTTTATGAATCGAGTCTGGTGGATATTTTATTTTGAATATCCTTTAAGCAGACACTCATGGTTATATCTTGCACGTCAACATTGAGCCACAAGCAGCAAAATGAGTAAGAAACAGATCAGATACCTTGATGAATCAATGACCTAATAAACTGTCTCTCAACTTCAAAGAAAAGAACTGAAGATTATTGAAAAAATGTCTTTAATTAAAATGTGAGCATCTGAAAACATTTCCTATGACAGAAACAGAAGCACTAAATGAATACAAAAACCATTTTTTAGCTTGTAAAATCTGTCCCATCAGTACATAAGGTGGACTGGTAAAATGTTCTGATAAGGCAGGTGAGTTGGTGAAATCAAGGACGTATAATAATTAATGCTGTAATTAGTAAGAGTGTGTAAACGTAGAGAGCGGCTGATTAGAGCGTGGTGACGGGATCGTCCTGAACGTTTCCCCGCCGGATGTCGTCATGGAGAAGTTAAGAGGACATTCTGGCTCAGGCCTGTGGGATTCAGGTTACAGGCAAGGCCTCCGTCTTGATCAAATATCAGACAATTCATCGTCACACAGTCAGCTGGTCCCTCTCTGCAGAGTGAGCAAACCCGCCCGTTGCTGGTACTGGTTCTGTTTAGCCTGTGCGATTTTTCCTGCCAGGTCGGCCGGCTTCTCGAAGAAGTTCACCAGCGCCTGCTCGGTGAGCAGCGAGGCCAGGATCTGAGCGTAGCTCACCGTCCACTCGTCGTCGGCCGCCAGAGCCCCGTCGGACGACGCCGTGGGTTTTGCCGGCTTCTCCGACACTCTGGTCTGTTCGCGGTGACCGGCCTCACCGATCTGCAGCACGAGGCTGGTTACCGTAGCGATAGCCTGGAAGAGGTCATTCTCCTCCGGGTCACCGTGGAACATGCTGTAGAGCGTCTTGCAGAACTGGATGAACTCTCGCTGGGAAACGAGAGCAGATGTTAGATTTGAATACAGTGACATTTACTTTTCTAACGTTTTCTTGAAGTTTTCATTGGCTTTGTAGCAAAAGCTTTCAGCTTTATATTGGAATAAATGAAGTTTGAAAAACAATTTCTTTTTGCCTGATTTTGTTACTTTGTAATTTTATTATTTATGTGAATTTTCATTTAGATTTTTAAACACCAAAATTTCCAAAAAATAGTATATTTTCCATATTATGATGCAATATTAAATGCTTTATGTTTTGATTAGTCTGATCAAAGGTACTTTCATAATTTTAACGAACATGACTGAAATAAGTTTTTTAGCTCTTTTTTTTTTTTAACAATGACCTTTTTGCTCTTACTCAAGTAATTTCTCGTACTGATACTTTTTACTTTTACTCGAGTGAAAATATGTTAAAGTAATGATAGCTTTACAATTTCTGCAAGCAAGTAGCTTCCACCTTAGCAAAGGAACAGAACTAAGTTCAGGCTGTCTGCACGCCCTTAAAGTCTTAAATTTGCATGTCCTATTTTCATTTGAAAAATATCAGTAGACCCGGGTGGGTGGATGGATGGATTAGTCACAGGTCTTAAATTTCACGTTGCTTTTTTCTGTTAACGTTTCTGTTATGCAAACGTTTTGAGTCGCACAGAAACAATCCTCACTGCTTTCTGTGACTCGAGGCCATGGCCAGTGGTGGCATGGTGGCCAGAAGTCTAAAATGATATCTGCTGGAACATTCAGATGCCGTTAGCAGCTCTGGTTTTCAGCACCTGATTCATCAGTGGCAGAGGCTTGTCTGCGTCTTTCTCCTTCTCCTTGACCAAATCCTGTAGCATCTGCTTCAGCTGCTCCTGGTAGTCTTTCACTACTTCTTCACTTTCTGAATCTTCCAGAACACATGTAATCAGATGAGGTTTATAAGAGAATGCATACAGTATTTAAAGAGACGTTGAGGGACGTGTGTGTTTCGGCGAACCTGGAGTCTCTTTGTTAACGTAGAGGGGTCTGTTAGTGGACAGCAGGGGGCTCTTGAGGGACGGTTCATCCTCGCTCTCTGTCAGAGCTGCAGGCATGCAAAGAGCCAAGAGCATCACTCACAGTCCTGACAGCAACTCTCATCGTTTCATTGTGTTAATAATCACCTGGAGGAATGTGGAGGCGGTAGAGGAACCTTATTTTCTCATTCAGCTCCTCACAGTACAGTGTGTCTGGAACAAAAGGAAAACGTCAGGAAGGCGGTTTAGTCTCGCAGCAATCAGCCATAGAGCCAATGCGCTCGCTGCCACCCACCCAGCCAGCTGGCGAACTCCTTGAAGGTGACCAGGTTGTCTCGGTCCAGGGCCAGCAGGGTGAAGGTGCGGTTGGAGAGCGTGTCCGTGTGCTGGCTGGACCCGGACGGCCACGGCGCCAGCAGCCCGTAGAGGCTTTTGAACTGCGGCCGGTCCAGCCGATACTGCCGCTCCACGAAAAAATGACCGGAGTCGCCTTGTTGCCAAGCCGCGGCTTCTGCCGCCGCCGCGGAGCTGCTGTCGCCCCAGTACAGAGTGATAAAGTGCTCCGTCTAGGGCGGAGGAGAGGAGATGACTCTTTATTCAGAAAAGATCCAAAGACATTTCAACCCGAGGAGGAACGAGAGAGTACCTTAAAGAGGTCGTACAGGTCAGACAGATTCTCAGGAGAGATGGAGACGTCCGGAGACACCAGGCGCAGCTACACGGCGACACACACAGCACAACGAATGTGGCAGACGGATACAAAGATGTGTTTATGTTCACTCAAAAGAAAAGAACGCCAGCTCACAGTGTTTTCCTTGATGGTGTCCTCGTGGGCCTGCAGAACCCGGACTCTGTGCAGACAGCGAAGACGCTCGATGTGCCTCACCGTCAGGTCTCTGAATTTCTGTCACAAGAGAAGATGAGTTCATGATGAACAAAACAACTTTTACACCAAGAAAATGTCTAATATCTCACTGTAAAAACACGGTACATGTCATGCTGCCATAAAATATGATACAACTATTTAATGCAGGGGTGAAATTGAGTAATAGAAAAACCAGAAACTTTCTAATAGAAAATGTACGAACAAAGAATAGAACATAGAGGTGAGCACCAATGAATCAGCCCAGATTTATTGGTGCTCACCAACAAGAGAAATTCATTTTCCCTTAGTCTGTCGTTACATTTAGCGACTTTTCAGATGAAACAAAAAATTGTGTTGCCCAAGATTGGATTTGGGACGTAAGGATTTTTAAAGACCAGTGCACCTTAATAAAATACCACAAGTCAGGAAACACAAAGCCCTCAAAGAAAATACACAAACAAGAAAGTATAAAATGAAGAAGTGCAACAATAAACCTGCCCAGATTTTCTCAGTGTTGGGCGATAAATGAAAAACAAATCATCTTCTTCCTTTAGCAACGTTGACAAAATGGTGTCGGCTGGAATCAGGCGTCTGGTTTCTTAAAGCTCAGTGATCGGCCTCCATCAGCCCTGATAAAATCCTTTAACGACATGATGCATTTGTACAATATTCTTCCTGCGCTCACCGCCAAGGCCTCACTGATGAGGTCGGTGATATTTGTGTGTCTCGCAGCGGGAACATCGGTGTCGCCGCAGCTGTTTTCCTCTGCGGCTGGCGGCGGCGGGGAAACACAAGGCGACTCTTCAATCCCGACCTGATCAAGAAAACTGCAGAGGAAACGATGAAGGAGGGAGTTCACACTCGACAGCTTCAATCACGTCTTGCATGGAGTCATAAAGAAACCCAGATTTGTCATTTCGGCTGACTCAGGTTTACCGCTAACCCACCTGGTGAGGATCATGAGCGCCTGTCCGTCGTCGGTGCAGGCGGACAGCTGCGCGGCGTTGGCGTCCAGCACGGCCAGGCCCAGCTGGAAGATGGATTTGATCCCGTGGAAGAAGAAGCAGTCCACCACGCAGACGGCGCTTTGGAAAGGCAGGACGCTGAGGAAGAGGGTGAGGAACCAGGACAGGGAGACGGAGGACAGCGTGGACAGGTCTGGGACCTGCTCCGCCAGCTCCGGCAGGCGCTCCCTAATCAGCTCCTCAAACACAGACTGGTCCACCTGGGCTCCTGTAGAACGCAGAGTCAAGACGTCTTATGGCATTTTAAAACAAATAAATAAATAAACATCAACATTTTCTGATGAATGGATTTTTGAATGACCAAAAAATAAAGCCACAGAAATTTTAGCTAAATAAACAAAAAGTTCTAGTTTTACAGTTTTATTTTCGGATTCTGGCCACTAGATGGCAGCATCAGTGCAACACCAGTAGTGTTAGACTCTCCAGCACCAGATTCTGTTTTACCCTGTTTAGCTCCAGTTTAGAGGCACTTCATGAATTACACAGGCAGCTCGTCACTCAGATGAACTTGTTGTTGTTTTTCCCCTCTTACATTTTTAACCAACAGGATAAAAATGACCCCCGCTTATTATTTTCCGTCCAACCTGTGGCACACAGCCGGATTCTCAGAAAGCAATCATTGCTGCTTTAAAGATGAAAGAAGCCTGTGGACATTAAAAGGAAGCGGAAAATTGCTTCAAAAGCACCTGGCAGGTCAAAAACAAACAGCCTGTGAAACACAGGAAATAAGCCTCTTCGTTTAGAGGCTAAAAATAAGCTTCTCTGGGTGTTTTGGGCGTCTTCGAAAATAAAACCACAACACAATAAACACCTTCTGGTGTTTATTAGGAGGTTAAGGCAGAATGGGTGATGGTTTACCGATGACCCTGCGGTTAAAGTAGTCGGGCAGCATCCTCTCACAAACGGCCACCAGCAGCCAGAAAGCTTCTTCTTCTTTGGCGTACAGCAGCAGGACGGACGCCAGGATGTTCATAGACTACAAAGGAGGAGGAGAGCAACGAGGGAAGAAGAAGAAGAAGTTACTCAAAACTCACAAGCTAAAGGAGTAAATCAGCAGCTAGTTAACAGTGGCCACCACTTGAGCACCGAACGCTCAAGAACTGTTCAGCCCATATGTGTCACCTGACAGTATCCGATCTTCGGGTTGCGGTGAGCGTAGGCGGTGAGGACTCGCCGGAGCGCGGCGATGCCGGTGGGGTTTTGGAAAGCCGGGTGGTCCGGCAGCGAACGGTGCAGGTCGCGCTCGATCTCATCCGTAGCCAGGTTGCTGTGGCCCATCGACTTCTGCACCAGGCCGGCGTAGTAGCCCTCGTGGGAGTCCAGCTCGGAGCACGCATCTGCACAAAGAAACGGTCGGGGAGTCGAGAAAACAACGCTCACTGCTCCGAGGTCACGTCAAAAGGAAAGGAAGTGAGCGATAAATACGGTGCGGTTTCTGACACCCCTGTTTTGTTTTTCTACTCGATTTCAGGTTGGTTTCTTTTGTTGTTGTTTTTTAAACCAGCTGGTCACTGCTGGCGGTTTCAATACGAGGAAGTGTGACTGAACACAGGAATTGACCACAAACCAAAACGGACCTGCGGACTTCAGATCTAGTTGGAAAAGTGCCACAGCCTCCGAATCTGACGGAAAGAAGAGGATGTGAAGGTAGGAACGCGTCTCCATCTGCACGTCTCTCTGTATGCAGACCCACTCATCATAAATTATATTCATTACATTGAAGAGCTCAAACTCTGCAGTGTCTTCAAAATCTTCTTCACACCACAGATTCATCTGTTGAGGTACTTCAAAGATTCTCACAATAAGTTCAGCTTCTTTTTCTTTTTTTTTTGCAGTTGTACTGAAAATTTTGCAATATGAGACGGTTTAATCCATGAGTTATTGTTTCAGTTTCATCTAGGAACCTTAAAGCTGCAGTATGTCGTTTCCCTGGGGTATAAATGAGCTGTGACACAGCATGTGCAAAGTGTCAGTCTTTGAAATGCAAGAAGATTTCAAATAAAAACTACTGGACTCCACAAAAAGACTGAAAGTAAGTCATCACTGGATTTATGAGCAAAAATAATCATCCGAAACATCAAAGAAACAAGTTTGGAAAACTAATAAATGTATGAAATGTTTTAGTATTTTCCAAAATGTTTCAATGTCAGCTGATGCCACTAGGGCTGAAGCAATGGTGATTATTCGATTATCAACTAACTTAGTAATTGATTGAATGGACTCAAAAAAGAGCAGAAGTCAACCAACAGTTTTAGCTCCACTCGATTCAAATTCACCAAGAGAATGCTACAGTCCAGCATTTTAGGCAATAAAATGTTTATTTTTCTTATTTGGAAAAGGAATAGAATGACTTATTTTGTTTAGTTTATTTAGTTAAATTAAAAAATCTGCAGAAATTTAAACATTAATCGCATGAATAATCGTGAGAATAACTGATTGCTAAAATAATTGTTCGTCGGCGCTCGAGATGTAAAAGCCTTTGGAGGATTCTGTGCATCAACATTAAACCTTGAAAGTCCACATCCTTCCCTCCGGCTCTTCTCCGGCCTCCTCTTACCAGAAAACGTCATCCACAGCTCCCCTCGCAGCGACTCTGGGATCCCCATAGCAACCAGCTTCTGGATCTTCTCGGTGCGAAACATGTGAACGCCGCGGCCAAACTCCATGAAGTGGTCCTCCCATAGCCGCACCTTCACCGACTCCATGCTCTGACAGAAACAGAACAACACTCTGATGAACAAAAGGAGATTTTAAGAGTCGCTGATTTAAGGGACAGAGGGAATCACAGAGGGAAGCATTTTTCTCCTCCCACCTTGTTGCCGTTGTCTCCTGGCCGGCTCTGGTGGAAGGCCGTCATGAGGGCTTCGCTGTTGACGGTGTTACGGAGGACCTGCTCCTCCACCTCCTCTTCGTCTGAGAGGCCAGCGTCGTAGTAGAAGGTGTAGTAGGGCGTGGGCGACGACTGAGGGAGGCAGATGAGTTTGAGTCACGTCAGCGCCGTTGAATTTTTCGCATTCGTTTCAGAGAGCGATTGTTTTCGACAGGTTGCAATTTTTTTTTTTTTTTAAATCAACAGAGGTGAATAAAAGCAAACCGAGCTGAAGAAATTCCAGTCAAAGAGCAAACCTGCTGCCTCGCAGTCAGACAGGAAGTATTGATGTGAAACGGAGAAGAACTGCTTCAAAAGCAGAACCCGGCATTGTAAATGTTCCAAATTACATCTCCATAAAACGGTTCGCTTCCTCGTATCAGAGTGTCTGAACAGAAGCTTCACCGCAAGGAGATGGTCGTAGAATATCTATAAAAACCAAAGTAGTTCTTCGTCTGGTCGAGTTCAGTCAGATCAGGACAGTGAGTCTGCCAATCGCACGGCAGCACCTCTACGGCAGGTCATCTTAACGTAAAATCAGCTTCACCACGATCTCTGAAATTACTTTATGACTAGACATACCGCCTCATTACAATATAATAATATTTAATAATTCCATCTCATTATAAGATGGGAGATAAAATTCGACTTAAATTGCAAATATCTTGAAAGTAAAAACGAGGCAAAACTAAAATGACGTCTCAAACATTGTTTTCACAGCTTTTCTTTTTCTGATCTCTTGAATTAACATTCTGATTAATTTGTCCAAGAGTAAAACATAGAAGAGATATTTATAGCTCAACAAGCTGCCTGCATCTGAATCAAAAACTATTTTCTGTGTGTGCTCACAAGAGTATCTTAGGATTTGACATCTTAAGGAAATTTGTTACAATATTAAAATTGCCAAAGCAAATTGTCTAGTTCATGTTCGTGTATTTGGCCGCTGGATGTCGTCAGCGTGTCCACGGTATGAGAAGACATGTGATCAGACGACGTGGTCAAGTGACATGTAGACTTTATGTGAAAGAGAAGAGGTCCGAGTTCTCAACCGTATGGAACTCCTGTGGGATTTTTTTTTTATTTTCTTTCTTACCTGGACTGAATTATTCTACACTGCTTGCAGATCATTTGAGATTTGTCAAATTATTGATTAAAAAAGAAAAAAGATGGAATATTTATTTTGCCTAAAAAATATTTCTGAAATCTCGTTGCGGTCCGTTCTCGTGAACGCGTTTCCGACTACAGTCCTGCTTCAGCCGCACAATTCATCTCAACACTGATGCTGATTCATCCGACACTTTCACATCCTGTGAAACGCCTGGCTGAACTTTCATGTCTGCTTCTTTTGTGGAATCTTTAGTTAAAGTTAAAGAGAAGGCAGGGTTACACATGGAAGGACTTTTACTTTGAAAAATCGTTCAGATATTGTACTTCTATGTCTTCCCTGTGTAGACGTGCAGTGCTGTCTCTCAGAACTGTGTTTCTGCGCTCAGATTGAATCCCTCTTGCAGAAATAAATAGCTTCTGCTGATATTCAAATTCTGCTCTTCTTGCTGCTCAGACATAAAAAAAAAAAAAAAAAAAAAAAAAAAAGCTCCATTCTCGCTGCATGAGAATCCCTCCATGAACACAAATGCCCCGAAGTTGGGAGCGAAGCTAAAGCCACACACTTTATTTTCTGCAACCCTTGTCGGGTAGATTTACAACTTCACAAGAGGGAGCGGGGACGTTAAATGTCAGATTTTATGCCCGCTAAGAAAATTACAGCATTTATACAATCTGAGCACAGGAATAAACTTTTGAGAGGCAGCAGAGCATATCTGAGATTGTTTTTTGATTGTGAATGTACATATTTGAGCAAAAGAAGCACAATTTACAGCGTTAACTCAAAAACTAAGAATCCCACTTCACATGCTTCTCTTCCAAGCGTCAGCTGTGTTTGCTGCTGACGTCAGAGTGGCTTTGTTGGCCTGTTTAATGCAGTCCATAATGAGGGCCTTTTCCTCTCAGCAGGTTTTAACTACTACTGCTGTGTTCCAATTAAAATCCCAGGTCAGAAAGCCACATTAAATACATCTACATGCTCTCAAACTATTATTGCTGATATGTGCACTTTTAGATAAACGCCCACGGAAGCAGAAAAGCAGCGACGATGAGATGCAGATGTCTAGCTTGGAACGCTTTCTGAAATAATTAGAGGAAAAGTAAATCACAGAATGGCGAAACGGTTTTGCAGACATTCTGACCACACTCCTCCTGCTGCCCTTCCTGCTGCGAAACACGGAGTGTTTCCACTGCAGCGTGCGCAGCCGGGAGTTCATGCTCTCCACCAGGTCGTCGCGGTCCTGCAGGTCGATCAGCTGGAAGGCCTTCTTGGTCCGCATGCTCACGATGACCGGGTTGGGAAGGGCGCTGGTGCTCTCTGCTTTTTCTATGGACAGAACCTGGTTGGGGGGGAAATGAAGGAAAACGCGATCAATTTCTCCACATAAAGTAGCAGACGTCTTCTTACCTCTACGTGCAGAACGGAATGACGGGGAATCAACCAGAATTAAACAAGTGTCTTAAATAAATTTTGCTGGATGATAAATTGTGCCTAAATTTATTGCGATAAACAATAACATTGTTGTTTTGAGACCATATTCAAGTAATCTAACGCTAATGGCATAAAAATGCAAGAACACATTCACAAAGATCAATCAATTTTTAATTCTAATTAACATTGATGGACCTGGAAGACATTTTAAAAATCCAAAATAATAAACAAAAACAACAAATAAAAATAGTAAATTTCCAAAGAAATTTAAGCGGGGCCTGTGTGCCCGTCCATTGGAAAGCAGCGTTCTGATGCTAAAAACTAGCATCAATGCTAAAGTAAGCATATGTACTCGATAGCATGTGGAGAGTCACAAGCATGTTGAGTAACATGGACTTACTCCATTCAGTTTGTTCAAACGAGCCTAAATGCTGTCAGTGGCATGTGGGTGAAAATAGCATGTTGTCTTACATTGACTTCCTCCATTCAGTGCTAAACATGGCTAATAAAAAAACAAAATAGCTAAAAAGCTTATTTTAGGAAAAAGGCTGCTGCTAATGTTAATGCACTGTCTTCTGATTTTTACTTTTGCTAAAGTAAATATCAGATGTTTTCTACGTGGCACTTGGTTACCAGAAAACACACTCATCTCGTAGCAACAGATTAATAATAAATATTGTTATTGTTCAAAAATCATAAGATTTCTTTTGCTCTTTTGAAATACTACTTATCTTACACTATTTTTTTTGGTGCTGAATATATTATAAAACCTATATGCTTGTCTAGTAGTAAGCTTCCACCATGTTGGCGTCTCAGTCGTTCTAACAGGAAGCTCTGCCCTCCTCTGTTGGAATTGAGTGTTCTGCCATCTTTGTAGTTCTCTACATATCTGCCCTCCTCGGTGTTCTGTTGCTATGGTAACACTTTCCACGGAAAACGTGGAAAAACAGTCATGTGTGAGCCAGACACAGAGGGGGAGACAGAACGCTCTCTCTGTTTTGTCTCTGACACAAAACTGTGTTGGGTAGTTTGTTTTGATTTGAATTTGGCTCGTTTTTCGCTAATTACGTCGCCATGGTTACTCAAAATGCCCACAGAAGTAATAGAGCATGCCGAGCTCTATATTTTTGTTTATATATATATATTTCTATTTATGTTATCCCAATGAATTGATTTATAGCTTTTTGTTACAGGCCTAAGCTTTATGATTAATTAAACCACATAGATGGAAGAAAAGAAAGCAGGACGATATAAAAAGACAGTAGACAGTTGCGTTTTGCAAGGCAGGATTGTTTGAATCCATTTGAAACAAAACGAAAACCCTATTTGGAAGCGACAAGGCTGATGGGAAATGTTTAACTGGAAGATTTGCTTACACTAAATCCACTGACACTGTAACAAACCAAACATGAATTTAATCATTACCGATGTAAAATAAAGATACTGGATAATAGAAGCAGTGAGGATTTACCAGCTTCCAGTTTAAAAGTGGATGAGCGTTCACATTTCATAGCATGCACGTCTCCTTTTAGATCATTCATCTCATAAACTTTACCTTCTGTGAAAAAGTGGAAGGTGTGAACTGGCAAACATTATCAACCGCATGTAGGATCTGCGTGTTACTCTTTAACCAGCACCCGGCAAAGTAAACACAAAGTCTTCTGGAAATAAACTGCTCACATAAATAAGGTTTTGTTTAGGTGAAAATCTCTCTGCCCCCAGAGCTGCAGCTGGTGGGAAGAAATAAAAACCTCACAGGCTTCAATGGAGATGAGCTCGAACAAAGGAAATCATGCAAAACCAGAAAAGACATTCCTCAATACTGATTCAGTTCAGTCGTGACCAACAGAGTCACATGAAGGCGTTTACATTGTAAAGCCTCAACTTGCGGGTGAACAGGTGATGGCCGGAAATGGCCCGTTCATCAACTGGAAACTCAAAAGTCTGGTTTTCTGATGACCAGCAAACACCACTGAAGCTAACGGCTCCAGCTAACATGAACTCGACCTACGAATGGCACAGCAGGTTCAGGAGATAGAAGAAAGTAACACAAGAACAAACCTGTTTGCATAAATAATCGTTCACTTTTACGTGCAATAATGTGGAAAAAATGCAGACACCTTTGTACAAATGTCTTTTTTTTTTTCTTTTTTTTTCCAGGGGAAGTGTTGATACATTGATGTTAGAAATAGAAGAAACAAGTTAAGAGTCCTGTACCTCAGAGAGGGGGATGAGCAGAGTGCAGCTGCCCTCCTCTTTGCTGGAGAAACACAGATAGGCGTCGGTGGTGTAGAGCGTCCCGGCCGTATGGGAGCGGCTGTGCGGCGTCCACACCGAGCAGGACGCCACCTCGTACAGCTTCTCCGAGCGCGGGAGCCGGAACAAGGCCAGGACGTACTCTCTGATGGCCTGTTCCTCCAAGATCCTGCAGGAGGAGAAGGTCACAGAGAGGTGAACCTGAGAATCAGCTTAGATTTAAAGTTCCGGGATGTTAGAAATGCCCTTGAAAAGTAGAAATAAAAGGAATAAACCTTTTTAAGACCACTATGAATGAAATTTAAGACCTGTGTCACAACCAAAAGAAAATTTCAAATTCATATCGTCATATTGTTTGGCAACAGAAGGGAGCCAGTGGCTATGGCTAACATCATTCAGCCAGCTGGTAATAATTTAATTACCAAATTTAGACACCAAAGGTTAGCTAGCAAGTGTTTATTTGAAGCTAGTTAGCGGTAGCCTCAATCGCTTCGATTCAAAGAACAGAACAAAAACGTTAGAGTCCGATTGAAGCTTTTATCTGACACAAAAGTTCCTCGAGAAAAATACTACTGCAAAACTGAATGTGATTCAAGTATTTAGGGGAAAGTGGATGGAGCTCCAGGCTATATTATTCTGGAAGAAAACGTGTCAAAAGTTGTAAAATATTTCAGACCGGAGCAGAGCTTCGCCTTCCACCAGGACGGTGGCCCAGTCAAAGTTCAAGCCGAAATCTTACTGAGAATCTGTAACAGATGCTTCCCCTTCTGTCAGACGAAGCTTGAGCTTTTTTATTGTGCTTGAGTTTTTAATTAATCAAAAGCATTATCGGTATGCTTGTGAGGCAGAACGTCAGCACATTTTGCTTTTTATCTTAAAAGTTTTAGTTTTACACACAAACATTCTTTTTATTGAGTTTTATCCACTACAGCAGTCGTCTCAATCAATCCTGTAAAAAGTTTAGTCGTCAACTGTGTCAGAAGCGTCTCAACTACTTTTAGATTATGAAACTTCCTGAAAGCATCATCGTCTTATCAAACCGATATGTTATGATCTTTGACTATCTCACATTTTTAACCTTGGTAGCAAGGCATTTTCATGTTTTGGGTTAGATTTCTTGTCTTTGAGTTTAGGGAACCAAATGAAAACATATTTGTGTATTAAAAAGTCACGTTTTGAAACATTGAGATTACGCTTGTGCAAGAAAAAGAAAAAAATGCAAAGTCAAAAAAAAAAAATGGGAAGAATGCACTTTTAGTGACTCGAGTTATTTTTTATAATTTTATGAAAAAAAAAAAATAGATTGATTGCAGTTTGGAATAATAAAATATAAAAATGTCCAACTATGTGTAAGTATGTGTAGCCATCTCAATGTTATCTTTAACTTTTTTTGCAGCATGTTAAGTTCCTAGTTCCTCTTTTCTTCCAGTTTGGTGTCTTTGTGGTCACTGTGTGCAACCCGTTTTCTTTTTCTTCCTTCTTTCAGTTTTGATCTTATGCTGAAACAGAAATAATTAAACCGTAATAATAACAATTTGCACTGACTTTGGCTTCAAAAGTCATTTGTTCACTTTAACCTGATGGATTCATTTGATTCTGTGCAAGTTTTAGTTGATATTTTGAAACCGTAACTGATGCAAATAAATCATTTCAAACCAATAAAAGGAGAAAATTTAGATTTTTTTCTTGTAAAAAAAAAACAAATAACAAAAAAAAAACCGGATAATACGTTTTGAAAAGCCAAAAACATAAAGTGATGAAGTCCTGCAGCAGCTCTGACCTCTTGGTGATGCGTGCCGTCTGCTGCAGCACTCGGTCCAGCTCCAGGCCCACGCTGTCCAGCAGCCGCCTGAGGTTGATGTCAGCCAGCTGACCCATGACCCCAAAGGCCTCGTCCAGGTTGAGGAACATGGAGAACTCCCTCTGCCGCTTTCGGGTGGTAACCCGGATGGCTTCGGTCATCAGAGCGGTGGAGACCCGCTCCAGCCGCGTCACCTCCGCCCAGGGAATCACAAGCTTCACTGGGGAAGGCAGACGAGGACGAGGTCAAGCTGCGCCGTTAGCGTTTAGAATATTTATAGTTTTTTGCGATCAATAACTCGGTAAATAAAATTGCAATTTGTCATGTTTTCAGCTTTGTGTGGTTCGGTTTCACCCCGCACTGAGTCAAACAAACAAAACCTTCTGAAAAAGTTGTTCCCCTCCACGCCTATGGTGGCGCTGTTCTGAGGACCTTTGAAGAAGGCAGTGAGAATAACTTCCTTCTTTGTGAAATATAAGCAAAAACAGAGCAGCATCAGATTTTAGCAGTGGCAGGATTTCTATTTTGTTGTTAGTAAAAGACCACAAATCATTTCTCCCGCTGGCGCTAGACTCTCCTGTTTGTTTTGATGGCATTTACCCAGAATGCCCTATGCTGTAGTCTACTTCCTGTTTTTGGAGCAGTCTCCAGACCTCTCGCATTCACATATTCATTCGAATTGCGCCGTCGTTCACTTCAACCAAACCGAGACCGAGGGTTTGCAGGTGTACCAGAGTTCAAAAGGTGCTGCAGTCTTTCTAGGCAAACGAACTAAAGTTTGATTAAAGAAGACTAAACAGGGTTGGTGTGAATGCATCCATTTGGTGTTCAGACCTTCTTTTCCCAGCAGAAACGAGTAGAAGGCCATGTGGTTGACGCTGAGGTAGAGGAAGCCCTGCCGAGGCACCCGGCCCTTCCAGCAGCAGCAGGAGTAGTAGGTCACCAGCTTCTCTGACGAAGGGAGGCCGAAGTGCAGCTCAAACTTCAGAAGAGCCTCTCTGAACTTTTCTGGATCCTCCTCCTGGGCGGCCTGACGCCCCCGAACCTCCTCTGCGATCAGGCCCTGCACCGGACATCACCTCTGCTCATTACCCGAAGCTTACGCTTAGAGCGCTTTTTGATGCAAACATGGTTCAAACCTTGACTTTTCCTTTGACGAAGCTGGCAGCATCCTCCTTGTTCTCAAACACAGACAGAGATTGGAGCAGGTTGTGGACCAGCCAGTCCCAGTGCTTGTTCACCTCCTCTATGGTGGCTCCTGTTGAATGAAGCGGCAGAAAAACTTGTCAAACGTTTCCGCGTGGCGACGGCAGACAGGAAACGGGAGGAAACTTGTGGTTCTACTCGCCGCTGGCGATGACCCAGCTGATTTGGGAGCCGGGAACCTGCAGCAGGATGCGGAACGGCGTGACCCTGGCATTGGAGTCCAGCACCGTGTCCAGCGCCCCAACCAGGAGACCTGCCGACGACGCAAGAAGAAGAATTAGCTTCGTGGATCGGAAATGGAGAACTGGAAGGTTTCAGGAGGCTGAGATGTTCATGTGAAAAACTCATTCTGGGATTGGAACGGACGACCCATAAGAAGTAAACACCAACAAACTGGTCTTTCATTGAGAAAAGATCAAAATAATGAATTTAAGCCCTTGTTTTTCTATTTAAGAACCAAATTAGGGAACTAGATTAATGAAGTTGTGGTTTTGGACCTGCTAAACATTTCTCACGGTGAATAGTCGATGAGTCAGCAGACAGAGCTGGACGAACCAGAATTTTCTCCAGGTGTTAGGAGCGAAAAGTAATACAGGACTGCCCCTCCCACATCTGTTGCTACACACTACCAGAGCTTCACTTTTTCCCTTGAAGAAAAGAATTTAAAACAATTGAGCTTTTGGGAAGATTTCGCTTCACAAAAATGAAGGTGTGGAAACTAAATAGTGCCACCCGTAATGGGTGAGCCAATTGTGGCATGTTAAGCCACTGGCAGTGAGGTCACTACATCAGCAGATAGCCCAACTAATCTAGTTGTACTTCCTGGGGTGCTCTGTGAAGAACGGAGCAGCAAAAAATGATTATCACTGTACTAAATCTAATCATGTAAGAATATTTATGCACAAACTTGTGCAAAATGCACGACTCAACCTGTTGTTAAAAGCTAAACGGCAAAAAAATAAAAAATAACAGAACAAAATGCAGGCGCTCTAAGGGTCTGCTCATAATCCTGATCAACAAAAATTCAGTAGAAGCCACAATTTCACAGCAGGAAACCACTAGAGATTATGCTCTGCTGTTGGGACGGACATGCTGAAAAAGTCTCCAATCTGGTGCAGAGATCAGATTCATATAGTCACCAGAAACGTCACGTTACGATGACCGTTTCCCACACCGGATATTAACCAATGCAAGAAAATAGAGCACCTGATTTCTTGACTAAATAAAAGTACAGACAGACGCTGATGGGAATGCTGCATGTGTGAAGTCTCAGCCTCACAATGCAGTTTCATTTCAGGTTTGTGTTTGATTTGATGATTTTCGTAGCTTGCTATGGATTAAAAAACAATAATAATTAGTAAAAAATGAGCTATTTATGTTTGTCATGGATTTGTAGAGTAAATACATTTGCTAAATGAAGACCGAACCCATGTTGGTTACCAGGTTCCAATTGTTTAGTAGCATCTCCAAAGAAAAGTTGTAAAGAAATCTTCAGATCATCTGCCTCAACAGATGTTCAGAAGATTAAACTCGCCCGGCAAAAACAAACAAGGTCCAACGGTTTCATGGCTCTGAATACAAAAGCAACCATCAACAGCTAAAGAGCCTCTTTAGTACCTCAAAAGGCCACTAAAGTTAACGCATCGACGCAGCGCAGCGGTTAATCGACAAATGGTTGGAAACGACCGCGCTCGACTGATTGCTCCCTCTTCCAGCAGAGGGATTCGCTCTGCACTGCAGGTTTACTGGTGACTCTGAAAACAGGATGAGAGGCAGATTGTTTGGTTTCAGGCTCCTGCAAAACTAGCCCTCAGTTAGTCCAGGAGCCAGACATCCTGTCCACCTATGAGATGCAGGATATTGAAAGGCGAGGATATGAAACCTACACTGATTTTTTTTTTTTTTTTTTCCCCAATCACGTCATCTTAAATAACGCTGACTGAAATGGATTCTGCAAAGGAGATCTTTATATTTAGCCTTTTGAAATTACGTCTGTTTTGAAACAGATGCAAACCGAAGGTGTCCAAAGTGCCGTGAGCCGTTTTTGGCCCTGGGAATGATTTTTTTTTTTTTTCAGCACGTTTGCCAGGACAAATAGTTGACGCAGAAACATCTTAGGGTGAAATTTTTAAGCATTGTCAAACAAGACAATGCATGAAATTTGCCAAAAATATTACACACAGTTCAAAACAGAACACTTTGTTTTTTCATAGTATGGACAACAACAAAGATTTGGCAACATTAACTCAAAAACAGATGAGGCATGCACACTCATTAATCCTGGCTACACACAATACGTTTTCTAAAAAATAAATAAAGTGACTCACATACAGTTATTGTTGCTAGAACTGCTGAAAACAGTTTCTAGACAACAAAAATAGAAAACAATTCAGGATATTCTTTTCTATGTTTACATATGCTTTCATTTTGTCACAAAAAGCCAGACTGTTCTGTTTGTTTGTAAACTCTTGCACGTTTAGTTTATTGCTAAGCATGTTAAGAAAACAAGTAGTGTGTGTTATTCTCCTGCGGGAGCAGAGAACCTGGTCAGAGTTGATGAAAAGATGGATGTGGACGAATACGAGGCGATCTCTGAAAGACGATACTAGTGAACATGGCATCAAAATGTTTAGGTTTTAGAACCGCTCAGATCCAACTCTGATTGAGAATCTGTGACCTTCGTGTTCACAGATCCTCTCCGTCTAACTGGGCTGTTTTGCAAAATGATTAAAATAAAATAAACAAAAGCTAAAATGATTCCCTCTCGCCGTACAAAGCTGGCAGAGACGCAAGCTGAAAGGCTTGCAGACAAACATGCCTCTTAGTTTTCACTCAGAAGGGGGTGAATGCAAATGCATGCTGTACTTTTCAGATTTGCATTTGTTAAAAAAAAAAAAAAGGAAAAACATGCAAATTCAGTAACATTTCCCTCCACTTCATAATTACATGTGACGCAGGTTTCACTTACATAAAACCCAAATAAAATGAACAAATGTCAAACAAAAACAATCAGGAATTAAAAACTCAAATGCTACTTGCTGTCACAACATTGTTGGTCTCGGATGTAAACTGCCGGCTTCTTCAGTGTGTGTCTTCACTGCAGGCCTCTTCTTGCACCAGCAGTGAAGTGTCACGATGGTTTAAACCAACAAAGTCTCGACATACGAGGCCGTCTCTGTGCTCAGGTTTGCTTAGCGATCTCTGAAACAAACCACAGCGCTACGTTTTAAGCCCCGGTCCAGCTCGACTTTAATCTCCGAGCATCTTGAGCCGTCTGAGGCAGCACTGTGGTACCCAGAGTTGCAGCAGCTGCATTTCAAAGCTCTGACGACGGCACACAATGAAGGTGAACAGATGTCTATCTTTGCTGTAGCCATTTCCCCTCATATGGTCTGGTGTACGGACAAAAAACAAAAACCAAACGCCTAGTCGGAACCGAGACAGATTGGACAACTTTAACCGAGTACCATGGCTGCAGAAGTCTTCGCCAGCAGAAACTTAAGGCTCTCAGGCAAATTTAAAGCCCATCTTCAGTTTCTGAAGCTGCAGAGACCGGCAGCCTGGCAACACGAAACCATGTTTGCCACCACAACCCCAGAAAAGCTTTTACTCTGATGAAAGAAAAAAAAAAAAAGGAAACCCATCGACCCTGATGCTTCCCTGCACACACCAACGGCGCCTGAAAGCGCTGCTGTGACGACTGAAACCGACCGGAACGTCGACTAGCGCACCTCTAGGAAGCTAAATATAAGCTTTTACTTGTCTGCATTGTATCTGAAAATCAGACCAGATGGAGTAACCTTGACTTTAAGGGGGGAGGAAAAGGGGGAGTTGTATGAGATCAACAGGCCGAAAAGCTGCAGATGTTTCGTTTCCCAGCTCTTCTCTGCAGCTCTGCTGGGTGTGTGTGATGCAGTGGGTTTTGTTTTCACAGCTTTGAGAGAGAAGCGCCTCAATTTCGGCATTCATGCCCCTTCAGCCAGTGTCGCAGATCTAGAAAACAAAAATTCTTTCTCCAGTCTTCTCTGTAAATCAGATCAACGTGTTCAAATATTGGACAGAAAACACCAGGAAACGCTCAAGTTTTTCAGATTTCGCTCAAAATGTACGTAGAAATTTATTTCCTGATAATAATCTAACCCATTCTATATTAAATTAGGAAGATAAAGTTGTATTAGCAGAAAAAAAGTCATCAAATTATGATTTTATTTTGGTAATGTTACAGCAGAGCCAGCATTTCCCCAGTGTATTATAAGCCTGGCGGGTCACCAGGCTTTACTTGGCAGGCAAAGCATTGCTTATTTATTTAAGTCTTTTTCAAATGTTTGCATTTTTCTGCTAATGAACGAAGTACA